>OX387662.1:4825000-6284871 GCA_947568875.1 Fissipunctia ypsillon
TTTCCGAGGCACGGAGGGGTCTTGGTATGTAAAAATGATCACCCATCCACGGAACAACCGCGGCAAGCGTAGCTTTACCTAATCGATCGAACCATGCGGCTGTTAGTACTTAGCCACAAACCCCTTTTGCCGAAAGTGTAATAAACATAAACAAGTCAATTAGTCATTCTTAATTACTTGTAAATACCTACAGAGAGCAGAAAAATCTGCCAGCTAAAACTTCCACATTTGTATAGACACCTTTGAATACGGATATTTATCCAACTCGGGGAAGGCCCGGAGCTAGACCACCACTTCATAAAGCAGTATTATTGTAGTCTTACTTGAATCTGAGAAAGAGATGGAGCTAGACGTCCTGTATAGCTCCATCTCTTTCTCACACTGAAGTAACATTAAAATAATACTGCTTTAAAAAGTGATGGTTGGCCCCCAGAACACACGTTGAAGTTTAACTTGTAAACTAAACTAGTTTGACAGTTCCAAAGTTTCTTCATCTCTTTTCTGCTTAGCTTATCAGTAAAAGATAGTACTTTGGTTTTTAACAGGTTCACGCACAGTAAACGAGACACAATAGTTGTATGACATTTCTCGAGACCAGGGGTCCCGAACCTTTGGAAGGCGTACGAGGGGCCAAAGCCAGCTCGCAGAGGCCCGCTACACCTTTTTAGTGATATGAGGCACCAACTGACGATTATCCCTGTATGCATTATGCAAGTGCACCTAAGGACAACCCCCGGTTGGTGTGGGACTATTGCAGGATATGAAAACAAAGATATTGGACTATTGGTAGAGTTTGAGTGGCTGATGTGGACTGGGTACCTGGAACTATGGAAGGACTATGGCCCCTGCCTGATCAATGTTTTATACACGGATAAAATGGAAGGGGGTGACTCAGTACAGTGTCCTTCAAAGCGTTAAAAGGATTAACTAGAGGGATGAATGTTTTCAATCAATCAATCATTTATTTTGTAAAACATAGGTATGGTTACAGATAGTATATTGTCTAAAATATGTGCACTATGCTTTGCCAATATTTGGCGTACAAAATCAACATAAACAATCAATTACAATTAAAGTGGCATGTCAATAGATTACATTAAAAAATAATAATTTAATTCAAAATATGTCAGCTAGGTAAATAGGTCATTATAATTTTAGATAAATAAACACATTCATACTACATCAATAAAGAAAATCATAAGTGTTAGATTAGCAAGCCGGAATCGTCATACCTCTGCTTATCTGTAGTAAACTCAGTGATGGAGTAGTAACATCTGTCTATAAGGAATTTAAACAAAGACCTTCTAAAGGATCTCAGACACTCTTTATTTCTAATAGCTTCTGGTATACTATTATATATTTTTGAGGCCATATCTAGCACACTTTTGCCGAAAAATGCGGTTTTATGAGAGGTAGCATGAATAGTATTCGGATGACGGCGAGAGCGCAGTTTTTCAAATAAATGCAAATTACAACGAACAAACACTCCCATTTCATAAATGTACATAGACGGTAGAGTGAGCAAACTAAGTTCCTTAAACAATGGTTTACAACTATCGATCGATTGTAATTTGGTAAAAGATCGCAAGCACTTTTTCTGAGCTTTAAAAGCAATGTCTCTGTCAGTGGAGTTGCCCCAGAAAATGATTCCGTACCTAATTCTGGAAGCGACATAAGCATTATATGCTATTTGTACTGTAATAAAAAACTGCGTTACTGTTTTAATGATGCTAGTGGGACTTGAGTCGATTTTATGTTCAGGTTTGGATATTGACAGCGTAATGTTGGGCTAAAATATAGGATAGAGATTTTGAATTTATCCATAAGTATCAATTATCTTCTATCTACACATCATGTTCCGGAATTAACGCACAACCTCTTAAGGGGTCATTGTACTCATCATTGTGAACAACTTTTACTATAGGACCAAACGTGAAATCGCGAAAAAAATCAGCTGTTCTACATTTTGACGAGTTATGCGAACATAAATGTAGGGACGGGATTTTTTTTTCGCTACGAGGTTTGGGAACTAGTCTGATGCCTAAAATATAGTTTATAGATTTTTTTTTCAGTTTATCTGTTTGTCCTAGATGTATGCTGGCGCAAAAACGGCTGAACGGATTTTGATGAAATTTGGCACACAGTAGTCTATAACCTGGATTAATATATAGGGTACTTTTAATCCCAGTAGTACGTTCTCGTGAGATATTTTCTGACATCCACGCGGGCAAGCTAGTTATCGAATTAATTAATATTTACCTAATCAAGAAGGCAAAAAAAATATTTTTCCTATAAAAAACAAGTGCCGACTCTGCTAATTAAAAATTCCATTGGACAGTGAGAAAAAGTCTGTCAACACAACCGCAAAAACAAACAATTGTCTATACGGATATGATCATAAAATTAAAGTGTCTGTTTGTAATGTCAAAATAACAGCTTTTCACTAAATGCAAATTAAAGTACATACGGAACTTATAACAAAAAAAAAACAATTTTAAATTTTTTTGTCTGTCTGTCTGTATGTTCCGACTAATCTCTGAAACGGCTGAACGGCTGATTTTGATGAGACTTTCACTGGCAGACGCCGAAAGAAAGTCCCGTCAAATTCGGTTCAGCCGTCTAGCTGATGTTACAAGGAGTAACTTAGGCTACATTAAAAAAAAAAAAAGAATTAAAACACTAATCTCTGGAACTACCAGACGGATTTGAAAAATTCTTTTTGCATTTGGTAGCCCAATTTTAGAGGATGGTTATAGGTTATTTAAAATCACGCTAGACCCTTAGGAGCCGGGCAAAAAGAATAAAGTCGTAACGAACGCTAAGCAAAACCGGATTACTTAATAGCGCGGGCGGGCGTTGCAACGCGGCGGGTGGGTCGGGGGACGAGGAAGTTTTATTAAAATATGGCTGTTATTTTAGTACCTATATTATTGTGTATCTTACGAATTCCACGCGAACGAAGTCGCGGGGCACAGCTAGTTAGGGTATAAAAACTTAAAGGCAAAAGAAAACGCAAATCACCGCTTACGTATGTAACGCATACTCTCGTGAAAGGAAACAACTTGTACCTTTTAAATGTACCTACGTGATATTTCGTGTCTCATAATTACAGTTTTTCACAGCGAGAGGCCTTCTTGCCTTTTGTTATGCAAGCTTATTCGTACGGAACAGAGTTGAATACCTCCCGTCTTAAGTGAGCATAAGTTACGAAACATTTTGAGGACTATTCTATATTCTTTATATTTAGTAGATCGGTACTACTATAAAGGCTCCGGTCCCTTATGTTACCGGAATAGGGATGATACCTGGGTAAAAAAAAGAAATTCTATTTAATCCGTCAGTCAGATAATAAAAAAAAAAATTAGACACGTGTTTTTTGCTTTATCATATTAATAAAAAGTGACTACGCATTAAACGCATTAAACTTGAAAACGCATTAAACTTGAGGAGTGGAGTATAAAATCTAGTAAGGCGTCATGCCGCATTTTAACTCAATGTATCGCCGTAATCTTTTGATTACGTAAAAAAAGAAAAAATACGTGTCCAATATTTTCTAATAATCTAACTGACGGATAAAAAAAAATTAGTCATCATCCCTATTATCAAATGAAAGGCGTATTTAACAGTAATACAATAATTATTTATACAATGACATGAATATTTACTTTGTAAAATGTTATATTATTTTAATTACTGTGAATGTGAAGACTATGTGGGTCCTTATTTTTTTTTTTTTTCTCTCAGCTTTAATCAGTTTGCCAGTATGAGTAAATTATGCGGCCTACCCAAATGTCCTTTCTTTGGTATTGTTCGTCGAATCGTTGAGATCCTTAACTTTTATGTAGAGCTGTACGATTACTGACAGATGCTTGCACTGACTGGACAGGTCCACTCAATCTGTGTGGTTCCTTCCTCAAAAGACCATTTCAGACACCAACCTACATGGTCTTCACATGATCTGACCAAGATTATGTCTGGACTTTAAAAGAGACTGTGACCTCTGAGTTTGTTTCGGCCTTTCTTCTCAGAGTAGTCAGATAGGAAACGCCGGCCTCATCTAGTTTAAAAAAAAATGTTTGACGTGTAAAAGTGTTTGTATAAACCTACTTACAGAAATAAAATCATTTATAATTTATATCAGTCATTCTACTTAGTTTACACCTAGACGTGCGCTGTCAGCTCTCCAAGCTGGTCCTCTATTTTTTCTAATCTTTTATATTATATATAAAATAGTGTTTATCTCATCGAACATGCCAGCTATCAACTAATAAAATATTCGGGATGGTTGCCTGGTAAAGCTATGAAAATCTCTACAGTACTATATAAATACGCCCCGTTTCTGGGACGAAAATGAACACACAAACTAGCTAACAAACAATTGTTAAACGCATATTGTCAACCGCTGTGATTGGTTGGCTGAATTATAAACAGCCAATCGTATCCGCTTCTATGCAAAATTTTATTTCGCTGTCAAAGTCACAGAATCACCTGAATTTTTCACGACAATTTGTGACGACTTATTCGGTTTTACAAGCTAAAAGATTCCGCACATGCTGACAGGCTTAGTTCGAAGCTTCAAGTTTTGGACCAATCAAATTTGACAGATCATATTTTGTTCCTTTCATTGTTTATTATATATCGGTGCTCGAGACAAATGACTTTCGACAGGCTTTTAAAAACGTTGTTCTCATCTTTCGAACATAGCCATCATCTTTTAGGATTAGATATGGGACCTTAGTTAGAACCTGTTTCACAAACCTATGACTGACCTAGATCGAATCCAAACTTGAACGTGTCAAAATATTTATTTTGTGTATATTATGTATTTGTTTTCAATCAAATTTAAGTATATATTCTAATATAAAATAGCAAGAGATAATTCCAATCCAATCCTTATGTCCACAATTTCTGCAACATTTTATTTCTCTCTCTCTTTTCTTTCTCAAGAATACTTGAACCACTGATCCAGTTGTTAAAAAGTGATAAATACAATCCCGAAGCACTAGCTTTAGTTGTTCATTTATGAATTAATGTAGTCTTTTGAAGAAAAAAAAATAATAAGAATAATGCATGGATATGAAATTTGAGAAAGACTTTGGTATCCTCGTGTTGTGTCTGATTAAATAATTTTTAAGTGAAAAGTACAATCTTGTTTTATGTTTGTTTTCATTAAATGAGGGTTTTCTGAGATGACGTTCACTAGATGGCAGCACTGAGGCGTCAGGTCCGGACACCTGTCAAAAGTGTCAAAGCGCCTATATTTTCTTTAGTCGTGACTGAATGGTGAACGAATGATGAATGTCATCATATATTTTATATTCATTGTCAAAACGGAAGACCTCTTGTCACAGTGGCAGCAGCTGGTGGCGTGAATTTTCATGAAAACCCTCATTGGTCAGTTGCCTCACTCCTCCGACGTCAGCCGTCGTTGGTCTAGGGGTCGCAAGCGTGACTTCTAAGAATGAGGCCCTGGTGCCATATTATGACTTTCTAATGCCATTATGATTGCAATGCACGTGAGAGACCGAGCTATATATGACCGATAACACCATCCCTCTTACGGACTGGAATCATGATGGCATTAATACTTCATAGTACGGCCCCTGGGATCGATTCCCAGGTCGGACCAAAGTATTGGGCTTATCCAACAGGAATTTTTGCGTTGCAGCCCAGAGTCCGGATTCGTGTCTGGTTGATGGCAATAGATTCGGCCCTTATTACATGGGACCTAAAACATAACCGGAAAAATATGCGAATACCTAATGTACAGTTCTGCCTAACTCACTAACTGTCAGTTGACTCGTTATACAAGATCGTAGAAGATAATAATATCAAAGCATAAAAAGCTGCCTACCATCGTTTTGATACAGAACCTTCATAGCGCACGACGCACTTCATAAAATCCGCCTTGTGAATCACTTTATAGACCCTACAATTTACATTACATAAAAAATACAAAAATCGTTTATTGTCACAATTATCATATTATACATTAAGACGTGCTTGGAGCCTCCCTTTAAGCAAACAATGCCTGTATTAGGAGACTCCGCTCTTTCTTACATTATTTAGTTCATTGCTTAAAAACACCTTTAAATAAAATTCCTATTCACTTTTCCTTCCATAAATAATAGGTTTTCACAAGCTCTATATCTGACAAGAAATTATAATATACGCGAAACAAATGCCCCGAAAATAAAACCTTGACTACGAAAGGGTTAAACGCTCGCTGTATTGAATGAACGCAGACACACCTCTATCGCCGCCGGTCCAGTTAGCTTAATCCTTGGGGGTCTTATTGAGTCCCTAGCTCCCCAAGTTATTGAGTTGTGTACCCCACGGGTATGGCCGGAAGATAAGCATTGCTTTGAAAACGTTTTATCTGATGGCCCGTACATTATTTCGTTTAAATATCTTTGTTGCAACTTTGTTTACATAACTGGCGAAATGTGGGTGTATATATATCGCAGTAAGATAGTTGTAGCCGGCATATGTATAGTTATACCCCTAGAGATGTAGCTCTATACCGTAGGACCTCGTGGCTAACTAATAACAGCCGCACGGGTCGATCCATCAAGTTAAGCTACGCTTGCCGGGGTTGGTTCGTGGATGGGTGACCATCTTTACATACCGAGACTCCTCCGTGCCTCGGAAAGCACGTTAAGCCGTTGGACCCGGCTGTCATTCGTGGATCTTTGACGGTCGTTACGGGTCGTCAGAGAAGCCCGAAAGTCTGACAATCAGTCTTACCAAGGGGTATCGTATTACCCAGTTACTGGGTTGTGGAGGTCAGAAAGGCAGTCGCTCCATGTCAAATACTGGTATTCAGCTACATCCGGTTGGACTGGAAGCCGATCCCAATTTAGTTGGGAAAAGGCAGGCAGATGATGATGTAGCTCTATACCGTAATATATGAAAGCGGTTCATAACTGTCGGAGTGTCCTACTTTTGTCACTGCGACCAATTTCGACGTAGCGCTCGCTGGTCGCTACCGTGGCACCGCTCACTACGCTCGCTCGGCTCGCGCGTAGTTGCTCACAGTTCTAACCTAACCTAACCTATTTGGTCGGAGTGCCCTAATAGCTATATTACTAGATCGTACTCCTATCATAGTTATATTCCTAGTAAAATAGTTATGAACCGCTTTCATATTTCTATATTACGGTTTATAATTATATCCCCAGTGATATAACTATATGACGGCTACAACCGTCTTACTGCGACATCTTTAGATATCTTTATTTAAGTATAAAACAAAGTCGGGATAGTTACACTATTTATAACTCAAGAACAGCTGGACTTCGGGAGGTACCTGTTCCGGATAAGGCGGGAGGAAACGTCCGGGTGTCACCACTGTGTGGATCGCCCGGAGGACACGGTGGAGCATACGGTAGCGGTCTGCCCGGCTTGGGCGGAGAACCGCCGTGTCCTCGCGGAAGCGATCGGCAGCGGCAATCTCTCGCGTCCAGCCCTGGTCCAGGCCATGGTACGGAGCGAGAGTACATGGGAAACCTCCTTCTGCGAAGCAGTAACGCTCACGAAGGAGGAGGCGGGACGCGTGAGAGAGAGGCAAGCTTTGCGCCCTCACGCCCCTAGTCGCCGCAGGAGACGCCCTGGGCGTCGGGAATTGGCAGCCGATTCCCGGCCACCATAGGCGCGGGCTTGCGGACGGCGAGCAATGGGTAGCTCGCTATCCGGTAAGGACTGAGCCCGAGTTGACGGCGCGTTGTGTTCCACGGGCGCCTCAAAGAAATGTCAGCAGCATTGAAGGGGTCCGCTAGGACCTATGCCAGCCGGGGTTGCGGGATGATCGAAAGAGTTACCGTGGCCCCGGCACAGGCAACAGAAGGAGCACGGTTGGGTTTTAGTCAGTAAAAGTCTGACACGCCCTCCCGCTCCGTCCAGAGCGGGAGAAGTGATTTGGTGATTTCCCATCCACAAAAAAAAAAGAACAGCTGGACCGATTTTTGATGGTCTTTGATTTGTTGGATTTGTCTCCGCCTCGAACAGCAGAATAACTATTAAAACATTGGAAAAATTCATGAACAAAATTTATGAAGAAAAATCATTTTCTCATAAGTACAAAATAGGAGGATTGGTAGGATGACAATAGGCTCGCCCCCTATTACATGGGACTTAAAACATAACTGGCAAAATGTGGGTGTACTATAATAGGTACACCTCTGTCTAACCCTTCGGGGAAACAAGGCGTGATGTTATGTTTATGTCATGTGTACAATAAACCCGACTTCATCTCTGATACGTGACAGAAACAAAACACGGACAAAAATGAACATGGCGTTGTATGCTGGTTCTGGTAATGCCAGTAGATGGCGTTGTGTGCATTATCCTTTGATTGCGCTTGGAAAAGTTGCCCGGAAAATGGGAAAATTTCGGAAAAACTGAAAGTGCTTTTTTCTATGGGTTTTTGTATTTACTCAAGACCATATTGAAATTTTGACAGGACAACGTCTGTCGGGACAGCTAGTAATAAATAATAGGTACACCTCTGCCCTACCCTTCGGGGAAACAAGGCGTGATATTGTGCTATGTAACTTTGTTGTTGCTCTCTAATTTAAGTTGGTTTGTGTTTGGTTTTGTGAGGGTAAGTCATTGTTGTCTTTTAAGAGGCTTGTGGGCAAATAATAGGCTTGTGGTTATACAGCGTGGATCAGAAAGATATGGTCATATTCAAGGATGTGGACCATACAACTGAACCACTTTCTCCATGGGGCCAACATCGTAATCGCGAAAAAAATATACATGCCTATATATCTGAGAGGTTGAAATGCATTTTGCGGTAAATCTGTGGCTGAGTGACAATTTTTCACAGACTCCCGTGTCTCTTAGAATACATTTTTATGACCTATAGGTATCTCAGATGATAATATAAAAATTACCTAGTTATACAGGGTTATTTTAATTTGGCTAGCTAAACTCCTCGGACGTGATGGATATCGATATCTAAACATGATAAAACAAAAAATAAATTTAATTGATAAAAAAAATTGTGGGGTCATCGACCGCAGTTATTAGAGTCACTTGATATTTTAGTTTAAAATGACTGTTTTTATTTTGTGTAAACTTCACTAACCTGTTTGGTATCGATATCTTAACACGACAAAACATAAGAAAACAGTTTTTCTCAACTCATACTCTTCAAGTAACAACACTAACAGCGGCCACTGACCTCCCAAAAAAAAAGCATCAAATCTTTTTATTTATTATTTTATCTTGTTTATAAATCGATACCCATCGCAACTGCGGAGTTTAGCTAGCCAATTTAAAATAACCCTGTATAGCTATTTTACTCCTAGTACCTTCTTATTAAACTCAGCTTCATACGACGAAGCTTTTCTTATACAAAGGAGCGTGTAATGTTTAAGTATGCAACAATTTAGATTCTCTAAAGCTGGATTATTTTTTGAGTCTTAAAACTCATTGCAAAATAGATTGAATCTTCCTTTTAAACTTATTACAAAATAGAAGAAAATCCCTTATTTGTTAACGCTGTGTGCTTTATATTTCACCACAAAATTTCTGGATTTATATTATTTATATTATTAAATGAAAGCACAGCACTTTAATTTTTCATTTATTATTAAAATCCCATCACCTCATGTAAGGTACTATATGTTATGAATGAAAACTGTAATATGATATTAAAGGATTTCATATTAATATTAAATTTAACGCATTTAATTTTTAATCAAAAGTCATTTATTGAAAATAGGCTGAGAATCAGCACTTTTCGAACGTCAAAAATTACATAAGACAGTCCCCTAAAACGCCCGCCCTTCACCACTTCCTAGTGCTTTAGCTGGGAAGAAGAAATGCCGCAACAAACTCCTAGAGTTTGAACAATGGTGATCGCTTAAAACTTTATTATTACCCATTAAATTAAGTATGTTTGCGTATGGTGAGTTGTGTGTGTTAGTGTGAGGTCCTGGGTTCGATTCCCAGGTCGGGCAAAGTGTTACTTATTGAGTTTTTCTATCTGAAATTTCTCAGTAGCAGCTCGGAGTCTGGATTTGTGCCTAGTAGACGGCAATAGGCTCGCCCCTATTACATGGGACTAAACATAACTGGCGAAATGTGGGTGTACTATAGGTACACCTCTGCCTAACCCTTCGGGGAAACAAGGCGTGATGTTATGTTATGTTATGTAAATTAAGTATATACTTATTAATAAGTGGTTTTGGTTATTTTGTTAAATGTATGAAAATGAAAATGAAAAATAAATAAATTTTATTTGCTTTTTCTTCGAATTTAATTACCACATAATTAATTATTTTTTAACATTAACATCTTTGTAGGATATTTATATTTTACCCCAAAATAATTGGTTGGCGTTTTTATAAAGGGGACTATTTTATTTTACAACATAATTATAGCAGGTTTCATTAGGCCATAATAAAATTTCTTCGAACGATTTTATTTTTCTGCGTTAACCTGGAGCTAGACCACTACCTCTTAAAGCAGTATTATTGTAATCTTACTTGAGTTTGGGAAAGAGATGGAGCTAGACGTCCTGTATATCTTCATCTCTTTCTCACACTGAAGTAACATTAAAATAATACTGCTTTAAGAGGTGGTAGTTGGCCCCCAAAGTTATTACAGAATAGATAGACCACCACCACTATCTATGATTGATAGATAGAAAACCCTTTATTATGTACACCATAAAAATTACAGATATAAATGTAGAAATTTTACACATAGGGTGACACAATGGGCGGTCATATCGCTAAAAGCGATCTTTTACAGACAACCTTTTGATCGATTAAAGGGAGAAGGAGAGACAATACTGTAGGTAGTCAGTGGTGCACCAGTTATATATACAATAAAAACATACACACTATGGTGTGTATGATATCTACCTACATACAGAGTGAATTTTATAAATCTGTTACAAAATTCACCCTGTATGTTGTGGAAAAGCCTGATTATTCGTGACCTCTCACGTAGCTATTAATTACGAGCTATTCACAGGCACACCTCTGTGTCGGCTTGTAACCTCCCGACCATAACATTAATATTTTCCACACTTACTTATACTCTTACTTATACCAATAAATTTCAATACTAGCAATTATACCCAATCAACTCGAGCCCTAAGCAATTACTAAAATAAATCTCTTGACTACCACTCAATAATCAAATCATAGGAATCGAATAAGATCGAGTCGTATTCGATACAAATAAACATCGGTGTTGTCGGTACGCCCCTTGGAATTGCGTTTATATTTGGAACGCGTAGAGCTGCGACGTCACATTAATATTAGTTAGTGTTGTGTTGTTGTAGCATGGTCGGTGAAACGATTGTGTTTAATGAGTAATCGGAATCGTTTTGGGTATATTAGTTACTGTTATAACATTTTGATTTTGTGGAGAATTTAACAAGGTTATTAAAATTGTGAAAAGCTTGTTAAAACATCCCATCGGTCACTCTTTTGAAAACAGGTCCAAATAGATTTTTAAGGTTTTAGTCGAAAATCAAGGCCATGCTTTCCCAAATCATTAAATTAATGACACAGATAGAAATAGATTTTGGAATATCAAGTGGGTGCTTTTTTATAAAAATATATTTGTGTAACACCATAGCTAGATGAAACACTTGCTGTTCTATTATTGTAACAATAATTTATGTTTCAGGTAGGTACTTTATTTATGCACGCACCTGCGATGCCTACGGAGTCATTTTTGGGTTATTTCATAATATTTATTCATACCTATATTTGGTTGCACAGTTGCAGCATATTTTAAGTTGTTACTGGTTCTTTTGTTTTGTTATGTAACTATTTATGTACTGATCACTGAACCTGACTTGATTTCCGTACGTCTTTTTTGGGTAACCACTGACAATCAGCGCTGTGCTGTGGGTCCCTTATAGCACAGCATCATGCTGAGTGGAAGCCTTCTTGTCACAGTCATGACGTGCAGCTTCCGACTATTTCTGTTTTGAGCTCGTGAGTATAATGTGGTTCTATTTTGTTTTATTTTTCTGATTATTCTTATCGTTTTGTATGCACGTGTTTCTGTGACAAATAAACCTATTTTTCTTTCTTTCTTTCTAGCTTTTACAAAAATACCACAATTTATTAAACACATTTCCAGAATATTTCGAACAACAAACTATATTATGTTGATGACCAATTAAGTCAACAGTAAAAACTCGACGAATTAACAACAAAATAACTATACGTACTGGCATCGCACTACAAAAAGTTTTTTAACAAATTTACTTTACATCTGTTGATGTAAAGTAATTTTGTTAAAACCGGCTCTCACAATTCCCGAATTTCAAAATAAACCCGTCGGCAAACAGACAACGGTTTAATGAATCGTGTAATTACAGTCCACTCGCCGTACAAGTAGATACTGTATAAATTACAAGAATAACAACATTATTTTGGTGTAATAGGTAGATTTCAGACGACCAATCGACTAACAAATGTTTAGCGATAGTTAAAGCATCATTCTGTGATTTTGATGCTTATGACATAAAAAAAATACACCGTATCCTGATCCTAACTAATATTATAAATGCGAAAGTGAGTTTGTTTGTTTGTTACGCTTTCACGCTAAAACGGCTGAACGGACTTGGATGAAATTTGGCACGTAGGTAGACCATGATCTGGTTTAGTACATAGGGTACTTTTTATCCTGATATTCTCACGGGAGTGAGTATTATGTGGACGCAACCGCGGGGCGTAGCTAGTTGTTCATAAAAAAAACTAAAACGGTAAGCCTATTTTAGTTTTAGAGTGTTTTGTCTTCTTCTATCAAATTCAAATCATAATACGAAAGAAATAGACAAAACACTTTTTTAACTGAAATAGATTTATTAAGCGTTTAAGTTTTTTTTATGAATAAGGGGGTAAGCGCCTAATTAATCTTCCTACTTACTACGTATTTACGTGGAAGCCTAAGGCCGGCCACACACAGTCGGAATTCCGTTTCGGAATCCTGTTTCGAAAGCAGGAAATCCATTCATAATCTAGTAAAGTCCAGTAGTACTTTAGTAGTAGTAGTAAATTATGAAGGGATTTTTTATGAGTTGCCTTGGGTAACCTGGAAGTCTTTAAACAGACTCCGGACTCAGGTTGGCCGAAGCAGGGAAAACCTGTTCAGGTGGAGGATTCATTGACGACTTCGCCTTTTTTTTTTTTTTGTGGATGGGAAATCATCAAATGACTTCTCCCGCTCTGGGCGGAGCGGGAGGGCGTGTCAGACTTTTACTGACTAAAACCCACCCGTGTTCCTTCTGTTGCCTGTGCCGGGGCCACGGTAACTCTTTCGAACATCCCGCAACCCTAGCTGGCATCGGCCCTAGCGGACCCCGTCAATAGTGCTGACATCTCTTTGAGGCGCGCGTGGAACACGACGCGCCGTCGACTCGGACTTGGTCCTTACCGGACGGCGAGCTACCCATTGCTCGCCGTCCGCAAGCCCGCGCCTACGGTGGCCGGGAATCGGCTGCCAATTCCCGACGCCCAGGGCGTCTCCTGCGGCGACTAGGGGCGTGAGGGTGCAAAGCTTGCCTCTCCCTCACGCGTCCCGCCTCCTCCTTCACGAGCATGACGACTTCGCCTTGGAGTGTAAATGTGGTGCAGTTCCACAAACGACGTGACGCTTAATATCATGTCCTGCGTGTCCTGTCAGCTGCACGTTACAGGAACTGATGGACGCTAGTGATGGCGCCAAACTCGTAGCGGAATTCTGGGCCGAGTCTATTCAGTAGATTGCCATAGACGCGCTAAGAAGAAGATAGTTTTACGCTTTTAAATCATTGTTTCATCTCCATTTTTAACAATCACTATGAACCATTGACGCGTTCACGGAACTGGGAAAAGATTAAGTCCAAGTGGATGTGACATGTTTTCGATTTTTTCGTCCTAGGACATGCCGGTTTCCTCACAATGTTTTCGTTCACCGTTGTGAGAGTAGTGGTGATGTAATAAATTACACAAAGTGTCTGGGTTCGAACCCAGGACCTAAGATGATATTAATTTATTTGCAAGAATATAATTATGTAGCTACTATAAGTGCTTAAGATTGTTAGGGTTTGACTATATTCGGCATTTCCGCCGTACAAATTTTACACCTTGACAGATTTTACATCTTGCTTATATTTATAACATGCAGTACACATTTCAGCAATAACATAAAAATACTAATAATAATTTCTTAATTTAAATTTAGATTACAATGCCTTTAATCAAATTTAATTCATTTAAAATAATAATTCATGTTAAAAATAGCGATCAATAATAATGATGTCATGTCAATAAAAAATAGCAAGAATAATGAAAGTGATTCAATATTATTTAAGTAATGTCATGAAGTAGATATCATAATAATTATAATATCGCCGAGCTGCTGGGCAGTAGCGACCCCACGTACCCTATCTCCCGGGAGAAGTCATGTTCCTCATCTCTGGCTTGCCTTTATTGGCCGGCTGGAGTGAACACTGACGAGAACTGACCTCCCACCTCATTCTTGCCTTTATTGGCTGGCTTGAGTAGAGATTCGCAAGAGCAAACGTGCTCGGAGGAAGGAAGTAGTCCAGTAAGATGCTGGTAGGGATCTTGACCGTACTTCTGGGATTGTCCTGATAGCCGTGGAATACCTCTCCACTCCTTTTAAGCACCTCAAGACATGTTGCCCCCTTGTCGCTACGACACTATGTGCTAGCGACCGTTTCCGGGGGCCCATTGTTGAGTGTGCAAGTCACCCCCTGCCATTTTATCCGTGTATTGTATTTATCAAACATTGGTCAGCCAGGGGCCATAGTCCTTCCATAGTTTTAGATAACCAGTCCACTTTAGCCATCCAAACCCATAGCCCAATATTTTTTTTGTCTCCATATCCTGCAATAGTCCTACACCAACCGGGGGTTGTCCTTGGGTGCACTTGCATAGTGCGTACAAGGATAATCGTCGGTTGGTGCCTCGTTTCCATTGAAAGCGTCTAACGGGCCTCTGCGAGTTGGCTTCGGCCCCTCATATGCCTTTCAAAGGTCCGGGACCCTAGGGTCCCGAGAAATATCAAAAATCAAATAATATAAGTTTTACATTTTACATTCAAAATATTCATTCTTGGATTAAAAACATCTCTCACACAACCAGGACATGTTAGCCGGGGCCGTTACCACTGGGCCGCCATTGATCCCTGTCACCTGTACAAACACATAATTTTTGAGCGTCAATAACGCAGATCACCAACAATACGACTGTTACTGGTGGCCTTATAAATTGTAATGACAACAGTTGGTAATAAATTGTGCACAAATATATTAATATATAATTAATAAACGATTATGTCAATGAAGAAGAATGACGGGCTCGTTTTATTTTTTTTTTATTTGGACAGGTTTGCTCTTGACTCTAGTCTAGGTCAGAGATGACAGAGACAAAGTCGACGATGGAGCGAGCTTACCCAGAAGAAGCCTGCTCACTCTCACTTTGAAGAGATCGGGGTTGTATGCGTTCGGAAATAGACGCAGGCAGAGTCCCACTCCTTTGCTGTGCGCATCACAAAAGACATTTGGACGTGGCTAAGTAATTACAGCCGGGTCAATCAATCAGGTCATGCTATACTTGCCGTGGCAGGTCCTTGGGTGACCATCGTTACGTACCAAGACCCCTTCGTGCTTCGGAAAGCACGTTTAGCCGTTGGTCCCGGCTGTCATTCTTGGATCTTTGACAGTCGTTTCGGGTTGTCAGAAGCCCGAAAGTCTGACAACCAGTCTTACCAAGAGGTATTGTGTTACCCAGTAACTGGGTTGTGAAGGTTAGAAGGCAAAATACCATCCATGGCTTCATGTAAATACCGGTATTCAGCTGCATCCGGTTAGACTGGAAGCAGACCCCAACATGGTTGAGAAAAGGCTAGGCAGATTAATTGACTATGTCAATGAAGCAAAATCATTATCATCTGTTTCCGCACTAACATTGAAAGGCGGTTCATTAATTTTGTTGGCCGAATTTCAGGGAGACCGTTCAAAGGGTTAATAGATACGGTATTTGAACATTGTAATCACTGTTCCTAATTTCTTCGGTTTTCAAACGTCGGAACGAAATCTTGGGGCTTTTTGATGAATTATAAGTTTGTAATCAAAAATGTTTTGCTGGGGCAGGGTTTTAGAGTTGGTTGTTTATTTGTTCATTCGTCAGTATTGACATTAATTGCAGAAGGGTTTTATGGACACAATAGTGATTATTTGAAATACCTTATCGGTTATATTACGATTTTGGAAAGAGACAATTTTGTTGTGCTAGAGTGATCTCTAAGGAATTGTTGACCGCATCCTCATTACTGCACTGTCTTGATGATGGCAGGAAAACAATAAACTCAAAACGAATGCTGGTGGCATGTATTAATATTTGCGGAAACTTGGTAATTTATCTATCTCATTGTTGATCTGTCACTAAGTATGATAAATACGCATTGAATTTTAACAATATGTCGCTCGTTCACCAATACATTTTCGTAAACTGTTATTTTAGTAGTGGGTACAAATTAATTAATAGATACTTATTGAATGGAATCTCTAAGTAGTCTGTTGTTATCTGGTGGTGCGGACGGAACTAATTCCTAACTCGGTAGCTTGTGCAATAATCCAGTGGCTAGTAGAATCCTCTTGCTTTACAGACGCCGCTTCTAAATCTGTAAGTGTCACAGTGCAAAAATCTTCAGTAAGTCAAGTAGGTAGTTACAACCAAAAACTACAAGTACAAGACAGAGACGGGAACATGTCTAATGCTATGGCTACATTTTTGCGATAACGCGAACTACACTTCGCGCGCTCTCTCTCGCATACCGCTCGACGTCTCGCTGTACAACAGAGAACGCGCGAAGTGTAGTTTGCGTTATAGCGACAATGTAGCCGTAGCATGAGACAAAGCACCTGCTAAGTAATGTTATTTTATTTTATAGATGTCTTCAAAACTTCTAAAAGCATTGAGTTGGGAAAATTCTTTTTCCAAATTTTATCACAAGATCTAGGCTGTCTACAGATCGCAGGTCTACTAACATTTAAATCGTCCTTAGTATATAGAAAAAATTTAATGTATTGTAAATTGCACGTAAACAGAATAAACAAATCTTTTCCTAGTAGGTACAGAAATATATATGACGGAGAAGGTACATCTCTCTAGTTATCGCCACGTGGGCGTGCTATGGGTAATGTTGGTTATTGCGCAATAGAAAAAACGTTTGCAGTTCAAATCAAATTATAATTCACGATCAAATTAATCACACTATAATAGCTATTCACACACTGTAGGAACACGACACAACGAGCAAACAAAACAAATGACAGTTCCTACGGTGTAGGTACTGATCTCCTCGAAGACAGAATGGTAAGTGTCCTCTCGTCCCCGCGCTCCTCCATCAGCCAGGCTCTGTCCTGGCACGAAGTTAGGCGAGTATCCACGTTGTCGCGACGGTGCTGCCACTTATCGGAACTCGTGCTGAGCTTCGTTTAGTATCTAAACTAATGACCGTCTCCGGGATATAGTAGAACAAAGGCGGTCTTTTTGCAAATATAAATAAGTATCGGTCGGGGTGGGTCAGGTTATTGAAAAGGCCTTGAGGGTTAATCTATTATATTTTTGCCATACATTCGTGCCCATGTCGGAGCCTCTTGGCAAGCTCATGTCATATGTCCATGTGTCAGATCGCTTAACAGTCTGCCACAGTACTACCAGCCCGCCACGGAGGTCTGTAAGGACAGAGGAGTTCGTATACCGCTACAGTATTAAATTAATGCAGATAAAACAAAAGCTAGTTATTTTAAAGAAACGAATATTACGTTTCTTGCAACAAAGATCATTTCCCCATAGTCCATGCTATAAACTCAGTAGTTCCCTTAACAAATCTATTTACTAAATTGTTTCACCTTAATATTCTCCAGCCGGCCTTTAAAATAGAGTTTATTAGTCCATCTTCCAATTTACTGGCTAGCGAAATGCTTCCGTCTGCAGACATTGCCTACGTCTATCTATAACCGCCACAGTCTAACCGTGTTGAGTGGATTCATTTGAATTTACAATATTTCAGTGTTATTGAGGTTGACTGTTTGTGAAATGAAGATTTTTGAGTGGTGTTTATGTTTTATGTAGAATGTAAAACTGTGAACGTATTTTGTTTTTGGTCTTATCATGGAATGTTTTAATCATTTCTTCATTTTAATCTTCACATCAGAATGTATCCATGTGCTACATTTCACTATGGTCAAGTGATACTTTATGGGAATCAAGACAAATATATTTAAAACAAAGTCGCATCATTGTAAATGATTAATAAGCAGTTACGCAAACACAAGATTAAAAATGTACAATCTGGGAAATGAAATGACCTGCAAAGCAGAGCTCAATATTTCGCTATCTCATCAAAAACATCTACAAAACGCTTACCACTTCCTACTTTTTCACAACAATGATTAACTTTCCAACTCCACTCTAGTTTTACGGGCCGCGCGAAGTTGTCCCACTGTTATATTTATACTGTGGCACCGGATGAGAGGCTTTGGCGGAAACGAGCATTGGCAACCGCTCGCTGTTAGTTGCTGCTACGTTTAACATGCTGCTGGAAACTATTGCGGCTGATGGCTTATGCTTTATCTCATTTATGTGTATTTTATACACATAAATGACATACATATAATCAGCCTATAATGTTCCCACTGCTGGGACACAGGCCTACTCTCTTCGAGAGGGAGGGAGGACTAATCCTCCACGCAGGCCCTGTGCGGGTAGGTAGATGTCATATATCTTCGAATTTTTGGTTCTAGGACTTGCCAGTTTTCTCCTTCACTGTTTTGAGAGCAGTGGTGATGAAATTATTTACACAAAGTAAATCGCCTGCCTGGGTTCGAACCCAGGCCCCGTCGGGGCCGTTACCACTGAGCCACCTCTGCTTCTACACATACATGTACACAGCACAAACATACATTGCTCGCAGAACAGATGGCTGGTGGGGCCGAAAGGTTCTGGAGTGACGATCACGTACCGGAAAACGTAATGTTGGAAGGCCTCTCACAAGGTGCACCAATGAACTGGTGAAGGTCGCAGAAATCCGCTGGATGTGAGAAGCACAGAACCGGTAGAAGTGAAGGTGCTTGGGGGAGGCCTATGTCCAGCTGTGGACGTCTTTTGACTGAATTGATGATGATGCCTAGGGAAATGAATGATGTTAGGTGTAATAATTTATATAAATCCAATAGTGCAAGGCAATTCGAATATAGTACCTACTTGTGATAAACATAACCATTCTTTGCAGTCGGGTGAAAAGTTTTATGTATGTGCAACCTTTTTGGTTGGACTATGTAAAGAAAAGCTTACTGTGTTTTCAAGTTCAGTTAATTTTGTAGAAGTCAACTCAAATATTTTGTTTATGATACAAGTTTAGACCTGAGCTCCAGTTTTACATAATTATAAAATAAAATAAAAAGCTAATCAACTTGAATTGCCAACTTTACCAATAAATCATTCAAACATTAATTTCTCTCAAAATACTTTCACCATACGTTTTAGTTTGAAATTGGAATGTTCGTTCGGCAAACTTCGTGAATATCCGCATACCTGGCCCACGGTAGATACTTCGAGAGAGTTCCGAAGATATTCGATGTCAGCTATACTTGATAACTGCTGGAAAATATTACTAGATTGAATAGATCATTTGAATCTATTGATACGAGGTGCATTTATTTAAATAGCTTAGATGAATGGCGATGTGACGCAACAAAACGTGTCATCTCACTAGCTAGTGTTTGTTCTTTTCTTAAACACTAATGCCCGGTTTGTAAATTGAGAATTTGAAGTTGAGAATTAAGTTTTTGAATTAAGTTGTTTTAAACCCTAATCAAGATTTGAGTAATATAACATCATTTACTCAAATTTCACAGAAAGCATGCTTGACTCATGCTTATGGTCGTCAGTTGCGTTTCTGAGATAAGAAAAACGTGTTTGACAATACTCAAAGCATTATCAACGTCAAGTTAGTAGTTGAAAGTTGACACACCAATTTTGGCTACTCAAACTGTAATCAGCTATAGTAACTAGTGATTTTGTAAGTGATTTTGATCATAATGAGTGACGACGACACTTCCCTGTCGACTTTGAAGATGCCTCAACGCAACTGTCTTAAATTAGCCATTTCAAAATTAGAACATTCACCATATTTTACGAGTAAATCAAAAGCATCCAATTCTACATCAGTCTGTCTCCACCAGACATATGTAGGAATGAGGCAGTTGTCACACGAGGTGAAAGTAGGTATAAGAAATTGTGTCACACGTCACAAATTAGAGATGCTTCACGCCTCGTGTCTCATACACGGTACGTTTCGTTTCACGCTAAGTATAAGTAAGCGTTAGGGGACCAGATGAGATTTGTTGCGTTAAATTAAATGTTTTTATTGTGTTAACAACCGATAAGGAAAAGTAGTTCATAATCAGCGAATTTATTTATTTATAAGAAATATTATAATACTTATTTTTTTAACCGAAGAAAAAAAACGTGGAGGTTCTCAAGTCGACGCGTGTATATGTATAATTATAGTGATTTTGACAATTCTTATTTTATTCGGGAGGGTATACCGTGAAGTTGGTCCCTTGTAAAATTTATTAACTTTGCTTGGGTGGTTTTTGAGTTAGCTTCGTACGTTTTTTTTCCCACTTGTGTGGATGATGTTCTAATAACTTCCTGTTACTGTAATTTACATAGCATGTAGTGGTATTCGAATATGTGTAGGGTGGTGATGTGTACCACAGCTAAAAAGTGAAAAAATAAAAACACTACAAAGTGAAAAATAACTTTGATTTCGGAAGTCGGTGGCAAAAAATGAAAATACGAACCCAGAGACACCGACTTACGATATCAAAGTTATTTTTCAGTTCGTAGTGTTTTTTTTTTGGAAGTTGAGTTTACGTTTCTGAAAAAAAAAGTTTTTAAAGCTACGTAAGTGATATTCTCTTGCCTAATTTTGGGCACAGTTCTGTTCTGACACAACTCCACTTTGGGACCCCCTATTCCATCATTTGTTTTAAATTCTGTTTTCTTAGTTACACATACCTACATATAGACAATAATAACTGCCAAAAGCATCATTCATACATACATACATTTGTGTCCCAGTTATGAAGCTACGTCGCGCCTCGTCTCACACGGAACGTTTAATTTCACGCAGACTTACCCGTGCCAGAAAACCAGATGTAAGTTACTATGGTAGGTAGGTACATTTAGGTACAGGAAAGATTGAGATTCCAAGTTTTACTCGTCTAACGTGATCAATATTTATATAAAAGGGGTTGTTATAATAAAAAGAGTTTCGTAATACAATTTGATAATTTCGTTTATTTTTTACTAAAGATGATTCTTAACGATTATTTTTACTTGCAATGATATTTTTGGAACGAAGGTTTTTACCGCGGCTTGTGATAGAAGTAAACTGGCAGAAAATGTGACGTAAGGAACAAGCGTTATGCCGTCAGTTTCAAGTGTCAAGAGTTTTTAAAAGTTTTTGTTTTTGTATTTTAATAGACACTACTTTTTCTTTTTATTTTCTATTTTTTTTCTTATTTTTTCTTTTTTTTTACGCCCACCGCATTATGCAGACAACTCCTCTACCACCAACTGTCATGCTGACTGGCTATTTTAGTATGGAATGTATTGCAGCTTGTACTGTTAGGAAATTTTCGAGAGAATAAGGGATACAAATAATACTGGCCCCATAGGTTGTATTATAGGTACAGTCAACTGCACATCAGTGGTAACACTTGCATTACAAAAATCACCCTTACTGCTACGACACAAAGGCGCTGTCAATATCTATTTGTTACCACTGATGTGCGGTTGGCTGTACACGTACACTCAACTAAGTTCTAGTTTACAAAGCATTCATGATATTTAGGTAAATACTATACATTCTTAAGAGGGCTGCCGCATATTGTCACCTCTCTCGTTCACACGGGACTACTTTTTTATAATCCTACTAATATCCTACTAATATTATAAATGCGAAAGTTTATGAGGATGGATGGATGGATGAATGTTTGTTACTCTTTCACGCTAAAACTGCTAAACGGATTTGGATGAAATTTGGCACACAGATAGTTTATAACCTGGATTAACACATAGGATACTTTTTATTCCGATATCCCTACGGGATTGAGACTTATGCGGATGAAACCGCGTGGCACTGCTAGTATTAAATGAAAAGATGTTTTATATTATTTATTAGTTCGCCAATCGATTACATTTTTCAAAAAAGCATCTGTTCATTTAACATTCTTAAAAATTTGGTTACGTGTGAGCGAGAGAGGTGACAAAACGCGACAGCCCTCTTAAGTATAGCTAGCTACAAAACAAAACCAGAATAAAACCATTCTCATTATTATTCAAACGTAATTTTCAAAAAAAAAAACACCGTCTCCAATCAAAACACAATGACATTCGAAATTTAATTTAAATCCATCCAATTAGAAAGAGTCTAGCAGAGGCGGGGTGGAAGTGACAAATTGCAGGAGACGCAAGTACGTCCCCGCCATTGTTGAGCCTGCGATGAGAGCCGTGAATGTGTGGGGCATAACGTGCGTCTTGGATTTTAGTTGATTAAAAAAGTTATGTGATTTGTATGTAGGATTAATAATAGATTATTAAGAATAAGTACATTTTACGCAATCGTTTGGGAAATGAAATGCAGAAAGATATATTGTTTTTCACTTGCCAAGTTTTAAAAAAATACGCAAATCAGGGTAGAATATTAACTTCGAAGTTGTTGGAAATACAGAAACGTTATTATTTATTTATTAACTTATGGACAACAATCAGCAGTGTAGTAATAAGTAAACATAGCTTAGAACTTACCTACCACATATTACTAAACAAATCTACTAGTTGTTAGAAAGAACGATATAAAAATAAACAGAATAAAAGTAAATATTACTTAATTATTAGAAGTACGAAACATGGTTTTTCATATATACTTATAATATAATGAGTTTTTGAGATGAGGCTACGAATTCTGAAACAACTGTAGCAAATAGAGGAAGTGTCACTAACACAATATAACCACGTAGGTAGGTACTACATGAGCTATAAACAAATTAGAACAATCTACATCTCTTCTGGGACGACCAGAAAGCTGGCAAACAAGCCACAGCATAAATACTTCAGTAAGACAAAACTTATACACTGCAAAATGAATTACCCAGCACCGCTGTTTTTTGGCAAACTTTAATTAGTCTGTGTGCTTTGAATTCAAAACGTTTTGGGGATAACTTTGTACACTCACTAGTTAATTAAATTTTGAATTATTTATGTGATTAAACTGTCGAGAGAAAATATTGTCTAATGTTATTATGTTTGTTCATTTGATAGGTATTGTGGCAGCGGGGTTCTCTGTTTATCTATAATGAAGATCTATTGTAGCATTATAATTAGAAACTTGGTTATATAAAGTCTTTTCCAGGTATTATGTAGCGTTTTGTTAGTAGGTAGATAACATAGATAGTTGAGTAGTAGATGAAAAATTATTTTTCGGGTTTATAGATTATTTTCTTCTAACGCATTTGCACGAAAACCATAGGTTTTAGTGAGTAAACATACAATACAACCCTGTTTACATCGCTCTAGGTGCGAAAAACGTGCTATTTCGTCATTATTTTCAGTGTAGCCTGTTTTTATTTTTTCTATATTTCCTAATAAAAATATTTCCATAACCAATTTATTAAGCAAATAAGCATATCGATGCCTAACAGCCAAAAAGGGATAAGCGACATTTTTTGCGAAATCGACTTATACAAGTAGTAACATAATTAACGCACAACCTCTTAAGGGGTTGTACTCATCATTATGAACAACTGTTACTATGGGACCAACCTGAAATCGCGAAAAAAAATCAGCTGCTCCCTACATTTATGTTCGCATAACTAGCGTGGTAAATCTGCGGGTCATGATAACCTGAGCATAGAACACTTGATTCATGCAGGGAAATTCTTACACGCAAAACTATGTACACTATTCAATCTATGTATTAAGTACTCTTACTTACCCGAAGCCTTAATGAGAACAATAGTTATTCCGGTCACAAAAAATAAAACAGGTGATCTCAATTCTGCTACCAACTACCGACCAATCTCCCTTGGAACTGTTCTGGGTAAAGTGTTGGAGCGTCTCGTGCAGCCCTTACTGTTGAAGAGTGCTAGGGTAGATGATGCTCAGTTTGGTTTCCGCCCTGGTTTATCAACTGACCTCGCAATACTGTCGTTAAAGCATACGGTAAACTATTACAAAAGTCGTAACACCTCGGTTTATGCATGTTTCTTGGACCTGAGTCGCGCATTTGATCTGGTGAATTACAATATTCTATGGGGCAAATTGCGCGATTCTGGGGTACACACGGACTTGGTAAGTATGCTACAATACTGGTACGGGAACCAAACTAACAGTGTTAGATGGGGCGACGCTCAGTCTAGCGATTACAGGTTAAAATGTGGCGTACGTCAAGGGGGACTGACTTCTCCGGACCTTTTTAATATCTACGTGAATGATCTTATTGAGGAACTGAGGAGGGCAGGTGTCGGATGTCACATAGGAGGCGTGTGCTTTAATAATATAAGTTATGCCGATGACATGGTCCTCTTGAGCCCCTCAATAAGAGCTCTCAGGCAACTAGTGAGTATTTGCGAACGTTATGCCAGCTCACATGGCATGGTCTATAATGTTAGGAAAACTGAAATGTTAGTTTTTAGAGCTGGTAAGGGACCGGAGACAGTCCCAGAAGTTTTTATTTATGGTTCACCAGTGAGGGTTGTGCGGGAATTTAGGTATCTGGGTCACATCCTCACCGACGATCTCACAGATGATGCAGATATAGAGCGGGAAAGACAGGCGCTCTCGGTACGGTGCAATATGCTTGCGCGCAGATTTTCCCTTTGCAGCTCGTGTGTTAAAAAGACCTTGTTCCGTGCCTATTGCCTCTGTTTTTACACATGCCAGCTATGGACAAAATTTAAAAGGTCGACACTAAGTGCCATGCGTGTGCAGTACAATGACGCCTACCGCATCATAATGAAACTTCCGCGGTACTGCAGTGCGTCGAGCATGTTCGCTGAAGCGAGAGTGGACTTTTATGCCGTTGTTAGATCGCGCATAGCATCATTTTCCAGCCGCTTAAGAAAATCGACCAATCAACTGTTGAAGGTCGTTGGTGAGGATTGGAACAGTCCGATCCGCAGATATTGGCTCGAAGTCCATCGGAGTGCCAACCGACGATGAAACCTGTGTGTAATGTATTTGTTTATTTATTTTTTGTTTTTAATGTAATTTAATGGAGTTATATTTTAATGAATAAGTATTCAGATTTAATGTATTTTATTTTATTTTGTGATTTTATTTTATTTTAATGAATATTAATGTATCTAATTTTAATTATTTGTAGTGCTGAATGTATTTGTTGTCCGTGTAACTTATTGGGACTTGGTGCCTTATTAAATAAAATATAATAATAATAACTCGTTAAAATGTAGGGAACAGCTGATTTTTTTTTCGCGATTTCAGGCTTGGTCGCTAATCGATTTCACAAAAAAATGTCGCTTATCACTTTTTGGCTGTTAGGCATCGATAGTCGATTTTAATAAAAATGTCGCTTATCCCTTTTTGGCTGTTAGGCATCGAATCAATATTAGTCCGTTTAGCACAGTAGGCTTAGTGTGTTGCCACTAATGCATGTTGTTTGTCCCGTTCGTCTGAGGGCAGCCACTAAACGGATTTTAACGGGATATTAAACTCAGTATTAATTCTAAGCCTAAGGTTTTAGTTTGCAATGTTTTGGAATAGGTTTCTAAATAGTGCCTGAATTGTTTTGATTTGTTTTTACAGACGGCAAAATAGTCTTTTTTTTTATTATTTTCTGTTGTCACTATTTTGACTAATTCGATTTTGTCGCTGAGTTGAGATTGGTAGTTGGTTTATAGTATTTATTTTTTTTATTTTTATAACAGTATCTGTAGGCACTATAAATTAAACAAAGAGTCCACAAAACCCCTTAAATTATTTGATTTTTTATTAAATGTTTCAGATATTTATGAAATGTTCCAAAGTAATTTTGTCAAGTTTTGTATACAAAAGTAAGCGGGCTCGTAATATTGCCTTGGTACGTAAAAACAGGATGTACTGAACATCATTTTGCACTTCGCATTGATTGCATTGTCGAAAGCTCTCAACTACAATGCACTAAAGCTGATTTAATATAACAGTATTACCTCTCATCTGGGTAGAATCTCTTGACAACATCAAAATTGTCTGACAAAATGGTAAAACTGGTGGCATCTGAAGGATTTTCCCGGTTTTTGTCAATCTCTGTTTGGAGGATTGTCTTGGATTCGATCCCCAGGTCAAGCAAAGGGATTTTTTCATTTCGAGTTTCTCAGTAGTAATCCGGAGTATAGATTTGTGCCCGGTTCCGCTTGGTGGTAATAACGTCACCCTCTTTTACATGGAAATTAAACATACTACATGTTGAGCTGTACGATTACTGATAGATGCTTGCACTGACTGGACAGGTCCACTCAATCTGTGTGGTTCTTTCCTCAAAAGACCGTTTCAGACACCAACCTACATGGTCTTCACATGATCTGACCAAGATTATGTCTGGACTTTAAAAGAGACTGTGACCTCTGAGTTTGTTTCGGCCTTTCTTCTCAGAGTAGTCAGATAGGAAACGCCGGCCTCATCTAGTTTAAAAAAAAATGTTTGACCTAAAAGTGTTTGTATAAACCTACTTACAGAAATAAAATCATTTATCATTTATAATTGGGAAATGACGGTGTTCTATATACCTCTGCTTAACTCTTCGAGGAATACGGGCCAGCACCATAATAGCGTAACACATTATCAATTACAATCTGAATGATTTTGAAGCATATTGCTAATCCATTGAATCATATGTTTGAAAAATTTGTCTACTCAACAACGTAAATAACGCAATGAATGTTGTTGAACTGTCAAAATGATACTGATTCCTACTGTAAGTCTGTGGCTATTCTATTTTCCATTATCAGCCGACTCCAACTCACTCCTGGCCAAAAGCCTCATTTTTCGCGATCCCATGATTAATTGACTATTCTGTGAATCTTCCATCCCTATTGCTCAATCCTGGGTTTACATGAAAAGCCACCCCTAATATAAAAACCGCTTGAAAAATGTCGTCGCTATTAACATAATGATAAAAAGAAACATATTTCTAAGGCATTTACCCTCGAAAAAGGGAAACGGGAAAAAGACGGCAATTCTCCCTGTCATCGTCATTTCGTTCAAACCGTCTTCCTTGATTGATATTCCCGTATGTCTTTAGGAGCTGACAGTTTTACAAAGAAATTTTATCGTTTCTTTTTCCGTGTATCTCTTAGAGGCTTTTCTTGGAATTAATTAATTTATAATTTCGGTTGTTTTCACTGGAATACAATTCTAAGCGTGGGTTGGGGCCAGAAGAGTGTTTCCATTGATTTTCAAGTATTTTTTGTAGTATTTCATGTTTAGAACATAGTAGAGCATTTGCTACATTACCTCACGAAGTATTTTTTTTTTTTATATTTTGTTTCAGCCAGCCAAAATGACGTCAATATTTATGACGCCTTTTATAATCGCAAATGATCTTATTTTAATGTGCCAGAAATAAAATATTGAATATTAAGAAAAAACACACTTATCTACTGCTTCATAAAACTGTATTTTCTTAACTCCAATTGGTTACTTTATATTTATTTTACAACTAGCTGTTGCCCGCGGCTTCACCCGCGTGGATGTCAATACTTCCCTATTTGAATCGGATTTTCTTCACAATTTCCTGGGTTTAAATATTTTTCGCGGAACCCTAATTCTTTTTCTAAAATAAAAGTAGCCTAAGTTACTCCTTATAATATCAGCTATCTGCCCGTGAAAGTTCCGTCAAAATCTGTCCAGTTGTTTCGGAGATTAGACGGAACAAACAGACAGATCGACAGACAGACAAAAATTTTAAAAATTGTTTTTTCTTTATAAGTATCGTATATACCTTCAAATGCATTTAGCAAAAAGATGTTATTGTGACATACAAACAGGTACTTAAATTTTATTTATCTGTATAGATTTGTAAATAAAATGTATGTACACAACAGAACTGGTTTTTGATTGGTTACCGGTGATTGATCTTCTACATTACACTGGATCACATGATCCAGTACAGCTTTGTACATACAAAGCCGTACCAAGATGCTTCACCGTGCTGATAATTTTATCAATAAAACAAGACGATGCTGTATAGGAAATATATTTAATAATATTTTGTTCCTAGTAGCTAATCGTGTGTAACCGAACCATAGCGCGAATTTAAACGGCACAACGCCATCTATCGAACCATGGGACAACTTTTGCGATTATTGACTTAACAACTATCAGTTACTAAAGTCCAGGCTACACGATATCGCGTTACAGTTCGACGACCTTAAACCTTGAGACAATTACTCACTGTGATAGATGTTCCGATCTCTACACATCTACTAAGCGTAGAGATTTTCCTGTTTACCTACTGTACTTTTTTATCAAGCGTTTCTTAGAATATTCAAAAAAACACTGGCCTTTAAAAAAATATTAAATAACATAATGTCACGGCATATTTTCCCGAAGGGATAGGCCACGATGTATCAAACACTCACATTTAGCCAGTTATGTCTAAATCCTGAAACTTATGAGATGAGCCTTTTGCTATCATTAGATAGAATACAATTTTTTTTTTTGTAAAAAAATATAAATTATAGATATGTAAATGTAAAGAAATTACATACAGGGTGACACAATGGGTGGAAATCATACTCAGAAATACCTTTTAGGAAAACCCTATAACACTTTGCGTTACCTGGGTATCGAACCCAGGATAATTACTGAACATAGATGTGGTTTTTTTTTTTGTTTTTTTATTATAAATTATTGTTTTATTTATGTTTTATTCCCCTAGTAAGATTAATGTATGTCCGTAGGTGTGTCCGTGCATCACAGCGAGCCCTATCAAAATTCCAGCGCTGCGGTATTTTTTTTAAATATGGCAGCATTATGTTTTGATAAGCGCCTGTTTGGCCTCGCACAGGTCTTTATTTTTTATTTTGTTTTGTTTTGTTTACTTATTCGAAAAAATATGTTAATTTTGTTAGTTTTTAATACTCATAACATAACATAACATCATGCCTTGTTTCCCCGAAGGGTTAGGCAGAGGTGTACCTATAGTAGGTACACCCACATTTCGCCAGTTATGTTGGTTGGTGTTGGGTTATGTTGGTGTTATGTTGTGTATGTATGTTATGTTTTTAATACTCCTTTATTACTTTTTGTATTTGTTATGCATGCCCCAAATAAAATATGTTTCTTTCTTTTCTTTCATGTTTGTCAGCCGCACTTGCGACTACTAGACCAATGAAAGAGTCGCTTAAATATTAAATCTTTTATAAAATCATCCACTATTTTTAAAAGAAGTCGTTTAAAAGCTTGGTAGCCATTCCGCGCAAGAATTTTAAATGAATGAGAACCTCGTTTCCGAACGATTAAATGAGCTAAGTCAATTACGATCTGAATATTAAGTCTGCAAATATTTGAAGTAGCGTCGATTTTTATTTCAGAATTCATAGCTAGACAATCACTTTGTAGAATATTTTTTTAAGTATTAAAACCAATTTTAATAGCTGTATTTTTAATATCATGCATCAGAATAATCAGCCTATGATGTTCCCACTTGGACTCAGGGCTCCTCTTTGTGAGAGGGAGTGGGTCGTAAACCACCACGCGGGCCTAGTGCGGGTTGGTAGATGTCACATGTCTTCGAATTTTTGGTTCTAGGACATGCCGGCTTCCTCACGATGTTTTCCTTCACCGTTTTGAGAGCTATGGGGATGAAATAATTTATACAAAGTAAAGCGCCTGTCTGGGTTCGAACCTACAACCTACAACTCGTTAGTCGCGGCCGTTACCACTGGGCCAACACTGCTTATTTTTAATATACAATGGGTATCATGGGTCATTATTTTTGATTGATATAATCGGGTGTATATTATAAAAACCACGTCCTTTATATTGACCACATTTTACCTTATAAAATTAAAGAGTGTATTTTTCATGTATTAAATATATAAATTATTTGCTTTGTGAATATACAACATTAAACAATCACATCATACATTATCACAGGGCTTTCACAAGCATCCATAAATAATCGCTTGCGCAATTCTTAAGTCACGTCACTAAAAGAAAAGTAAATGAGATTGTACAAGAGGGATAACCCTGAATCCTTAGCTTAAGGTTGATTAGTGAATTATGCGGAAAACGCCCTTAAAAAGGGGGCAAAGGGGGGATAAACGGGGGTGTTATTAGGCCATTCCTTCTGGGTATTACATGAGGCCTTATATCGAGGATTTTGTAAGCGTAAAGGATAAGAGATCCACTTGTTTCGGAATGGGGTGTTTTGCGCAAGATTTATGGACAAGGCAAGGAGTTTATGTTGTAAAAAGTTATCAAGCGTATCCCCTTTTTGGGGAAGAAGGTTAAGTATTACGTAAGCGCTTTTAGGTTTGAGATGAATAATTTCATCCCTCATTTTCATGTTATTAGACAGTGATTTTTTTTGTTGATAGTAACTAGATAATACCTCCAATATTCATACAATTGTCGCTATATTCTCAGACACCCAAACACACCATCACTCATAAACACCCCCTCTCTAAGTTCTTTTTTTTTTTTTTACCATTTGTAGAGTTCCATACCTCAAAAGGAAAAATCGGTTCCCTTATAGGCTCACTTCGTTGGCCAACTGTCTATCTGACTGTCAGTCTGCCTATCTGTATTTTCTCAGACCCTTTTTCTCAGAAATGCGTGGAGGTATCAAAACAAAAAAAAACCTTATAAGGTACAATCCTGTACAAGCCAAAACATATAAGGTACTTCCCGTTTACCTAGAATCATGTGGCGTGGCAAGAAGTAAGGTCCTACAGCACAATTAAAGAAAAAATCCGAAAATCGTTAATTTGTAGTTTTATCACATAAAAAAATATGTTTTTGCAATTACAAATTTAAATTTGCTGTTGGAGAATTGACGTGACGTATATCAATGTATAGGAGAATATGTTATTTAACCACGTTGTTAAGTTTGTTTTTGGGATATACTCGTATTATTTTCAACTACGGAACCCTTCATTGTGCGTGGTCCGACACGAGTTTGGCCGGTTTTTTTTTTAAATCCTTAAACAGAAAAGATCTCCTATAACAATATCATTTATTTAGTGAATTAATTGAGTGAAATATGTATCCAATTTGGGCCACTCCAGTGGAAGGCGCTGGTACTCGTGATTTAACGTTTTACATTAGGACAGGTATCACCGTTTCTACTTTATGCTCAAATGATCGTAAGCCTTTAGTGATACTGTTGAAACCTTTGTTGTGATTTTTTATTAATAAAAATTATTAATTTTAGGTGTATCTTGTAGTGTTCCGTAAGTCAATTTTCAATATCAAAACCAAATGAATGAAATTCTCTATAATCAGCCTATAATGTTCCCACTGTTGGGACACAGGCCGAGAGGGAGTGGGTTGTAATCTACCACGCGGGCCCAGTACGGGTTGGTAGATGTCACATGTCTTCGAATTTTTAGTTCAATCCTCAATGAAAGTTGAAAAGAATTAATTGTTCACAATAGAATAATAAAACCCATCTTCTATAGACCATTTCTCATTTAATCTTTTAATAACCAGGCAATCATAAAATAGATGAGTTCATATTGGTAGCCAAAATTAAAGCTACGTTACCAGTGTTGGCTCCATGCCACTTGACTACGATTTGATATAAGATTATTCTAATAACCATGTCTCACTTTTATATTGCCTATGATTCATGTTATCCTGGTAAATTTTTTACAGCATTGATCTAAACTTCTAACATTGTGCTTGAATTTTCTGTAGTAGCTTGCTGTTTGTACGCTTATCGTAACTTGCTTTTTTCGTTATTATGTTTATTTTTTTGTACTAGACCATACCTGGGAACCATCTGATTACGGAGATATTGAAGGTCAAAGTTCCTTCTTAGACTTTTTTGTACGAAAACTAGTTTTAATCCCACGACATTGCACGCACCGTAGGCACAATGTAAATATTTAATTTTCTCACCAAAAATAAAAGTCGTTTCCTTGCAATAATTATTTTTGCACAAACTTACTAACTTTGATGTACAGAATGCGTAGATGACCGTTTCTTGATGGATCTTTTTACTCGGTGTATAATATGTACCACATAATTATTTTAAAATGTGTCCTCACAATACACAATAGAGCTGAGGATCCTGGAGCAGTGGTGCTCTGCTCCTCAGGCCATGCAGGCGAAGGAATATGTGCATCCCACCGTGTACTCTCTCGCCTCCATGACCTGAGGAACCGAGCAGATTCATCTGAAGAGCCAGCCGGTGAAGATGATGCTGATGGTAAGGTTTCTCCTAAAATATCTAACTTTAAAGCTCTAGCCAGCCTCACAGAGGCGAATCCCACACCTCGTATGTAATTAATGATTTTAATGATTCACCTCCATACAAATTAGTTGAGCCAATCGGCGCGAGCGAATTCCGTCCCGCATCTCGCGCGGGATTCGCTTAAGGTTGGCGGAGGCTTGAGGGATCCGTCAAGCTACCCCGCAAAAACTTTTTGCAATTTGCAGCTCAGTATCAGATTGTATGTTGATCAAAGTGATGATTCGGTACAGTAACGAATATTTTATTATATTAATAATTAAAAATAATCATTAAATTATCAAAATAATTCTCTGTGAGTTGTATTAGTAATTTTAATGATTATTATTCTGTAAATACATATTCGTTAATAATAATATCATTTATTTATTTCTGGCGAGACAGGCCCATACAAAAATACCATAACCTAAATATATACAAGGTGTAACATAATTAACGCACAACCTCTTAAGGGTCATTGTACTTATCATTATGAACATTTTTTACTATGGGACCAAACCTGATATCGCGAAAAAAAAATCAGCTGCTCCCTACTTTTGTGTTCGCACAACTCGTCAAAATGTAGGGAACAGCTGATTTTTTTTTTGCGATTTCTTGTTTGGTCCCATAGTAAAAGTTGTTCATAATGATGAGTACAATGACCCCTTAAGAGGTTGTGCGTTAATTATGTTACACCTTGTATATTTGTATTATCAAAAACTTGTTTTAATAAATAAGGCTTTTTTTTTTTTTTTTTTTTTTTTTTTTTTTTTTTTTTTTTTTGTGGATGGGAAATCATCAAATGACTTCTCCCGCTCTGGGCGGAGCGGGAGGGCGTGTCAGACTTTTACTGACTAAAACCCACCCGTGTTCCTTCTGTTGCCTGTGCCGGGGCCACGGTAACTCTTTCGAACATCCCGCAACCCTAGCTGGCATCGGCCCTAGCGGACCCCGTCAATAGTGCTGACATCTCTTTGAGGCGCGCGTGGAACACGACGCGCCGTCGACTCGGGCCTGGTCCTTACCGGACGGCGAGCTACCCATTGCTCGCCGTCCGCAAGCCCGCGCCTACGGTGGCCGGGAATCGGCTGCCGATTCCCGACGCCCAGGGCGTCTCCTGCGGCGACTAGGGGCGTGAGGGTGCAAAGCTTGCCTCTCCCTCACGCGTCCCGCCTCCTCCTTCACGAGCATTACTGCTTCGCAGAAGGAGGTAATGGCTTCCCATGCACTCTCGCTCCGTACCATGGCCTGGACCAGGGCCGGACGCGAGAGATCGCCGCCGCCGATCGCTTCCGCGAGGACACGGCGGTGCTCCGCCCAAGCCGGGCAGACTTCCACCGTATGCTCCACAGTGTCCTCCGGGCGATCCACACAGTGGTGACACCCGGGCGTTTCCTCCCGCCTTATCCGGAACAGGTACCTCCCGAAGCACCCGTGTCCGGTGAGGACCTGCGTCAGGCGGAAGGTGAGGACGCCGTGGCGCCTCTCCAGCCACTCCTCAAAGAGGGGACTTATCGCCGCAATTGTGGCGTGCCCAGCGCTGGGTTGCGACAATCGCACTCTCCATGCCGCCATGAGATCCTGCCGGAGCTCTGTCCGCCGTGCCGCGATTTCTCGCGGCAACGGAGTTACGCCCCGGCGTCCTGCCTCCTCGCGCCACTCCCAGATGTGCGCGAGGACTTTTGCCTCCAGATCCCATGGCGGTAATCCGGCAAGGAGGTTCGCCGCCTCCCCGGAGACCGTGCGGTATCCCCGGGCAATAAATAAGGCTTAAGACTATGTTAGTAGCACTTCACTTTGTGCGTGCTTGACTTTATGCTGTCCTGTGGAACTTGTCCGTGGAAGCGACGGAACACCACGTCCTGCGGCCAAAAGTCTTCTTCCATGACGAGGGGCAGATAACAGTTTGCTACACGCACGACAAAAGCCTTGAAGTAGACGTTAGTGTCACAAATCACATTTTGATCAACATGCTATCTGATACTGAGCTGCAAATTGCATTTCGCAAGCTGCCAATTAATTGTGTCACCTTAAGTATCAAATATTAATAAGTTTAGGTACGTTTTCATGAAAAAACATATTCAACACCGTATTTTCTATGTACATAATGACACTGACAGGAAATGCATGGCTTAAGTTTTAGTTTTAATAATCTTATCGTTAATAATGTTAATCTAAGTTCAAAGTAAATTTAACGTTGACTTCAATTTTGGCTTGGGTTACGACATTAAACTTTAAATTGAGTAACTGGATCGTTCGGTAACTTTGTCAAAATTGTGCTGCTTCAGGCATTGGGGTTCTCAAAGATTTGTTATTTGTTGGTACATATTTATTTTAAGTACATATTTAATTAAAAGAACTTCTTTAATTATATTTATTAAAGGCATTGGCGGACTTATAATATCAGTAGTTGAATGTTCTGCAGATAAACCTTATTACAATACCTACTTCTGACCATGGGTCTTTCAATAACCATTCAGGCCTGTATTCCCCAAAGGGTTAGGCAGAGGCAGAGGCTTCAATAACCACTAGAATGAATTAAGACGAACCCAAAAAATAGGGGCTTTTTCGTAACCATTTATTTCACAACTATGTATGGATTAAATTTTTGGATATATTGTGTTTATTGATTATTTGATTAATACTCTGACTGAATGAAAACACAATTGGATTTTTTCTCGATAGAATTTAATTGCGAAAAGACCTCTACTTTTTTATATTTTTTTCTATAATTCTTAAATCCTAAGTAATTTTGTTACATTAATTTATTAAAAAAAAAATATATATTTGGTTTGGCGCTTATATTTTATTTATTTTGATGCCAGCGCATTGTTGCGCTCTCTTTTTCGCTTGTGGAATGTAATTGAATCTGTCACTTTCTTATTCCCGCTCAGTTCGATTTGCCCGGTTTTTACATATCACCTTAAGCAACTAACAGTGCTTCTATTTTCTTAATGTCTCTCGGCAACTGTCGTGCCTGCGACTTTAGCAGCTTTCCTCCCATTTTTAAAATAAATTACATAATAAGTAAAAAGAGTAGTAACAACTCTATATACTTCCAAGTCGATTGAGAGCGTCCGGCCTGACTGACGAAACACTCAGTTTGCCGAGAGACATTAAGAAAATAGTTTTACTATAAATGAATGGCTTGGAAACGAAAGATTTGGTAATCGCAGTTTTTATTTATTATTTTATTTTATTCAGGAACAAACAGTTATTTACAAACAACTTGATACTTAACTGAGTAGTTTTTTTTACAAACTTATAGCTCCCTATCTTAACATTAAACTAGGTACTTAATAAAAATGTTTTATAATTTATAAAGTTTTACGAATAGCACTTTTAAAACATTTTTTTTTGTCTCGGTCCCCTAGGGTCCCGGAAATGAGGCACCAACCGACGATTACCCCTGTGCATACTATGCAAGTGCACCCAAGGACAACCCCCGGTTGGTGTAGGACTATTGCAGGATATAGAGACAAAAAAAAATTGGGCTATGGGTTTGGATGGTTAAAGTGGACTGGTTATCTAAAACTATGGAAGGACTATGGCCCCTGCCTGACCAAACATTTTGATATTTCTCGAGACCCTAGGGTCCCGGACCTTTGGAAGGCATATGAGGGGCCGAAGCCAACTCGCAGAGGCCCGTTAGACGCTTTCAATGAAAATGAGGCACCAACCGACGATTATCCCTGTACGCACTATGCAAGTGCACCCAAGGACAACCCCCGGTTGGTGTAGGACTATTGCAGGATATAGAGACAAAAAAAAATTGGGCTATGGGTTTGGATGGCTAAAGTGAACTGGTTATCTAAAACTATGGAAGGACTATGGCCTCTGCCTGACCAATGTTTGATAAATACAATACACGGATAAAATGGCAGGGGGTGACTTGCACACTCAACAATGGGCCCCCGGAAACGGTCGCTAGCACATAGTGTCGTAGCGACAAGGCGGAAACATGTCTTGAGGTGCTTAAGAGGAATGGAGAGGTATTCCACGGCTATCAGGACAATCCCGGAAGTACGGTCAAGATCCCTACCAGCATCATACTGAACTACTTCCTTCCTCCGAGCACGTTTGCTCTTGCGAATCTCTACTCAAGCCAGCCAATAAAGGCAAGAATGAGGTGGGAGGTCAGTTCTCGTCAGTGTTCACTCCAGCCGGCCAATAAAGGCAAGCCAGAGATGAGGAACATGACTTCTCCCGGGAGATAGGGTACGTGGGGTCGCTACTGCCCAGCAGCTCGCCACATGCTGCCCTGCGGGTTTCTGTATCTTTCTTGGTCTGGCTCCTCATCCTAGACCTGTTCCGGCAAAGTAACCTTTACCGGCACAGACCTAGAGTTTTTTTTTTGTCTCGGTCCCCTAGGGTCCCGGAAATGAGGCACCAACCGACGATTACCCCTGTGCGTACTATAAGTGCACCCAAGGACAACCCCCGGTTGGTATAGGACTATTACAGGATATGGTGACAAAAAAAAAATTGGGCTATGGGTTTGGATGGTTAAAGTGGACTGGTTATCTAAAACTATGTAAGGACTATGGCCCCTGCCTGACCAAACATTATTATTATTATTGTGGCATTTATTTAAATCATTTCAAAAACCGATCATAATACTTATTGAGCTAAGTTTATTAAATAACACAATAGAAATGTGTTTTTAATAACTACCTATTAAATTAATATTATTTAGTAGGTCGCCCATTGATTACATTTTTCAAAAAAACAACTTTTCATTTAACATTCTTAAAACATTTGGTTCCGTTTGAGCGAGAGAGGTGCAAAATGTGACAACCCTCTTAACAGAGAATAAAAAAATGTTTGTTCCCACTGCTGGGACACAGGGATCCTCTCTGTGAGAGGTAGTGGGCCGTAATCCACCACGCGGGCCCAGTGCGGGTTGGTGAATGTCATATATCTTCGAATTTTTGATTCTACGACATGCCGGTTTCCTCACGATGTTTTCCTTCACCGTTTTGTGAGCAATGGTGATGAAATTAAATACACAAATTAAATTTCCTGCCTGGGTTCGAACTCACGGCCTACACGACCTTCCTACTCGTATGTCGGAGCCGATACTACTGAACTACCACTCATCATCTCCCTACCCTTTTCCCAACTATGGGGTCCTCTTCCAGTCTAACAGGATGCAGCTGAATACCAGTATTTTACATGGAGAGACTGCCTATCTGACCTCTACAACCCAGTAACTGGGTAACACGATACCCCTTGGTAAGACTGGTTGTCAGACTTTCGGGCTTCTGACGACCCGTAACGACTGTCAAAGATCAACGAATGACAGCCGGGAGCAACGGCTTAACGTGCTTTCCGAGGCACGGAGGAGTCTCGGTATGTAAAGATGGTCACCCATCCACGGACCAACTCTGACAAGCGTAGATTAACCTAATGGATCGACCCGTGTGGCTGTTATTACTTAGCCACGAGCTCCTCCACTGGTCCTCGCAAATTAAATAAATTAATTAAATTAACAGATCTTTTGTTTATTTACAGCCATATCACTATCACTTAGTTTATTTACCATCTTGTTAAATCTTACAAGGGCTGCAGACAGGATTTAATTTTACTTCCGGAGATAAACGCTTAGTTACTGAGTAACCGAATAGACTTTATTACATCTATCTCAAAGAACGTTCATTTGTGCTGATTCAGACCTGCATCACATTGAGCAGAAAAGTGATTTTGATAAGAAGGTTCACTTTGCTAAATGACGAACTTATGGTGGTAATCTTCTTCTTCTTTCTTCGGCCTGGGTTTAATTCCCGGGTCATGCAAAGTGATATTGGATTTTTCCATCTGGAATTTATCAGTAGCAGCCCGGAGACTGGATTTGTGCCGCTTGATGGTAATAGGCTCGCCCCCTATTACATGGGATTCAAACATAACTGGCGAAATGTCGGTGTACTATAGGTACACCTGTGCCTAACCCTTCGGGGATCACAGGCGTGATGTTATGTTATGTTATGATATCTTCTCCTCAGCATGTCAATGGTAAAAATAAGACATACAATATGTTTAGCCCAAAATTCAGCTACGCGAATACCGTTTGCGGTCGTAGCCATTAGGTCCTCACGAGTGCAGGTGACAGGGCATGCGGCGTAAGATGGAAAGTGGGCCTTGGTCTGATGGGCCATACTAGTAATAATAAGCTTTATTTTCATGAACAGTAGTGGCATATTGGCTACGGCTCTAATCGAGTCGTCTAGGCGTAGGACCTGGCGAGGTGCGCACGTTGTGCCATTTGTTTCATCACCACCGATTTGAAACGGTGAAGGAAAACATAGTGAGGTTTCCGCCTTCCGGCACATCCTAAAACCAATCCAATTTAAGGGTTGTGACATCATTTATGGAATTTAAACATTGTACATATTTTGTAAGTTGTGTTTTGAACATTGCGTTGAGTGGGCCTTCGTTCCTAACCTAGCAGGTGACGCACTAAAGTTCACATATTCGTGGCCGCAAGGATTCAACTCGTAAAAATAGTTGGTGTGTGCGACTATCATAAAACGTCCTTTGTCGCAAGTTATGGGCGGAAGCGGTTCTATTTTAACGGCACACGAGTTTTGTTGTAGACTTTTATTAAAAGTTGTAAAATGACAGTTAAGTTCATGAAGCTGTGGAGAAATTGGTGAGCAAATGACTTTATTCTATAAGGAGACTTCATTTTATTTTTATATTTTTATAATTGACTGTATGACATTCTTGCGATGACAAATCTCAAATCATTTCTTGCTTTAGTAACTTCAAAGCTTTGCATAGACTGCCTCATTGGTCTAGTGGTCACCAGCGCTACCACTGAGCATGAGGTCCTGGGTTCGATTCCCGGGTCAGGCAAAGTGTTATTGGGTTTTTTTATCTGGAATTTCTCAGTAGCAGTCTGAATTAGTGCCAGGTTGATGGCATTAGGCTCGCCCCCTATTACATGGGACTTAAATATAACTGGCAAAAAGTGGGTGTGCTATAGGTACATTTCTGCCCAACCCTTCGGGGAAACAAGGCGTGATGTTACGTTATGTTATGTAAATAATTTAATGAAATATTATGTTAACTCATGCCTTTTTATGTCTACTGTCATAAAAATACATGAAGTCTCTTTGATGAGGATGAGTCTCTACACCTCTGCCAAACCCTTCGGGGAATACAGGCCCGACGTTATAAAGTTTTGCCTAGCCAGATTTACATTACGAAACTATTTAGTTGTGCAAATTCAGTTATTCATTGATAGTTTCACGTGTACATAATTATCTTTTTCAGTTTGCGGAGCTTGTTTCGTAAAGTAAATCGGGCTTAATAGTTGTTGTGCAGATAAAAACTTGCACGCAGCGACAAGGATGGACGCTTCTGTCAGCGCAGATGTCATAGGCAGCAGTAGACATGATACAACTGCCCTGAGTGCACACACAATTTATCCTAAATTAAATCGGGATATACTTAACTGATCCTCTAAAAAATATTGACCGTCTACTGATGGACCCTTTTTGAAATTAATGAACCTCTAAAAACTTTTTGCGCTTCTAATGACGCATACTTTTTTTTAAATAATTGAGCCTCTTTTTAACTTTACCCCGACCGAACTGTGATCAATTACGCGCGAGCCGAATTAGTCGCAGTACAGTTGCTGCGTACCGGTAAAGCTAGGATAAGGGTATTTTTATGGTGCACATAATAAAGAGTATTCTATCTATCTATCTACCCCAACCAAATGGGTCAGGTTAGGCGAGAACTATGACGACCAGCGTTTTAACAAACTGTACATCCAAATTGGTCACAGCTACTTGCCAATTTTACATTTTCGGGACCCCAAAATAGGAATTATTTGAGGTTCACAAAAAGAGGTGCAATCATTTTATTAGAGTGTTCAATAATATTTTTAGGGGCGCAAAATAGGAATTACTAGAGGTTCGATTAAACAGGTAGGTACTGTAGCAATCTGCAAGGATGTTATGGGGGGCGAGCAGACTAATACGTGTGTTTTTATAATTATATTATCTTCACTTACAGAAAACACATTCACAAGACACGGCTATTTTCTATCTTAATGCACATCAGTCAGGGCCGGGAGGCTGACTGTCAACCAAAATTGCCGGCACGAGTCGTGAGCACAAATTCCACCTTAATTTTAACTGCCCTCGTCAGCGTGCTCTTGTATTCTGTTTTCTATATTTATATAAATATGCTTGACTATATATTAATTTCATTGCTCCCGCCCGTGAGCAACCTGCCGTAATAGGAAACAAGATTCGTTAGGTTTAAGAGTAGTGTGTGTGAGTGTTTTTTTCTTCCCATATTCTAACATTCAAAATCAATGTTTGTCTTTTTAAATTAATCCCGTCTAAACTTGCGAAGGTTGCATGCTAAGGCACGCCCGGTTAAAACCTCTAGAGTATATACATGCCAAATAAATCTGATTATGGTACCACAGCTGCGTTTCTGATCCTAAACAAATAAAGTCCCCTGTATATACAATACAATTGTATAATTATATTGTATATACAGGGGGACTTTATTTAACATCTATATGTTGTTCAGATAATTGATAGTTCAATAAATTCCACGATTCCACGTTTCTGTCCGAAATGAAAATGATTTCAGTCGACGTACATATGTATCGGATTATCCTGTGATATATTGAAATCGTATTGTTGCGTTTCAGTTTTATAACCTTTATTTTGTTGCATTTAATTAAATATTTTTATTGATTATTAATAATTTAATTATCTGCCATTGCAACTCTAAGAGATGATATGGAGTATGAAAAAAAAACATAATAATGCGTTGATCCCAAGTAATATAAGACGAGGGCAGAAGTAGTTGTCTGCCGTCGTAACTGACATACAATGTCATTGCTTTAAGCACTGGATGCATACCCGGCTTGTTTGTTTGAAACAAGATTGAGCTAAGAGGCTAAAAACAGCTAAAGTGCGGTCACTGTCGGGCTGCATAGAAAAGAAAGAGAAGCGCGATGATACAACGCTGGTAATTTATTGCAAAATATGAAGCAATTATCTATTTACTAAAAAACTATTGATTGCACTAAAAAATTAAAACACTATTACTTAACTAGCATATATCCTGAAGAATATCATATATTTTACTGATTTTGTTTACTGCAGTGGATTATATACTTTTAGGCATTATAAAATTTGCATTTAGCTCCTGTAGTCCCCTTAAGCAATGGCCGTACTGAGGCGAATCCCGCGCGGAATGCGGAATACAACTGCACACGTCAATTGTTTTAATGAGAAGTCACGCGACTATTAATGCCTGTTCGAACACCTCTGTGCAAGTTAATTAACACAATCGATGCGAGTAAAGATACACTTAAGTTTGGCCAGACTTCATGGTCATGTTTAAGTTCAGAAAAATATTGATTACGAAAGAATAAAGTAAAAAATTGAGCCATCGCGGGAGCCCTGGCGGATATGAAATATCGAAACTATTTTGTATATAAAATAAGCATGAAAGAATGGTTTATTAAAGGAAATAAATATGGCATAATCAAAAACAAAATACCTATTCAGATTTTTTTTCAAGAAAATATTATTCTTTATTTAAATTTCGTTTGGATGTTGGCTGTTGGCCGCGTCGTCACGCCAACATCCAACAGCATTCCCACCGCAGGCCTCATCGGATGCGACGCGACGGTTCCCACGGCCTGTCGGTCTGGCCTGGCGCAATGTGGCCTGTGAGAAAGCGGGCCGTTGAACCGCAGAATTAGATGTTTCACATCAAAAACATACCTGCCTATACCAACTAGGTACTGTAGTGGTCTGCCGGGGTAGCATAAGACCGAGCAGATCACTACGTGTGTCCGTGTCTGTTATGTAGTGTAAGATATGTAAGTTACTGTGTGGGGGAGGGTTCCGACACTACAAACAGAGACACATGGGTACACTATAATTATTTTAATGGCTTATAGAAAGCTCGTTACAAATACAACGTACAATACAGCACTCATTCAATACAAAACCAATTTTCCTAACCTGTCATTTTCAAACTATTATATTTAAATGAAACCAGTGTTTGTCTTATCAGCCAATCAAACAATTCGCGAAGGTTTCATGCTGAAGGCAGGTCCGATTAAAGCCTCTACAGTACCTACACGAACGTCTATACGAACGTTTGATGTTGTAGAATTTAGTAATAATAAACTAGAAGGCATCGCTTTCGACCTAGATTTATTATCACAAGATAATGTGTCCAACCACTTGAAAATTCCTGGAATATTTTCGTCGAGTGAAATCTGAATTGTAATACCGATGTTTCATAATACCTAGAATTATTATCAGTGAGCCCTGATTAGCATATACAAAGGCTTTACAAAAGGTTACTTCGTTTAAAAGGAGTTGAATAAAAAATCCTCCTTTTAAAGCTGTGCTCCTGGTAACTCAGCTAAGTTTACAGGTTTTTTTTGTTCTTATTATACTGTCTTCTTTATTACCCCGCGTTTAAAAAAAAAGTCGGAAGGGACACCCGGTTGGAACGAAGTTTCTTTTTCTGTATATTATGTACTAGCTTCTGCCCGCGACTTTGTCCGCGTGAAATTTCTTATCCCCTCAATCCACCCCGTCGCATCGCATCGCCTACCCGCGTTTTTACTTCGTTTTCGCTTAACGTTCTTCCTGACTTTTTTATTTTTACTCAGCTCCTAAGTCTCCTAGTGTGATGTTAAATTTTAATAACCCTTAACCTTCCTCGAGAATTGGGCTGTTTAAATACAAAAAGAATTCTTCAAACAAACAAAAAAACTCTTCAGCTTTATAATTAGTAGCATAGATAGTTAAAAGATATAAATATAGATTGATACAAAGTTGACAACTCAGACTCAAGTTTAAAATAAGATTTTTTTGACATTTAGAACTGCAACATTATCGGAATAAAGATCAAAATACAAAAACGGGCTCGAAGTTGTAAGCGTTGTTGACTAAAGTCATAGGGCTTTTTTTAATGACACGATTCAAGTTTTGCTAAGCAACAACAAAACTTAAACTCAAGTGAAGGCCGATTTTGGTAAGTATCTACTATCTGAACATAATCCTAAGAAACCCTCGTTGAAAATCGAACCTTCTTGATAACTTTGCATTTACCCGGATACCACAGGAAGTTGGTTATAGACCACTGCAACAGTTTGTCCTAATTTTGCCATTTCCTCTTCGGGCCTAGAACTTGGTTTAATTACCCGGAAACGTTCGGTAAACCACTACAGTGCATTTCGGGTGAATCAATTTGTCATAATTCTATGATATACCTTAGTTGCAGGTACAACTACGTTCCGAACATAGAATGTGTGTGTGTGTGTGTGTGTGTGATTCAAATGAGTTTATGGCTATATCAGGCATGTTTTGTAGGTATTCAACTCAGCCTATCGCAGTGCACTTCTGGACATAGGCCTCTCCTAGGCTGCGGCACAACACCCTGTCCTCCGCCTTCCGCATCCAGTCTGTCCCAGCCACCTTCTTAAGGTCGTCGGTCCATCTAGCTGGGGGGCGTTCCACACTACGCTTGCCGATACGTGGTCTCCACTCCTGGACTCGTCTGCTCCACCAGCCATGGGTTCTTCGACAAACATGGCCAGCCCAATGCCATTTCAACTGTAGGAGTATTGTAGGTATTACGAGGACTTAATACTTATGCTCTCCAACGAATCTAAAAATATGCTTGAGCCAGCAGTGAGTTCAAGATACTAGTTCAACTGATTAATCAAAATCAATTTATTGTGTGGTTTTTTCCTCAAAATGCCATTTCAGATACGGATCTGCATGGTCCTCACATGATTCTAAGAGACTTTGACCCTGAGTTTGTTCCGCCATTTCTTCTCAGGGGTAGTCAGATAGGAAATGTCGACTCCATTTTACTTTTTAATATGACTTGTAAAAGTGATTCCGATATCCTATTTGCAGAATACATTTTGTTTCATTTCAATGGGGATCAAACACACAACGCCTCTCACTGCACTAGGGGTTGGACTGGTTGATCAACCTTAAGCAATGGGCCAACTGGACAAATGCTTAGAAAAAGTATTAAAAGTAGGCGCAATCTATTTATTGGGTGCATTTTAGTTGGTGAATAGTTTTAGTTAAGTTAGGATATTATTTTGTTATTTTATTAATTAATTAGGTATAAGTTGTTATGTAAAATATTATTTTATTGAGACATGATAATAAAACCCCACGTTACCTGTATTTATTGGGTGCTTAGATAAAATTATCTCACCAAAAATATTTCATGTAAAGTAGGTTGCCAAGACTTATATAACGTTTTCACTGTTAAAAAGTTATCAAATCTATTATAGCGCCAAGCCTCTAATGCCGGCCACACACGTTATGATTTACTTGCGCAAATTTAGGCTTGCGGAAGTCTGCGTGACAGCAAATTGTTCAGATACATGTGCTATTTCATCCCACTCACGTAACGATTTACTTGCGCAAGCCTAAATTTGCGCAAAGAAATCGTTACGTGTGTGACTAGCATAACTCTACAAGGTCTAACTCTACAAACCTTACATCTTGGTCAAAATGTACGGCTCGGCCGTTTCGCGGCCGTCGCACAGACACTCCTATGGGCATACGGCAAGAAATTAAGTCACTGGTATTTAATGTTGTGTCATGCAATCGTTCAATGGAATGGCCCTCTGTTGGCGCGACCACGCGTTCCGGTTCACCGAACAAAAAGTGACATATTATGAAACTTTTTGTTGAAACATATTATGAAACTGTCAAGCGAATACGCGATCATATTATGAACGTGATGATTGCTTTCTATTAGGTCGTGACCTTAGAAGTTAAGGGCTGGTTAATATCATGTAGTTTCACATTAACCAAAAAAAAGAGTTCTCACAAAAATATTATTTTCAGAAGAGCTGCAAATTGGTTGATACTGCATAAACAATCTATATTTTTTCGAAGTAATTTCATTTTCAGTACCGTTATGTAAGGTATTTGCATTTATAGGACGCCGGGGTGATAGGACCAGTTTATTGAGAATTCAGTGGGTTATTTTAATAAATTATGCTTAGTAGCCATTATTTTTCGTGGCCTTTTTATAGCCTTGTTTCATTGAATTAAAGCATAATTTACTTTGGCATTATTTTTTCTTTATTATACAATATTTTCTTACAAAAATATTGACGAAATAATCGCTCGTTGACTTTTAAGATTATTATTATTACATCATGGTTATTTGAGTGCGCCCGATCCTTTTAAAATTTTTCCTTCGTGCCGTACGTACGGACGTATCTATAGAGGTATGAAGGGTGTAAAGTTCATTCTTCTTCCATAGAAAAGGGAGGATCCTCCGACCAGACTGGTGGGCAACTGCCCGACGATTCATGTCGGGACGTTGTATTCTAGTCGCGTGGTAAACTCTGCTTGCGCGATGCAGGATTTTGCGTGACATTAGTGTGATTCGTAGTTCACATGTGGCGATGTAGATGCCGCTACATATCCATAGTCAGCCCTAATAATGAATTATGGTAACGGCTATGTGAGCAAAAAGGTCGTAAATGTTTTTTGAAATTAACGATTCTTACTTTCTTCCTCCTCAAACAACTATCCATAAAAGGTACACTATCCATGGTCTGTTATCAAAGAGTTCTCGGTTATTTTGGTCACACTGATGTCGGGAACCAGATAACCGTGAAAAGTTGGTGGTGATGGGTAAGGTAAGGTAGAAGGAAAAAGACCTCGCGGCCGGTCAACTAACCGCCGGGCAGACGAAGTAACCGCCCTCACTGGACTCTGTTACGACCGCCCTGAGAGAAGCCGAGTACCAAATGAAGTGGAAATACATCATACATAAAGCCACGGAGGCCTTAGGGATACGACCTTCAGTAATGAAGTTCGCAACCAAGAAGAGAGAGACATCTTATTCTCGACGTGTCGATGACTCATTATGTTGTCCAACCAGTACGTAGCCATGATAGCTCTGTCGTTTACCTCATTTCTTACGCCCTTCTACCGCATATAATTTGCTCCAAGCTATCAACGTGATTGTCTCACTATAAGTTATTTAATTTTTTTATATATGACCAATTTATTTTTGTCTATAAACAAAGATGAGAATTTTATGTCCAACTTTTCCTTATCACATTCATCATCTGCCGAGCCTTTTCCCAACTAAGTTGGGGTCGGCTTCCAGCCTAACCGGATGCAGCTGGATACCAGTATTTTACATGAAGCGACTGCCTATCTAACCTCGACAACCCAGTTACTGGCTAATACGATATCCTTGATAAGACTGGTTGTCAGCATTCGGGCTTCTGGCGACCCGTAATGACTGTCAAAGATCTACTAATGACAGCCGGGACCAATGGCTTAACGTGTTTTCCGAGGCACGGAAAGGTCTCGGTATGTAAAGACGTTCACCCATCCATGGACCGATTGTGGCAACTGTAACTTAGCAACTGACCTTTTCCTTATCACACATTTAGCAAAAAACTGCAGAGACACTAAACTTCGTGCCCCAGCAAGTATCGCAGTTTCTGATTGTTAAAAAATGAAAACAACAAAAACATCGCCTCTGGATCGGTGCCAAACGAAAAAATTACTCAGTTGCAGCTGTTCCTTCTGTCTGTGCATATTAAAATCATATTTATATAACAAACTGAAATAAATTGCTTTGAAGACGTTTTCAATTTTCTTGTTCTGAGATTTATCAACTTATACGAAGATGGAGTTAACTTCTATCGGGATATGAGATCCTAGTAGCCAGATAAAATAAATAATAAAAATAATCGTAATTAGTTATTTCAAATTGTACCGCTCTTTTTAACCAACTTCAAAAAAAGGAGGAGGTTATCAAATCGGTTGTATGTTTTTTTTTTAACTGTAAAGGTGCATCCACCACGAAGTTACTTTTTGTGGAGCAACGTTTGCAAGTGTTAGTAAATTCGCAGTTTTATTTTTAAGGGAAAACAGTGGCAGCTCAAAGTTACAATTTTGCCCGATGAGTTGCCTCTTCCTTTTATCAAAAGATTTTTACATAGTACTAACTGTATTATTATAGAACGTCTACGTAGAATTGGTTAAAATTACGTCATTGCAAAATCAAAAAATTTCAACATCATTTTTTATTCAGTGAACAAAATAAATTCTAAAATCCATCTTTGTAATTAAAAGCAATTATTGCCCTAAAACATTTTCGCCGCGAACGATTTAATTTCTCAACGGTCCGGTGCGGTTGTGTGACCATGCATATTGATGAGATCCCGCGATGCTTCTGCTCTCCTGGTCTCCTAAGTCTTACTTAATTGACACTCAGCCATTCTGCCTCTTAACTGCCACTTAAGTTAATGACTTGACTAATTTGTCTAATAATTTTATATGAGCTTGTAAGTAGGTAGTTTACTGATTTTATTATTTAACTAGCTGTGCCCCGCGACTTCGTTCGCATGGAAGTCGTAAGATACACAATGTACTAAAATAACAGCCAAATTTTAATAAAACTCCCACGTCCCCCCACCAGCCGCGTTGCATCGCCCGCCCGCGCTATTACATCGTTTTCGCTAAGCGTTTTTTCTGAATTTTATATTTTTGCTCAGCTCCTATGGTTCGTAGTTCACTTATGTTAAATAGCCTATAACCATCCTCGAAAATTGGGCTACCAAATGCAAAAAAAAAATTCAAATCCGACTGGTAGTTCTAGAGATTAGCGTTTTAATTTTTTGCGCGAAATCCTAATTATTTTTTTAAAATAAAAGTAGCCTACATTACTCCTTGTAACATCAGCTATTTGTCAGTGAAAGTCCCGTCAAAATCGGCTCATCCGTTTCGGAGATTAGCCGGAATATACAGACAAACAGATAAAAATTTAAAAAAAATGTTTTTTTTTTTGTTTTGTTTTAAGTACCGTAATTATTATCATATGCATTTAGTAAAAAGCTGTTATTTTGACATTACAAACAGACACTTCAATTTTATTTATTTGTATAGATAAACAAAGTTTATGTTATGACATCTTAGTATGTTACTCCCGATTAAACTCACATTTGGCTCCTGTAGAAGTTATTTCGAAGCTAGTCTTTCTCACATGCCTTTTGATAATATTTATGGGTACTTAATTAATAGTGGGGATAGCTTTTAGCGATAAGACCTGCCCATTGTGTCACCCTATGTAAAATTTCTAGATTTATTACATCTGTAATTCCTTTGGGTACACCAATCGAATGTACAGATATAAATCTAGAAATTTAGAAATAATAAAGAGTATTCTAATCTATTCTATTCTAGTTTCTACCCCCCAAAACGAGGCTTCGAAGTTAATTTATCATAATAATTAACAATTATTTTGTCAAAGGAAAACGGTTTTAACATTTTAATATTCTGACCCCTAACCCACGAGTCAAAGTTTAGTTGATTCACAAAGATGGTCAACAACCTTTAAGTTTTTGTTTTCGTCAATATTTTTACTTCTTCCCATCGAATCCACTAAAAGCTATTATATAAGTTGATGGTGTAATAATGGTATTCCGGGGTATCCCTCGATATCTCGGGTGTCGAGTGGACTTTGCGAAGAATGCTGTAAAAGCGTTACTTGATAATATTCTAACTTCTGGTGACATAGCGCTGGAATTGTTGTAGGGTCCATGTTGTGAGCGATCGGCAACTAAACTATCTATAAATAATAATCATTTTTTTTTATAGTTTTGCAGAGGTTATGTTGAGGTTTAATATTTATCTAGATTGCCAATTTTTATTTTTTATTTTAAATTAAATTGAAAATTGTCACGAATGACCGCCACTATGAGGCAGGCAGAGGACTCTGTCAGACTCTTACTGACTCAACACACGATGTTCTTCAACTAGACAATTTGGTCGGGGTGCTGGAAGACTTGCACAGTTCGTCACGCTTCCACGGCCAGGCCATCACCGTCACCCTCTGCACCGTATACAGCCGCAATTAATTTTTAGAAGCGTGCGCGGGACACGACGTATCGCCGTCTCGGGCCTGTGTCTGTTCAAGCTCCCAAAGTTTGTCATCCGCAAGCCACACCTAGATTACCACCTGCAATTCAATGATCTTCAAAGGTAATCTAAATAGATCTCTTTTTTATCTTGTTTCGCAATTGAATCAAATTAAATAAATGTGATTCTTTCTATAGGGGCTGATTTCACCATTCAATGGGGAAGGTCGGGCAAAGCTAATTGTAGATGGCGTGATCATAGCTAGGCCCCCACGACCTATAGTAAGTTTGACATTTCGTTCAGTCATGAGTTTACTTTTATTTCGCTATTTCGTTATTTTCGATGATTTCAATATTTTAAATCAAGTAAATGATATGGAAAGTGTCAGAATTTAAAACCACAAGTATATCCTCAAAGTCGCTTTCTTCAAAATGTTTCTACTCTGTTTAATTTATAAAACATCTCTACGAATAGCTTTAAGTCACCGTCTTTTAATTTTAGGGTCTCTCGGGAAATGGTGGACTCCTATTTCGGAGTATTTAGTAATACAACAACGCATCATTTTCGCAAAAATAAAATAAAACCACCTCACGCCTTGTATTATTGGCTTGTGTTGGGAACTAGCTACGACAGCGCCATTTTGACAGTTGCCTTCCCCATTTAATGAATGTACGTGATGTGAAATGCTGGAGAGAACCTATCGCCAACACGAATAATAATAGACTTTTGAGCTTTATGACAAGCATCATTTATCATTTAAATTATATAGTCTTAGTTATATAATTCAGAGTTTGTTATGGAACTTTGATACAATGAAAAATTGAAACTATTTTACAAAAAAAAAAAAAAAAAAACTACTGACTTCCAAAAAAAAAACACTACATAGTGAAGTTCATATCTTCGGAAGTTTATATCTTTGGATCTGTATTTTTCTTGGAAGTCGGTTTTGTTTTATTTGTAAAAAAGTTTTTCATTTTTCACTTTTTAGTGGGTCGGTTTGTAATTTATCTAAGTTACAATAGCCTCATATAGTTCCTGATAGTGCAGTAGAACAAAGGTTTGCAGCGGAATATGAAATAATATTATGTCAAAGAAGATAATAGAAAAAAGTAGGCTAAGGCCAGACAAATAATATAATATACTAATGCTCATCACCTTTTTACAGAATATTGCTTTTCCCGATACAGGGACGTTCATTATTGAGGAGTACTCTTGGTACTTCACCATTAGCTCCGCTTCACCATATGCAATGTGACGAGCATAAATTACTAAGCAATCATATTAAAGTAATCGAAACACTATTACTTATTATTAAATAGTTCCGGTGGCCATCTATGGTCTTCATTATCAGTCCCACTTGACCAAATGGTGTTTTCCGAGAGCAAATGCACGCGTTACTATAAAAAAAATACCCAAATCACTATAAGTGTGCCTATAAAAGGATTTTCTAAACCGTCCGGCCGTCTTCGAGTAATCGGGGAACATAAATAAAAAAAATCCGACGAACTGAGAATCTCCTCCTTTTCATGAAGTTGGTTAAAAATAAAACCACTGTCACTTATAACTTGAACTAGGTTTTATTGGCACATTCACATTTTTGGGTTTACGACGCAATCGTCGAACGGCAACGACAACAACATTTAATCTATAATAGTTGCGAAATATTATACTTTTTTCCCTTTTGTAACCCTTCCTGGTTACAACTTGAAACTTTATTTCATGGAAGGAAGGCCCTACATTGCAGTTAAAGAAAGTTTCCGAGGAATTAAATATAAACCTTATAGCTTTAACATTTTTTATTCACAAACTTAAATAAGTTAGGTCAAGCAGTTGCACCTCTAAGCCATTATTAGTTATGAAGATTTTTCACGAAGTTCAATCAAAAAGTACATAAATACCTACACCGTTAAATAATTAATAAAAAACTGTGTTCCTGGTATTGCATAACGGTTGGGGCCCCCAAATCTGTTCTCAGTCCGCATCGCGACACGCCATTAGACGCAGTGAGTCCGCAATTAGTCCAGAACAAAATTATAGGCGACGAAATCAGCGGATTCTGAAAAAAAAAGCGGAATTCAAATAATCTATACTATCCTATCCTACTTTCTACTAATATTATAAACACGAAAGTTTGTAAAGGTGGATGGATGGATGGACGTTTGTTACTCTTTCACGCAAAAACTACTCAATGGATTTGGATGAAATTTGGCACAGAGATAGTTTGTAACCTGGATTAACTTATAGGTTACTTTTTATCCCGATATCCTTACTGGATCGAGACTTATGTGGGTGAAACCGCGGGACGCTGCTAGTACAATAATATTATAAATGCGAAAGTAACTCTGTCTGTCACCTTTTCACACCTTAACGACTGTACGAATTTCGATGAAATTTGACACGCACGCAAACCATGGCCTAGATTAGGACAAAGAATACTTTTATCTCGGTAGTACGTACCCGTGGGATAATTCCCGAACTCCATGCGGGCAAAGCCGCGGGAAAATGCTAGTCAAAATAATTTATTTCACATAAACCTACTTGAGCATTTATGAAACGTCAGAAACTAGGTGCACGGCTCCAATTGGTCGTTTTATATGGAAAAAAACCGGCAAGAAACTACACGGATACTCTTTTAGAAATTATTGGCTTTTACAATATTTACAAATTACAATGTTACCTAATACCTAGGTGTTATCTAACAAAAAAATGAAACAAATTCACGCGTCGTGGAAAGCCACCTTCGATGTCTTAATGTATTGTCACCGAGAAAAAACGGAACAGAAGTCGGTCGTCTGCTTTCAGCATTAGCTAAATTTACTCCATTCAAAAAGGCTACATTTGAAAAAATAAAACATCATTATTCACCCGCGATTTTCGTGGCCCGCCCCAGTCCGCGTCATCGCTCATCAATTTAATGAGTGACGGCTGCCAGCGGTGGCCATTAATCTCGCGGAAGCAGCGCTGCACATTGTCATGGTAATTACGGCCTTTCGTTTCTACTATCTAGGTTTGAAGTTCAACCAACGCCATTTTGCGTTTGAGGTTTGAAAAAAAGAATGACAAATGCTTTTGTGTGAAACTGACTTTTTGTCAATGTTTATAGGAATTCGTGTGATATTCGTTTGTTTGTGAGACCAAAAGCGGCCTATACGTATCGCAATTTTATAAAAGTTTTCAAAACGATTGCAAATACTCTGAAACCTTTTACTGTCTTGTACTTTGTCTGTGTGAAAACTTTTACTGACAGAAATAAATACGCGAAAAAAATTTTTGGCGTATTTTTTACTGTCACTAAAAGTTTTTCGCGTATTTATTTCTGTCAGTAAACACAGACCTAACTATGGCACAATTTACCTATCTGTAAATCATCATTTAAAGTACGGGGTCACTCTAAAACAGCATTAAACTTACTCTAAACTGCTTATAAATATTATTAGTAACAAAGATAACCACAGACTATATTTTCGTCAAAAATCTCCCATAATATCTTTCTTCTTTCAAACTACACGCCTTTAGACAGCAACTTTTAACAACAAAAGGAATCAATATCGATTAGACTTGTTTTCATCCAACGATTCACCGACGGAACGGATATAGAATGGCAGAGCCTGTCTAAAATTCATTTGGCTGGCTAGACCAACTGCCGGCGTTCTGCCGGCGATGGAGGTTATTTAATTACACTGTGGCAAAGACAAAAAACCGGCCAGTGCGAGTCGGACTTGCACACGAAGCGTTTCGTACCACCGTACAATATTTAACACTACTTACATATTTAAAAAAATAACTCGGTTTAAAAAAAAAACGATTCTTAAAGGGGACCTTTTAATTTTTAATTTAATTTAATTTTTATTATTTGTTGTTATAGCAGCAATATACATTCCAATACACTTTTAGTTATAGGACGAGTAGTATAGGAATCTGTGAAAATTTCAACTGTCTACCTATTACGGTTCATGAGATACAGCTCGCTTACAGACAGAAGAACGGACGGACGGACGGACCGCGGAGATTTAGTTTAGGGTTCCGTTTGGCACCCTTCGGGTACGGATCCCTAAAAAAGCACTTCCCTACATTTTGACGAGTTATGCGAACATAAATGTAGGGAGCAGATGATTTTTTTTTCGTGATTTCAGGTTTGGTCCCATAGTAAAAGTTGTTCATAATGATGAGTACAATGACCCCTCAAGAGGTTGTGCGTTAATTATGTTACACCTTGTATAATACTTCACATTCACCTTCTTCCCATGGAGGTAGGATGATATTACAGAACGCCATCTGCTACGATCCTTACACACTTCTTTTGCTTCGTTTACGTTCATACATCCAGATGTGGTTCACACCATCAAACTCCATGGGACTAACATCGTAATCGAGAAAAAATAATCAGCCGTCCCTTACATTTGGGTCGAATAGGTACCTACTGAAGTTTTGTATGGGATAGTTGATAATTTTTTGTCCCATGGAGAACGTTCAGGTTCATGGTCTGCATCACACCTTTAAAGACCACGCCTTTCTGATACATGCTGTATATAATTAATAAGTTGTTATAAACAATAATTGATCATTGAATAAACAACATTAAATTTATTTTATGTCAAAACTCTAAAAGCCAAATTAGGCATATATCTTACGAACCATCCACTTGTGAACAGACTCTCGTAACAATATCATACAATTACATAAATGCCTTTTTTTGTTAGCCCGTGCTGCCCCATTCCTGGGCAAAATATAATATGAGAATACAAAAGATTAATACAAGCATGTACATAATTCAACATTCTTTCTCCTCAAATTAGAAATTCCTAAAGCAACATTTATAACAAACAACCCTTGATGAGACACATTAAGAGGCCTGTTATACACATTTGTAGTCTATAAACATACCCACAGAGTAATACCTACAGAAGGTCGACTTCACACAACGAGCGAAAACAGGCGGACCCACACACCCCGCGACCACACGCTACACGCTCAAGTGACATGCGTCTTGCGATAGCGACTGCGGAGAAAACAAATGAAAGAAGTGGTTTTAGAGCATGCCACGAGTCTCCGCGACGCAACTTGTGGAGTGACCGACGGAAACAGGAATCGTGCGCGTGTCGCTTGACGCAAGTAGCGCCGCAAGCCACATCGCTCGAGGCCGTGAACTGGGCCATAGACACAATGTACTCGTACAGTCGAACAAGCTATTTGGTATACAGGCAGCAAACTTGCAACTACTTTTAAACAATATTGTGAGTGAGCTGGGTAATCAATTCTTTTACATCACTCTCTGAAGTATGCCAATAACTTAAAAAGTTATTACGCACACTGTAAAAACTGGTCAAGTGCTTGTCGGACCATGCACAATGAAGGGTTCCGTAGTTGGGATGAATTTATCCCAAGAACAAAGTTAACATTGTAGTTGAAAAACATGTTCCCCCATATAAATAAATAATAATAAGTAAATTATTTATTGCCATAAATAGGTTACTGAAAATTTATAGACCCTGGCTCCAGAGCTAGGTCAGAGTACCTGTATTTCAGGAGCCCCATACATTCCAACTGCAAATGTAAGTTTGTACGCTCAATAATGTGTTATTTACCATGTTATTTTAAGACCATAGACTTCTTATAAATTTTCCAGTAATAAAAATAATGTCAACATTTTAGGCTCAGCAGATTCGGAGATAAGGAGGAAATTGTCAATGTTTATATATTTTCTTTAATAACTTTAAAACTATTTATTTAAAAATTATTTAAAAATATATATATTTGAAAACCTCACAACTTGTCCTTACATTTGATTTGTTACATGTTATATTGTCCAAAACTCTTTTTTTTAAATTTCCTAATTTATCCCCGAAAAGTGAACCCCATAAGTATTCAAAATTCATTTATTTATGTTACACGTTCGTGTTTGGGTCACATACATTCGTATGTCTAACAAAAAACTTAATTGGTCCAGTAAATTTGGAGCAAACGGCTGTGATAGGTGGACAGACAGACAAACAAGCACACGAGTAATCCTATAAGGGTTCCGTTTTTCATTCGGACGTATGGAACACTAAAAATGAATAATTATTGACAGTGTAGTGGAAAGATGAATATTTTTGCCTGTATACCAAATAATTTGTTCGAATATACCTATATACGCGATGATCTCAGTCAATTTCAGTCAAATGCCCGTCGCAAGTGCGCTTGCACTCGCTCTGCGTGAAGCGCGTCTATTGTGCGTGCATTTTCACTCGTTGTATCGAACCAACCTTCTGTACTATTCTGTACACATACCTGTGTTCGGGCAAAGAGTTGTAAAGACAACGGAATGCGCTCTGAAGCGTTTGGAGCGAATTCAAAGGTAACACTTTATCGTGCCAAGTTAGCACACCTATTGAGTGTATGACTAAACGCCGACAGACACCTACGCTGACAGACTGAACACCGACAAGACTTTACTTCGACGGGACTCTTCGCCGACAGGACACTTCGCCGACAGGGCATAATATAATATACATACATAATCTAGGTACATTAATACCTTATGTCTGATAACAGGTCGACGGAGCCCCGCTGCGCGGAGCTTCTATTTCTGTGTGCAGGGTTTAAAGGAACCTAACCAAACCAAACCTCGGGGTGCCCTCGGCGAAGTGTCCTGTCAGCGAAGAGGAGTCCCGTCGAAGTAAAGTCTTGTCGGTGTTCAGTCTGTCGGCGTAGTGTCTGTCGGCGTTTAGTCGTACACTGCACCTATTTGTGTGTTTCTAAATATGTATGTAAAGGGTACAATTTTACTGTGAATTGTGGGGTTTTGCATTTGTTACAGAGTTACGAACATTTTGCGACCTGATCGCATGATTGGCGCAAGTCTATAGACTGACAATTTCTGACACGAATGGGGATTCGTTAGGCAATCTCAAAATGAGCACCTAAGTAAAACTGCAAAAGTAATGCCATACTGAGTCTCCTTTAAGTTACGGTGTCCTAGAAGAGCTCTGAACGCAACATAACGGCCGTCATGAACAGGATGGCACCGGGGCTTGAGTTTACGGCGTCAAAAAAAGCTCACTCAAACACACCAACTCACTAGCATAAATGACGTCATTCGACGGTAAATTGCGGACGGTATATACCGACCGCAATTCGCCGTCGAATAGTGGCCACCGCAGTCTAAGAAAACCCAGGCCTTACGTTATCGTAATTTTTGTTTTTAAATCTAAATACTTAATTACATTATAATTACTTTTTCTAAACAAGGTCATGTCTCACTAGAATCAAATATGTAATACTACACTACATTTTATACCGTTATAGTGAGGTTACATTTCGAATTCCGTTCATCCGTGATCCCGAAATCCGGGACACAAAGTCGCGTCCCTATTATGCAAACAAGGCTGATTCCATTGCAAACACTTAGCTAGTCGTATTTACTATGTAATATTAAATAGTTTTAGGTACTTAGTAGTACTTTGTGGTAGAATTAAGTGTGTAGTTAACCTAATTGTAGCAGACCCATCTAAGATTACAGAATAAAAGGACGAAACCGACGTTCGCAAGGGTGTAAAAGTATCGCGGCGGAATTTTTTCGCGCACTGGATTTTCGACTCTCGGTGTTGAGCCGAGCATTGAAAATACAACAGAGTGCATCGCAGCGCGTCCAAAAAACACAAAGTTGGGCTTTCAACTCTCGGCGCTAAGCAGTGCGTTGAAAATCCAGCGCGCGATAAAATCCCGCCGCGATATTTTAAGTCCGTGCTGAAAAACATCGATGTACTAATTACCCATGTTTGCAATTGCATGATTTGATTTTAAGATTAAAGTGAGTGGTTGAACAACCTTTGCCGTGGCCGTCGTTTCATGACATGACTTACAGGGAAGGAAAACAACGTAGGAAACGGTTCGTACGGAATCAAATTGGTCGATCCTTCTCTTTTTAAAAAGAGCCCGTTGACCTGTAGTTGAATAAAATACAGGCCGCTTATCGCCATTTTCAAATTTAATTAAAAAAATAAAATCCTAGTTATGGAATTTAAAAATAGAACTGTAACTTTTTCGAATAAAAAAAAACACATGTTCTCCGTGCGTCCTTAAAACACATCAAGACTAAGCAATAAAAGTATCAATGTTCACTGATATGCATACGTTCCTTTCATAAGTATTAAATTACTTACAGTCCACCCATTATCTTTCTATCCATAATCCCGAAATAACGGTTCCAGTAGTAAAACCAATAACAGTTACAGCAGTTTTCCCGCCCATTCCGCCATTTTGATGACGTTTCATAGCAGCTGACTATAAAGATTAGTGCCCACTTGTCTTTTAATTACTCGACGTTGTTGCCATCTGACGGCCGCGTTAAGAACTTATGGCTTGTCGATCCAGTCGCTGTTTTATGTATGTACAAGTTATTTCGTATCGTATGAGTGCGCCATTCGGATATCTTTTGTTTTTATTTGATTGGCGAAGGTCTCATTTCCAGTAGATATTAATGAACTAAGGACATTGTCCACTTTGTATTGGAATTTGGTTCGGTGTGAACAGGCACTTTAAGTATAAATATAATACAGATTTAATAGCTAATACCAGTAGGAAAGAGAATATTGTAATATGATTGTATCGTGATGCTTGTAAGACTTGTTTTGCTTACTTATTTTTTTTTTTAAATAAAACACATTTTTATTTCTACATTTTGTTATTTTTCTGACTCATACCTTAATAATATGTTGTCTAGGAACTGGGCGGGTGGATAGTATAAATATCTTGGTACCTTTCCCAGTTTAAAAACCAAATTATAATCATTACATGAGCGCAGCAACCCACTGTTCTTCGACTCACTATGCAACAACTGCGCACTAGCAATACTGCTTGATAGAATGTCGTTCCTGACTGTTATTTTCATTTTCATTTAATATGTAGACAAAATACACTTTTGGACGATGGATGCAAACATACCACTTGGAGCAACCCACTGCGTTATATCAGATTGCACTTCCTCAAGATCGAGGGTATGCCTTCTCCTTTACGTGATATCACGACCACAATTCGTACATCGTATCTGCACAGTTTCCACCGCAGGCAGGAGTTGAAGCGAAATTTCATATATAGTTCGTATCCATACGGTTCAGGTCGCCGAGTTTGATATCCATATTTAAGCTAGGGTCAACATTGGGATTGGCGTCGAAGTTCATAAGCGTGCCGGGGCTAACGTGAGAACCCCTTCTCACGTTATTTTTATTATTTATTATTATTCAAAACCAAAACAATACTTGAAAAATAATCACAGTAAAACGAGGCAAACAATATTCACGATACCAAGAAACAAAATGAATGACAAGTGACTTGAAGTGACAAGTGACATCGACATAGACTTTTTTTAATAAACGATTTCATAAATTGATTAAAAATCGAAAAATTTAATTTTTTTGATTGAAAATCGAAAAAATTCATTGACCAACTTCGATACTTTTAAATACTTTTGTTTTTCAGATATATGGATATGGATAGTTTTCCAGATATAAGAGATGACAATTATCAGCTTTAATTGACTGTAAACTCAAGACTCTTATATGAACGAGGACGACTTAGTTAAACGTCAGAAATAACAATTATAATCAATTTGTAAATAATTATTTTAAACTATACGATTAATTGTTGGCATCACTATGAATTATGAAGGTCGAGTACAGACTGCCAATATGTCGAAGCAAAAACAATTTCAGTACAAAAAAAGTAAATAAATGTAGTAAAGTAGTCATCATCATCATCTGCCTAGCCTTTTCCCAACTATATTGGGGTCGGCTTCCAGTCTAACCGGATGCAGCTGAATCCCAGTATTTTACATGGAGCGACTGCCTATCTGACCTCCACAACCCAGTTACTGGGTAATACGATACCCCTTGGTAAGACTGGTTGTCAGACTTTCGGGCTTCTGACAACCCGTAACGACTGTCAGAGATCCACGAATGACAGCCGGGACCAACGGCTTAACGTGCTTTCCGAGGCACGGAGGAGTCTCGGTATGTAAAGATGGTCACCCATCCACGGACCAACTCCGGCAAGCGCAGCTTAACCTGATGGATCGACCCATGCGGCTGTTATTACTTAGCCACGAGCTCCTCGAAACGAAATGTACACGAAATGTGCACGAAATGTAGTAAAGTAGTAGTAAATATAATATTCTTGGGCGCAAGTTGATACAAATATATAGAATAAATAAGCGTTTAAAATCTAAACATAATTTTTGATTAATTTGTTTCTTTTCGAGCATCGTGTCCACGCGAAGCCGAGAATGGACAAAGTCGTTTTGTATCAATGCTGAAAAACTTGTTAAAAGAATAGATAGATAGAATATTCTTTATTATCTTACCCTACCACCCAATCCACTAAAAAAATCCAAAAACAATCGAATCTCCATCCCACTTGGTATTACAGGGACTTAAACATAACTGGTGAAAATTGGGTGTCCATCTCTGCCTAATAAACCCTTCGAGGAATACAGATGTAACCGTGTGACGTTAAGTTTGTTTGGTACAACCATTCGTACTAAAAGACCAAAATTATTTTAATAATCAAAGGCACTCATGATGTTAGGTAAACTCGACTATGCAGAGTAAAAATACACAAGTGGTTTAATCAACTGCAGCCCTTTCAAAATCACAGGGAAGCCTCTAAAATATCATCTCAAATTAATCATAAAACAAGAGAATTTCAACTACATTTTAACTAACAAAGTGTTCCCATTATTTTTTTAAGGAACTCGTTTGCTTTTCATACCTAACAAATATTAATACAGAAACTTAATGAACAAAAGCAAATGTTTTAAAGATACATCGAAGGTTGGAGAAACTCAGTAATTGCTTTTCTTCAATAAACGCAGAGCGGAGGATTCAGTGCATCGCCTTGTTTGACTAGGCTCACAGAATCGTGAGGAGCTCAGACGCTACGTTATTTTAATGATGATAATATTTTCTCGTTCGAATACTTTTATAATTTCATGAGCTCCTGGTATTAGGGGTTCATAACGTTGTTCAATTAGCTTCGCAAAGTTTTATCTTCATTCATTATAATCAGGAGAAAATTCTTAAGGTATCCAGTTAATTGGACAAGAAACAACAAGAAAGAAATTATTTTGTATTAAATTGTTCGACTTATTTATAAGTTGTTTTAGCCTGTATCCTAATTGTGATAGTAAAATGGCCGATTTCCGCGCATGCAAAAAATTTTCGGGGAAAGCTTGTTTTCCTATGATTAGGCACATTATTTTCAGTTCATTTCTTTCTTTTTGTGGATAAATATACATCTTCTCTATCATTTCTGAATATTATGGGTGAGTTCAACCAAACTTTTAAATCTAATACCATATCCTGCAAATAAATTCTGTCAGCTTATTCATGCCAAAACTATCAGACGTCAACTTTATTCTGCAGATAATCTATCTGTGGTAAAATCAGCACTACCAAGCATCCATAAATTATTAGATACAATTACATAATATTGCTGAAGTTCTAAGAACTTTGTTGTTTTGGGATGCCTACTTAGTACTTAATAATGACTAGCCATACCGGCTGCTTCGCCCACGTTCGAAATATTTTATTCTGCTTGAAATAAATTACCAGTCAGCCAATTCAAAAATGTTTTAGTAAGTTTAAAACTAAGGGTTTACATAAAATACAAGTTGGGAAATTAATGTCAGGTGACTAGAAAAAGTTGAAAGATGTTGAAATATGAAATTTTTAAAATTAACCAGCCTATTATTTGTCCCACAGCAGGGCAAATGCTTCTTCTCATACAGGGAAGGCATGCATTATGCTTTCTCAAGGTGGATTGTCTATTACAGACTTATATTAGACTAGGTTTACTCATAATGTTTTCTTCACCGATGTCAATGACATCCAAGATAAACGTAGAAAGTACAGTGACATACGAACTGAAAAAATCACATTGGTACTTACCTGATTTTGAACCCACAACCATGCATGATAGGCAAGCCCTTAACCACTGGGCCATCACGACATGAAAACTTCATGAAAATTTAGGAACATTAGTAAGATGAAATAAATAAAACGGTACTATTTATGCATTAATTTATTCTCGAGTCGAGCTTATTTAACTACATAGGCCCGAAGGTGGGCCTAATGTTAGAAATAACTCAATATTAATAGCATGTTTATATTAGCGCTAGCTGTGCCCTGTGACTTCGTTCGCGTGGAAGTCGTAAGGCACACAATATACTAAAATAACAGCCACATTTTAATAAAACTCCCTTGTACTCCCCGACCCGCCACTTTGGACCGCCGCGCTATTATTTCGTTTTCGCTTAGTGTTCTTACTGACTTTTTTTCTTCTTGCTCTGCGCCTAAGGGTAGTAGCGTGATGTTAAATAGTCTACAACTATCCTCGAGAATTGGGCTACCAAATGCAAATAGAATTTTTCAAATCCGACTTTTTGTTCACAATTTCATGGGTTTTAATTTTTGTTTTGCGCAGAACCCTTATTATTTTTCTAAAATAAAAGTAGCCTTAGTTACCCGCAGTTACATCAGCTATCTGCCAGTTTAAGTTCCGTCAAAATCGGTCTAGCCGTTTCGGTGATTAGCCGGAACAAACAGACAGATAGACAGACAAAAATGTCAAAAATTGCTTTTTTGTTATAAGTACCGTATATATTTCATATGCAGTTAGTAAAAAGTTGTTATTTTGACATTACAAACAGACACTTCAATTTTATTTATTTGTATAGTTCTTATAATTATAGAGGTATAGATTACATGTCTAGGCTCTATTGTTCACAAGAACTGTTATTTATCTGAAAATGACAATACACATAGCTTTCCTAGCTCTCGTATAATTTTATAGTAAACTTGCTGACTCGACAGACGTCCTGACCAAACAATAATTCATACAAAATCCTATAGAAGAAGAGATAACTCCTGGCTTAAATCTTTACCGAGAAAGAACTACCATAATTACATAATGTATTCCTTCATTTGTTTTTTTTTTCCTAGTTTACCAATACTTACCTGCCACATTCAAAAAAGTTTTTGACATTTATGCAACAACAGAAGTTTCCATAAAGTTTATCAAAACTTCACGACTTACCAAAAAGCAATTCCTATACCAAAATAATTTTACTTCCTATTGCCACTTTAGCCCTGGTAATCGAATATTGGTAAACAAGCTAGAAAGTAATCTTACAAACTCATCATTATTGGGTGTCAACTTACAATGTTTACAAATTACAAGTTTACAGCCTACGGATGCCAAGTTTGAGGGCGCGTTCCCACCGTGTCGTGACGACAGATTATCGTGTCGTTAAAAGCGTCGTGGCTTGTGTATTTAGATGGAGGTGTTCACATATAGGACGACACGATTAACTGTCGTCCACGACTTTTTTTTGCAGTGACGACAGATTGTCAATAAACAGTCGATATAATGGGAACAGCTAGAGACGACAGTCGTCCAACGATAAATTGGGGATAAATACGACATAGTGGGAACGCGCCCTGAGTTACAGCGGAATCGTTTCCATTTTGAGGCATACAAAAAGGTTTTGTTGGTACAATTTAAGGAGTTGCTACATAGCAACAAAACTGTACACATACATATGTGTCATGTATTTAAGGCCTCGCCACGAGGTTGTGGGTTCAAATCCAGACAAGTACTAATGTGAGTTTTTCAATTCATATGTACTTTGAGTTTGTCTTAGACATTACTGACATCGCGAGGAAACATGGAGTTATTTGTACATACGAGTATGTATATAATTACTTGTCCCGACTGATTCATCAACGCAGAGCCTAGGCCGCTGGGGCTACAAACTTGAAATAGCTGTTGATGCCTTTTATGTTGTAAACATCCACTAAGTAAGGATTTTTTGGAAATTTGACCTTTTAAGGGAGTGAAAAGGGGAATTTCGTATGTATGAAATACTTATTTATTGAATTAATAAACTTGAAACTTGGCACGGATACTTATCTAAGTAAATTATGAAGTTTGTCATTTTTTTGTTTTTCTAAACTAAACTAAAGGGGGATTGGTGGTGTCAAAGTTTGTGTGGAAGAATTTTAACGTGCGGTCCGATTAACTCGAAACTCAGTATTTATACATAAGACTGAAAATAAAGAAAACATGTCTCAGAGTTTTGAGAAAATCTACCCCTGACGGTACGGTATTAAAGTACGAAATCCACGCGGACGAAGTCACGCGGGTAGTGCTAGAAGTTAATATAAGTCTGAAATCGCCAACCCGTCTTGGGCAATAGTGGTGATCAGTGCTCGTGCCTTCTCTGTATGATAAGAGCCTTGGCCCCGCAGTGGGACCGTAATAGGCTGGTATTATTTATTTATGTATATTTTATGGTTGGCGACTCTTTTACGAGAAGATTTCGTGGTGAAATATATTTTGACCAAGATGTAAGGTTTGCAGAATCAGACCTTGTAGAGTTAGGAGCTTGGCTCTATTAGATCAGAAGCCGAATTCCCGTAACTAAAAACGTTCAAAATCTAGTCACAATCTCATCTCAGCGACAATCAAATGTCAAAAACTTGTCAAAAATGTAGGGAAATTATAGGTATTTTTAACATATTGAGACTGAGATCAGACTGTGAACATCGAAAAAAGTTATCAGAGGGGTAATTCCCGTTATTTTAAGAATAACGGGAATTGCCGCTCTGATAACTTTTAAACAATGAAAGCGTTACGCAAGTCTTGGCAACCTACTTTACAAATGTTTTGTATAAATAGAATCTAGGTCCAGACCTGTACCCCCTATAAGGGAGTTGGACGGTTAAAGTTACAGATTTCTCAATTTTATTGTTGTTTGTGTGCAAATCCTAGCCTGTATACTAAATTTCAGCTTTCTAGGCCTTCGGGAAGTGACCTAAAGGTTTTGATGAGTGAGTGAGTCAGTCAGTCAGTCAGTGACGAAATCGACATATTTTAGGTATTAATGAAATCCAAAATGTAAAAGCTAGACAATTTGTCTTCTAGTACTAGTTTACTAACTACACCTTATCCTAAGAATCTGAGCTCTCTAGCCTTATCCAGGCTGAGGCTATGAGAGTTTGAAAATATGACGAAACGCTTCGAGAAAAGAAAGGAAGAAAATACATAATTAGCACATACTAAAAGGCACACAATATAATATACAGCTAATAAAAAATAAAACAAGTAAAAAAAGTGTAAAGTGTAAGAAATTAGTAGGAAAGTATGCTTCTGCGTCAAAAAGGCCCAGTTCAGCAAAAATGCCAGACAACTAGTGCCTGACGCTGGTTTTCAACTGGAAATGAAGTGTGAATGACATGTGTGTGTGTTAAAATGAGAAAACATCTTATTTTAACACTTAAGTGCATAGTTTATCAAAATTGATAACAGCAATTTACTTGACCGTAACTTGTGAACGCAACATTATATCATCATCTGCCTAGCCTTTTCCCAACTATGTTGGGGTCGGCTTCCAGTCTAACTGGATGCAGCTGAATACCAGTATTTTACATGGAGCGACTGCCTATCTGACCTCCACAACCCAGTAACTGGGTAATACGATACCCCTTGGTAAGACTGGTTGTCAGACTTTCGGGCTTCTGACGACCCGTAACGACTGTCAAAGATCCACGAATGACAGCCGGGACCAACGGCTTAACGTGCTTTCCGAGGCACGGAGGAGTCTCGGTATGTAAAGATGGTCACCCATCCACGAACCAACCCCGGCAAGCGTAGCTTAACCCGATGGATCGACCCGTGCGGCTGTTATTACTTAGCCACGAGCTCCTCCGCAACATTATATGCAAAGGAATAAAGTTTCTAAGCGCATCATAGCCTGTCGTCTTTCAATACATCAAACAAAAAAAACTAGCTTGCACGTCATTGGTTGAAATCTGACATTTCTTATAAAACTTATTTCCCGCTAAACTAAGTCTTGAAACACACGAGCATAATCATAACGAAGTCTATTACAAAAAGTGCCCGCCTTGCACAGCCACCTTTTCATAATTAAATAAACGCACTCTGCAGTAGTCTTTAAAATTAAAAAGAACGGTCTAACAAGCTTGCTAATAAACAATTTAGTACAACAGTATTCTAGGAAATTCTCTTTGTTCAACGTTAGGGATAAGAATTTTTTTCTGTTACGGTAGTATTAAAATTAATAAGTTCTAATTTTTCCTTCTTTGTTACAGATACTCTGCAACAAAATTAATGAAAAACATAATTGTAAATAATAAAGTTTAAACTTTGAAAACGTTCAGGTTTCCTCACATTGTTTTAATGATGAAAAAACGACGTGAGAAACCTGGAAAGCCTAAGAATTTGTTTGTTTGATTGACTTTTTGTTTGAACGCGCTAATCTCTGGAACTACCAGTATTTGTAAAATTATTTTTGATTTGGTAGCCCAATTCTTGAGGAAGGTATCTATAGGCTATTTAACATCACGCTGCGACCCTTAGGAGCCGAGCAAAAAGAAAAAAGTCGGATAGAACGCTAAGCGAAAACGAAGTAACAGCGTGGGAGGGCGATGCGATGCGACGTAGTGGGTCGGAGGTCGAAGAAATATTATAAAAATGTGGCTGTTATTTTAGTATATTCTGTAAATGTGTATCTTACGACTTCCACGCGAACCAAGTCATGGGCAGAAGCTAGCAGTTAAAATAAATCTGAAATCGCCAACCTGTCTTGAGCAAGCGCGGTGATCAATGCTCGTGCCTTCTCTGTATGAGAAGTGGCCTTTGCCTTGCAGTGGGACAAAATAGGCTGATATTGTTTGGAAACGTATAGGTATTATTTGAAAAAAGAATTTAAAAATATAAGCTTGTCCCAAGTTAAGCAAAATATACATAATAAGGACCCCATACATCAGAAATTTATAAAACCGCTTACTTCAAAATAAATCCAAGTTCTATTGACCACAGTCAGTGAATCATAGTACAAACTTGGTCGTTTATACAAGGTGCACTCAGTTTTTTATTTGAACCATATTCCACCGGAAAATTTCTCAGGAAAATTTTAATATTTTTTAATCGTTTTTTCTGTTACTATTCCTTTTTCTTTTTCAATGTAAAATTACATTCTCAGTACACAGTACTCTATTTATGTATATAAAACAGCTAAAATAAAAAAACAGCAATGGATGTTGAAATATTCAGCGGCCGTAGGCTCGCTGCGCTGCCGATTGTTACGCGCGTCTTGCCACGGTAACGATACATTGCGAGTGAGGAAATAAAATAAATCAGGTTTATTGGTTTCCCATAACGTTCCTGAAATAATTTCATATACCGATAATCTAAGTATGATATACTGAATGCACCCTATCAGTCTGCGGAGGGCTGTCCCTTACGCCCTGTACACAAACAACGCCGGGAGTCAAACTTAGTGTAAACATAATATATTAAACTTGTAATCGCTTACTGAACCTTACCCGAAAGTCACCTTTTTCATGGAATTGACCTATTTAGAAAAGATGTTACAGCTTGAATGAAGTGCTATGACGTAGCTAGAGCTGCTACGCCTGCTACGGCGTAGCCAGCGCTACTACGACTGCTACGGCGGTGTTAAAAAAAAATTACAGTGGTTTTGAAATCATGCCTTCTTTTTTGATACCGTTCATGTTGTTAATAGCTATTTTAATAATAATATTTTCCTTAATATTATACAAAAAACTAAAATAAGCCATTAATAATGAGGGTATTTTAACAATCTGGTCCATATCCTCGTCCTATTCGCGTCTTAGAAAACACGACCAAGACTCTCTTTTGTGAAAAAATCCTTAAGCTATTTGCTAATTTAATGTGATAATTAATTGTAATACAAAATAAATCGAAATAATTATTACGCCAATCAACGAGAAACGTACTTAAAAAAATACTACTTAAATATTTTATTAATATATTTTTTAAGTGTGCTCTATTAAGTATTTAAGTTCAACATTATTAAAAAAATAATAATTCTTAATATCATCACTGCTTGCTTCATCGAACTTGTTTACTGAAAACCTAATTATCTCCTATTTATACAAAGCTGATATTATAAATAAAACTGTACATAGTAATATTTCCGTCCATTTTGGAAGTTTGCCAAAGATATGAGAAAACAGATAGTCATCATGTCTCGCTTCTTTATCTGAGAGGATATTTTCATTTCAAGTAGAATGTTGTAGGTATTTTTTTTTACTGAAGATTTTCTTTTTCTTAAGAAATGGATTTGGCAATCGTCGATTCTGATGTCATGACGAAACAAACAATAAGTAGGTACCGTTCGATTCCTAAGAAAGGGAGTATGATGGAGGTAATAATAATATTAATGTGCTAGCGACCGTTTCCGGGGGCCCATTGTTGAGTGTGCAAGTCACCCTCTGCCATTTTATCCGTGTATTGTATTTATTCAAACATTGGTCAGGCAGGAGCCATAGTCCTTCCATAGTTTTAGATAACCAGTCCACTTAAGCCATACAAACCCATAGCCCTATATTTTTTTTTTGTCTCCATATCCTGCAATAGTCCTACACCAACCGGGGGTTGTCCTTGGGTGCACTTGCATAGTGCGTACAGGGATAATCGTCGGTTGGTGCCTCATTTTCATTGAAAGCGTCTAACGGGCCTCGGCGAGTTGGCTTCGGCCCCTCATATGCCTTCCAAAGGTCCGAGACCCTAGGGTCCTGAGAAATATCAAATATTAATGTAAGTTTTAAGCAAGTATTAAGCAAAATGTCTTCATAGAAAATGTCAGTACAGTCAATGTTACAAGGCTAATGTATAAAAGACATACCTACACTTGACAGCTTGGCTTGTTAACAGTAAGAAAAATACCTTATGAATTTTGTATTGTAAAATAGTCGTGAGTTTAATATAGAAAAAATTAAGTAATTTTTTTTTAAATTAAATCAACTTCAAAAAGAAATTAAGTCAAAACTATGAAATAACTTTAATTTCGGAAGTCAGTGTCTTGAGATCTGTATTCTGTGTTTTTTCTACTGACTTCCGAAATTAAAGTGATTTCATAGTTTTGAGTTAGTTTCTTTTTGAAGTCGATTTAATTTTTTTAAATTAATTTTTTATTTCGTAATTTTTAGTTTTAAGTAAAATATTTTTTTTGTAATAATTAGTAATACATAGTTTTGTTGTAAATACTGCACTAGAATTTTACCAAGGGCTTCCCTTTGATACCCACACCCGTAGCTCGTATCAATAAGCCAGGCCGTCACACTTGTCCAAACGCCTCCTGCCGGAGGCTCTACGCCGGGGTCGTGCGGTCAATGGCCCTTTACGGAGCTCCGGTGTGGGCGCGTTCCGTGAGGCGGCGACCGGTCCGTCGGTTGAACGCGTCCCAGAGGGTCATGGCCATCCGGTTAGCCCGGGGATACCGCACGGTCTCCGGGGAGGCGGCGAACCTCCTTGCCGGATTACCGCCATGGGATCTGGAGGCAAAAGTCCTCGCGCACATCTGGGAGTGGCGCGAGGAGGCAGGACGCCGGGGCGTAACTCCGTTGCCGCGAGAAATCGCGGCACGGCGGACAGAGCTCCGGCAGGATCTCATGGCGGCATGGAGAGTGCGATTGTCGCAACCCAGCGCTGGGCACGCCACAATTGCGGCGATAAGTCCCCTCTTTGAGGAGTGGCTGGAGAGGCGCCACGGCGTCCTCACCTTCCGCCTGACGCAGGTCCTCACCGGACACGGGTGCTTCGGGAGGTACCTGTTCCGGATAAGGCGGGAGGAAACGCCCGGGTGTCACCACTGTGTGGATCGCCCGGAGGACACGGTGGAGCATACGGTGGAGGTCTGCCCGGCTTGGGCGGAGCACCGCCGTGTCCTCGCGGAAGCGATCGGCGGCGGCGATCTCTCGCGTCCGGCCCTGGTCCAGGCCATGGTACGGAGCGAGAGTGCATGGGAAGCCATTACCTCCTTCTGCGAAGCAGTAATGCTCGTGAAGGAGGAGGCGGGACGCGTGAGGGAGAGGCAAGCTTTGCACCCTCACGCCCCTAGTCGCCGCAGGAGACGCCCTGGGCGTCGGGAATCGGCAGCCGATTCCCGGCCACGGTAGGCGCGGGCTTGCGGACGGCGAGCAATGGGTAGCTCGCCGTCCGGTAAGGACCAGGCCCGAGTCGACGGCGCGTCGTGTTCCACGCGCGCCTCAAAGAGATGTCAGCACTATTGACGGGGTCCGCTAGGGCCGATGCCAGCTAGGGTTGCGGGATGTTCGAAAGAGTTACCGTGGCCCCGGCACAGGCAACAGAAGGAACACGGGTGGGTTTTAGTCAGTAAAAGTCTGACACGCCCTCCCGCTCCGCCCAGAGCGGGAGAAGTCATTTGATGATTTCCCATCCACAAAAAAAAAAAAAAAAAAAAAAGGCCGTCACACTTACACGTATTAGTCCATATCTTAAAAACTGCTGAACCGATTTTGATGAAACTTGCACTGTTCCCTAAGTTGAAGTAAATATAAGCCAATAAAAAAAACACAATCGCAATCCGATTAATAGTTTCGGGGAAATGCGTGGCAAAACATACAACAAGCATACTAATGTACATACACCTTTAAAATTTTGTATATTTGATTGGTAGCCCTAATCGATCAATTACATACGTGTCAAATTGTTAATGACTTTAGAGTAATTAATATTTTTGGGAAATATTTACATAAAAATAAAGCTATTAGTCACGTGCCATTGAACGCGAATCAAAGCGCGACGCAATTCTTACAGACGACAGTGTTTTAAATTATAAAAATCAACTTAGTACATGTCGGACCACGCACAATGAAGGGTTCCATAGCTGGGATGAATTTATCTCAAGAACAAACTTAACATTGTAGTTGAAAAACATGTTCTCTCATACATTCCAACTGCAAATGTAAGTTGGCCGACTATTCCCGGTAACTTGTAAAGCCTTGTGATAGGTTCCCTTGTGTTTTCATTATATGTATATTACTGCCGTGATTTTTTTCACATAATTCCAAAAACAACTATTTGGCTGACACTTGACTAACAAAAATTAGCGATTTCAAGCTTAATATTTCGCAAACGGTTACCTAAATTGAAAAATTTTTGAACGGCCTATCCAACGATACCCCACACCAAGGAATAGGCTAGAAAAAAAAGTCATCCACACTTTACGTGTAGGGCCCTAAAAAATTTTTTTTTTAGGATTCTATATGACCTCTTTGTCGGCGTAATTAATATGTATACCCGTGCCAAATTACAGCTTTCTAGTACTAAGAGTCTCTGAGCTAAGCCGCGGACGATCAGACAGACAGACGTGCGTCTGACAGACGGACATGGCGAAACTATAATGTTCCTTGTTGACTACGGAACCCTAAAAACAAAGTTTAGTTTCTATAGCATTAACAATAGACGTACAAAAGGAATGGTCTTGAAAGGAACAACACTGATTGGTTGCGTGTCCTTCTCGCACAATGTGGCAGTGTTCATTATTCACTTACTAAATTAGTAGTATTTAGTGATGTTTTGTGTAGGCACATTAAAAATTAGGAAATGAAAATCGTCTACCTGCGACTATTAAAGTAGGTAAACATTAACAAAAATAATGATTTTTCGACTTTGAATATAATATTTTAAATATCTAAAAACTACCGAATACTACTTCCCACAGAAGTAAGATATTTTGTGAGCAAAACCCCCCACATACAAATTAAAAAAAAAACTTGTAGATTTGACAGAATGAAAGTAATGTCACTTGAGCCGCCATGACCGAATGCCCCGTTTTGAGTATCAAAATTAACTTACGTTATAAAAATGAAAACTTTGTTCTGTCAAAGGTCAAAAGCAAACAAAAAATGTTTTAAAAAGTTTCACTACGTGATCTTATTAAAACTTCTAATGAAAACAAAACATCGCAAACTTGCATAATTTTATCACAAGAACAGTCTCCCAATGGTTGTAAAATTATAAATCGAAAAATCGCGTTACCTTGCTGCGTTACTAACAATTCACTAAGAGTTACAACATACAGCACGCGCCTTCTATTGAAAAGTTACAGATACAAACGAAAACTAGCGCAGAACCAGTGAGATGTGAAAGTACAGTGTCCCAAACACAGATGGCGCTGTTTTAAACACATATACTGGATGAATTTTCTATTCGTGATCGTCCCGTTTGGATATTTTTTTGTATGTAATGCTAGTTCATCCTTTGAAGTAACCTAATATAGAATATACTTTGTTGAATGTATAAAATCGGAATTATTTGACACTTTTCTATAGATGCTTATTTGAAATGTTGCAAAGAAAAATCCATTTGGATTGGTTTAATTTCGATTAATGGTTGGTATTATTAGCAATAAAATACACTTAATTGAACATGGATCACAGTGGCTATAAAAACTTCCATAGTAACAAAAAGTTAGATAACCACTCGTATTAATCGTAATCGTAATAACGGAAACAGTTAAAAAGTAATTGTGTCTCGCGTAGATATGTAGATCTACGTTCGGCATACAAAGAGTTAATATGATACATAAAATAGTCATTTTGTTAAACAACGGTACATGTACTTTTCCGGCTTAATATATTTTACTGACATAATGTGGCCGAAGTAAACATCATTGACGATAACTTTACGACCATTGCGAGTTCAATGCGAGGCGTGACGCGTTCACCACACACTTTTATAGCACTCTCATAATTTTAATTAATTGTAGGTAGCTTGGCCTGAATAAACACATAAATAGCGTGGTAAAATAATGGTTAATTGTTACAATGTATTATAAAAATTGGTTGCATTCGTAGTTTTAATTAGATAGGTAGTAGGTATGAGGTGTCTTATCCCTATTCGTGTGTTGCTTTCTTAAGTTTCTGTAAATTAGGCGAGAAAATAAGACTTGATGTATGTATGTCTTTATTTATTTACAGGTATCTCACAAAAGTATATTACGGTACTGGCCAAAGATTTAAATCGTTAGATAGACCTCACCGTACTAAGTCGCACCAAAATGTATCCACACTAAGAAGAGTGAGCCCACACAATAATAATAGCGTTTCTATGACAATGAAGTCTCTGCGATATTGCGTGTGTCAGAGGTGTGAAGTCGAAACAGGAACGCGACCATCTTTAGACGCGGCAGGTCGAATCTACGATTGAAATCTTTGGTTTTGGCCTATTAATTAGGATCTCATGGAGTAATAAAACATGCATCGGGGTCAGGACGCTTCAAGAGATAGTCGTTTCGTTTAACTTTTGTAAAATGTATTGTTTTGAATAGATTGACTGTAGGTATCTATTTTACTGAATAATAAAAGTGATTATCATACTCATATTAATTAGTGACGTGACAAACTATCACGGCTTTGCAATGTGTCAATTAAGTTTTGAAGTCATTTAATTAATCGGCTCGAATAGCTAATTAACTTAATTAAATGGATACTCGTTAATTAATATCGAATGCATTGGGTGTTTACATTCGCGCTATGAATATAAAATATATTAATATAAACTCGTCAATGTTCTGAACTATAAAATAAAATCTGTTTACTAGAATACTATTCTAACCCTGCATTGGGTAAGGAATTAAATCCAAAGAATTATGACTGTCTCGTTGGTCTAGTGGTCGCAAGCACTATTGCTAAGCATGAGGTCTTGGGTTCGATTCCCAGCTCGGGTAGTGTTGTCGGGTTTTTCCATCAGGAATTTCTCAGTAGCAGCCCGGGGTCTGGATTTGTGCCCGGTTGATGGCAATAGGCTCGCCGCCTATTACGTGGGACTTATACATAACTCTTTAAATGTGGGTGTCCTATAGATACACCTCTGCTTAACCTTTCGGAGAATACAGGCGTGATGTTATGTTTGATGGAAAAAGTTATTAATAAAAGATCTTATTTATACATGAGAGCCAAAAGAATGACACATGGCCGTTATTTTTTTTTTTAAATCTATTATAACTCGAAAACTATAAGATTTTGCGGAAGATGATTATGTTGTATTATTTTGGGAGGCTTTGACCAAAGCTATCTCTACCTACAGTATGTCGGACGATTTCTGGGACTTCCTGTATAAAGGCCTCCAACCACCACGCGGGCGAAGCATCTGACAAAAGCTAGTTACCTACAAAAGTAAAAATAAATTCCTACAGAATCTATAACATTTGTCACACTGCAATTCTGAAGTGAAGCTTTTACGCACGATGGATATATCTGGTTCGATCCGGCCAAACCGGTCCGGAGCGGCACGGTCCGCATGATCGCATTAAGGGATTAATACTTTTGGAACAGGAACTGAATTCAATATTCTTTGTAGAATCGTTTGTGAGGTATGAGAATTGTAAATGCAATTTAAAAAGGGTGCCCTTTTGTGCTTCTTTATTTGCTTCATAAAAGCGAAGATTCTAGGTTATTTTTTTATTATTAAAACTTGGATAGTAGGCGTACTTCTGGCATAATACCAGCGTATTGGTTTTCCATTGACAGCCTTTAGTAGCTTGAAAACAAGAGGCTATTTTTAACCGACTTCAAAAAAGGAGGAGGTTCTCAATTCGTCGGATTTTTTTTGATATGTGTGTTTCCCAATCTCAAAGACGGCTGAACCTATTTGGAAAATTATTTTTTTGTTTGAAAGGGTATACTTTATAGGTGGTCCCATTGTCATTAGATCAGGATTTAATGATGGGATCCTGGAGAAATCGAAGGAACTCGATAGCGATTTGGGTATTTTTTATAGTAACTTGTTCATTTGTCTCGAAAAGCACCATTTAATGAAGTGGAACTGAGGATGAAGACCACAAATAGACACCAGAACTATTCAATAATGCACAATGTATATGGTGAAGTGGAGTTGATGGGGGAGCAATTGTAAGACGTGAAGAGCAGTTGTCTTAAAGCTATTGTAACTTAGATAATTGCAAACCGATCCAATAAGGAGTGAAAAATATAAAACTTTTTTGAAAAAAAAAAACACTACAAAGTGGAAAATTACTTTAATTTCGGAAAGCGGTGGCAAAAACCTAAAATACAGATCCAAAGACTTTAAAATGCAACTTATCAAGTTGTTGTTTTAAAGAATGCATTTATATAAATTGGGCATAAGTCCATGTTTTTAATAAGTTTATTTTTCCTAAAAACTCTTTTTACGATTGTCCATAGTAATACTGTTTACCTCTTAATTATAATTCCTCGCAACTTCACACACTCACATCACATCATAACATAAAATTATTTAACAAGTTTAACCCCTAATTTAATCTCCGTACTCGTTAAATACAATGACAGCATAACGCAAGTTTAATTACACCACCTTTAGCACTTTACATGAAGTGCTTAACGTAAACGCGCGCGTTAACACCAAGAGTGATTAATGACGTAGTTGTCGTGTTGACTTTCAACAAGTGTACAACTATTTCATTAATTTAACAATATTACGGTAAGTTAAATTAGTTTAGAATATGTTTGAAATTAGTTTAATTAGTAGGGTTACATAGGTTGATTCATTTTGGTTTACCTACATACTAACTAAGTGGCTTAGAGATCTTGCTGAAAAGTTGGTTTTGTCTGTCACAGAGTCATCATCTGCCTAGCCTTTTCCCAACTATATTGGGGTCGGCTTCCAGTCTAACCGGATGCAGCTGAATACAAGTATTTTACATGGAGCGACTGCCTATCTGACCTCCACAACCCAGTTACTGGGTAATCCGATACCCCTTGGTAAGACTGATTGTCAGACTTTCGGGCTTCTGACGACCCGTAACGACTGTCAAAGATCAACGAATGACAGCCGGGACCAACGGCTTAACGTGCTTTCCGAGGCACGGAGGAGTCTCGGTATGTAAAGATGGTCACCCATCCACGGACCAACCCCGGCAAGCGTAACTTAACCCTATGGATCGACCCATGTTATTACTTAGCCACGAGCAGTTTTGTCTGTCACAGAGTAACAGCATTAAAATTCAATACCACGTTTTTACTAGGTGGTAAGACAGCAGGGCCTTCATACAACCCGATTCCTATCGGCTTCCCTTCGGAACAACCAATCTTCTTAGTGTCTACTATTGCCAAATAATATGATACACCTGTGTGTCTAACTGTGTATACATAATTATGTGTAAAACCAGTTTAATAAATCATTAGATTAAAAACCTACAGTATTTTGTTTACGTTTATGAGAACTGAACAATTTTTTCTTCGGCTTCGCTCTAATGATAACTGTAGCTGCACCACTGTAAGACAGACAAGTACGTTTTGTCCGGCTAATAAATGCAGATAGAACAGAATACTCTTTATAATGTATACCATAAAAATTACAGATATAAATGGAAAAGTTTTACATAGGGTGACACAATGGCGATCTTTTACAGACAACCTTTGGATGGATTAGGATGGATGGACAGATATTTATTTTCACAAAATTTTATGTGATTGAAAACAATCCATAAACTTTGAAGCTCTTACAGAGAATATTAGATACAACTTACTTAGACCCGGAAATTTTAATAGGACTCCATACTACTCGTAAATCATTTTTGGGACTATTAACATTTTTAGGATTAACAAATCTTGCAGCCCAAATTATAATTAAACCCTCAAAATAAATAAAATCAGAATAAATTCGCAATATAAAATCCTATTTTTAATAACACTGATGGATTTTCAATATTAAAAAAAAGTCCATTACAGATCTTTTTATCACTAAAAAAGGAAAGAAAAAGACATTAAGAGGTCTGAACAAAAATGATGGAACGAAATCTCATTTACATTTATTTCATTTGAAAATAAATTCGAATAACTTCTTACCTTCGTTCACTTTGAGGGGCGAAATATTGAATTGAGCACAGTTAAGTGAGCATATTGAGGGTTATTCAAATACTTTATTCAATATTGTGTTTTTATACTGTCATTTCTGAGGAATTTCTCAGTAGCAGCCCGGAGTCTGTATTTGTGCCCGGGTGATGGCAATAGTCTCGCCCCCTATTACATCGGACTTAAACATAACTAGTGGGCGAAATGTGGGTGTACTATGGGTACACCTCTGCCTAACCCTTCAGGGACTACATGCGTGATGTTATGTTATTTTATTTCTGATGTTTGTAGAAATATATTTGAAAGCGAGGGAGCTGAATTAGAGGAAACCAACTGCTGCCCGTATCTTCGTTTGCTTAAAAACTTTAACCTAAAACAAATATCGTTGCAATTTGTCGAATGACTGTTAAAAGTCTAATTGCAACAGTAAAGTCACCGGGAACTCATAAAAAATATATTTTGTTAATTGCAACGATGAAGTGTATTTTTATGGCTCTTTCTCACTTTGCAGTTTAATTGGTAAATACCAAATAGTTTGAAAATGACAATTTTTCAGTAAATTGTATATTCTTATCTGTAACTATAAAGGGACATAATTTAGTTTCGCCAAAATGACCCTTAACAAACCTTAAGTCTCTTTTCTTTTTTAATTTTAAGTTACTTTCTGTCATCCTAAGATAAATGAAACCAGACTTACAGAAGCAGCAACTTTCACAGACCATTAATTACTTGCATTAACTCTAGGGCACGATAACAGATGGCGCTGTCCGCAATTTTAATTGCTGCTCAAAGTTTGCCCATAAAATAGTGAGTTCGCGAGACATCACTCAGAATGAGGTCAGACATTGTTTTAGATGAAACTAAGTAATTCGACTTTAGAATTGGGTTAAAACTTAGGCGATAATTAGATACATTGTTTATATTTTTAATCCCCGATGAAAATAAGATTAATGTGTGTATCTGTGTGCCTGTCTGTGGCATCGTAACTCCCTAACGACTAAACCGATTTAGATTTTTTTTTGTTTTGTATGAAAGGTGACATGATCAAGAGTGTTCTTAGCTATGATTCAAGAAAATCTATTCATTCATTTGAAGATTATCAGCTCTTGTCTAGTTGATTAAAGGCAGAGTAGACTTGTGAGCATCTTTCACAAGTCTAATCGAGTCAAAATTTGGTATTCTGTTACTTCAATGATTTTAGAATAAAAAAGTAACCTTGAACTATTGCTGCAGCATCACCTGGAATTTGCAGGATACACAGCTCCCTCACCAACTTACAGCATAGGTATCGTGTTTGGGCTCATTGGAATGGTCTCGATTAATAGATTATAGGTAGATGTGTGTCCGGGATTTAAAAAAAATATTAATTTATATTATTTCAGTTTAGTTTTGGTTTGAATACAGTTTAAATTTTGATGTAGCAATTTACTTGCCGTTTTTATTTATTGCCATGCTGATGGAATGGCCAGGCTTATAATAGTCCAACGTGGGTGGTGGGTCTCATACAAGTAGGTAGAAGACCCGTTATAAGAATGGGCAACATTCTTTTGTTTTCTTAGCACAACAGATCCACCTGTCAGGCGAGATCCGTTGGTTGTATGATACGATAAATGTAGGCTTTTATTAAACTAGAAGAAGAGAATGACTTTTAAGAAATGTGTTTGTAAAATGTCGAACTCCAAAATATTTATTACGCTTATTAAGAAAATTAAGCACCCAAATACCTATCGCCTTACTCTGAAAGCATTTAATGCCAATTATTTTGCTAAAATTATAACATTATTTACGAGGAATCGTTAATAATCTTCTGGTTATATTCGTAACAACACTGCTACGACTTATGAGTCACCGTAGCAACATGTGGCTACGGCGTAGCAAATTTTTGTTACGCCGTAGCTATTTGCTACGAAATATTTGAAGTTTTTTTTTTTGCTGCTGGTGTCAATGTAACGTTTTGAAAACGGAATCATATAAAGTTAAAGCTTAAATTGAAACAAACAATTTGACACACACTCACGATAAATTAAATTTCATGAAAGCTAAAAACTTTACCAATTCAAACGTGGGTTAAAACTCCAACATCGTTTGCAGTGTATGGCGAGTTTGTGACAAATTAACTTCACCGAAGCTTTGTTTGCGACTGTAACGAGGAACGACTGGTTACAGTTACTATGTATGTTCGAGTAGTTTTGATCTTTATTTGAATTAGATGGTTTTAGTTTGAGAGTCAGTGAAATAGGGTTTTAAAACTAATATGTAATGGCAGCCACATTGTTCAAAAATATTAACGTTAATCAGCCAGTGTTTATGAAAATACAAAGACTTTACGAGATAAAAACTTTTTGCAAATAAACAACCGACTTCCAAAGAAAACATTACAAAGTGAAAAATTACATTAATTTTGGAAGTCGGTTGTTTTTTTGCAAAAAAGTTTTTATTTTTCACTTCTCAGTAGTAGTATCTACCCCACATAAATACCTATTATTGAAGCTAACTTAAAAACCACTCATCAAAACTTGGCCAAATATAAGGGAGCAATCTGGAAGTTAACATTGTTTTTTTCAAATCGGTTTATAAATGACGCAGTTCTGAGGTAATAAACACTAAATAAACAACCAAATTGAGAACCTCCTCCTTTTTGAAGTCGGTTAACAAAATGAATCACGACTTTTGCTTCAATAGCTAAAACTCAGAAAAAAAAAACCAAAAGTCAGTAATCAAGGATTTTACGGTTCATTCAATTAGCCTTCTAATAAGAATACGCGCGTTAGGTGCACACAATCCTTGCTACCAACTTTCTAAATTCAAATTCAAATATTTTTATTTGTAGAATATAGGTAAACAAAAAAGTACAGATGACAATATTAGTCAAATGAACGCTATGTCTTGCCGTCAACGGTGCACAAATATTCTAATTATAATTTCTTATTAATTAATAAATACAACAAAACATTCGTTACTACATTCAATCACCAACAACATATTAAACTACATAAAAAAATAAACATTAAAAAACTCAATTTAATAAAACATTTAAATTATTAACATATAAAAAAATATTAAATAAATGTAATAAATGCGTTTGCAAGCTGTCTTATCTTTGAAACTATCGAGAAAAATATCGAAATCAGCCTTTGGAACTCGTGCAGATTAAAGAAAAGAAAACGAAGCAAGCCAAAGAGTTTTCCTACTTTTCCTTTTACAAATAAAATCTGGTTATAGCATTGTAAAACCATTAACAACATACCCTAATATCTCTGTTGCATAGCTTGTACTTGCACAAGCTAGACTCCGTTCTGTCAGTTGTTAACATGGCCGCGATTGAATATATCACTCAGGACAGAGCTGCTCGATAGTTCGATTCAGAATTGTAAAACAGTTCAATATTCTGAACATTGTGGGGCAGAGTTTATTTACTCTTTTGGGGAGTTTGAATAGCAACTGGTACATGCAAGCCTTTAGGTAAATGTCTTCCTCACAGAGCATGGAGTCGCCACGCCTGACTGCATCCAGATTACAAATCAAGGTTTACCTTTTGACAAGGCTTGCCATGGAGCCAGTTTTTGTAATAAAAATATAAATGTGATTTAAATACTGTTCTATAAACTAAACTGACAACTTAGTCTGGCACTTAGTTGTCAGTTTTGTATTGAGAACTTTACATTACAGTCGGAATAAAGTTCAAAATTTAGTAATGGCTCCATGTTTAAACCACGTCAAAATAAAAAACGTGTTTTGTAATGAGACCTCATAGGTTTATCGTATTATTAATAAAAGACTCTAGCGCATAATAAACCTATTTTAGTTAAAAAATTGTTTGTCAATTTAATTCGAATTATGATTTGAATTTGAAAGAAAAAGACAAAACACTCTATAGCTAAAATAGCTTCATAATACATTTTAGTATTTTTTTATGAATAATACGGTTACTCTTTTAAATTGTCTAGTCTTGACTTATGAGACACAATTAATTATTGTTATGTTACCCCTATGGGGGACAAACAGCTATAGTTAACACTAAAAATGAAAAATTATATGATTCATCCTGCAAGAACTTTGAAAGTGTACAGTTTGCTCCAACCAAAGGGACCCCAAACTGAAAGAAATCCTAACTAATATTATAAATAAATGCAAAACTGAGTGTATTTGTTACGCTTTCACGGTAAAACAGTTAAACGGAGTTGGATGAAATTTGGCACATGGGTATACCATGACCTGGAGAAGGTTTATTTATTTATTAAAGAACACCAACAGCATATACATTCAAAATTGTTTTATAAAAGTATTTAGGAAAGTATTACTGCTAATGTATACACAACTTATAGGTGTAGTACATAACATTTAAAGAAAAAGACATTGGACAGAAGCTGCTTATAAACTAAAAGTAAAATTTAAACAAAGTTATTTAACGACAATAAAATAAAATACAAGAGAATACAAATTAATGAAGGACGTGAACATAACACGTAATTCAAATACATATTATTCTACTGTATAACAGAAATTATGTGACTAAATGATAATAGTTAAGTTTTTTTTTTTCGAATGCCGGTCAAGGAGTCATGAAATATGTCCAGGTTTGAATTTAAGTTTTTGTTGAGCATGTTGTAATGGTTAATAGTTCTTATTAGCGGACCATGGGCACCGATATTGGTACGACAGAATGGAGGACAAAATGTGTTAGTTACGACAGTGCGGGGTCTTTTACGTGGAACTGTGATGGGAACCTCTGCCAGGAGGTGACTACAATCAATCTTACAAGGTCATACGCTCTTTTTCATCCTGAATCGCAGACGAAGTCTCAGGTTACAGCTAGTATTGCAATAAAACCACATGAATTTTATCTACGCGACGAGCCCTCACTCAGAAAGGGATCCTACAAGCTGCAATCTTTACAACAATCAAAACGTAGCTTGTTCAACGTTCCCCATTATTTACTCTAACAGAAATAAACAAACACATCAAGTTTGCTCCAAAACGAACACAGGCAAAGGGTCATTACCCTAAAGGCCAGCACACACAGAGCAGCATGTTTTTTGCAGTCTGAGTAGAAATAATGCGCGAGTATTTTTGGCACACACTGCACAGGGAATCGTCTCTTAGAGTGCGTGCATAAAGATATAAGTTTTCCAGACCTGATTTGTCGGTACAGGTCGGTACTCATAGATAAACCGTGTAATCCGTACCGACAAGTTTCAACCTGTTTCTTTATGTGCAAGCGCATACAGAAATAATTGTTCCGACTTGTCCGTACTGGGAACCTGTATCTTTATGCAAGCAGCCGTACACGCTACTTTGAGCTCTATTTTATTGATTTATCAATAAAAACTGTACGACAATTGTGCTGCTCTGTCTGCTCTGACCCTAAGAAGGCAAAGAACTACACTGTAGTTCCTATCTCAATAACAGTTATTCGGGAATTTATGATTTTAGTTCCGAAGCGATATCGGAACGTTATCTTTTAAAATATTGTTAGTGTTTGTGTTTCGAAGCTTTTGTACTCATATGTTCAAGGATTAGTCGCAGTTTTGTTTAATTAGAGGCAAAGTTTTGTCGTTCGTTGCAATTAAATTGTTTACACTAACGTGCACATTTTGGTAATACCAGACGTGTAGTACAAGTTAATTTCTCAGTAGCAGCCAGGAGTCTGTGTGCATACCCATACCATAATCAACCTGTAACGTTCCCTCTGCTGGGACCCAGGCCTCTTCTCTGCGAGAGGGAGTGTCTAATCCCACATGCGGGCCCAGTACCGGTTGGTACATGTCACATGTCTTCGAATTTTTGGTTCTAGAACATGCCGGTTTCCTCACGATGTTTTCCTTCACCGTTTTGAGAGCAGTGGTGATGAAATAATTTACACAAAGTAAAGTGCCTGCCTGGGTCCGAACTACGACTCGTAAATCGGGGCCGTTACCACAAGGCCACCTCTGCTCTCCCTACGGGCCACCACTGCTCATTTGTACCCAGATGATGGCAATAAGCTCGCCCCTATTATATGGGACTTAAACATAACTGGCGAAATGTGGCTGTATGTTGAGTTTGTTTGTAATGCCGGTGTAATTTTGCAAGAAAGTGCTGCAATTTGATGACGTTAAAAGTTTAGAAAGGCAATAAATAGCGAGGTATAATTTCGACGACACCACAGTACAATATCATTCCCAAAACAAAAGAGAAAGTTTTTTGTTTATTAAAATGCCGTTTTAATTAGTTTCATAAAAGGAGTGGTGGAGGTGGTGGAGTTTCATAAAGGGTTTAGTATTCTTTTCTTTGTTTTTTTTTCTTTCTCTTCGGGACAGTTTAGAAGTTTTTATTGTAACACCCCTTTGCATCGGAAAGCATGTAAAGCCGTTGGTCCTTCGCCTGATCTCTCTGCGGTCGTGTTGGACTGCCGTCTCATCGGACTATGAGAGTGAGGGAAGAGAGAGTGCACCTGTGCGTGCGCACACACTTGTGCCTATAATACCTTCTCCATAGTTGGCTAAACTCCGTTGAATTGGCCGCTGTAACTGAAATTGGAGGATATTAATATCTTTTTATTGTTTCGGTTTCCATCCTCCAAAGTTTGTATTGTGAATAAAAGTACAATCATTATTTACATATGTAACATCACGCCTGTTTTCCCCGAAGGGTTGGGCAGAGGTGTACCTATAGTACACCCACATTTTGCCAGTTATGTTTAAGCCCCATGTAATAGAGAAGAAATACAATATTATTTGTTAGTTTTCACGTTTCTATATTTATACTCCCGACAGGTGCGCTGTTATTTTCGCTGACATACTACAGATATCCGGATTTTGTCTAAGCTAGACTTCTTAGACTCAATGTCTAGACTCAGACAAGCTTACTGATGGATCGCTCAAATCTAACATGATTATACACATAAGTTATTTCAATATTTTTTCGGATCAACTGTTTGTTTACCTACTGGATCATGCTTTTAGGGAATTATTTTTTATTATTTTGTAGATTAGAAGGAATTCATAGTGGCCTCAGTCTATAAACTTTGCAATGAATTAGTTAGAGTTATTGCCAATTTTTTTGTGTTGGTCATCTGGCAATAGGATCATTCCAAGGCTAGTTTATTCTCAACGTTACGTTACGTTAACACGTCGACGTGTAACGTCGAGACGTGTTACGTCTCAACGTTATTAAAATTGAAAAAAACGCCGTTGTTTATTCTTGGTAAAATTAAATATCTTTTCTTTCCTTATATTGATCTTTAAAAAATGCAAAATAACTGGATCCAATTAACGGTTAGCAAGATCAAAACATTTCAAATATCCGCCTTTGGCTTCAATTTTTAATTAATAACACCGTATCGTTTGCTATCCTAATTAGGCAACACAGCAATTTTTAATACCAATACTTTTTGAAGTATTTATTGGTATTATAAATTGCAGTGTAAAAATTGAGAGATCTTTAATAATTTGTTATTAAAGAGCTCTCCATTTTTTACACTGGCCTGTCTTTTTTTTTAAAGCTAATTATCGTCTTTGGAAGTATATTATAAAATGATGTTCTAAACGATTATAACTTCGAATATTATCTATGGACATTCATTGGCAGACAGGAAGATGGCGCTGCTCATCTTCACAAGATAGGTAAGAAGAAACGATGACTTACCTACAGATTCGTTATTGCGACCAAACGAATTAGGTTTTTTTTTTTGAGATAGGTTTTCTCTTGACTCTAGTCTAAGTCAGAGATGACAGAGACAAAGTCGACGATGGAGCGAGCTTACCCAGAAGAAGCCTGTTCACTTTAGGTTTTAATAATAAAGATTTCTGGCACAACACATGTACAGATAATAATGATGCGGTACGGCGATATTCGACCACAGTAATAAATATGGCGGTTATTCCATCCATATTTTTTTCCATAATTTTTTTCTCAGTTTTAATGATAGCCTAGCATTTTGAGTACTTTGTGCGGCTTACCCAAATGTCCTTTCTTTAGTATTGTTTGTCGAGTCGTTGAGCTCCTTAAGTCCTGAGTTGAGTTACACGATTACTGACAAATGCTTGCACTTATTGGACAGATCCACTCAAATTTGTGTGGTTCTTTCCTCAAAAAACCATTTCAGACACGGATCTACATAGTCCTCACATAATTTGATGAAGATTATGTCTGGACTTTAAAAGAGACTTTGACCCCTGAGTTTGTTTCGCCATTACTTCTCAGGGGTAGTCAGATAGGAAATGTCGACTCCATCTAGTTAATTTTTTTTTTTAATATGACGTGTACAATTGATTCCGATATCTTATTTACAGAATAAACAATTTCATTTCATACCTACGTACAAAACGCGCTTCAAATTCATTCATTGTGCGTATCTCTAAGAACGTGTTCTTTAAAAGTCTAATAAATAGACTCCCGAATACATTCCCGCCATCTGTGCCGACATAACTTTAGACCTAGTTTCACACATACCATGGTAGTTAATTTAATCTTCTGTTAAAATGTTAACGGGACATTAAGAGTAGCGAGCGCTTCACCTTGCGCTAATTCATGATTAAATGTATTAATCAACCGTTAAATTTAATTGCTGCTCTAGACGTCCGTTAACTTACTAACCGACATTTAATCAGTTGTCAAAATCATCGAAATGAAAAACGCGAGTCTATACTATACAGCTAGCTAAAATGATGCATTATCAGTGAACAATGACATGTGGCATTGCGACTTTTTATTTTGGTTGCTTTGACAATGACACATCCTAACGCCAGGTTTCTTAACGTGCTGTTATTTTTCTGGTGGAACGTAAATAGCATTAACATCGATGTTTATAACGTTGGCTGATAACTATTGTCCGTGATTGCATTTTCAAATTATGGTCCGTTTATTACCAAGATAAAGCAAATGCTATGATACTTGTAGTTTGATAGTCTTTACTCTTAGAAATTGGAACATGAATAAGCTAAGCCTACTTAGTAATTGTTTGATAAGTGAATATTGGTTTAGAATAATTTGGGATTGTTTGTTTTGTAGTTGTTGTTATCATAATGTCTCAAAGTAGTTTCGGGTTTGGGAGTACAGCTAATTTATGAATATTAATCTACACTGTGTGGGTACTATGAGAGATCAACGTCTGAATAAGCTACACGAATAAAACAAGCACTTATTTGTTATAATGGGATATTGGAATTATTTTGTATCTAGTCGGGCGCTGCCAACTTTCTGAGCTTGTCTATTCTTTTCATATCCAGAAGGACGCTATTTATTGTACATTTAGAAAAATATAAAATGACTGCCTCGTTGTTTTAGTAATCGCAAGCGGAGAGGAGGTCCTGGGTTCGATTCCCTAGTAGGGTAAAATATTATAAGGTTTTTCCATCAGGTATTAGTAGTGACCTGGAGTCTGGATTCGTGCCCGGTTAATGGCAATAGGCTCGCCCCCTATTACATGGTACTTTAACATAACTGGCAAAATGTGGGTGTACTATAGGTACACCTCTGCCTAACCCTTCTAGGAATACAGGCATATGTAGAGAAAGTCATCCAGCGGGTCGTAACACACAATAGGAATCGATTTCATTTTGACAGTTCAACAATATTCATTGCGTAATTTACGATGTTGAGCAGACCAATATTTTGAACATATGAAGCAGTGGATTAGCAATATGCTTCAAAATCATTCAGATTGTGATTGATAGTGTGTTACGCATTTAGGGTGCTGGTTCAAAGTTCTACAGTACCTACTGCTATCACACTTGCTGACTGCGTGTTGGAGATTGACAGACAAACCACTTCTTTTCTAGAGATGGTTTCATTTAAAGATAAGACCTTTGGGGTCTTTTCCGGTGCAAGCCGATGCCATCTAGTTTTAAAATATTAATCAAAAAATTGACATGACAAAGTGTGTCAAAAAATCTATTTACAGAATTAATTAGTGAAGTACCTATAACTTGTTACAGGGAAGATGAAGGGTTATATTCAGATGCCAGCACATCAAGTTACCCGAAACTGTCAAACTTTCCCAATCAATCTTGTACCTCATGCTTTGGCGATAAAGTTGAAAATCAATTAAAGAAATTTGACAGATTGTAGTAGCTTGTTGTGCTGGCGTCTGTACATTTAATTTTAATTCCGAGTAAATCTTTATAATATTATAGTCTTACATAAATAAACATCATCATCATTTCATTTTAGTAGCTACCCACATGAGATATTTTAAAAACCCAATTTTACACGCAGGAAACCCGCCACAAAGCCTTCATTCACTGACAGACCAGGCCCCACTGGCTGAAGTGTCCTAAGTGCCCGTTCACCGGAACCTCGGATGACCAAAGAATACCACTGATGCCACAACCTACGTGGCCACCTACTGAGCTCAAACAATGTAAAAACAATCAAGAAGAGTACTGTAGAGGCCTTAGTTGAGCCTGCCTTCCGCATGAATCCTCATTGGATCATGACATTGGCTGATAAGACAAACTCTGGTTTTCTATTTCAAACTTAGAATAGGAATGGATTATGACATAAAGTCATATTGTTTTATATGGAGTCAGTGTAATATTAGCCCCAGTGATTTAATGTTTTGTTGCTTTCATATAAGCAAATAAACCAGTTCATCAGCGCAACTGTGTTCCCATTTATATGAAAACCCCCGAATACACCTCGATGTCGAGACCCCACAGACAATCTACATAGTGACCTGCCTATGTATCGTGACTGGTCACTATAGTACCATCAACACGAAAAGATGAAGACTCACAGAAAACATTATTTCTTTTACGTAAAAAAATACTGTATAGATTCCATCTCTTATTATTGTATAATTATATAGCACATGTGTGCGCACTATGTACCTACCTACTATAAAGCTACCATTAACTGGTTACGTCTTTTAGTGACTTGAATTTGCCCTGGCCAGGGATTGAAAACCGGTACGAATTTGGGTTCCGGTTCTTCATTTCGGTTCTTAAAAAGGTTTTTTTTTGGTACGGTTCCGGTTCAGGTTCCGGTTTGGTTCTGGTTCCAAATAAAGGTTCCAATATACCGCTTCCGTATCATCCGATTTAAAGGTTCTCTAAGAAAGATGGGATATGTTTGACGCGTGCCTGGCGTATATTTTCTTTCAGTTCGCCTTCGAATTATTGGCGAGTGGAAGTCTGTACTGAACAGTGTCAGCAAATATTGTCAGTAATTATTATTAGTGGTTTATATAATCTACAGTTACTGTTAATACATTAATATAAAATGGACAAAGGTAAGTTTCATCGTATTGTATTCACTTAGATAATATTATTAAAAAGGAGGAGGGTTTTTAAATATAAATTATTATTATTTTGTTTTAACAGGTGTGGACAGTGTTTTATGGTTGTTTAGTTTCATGGGTTACGGTACTACCGCCGAGGTATTACGGTATTCCAATTACACGTTGGTTATATTTGGTATCTTACTTTCAGGAACAAAACATGCCCGTATTGTGACCGATACCGATACAGACACTCAACTCCAAGAGCAAGAGTTACCTCTAAATTTGAAGCAATTGCTTAGAAGAAATTTTCAAGAAAAATGTCAACCTAAGACTGCAAATACTGAAAAACAACAAATAATAGAGTGTAAAGATTGTGCTTTGCACCACAACGACGATGACGAGCATGATGGGAGAAATCAAATTTTTTCTCAACTGATTACAAAATAATTAAAGAATATTAAACCATGTCTCAGGACTAGGTGTTATATCGACATACTTGAGTATTTACAGTCAGCAAAAGGTAGTCCTTTTCACCCGCACGGCGGCCGCTCGTAGGTACAGTGGAGTCAAAATATTTCCGCGAAAATATTTCTGCGGGAGCGCAGCTAGTGACAAACTACACCCCTTCCTGGTTTCGCCCAATTAGACATTATGCATTTGTGTGAGTAAAGGGCATTCGGACTTGCTTTGAAGAACCGGTAACATAAAGGTTCTTATAGGTTCCAATTTAGGTTCCGGTTCCGGTTCGGGTTCTTGTACCCGGAACCACTTAATACCGGTTCTATACCGGTATTTTAAGAACCTTTTCAATCCCTGGCCCTGGCGACTGAGAGTATGTCATGCTCACTCAAATGTCTCGCTGATGGTGGCGTGTGTGTTGGATCATTAGGTTCCCTTAAAAATGGTTGAGCTGAATGGTGCTGATCCATGCGTCATGTTTGTGAACGGGCGCCGTCAGTAGGGACTGGTCATCTCTTAGCTGCCACGGCTTATTTTAATTTTTGAATCGTTTTTGACTCTTATCTTTTTGTTGCGGACACTTTTAACGTGCACGTCTTTCTACATTGTTCTCACATACTTAATTTAAACATGAATGATATAACCAATATTTTGTAACAATATTTTGATTTAAAATAGTGTCCGTGGAGTTTCTTGCCCGTTCTTCTCCATAGAGATCTACGCTTTGGAATGGGCAACTAGCTTTAACTTTCTGACTAACTGACCGACTCTTTGACAATTCAAAAGTGCCTGTAATTGGTTTATTTGAAATTAATGCTTTGAGTTTGAGTTTGACTACCGAAATACTTTTAAAAATAATATAGGTACCTAGTTAAAATTCGGAGGAAGCAGTAGGTTGCGTATGCACAAATTATTATTAATACACACAAAAGAGTTTTGTTTGTTATTTTTAGTTTCTTTTGTTGGTTTAATTGATTTTGCATTGAGTACAGTTAACTTTTGCCATCAGTTAGTAAATATTTATATTGTAATCTCCGGGATACTTGTTAAGTTAAATGTTATTTCCGTTTATTTTTAATATACTACTGTTGGTTTTCTCTTGTGAAATACAATAAAATAAAGTAAACAAAAAACAAGCATTTCCATGAACACACCATAAACAATGAACAAGTGTCCCATTGTATTGCCATCATTATGGACGCCATTTTATTCGCGTACCATTAGCAGAATTAAAAAGAATTTAATGGCGGGAGTGGCTCTCCTTATTTCCTTATTTCTTGAGTGTTTCTTTTTTATACGGGGGTCGTGGCTAAATAATAACACCCGCACGGGTCGATTTTTGTGTTAATCAACACTTACCAAGGTCAGTCCGTAGATGGGTGACCATCTATTACATACCGAAATCCCTCCGTGCCTGTCATTCGAGATATTTTACAATCTGGTAGTCAGAAGCCCACAAGTCTGACAACCAGCCTTGCCAAGGGGTATCGTTGTTACCCAGTGACTGGGTTGTGAAGGTTAGATAGGCAGTAACTTCGTGTCAAATACTGATATTCAGCTGCATGCCGTAAGGCTAATCCGACTCCAACAAATTTGGGAAAAGGCTAGGCAATTCTTTTGTTTTCTAATACTGGTTTCTCTAAAGTAATACTGGTTTTTCTAAAGTAATACTGGTTTTTCTAAAGTAATACTGGTTTTTCTAAAGTAATACCGGTTTTTCTAAAGTAATACTGGTTTTTCTAAAGTAATACTGGTTTTTCTAAAGTAATACTGGTTTTTCTAAAGTAATACTGGTTTTTCTGAAGTAATACTGGTTTTTCTAAAGTAATACTGGTTTTTCTAAAGTAATACTGGTTTTTCTAAAGTAATACTGGTTTTTCTAAAGTAATACTGGTTTTTCTAAAGTAATACTGGTTTTTCTAAAGTAATACTGGTTTTTCTAAAGTAATACTGGTTTTTCTAAAGTAATACTGGTTTTTCTAAAGTAATACTGGTTTTTCTAAAGTAATACTGGTTTTTCTAAAGTAATACTGGTTTTTCTAAAGTAATACTGGTTTTTCTAGTGCACATATTCACTAATGTCGAGCAAAGCAATTGTCTAGGTAGTGCTAGTGCTACTCGTAACTTTCGAAACCTACACTACTACATCCACATTTTTTCTCTGGTTTTTTTAAGTTCGGTGTAATACATACATGTTTTATATGTTACAATGTTAAATAAATGTTACGACATAATACCTAATGATAATTAAATGAAATAACATTTAAAACTCACATTAAAAGTATACTTTTTAAACTAGCCTATTACGAAATTAGGGGATTATATCCAAGATAAGAATGCTTGGAAACATGCTGGTCCTGCTTCATAGGACAATTTAGAGTCTAGACAAAAACACACTGATTGCTAATTTAAATGTATAATGTATTATTTTCATAACACATCACGCCTTGTTTCCCCGAAGGGTTAGGCAGAGGTGTACCTATAGTACACCCACATTTCGCCAGTTATGTTTAAGTCCCATGTAATAGGGGGCGAGCCTATTGCCATCTACCGGGCACAAATCCAGACCCCGGGCTGCTACTGAGAAATTCCAGATAGAAAAACCTTTGCCCGACGTGGGAATCGAACCCAGGACCTCATACTCAGCAGTAGCGCTTGCGACCACTAGACCAACGAGGCATATGTATTATTTTCATGACCTTGATTTTAGATTCTGTGATTACTTTAACATACACACTGATTTATTACTTGAAAAAATTTACGAAAATCGTCTACTTTTACAATGTTTGTAAATCTGTATGAGTACCAAGTATCTATCACATAATTAATTTATCTGTCATGGCTTCATTTTTATTTATTTTTACCTTTGTGGTATAGTCATTTTATTCTAGGAGCATCCTCTTAACATATACATTATAATTATATAATTAATTTAAAAAGAATAGCGGTGGAGTTTTTTGCCCATTCATCTCCTCGCGAAACTACCATTTGGAAGGGCCAGCTAGAATCACTTCTTTTTTTTGTAATTTTTTACGTTCAAAAGTGCCTTATATGTGCCTATTTGAAATTTAGGGTTTGACTTTGAATCGTTATACATCGGCGAATCGGTGTCGTTGTAGTAATGGTCTAGTGGCTGATATCTTTGTTTTTACGGTAAGTAAGTGCTTAATATTACCGAATTACAATTAGATGTCACTTAGTCGTTCAGCCCCTTGTGAGTTGAGCTGCACGATTTTCGACAAATGCGCACACTGGCTTGACAGGTCCACTCAATGTGTGTGGTTCTTTCCTCAAAAGTCCATTTCAGACACCAGTCTACATGGCCTTCGCATGATCTGACCAAGATTAGACTTTAAAGGAGACTGTGACCTCTGAGTTTATTTCGGCCTTTCTTCTCAGAGTAGTCAGATAGGACACACCAACCTCATTTAGTTTTAATAGATGTGATTGACGTGTAAAAGTGTTTGTACATACTTACAGAAATAAAATCATTTATCCTAGTCTGCACCACACGTACTGTCACTTGTGAAGGGTTCCTATGTCCACCGTCAAGCAGCTTTCTGTTTGTATGTTTACCTTCAGGTAAGAACTTTGAAATTTTCTATTACGTCATCATCATCATCCTCATCTTTGGCAGTCTTGTTCCACCCACAGCTGAGTCTAGGCCTCCTCCCTTTTGTGCCATGCTTCCCTGGTATGTACGAAACTCATCCAGGTCTTCCCCGCGATCTTCTGTAGGTCGTCCCCAACTTGTGTGCCAACGCAAGGAGCGTTTCAGATGGTAACCATAAAGGAGATGGATAACGGTCCTGTACAAGCTTGGCCCAGAAATGAACACAAATAAAACAAAATGTATTATGAAGCTATAAGAGTCTGTCATAGCCCTTCCCAAATCTAATGACTTCAAAAAATAAATTCAAACTTTTCGATCGGGAAGTAACCCACTGTCTTCCAACAGATTGTATTTCACTCAAATCTGACGACTGTATCCCAAAGGATTCATTTGCTATGCCCCAGTTTATAGAACATTGGATATCCGTTAGAAACTAGGCAAAATCAGAGTGTTCCGAGATGTAAGCTATAGGTCTTGTTATTGTAGTCCTGGTAAACTGTAATGCGAAGGTCCATAGTCCAAAAAAGGCGTAGTCACCAAGAAACGCAAAAACATACCCAGCAACACAGCCAATGATATTTTTGAACAGATCACAACAAAAGATTCATGATGCTGTCACACGCAGCACCACAGAGTTATAAATAAAATAGAAATCGTCAAAGACAGACCCGACTCATAAGAAGGAAAAAAACATAACGTTTTTGGTGCATGTATTTCTATGTTATATAATTAAGCTATGTCCTATGTATGTAGGGTTCTTTATTCTCTCGTAGCATCCAGACGTCTGGATGCATTTTAATGATTTACATGTCGTTACGTTTGTGATGACCGCTCAGAATAACGCACTTCACTTTCAATCGCAATCCGACGGATTTTAAAGGAAATTCCTAATCGAATAGGCGAAAGGTGACTTTTCACAAAAATCAACATGGCGGACTTTAGAACCCAATAAGTAAAGTCGTGAAAAAAGTTTTTAGTTCGTCAAAATAAAGGGCTCGAGAAGACGATTCCAAAAATATGGCTTATGACCCTGTGGTCACCAGGATCATTTATTTATTTTTATTGTTTCACCAACAATTGTTTACACTGGTTTTATGCTAAAAGTAACATGCAAAAATTTGTATGCAACAGTGCAACAATCACTTAGTCATAAATCATAATTTTAAGAATCGTCTCGTGTCTACGTCAAAAAATAATTAATGGCATAATTGTGCAGGTGCTTTATACTAAAGCTCTTTCTAATACACAGGATGTTTTGTATAGAAAAAAGAAAATATTGCGTTGAATTGTATATCTTTTAAATGCCTATGTTAGTTATAGGTCTGTGCAAAGCATAAATGACACATGACAATGACGGGCAGTGACAATGATTATGAAAGGGCTAAGAAGGGGCTGCCATTACATACTTTTATGTCTGGACTAATCTTTTGATTTAAAAATGAAATTGATACATTAAACAGTTATTAAATATCATGTTCATTACAGTCTATTTATTATTCAATATATTGTACTTTTAATACAATTTTATATTCTAAAAATACTTGTGAAATCATATCAATTCTTACAAAAAGCGTGTCTCAATTACCATCATTTTTTATTTTTTATTTGAGATAGGTTTGCTCTTGACTCTAGTCTAGGTCAGAGATGACAGAGACAAAGTCCACGATGGAGCGAGCTTACCCAGAAGAAGCCTGTTCACTCTCACTTTGAAGAGATCGGGGTTGTATGCGTTCGGAAACACAGACGCAGGCAGAGAGTTCCACTCCTTTGCTGTGCGCATCACAAAAGACATTTGGAAACGCTTAGTGCGAATTGGTGGAATAGCAACTAGGTAAGGATGGTAACCTGCAGTGCGTCTAGATGTCCGCTGATAGAAGGGGGCCGGCGGAATGCGGTCGTGGAGTTCTTGAGCACACTCCGCGAAGTATAATCTGTAGAAGACCGACAAGCAGGCAACCTTGCGGCGATCATATTTCTAAAACTGGCAACATAAATATCTCTCTGAATACTTGAATCAAAATAATATTTTTTTTAAATTGAAATATTTCCTGCAGGTATTTTCCCAGGAACGAAAGCTATGATGAATTTGCCCTGGCAACTGAGAGTATGTCATGCTCACACAAATGTCTCGCTGGTGGTGGCGTGTGTGTTGGATATTTGAGTTCCCTTCAAAATGGTTGAGCTGAATGGTGCTGATCCATGCGTCATGTTCGTGAACGGGCGCCGCGCCGTCAGTAGGGACTGGTCATCTCTTTGCTGCCACGGCTTATTTTAATTTTTGAATCGTTTTTGACTCTCTTATCTTTTTTTTGCGGACGCTTTTAACGTGCACGTCTTTCTACAATATTCTCACATACTTAATTTCAACATGAATGATATAACCAATATTTTGTAACAATATTTATATTTAAAAGAGTGTCCGTGGAGTTTCTTGCCCGTTCTTCTCCATAGAGATCTACGCATTGGAATGGGCAACTAGCTTTAACTTTCTGACTAACTGACCGACTCTTTGACAATTCAAAAGTGCCTGTAATTGGTTTATTTGAAATAAATGCTTTGAGTTTGAGTTTGATTTTGGGGATTTCAAATATTATCAGTTATTTTTTTAAATATAATTATCTCTTTGTCTGTGCTTGTTTGCCCAGCACTGCAGGGCCAAACTTTATCCATATCCTTTAAGAGCTACTTTTCAACAAAGACTTACAAATATCACCAGAACAAAAAACTTTTTTCATAGTAGTGAACGAATAAATAGTGTCCAATTGTGTCATGTTTATGTGTCTAACTGCTAGAATACAGTTGTCTGGACTCAAGCCAAACTGCAGCAATTCTATTATGAAAGGATTCAAAAGGAACTCTGTTTCTCTGAAATGAGTGTAATTTTTTAACGTTTTATGTATTTTGAAGTACTTAAATGTGCTCAAAAGTATGTGCCATCATATTCTAGCAAACTATTTTCAATTTTCTGTCGTAAAAATCAGCTAAACAATTTAACTATAGACTCTGAATAAAAATATGCTCTCTTTATTTCTGAAGTAGTATTATATTTTTCGGAAAACCAGGACGTATTAAAATGACAGAACTGTCATCTACCGCCTCTTTGGCGGTAAAAAGAAAAAAAAAGAATAATTTGAAAATGGAATATTTTACTTTAACAGCGCCCGCTCTTGGCGTGTTTATGGCCAGTGGGCAATTGATGTTTACAATAAATTAATTAAATGGGAGGCAGTGCCAGTGTTCACGCTATTTTGTTCAAACAAGGAATATAATTTTCGACTTTTCAATCCTGTTTTTGATATTTTACCGAAATAGATAATTTTGTGTAAATCAGCCGCGTACTGGTTATGTCCAGAGAATTTTTTTACACGTCCGAACACAATGTAATTGTAAGTTTACATCTTTATGTATAATAAAACTTAAAACTTACATATGTTTGGTACCTACTTCCTAGCTACTTCCATTAATCGGCCTATAAGTGCTTACTTAATTTCAAGTTTGCTTTTCCCTTATATGACATGCCTAATGCTAATATTATTTAAATTAGCTAACAATCTACCCCCGTGGGAAGAAGGCGTGAGTTTATGTAACAATCTGTGAAACTACCGCAATCTCATTTCCGTGTATCGCCACAAATCAAATCACTTCACCCCTTCTCCTTCTCATTACCGCAACCTAAAGCCTGCATTCTATAAGCCTCTATAAAACGTTCCGTACCTTCCGGCTCACAACCATCGACCTTTGCCTCTCCCGAAATAGAAATGTAACCCCGTTCCACGGTCCCACCATTCGAATTTCGAACGACATCGTACTTTATACGGATATATTCTGGATGGATTGGTACTTCGAGCGCGATTACTACTTAGAATGTATGCGCTCCTGGTACCAATAGAAGGGATGCGGTGTTACTTTTGATTTGTGGTGTTGTTCTCTTTGTTTTGTGCATAGAATGAGCTATCAATATTTTACGATTCATAAAATTGTAAAATTGAACCGATATTATAATCAAAGGTTGAGCCTCTTCTTATGCTCTTCTGTAAAGAGAAGGAACGAGTTATCACGTATTAATCACTGTATATTTGCAATTTTCGACCGACAAAAAGTGAGAGATGTTAGATTTACATACATTGCTACAAATATATCTTGGCGCTCATATGACGTTGACACGGGTGCGCTGTTAGAAAACATTTGCTCAATTGTTTTATGAAATCTCACTAGAATTGTATTAAAATAAACCGGCCAAGTGCGTGTCGGACCAAGAATGAAGGGTTCCGTAGTTGGGATAAAGAAAGAAGAGACAGAATTATCCCAAGAACAAACAACTTTGTAGTTGAAAAACATGTTTTCCGATATATTCCAACTGCAAATGTTTTTTTCTAATTATGGCTTCAGTAGTTTCTATTTTCTTAAATAATTTTAAAACTATTTATTTAACAGTAAGTCCTTTCCTTTGATATGTCACACGGTATAGTTTGCAAAACTTTTTTTTAAATTTTCATATCTGCCCCCTAAAAGTGACCCCATATTCAAAGTTCATTTATTTACGTTACACGACCATGTTTGGGTGACAGAAATTCATATGTGTGCCAAATTTGAACTTGATTGGTCCATTAGATTCGGAGCAAATTGGCTGTGACAGACGGACAGACAGACACACGAGTGATCCTATAACGGCTCCGTTTTTTCCTCTTGAGGTACGGAACCCTAAAAAGAAGATGGCGGCATTAGTTTCGATTTTGGCCATGTGCCAGAATAACCTTGTAGCGCTCGCTATACACATTGAAATAAAGAATAATGCATCAAGTACTAAGAAGTCATGCCTCCTTAGTACTTGAGAAGATGCTCTTACTCTAAACTTACGGAATTCCAAATAAACGACCATTCTCCAAACATTTTCTTTCTAAGACATTTCTATTCAATTCAATCTATCCTCTATTAATTCCAATATCTCAAAGTAATCCACATTGTCATATCTTCGACTTGACGACCTATCTGACATAAGATAACTTCGACCACAAAGGTTCGATCTAATTAGATTAGTAACCTAATCCCTCGTCGAAGATAGGTTAATGACTCTCGCTGTCAATTAACTAAAAGAGCCCATTTGGTGTAAAAAATGTGCTCTGTTAGCAATTTATTGGTTTTCCTTATAAAGGTTTTAGGAGTAATAGTCGTAGGGAGCTAGGGATTAATTAAATATAATTACAGCTTAATAATTAAAACCTTATACTGTTGAGAGGTTCAAATAAAAACAAAAAGTACTTACTGTTATAGAGGCATGAGGAACAGGGTGTAAAGTTCACTCATCCTCCATAGAAAAGGGAGGATCCTCCGACCAGACGGGTGTTGTGTCTGGTGGGCTACTGCCCGACGGTTGATGTCGGGATGTTGTATATATGCTAGTCGCGCGGTAAACTCTGTTTGCGCGATGCAGGATTTTGCGTGACGTCAGTGTGACGCGTTTCATTGTGGCGATGCCGCCACATCACTCCCCTCCGGAGACCGGAGGTCGATAGTGGGCAGAGTCGTGTATCTTGCGATGCTTGCCAGGGCCAGTTGGTTGAGGTTCCAGGGAGTCGGAACCGGGTGCCGCATAGTTCGCGGTGAGTCGGAACTGTCTGCGGAGATGCCCCCAGTGAGTCGGGGTGGCGCTGCGTTATGCTCCAGTGCGTTGGATGTGGTACAGCGCCGGGTTGAGGCTGACTGCTGGCGTCGACCAGGAGAGGTTTGAAGGGCTCTGCTTGTTGACCGGCCGAGAGTGCAGTGTGCTGTGCCAAGGTTGCTGATGAGGCTGAGGGTGATGACCAGGTATGCGCGGTCGCTGCATGCTGGTGGTCAGGATACCCGTTGAAGCTGTGGGTGCTGGCTGGCTGTGTGACTCGCTGCTCGAAAGCTCGAGGAAGTGATGCTGATGACGTCACGCTGTAGTAGTTGCACGAAGGCTGCGCTGACGTTCATGTTTTGGGGTCACCAGTATAGAGGCATGAGGAACAGGGTGTAAAGTTCACTCATCCTCCATAGAAAAGGGAGGATCCTCCGACCAGACGGGTGTTGTGTCTGGTGGGCTACTGCCCGACGGTTGATGTCGGGATGTTGTATATATGCTAGTCGCGCGGTAAACTCTGTTTGCGCGATGCAGGATTTTGCGTGACGTCAGTGTGACGCGTTTCATTGTGGCGATGCCGCCACACTGTAATAGTTTTGTTTTTATTTTCTTCTTTATTTTTAACCGACTTCAAAAAAGGAGGAGGTTCTCAATTCGGTTGTATTTTTTTTGTTTGTTAAGGTGGATTTAGGCCAAACGAATATTAAACCTGAACAAGAACAGAAGCCTTCTTTTTGTGATATTCTTAACATACCTTGATAGACCAATGGAAGAATGCTCTATCCCTCCTGCATAAAAATAATTTGGTAGAGTGGGGATAGCTTGCGCATTTTCTGGTCTAAACCGACCTTAATAAGTTTGGGCCCTGTTCCCGATCGCAGTTACAGACAATTAAATAGTAGCAAGATCCCTGTCAGCTATTTATAATTTTTTAAATAAACATTTGAAAATTAAAATAATAATGAAGAAACTCAATATGTGTTCTCTGAGTTGGTTTCGGTGTTTCTTCTCAGAATATTCAGATAGAAAACGCCGATCTCATCTAACTTTTAAAATATTATTTACGTGTAAAATTACAAACCCATTCACAGAAATAAAATTATTTATCAGTAAATTAACTAAACTTATAATTTGCCTAGAAATCGACCAGCATTCTAATTGCGTAACACACTATCAATCACAATCTGAATGATTTTGAAGCATATTGCTAATCCATTGCTTCATATGTTCGAAAAATCTGCTCAACAACGTAAATAACCGAAAATGAAACTGATTCCTACTGTAATGTGTTACACAATTGCCCCGCAGATCATAATCTAGACCAAATTAAATAGAAAACTAATTCAGGCAATCTCAGAAGATATCAAAATGACATTTACTATAAGTTTTATAAGGAAAGAAGTAATTTTGAAAGCAACCACATAATCTCCACTCAGTGTGAAGACGGGGACACCAAAAAAGGCAGCGCCGGGTTTTGAGTTAACGATCATAGAACATACGGGCGATCAAGTTAGGCAGCAAAACGTAATGAGCGATATACAGACACGTTAGTACATACAATGAAACAACCAGTTTATTTATTTATATATACTTTATTGTACACCAGATTACACATTACATAAAGATACATCTTAAACTACAAAATATACAATTGGCGGCCTTATCGCATACTGCGCGATCTCTTCCAGGCAACCTTGGAATGGACAGTGATTTTATGGACATTAAATGGGGTTGTTCTTGGTTCCAGTTCCTAGATTGTAAAATGAAACAGGAGCTTAAAGTCTGATTTACACGGTGCAATTTTACTCCCTGGTAGCAAACCATAAGTTGAAGTAATAATAAAAGTTGCACAGTCTAAACTGAGCTCAAAACTTCAGACGATGCAAGTCATTTGTTGCTTTAATTTTATTGTTTGCAACAGGCAAGGAACTTGCATTGTCTAAATGGGAATTAAACAAAGTAATTAATATAATTATAAGCGTAAATATAATAAGTTCAACATTTGACATTGAAAAGTTAATATTTAATATTGTTTACGCCAAGTTTTGAATTCGGTTAGAAGTGGGTTTATAATATAAACTTTCAAGTTGAATTTAATTTTATAAGTGACACGATTTGAAAGTCGTATTTAGTCGCCATTATGAACAGATGTTTTTCATTGAAAATAATGTATCCTTAACATTGAGTCTCCCTTAAAATGTTGCCCCAGGTTATTCGACCTTCCAAGCCGTATGTTCCAAAATCCTACAAAAAAGACAATATGTATAGATATATCTGCGTATAACGGATATGTACCCTGGACTTTATAGTACCATCAATTTCAAGGCGGCTGACACATTACAGGGATCAAGGAACCCGTATTGACATCTTTATGTGTCCTAAGCCTTATTTCAGGACTGAATTTGGTATTAATATAAGTCTCTGCTTCGGTCTGGCGATTATATGCCTAGTATAAGGATCATCTTGGATTTAGACTGAGTTTTGATGTCAGCTATAATGTGATGAATTTTAAATTTTCAAAATAGATTTTTATTTTTTTTACTTTTCTACCTTACAATTGCTTAATTGATAATTTTAGCAATTTTGTTATAGTTATAAAACGTGTTGTTTGAAAATGCTATCGTATCATAAAAATTACTCCATCATGTCCAGAGAAATATTATAGGTACAGTCAGTCTCAAAAATATCAAAAAGAATTTTATTTATTTGACTGACTACAATGTGTTCCACAATATTGTATCAATTTGTAGCTACAAGTAAGTACCCAATGTATAATAATGTCAATTATTTTTATTTTAGGAAGTTATTATAATAATTATATGTTAAAAAAAAACTTAAAATATCTTTTTCTACTAACTAACGAACTAACTAACTATACAAATAAATATACAAAACAAAAGGAAACTTAGGCGTCGAAGTACTCGTCCGCATCGCTGTCATCCGGAAACGTGCCCAGAAGACTGGCAGCATTGCCACGTTGAATGGCAATGCTAATTCTTTGGCCAAAGAACGAGCCAGCCCTCTGGTCACGTGAAGTGTCGACCAGTCGGCGAGAAATTTCCTTAAAAAGGAGACGCGCACTCGGGCCCCATGACCCGAGCGTTTCGACCCCAAACGGCTCAAAAGTGTAGTTACCGATAAGGTTACAGTATTTGCGCCGCTTAAGGGTCTCAGCAGCCGCAGCAGCGGCGCCAGCACAGCTCGCCGTGCTTGGAACATGAGATGGCGCAAGGGTGTCGACACAGGTTGCGTCCCACACCAGAGGTCTACCCACCTTCCAAGGCAACAACGTCATGCCGTCTGGTCTCTTCCCATCGTCACGTACCAAGCCGCTTGGTTCTAATATCGCTGGTACGCCGGCGGTGACAAGAGCTCGACGAATAATATCGTTAATGCTGGCGTGTCGTGCTATGCGGCCTGCACTCCTGCAGCAGGACAAGCCACGGTGTCCGAGGTTGTCGACAGCTTCACCGCAGTGACACCGATGCGGAGCAACACAAGGTGCGCCTAAGCGGAGACACGTAGCGAGCCGAAACGAAGAGTCATCCATCATAGTGCCTATGGTGGATGACGGAAGCGCTTGAAGCCACAAGCCTGACTCCCATTCTCCCACAGCCAGCAGACGGGCACGCTCAGCAGTATTAAATGACGTATTTACTAGGGTATTCCGTATAATACTGCAGAGCGGCACGTCCCACCGTTTCTGGGAGGCTGGGTTGTCAGGTAAATCCGTATTGGGACAAGCCATCTTCCACGCGTTCAACGCATCGGTCAAACACGGTACCTCAAAATCGACCAGTGAGGAAGATAAAATTTTCCTGGTTAATTTGTCGGTACCGTGGACCGAAGAGAGGAAGGCCGGTAAACTTATACTTGAAATTTTGCGGACGCCGAGACCACCCAGGCGAATGGGAAGTGTGGCTTGCTGCCACGCTCGGTCGTCCAGGGCCACATTTAGAATAGAAGTTAGTGTGTTTCTAATAATTTGGTCTACTTTTTCTAAAAGGTGTGGATGCTTCCATAGATGGGAGGAGCGAAGGCTATACGTAAATTTTGGTCCAAAGCAGCAGTATCGAATTAGTGTGAAGGCCGAATGGATGTTAATTTTGAATAGTCTTTCCGAGACGTCATGAAAATTTTGAATTTTTTCCTCAACAAACGTTGGAAAGGATTCGTCAAAAATTGGGGACCCTAGGAGGTGAAGAGAGTTTCTTTCCGTAATTTTGATATTTGGTGCTATTGTATTAAATTTTGCTATGGTAGTCTGTCTGTCAGTGGTTTGGGGAAGATGAATTTCACATTTTGAAAGGTTAAGGTCTAGGCCGATGGAACTAAATTTTTCTTTTATAAAAGCTAAATCTTTTAAGACTGTGTCTACATTACCTCCTAGGGTTCCGTCATCCAAATACCATACGTTGAATTCAGAATTTAGTTGTCGAATAATTGGATTTATTGCCAAACTAAAAATGACTGGCCCAAGAGGGTCACCCTGTTGACATCCAACGGCTGATTTCAAAAGGTTGTCTTTATAAAGTAATTTAGAGGGGTGCCTGTAACATTGATATAGGAAACTGTAAATTTTGGGTATTTCTTTTTGGACTTCTGTCAACAAGGTGTCCCTGTTTACGGAATTGAAGGCATTTTTAATGTCAACCTTAAGGATGACCTCACCTTTACCGCTGTTGAGGTAAATCGATAATGCATGTACCGCAGCCTCACAGCCCCCTTTCGACCCGAAGCCCAGCTGTAGGGGCTGGAATTTGCTGGCCAGTGTTTCGCTGTAGAAAGCACAGCAAATTTTGGCTGCGGTACGACGGTAAGTGGACCCTACGGCAATGGGACGAATGCCGCCATCCTTCTTGCGCAGGGCACACAGACTTGCCCCATACAAGATATCAATGACGGATTCGTTCACATTGCCGGAGAGCATGAGATTGATGAGGGCCGTCAGCTCCTTCAGAAGAGACTCACCAGCTTCCCCGGCGCCTGAACACATTAGGTCCTTCAAATGTTGAGGTGTCAGGCCGTCGAGACCGCCGGCGGAGCCACTTCGAAAGGAAATTAATAATTATGTTTTTGGCTGTGTAGCCAATCAATTTGTGTTGATACAATATTATGGAACAAAGATTGAATCTTGACAGTTAAACAATTTTTTTTCGAAGTATATGTGGCAGCCAACTAGCTTCATTAGTCGTTTAGTTAACAGCCTAGCCTTTGGAAGTAGCGCTCGCCGGCCGTTGCCGCGGCACCGCTCGCTTCGCTCGCTCGGCTCCCGCGCGGACAGTTCTAACCTAACCTAACCCATTTGGTTGGGGTGCCCTGGTTTAGTTACTGTGACCAATTCGGCTCGCGCGTGGTTTGTTACAGTTCCAACCTCACCTTTAATTGAATATCATTCAGGAGCTAGACCACCACCTCGTAAAGCAGTATTATTGTAATCTTACTTGAATGTGGGAAAGAGATGGAGCTAGACGTCCTGTATAGCTCCATCTCTGTCTCACACTGAAGTAACCTTAATAATAATACTGCTTTAAGAGTTGGTGGTTGGCCCCCAGGCCGCTAGTTGAACGGCGCCGTTTAGCTAAACTGTTAACTGAAAGGCTAATTAAGCTAGTTGGCTGTACCTAGTATCCTAGAGGTCTGAAGCACTAAGTTATGGATTCAAAACCGGGCAATACCAATATACCTTTTTTATTTTCATTAACTTATAATCTATAAACTTTAACTACACTTACATTGTATTAAATAAATTAGCGGAACTAAAAATAAGTGAATATTATTTACGAAACGAGTATTTTCAATTTTAGAATCGTTGGAATTTACTTCACGTTTACTCCGCGCGTTCGTGCTAGGCCGTTGGGACTAGATCTAAGCCGATGTATGCTCGAACGTAAAAATATCGCGGCGGGATTTTATCGCGCACTGGATTTTCAACTCGTTTTTTTATTTTTTTTTATTTATCATTTATACAAAAGAACACAGGATTACATATTTAATAGCACCAAAAACCACTAAGGTTTAAACTTGTGCTATCATGAGTCTATCTCATTATCAAACTATACGTGAGGCATTTTATATGTATGCGTTATTGCCGATACAATATTTAACATATTTAGGTCTTTAAACAGTAACAATCATTCCTACATTAATACTTAAGTAATATTGCTTAAGTTTACATTTAATATTTTTATGTGTAATACATTTGCTTATTTCTGAGGGTAGACTATTAATAAGTCTCGGTATAATATAACCGCTAGTTCGTTCACCATACGTATTGTTGGCGCGTTGTGTACGAAGCCTATTCTCAGAAACTGTCCGACTGCATACAGGATGTTCGATTTTGTTTCTTAGAGATTCGTTGAAAAATTGTTCTTTTAATAACAAAAAATTTAATTGAATATGAACTGGTAAGACATTACAGTGTTTAAAAAGGCCATTTATATTGTCGTAAAATTGACTTCTAATTTTAGGAGATACTATTGTTTTTAAAATTCGAAATTGAAGTTTAAAAATACTGTCAAGGTATGTTTTATAGGTACGACCATAACTACTAAGGCCATACTGGACGTAAGATTCAGCCATTGCGTAATAAAGCATTATCTTCACTTTGAAGGGAAGACGGTTTTTTAATATGGTCATAATAGCGAGAAATTGCCGAAGTTTATCGAAAACACGTTCTATCTGATAACTCCAGTTAAACTTATCGTCTATAATTACTTCGAGATATGTTTGTTTACTGACAATATCTATTTGTGGACAGTTACAATTAATCGCATTGACCGTATGCAAGCAGTCATGGTCATGGGCTATTAAGTTCCGTAAGGGCAATTTCCTAATGTATTGAGAATTAATAACCAGCAGTTTAGTTTTGCTTGCATTAAGTACTAAGCCAGCATCGTGACACCACCTTGTTAGAGCATCCAGGTCGAGTTGTTGAGCCGAGCATTGAGAATCCAACAGAGTGCATTAGAACGCGTCGAAGAAATACACTGTTCGATTTTCAACTCTCGGCGCTAAGCATAGCGTTGAAATTTTTACGTCCTTGCGAACTTCGGCTCATTGTAACTAAATAATTTCGGTGTTAATATCGGCTAAATGTTTCTAAGCGATCTCGGTTTTTCGCAATTACTCCCAATTACCAGTAATGTCTAGGTCTTAGATCGAATACAATCGACTTAAAGGCCAAAAGAAAATACTTAAGTAGAGGCCACTTAAGTATCACTTACAGACAATTTGCTGCGTCTTAGCGAGTACTGCGGCTATTTGCCCCATGTAGTTGGTAGACCTATTTTATGTTCACTATATTTGTAGTAAATTACTAAGGATTTATTTTTACTTGGAAAATTACTGGGCCCTGATTGCACTCCCTTAAGGGGAAAGCACTAAGGTAGCCCGCGAAATTCAAATTTTCTTTTGATTTTTGCAATTTGCAGCTCAGTGCCCAGACACTGAATCATTAGAATCAGTATTACAATTCTTTAAGTCAATTGAATTACATTATTCTCAATTAAGTTAGTACGTATATAATCCTCAAATGTCAATATTTCATGTAAAGATTGTCAAGATGTCGAGATTGCTTTGATGATTATAATTCTGTAAATACATATTTGTTACGGTCTCGAATCATATTTTAATCAACATACAACCTAAAACTGATCTGAAAATTTCAAAAAACGTAAGAACTTTTGAATTCCGCGGGCTACCCCGCTTGACGTTTGGCCAGAAGTACTAGTACTTGATACCGCACTCAAAGACGGCACTTAATAATCAATCATTATCTTTAATTATATCACAGTATATCAACAAAATTGAAATCTTTATAATAATACGCCGTATCTCTACGTTGACGCCGTGGTGGGGCTTGCGCGCTCCTGAACTCTAGATCTGTGCCGATAGAGTTTACTTTGCCGAAACGAATCTAGGGTGAGGAGCCAGACCAAGAGAGATACATGAACCCGCAGGGCAGCATGTGGCGAGCTGTTGGGCAGTAGCGACCCCACGGACCCTATCTCCCGGGAGAAGTCTTGTTCCTCACCTCTGGCTTGCCTTTATTGGCCGTCTGGAGTGAACACTGACGAGGAACAGAGTTCCCACCTCATTCTTGCCTTTATTGGCCGGCTTGAGTGGAGATTCGCTAGAGCAAACGTGCTCGGGGGAAGGAAGTAATCCAGTAAGTGCTGGTAGGGATCTTGACCATCTTCCGGGCTCTGGGATTGTCCTGATAGTCGTGGAATACCTCTCCACTCCTCATAAGCACCTCAGGACATGTTGCCCTCTTGTCACTACGACACTATGTGCTAGCGACCGTTTCCGGGGGCCCATTATTGAGTGTGCAAGTCACCCCCTGCCATTTTATCCGTGTATTACCTAACATTGATCAGGCAGGGGACATAGTTTTTCCATAGTTCTTGGTAACCAATCCACTATAGCCACCCAAACCCATAGCCCATTATGTTTCGTTTCCATGTCCTACAATAGTCCTGCACCAACCGGGGGTTGTCCTTGGGTGCATTTGCATAATGCATACAGGGATAATCGTCGGTTGGTGCCTCCTCATCGTTTAAAATTGTCTAAGGGGCCTCTGCGAGTTGGCTTCGGCCCCTCGTACGCCTTCCAAAAGTCCGGGACCCCAGGGTCCCGAGAGATATATAAAAATAAAAATAATAATAATAATAATTTCTTTATTTGTATAGAATGCAGGTATTACAATAATGGTGTTACATTCAGGTATATTCCCAGTACATTCTGCCTGTTGGCATACAAAAATACAGTGGTTGACTTACAGATAGAAACTATGTACTTAAATTCAAAATGAGATTATGGATAAAACTAAGTCTAAAATTATTTACATAATAATTATATGAGATAAGTGAAACAAATATTATTACAAAATATCATTTAAAAAATCAGTTACAGAGTAATAACATTTCTCTGTCAGTAGCGACGACAGGAGTTTCTTGAATGTTATTAAGGGTTTATCCTTAATACAATTTGGCAATTTATTAAATATAACAGGTGCCATACCAATAATGTTTTTTTTAAGCAAAGCAGTGTTATATCTGCCAGTACACAATAGATTCTGATATTTGGATCTCATGGCAGCGGTTCGCATTCTCGTATCATTTAATGCAGGAAATAGATGCTTGTTAGTTTTAACGAATATAGCTACTTCGAGAATGTATATACAAGGAAAAGTTAGTATTTTGTGTTTCTTGAAAAAAGGAATGCAACTATCTGTAACCTTGAGATTAAAAATGGATCTTATGCACCGCTTTTGGGCTTTAAATATAGACTCCCTTTCAGAACAATTACCCCAGAACACTACACCAAACCTTAGAATAGAGGCCACCAAACCATGATACGCAACCATTAAAGTATCAACGTTGACTTTCTTGGACAGATTGAAGAGAGCATATGCGGACGTGCTTAATCTTTTACAAACTTCTTCAGCCTGCGGTTTCCAAGTTAATTGACTGTCTATCAATATACCCAGGAATTTAGCCACGTTAACTCTATCAATAGTTTGTCCTTTATAGTTAATTTTTAGGTTTAAAGGAAGAATTTTTTGATAGAAATGCATTATGTTTGTTTTGTTGAGGTTAATGATAAGATTATTTTCGTGGAGCCAGTTTATTATTAATTTTAGAGAATTATTTATTTCCTTTTCATAGAGCTCTTTGTTGAGGCAGTCTATTAGGATCGTACTGTCATCGGCAAATAACACACAAGGGTGTGGGATGTGTTGGGGCAGATCATTTATATACAGCAGGAATAGTAATGGCCCTAGAATGCTGCCCTGCGGAACACCATATTTAATTTTCCTAGGACTAGATAAATATTTAACCTCACGTTTTGATTTGACGCATATTTTAGAGATTTCTGTATATTGGAGACGACCACTTAGGTACGATTTTATTAGACGCAGAGCATTCCCTCGTATACCGTAAGCTTCAAGTTTGACCAAAAGCGTTTGATGGTTCACGTAGTCAAAAGCTTTGGTCATGTCGGTAAAAATGGCACAGATTGGTATTTTTTTATCGACATTAACCATGATTTTATTAATTAGGTCTTTATATTTTTTAGTTCTGTCATTCAAAAGTACTACTCTTAATTGTCAGCTAAAGATGATACACGCACGACCGTGCTTTAAGAAAAACAAAAAAAAAAAAAACGGACGTAAAATTAAGTCATCATTTACATCTGTTTTTTTTCTCGCTTGGTTGGTCTAGGGGTAGCAAGCTCTACTGCTGAACATAAGGTCCTGGGCACAGAATACCTACCTACATTGAATACTATCCTGGGTTCGATTCCCAGGTCGTGATTACCCGATTAGTGTGTAGAAATTCCTGATGGAAATACCTAATATGCACATTAGTGTTGGTCGGGTAATGTGTTATTAGGTTAGTCCATCAGGAATTTCTCAGTAGCAGCCCGGAATCTGGATTTGTACGCGGTTAATGCCTCCTATTCATCATCGGCCTATAGCAGTCCACTGCTGGACATAGGCATCTCCAATTGCACGCCATTCAGCTCGATTCTCGGCAACTCTCATCCAGCTGCTACCAGCCATGCTGCGAAGATCGTCACTGCACCTATCCTGAGGGCGTCCTAATTACACCTCCTATTCCACGAGACTTAAACATAACTGGCGACATGTGAGTACTATTAGGTACACCTCTGCCTTACTTCGGAAAAACAGCCGTGATGTTATGTGTTATGCTGAGTAAAATGATTAAAACCGTCACAACACAATGGAAACAGTTCCTTACTTGCTTATTCACGTCAGGGTTCCTATGTTGTGAGGCGGCGACCGGTCCGTCGGTTGAACGCGTCCCAGAGGGTCATGGCCATCCGGTTAGCCCGGGGATACCGCACGGTCTCCGGGGAGGCGGCGAACCTCCTTGCCGGATTACCGCCATGGGATCTGGAGGCAAAAGTCCTCGCGCACATCTGGGAGTGGCGCGAGGAGGCAGGACGCCGGGGCGTAACTCCGTTGCCGCGAGAAATCGCGGCACGGCGGACAGAGCTCCGGCAGGATCTCATGGCGGCATGGAGAGTGCGATTGTCGCAACCCAGCGCTGGGCACGCCACAATTGCGGCGATAAGTCCCCTCTTTGAGGAGTGGCTGGAGAGGCGCCACGGCGTCCTCACCTTCCGCCTGACGCAGGTCCTCACCGGACACGGGTGCTTCGGGAGGTACCTGTTCCGGATAAGGCGGGAGGAAACGCCCGGGTGTCACCACTGTGTGGATCGCCCGGAGGACACGGTGGAGCATACGGTGGAAGTCTGCCCGGCTTGGGCGGAGCACCGCCGTGTCCTCGCGGAAGCGATCGGCGGCGGCGATCTCTCGCGTCCGGCCCTGGTCCAGGCCATGGTACGGAGCGAGAGTGCATGGGAAGCCATTACCTCCTTCTGCGAAGCAGTAATGCTCGTGAAGGAGGAGGCGGGACGCGTGAGGGAGAGGCAAGCTTTGCACCCTCACGCCCCTAGTCGCCGCAGGAGACGCCCTGGGCGTCGGGAATCGGCAGCCGATTCCCGGCCACCGTAGGCGCGGGCTTGCGGACGGCGAGCAATGGGTAGCTCGCCGTCCGGTAAGGACCAGGCCCGAGTCGACGGCGCGTCGTGTTCCACGCGCGCCTCAAAGAGATGTCAGCACTATTGACGGGGTCCGCTAGGGCCGATGCCAGCTAGGGTTGCGGGATGTTCGAAAGAGTTACCGTGGCCCCGGCACAGGCAACAGAAGGAACACGGGTGGGTTTTAGTCAGTAAAAGTCTGACACGCCCTCCCGCTCCGCCCAGAGCGGGAGAAGTCATTTGATGATTTCCCATCCACAAAAAAAAAAAAAAAAAAAAAAAAAAAAAAAAAAAAAAAAAAAAAAAAAAAAAAAAAAAAAAAAAAAAAAAGGGTTCCTATGTTAGTTGTTATTGTTCTCAGCGCCATCTGTGATTTATGTCAGACAATCACAACTGATCTAAGCGCCTCAATTTTGTACGATGTGAAGAACCTTGCCGTGTAAGAGTTCCCAATTGGGGCAGATCGTAAATGTTCTATGTCACCTCGCCTTCTATTGGGTTAGCAGAGATCTAGGTTACTTGGTATTTGTCATCGTGTTATTTATGAGTTTGTCATGTTCGGTATTGGGTAACGAGTTTTTAAACCGATCTTTTATTTTTATACAGTTTCACACACAGGAGCAGGAGCCATGGTTGATGTTTGAGTGGATTAATAATAATAAATGGCATACATTGATAATTGATTAATAATAAGACTGTCTTTGACTGAGCAGTTGTGGCTCAGTGGTAACGACCCCGACTTACGAGCAGATCGTGGGTTCGAACCCAAGTAGGCGCTTTACTTTGTGTAAATAATTTCATCACCACTGCTCTCAAAACGGTGAAGGAAAACGTCGTGAGGAAACCGCCATGTCTTAGAACTAAAAATTCGAAGACATGTGACATCTACCAATCCGCACTGGGCCCGCGTGGTAGATTACGGCCCACTCTCTCTTGAAGAGAGGAAGGAGGCCTGTGTCCCAGCAGTGGGAACATTATAGGCTGATTATGTTATGTTATGTTTATGCTAAGATTGTCTCGTTGGTCTAGTGATCGCAAGTGCTACTGCTGATCATGAAATGAAATGAAATTGTTTATTCTGTAAATAGGATATCGGAATCACTTTTACACGTCATATTAAAAAAAAAAGCTAGATGGAGTCAACATTTCCTATCTGAATACCCCTGAGAATAAATGGCGAAACAAACTCAGGGGTCAAAGTCTCTTTTAAATTCCACACATAATCTTGGTAAAATCACGTGAGGAACATGTAGATCCGTGTCTGAAATGGTCTTTTGAGGAAAGAACCACACAAATTTGAGTGGACCTGTCCAGTCAGTGCTAGCATAAATCGTGTAGCTCAACTCAGGACTTAAGGAGCTCAACGACTCGACGAACAATACCAAGGAAAAGACATTTGGATAGGTCATATAAAATACTCAAAATGCCAGACCGTCATTAAAACTAACTGAGAAATAAAAAGAAAATTGAAAAATGATGACCCACCCACATGAGGTCCTGGGTTCGAATCGAAAACCTAATAACTGATTATTGTTGGTCGGGTAATGTGTGATTAGGTTGTTCCATCAGTCACAGACAGAAACTATACTAGCTGAAGAGTTTGTTTGTTTGAATACGCTAATCTCTAGAACTACCAGTCGGATTTGATAAATCTTATTGCATTTGACTGCCCAATCTTTGAGGAAGATGCTATATAACATTGCGCTACGACCGTTAGGAGCCGAGTAAAAAGAAAAAAAGTTAGAAAGAACGCTATGCGAAGACGATGTAAATGCGCGGGCGGGAGATGCGATGTGACGCGGTGGGTCGGGGGCTGAAGTTTGATGCGGATGAAGTCTCGGGTAGTAGTAGCAAGTAATAAATTAAATTTGTGAGTTTGTATGTTGGGGGTAATCTTCGGAACTACTGATCCGATTCCGAAATTTCTTTCACTACTGGGAAGCTACAGTATTGCCGAGTGTCCTAAGATATATATTATGTAAAAACAAGAAATTTGTTGCGGACGAAGTCGGGGCAGAAGCTAGTACTCTATAACCTTATCTAGTAATCCATATCCACATCACGTTAAACCAAGTAATTTGAAAAAAAAAATTGACTAAAACCGTAATGATACCCTCTAAATTAATCAAATATTAGTGTACAACAAACAAGAAACAGATTTACAAATAAACCACAATTCTAATTATAATTGCCGTACTCCTTACTAATTCAACAAACATTAATAGGCAGGCGACAAACGAAATGCCAAGGCTCCTGTGAATATTTAATTCCCGTCACTAATTTGTACTGCTCTATAATTAAGGCTGACGCCAGCCTTAAGCACTGCAGTTATAGACGGTATTTTAGGAGCATTGTAAGTGTAAATTAGGTAGTTAGTATACATTACATCACGCCTGTATTCCCCGAAACGTTAGGCAGAGGTGTAGCTATAGTACACCCACGTTTCGCCAGTTATGTTTAAGTCCCATGTAATAAGGGACGAGCCTATTGCCGTCAACCGGGCACAGATCTAGACTCCGAGTTGCTACTAAATTCCAAACGGAAAGCAGTTTTTGCTAGCAAAATTTTTTCCTTCATTTGCGGAAACACCAAAAGCCGTTAAAATGAAGTTTAATCAATCTATACAAACTATTTAAAAAAAATATAATATCCTAACCTAACTAAAACTATTAACAAACTAAAATATGGCGTCGAAACATTCCTCCGCATCGCTGTCGACTGGTAATGACCCGCCGTTTAAATCAGATAAAATATTGTTCCCTTCGACTGACCGCCTCGTTGGTCTAGTGGTCGCAAACGCTACTGCTGAGCATGAGGTCCCGGGTTCGATTCCCAGATCGGGCAAAGTGTTATTGGGTTTTTCTATCTGGAATTTCTCATGTGTGATGTTATGTGTGTTATGTTATGTAAAATATTGTTCACGAGACGATTTCCAATTTTTTCCAATGTTTTTAATGGTGTTATATATTATAGCCTTGGGTTTTAATTAGAGCCTCACCTATATTTACGATGATTGATGATTTTTTCTTCTATTTTGTTTTTTTTTTCTGATTACTCTTATCTTTTTGAATGCACGTATTTCTGTGACAAATAAACTTATTTTTATTTCTTTCTTACGATACCTCATACGCCCTTTATGACTCAAACTACTATTATGAGTACCTTACAGCTGAAAACTCATTCACATATAAAAGTCAGACATCAATTACAAGCAAACAAATCTTACACAGACCTTAACACAACATTAGTAGAGATATCTCTAACTTAAACATTCTTGAGCACAGACAAATAATCTGAATGAAACAAGCAAGACAGTACAAAACAGAACACGACCAGTCGGCCACGTTTGTAACAAAACAACTGCACTTTATTATCTGTATAGGTCCTTAGAGATAATTATCAGCAGACTCTTAGACTGCACAATGTTTGGCCATGAAGTTCGCGTGTACGACAGTTAGATGGGAATTCACGGGAATGATGCTTGTAAACAAAAATAAAACGGGCTGCGGTGCATGTTCCAGCTGTAGTACAGTTTTCTAACCATTATTTTTTCCTTAGTCAAGAAAGGCACGTAGCTAAATTTTTCGAAGGTTAAGCTACGTTTGCTGCGGTTGGTTCGTGGATGGGTGACAATCCAATACATATAGAGACCCCTCGGTGCCTCGGAGAGCACGTAAGGGTTGGTCACCGTTGGTCTCGGCTGTCATTCGTAGATCTTTGACAGTCGTTACGGGTAGACAGAAGCTCAAAAATCTGACAACCAGTCTTACCAAGGGATATCGTGTTACCCAGAAACTGGTTTGTGGAGGTCAGACAGGCAGTCGTTTCATGTAAAATACTGGTATTCAGCTGCATCTGGTTATATTGGAAGCCGACCCCAACATGGTTGGGAAAAGTCTAGGCAGATTGATTGATTGATATTTTTCTTTGTTGTGTAGGAGTCTTCACCCTCGTAATGAAAGTTATTGGGAGCCAAGATACCTGCACGACTATATCAAGTAGGTATTTTAGACATTTTGAGAAGTTGAGATTGCAAAGATTTGATGTCGGGAAAACCTCACGGTATTTTTTGTCTCTTCTCTTTGTTTACCTTAAAAATAATAATTCCAAAGACATTTTTGCTGTATTTTCTAATCGTTGTCTAGATATTATTAGGATGCAGCAGCTTGACAACACTTAATTTTGGTATTTTTCTGCCAAAACACAAAATAATAAAACAGCACGTTGCAAAAATATTGTCTTTCGGCGTTTAAGGATATCACGATATAACAAAATACTGACACACGGTATCCAGGATGTATTTTTCCTCAACTTTCCATCAATCTATCCCCGCTGTTGTAACAGCCCCTTACTAATAGAAAAGAGTGGTGTACACGCACCGTCCTGTTCGCGACGGGAGAACACGCTCGTCATTACCCTCGCAGCCGGGGCCGTGTAGACTCTGCATTATAGAGGATATTGCTTGTATAACTCAATGATGGACGTCTTCAGCTAATATATTATTAATGTGGGACGTGATTAAAGTAAGATGTGCTGGCTGATAGATTAAATGTAAAGGGCTTCAACTCAGCCTATTACAGTCCACTGATGGACATAAGCCTCTCCCAAACTGTCTGCCCCAGTTACCTTTTTGGGGTTGTCGGTCCATCATGGTGACCGATACGCGATTGTAAGGGGTTTAGGGAAATTATGAAGAACATGGATTGACGGAAAAATATGTTCTGTATCGGATTTGTATGATTGCGAATTGTTTCCAATAAAAATCGATAAATGAACAACTACATAAAAAAGAACATCACCAATAAGATCATTATATGTCTTCCTAGGGCGTCCCCTTCCGACGTTTCCACTCACATCTGCCGTGTAAATACCTTTTGTTAGTCGACTTTCATTCATCTTCTCAACATGACCAAACCATGTAAACGAGGCAAAAGGAGTATGTAAGGATCGTAGCAGGTGGCGTTCTGTAGTTTCTGCCTACCCCCATGGGAAGAAGGCGTGAGTTTATGTATGTATGTATTCATAAAAAAGGAACCACTGTTCGTTAAACCCATTTAAGTAGCTACCTATTATTTATTTACTCGAGTACAATTACGATCCAAGTATTAAATCCAATAATCGGTAGTGTCACCAGCCATTTTGTTTATGCTTTATTGTGATGAGTATTGTGTCGTAAATATTGAGTCGCTCTACGGAATGCTGGTCGTTAATAATTTTATAACTTCCCAAGTATCGTATTGATGGGTTGTGCCGAGATGTTGAGCTCTTAAACCGAGAACAATATCAGTGAAAGGTAAACGTTTTTAAAGAGAATAAACTGAGTTATGAGACATAAAATATCCTGTTGAATTTATTAATATTTTTTTCCTCTTGAATATTGTTTGTTTGGATTTTGTTATTGGGGATTTAATATACCGTCCTTTATGTCACATTCCACCAATAATTTATAAGTCCATAATAAATAAGTTACAAATCCAGGTTGTTACTGAGTCATTCTTCACGGAGCAACCAAATAACATTTTGCCCAAACCACCACCACCATCACGCATCACGCTTGCGACCATTGGATCGCAAGCCTGCCAAAGGTAGGTTTGTGGGTTCAGTACCAGTTAGTAGTTCAGTTGGGCAAAGTATTATTTTGCTGCTCAATTAAGTAGTCAGGGACTAATTTGAAAAAAATATTGTCGGTTTAGCATGTCATTATGACTCTGCTACTGCTTATGTCTCTCCGTTGGGTCCTGGATTCGATTATCGGGTCGGGCAAAGTGTTATTGGGTTTTTCCATTAGGAACGTCGTGTCGGATTGCCGACCCATCGGACTATGAGGGTGAGTGAAGAGTGAGTGCACCTGTGTCTGCGCACACACTGGTGCACTATAAGTTATATATCACTATATCCCGCGCTGAAGGTTGGTGTCCGCTGAGACTAGTCGGAAATTCGATCTGTAGGACTATTGTTATCCTTTATTTTAGTTTACACATATAAGTTACATTTTTAAATATTAAAATATAAAAATAGTGGTCCACTAGTATCGGGAACAGGGTCCAAGCTACCGGCGGTCAAGACTCCAGAGAGAGAAACCTCTTAACAATGCGAGCCGTGTCCAGAAGTACCGCTTTCTGAATTCAGCCATTAATCCAGCTGCCCAACGAGAGCCTCCTTAGGTGTTGGTCGAAACTCTTGGTAATTAAGCCATTGACTGATATAACTATCAGCACAATGATCGCTGAGAAAGAAAAGAAAGAAAAATAGGTTCCGAGCATCCCACATGTCGACAATCTCGCGAGCCAAGATACTTATTATTATGACTCTGCTCACCCAGTTGCCAGAATTCTCCAAAAAACTCACTCCCATTCTATACCTATATAATAAATTCGGCTGTCAAAAGAATGCAATAGACCCGCCATGTTCGTCCTCGTACGAGCACATGTCGTACGTGAACAGAATGGAACATGTCGCCGTGTTCTTGCGAGTACCAGGCTTGCAGATTTACGAGGGAGATAAACTGGAAGATGTGATTATAATTAGGACTGGGATGTTTGTAAGATTGATCTGACGGAGATTATTTTATTATCGTTTTTTTTTTGTCCAGTTTAACACACACTACTACTGTTTACTATATATTTTTAGTTTTCAGTAAAAGTTACATTTTAACCCCTTTCTTATAAAATGAAATGAAATTTATTAGCAAGAATTGTAGTGACTTACAGATGGTCGCTAAAACTAGCATGCAACATAATTAATTAAATGAAGCTAATAAAATTGGAACATAAATCATAGTTATTATATTAAAAATAAGAATGTCAATCATTGTCAAATTATAATATTAAAATGTCAGCGTGAATCCTTAAAGTTTAGGTGCCTACACATACACAGAATAGAATGATTTTTCTATGAGCCATTTCAATAACGCTGTTTTAAAACGATTGATTGGCAGTTCCCTGTATGGTTTTAGCAATGAAATGTATGATATATTTTTATAACTATTGGAAAGCAACTTCTGTGATATAAGTGGAGGAAATAATTAGTCTATCAGGATACCTTGTGCTAAACGTAACAGTGTTTCCAAGACGTTGAAATAATTCGGAGTGCATTTTAACTACAGCATTCATATATGTATGTACATACCGGGAACAGTTAATATTTTTTAGAGGTTTACATGAAGTCAATGGTGGCATATCACAAAGAGCACGGATACATTGTTTTAAGACATATACGTTGCTTAACTTGAAGTAATGATATACGTCAATTTATATTTTAAGCGACATTTTTATGTAAATTGTACAAGTATGAAAGTAGTAGTAGTAAAACACTAGTTGCTATTTTGCTAATGTTTATATGCTTGATACGTAATAGTTCCATTGCATTGTGTAAAAACAGCGAAGGTGCATAAAAAAGTGAGAAAATCCACTTACCTGAATAATAAACACTAAACGGTATGGAATTGACCCTGAGAAGAACCAGCTGTCAGGTCTATTACCTCGCATGAGGATCGTACATATTTCGATTGTCTTTATGTCACTACGATGCCTGGCATAGAATGATGGAACAGTTCTATTGTGAAAATTGAGACAGTTCTGTGTAAATTATTCGCCAATACTTCTTCCTCTTCGTTTTTGGTATTAATAGTATTACTTCATTTATATATGTATTAAAAATAACACACCTCTCACCCCATCACACACCCACACACCCCCACCACACCACCCTACACACACCCACCACCACCTAACACACCCTAACCCACACACACACACACCCCTGCCACACCTCTGCCTAACCCTTCTGGAAAACAAGACGTGATGTTATGTAAAAATAACACGCAATATTAGAAAAGTAAAGTCTTTGAGTGAAGACCATGAATCGTACAACGCACTGTGGTGATGAGGTAACCGGGTTAGATGGATGCAGAAGGTGTAGACGTATTGTGGCACAACTTAGGAAAAGGCTTTGTTGAGCAATTGACTGCAATGGTTGACTTGATTGATGAGAAATTCACACCCACAAAATAGGAAAAAATTGGTGTGATTAAAGGCTCCTGCAAACAGGCGCGAGACGTGACGCAACACAAAGGCACCGCGTGTCGCGCGAGGAGCGGTGCCTTTGTGTCGCGTCGCGTGTCGCGCCTGTTTGCAGAAGCCTTAACGCCTCTCAAATCTATCAAAGAAAATACTTAAAGCGGCTAAACCACTCATCTTTTAAATGTGGACTTTCTATTTTCTCACAGTTATTCCTAAAATAGAATTCAGTTCTTACTTTACCCAAGTAAAAAGTATTGATCTTCGTAAAACCTATGACTTAGTCAGGTTTTTATTTAAATCGATTCGCTTTCATGGAAACCTTTTTAGTCAAATTGAAACCTATATCTGTGCACTCTTCAAAGTTTCTCTATCTAACTGATTTTATTATGTTTACTTTCCGAATAAACACGTTGAAAGTGTCTGGTATTTATTTAGTGGAAAATATTTGGATTTTATGGTAAAAAAAATATATTCATAATTCATATTTTTTTAAGTCGATTTTGATACAATAGTATTGAATAGAACATTATTTATTGTTGCTACAGACAGATAAACCTTATTCATTCGTTGTTTTACTGTGATCACAATCATCATCAACACAACACAATAACATCACCAACAACAACAACATCAACAACAACATCAACCACAACAACAACCATCAACAACAACATCAACCACAACAACAACCATCAACAACAACATCAACCACAACAACAACCATCAACAACAACATCAACCACAACAACAACCATCAACAACAACATCAACCACAACAACAACCATCAACAAAAAATGTTGAATGTTGTTGTTGTGTTGTTGTTGTTGAATGTTGTTGTATCATCAACATCTGCCTAGCCTATTAGACTGGAAGCCGACCCCAACAAAATTAGGCTTCCAGTCTAACCGGATGCAGCTGAATACCAGTATTTTACATGGAGCGACTGCCTATCTGACCTCCACAACCCAGCAACTGGGTAACACGATACCCCTTGGCTAAACTGGTCGTCAGATATTCGGGCTTCTGACTACCCGTATCGGCTGTCAAAGATGAATGAAAGCCGAGACCAACTGCTTAACGTGCATTCCAAAGCACGGAGGGGTCTTGGTTTGTTATGGACGGTCTTCCACGGACCAACCTCAGCAAGCCTTACCTAACCTTGAAGATCGACCCGTGCGGCTGTTATTATTTCGCAACGAGCTTCTCCACCGGTCACACTCGTTCTGTTTAAAATACTGAATTGCAGCTAAATCTCATCGCCGCAAGGTTGCCTGCTTGTCGGTCTTCTACAGATTATACTTCGGGGAGTGTGCTCAAGAACTCCACGACCTCATTCCGCCGGCCCCCTTCTATCAGCGGACATCTAAACGCACTGCAAGTTACCATCCTTACCTAGTTGCTATCCCACCAATTCGCACTAAGCGTTTCCAAATGTCTTTTGTGATGCGCACAGCAAAGGAGTGGAACTCTCTGCCTGCGTCTGTGTTTCCGAACGCATACAACCCCGATCTCTTCAAAGTGAGAGTGAACAGGCTTCTTCTGGGTAAGCTCGCTCCATCGTCGTCTTTGTCTCTGTCATCTCTGACCTAGACAAGAGCCAAGAGCAACCCTGTCTCAAATTAAAAAAAATCTGCTTATACCGGAAGCCACACCAAACTTAAAGCGAATTCGACCAAACTTTTATACCTAATATAAGTCTAAGCCAGCGAATTAATCTTTAATTTTTGACAGATTTTCCGTACAAAAACTGTCAGACGTCAATTTTATTACGCGGATAGAAGATATCTTGACTTTGGTCAAATCAGCCCTTAATTGGATAAAAGCCACTTAATACGCTAAGTTTAATTTAACCACAAAATAACTCATGCAAACTCTAAAATACACCCACTTATTTCCAACCCTGACCTAACTCAGCTAAAATTAAACAACAAAAAATGGTTTAAACAGAGATTTATCACGCCCGGCCTGCCGTTATGCATACAATTAATTCTCTGGCCGTCCCGCACCCTTTCAAGGGATTATTAAGTAATTCAAGTAATTTCTTGATTAGGTAACTTCTATTCAAAGAGTGTTCTAATGATGGCGGTCGAGAATCTTGGGACAAACCGACTGGGATTTGGACAAGGAATTTGATTAAGAATTTAAAGTACCTATTCTGTTCTACGTGAACAATGAGCTGTAAAGTGGTTCTGTTTTTTTTTTAAACTGAAATCCAACATATACCATTTGTTACTGATGCACAAACACGTGCGATCAAATTATAAATTATTTCATTTCTGTAAGTAGGTTTTTACAAACACTTTTACATGTCAATCATATTTTTTTTAAACTAGATGAGGCCGGCTTTTCCTATCTGACTACTCTGAGAAAAAAGCCCGAAACAAACTCAGAGGTCACAGTCTCTTTTAAAGTGCAGATATAATCTTGGCCAGTTGATGTGAAGACCATATAGATTGGTGTCTGACATGGTCTTTTGAGGAAAGAACTACACAGATTGAGTCGACCAGTCCAGTCAGTGCACGCATTTGTCAGTAATCGTACAGCTCAACTCGGAACTTAAGGAGCTCAACGATTCTACGAACAATAAATATCAAAGAAAGGACATTAGGCCGGCCGCATAAATTATCTTAGTAACTAACTATAACTGCCAGATTAACACTTAGCAACTAACTATATTCAAATTGTTGTTCTTAACATGATGTCGTATTTCTGAGATAATTAGGACACTAGTGGATAAGGGCCAAAAGTAAGTACTTATACATCATGTCCCGGAATTAACGCACAACCTCTTAATGAGTCATTGTACTCATCATTATAAACAACTTATACTATGGAACCAAACGTGAAATCGCGAAAAAAAATCATCTGTTCCCTACATGTTGACGAGTTATGCGAACATAAATGTACATGATGTAGATGACCAGATGATTTCTTCCGCGATTTCAGGTTTGGTCCCATAGTAAAAGTTGTACATAATGATGAGTATAATGACCCCTTAATAGGTTGTGCGTTAATTCCGGAACATGTTCTATTCACACATTTCAACAAACTCAAATAAATTTACACCGAGTGTAGGATAATCATTATAAGAAATTCAAAGTGTATATTTTACGAATCGATCTAATTCTTATTGGTTCTAAAGTTTTGATAGGATCCTCTTCAAACTTAGACATTACTTATTTTATGGGCATTGCGACATTAATATTTTACTTTGAATACTTTGTAGTTCTCACTGAAAATGATTTCTTTTATATTCTTGGTAAGTAGATAACTTACTAACTGATTTGCTAAATTTTTTTGGGGCTATAGGAGGCATGAGGAATAGGGTGTACGAACACTCGCACGCCGCACTATCTCGTGCTTGTTCAGGTGTGTTATGTCACTTCATCAAGTCTCGCTGCGCTAATGAGAAGTTCACTAATCCTCTATAGAAAAGGGAGGATCCTCCGACCAGACGGGTGTTGTGTCTGGTGGGTAATTGCCTGACGGTTATTGTCGGGATATTGTATACAATGTGGATCTGGACGTACGACATTTAATTAAAACGAGCACAGTACTAGTCCATCGAAACATTTTAAAACACGAAGATTAGTAATTAATTGGAAATTAAAAAAATTGCAGTTTTCAAACAAACTAAACAGTAGAATCAACTGCATAAAAAGTAAACACGCTTTATCTACGCAAAGTCACTGGCCAACGGTGCGGTGCGGGGTGCGGGGCGCGGCGGCGGCAATGTTTACGTATTATTAAGGTACTGTTACACATGCTCTAAATTAGCATGCTAAAAAGCGTGCTATTAAGTATACTCAATACGAGCATGCTTATGAGCAGTTTACATTTGCTAGCAATAGGCATGCTAGTTTTAAGTATGCTTAAGTATGCGTGAAATTGTGCACGCGCACCTGTAGCGAACGACTGATCGATACTAGCATGCTCAATAAGCAAACCTGTTTAGACGCGCTTAAAGCACGCCCCCTTCCACCCGCGCTGCAGGTAGCATGCTCAAAAATCGCACGCCTGTCGATTTTTAAGCAAACTCGAAATGAGCATGCTAATTTTGAGCAACATTCCGACACACATGCAACTAAGTAGCAACTGCTCAATAGAAGCATGCTTTCATGCTTGGAATGAGCATGTGTAACTGTACCATTACGGAGTCAGATCTACATCATGTTGAAAAATAAGAAAATGAAAAATAATTTCCTGTAGCTAAAGTATTCATCGGAAAAAAAACTAATTTTTAAACCAATATTTCAATTAACTACGGTAAAAAAAAAAACATAAAATCATAGTTGTTTTTTGTTTTATCATGTTTAGATAAGCGAAACTTCGCAGACATGATGGGCATATCGATACCCGTCACGTATTTCGCTAACTAATTAAATTTGTGCCTGTAGATACTATTACAATATTAATCTTAAGCGATTTCCATTTCCAATTACGAATCGATTAACAGTTAATTGACCGTAACTTTAAATTATACTTAACCGGTTCTTTGAGAACACTAATGGGGCAATTTTATGTTAAATTTCAAGTCTCATTTAATTACAATGTCAGATATAGAATTATAGAATAGAATACTCTTTATTTTGTAGGTACACTATAATCTGAATTACAGGTAGGTACAGGGTTATTTCAATTTGGCTAGCTAAACTCCGCAGCCGCGATGGATATCGATATCTAAACATGATAAAACAAAAAAATGATTAATTTGATGATTTTTCGTGAGGTCATCAGCATATCAGCTTAAAAAACCTCTTTTAACCTCTTTCTTTTTTTTTCTTTTCTATTTTTTTTTCTTTTTTTCTTTTCTTTTTTTTTTTGTTAACTTCACACACGTGAAGGGCATCAATATATAACCACAAATAAAAACAAAAGAAAACAGTATTTCTTAACTCATACTTCAAGTAACAACACTAATAGCGGTCGTTAAACTCCCAAAAAAAAAAATTGTAATATTTTTTTTCATCCTTTTTTTCATCGTGTTTTGATATATCGATGGTTATCGATCCATCGCTTCTACGGAGTTTAGCTAGCCAATTCAAAATAACCCTGTATACATATAGAAATTTTACATATTATGGTGATATAATGGGCGGTCTTATCGCTAAGCGATCCAAATTCAAATTAAAAATATTTTATTTCACATAAGTCTACATAGGCACTTATAAAACGTCAGAAGCTAGGTGCACGGTTCCAATTGGTCGTTCCCTATGGAGAAAAACCGGCAAGAAACTCTACGGTTACTCTTTTAAAAATAATTGGCTTTTACAATGTTTAAAGATAACCTTTATATAAGGATTTAAAGTAGAAGGTAAGTAGGTGGAGAGACAAAACTGCAGGTGGTATGTGGTGTAACATTAACATATATAATAAATACATACATACATAAAGCATATAGTTATCAATATATACAATAATAATCAAGAAACAAGAGGAAAGAACTATAAATAATGATGAAGATTAGGGAGAGGAAGTGTCTTTTTTACCATAATTTTAAAAATGGGCAAAGATTAAGCACGCCTTACTGACACGGATAAGGCATTCCATAATCTTACTACTTGAATAGTAAAAGATTTGTCATAAAAGCTAGTGGAATGCATCGGCATCTCTAGTCTCAAGTTTTCCGATGACCTCAGATATTAATGTGTGTCATGAAGGATATGCCATGTGAATCAATAAAACTTGTTTGCAGCCACATATAGTCACGTATGTAGGTACAATTGCTTGCAGATTTGTCACCAAACTTAGTGCCGAGCTTGGAATGTTGACAGACGGACACAGAAATAACTGTTGCTGTTGTGCTTGATCTGATGAACCTTTTCACAAAGAACTCTACTTCCCTAAAACATGACTGATAACCATAATCAAAAAAATCCATATCCATCCATTCATAATAAGCCCCACTTCAAACTAAACCTCATTAATTAATTATTCTTTGGCAAACTAATTCGTTACACACATGCAACTTTGTCGATCGAGTGTTTGTAGTCAAACTATTCTCGAGCTATCGAGAACTTAGCCTGTTCGAAATATGTCGGAAAACTAATAAATGTGGTTTACTACAGTAATCTAACTTGGGGAGAGCTATATTTAGAATACGTTAAATCTAATAATATCATACAATAACATCACGCCTGTAATTCACGACGGGTTAGGCAGAGGTGTACGTAAGTATCACCCACATTTCACTCCGGGCTGCTATTGAGAAATTCCTGATGGAAAAACCCAATAACACTTTGCCCGACCTGAGAATCGAACCCGCGACCTCATGCTCAGCAGTAGCGCTTGCGACCACTAGACCAACGAGACACTCTGATAATATTGTTCAGAAGCATTGAAAAAAAAAAAACAGTTTTTGCACAGCACAACAAACAATGCATCTGCCTTATTCTCTGTCCCTTGGTTGACTGGTAGAATAAGCCTAATGCATAAAGTCCGCCTTTGTGCATAAAATGTAATAAATAAACATTACAAAATAGTCGATTTAAACATATATAACCCTTGTATTTAGCTTAAGAGGTTCTATCCCTTGGTAAGTTAATAATATATTCAAGTAGGTAAAGCTTTATAAGGAAGCTTTAACAAAGTCTAATTCATTTTAAACAAATAAATAAAAGAGATACGGAAATTGCTTTTCCAAGATATTTATGAAATGCCTGAAGCGTCAAGCGGAACACAGCCACTGAAAATGTAATGTGATCTCCCTCTCACAGAGAGGAGGCCTGTGTCCCAGCAGTGCTAGGCTGGTGATTATCGTGATCCGCTAAATAAAATAATAATACTTTTCCGTAACAGTTACACATTTCATTATCTATACTAATTAAAAATTAACATAACATCACGCCTTGTTTCTTCGAAGGGTAATGTACCTATAGTACACACACATTTCGCCAGTTATGTTTAAGTCCCATGTAATAGGGGGCGAGCCTATTGCCATCTACCGGTCACAAATCTAGACTCCGGACTGCTACTAAGAGATTCCAGATAGAAAAACACAATAACACTTTGCCCGACCTGGGAATCGAACCCAGGACCTTATGATTATGACCTTATGCTTAAAATTAAAGTCATTTTTTCTTGTATGTTTGTGTAACCGCGTTGTTCTTCTAAACTACGCAAAGGATTATTACCCGTTGCGTAGTTTACAAGAATAACGCTTACGATTTCCGCGCGACTTCGTTCGCGCGAAAATCGTAAGATACACAATATACTAAAATCTCCCTCTTCCCCCGACCCGCCGCTTTGTATCGCCCGCCCGCGCTATTACTTCGTTTTCGCTTAGCGTTCTTTCTGACTTATTTTCTTTTGTTCGGCTCTTAAGGGTCATAGCATGATGTTAAATAGCCTAAAATTATCCTCGAGAATTGAGCTACCAAATGCAAAAAGAATTTTTCAAATCCAGCTGGTAGTTCCAGAGAATAATGTTTTTGTTTTGCGCGGAACCCAATTATTTTTTCAAAAATAAAAGTAGCCTAAGTTACTCCTTATAACATCAGCTATCTGCTACTGAAAGTCCCGTCAAAATCAGTCCAGCCGTTTCGGAGATTAGCCGGAACAAACAGACAGACAAAAATTAAAAAAAAAATTGTTATAAGTACCGCATATAGCTTTCATATGCAGTTAATAAAAAGCTGTTATTTTGACATTACAAAGATACACTTCAGTTTTATTTATTTGTACAAATACTGTCCGGAATTATCTTAATGATGGTGAAAACGGCATCAAAATCCGTTGCGTAGTTTAGAAGAACAAGTCGCAACAGACAGACGCGAAAAACGACTTTATGTGTATAATACATCATTCACACTTCATTTTTCACATTGACATCATCACTCACAAAGATAACTGATGTCACTTGGAAAGCTGCCACGCTAAAATGGAATTGGGCTGGACACATCTGCCGCATGACAGACGACCAATGGGCCAAACTTATGAACCAATGAGTCCCTCTTGATGGCAGGCGATATTGCGGCAGGCCCAGACGAAGATGGTGGGATGAGCTGGAATCGTTTAACAGGAACTAGTCCTTAGCAGCTTTAAACAGAGAGAAGTGGAATGAGAGTAGGGAGGTCTTTGCCCTGCAGTGGGACATAACAGGCTTTTATTAATAATATCATAATAATAACAACATTATTAGACTTACATATAATAAAGAAATCTTGCTATAATATCAAGTTGTAAAAACTGTGTGAGGGGCCACTTGTTTTCAATAAAATGTACGCAACTTAATTCTATTCGTAGCAATGTCTACGCAAGTAGCTACGGCGTAGCAGAGCGTAGCACCGTAGCACTGATATGTAATAATTAATTTCGTGCTAGTAAATTTTTATACAATAGAGTTATTTGGAAACTAGAAATGAGGTTAAGAAGACTTTTATAGTCTGCCCGCTTCTATTTTGTTTATTTATTTTTCATGTTTCATTGTTTCGGGCGTTTTGCCAATCTTTTTATACGTGCAGTCTATGGGTCAAATATACGCAGAAGGCAATCAACGCCCTGCGCATACAGTACAACAATGTTTTTAGGATGTTGATGCGGCTGCCGAGGCACGGCAGCACGTCGGGCATGTTTGCCGACGCTCGTATTGATGGCTTCCATGCCATCCTAAGAAAGAGAGCTGCATCGTTGCTAAGTCGTGCCCGCGGCAGTGGCAACAGTATTCTTAGCGTTGTGGCTGGTAGAATTGACTGCCCAATATTGTGGCATTGTGTACAGTTGCATGTTAAGAAGAACAGCAACTGATGAAATGATTTTGACTTTATTTATGTATTTGTTTTGTTTTGTTGATATGATTTTAATTAATTTAAAGATTTTAGTTGACTCTTGATTTTAAATGCCTAACATTGATGATTTTAAATATTTTAATGAATTTAAAGATGATTATAATTTTATTTATGTGAGTACCCAATGCAATGTTTTTAATTTTAGTTACAATTGTAAGATTGTGGTGTGTATTGAATCTTGGTTACTAACATAATTCGTAAGTATACTAACAAAAATATGGATCATTGTATCTGAAGTAAAATAAATAATAAAATAATTTATGCTTCTGCGTAACAAAAGCGGCGACTGATAAAAACGTAATGCAGCAGTTCGCTTGTTGCGGGATGTTCGAAAGAATTACCGTGGCCCCGGCACAGGCAACAGAAGGAACACGGGTGGGTTTTAGTCAGTAAAAGTCTGATACGCCCTCCCGCTCCGCCCAGAGCGGGAGAAGTCATTTGATGATTTCCCATCCAAAAAAAAAAAGCAGTTCACTTGAGAAAGAGACAATAGGGTTTATTTACTTATAAACGTTTCTTAAAGTTAAGAGATGTATGGTTAAGCAGTCGTTAAACGTTACTATAAGCAATATAAATAAAGGGGTTACTAATAAGAATATAATGCATAAGGTCGTAATTCCTAAATGGGGAAGGTCAAGCAAAGCTAATTGTAGATGGTGTGATCAGAGCTAGGTCCCTACGGCCACAAATTGGACATTTCTTTTCATTCAAAGTTCCATTTCGTGTTCATTCATGAGTTTGCTTTTATTTCACTATTTCGTTATTTTCGGTGATTTCAATATTTTAAATCAATTATTTGACATGGAAATTGTCAGGATTTTAAACCTTAAATATTACCTCACTAGCTTTTTCCGCGGCTTCGCCCACGTAGATGTCGGTTTACCGGGATAAAAGTATCCTATGTGTTAATCCAGATTATAAGTTATCTGTGTGCAAAATTTCATCCAAATCCGTTCAGCCATTTTTGCGTGATTGAATAGCAAACATCCAAACATCTTCACAAACTTTCACATTTATAATATTATATTAGTAGGGTAGTCACTTTCTTCAAAATGTTTCTACTCTGTTTAATTTTTATTAATCTCTACGAATAGCTACGACAGCGCCATTTTCACAGTTGCCTTCCCCATTGCACTAGATAGATTATATGCGTATTTTTTACTCGTTTTCATCATATACTTAGCCTTTTCCCAACTTTGTTGGGGTTGGCTTCCAGATGATGGGATGCAGCTGAATACCAGTATTTTATACTCGTTCTATTTTTACAATTTCATTTTTAATAATAATATTGAATTTAAAATGACCGAACAGCTGGGGCGATCAAATGGAAACTCAATTACAGGGAGTGGACTCAAGAGCATATCAGATTCAAACCAATGCGTTTCTATATTGAGTATGCATGCGGATTTGTACAAAAATTTACCGATTTATTTTATAACTATTTTATTTAGAATGTAATAGTAGGTATATGGTATTTAACCTAAAAAAAAATACTGGTGATGGAGTTTAACAGACAAAATGTGGATTACTACAGGTACATCTCTGCCTAACCCTTCGGAGATTTCAGACGTGTTATGTAGTATGGTATTTATAAACGGTTATACTTTATTTCTTTGTTTGACAACCTATCAGCAAAAAAGGCAAATAAACACTATCAAAGTTTACAGAAGATATTTTTGAAAGGAAACTTACTAAGTAAAGATTAGTTGTTTATACAAATATTTCGAAGACTTGTAGGCATTGTGATTTTTTTTAAAACAAACATTCAGTTCTAAGTTAATAATAAATACTAACAAGTACAGAAATTAAAAAAAAAGATTTTTGTCACTGACTGTACACCCTTTTTCTTAAGTCGATAAAAGATCGTAAGTCAAGCATTTTCTTCACATTGCTCTTTGTGGCTTTAAGATATTATTTGCATTAGGCACATGAAAGGACTTCAGCCTATATCAGCATCTAACATGATTGATGAAGACACATACTTTCTTTGCATAAGCTTACTTGAATCTATGGATCTTTAGCAAGTGAGACGTCATGTCATTATATACGTTTTAAGGTTGCCATACCTCAAAAGGAAAAAAAAACGGAACCCTTATAGGACCATTTCGTTGGCCATCTGTCAGTCTGTCAAGACCCTTTTTCTCAAGAACGCGTAGAGGTATCAAGCTGAAATTAATATCGAATACCGTCTACGGTCCAATGGAGCTCTAAAAATATCAAGCTTCTAAATCCACGCAATAAAAAAATACGGCCATTTTTATACGACATATTTTGATACTCGCAAATAAATCAAAACCTATAGGGTACTTCCCGTTGATCTAGAATCATGAAATTTGGCAAGAAGCAAGGTCTCACAGCACAAGTAAAGGAAAAAGTCCGAAAATGAATCATTTGTAATTTTATCACATCATAAAACATTTTTTTTTGCGATTACAAACTTACATTTTCAGTTGGACAATTGACAGGGACAATGTATGGGAGAACATGTTTTTCAACTACAATGTTAAGTTTGATCTCAGGGTAAATTAATCCCAACTACGCTACGGAACCCTTCATTCTGCGTGGTCCGACATGAACTTGGCCAGTTTTATATTTTGACAGAGACTCTTGGATGTCTAAATTCGAAGTTTTATCTAACATGTTATATTCCTTACAAATTACTGGTCTTGTTGATGGCAGTGTTGTTATTGGCAGACAGGGTGGCGACACGACCTTCTATTATTTACGATATTGTGTCGTGAGTAAAAGTAATTACGTCACTAAGAGTATACGTCAAGCACATTAACTTCCTGTATGGTAGTGACTTTAATCTGCGATCAGAAGAGAGAAGAAACAAAGGAGGCAGAAAAATTGTTTATTCTGCACAAACAAAACGCATATTACAAAAAAAATGGAATAAAATACACACATACAAAGTAACCAAAAGTCTCATATTCAAGACGTCTAAATTTGAATTTTTTTTGCGATCACCATTCAACTTGCACAGTTTAATTATGGATGTTACCCTTTTGACCATTAGCAGGCATATTTAGGCAGGAGGAACTAACATATCAAAACATCACGCCGGCTTTCCCCGGAGGTGTAAGCAGGGGTGTACCTAGGTACCTAAATAGTACACCCACATTTCGCCAGTTATGTTTAAGTCACATGTGTTAGCGAGCCTATTGCCATCTACCGGGCATAAACCCAAACTCCGAGCTGCTACTAAGAAATATCAATACACTAGCGACCCACCCCGGCTTTGCACGGTTTTACAACTTAACAAAACAGAAGAAATTTCTTTATTATATGTTAGTTTACTATTAATGTATTATACACATAAACCTTCGGTTTCGGTTTAAAGAATTTTATTCTCATAAGAACAATACATAAAGTAATTGTTTATATATAAATAAATACACTTTGCCTCCGATGCATGTTGGTGAAGTTATACAAAACAAATACATAGGAAGTGTGTAAATTGCTAACATTTAATATGCGGTATGTCTACATTTCATAAACGTTATTTCTCAGTTTAAGTTTAAATCTGTTAATATTATCACAATCTTTTACGTCATTTGGTAGGTCGTTAAACAGCTGTGCTCCTTCGAACAATATGGTCTTTTTACCGTAGTTTGTGCGAGCTTGTCTTCGTTGTAATTTATTTTTATTTCTTAGGTTGTGTGATATTGTTTTTTTATGTATTTGTAGCTTTGATTGTACACTGTTTGTGGTGATTTTTTTTATTAGAATGCAGGTACCGTATGTGTATAGTTGTTTGAGATTTAATAATTTGGTTTTTTCAAATAGTGTTTTAGTTGGAGTAAGGCAGCGATAATGGAATAATGTTTTTATAATTTTGTTTTGGGTTCGTTGTAAAGGCATTAGGATAGTTTTTGCGGCGGATCCCCACATTTCAACAAGATACTTGAGATGCGATTTTACTAATGAGTTATAAATAATAGTACGTATTTTCCTTGGAATACAATTTGAGATTTTGCGTAATGATGCTAGTAATGACATTAATTTTGATTTTACATGTTCGATGTGCAGTTTCCATGTGAGTTTGTCATCTACCCTCAGACCGAGATATTTTTAGTGGCTCGATCTTTTTATTATGTCATTGTTTATAGTAAGAGGCGGGAAGTCTGGTAATGGTTTGTTTTTTGCGGTGAAAATCATGTATGTTGTTTTTGACGTATTTATTGTAAGTAAATTGTATTTAAGCCACTCACTGAGTATACCAATATCTTTTTGAGCATTTGTTATACAGTGTGAGTCTTTATAATGTGCACATATCGAAATGAGGGAATCTATGCTTAATTTTATCGACGGAAAAAATGTTAAAAAAAATCTAAATATTTATTTATATTTTTTATGGATTTTTAAAAAAAATTGTTTGCTTTTGTGACCCCAGTGTATACAAAACTGTGTAACTTTTAAACTAAACGATTTATCACGATGAAACAAACTCTATAATGTTTGGAAGTAATTAGGTGTCGTCATAAAATAAAAATTATGGAAAAAAATAGCCACATTTAAAAATAAACATTTTTGTTTGGCAAAAATCTGATTTTTTTTCATTAATTTTTACAAAAATTGTAAAATTTCTCAATAACATGCCCCCATCAGCTTCTTTTTTTATAACTTTAAGTTATTCTTCATTGTATTAGGAACCTAACGGTAAAAATTGCATGTTTTTAACTCAACCCCAACATTTTCTATCAACTGTCAAAGAAAGGCCCAACGCATAGCTATTGTTTAGCAGGTAGATAAACTTTCTTTTGAATGTGCGCAGGTCGGGGAGGTAGGGCCAGCCAAAGGAACTTGAATTATGACAGATGTCAGACTGGCAGTCGCTCCGAATTATTCGCCGCTGCTACATGTGTTTCGGTACTTTCGTTCGCTGGATTTTCATAACTTTCGTTCGCTGCTACATGATGCCGCGTTTAAGTGAATTTTCCCCGGCACACATCGCCGACATACATTTTTATTATGGAGTGGGACAAGGAAGTGCCAGAGCTGCGCGCGCGGCTTACATAGCTGCGTATCCTAACAGGCAACCAGTGCCATCTGCCCGAAACTTCCAGGAAGTTCACAGAAGGTTGTCGATCACTGGACTTGGATCAAGTAGAGATCGTCGCGAGCCACCTCAAGTAATTATTGATGCGGCTACTGAACAAGCAGTATTAAGTGATTTGTTTGCTGATCCATCCATAAGTACTAGACGACTGGCTCTTCGTCACGGAATATCCCAAAAATCAGTGTGGCGTATTTTAAAGAAAGAAGGATTGCATCCTTATCACTATCAAAGGGTGCAACATCTACATGAAGACGTAGACTGGCGTCCAAGGTGTGTGATGTCCACATGGATTCAAAGAAAAACCAGAGCAAACCCAAACTTTCCAAGAAAAATACTATGGATGGACGAAGCGACATTCACTAGAGACGGTATTACTAACTGTCGAAATTTACACAGATGGTGCCGCGCAGGTGAAAACCCGAAACTGAAACGGTCATCTACTTTCCAAGTAAGATTTTCGATAAATGTTTGGGCTGGTCTTATCGATAACATGTTGATTGGACCAGTCATATTGCCGAGAACGTTGACTGGTGAAAGATTTTTAAGTCTATTGAGAGATGATATGCCTCAGTTATTGGAAGATGTCCCACTGGCTGTGCGTCAAAGGATGTTTCTTCAGATGGACGGATGTCCTGCCCATTACGCTACAAATGTAAGAAGATTTTTAAACGAAAATTATCATGACAAATGGATCGGCCGGCAAGGACCTGTAGGGTGGCCTGCGCGTTCACCCGATTTGACGCCCCTTGATTATTTCCTATGGGGGACCATGAAGCAACGCGTCTACAGTACCCCCATCAACAGTGAGGCCGATTTGCGTGACCGCATAATAAACTGTGCGAATGATATTCGCAATGATCCCGAAATGATAAGGAGAGCGACACACCAAATTCTAATTCGCGCGGCTTTGTGTTTACAACAACGAGGTGGACATTTTGAGAACCTGATGCATTAAATTTTGTATTTAATAATAAATGGGTTTCAATTGAACTCTTTTGCATTAATTATCATCCCAAACAAACCACCCTTATGAGAACAATACGATTCCGCGTTCGGAGTGCCATCTTTGAAACGACCCGCGCGCATTCACAACAAAGTTAACAAAAAAAAGTTTATCTACCTGCTAAACAATGTGCGTAGCTATGCGTTGGGCCTTTCTTTGACATTTGATAAAAAATGTTGGGGTTGAGTTAAAAACATGCAATTTTTACCGTTAGGTTCCTAATAAAATGAAGAATAACTTAAAGTTATAAAAAAAGAAGGTGATGGGGCATGTTATTGAGAAATTTTACAATTTTTGTAAAAATTAATGAAAAAAAATCAGATTTTTGCCAAAAAAAAATGTTTATATTTGATTATGGCTATTTTTTTTCCATAATTTTTATTTTATGACGACACCTAATTACTTCCAAACATTATGGAGTTTGTTTCATCGTGATAAATCGTTTAGTTTAAAAGTTACACAGTTTTGTATACACTGGGGTCACAAAAGCAAACAATTTTTTTTAAAAATCCATAAAAAATATTAATAAATATTTAGATTTTTTTTAACATTTTTTCCGTCGATAAAATTAAGCATAGATTCCCTCATTTCGATATGTGCACATTATAAAGACTCACACTGTATTAGTATGGATAGATTTATCGAAATAGAAGAGGCATGTATCGTCCGCGTATAAAGTTAGGTGACCCGTTAAACCTATCTTGTTTATGTTATTTATATAGATTAAGAAAAGTAACGGACTTAAAACTGAGCCTTGAGGACAGCCGTATGGTACGTTTTTTATGGAACTAGTGAATTTATCTATTTTAACTACTTGTTGTCTATTATGTAAATACGATGTAAACATGTCTAGGGCTTTATCTCTGACTCCGGAATAAATTCTCTAAATTATGGTGAAAACCGCATTAAAATCTGTTGCGTAGTTTAGAAGAACAATGCAGTCACACAGACAGACATGAAAAGCGATTATAATTTTATAATATCAACAATAAATACCACAGTGTACTAACGACTAACGAGCCTGTTGCCATTACTGGATGAAACTCAGTTCAAAAACACTGACAAATCCCAATCCCGTGACAAAGTTTACAAGCAGATTCCGTTTCTCAAACACAGTTTACGTCTCACCCGATAAGATAAGAGATGACGCTACATAGTAAATAAATCGACGGCTGCAAAGTAGAAAGAGTCAACTGCACTTTTTACGAAATTCACTTTTTTACATAATTCGACTCGGAATTCTTGTTTTATCACAGGATTTTTCTGTGTGATTCTCAATTTTTACTAATGTTTAAGTCACGTATACAAGGTGTAACTTAAATAACGCACAACCTCTTAAAGGGTCATTGTACTCATCGTTATGAACAACTTTTACTATGGGACCAAACCTGAAATCACGGAAAAAAAAATCAGCTGTTCTCTACAGTTTGTCGACTTATGCGAACATAAATGTAGGGAACAGCTGATTTTTTTCTTAAGCAATTGGGAAGTCCCGCGTAGAAGCGGAAGTATGGCGGTTGACTCAATTGGTTTACTGTATTGTATGAAGTAGATAAAGACATCTACCGTATTTTAGAAAAAATATACATATATATTACAGTAATTGGCCTTACCCATTCCGTTGGTAACGCCCTATAAAGTAAATGTTGTAAACACTGTTTTACAAAAAAACAACCGACGTCCAAAAAAACATCACAAAGTGGAAAATAACTTTAATTTCGGAAGTCGGTGTCCTTGGATCTGTATTTTAGTTTTTTGCCAAAATTGAAGATATTTTTCACTTTGTCTGTTTTTTCTGGAGGTCGGTTGTTTTTTTTTTTAGAAAATAGTTTTTACTTTTCACTTTTTAGTGGGTCGGTTTGTAATTTATCTAAGTTACAATTGCCTAATGTCAACTGCTCATCACCTTTTATAAAATATTGCTTTTCCTGATACAGGGACGTTAATTGTTGAAGAGTTCTCCTGGTGCTTCACCATCAGCTCCACTTCACCATATACATTGTGACGAACATAAATTGCTTAACAACTATATTAAAGTAATTGAATCGCAACCCGTGAAATACTTATTATTAAGTAGTTCCCGTGGCCATCTGCGGTCTTCATCAACAGTTCCACTTCACCAAATGGTGCTTTCCAAAAGAAAATGCACGAGTTACTATAAAAAATACCCAATTCTGTGTGTGTGTGTGTGTGGTGTAGTACGTGTGTCTGGTGTGCCTATAATATTTTAAGTTCCCTCGTTTTCTCCAGGATCCCATCATAAGATCCTTACCTGATGACAATGGGACCATCTGGAAACAATCCCCATTTAAACAAAAAAAAAATCCAAATCGGGTCTAGCCATCTTCGAGTAATCGGGGAACACAACAAAAAAGAACAAAGATTCCGACGAACTGAGAACCTCCTCCTTCTTTGAAGTCGGTTAAAAATAGAAGAAGATAGCCTTGTTCAGAAGAACACACATAATGCAAATCTGTGATAATTCATTTATATTAATTATCACAGATTTGCGTTCAAATCGCTCTCCTGTAAAATCATGATTTTGTAGATAACCGTTTATACTTTGCGGCCGTCGATATGTATAGAAACGATATGTATATGTACACGTTATAAATGTATAGCACTTGGAGGGGAAGTCGCGCCGATATTGGAGGCTTACAACACAGGAGACGAGGAAAGTCTCGCATTTAATAAACCCGAGAATCGCGGAGGCTTTAAAGATTTTTTGGGTTCTTGTGTATGCTTTCTTTTTGTAATGGAGCCTTGAAAACAAAGAAAGTCTGCTTTAAGGCCTATAAGCGATATCGCTGTCGCGCTCGATACTGGTCCAAAGGGACTAACTAGAAGGCGGACCAGAGGATCTACTCTCTAAGCCCGTCAACGAAAGTACGAGCCCGTCCGAAAGTAATTCGAAACTTCGGAGTGAACCCTACACCCGATTAATTAACTTTTTCGGGCAGGTAAAAACTCATAGGGAGCAGGGACAGCTGTGAAATCATGGTGTCATTTATTCTTAGGTCGTGCCCCAAACTAATCTTATGTCCGTAGGTGATACGGAGTAGGAATCGCCCGTAACTTCGGCCGAAACTACGGATTTCGTGCTTGGGGTGTAGACCTCCAGTATCGCTACTGTAGAGGCTTTAGTTGAGCCTGCCTTCCGCATGAATCCTCCTCGGATTGTGACATTGGCTGATAAGACAAACACTGGTTTTATTTGGAATTTAGAATAGGTATAAATTATGACGTATGGTCATATTGTTTTATGTCGAGTCAGTGAAGTACTAGCCTTGCCCATATATTGTAATGTGCTTTCATATAAGCAAATAAATAAGAACAATAGTGCTGCTGTGTTTATAACACACCTCCACCAACACACCTCGAAGTCGAGACCCCACAGACAATATACGTGCTGGTCAGCCTAAAGTATCGTGGCTGGTCATCACACTACCGAGCGCAACAGCTATATTGCTTTTATCTGAATAGACCTTTAATTTGGTGCCCTTATGATCTACGGTTTCATAGAAGAGCGGTGCCTGCCACATAGCGTCCGCAATTTACCTGCGAATAACGTCACTGAAACGTTATTTATAAAAGTAACTTGGTATGTTTTCCTAGAGCGCGGTTTTTGACACCGTAAGGTCAAATCCCATTGCCATCATTTTCATGACGGCCGTCACTGGAGTCGTTATATGGCGGCCACCGCTTTTCTAGGAAACCGTAGCGTAGTGCATACCTACGCGTGCGTAGTGTGTACCTTTTTTTTTGTGGATGGGAAATCATCAAATGACTTCTCCCGCTCTGGGCGGAGCGGGAGGGCGTGTCAGACTTTTACTGACTAAAATCCACCCGTGTTCCTTCTGTTGCCTGTGCCGGGGCCACGGTAACTCTTTCGAACATCCCGAAAGTAGCGTGTACCTTAGGAAATTAATCTTTCGTAATCAATAAATGGAACCGTTTATATTTAAGCATTTGTTTTTTATCGTGAATTACTAAGGGCGAATTCGGCCAAACTTTTGTACCTAGTATAAGTCTAATACAGCGAATAAATTTTAAATTTTTGACAGATTTTCCATACAAAAACTGTCAGACGTCAATTTTATTCCGCGGATAAAAAAATATCTGACTTTCGTTAAATCAGCCCTTTAACATACAATGTGCCCAATTTTATAAGTAGGTTTTATATTCTAATTCAAATAAATTAATTTATTTGCTAGAATGTAGGTACAAATCAAGAACTTAAGACTATCGTGGCCCAATTACATTCCACCATTACATATGGTGTGCAGATGTGTCATACTAACATTTAACTATAGGAGCTCGTAATTGGTTAACTTGACAACAATTACCAGTAAATTAAAATTTCACTGATTGAAACTGTTACATAGACTAAGGGCGGAGTTCGCCGATTTTTATAGCGGCTGTTTAGATCAAGGAATCAGAAATCAAAGGGAATCAGAGGGGCAATTCCCGTAATTTTAAAGAACGTTCTCATTCTGATCTCAGTCTCAATATGTCAAAAAATACCTATAAATTCCCTATATTTTTGACAAGTTTGTGACATTGATTGTCGCTGAGATGAGATTGCGACTAGATTTTGAACGTTTTTAATTACGGTAATTGGGCTTCAGTTCTTTCCTTAGGAAGTTTGAAATAAACCAACCACTTAAATACCTAACCGACAGTTTGAATGTTAGTGAACACAGCCCTTTATTATAGACCTCAATCCCAATTGTCGTAATTAAAAACATTCAAAATCTAGTCGCAATGTCATCTCGGCGACAATTAAATGTCCAAAACTTTGTCAAAAATGTAAGGAAATTGTAGGTATTTTTGACATATTGAAAGATGTGCAAGTACCATTCAACCTTATGGTGGTAACACAAATAAAAGGTCTATTAGACAGGCATTCTTGTGTTATCTGTATCACCAAACAAAATACCTGCTAAAATCATACGATAACATGGCACACCCTTCATCACCCTTCCTACTTAGGTAACAAAAATCAATTTACCAAGTCAATAAATAAAGATCAACACATCGTCCTTTGTTAACCGACACATGAGGTCAATCAGCAATTTGATCAGCCAATTAATTTTGCTAACGAGCGTACCCCTATAATATCTTTCATTGTCAATTTGCAGTAAGTAGGTACAGGTTAACGGAGAAGTATGCTAGTAAAAAATTGGGAACTTTTTAACGATACTCCATTGTTTTTTGTTGATGTAACAAGCACAGCTTTTGTGCTTAAACATTCATTATGGCTGCTGGAAACAAGTGAGTTAAAGTCAAAATTAAATTTTAATATAGGTACAGATGTTTTGTCTTGTACGACCTTTTTACAAGTCATTGACTGACCCCTGCTGACTGATCCCTAAGAATAAATGCCGGAACAAAACCAGAGGTCTCTTTTAAAGTCCAAACAGTATGTTATTAAGATATTTTGTGAGTCTACCAAAGATGTTTTTGTGTATTTAATCTATGGGACTGGTTGCCTGAAAAAAGGATTAATTAACCTATACAAATAAATAAAATTGAAGTGTCAATATGCGTCAGGTATATTTGCCTGACACATGCTGAGCTGGACTCCCATTTGGTGCAACCTTGAGACGCACACCGCACCTTGTCTCGTTATTCAATTTGAAGTTTGTTATCGTGTCACTCTATTTCTTTAAATACTTATGTTTTTCTTTTTTGGATGTTGGCACACTGCATGTGTTGTATATTCATGTAATTTGTCAATATCATCTTTTTAATTGTGCTTGTGGCGACATATCTACATCGCCACAATGGAACGCGTCACGCTGACGTCACGCAAAATCCTGCATCGCGCAATTAGAGTTTACCGCGCGACTAGCATATATACAACATCCTGACATCAACTGTCGGGCAGTAGCCCACCAGACACAACACCGGTCTCGTCGGAGGATCCTCCCTTTTCTATGGAGGACGAGTGAACTTTACACCCTGTTCCTCATGCCTCTATATGCTTTTGTTTGTTGTGCTGTGTCTTTTGAGTGCACTGAATAAATGTTTTATCTATCTATCTATCTGACAGCCCAATGCTTGAATGACAAATATCAATAACTCTGTACTAGTTGATACTTACGATAATTCGCGCGATTTCGATTTGGGATCACTAGGCTGACATCAAAACAATGTCTTTTTCTGAGGCAATTGAACTCGATATTATTATCGCAAATAGCTAAGCAGGTGCTTTGTTACTGGGTCGAGCACTTGACATTGTTATCTTAACCATCATTTTTTTAAAGTGAAAACTTCTTCAGGGCGATCGTTGAGCGCTTTTTGATACGGGAAAATCTTACGGGTTCGCGACATGCCACATGCTCGCGTCACCGACATGCTAATGTGACGTGTTGCGCCAGACTGGCGACGCGCAGCGGTCTGTATACGTACATGTTAGGCGAAAGCACGAGGTAGCCCGCGAAATTCAAATTTACTTACCGTTTTTGGAATTTTCAGGTCAGTATTTGGTTGTATGTTGATTAAAATATGATTCGCGACCGTCACAAATATTTATTTACAGAGTTATAATCATGAAAGCCATCAATACAACTCTCTAAGAGCAAGTAATACTAATAATGATAATTTCATGAAATCTTGACATTTGAGGATTATACTAACTTAAGGTGTTGTATTACTGATTCTAATGATTATAATTCTTTAAATACATATTTGTTACGGTCGCGAATCATACTTGCATCAACATATACACTGGGCTGCAAATTGCAAAAATCGTAAGAAAAAGAAAGAAAATACGTTTATTTGCAGTAAACATGACGCAAAAAAAAAGAACACAAACACAAAAAGAAATAAGTTGGGTGAAAATATGCGTCACATCCACGCAAAACGGCCATCGCTCAGCATAATGCTGTAACCCTATGCGAGACAGAGCCTCAGCGCTGGTTTTCAGCGACAGCCGGCGTTGACATGACGACGTCAAATTCGATCGAAGAAAATTTGTATTTCGCGGGCTACCTTAACGCTTCCCCTTAATGTTTTAAGTTTTCACTTCTGTTGGTAGTCCCCATGACTACTTACTTTTTTTTTAAAGTCCTGTGGAGGCAAAGGTATCCATAAATCGTTAGTATACATAGAAGTCGATAAAATCTCTTTGTAACACGTAACGACCGAACTATTATAGGACTAGAAATTCCAATTACAGGTTATAAATTGAGAATTAATCTTATTGACATAGGTACCTACGTAATGAGGGTAAGTAATTTACAGCCTTAGCGAGACTTAAATCTCTTGCCTTTGGTATGGTACCGACGACCAAAGATCCCAGTCATTATTAATATTGTAGGTATTATTATACATGGTATAATTATTCTGTGCATTATTTTGATTTTTTTATTCTCTCTTAATTGGAAGACTTATAAACAAATACTAATAAACAATTGTATGTACTATCGGCAAAACTTAAGCATGCTCAGTTTAAAAAAATATTTCCGCTGAAACGCAGCTAGTGACAGACCACACCCCTTCCTGGTTTCAATTACATTATGACATTAGCAACAAATCAAATCAAAAACAAACGTGGAACGTGCATCGTACTGGTCAAAACGCGTGTATCCGGCGATTGAGTCGTGAGCCGTGCTATGCGATTATCGCCTTAAAGGAAATAAAGAAATTGCTTTTAGACACATACTCGCACCTATATATTTAATTACACTCGTGCCCTTTTCTCATTGGCGTAAACAAACTACAGAACGCCGCCTTCAATACCAAACTAAGTATACTTCGGGATAGAAGGCGGCGTTCTGTAGCGTTCTATAAAAGGACTACCTTTTACTTCGTTCACGTTTGATACCTTGCTTTTACATACATAATCAGCCTATAACGTTCCCACTGCTGGGACACAGGCCTCCTCTCAGTGACAAGGAGTGGGCTGTAATCCACCACGCGGGTCCAGTGCGGGTTGGGGTTATCACATGTCTTCAAATTCTTGGTTCTAGAACATGCCAGTTTTCTCACGATGCTTACTTTCACCGTTTTGAGAGCAGTGGTGATTAAATAAATAACACATAGTAATGTGCCTGCTTGGGTTCGAACCCACGACCTACGATACGTAAGTCGGGGCAGATCCCACTGGGTCACCACTGCTCTCTCTGCTTTTACTTATCATAATAAAATTAAAGAAATTCTGGAAGTCAAGACACGTGCCCAAACAAAATATCACTGATTGCTAACAAACTAAGTTATATAATAATAAACAAAATAAATCTGAGATAGAATCGTTAAGCCGTAGGTATTTCATAAATTAGAGGCACGGCTCCAGAGGAATCTAGATAGAAATAATTTATTTACGAATGAAATTGTGTCAATAATAACATGATCAGCCTATAATGTTCCCACTGCTGAGACACAGGCCTTCTCTCAGTAAGAGGGATATTATTAAGTTCAATCGGAAGGCAAACAAAAGGCAATCGGTATTTTTAAATTGATTTACCATCATAAAGATAGTTATTTCGTTGTTATTATGTAAAGGTTCTAAACCTTGAATCTTGGAAACTCGGGCTTATTATGACGAGCAAAACTATAAATCCAGCGGGGTAATTGCGTAACACACCGAATTTTCAACTATCTGCTTAGCGCCGAGAGTTGAAAATCCAACAGTGTGTTTTTTAGACGCGCTGGAATGCACTCTGTTGGATTCTCAATACTCGGCTCAACACCGAGAATTGAAAATACAGTGCACGATAAAATCCCGCCGCGATATTTTTACGTCCGTACGAACGTCGGCTTACAATGGCAATGCCATTCATTTTGATAGTGTAACAACATTAATTGCGTGACTGACGTTGTCTGTTCGACAACATAAAATCTTTCTAACATAAATCAAAAGTCATTTATTCAAACTGTGCTGAGCCTCAACACTTTTTGAACGTTAAAAATTTACATAAGACAGTCCCCCAAAACGCCCGCCTTTCACCACTTCCGAGTGCTTTAGCTGTGAAGAAGAAGTGGCGCAACAAACTCCCCGAAGCAATAGATTAAAAATGTCCTTAAAAATCTTTCGGATGGTGATGGAAACTGTGTTACTAATCAACGCGCAAAGAGCAAGCATGATGATCAATGTTCATTCTTTCTTTTTATCAAAAACAGCATTCGAAAAAAGAACCACACACAAAAATACCATAAACAACATGAAAATTATTAATTAAAGTTGCCAGTGTCATACAATCTATGTACCGACTATGATCAATACTTGTTCCGTCTTTGAATAGAGTTGAGAGCTGTCAGCGTCATCATCGTTGTAGAATATTGACACTGACATCTCTTGAACGCAATCAAGATGTGCTGGTCGCGTTCAGTTTCTTTAGTGAAACTCGCCCTAAGAAGCATTTGAACGTAGAACAACTATTTACATGAAAATTATAAATTAGGTTTGGCGTTTGGTTGCCGGCGTGATTTAATTTAAATGCCAAATTATTTTGAAAAAAGTTACTACCACTTTAACCCGTGATTGTCTCCTGTTGAAGATAACCCTCGCAATAAAGTGATAATGCTGACGTAGTCACCACGCAATAATCTCAGGTTGTATAAACAACACACAAGAGGATTTTCCGGCCATTCTACAGCCTTTCATGGCGCTCACGGGAAATAAAAGAGTGCTCTATTGATTGCTGGCACTCAGTTTTTTTTTAAATCTCTTTCAGGGTTGTTAAATATTTTTAATGAATTACATCGCTGCAAGAATCTGTATTGTATGCATAACAATTACGGGAAGTACGTCGGGAATTTGATTCTTTAAAATGCTGCCAAAAATGTAAGCCTCGATTTTGCAAATTATTTTAAATCTCTCTGCATTAAAACATGAAATATGCCTTATAAATAACATGTTCTTGTTAATATGTACCTATTATAAGATGTTTGCATATGACTCATAAACGTTCGCAAGTGTTTTGTGGAATTTACATTACATAGGTACCTATGAAATAAATACTACGCGTTTAAATTCACCCTGCTAAGCACCTTATTAAGTGTCACTATGACCTTCGACAAAACCTCTAGATATCTATAAAAATAGTCATAATACCAAGAATCTTCGGGACTTCGAGTAATTTCGGAACTTCTCGGGGCAGTTCGTATTAACATTAGGGAGGTGACATCTTCATATATTATTGTCAATAACATTCCATGGAGACCGCTTTTATCGAAAGACAAAGAACGAACCCGACCACACGAACCCTAAAAGTTCGCTTATTGGATAAAGGGACTATTACCCACATTCAGTATTAAGCCATTAAATATTAATATACGCTGCAGACCTCAATACATTTGGGAACTAAAAAGGTCGAATTTACGTAAAACTTATATTGACGTAGAAAAGGTTACGATTGTAACAAATAAAACTAACTGTTGTTTTCTTTTGTGTTTTTATTCGTTGTTTCTGCATCACAACTCATCGTAAACGAACTAAAGTTTTGAGGATGTTATTTTTACAATTTATTTTTCATTGCAGAAAATTTTCCTAGCTAAATCGTACCTATTTTTTACTTTCATCTTGAAGTGTGCTTAGTACACAGAAGTAACCTCTTTAAAGGTAATGAAGCCCATTGAACACAAAGCCAAAAAGTTCAAATGCCTACATTCGAAGCTTGACAAACCTCAGTTGCTAATTAAAACATCAAAAGATAAATCACTTCAGCGCTCGTCTGTACACTTTATAGATGGTCGCAACTCAGTCTAACGTCGACGACGACACGGGCGGTTGTTCCGTCACGACCGCGCACGCTCCCACAAAACAACACGAAAACAACGCGAACAACATAAAACTCCAACAAACAAAACAATTACAGCCAAAAATAAATCAGTGCCAACCCTAGTGTCAACAAAAAATAGAATTCAAAAATAGAACGTCAAAAATTACGCGCGTGTTCTTTTTATAATGTGACAGTGATCAAAAATTGCCAATTTAAAAAATAAATGCTGCCTTGATGGCAACTAAAAAAAATAATGTAGTACGTTTGCCGTCTGTGGTAAGATTTTGAGATTTTAAGCGATGCACAGGATGCAATGAAAGTGTTTATACATAGTGGCATGTTTACAGGTTTTTACATGATTCCGACGTAGATAGCTTTGCTTGTTTTGTTGTTTATATAATTTAGCTCGATCTCTTTTATGTAGCGTTTTATCTACGAAGTTATTTGGTTCAGTGAAGCGAAAATAACGGTCTTGGTTTATTGAAAAAGTTATTGTTGCAGTGTTATTAGTATAAATATTTATCAAACTATGTAGGCATAGAATTTTTCTCCAGAATATAGCGCGATATAACATTTATATGGAAAGTACAGTAAGTATAAATAATAATTATTTTGTTAAAGATTATAGACATAATTATTATATTTATATTGTTTTCCAGTAAGTCAAACAATTTATTTATCTTCTATGAAAAATTCACAGTGTATTTTATCTATTTTCTTTGTTTAACAACTTAAAATCTGTATACATTCCCACCAAAACCCGAGCAATATACGCAGAAAATACATAAAACCCTTCATTAACCACTTACATCCTCAATTTACATACACTTGGTAAAAAAACACGAAAAGAAGCGTCTGTGACCCAAAAAGGTACGCTGAAACGCTAAAAGAAATATCTATTAGTGATCAAGGCTATTGGACGTCCAGGTTAATCGCATTAACCTTTTGGAAACACGTAATCTAAATGGTTTCGTGGACGGGTTTAGCTCGACCAGGTAAAATTGAAAACATGTGACAAATTTTATGAAAGAACCTGTACTTTTTTGAGGATCTTAAATCTATAGAACGGTGTTTTTGAATTTAGAACGTTGTGACAACTTTTGTAAAATACCTCAACTTTTTTGGGAACTTTGAATTTATGGAACTGGTGTTTTTGAATTTGGAGTGTTTCGAACGAACTGGACCATAGTTGTTGGTGTTTTGAGGTTAATATTGACATATTACACATAGGATCATGAACTTGTGAAGAACCTAAAAAGAAAAAGTCTAGATATTATCAGTAGGTATGTTAAAGATAATTTACTGACAGTCATACATTGTTATTACACAGGACTTTATGTAAATCTGAAAACTTAGGAAAAGCATCTGCATACATAGGCACGGCAAAAAGTCTATTTTACAGACTCAATAGCTATAGTTTTTACCATTATGGTATTCAGTTGTAATACATTCAATACACTTTTTCCCGAAGCGTTACATATGGGTGGAGGAGGGGAAAAAGAGATGTGTATACTAACTCTGTACTTAATAACATGATCAGCGGGGCAATTGCGTAACACACTTACACTAGGAATCGGTTTAATTTTGACAGTTCAACAACATTCATTGCGTTATTTACGTTTTTACCAGGCAAATTTTTCGAACATATGAAGCAATGGATCAGCAATATGCTTCAAAATCATTCAGATTGTGATTGATAGTGTATTACGCAATTAGGGTGCTGGTCGATTTCCATACAATTACCGGTTACCGTGAAGTTCGCCAACCGATAAAGGTGTCTTCAGATCTTGTGAACCGATAATTCTTTTAAAATTGGATAAAGTCATTCATAGAAGACTTATAACTTACATGTATAGGACAGTCTATTGCCCTCTCACTTTATTGATATGAAAACAATAAGGACAGGTAGATGAGTCGTTTCAAGTGTTGAGTGGGCAACGTTTACGATGTTGATTAATTATAGTGATACATTTTAGTTAATTCCAAAACGAGATTAGAACCTGCGATTTTTCCCAACTATGTTGGGGTCGGCATCCAGTCTAACCAGATGCATCTGAATGACATAGTATTTTACGTGGAGCGACTGCCTATCTCACCTCCACAACCCAGTTACTAGGTAACACGATACCCCATGGTAAGACTAGTTGTCAAATTTTCGGATTTCTGACTACCCGTAACGCCTGTCAAAGTCTAGGAATGACAGATGGAACCAATAGCTCTACGTGCTTTCCGTGGCACGGAAGGGTTTCGATATGTAATGGATGATAACCCATCAACGAACAAACCGCAGCAAGCGTAGCTTAACCTTGTATCGACCTGTGCGGCTGTTATCATTTAGCCACGAGCCACTAATGTTGATTAATATATAATAATATCCATATTAGTAACCAGTTAATTCCACAGCGATATTAAATCCGAAGAACCCGAATGACCCATTTATTTACCTGTGTTTTAAGAGCATTAACATAGCAACACAATAAAATTACTTAATGACACCCTTTAAATTTATTAACATTTCCGGAACATAACATAACATCACGCCTTGTTTCCCCGAAGGGTTAGGCAGAGGTGTACCTATAGTAACACCCACATTTCGCCAGTTATGTTTAAGTCCCATGTAATAGGGGGCGAGCCTATTGCCATCTACTGGGCACAAATCCAGACTCCGGGCTACTACTGAGAATTCCAGATAGAAAAACCCAATAAACACTGCCCGACCGGGGAATCGAACCCAGGTCCGGTAATCCATAAAAATGGCGCTGAAATCCGAACCCTTGTCATTTCCAACGATCATCATCATCATCATCTACTTAGCCTTTTTCCAACTATGTTAGGGTCAGCTTCCAGTCTAACCGGATGCAGCTGAATACCAGTATTTTACATAGAGTGGCTGCTATCTGACCTCCACATCCCAATAACTGGGTAATACGATACCATATCATTTACAATAATTAATGATGAATTAAAATATAAACACAATATGAAATTCGAACAATTGTTCCAATGTTAGCAATGAAAACCGCATTATTGGGAAAACTCTACAGAACTTTTAAATTAATTCCTGTACTCTTCAAAAGGACACCCTGTACATGAAATGTTTGTACAAGTTGCTCTTTTCATTCGCCATGTTTTTAATCGAACCTCTTATCATTTCCTATTTTGCGCTCCAGGAAATATTATTCAACACTCCCATATAATGACTAGCTTCTGCCCGCGGCTGCGCCCGAGTGGATGTCGGAAAATATCCCACGAGAACGTACTACCCGGATTAAAAGTATCCTATGTGTTAAGTCAGGTTATAAACTATCTGTGTGCCAAATTTTTACGCCTATCCGGAACATACCTATAACTGTTTATCTGAATGTATGCAGACAAACAGATAAAAATTCTAAAAACTCTATTTTTGGCATCAAACTCGTTCCCACGCCTCGTATCAATTACTGTTTTTCAAAAATATTCAATGTACAATTTTCACTTCGTTACTATTTCATTATATACTAGCTGTGCCCCGCGATTTCATTCGCGTGAAAGTTGTACGATATTCAATATACTAAAATAACAGCCAGATTTTAATAAAACTCCCTCGTCCCCCGACCCGCCGCGTTGCATCGCCCGCCCGCGCTATTATTTCGTTATCGTTTAGCCTTCTTTCTGACTTTTTTCTTTTTACCCGGGTCCTAAGGATTGTAGCGTGAAGTAAATAGCCTATATCCATCCTCGAGAATTGGGTTACTAAATACAAAAATAATTATTCAAATCCAACTGGTAGTTCATGGGTTTTATTTTTTTGCGTGGAACCCTAATTCTTTAACTAAAATAAAAGTAACCTTAATTACTCCTTATATCATCAGCTATCTGTCAGTGAAAGTCCTGTCAAAATCGGTCCAGCCGTTTCGGAGATTAGCCGGAACAAACAGGCAGATAGACAGACAAAAATTTTAAAAATTGCTTTTTTGTTATAAGTACCGTATATACTTTCATAAGCATGTAGTTAAAAGCTGTTATTTTGACATTACAAACAGACGCCTCAATTTTATTTATTTGTATAGATTGCGCCTCTTTTTGTGAAGCTCTAATAATTCCTATTTTGGGATCCTAAGAATAGTAAATAGCCTAGTAGTCACTTGGATGTAGCGCTCGCCAGCCGCTGCTGCGGTTGGTCACAGTTCTAACCTTACCTAACTCGATTGGTCGGTGTACTCTATCTTAGTTGCTGCATCAACTGTGGGGGAAAAGACCAGAAAGTCAAAAAGAGGCTCAATTATTCAAAATAGTTTTCATCATTAGAAGCGAAAAAGTTTTTAGAGGTTCACTAATTTAAAAAAAAAATGTCAATCATTAGAAGATAAAAAAAAAATTAAAAGATCTTTTAAACATTTCCCTTTTAATTCTCGTGTGTATTGGATTATTCTACTAATTGGGTCTTATGACTACAGCCAGGATTTTCTGTAATCACGTCGTGGACATTAAAATTGTAATTTATTCATGGCGCGAGAGGCCAGCACAGGTTGTATTAATGTGTGCTCTGACAGGCGTGATACAGGGTTCAAATAGATCACGGTTGATTTTATGATCCTAGATAAAATAATTTGTTATGGGTTAAGGTTTCCTTCGAAACAAACAAATGATTCTAGGTTTAAACAACGTTTTATCTTATGGAAATACAAGGTGTAAGTAATTTAAATAAGGCATAATCTCTTAAATCTTTTCCCTACATTTATGTTCGCTTAACTCGTCAAAATATAGAGAACAGCTGATTTTATTTATTTATTTAAACTTTTCACACTTAAAAAAGTACAAACGCGGACTTAATGCCTTAGGCATTCTCTACCAGTCAACCAAGGGTGGTGAAGAGATTAGATGGCATGGATGGAGATTGGATTTTTTTCCCATAATAAAAGTTTTTCATAATGAGTTCAATGACCCTTTAAGAGGTTGTGTGTTATTTAAATTACACCTTCTTTATTTAAATTACACCATTTTTAAGAAAATAACATTTAATCCGCTTTCAATCAATCAATCAACTCAGCCTATCGCAGTCCTGGGCGCTGCTGGACATAGGCCTCTCCCAGGCTGCGCCACAACACCTTGTCCTCCGCCTTCCGCATCCAATCTGTCTCAGCCACCTTCTTAAGGAAGCGCCAAGGTAGCCCGCGAAATTCAAATTTTCTTACGATTTTTGCAATTTGCAGCTCGGTGTCTGGGCGTATGTTAGTTAAAGTATGATTCGCGACCGGAACAAATATGTATTTACAGGATTATAATCATTAGAATCAGTGATACAATTCTTTAAGTTGTATAATCCTGAAATGTTAATATTCCATGAAATAGTCATTCAATAGAATTACTTGGTCTTAGAGAGTTGTATTGATGAATTTAATGATTATAATTGTGTAAATACATATTTGTTATGGTCGCCAATAATATTTTAATCAACATACAACCTAATACTGACCGGCAAATTGCAAAAAACGTAAGAAAATTTGAATTTCGCGGGCTACCCTGGCGCTTTCACCTTAAGATTAAGATAAGCTTTCAATGGTACCTATCTAATTATATTTTGTACAGCAGTAATAATTTGATAAAAACACGTCATTATATTTATTCATAACATAGAAACCCACATTTAACAAAAAGCGGATTACTAAGTACTTACTGGAAAAATATTTTGCCTTGTTGTGTTTTACATGATTTAATTAAGCACAAAAAACCTTTGAAAATGCTGGAAAAACATCGAGATGTATTCAATATTTTCTTTGTGATATCTTCAGCTGAATAAATGAGATATTTTTATTCTGAACTTGAAAATAAATAATAGTTAAACGAGCTTTTTTGTGTAAAGCATACTTGCGAAAATATTGCATGACGATCGATATTGATCATAAATAACCACATTTAAATAAACTCCGCCTTAATCTATACAAATAAATAAAATTGAAGTGTCTGTTTCATCATCTGCCAGCCTTTTCCCAACTATGTTGGGGTCGGCTTCCAGTCTAACCGGATACAGCTGAATACCAGTATTTTACATGGAGCGACTGCCTATCTGACCTCCACAACCCAGTTACTGGGTAATACGATACCCCTTGGTAAGACTGGTTGTCAGACTTTCGGGCTTCTGACGACCCGTAACGACTGTCAAAGATACACGAATGACAGCCGGGACCAACGGCTTAACGTGCTTTCCGAGGCACGGAGGGGTCTTGATATGTAAAGATGGTCACCCATCCACGGACCAACCGCGGCAAGCGTAGCTTAACCTGACCGATCGACCCGTGCGGCTGTTATTTCTTAGCCACAAGCCCCTCATTGAAGTGTCTGTTTGTAATGTCAAAATAACAGATTTTTAACAAATGCATATGAAAGTATATACGGTATCTACTTATGAAAAAAAAATTAAAAAATATTTTTATCTGTCGGGCTGTTTGTTCCAGCTAACCTCTGAAACGGCTGGACCGATTTTGACGTGGCTTTCATTGGCAGATAGCTGATCTCACAAGAAGTAACTAAGGCTAATTTTATTTTAGAAAAAAATGAATGTTCTGCGCAAAAAAAAAAAAAAACGCTAATCTCTGGAACTACTAGTCGGATTTAATTTTTATTTTTTTTTGCATTTGGTAGACCAATTCTCGAGGATGACTATAGGTTATTTAACATCACGCTACGACCCTCAGGAGGCGAGCAAATAGAAAAATCAGAAAAAACGCTAAGCGAAAACGAAGTAATAGCGCGGGCGGGCGATAAAACACGGTGGGTTGGGGAACGAGGCAGTTTTAATAATTATATTATGTATCTTATTACGACTTCCACGAATTCGCGGGGCCGAGCTAGTATAAAAATAAAATATTAAGAAAAATCATTCTGAAAGTCTTCCATATCCGATAACTTTCTGAATAAAACTAGCAAAAAGGTTTTGTTATTCAATTAAGTGAATTGTAGTCATAATTTATAACTGTTTTTGGGGTCAACTGGGACAACTACGCTTATACGAAGCAAAAATAAATACTAATCGTTGACAATAGTTTAGGTAAGTAGGTACCGTCAAATAATACGAGATAGAGTAGGTACCATGAGAGAAACGAACATTTATGCACTGTAAGGCTGCTATAGTAACGCTTGCTAGCAGATGTGGTCATCGTGTGCACGGGACTTTGTTTTCAAATTGGCCAGATGTAAGTTTCCTCGAGAGTACCTACATCAATTCACTTACATGCAGAGTTTATTTGTAAGAATTTTTCATGAGTAAAGAGCGTGAAGTTGACTTAAATAATATGTCACTTAAGTATAAAAGAATTTACAAGATAAACAACTCCCCTTGAATTCTGTAAGACAAAGTAAGTAATAATGAAAACTCTTCAGTGATAATAAATCACGCGGCTAGTAATTTCTGCGTGTACACCTAATAACGGCTTTGTTTCAAGTTTCTTACTCGGGAACATTGAAAGCATTAAATAACTCAAGTTTTGGAACTAATTTCAGTTAACCTTTCATGTATATTTGATACTGTTAGATGTAAATGTACTGACACTTTCTGTTGAAAATTAATTATAATTAATCTATGCTTTGGTACGATCGAAATGTTTAAATTACTCACAAACTAATCGTAACTAACTAATTAATCCTATTTTCTATAAATAAGCTAAATAGGCCAGCTTTTAAAACTTCCACAAATTACTATTTTTAATCTATACTTAAATGATTACTTGTCCGGACTAATTCATCAACGCAGAGCCGGAACCACTAGGGCTTGAAAACTTGAAATTTTGGCAGTTGATGGCTTATACAGGATAATTTTAAAAGGAGTGCGGATATTTTAGGAGGTAATCAGGTGAATAAAACTGAACATCTTTCCCCAAGGAACATAGGTCGAAATCTAATAAATAAAATTTAACTTCTCATACAAAAGTAAGTCACGTGACCAGTCACTTTGTATGAAAAGTCGATTTTTAATTTTAAGATTTCGACCTATGTTCCTTGGGAAAAGTTGTCCAGTTTTATGCACCTGATTACCTCCTGAAATATTCGCACTCCTTTTAAAATTATCCTGTATATTGTAAACATCCACTAAGGAAGGATTTTTGGAAATTTCAGCCCTAAGTGGTTGAATTACACGAGCGAACCCGCAGGCAACATAATCATAATCATAATCATTTATTCATTTGCGAATATGGGTACAAAAGAAAGGTCTTATACAAACAATAGTGTCCATTAGCCATATCCTACCATAAGGCATGCAAATTTACAAATACACAGATCTATGAAACTAGAATTTAACAATTAAAAGACGTTATTTAAAATATCGTATGGAGTAACATTATATAAGTTTATCCTGTAAATATTCAGTGACAGAGTAATATGCTTTTTTTAGTAACAGTGTTTTTATATTATTTTTAAATATATTTATATCACTTATCTCCAGACGTGAATTTGGTAAATGGTTATATATGCGTGGAGCCATACATAATATACTTTTATTTAATAACGCTGTTTTATTGATTGGTAAACATATATTGAATTTGTATCTTTTGCTATTTAACTTATTAAAGTAGTTTGTATTTTTCCTAACAAACATCTAGTAACTAATAAATTACTTTCCAATACAACTAGGTGTAAGCTGTTACGACATACAAATATGTAGGTATTGTGGTTTTCCCGAACAAAAACGAAGTATTAACTGTCTGACAACTACGTATATTAATCTGTATAATCTCCCCACCTACACAGTTCGTCCATTTCGCAGAACGCTCCTGGTTCTACAGAATGTTCACACCTTCCTACATAAGCCTTCGAACATAAGCTGGTGTCCGTCAGATTTACCACTTTGCAGAACTTTAGAGTGAGGACTCTTTTCTCGAAGAGACTTATTTGGTTAAATTTGAAATCTGCCCTGTGGTGTTGAATGATTAAATGTGCATAAACGGTGTCATTTCGATGAGCTAATGGGTTCTAGATAGCATGCTTGCATTATTTGCACTTTCTGACACTGTTTAATCGTTTAATTAACTGCTTATTATTGGTTTCACGTGGCCAAATTACTGCTAATAATAGTTTATTTCAGGTGTGTTCAAGCGGTGGTGCACTCCATATTTGTCATTACTCTGTGGTCGCTCCATATATTTCCCCTTTTCCCCAAAAACACTATCCTTGCTTGACAGTGCATTACCTATGAGAACCTTTTACGGATATTTCTCAGAAATGGTTACCTCAATGAGGGTACCTTGTTTTGTGAAGCGTAGGTTCTTATTATATATCATTTTTCATCTGAGAATAAGAGGATCTCTTCTAGTAATAGTAGCACTTTATTCAATAACTCTCTTGACCTTAGAAGTTCAAATGGATGATAATTTTGAACAATATTAGTCCTTCGTGATAAGACGCCATTTTTTTTGGCAAACGACGAGCTCTTTAAAAACCACCATGTATTCATTGTGTATCGTTAGTGCAATTACAAACACAATTTATATTCCAAATTATATAAATATACAGACTCTGTTTAACTTTCTAAGTTTCTGAAGCTCGCGTTTGTAGCTTATTGTACTAAGGCCCTGGCCATGAGCGATGCGACTTGCAACGCGAGTTGCGTCATGCGATACTGTTTCCGTTCGTCACTCCGCAAATCGCGTCGCGGTGACTCGTGGCATGCTCTAAATGACTTGTTTCATTTGTTTACGTCGCGGTCACTCGTGGCATGCTCTAAACGACTTCTTTCATTTGTTTACGTCGCGGTCACTCGTGGCATGCTCTAAACGACTTCTTTCATCTGTTTACGTCGCGGTCACTCGTGGCATGCTCTAAACGACTTCTTTCATTTGTTCGCGTCGCGGTGACTCGTGGCATGCTCTAAACGACTTCTTTCATTTGTTCGCGTTGCGGTGACTCGTGGCATGCTCTAAACGACTTCTTTCATTTGTTCGCGTTGCGGTGACTCGTGGCATGCTCTAAACGACTTCTTTCATTTGTTCGCGTCGCGGTGACTCGTGGCATGCTCTAAACGACTTCTTTCATCTGTTTACGTCGCGGTGACTCGTGGCATGCTCTAAACGACTTCTTTCATTTGTTTACGTCGCGGTCACTCGTGGCATGCTCTAAACGACTTCTTTCATTTGTTTACGTCGCGGTCACTCGTGGCATGCTCTAAACGACTTCTTTCATCTGTTTACGTCGCGGTCACTCGTGGCATGCTCTAAATGACTTGTTTCATTTGTTTACGTCGCGGTCACTCGTGGCATGCTCTAAACGACTTCTTTCATCTGTTTACGTCGCGGTGACTCGTGGCATGCTCTAAACGACTTCTTTCATTTGTTCACGTCGCGGTGACTCGTGGCATGCTCTAAACGACTTCTTTCATTTGTTCACGTCGCGGTGACTCGTGGCATGCTCTAAACGACTTCTTTCATTTGTTTACGTCGCGGTCACTCGTGGCATGCTCTAAACGACTTCTTTCATCTGTTTACGTCGCGGTCACTCGTGGCATGCTCTAAATGACTTGTTTCATTTGTTTACGTCGCGGTCACTCGTGGCATGCTCTAAACGACTTCTTTCATTTGTTCGCGTCGCGGTGACTCGTGGCATGCTCTAAACGACTTCTTTCATTTGTTCGCGTTGCGGTGACTCGTGGCATGCTCTAAACGACTTCTTTCATTTGTTCGCGTTGCGGTGACTCGTGGCATGCTCTAAACGACTTCTTTCATCTGTTTACGTCGCGGTGACTCGTGGCATGCTCTAAACGACTTCTTTCATTTGTTCGCGTCGCGGTGACTCGTGGCATGCTCTAAACGACTTCTTTCATCTGTTTACGTCGCGGTGACTCGTGGCATGCTCTAAACGACTTCTTTCATTTGTTTACGTCGCGGTCACTCGTGGCATGCTCTAAACGACTTCTTTCATTTGTTTACGTCGCGGTCACTCGTGGCATGCTCTAAACGACTTCTTTCATCTGTTTACGTCGCGGTCACTCGTGGCATGCTCTAAATGACTTGTTTCATTTGTTTACGTCGCGGTCACTCGTGGCATGCTCTAAACGACTTCTTTCATCTGTTTACGTCGCGGTGACTCGTGGCATGCTCTAAACGACTTCTTTCATCTGTTTACGTCGCGGTGACTCGTGGCATGCTCTAAACGACTTCTTTCATTTGTTCACGTCGCGGTGACTCGTGGCATGCTCTAAACGACTTCTTTCATTTGTTCACGTCGCGGTGACTCGTGGCATGCTCTAAACAACTTCTTTCATTTGTTTACGTCGCGGTGACTCGTGGCATGCTCTAAACGACTTCTTTCATTTGTTCACGTCGCGGTGACTCGTGGCATGCTCTAAACGACTTCTTTCATTTGTTCACGTCGCGGTGACTCGTGGCATGCTCTAAACGACTTCTTTCATTTGTTCACGTCGCGGTGACTCGTGGCATGCTCTAAACGACTTCTTTCATCTGTTTACGTCGCGGTGACTCGTGGCATGCTCTAAACGACTTCTTTCATTTGTTCACGTCGCGGTGACTCGTGGCATGCTCTAAACGACTTCTTTCATTTGTTCACGTCGCGGTGACTCGTGGCATGCTCTAAACGACTTCTTTCATTTGTTTACGTCGCGGTGACTCGTGGCATGCTCTAAACAACTTCTTTCATTTGTTCACGTCGCGGTGACTCGTGGCATGCTCTAAACAACTTCTTTCATTTGTTCACGTCGCGGTGACTCGTGGCATGCTCTAAACGACTTCTTTCATTTGTTCACGTCGCGGTGACTCGTGGCATGCTCTAAACGACTTCTTTCATTTGTTCACGTCGCGGTGACTCGTGGCATGCTCTAAACGACTTCTTTCATTTGTTTACGTCGCGGTGACTCGTGGCATGCTCTAAACGACTTCTTTCATTTGTTCGCGTCGCGGTGACTCGTGGCATGCTCTAAACAACTTCTTTCATTTGTTTACGTCGCGGTGACTCGTGGCATGCTCTAAACGACTTCTTTCATTTGTTCACGTCGCGGTGACTCGTGGCATGCTCTAAACGACTTCTTTCATTTGTTTACGTCGCGGTGACTCGTGGCATGCTCTAAACGACTTCTTTCATTTGTTTACGTCGCGGTGACTCGTGGCATGCTCTAAACGACTTCTTTCATCTGTTTACGTCGCGGTGACTCGTGGCATGCTCTAAACGACTTCTTTCATCTGTTTACGTCGCGGTGACTCGTGGCATGCTCTCAACGACTTCTTTCATTTGTTCGCGTCGCTGTGACTCGTGGCTTGCTCTAAACGACTTCTTTCATTTGTTTACGTCGCGGTGACTCGTGGCATGCTCTAAACGACTTCTTTCATCTGTTTACGTCGCGGTGACTCGTGGCATGCTCTAAACGACTTCTTTCATCTGTTTACGTCGCGGTGACTCGTGGCATGCTCTCAACGACTTCTTTCATTTGTTCGCGTCGCTGTGACTCGTGGCTTGCTCTAAACGACTTCTTTCATTTTTTTACGTCGCGGTGACTCGTGGCATGCTCTAAACGACTTCTTTCATCTGTTTACGTCGCGGTGACTCGTGGCATGCTCTAAACGACTTCTTTCATTTGTTCGCGTTGCGGTGACTCGTGGCATGCTCTAAACGACTTCTTTCATTTGTTCACGTCGCTGTGACTCGTGGCATGCTCTAAACGACTTCTTTCATCTGTTTACGTCGCGGTGACTCGTGGCATGCTCTAAACGACTTCTTTCATTTGTTTACGTCGCGGTGACTCGTGGCATGCTCTAAACGACTTCTTTCATTTGTTCACGTCGCGGTGACTCGTGGCATGCTCTAAACGACTTCTTTCATTTGTTCACGTCGCTGTGACTCGTGGCATGCTCTAAACGACTTCTTTCATTTGTTTACGTCGCGGTGACTCGTGGCATGCTCTAAACGACTTCTTTCATTTGTTCACGTCGCGGTGACTCGTGGCATGCTCTAAACGACTTCTTTCATTTGTTTACGTCGCGGTGACTCGTGGCATGCTCTAAACAACTTCTTTCATTTGTTCGCGTCGCGGTGACTCGTGGCATGCTCTAAACGACTTCTTTCATTTGTTCACGTCGCGGTGACTCGTGGCATGCTCTAAACGACTTCTTTCATTTGTTTACGTCGCGGTGACTCGTGGCATGCTCTAAACGACTTCTTTCATTTGTTCGCGTCGCGGTGACTCGTGGCATGCTCTAAACAACTTCTTTCATTTGTTTACGTCGCGGTGACTCGTGGCATGCTCTAAACGACTTCTTTCATTTGTTCACGTCGCGGTGACTCGTGGCATGCTCTAAACGACTTCTTTCATTTGTTTACGTCGCGGTGACTCGTGGCATGCTCTAAACGACTTCTTTCATTTGTTTACGTCGCGGTGACTCGTGGCATGCTCTAAACGACTTCTTTCATCTGTTTACGTCGCGGTGACTCGTGGCATGCTCTAAACGACTTCTTTCATCTGTTTACGTCGCGGTGACTCGTGGCATGCTCTAAACGACTTCTTTCATTTGTTCGCGTCGCTGTGACTCGTGGCTTGCTCTAAACGACTTCTTTCATTTGTTCGCGTTGCGGTGACTCGTGGCATGCTCTAAACGACTTCTTTCATTTGTTCGCGTCGCGGTGACTCGTGGCATGCTCTAAACGACTTCTTTCATCTGTTTACGTCGCGGTGACTCGTGGCATGCTCTAAACGACTTCTTTCATTTGTTTACGTCGTGGTGACTCGTGGCATGCTCTAAACGACTTCTTTCATTTGTTTACGTCGTGGTGACTCGTGGCATGCTCTAAACGACTTCTTTCATTTGTTCACGTCGTGGTGACTCGTGGCATGCTCTAAACGACTTCTTTCATTTGTTTACGTCGCGGTGACTCGTGGCATGCTCTAAACGACTTCTTTCATTTGTTCACGTCGCGGTGACTCGTGGCATGCTCTAAACGACTTCTTTCATTTGTTCACGTCGCTGTGACTCGTGGCATGCTCTAAACGACTTCTTTCATTTGTTTACGTCGCGGTGACTCGTGGCATGCTCTAAACGACTTCTTTCATTTGTTCACGTCGCGGTGACTCGTGGCATGCTCTAAACGACTTCTTTCATTTGTTTACGTCGCGGTGACTCGTGGCATGCTCTAAACGACTTCTTTCATTTGTTCGCGTCGCGGTGACTCGTGGCATGCTCTAAACGACTTCTTTCATTTGTTCACGTCGCGGTGACTCGTGGCATGCTCTAAACGACTTCTTTCATTTGTTTACGTCGCGGTGACTCGTGGCATGCTCTAAACGACTTCTTTCATTTGTTTACGTCGCGGTGACTCGTGGCATGCTCTAAACGACTTCTTTCATCTGTTTACGTCGCGGTGACTCGTGGCATGCTCTAAACGACTTCTTTCATCTGTTTACGTCGCGGTGACTCGTGGCATGCTCTCAACGACTTCTTTCATTTGTTCGCGTCGCTGTGACTCGTGGCTTGCTCTAAACGACTTCTTTCATTTTTTTACGTCGCGGTGACTCGTGGCATGCTCTAAACGACTTCTTTCATCTGTTTACGTCGCGGTGACTCGTGGCATGCTCTAAACGACTTCTTTCATTTGTTCGCGTTGCGGTGACTCGTGGCATGCTCTAAACGACTTCTTTCATTTGTTCGCGTCGCGGTGACTCGTGGCATGCTCTAAACGACTTCTTTCATCTGTTTACGTCGCGGTGACTCGTGGCATGCTCTAAACGACTTCTTTCATTTGTTTACGTCGCGGTGACTCGTGGCATGCTCTAAACGACTTCTTTCATTTGTTCACGTCGCGGTGACTCGTGGCATGCTCTAAACGACTTCTTTCATTTGTTCACGTCGCTGTGACTCGTGGCATGCTCTAAACGACTTCTTTCATTTGTTCACGTCGCTGTGACTCGTGGCATGCTCTAAACGACTTCTTTCATTTGTTTACGTCGCGGTGACTCGTGGCATGCTCTAAACGACTTCTTTCATTTGTTCACGTCGCGGTGACTCGTGGCATGCTCTAAACGACTTCTTTCATTTGTTCACGTCGCTGTGACTCGTGGCATGCTCTAAACGACTTCTTTCATTTGTTCACGTCGCTGTGACTCGTGGCATGCTCTAAACGACTTCTTTCATCTGTTTACGTCGCGGTGACTCGTGGCATGCTCTAAACGACTTCTTTCATTTGTTCACGTCGCGGTGACTCGTGGCATGCTCTAAACGACTTCTTTCATCTGTTTACGTCGCGGTGACTCGTGGCATGCTCTAAACGACTTCTTTCATCTGTTTACGTCGCGGTGACTCGTGGCATGCTCTCAACGACTTCTTTCATTTGTTCGCGTCGCGGTGACTCGTGGCTTGCTCTAAACGACTTCTTTCATTTGTTCGCGTCGCGGTGACTCGTGGCATGCTCTAAACGACTTCTTTCATTTGTTCGCGTTGCGGTGACTCGTGGCTTGCTCTAAACGACTTCTTTAATTTGTTCGCGTCGCGGTGACTCGTGGCATGCTCTAAACGACTTCTTTCATTTGTTCGCGTCGCGGTGACTCGTGGCATGCTCTAAACGACTTCTTTCATTTGTTCGCGTCGCGGTGACTCGTGGCATGCTCTAAACAACTTCTTTCATTTGTTCACGTCGCGGTGACTCGTGGCATGCTCTAAACTACTTCTTTCATTTGTTCACGTCGCGGTGACTCGTGGCATGCTCTAAACAACTTCTTTCATTTGTTCACGTCGCGGTGACTCGTGGCATGCTCTAAACAACTTCTTTCATTTGTTTACGTCGCGGTGACTCGTGGCATGCTCTAAACGACTTCTTTCATTTGTTCGCGTCGCGGTGACTCGTGGCATGCTCTAAACGACTTCTTTCATTTGTTCACGTCGCGGTGACTCGTGGCATGCTCTAAACTACTTCTTTCATTTGTTCACGTCGCGGTGACTCGTGGCATGCTCTAAACAACTTCTTTCATTTGTTTACGTCGCGGTGACTCGTGGCATGCTCTAAACGACTTCTTTCATTTGTTCGCGTCGCGGTGACTCGTGGCTTGCTCTAAACGACTTCTTTCATTTGTTCGCGTCGCGGTGACTCGTGGCATGCTCTAAACGACTTCTTTCATTTGTTCGCGTTGCGGTGACTCGTGGCTTGCTCTAAACGACTTCTTTCATTTGTTCGCGTCGCGGTGACTCGTGGCATGCTCTAAACGACTTCTTTCATTTGTTCGCGTCGCGGTGACTCGTGGCATGCTCTAAACGACTTCTTTCATTTGTTCGCGTCGCGGTGACTCGTGGCATGCTCTAAACAACTTCTTTCATTTGTTCACGTCGCGGTGACTCGTGGCATGCTCTAAACTACTTCTTTCATTTGTTCACGTCGCGGTGACTCGTGGCATGCTCTAAACAACTTCTTTCATTTGTTTACGTCGCGGTGACTCGTGGCATGCTCTAAACGACTTCTTTCATTTGTTCGCGTCGCGGTGACTCGTGGCATGCTCTAAACGACTTCTTTCATTTTTTACGTCGCGGTGACTCGTGGCATGCTCTAAACGACTTCTTTCATTTGTTCGCGTCGCGGTGACTCGTGGCATGCTCTAAACGACTTCTTTCATTTGTTCGCGTCGCGGTGACTCGTGGCATGCTCTAAACGACTTCTTTCATTTGTTCACGTCGCGCTGACTCGTGGCATGCTCTAAACAACTTCTTTCATTTGTTCACGTCGCGGTGACTCGTGGCATGCTCTAAACAACTTCTTTCATTTGTTTACGTCGCGGTGACTCGTGGCATGCTCTAAACGACTTCTTTCATTTGTTCACGTCGCGGTGACTCGTGGCATGCTCTAAACGACTTCTTTCATTTTTTACGTCGCGGTGACTCGTGGCATGCTCTAAACGACTTCTTTCATTTGTTCGCGTCGCGGTGACTCGTGGCATGCTCTAAACGACTTCTTTCATTTGTTTACGTCGTGGTGACTCGTGGCATGCTCTAAACGACTTCTTTCATTTTTTACGTCGCGGTGACTCGTGGCATGCTCTAAACGACTTCTTTCATTTGTTCGCGTCGCGGTGACTCGTGGCATGCTCTAAACGACTTCTTTCATTTGTTCGCGTTGCGGTGACTCGTGGCATGCTCTAAACGACTTCTTTCATTTGTTCACGTCGCTGTGACTCGTGGCATGCTCTAAACGACTTCTTTCATCTGTTTACGTCGCGGTGACTCGTGGCATGCTCTAAACGACTTCTTTCATTTGTTTACGTCGCGGTGACTCGTGGCATGCTCTAAACGACTTCTTTCATTTGTTCACGTCGCGGTGACTCGTGGCATGCTCTAAACGACTTCTTTCATTTGTTCACGTCGCTGTGACTCGTGGCATGCTCTAAACGACTTCTTTCATTTGTTTACGTCGCGGTGACTCGTGGCATGCTCTAAACGACTTCTTTCATTTGTTCACGTCGCGGTGACTCGTGGCATGCTCTAAACGACTTCTTTCATTTGTTTACGTCGCGGTGACTCGTGGCATGCTCTAAACAACTTCTTTCATTTGTTCGCGTCGCGGTGACTCGTGGCATGCTCTAAACGACTTCTTTCATTTGTTCACGTCGCGGTGACTCGTGGCATGCTCTAAACGACTTCTTTCATTTGTTTACGTCGCGGTGACTCGTGGCATGCTCTAAACGACTTCTTTCATTTGTTCGCGTCGCGGTGACTCGTGGCATGCTCTAAACAACTTCTTTCATTTGTTTACGTCGCGGTGACTCGTGGCATGCTCTAAACGACTTCTTTCATTTGTTCACGTCGCGGTGACTCGTGGCATGCTCTAAACGACTTCTTTCATTTGTTTACGTCGCGGTGACTCGTGGCATGCTCTAAACGACTTCTTTCATTTGTTCACGTCGCGGTGACTCGTGGCATGCTCTAAACGACTTCTTTCATTTGTTTACGTCGCGGTGACTCGTGGCATGCTCTAAACGACTTCTTTCATTTGTTTACGTCGCGGTGACTCGTGGCATGCTCTAAACGACTTCTTTCATCTGTTTACGTCGCGGTGACTCGTGGCATGCTCTAAACGACTTCTTTCATCTGTTTACGTCGCGGTGACTCGTGGCATGCTCTAAACGACTTCTTTCATTTGTTCGCGTCGCTGTGACTCGTGGCTTGCTCTAAACGACTTCTTTCATTTGTTCGCGTTGCGGTGACTCGTGGCATGCTCTAAACGACTTCTTTCATTTGTTCGCGTCGCGGTGACTCGTGGCATGCTCTAAACGACTTCTTTCATCTGTTTACGTCGCGGTGACTCGTGGCATGCTCTAAACGACTTCTTTCATTTGTTTACGTCGTGGTGACTCGTGGCATGCTCTAAACGACTTCTTTCATTTGTTTACGTCGTGGTGACTCGTGGCATGCTCTAAACGACTTCTTTCATTTGTTCACGTCGTGGTGACTCGTGGCATGCTCTAAACGACTTCTTTCATTTGTTTACGTCGCGGTGACTCGTGGCATGCTCTAAACGACTTCTTTCATTTGTTTACGTCGTGGTGACTCGTGGCATGCTCTAAACGACTTCTTTCATTTGTTCACGTCGCTGTGACTCGTGGCATGCTCTAAACGACTTCTTTCATTTGTTTACGTCGCGGTGACTCGTGGCATGCTCTAAACGACTTCTTTCATTTGTTCACGTCGCGGTGACTCGTGGCATGCTCTAAACGACTTCTTTCATTTGTTTACGTCGCGGTGACTCGTGGCATGCTCTAAACGACTTCTTTCATTTGTTCGCGTCGCGGTGACTCGTGGCATGCTCTAAACGACTTCTTTCATTTGTTCACGTCGCGGTGACTCGTGGCATGCTCTAAACGACTTCTTTCATTTGTTTACGTCGCGGTGACTCGTGGCATGCTCTAAACGACTTCTTTCATTTGTTTACGTCGCGGTGACTCGTGGCATGCTCTAAACGACTTCTTTCATTTGTTCGCGTCGCGGTGACTCGTGGCATGCTCTAAACGACTTCTTTCATTTGTTCACGTCGCGGTGACTCGTGGCATGCTCTAAACGACTTCTTTCATTTGTTTACGTCGCGGTGACTCGTGGCATGCTCTAAACGACTTCTTTCATTTGTTTACGTCGCGGTGACTCGTGGCATGCTCTAAACGACTTCTTTCATCTGTTTACGTCGCGGTGACTCGTGGCATGCTCTAAACGACTTCTTTCATCTGTTTACGTCGCGGTGACTCGTGGCATGCTCTCAACGACTTCTTTCATTTGTTCGCGTCGCTGTGACTCGTGGCTTGCTCTAAACGACTTCTTTCATTTTTTTACGTCGCGGTGACTCGTGGCATGCTCTAAACGACTTCTTTCATCTGTTTACGTCGCGGTGACTCGTGGCATGCTCTAAACGACTTCTTTCATTTGTTCGCGTTGCGGTGACTCGTGGCATGCTCTAAACGACTTCTTTCATTTGTTCGCGTCGCGGTGACTCGTGGCATGCTCTAAACGACTTCTTTCATCTGTTTACGTCGCGGTGACTCGTGGCATGCTCTAAACGACTTCTTTCATTTGTTTACGTCGCGGTGACTCGTGGCATGCTCTAAACGACTTCTTTCATTTGTTCACGTCGCGGTGACTCGTGGCATGCTCTAAACGACTTCTTTCATTTGTTCACGTCGCTGTGACTCGTGGCATGCTCTAAACGACTTCTTTCATTTGTTCACGTCGCTGTGACTCGTGGCATGCTCTAAACGACTTCTTTCATTTGTTTACGTCGCGGTGACTCGTGGCATGCTCTAAACGACTTCTTTCATTTGTTCACGTCGCGGTGACTCGTGGCATGCTCTAAACGACTTCTTTCATTTGTTCACGTCGCTGTGACTCGTGGCATGCTCTAAACGACTTCTTTCATTTGTTCACGTCGCTGTGACTCGTGGCATGCTCTAAACGACTTCTTTCATCTGTTTACGTCGCGGTGACTCGTGGCATGCTCTAAACGACTTCTTTCATTTGTTCGCGTCGCTGTGACTCGTGGCTTGCTCTAAACGACTTCTTTCATTTTTTTACGTCGCGGTGACTCGTGGCATGCTCTAAACGACTTCTTTCATCTGTTTACGTCGCGGTGACTCGTGGCATGCTCTAAACGACTTCTTTCATTTGTTCGCGTTGCGGTGACTCGTGGCATGCTCTAAACGACTTCTTTCATTTGTTCGCGTCGCGGTGACTCGTGGCATGCTCTAAACGACTTCTTTCATCTGTTTACGTCGCGGTGACTCGTGGCATGCTCTAAACGACTTCTTTCATTTGTTTACGTCGCGGTGACTCGTGGCATGCTCTAAACGACTTCTTTCATTTGTTCACGTCGCGGTGACTCGTGGCATGCTCTAAACGACTTCTTTCATTTGTTCACGTCGCTGTGACTCGTGGCATGCTCTAAACGACTTCTTTCATTTGTTCACGTCGCTGTGACTCGTGGCATGCTCTAAACGACTTCTTTCATTTGTTTACGTCGCGGTGACTCGTGGCATGCTCTAAACGACTTCTTTCATTTGTTCACGTCGCGGTGACTCGTGGCATGCTCTAAACGACTTCTTTCATTTGTTCACGTCGCTGTGACTCGTGGCATGCTCTAAACGACTTCTTTCATTTGTTCGCGTCGCGGTGACTCGTGGCATGCTCTAAACGACTTCTTTCATTTTTTACGTCGCGGTGACTCGTGGCATGCTCTAAACGACTTCTTTCATTTGTTCGCGTCGCGGTGACTCGTGGCATGCTCTAAACGACTTCTTTCATTTGTTCACGTCGCGCTGACTCGTGGCATGCTCTAAACAACTTCTTTCATTTGTTCACGTCGCGGTGACTCGTGGCATGCTCTAAACAACTTCTTTCATTTGTTTACGTCGCGGTGACTCGTGGCATGCTCTAAACGACTTCTTTCATTTGTTCACGTCGCGGTGACTCGTGGCATGCTCTAAACGACTTCTTTCATTTTTTACGTCGCGGTGACTCGTGGCATGCTCTAAACGACTTCTTTCATTTGTTCGCGTCGCGGTGACTCGTGGCATGCTCTAAACGACTTCTTTCATTTGTTTACGTCGTGGTGACTCGTGGCATGCTCTAAACGACTTCTTTCATTTTTTACGTCGCGGTGACTCGTGGCATGCTCTAAACGACTTCTTTCATTTGTTCGCGTCGCGGTGACTCGTGGCATGCTCTAAACGACTTCTTTCATTTGTTTACGTCGTGGTGACTCGTGGCATGCTCTAAACGACTTCTTTCATTTGTTTACGTCGTGGTGACTCGTGGCATGCTCTAAACGACTTCTTTCATTTGTTTACGTCGCGGTGACTCGTGGCATGCTCTAAACGACTTCTTTCATTTGTTTACGTCGTGGTGACTCGTGGCATGCTCTAAACGACTTCTTTCATTTGTTCACGGAGCGGTGACTCGTGGCATGCTCTAAACGACTTCTTTCATTTTTTACGTCGCGGTGACTCGTGGCATGCTCTAAACAACTTCTTTCATTTGTTCACGGAGCGGTGACTCGTGTCATGCTCTAAACAACTTCTTTCATTTGCTCACGTCGCGGTGACTCGTGGTATGCTCTAAACAACTTCTTTCATTTGTTCACGTCGCAGTGACTCGTGTCATGCTCTAAACAACTTCTTTCATTTGCTCACGTCGCGGTGACTCGTGGCATGCTCTAAACGACTTCTTTCATTTGTTCACGTCGCAGTGACTCGTGTCATGCTCTAAACAATTTCTTTCATTTGTTCGCGTCGCGGTGACTCGTGGCATGCTCTAAACGACTTCTTTCATCTGTTTACGTCGCGGTGACTCGTGGCATGCTCTAAACGACTTCTTTCATTTGTTCACGTCGCGGTGACTCGTGGCATGCTCTAAACGACTTCTTTCATCTGTTTACGTCGCGGTGACTCGTGGCATGCTCTAAACGACTTCTTTCATCTGTTTACGTCGCGGTGACTCGTGGCATGCTCTAAACGACTTCTTTCATTTGTTCGCGTCGCTGTGACTCGTGGCTTGCTCTAAACGACTTCTTTCATTTTTTTACGTCGCGGTGACTCGTGGCATGCTCTAAACGACTTCTTTCATCTGTTTACGTCGCGGTGACTCGTGGCATGCTCTAAACGACTTCTTTCATTTGTTCACGTCGCGGTGACTCGTGGCATGCTCTAAACGACTTCTTTCATTTGTTCACGTCGCTGTGACTCGTGGCATGCTCTAAACGACTTCTTTCATTTGTTTACGTCGCGGTGACTCGTGGCATGCTCTAAACGACTTCTTTCATTTGTTCACGTCGCGGTGACTCGTGGCATGCTCTAAACGACTTCTTTCATTTGTTTACGTCGCGGTGACTCGTGGCATGCTCTAAACGACTTCTTTCATTTGTTCGCGTTGCGGTGACTCGTGGCATGCTCTAAACGACTTCTTTCATTTGTTCGCGTCGCGGTGACTCGTGGCATGCTCTAAACGACTTCTTTCATCTGTTTACGTCGCGGTGACTCGTGGCATGCTCTAAACGACTTCTTTCATTTGTTTACGTCGCGGTGACTCGTGGCATGCTCTAAACGACTTCTTTCATTTGTTCACGTCGCGGTGACTCGTGGCATGCTCTAAACGACTTCTTTCATTTGTTCACGTCGCTGTGACTCGTGGCATGCTCTAAACGACTTCCTTCATTTGTTTACGTCGCGGTGACTCGTGGCATGCTCTAAACGACTTCTTTCATTTGTTCACGTCGCGGTGACTCGTGGCATGCTCTAAACGACTTCTTTCATTTGTTTACGTCGCGGTGACTCGTGGCATGCTCTAAACGACTTCTTTCATTTGTTCGCGTCGCGGTGACTCGTGGCATGCTCTAAACGACTTCTTTCATTTGTTCACGTCGCGGTGACTCGTGGCATGCTCTAAACGACTTCTTTCATCTGTTTACGTCGCGGTGACTCGTGGCATGCTCTAAACGACTTCTTTCATCTGTTTACGTCGCGGTGACTCGTGGCATGCTCTCAACGACTTCTTTCATTTGTTCGCGTCGCGGTGACTCGTGGCTTGCTCTAAACGACTTCTTTCATTTGTTCGCGTCGCGGTGACTCGTGGCATGCTCTAAACGACTTCTTTCATTTGTTCGCGTTGCGGTGACTCGTGGCTTGCTCTAAACGACTTCTTTAATTTGTTCGCGTCGCGGTGACTCGTGGCATGCTCTAAACGACTTCTTTCATTTGTTCGCGTCGCGGTGACTCGTGGCATGCTCTAAACGACTTCTTTCATTTGTTCGCGTCGCGGTGACTCGTGGCATGCTCTAAACAACTTCTTTCATTTGTTCACGTCGCGGTGACTCGTGGCATGCTCTAAACTACTTCTTTCATTTGTTCACGTCGCGGTGACTCGTGGCATGCTCTAAACGACTTCTTTCATTTTTTACGTCGCGGTGACTCGTGGCATGCTCTAAACGACTTCTTTCATTTGTTCGCGTCGCGGTGACTCGTGGCATGCTCTAAACAACTTCTTTCATTTGTTTACGTCGCGGTGACTCGTGGCATGCTCTAAACGACTTCTTTCATTTGTTCGCGTCGCGGTGACTCGTGGCATGCTCTAAACGACTTCTTTCATTTTTTACGTCGCGGTGACTCGTGGCATGCTCTAAACGACTTCTTTCATTTGTTCGCGTCGCGGTGACTCGTGGCATGCTCTAAACGACTTCTTTCATTTGTTCACGTCGCGCTGACTCGTGGCATGCTCTAAACAACTTCTTTCATTTGTTCACGTCGCGGTGACTCGTGGCATGCTCTAAACGACTTCTTTCATTTGTTTACGTCGCGGTGACTCGTGGCATGCTCTAAACAACTTCTTTCATTTGTTTACGTCGCGGTGACTCGTGGCATGCTCTAAACGACTTCTTTCATTTGTTCACGTCGCGGTGACTCGTGGCATGCTCTAAACGACTTCTTTCATTTTTTACGTCGCGGTGACTCGTGGCATGCTCTAAACGACTTCTTTCATTTGTTCGCGTCGCGGTGACTCGTGGCATGCTCTAAACGACTTCTTTCATTTGTTTACGTCGTGGTGACTCGTGGCATGCTCTAAACGACTTCTTTCATTTTTTACGTCGCGGTGACTCGTGGCATGCTCTAAACGACTTCTTTCATTTGTTTACGTCGTGGTGACTCGTGGCATGCTCTAAACGACTTCTTTCATTTGTTTACGTCGTGGTGACTCGTGGCATGCTCTAAACGACTTCTTTCATTTGTTTACGTCGTGGTGACTCGTGGCATGCTCTAAACGACTTCTTTCATTTGTTCACGGAGCGGTGACTCGTGGCATGCTCTAAACGACTTCTTTCATTTTTTACGTCGCGGTGACTCGTGGCATGCTCTAAACAACTTCTTTCATTTGTTCACGGAGCGGTGACTCGTGTCATGCTCTAAACAACTTCTTTCATTTGCTCACGTCGCGGTGACTCGTGGTATGCTCTAAACAACTTCTTTCATTTGTTCACGTCGCAGTGACTCGTGTCATGCTCTAAACAACTTCTTTCATTTGCTCACGTCGCGGTGACTCGTGGCATGCTCTAAACGACTTCTTTCATTTGTTCGCGTCGCGGTGACTCGTGGCATGCTCTAAACAACTTCTTTCATTTGTTCGCGTCGCGGTGACTCGTGGCATCCTCTAAACGACTTCTTTTATTTGGTTTCTCCGTCACTGTCACAAGACTGATGTAACTCGATTACCACTAAATGGAGTATAGACAATGTATCGTAAAGAACTCGGTAGTATTAGGTAACTCTAATTATGTTGTAGAACAGTAATTAGCAGATACAATACATTATCCCTTACTAGCTCATGTTTAATTTAGTTACATAACATTTACGCTTGCTCTCCTCTATTGACTAAGGAAAACTTCTAACTGCATAATATACAATACACCCAACTAAACATACAATTTAGTTAGTCTGTCACGTTTCTGCCGGTAAACAGCGTCACTGTGTTCCCATTTGAAGGGTCAGGGAGAGTCAAGTTCGTGAACGGGCGCCGTCAGTAGGGACTGGTCATCTCTTAGCTGCCACGGCTTATTTTTATTTAATTTTTGAATTGTTTTTGTTTTTATATTGTTATTAAGGACGCTTTTAACATTCTGCATTGTTCTCACATGTATAATTTCAACACGAATGTTGTAACCAATATTTTATAACCACCAACTATTTGATTTAAAAGAGTGTCCAGGTAGTGTCTTGCCCGCCGCAGGAGACGCCCTGGGCGTCGGGAATCGGCAGCCGATTCCCGGCCACCGTAGGCGCGGGCTTGCGGACGGCGAGCAATGGGTAGCTCGCCGTCCGGTAAGGACCAGGCCCGAGTCGACGGCGCGTCGTGTTCCACGCGCGCCTCAAAGAGATGTCAGCACTATTGACGGGGTCCGCTAGGGCCGATGCCAGCTAGGGTTGCGGGATGTTCGAAAGAGTTACCGTGGCCCCGGCACAGGCAACAGAAGGAACACGGGTGGGTTTTAGTCAGTAAAAGTCTGACACGCCCTCCCGCTCCGCCCAGAGCGGGAGAAGTTATTTGATGATTTCCCATCCACAAAAAAAAAAAAAAAAAAAAAGGTAGTGTCTTGCCCGTTTTTCTCCATAGGTACCTACTACGCTTTGGAATGGGCGACTAGCTTCATATTTCTGACTGACCGACCGCTTGACAATTCAAAAGTGCCTGTAATTGGTTTTGAAATGCCTTGAGTTTTAATTTGAGGGTTTACCTGTGTTATTACTGCCAAGTGAGCCATTTTAATTTTGCAGTCACCACTTACCATCAGGTACTCGTTTGTGGCCTGCTTGTTAAATATCATAATAAAGTGACTGGTCCTGGGTTCGACTCCCAGGTCGGGCAAAGTGTTATTGGGATTTTATATCAGGAATTTCTCAGTGGCAGCCTGGAATCTGGATTTGTGCCCGGTTGATGGCAATAGGCTCGCTCCCTATTACAGGGGACTTAAACATAACGGGCGAAATGTGTGTGTACTATAGGTATACCTCTGGCCAACCCTTCGGGGAAACAAGGCGTGATGTTATGTTATGTATGTTTTGTGTAAAGTGACAAAAAATATTGGCTCTATATGCTGAATCCACAACGCCTCCTACAATTATTCGTAAAATGTTTTTGTGTACAGTTTGAAAGGGAAACCCTCTAACGCATATAACAAATGTAATTTTCCCTATTTTTGGCGAGAATGGTTTATTTTTGTGCGCATCGTCGCCTTTCGTCTGAAGAATAGGGTCATCAAAGATTATCATGATTTGCAAAAAGGTAACATTTAATTCGGATGATTTAAAATAACATCAATTACAGTTTTGCCCGACTTTGGCACCGTAAAGTATAGATTAAGTTTGAAAGAACGTGTGATAAATTATTGCATTTTTTTTTTAATTGTGTCTGAAAATCCATGAAAATATTTTCCATGAATTTTCTAACTATTATTGGGCACTCCTACAATTCCATTATCGTTATCTTTTACCGTCACCACCACAACGTTAAACAGTGGTGATGACCAGCACATAATATTGTTTAATTTTATTTATGCTTTAATGGTTGTAGTTTAGTTTGTAATCTTCTTGTGTGAATCCCAATAAACATTTGGTCTTTCTTTCTTTTCTATATGCAGATATCACTATTAGAAATCCCCTTCCCAGAATACTGCATATAAAGAGCAGACTGTCAAAACCCTTTGCATATAATTCCTCGCATGAAATTTATTGTGAGAAACTCAAGCGTAAGCCCACAGCTGTTGTCGAGCGTTCGCTTTGTCATATCAGACATAAATGTTTCCGTAGTATACTCATAACTCCTTTGCTCCTGGTACTCGGAGTTAATGGGCTTGGATTGTCTTCTAAGTTTAATTAACTCGTTTCTAGGTTTTTGTGTATTGTTGATTCGAACTTTTGAAGTCTATCGATGTTGGGTTTAATTTTCTTCAAGAGATTTCTATGATTCTATTGCACGTAAAATAATTTATGGATTCTTAATTAATATTGCTAGACGAAAATGAAAGCATTGGGTTTTAGTGGGAATACACTAGCTCTCACCATAAGGGCGTTTGTACACCGCAACCACCACCGGGACATCACCGAGGAGCGATTTACTGGCGCGTGTCAACTGCACGTCTTTTTTTTTTTTGGGATGGGAAATCATCAAATGACTTCTCCCGCTCTGGGTGGAGCGGGAGGGCGTGTCACACTTGTCACTCGAGCGCCCGACCGCTAGAACTCGTCCCGAAGTGTGACGGAGCGATGTGGCGGCAATACAAAACACGTTTAATCTTATCCACACACTGCCGTCGCACCGGCGCCGATCGCCTGGCTTTTGTTTGTCTAACATAACTTGAACCGCCGCCGAGTTCGGTCGCGATGGACAAACTATCGCCGTCACTGGGACGTCTCGTTTGGTTCGAATAATCTCGTCTCTTGGTGACGTCCCAGTGCTGGATGCGGTGGACAAACGTACTTACTGACATCAAGTCTTGTGACTGACCAATATTCAAGCAGCGTCTTAATAATAATTGTGAATAAAGAAAACGGAGCTCAGATATACGTAAATTTGAAGTAAAACCTTTAATAAAAAACCTAACCTAACCTTTAAAAATTATGTTATATTTACTGTCAGCTGTGAAGCTACCTTATGTGAAATAAATAAATAAATAAGTGGTCTGTTGTCATAATTGAATTACCTACATGAAACAATGAGAAAATTGGTTTAAGTGTTTTCTTTAATTTGTGGAACGAGTTAGTTCCAGAATTAAATTTACTTTTGTCTATTTGGACAGCCCTACACCCCCTCGCTAGTAACGATTGCTAATAAAAATCCTGTTTGTTGCAGCTGACCAGGGGACCATCTTTATGAGGCAATATCTTCCGAAAATGTCTCCTCGCTCTAATCATTGTTCTTTGTTTAATACGTATTGACTGCCAGTTCACTATTAATTCTACTTACTGAACGTTATCCGTTAAAATTACGTATCTTATAACTTGTTCGTTTAAACCGTGATTTATTATAAACTCTCCATTTGTAGAGTGTGCAGGTAATATAAGTTTTCTCAATTAACTACGTAGAACATAATTTCTTAGTAATAAAGTCGAAGAGGTTGCAAGTAATTTCAGTTCTCAAAATTACACGGTATTTTCTAGTAATCTTCTACTTAATGCGACGATAACCGACTTTTAATGATTTTAAACTGAACATCACGTCTAAACGAGTAGTGTTAATGCAAAAGCAACCTTCTTGCTTCGACAATAAAGATTATTGAAATTTTGGTAGACTTGTCAATGGTAGCACCCCAAAAGAAACCTTATTGCATCAACTATAAAGATCACTGTGATTTTGGCAATGATGCAAGATCAGAAGTAAAGTTCAACGGTCAACGGTCTATACCTTGCACGTCATGTAGTTTGACAGGTAGTGTGATATGACAGGAGTAACGCTAAAGCTCAGTAATCTAGAAAAGCGGTGACTCACATAGCGTCGGCAAAGTACCGGCGAATGACGGCGAACAAATTAAGTTGGTGTGTTTTCCTAGAGAGCGTTTTTTGACGCCGTAAGGTCAAAACCCGGGTTTTTTGGATGAGAGATCACCAAATGACTTCTCCCGCTCTGTGCGGAGCGGGAGAACGTATCAGGTTTTACTGACTAAAACCCACCCGTGTTCCTTCAGTTGCCTGTACTACGGGCTTTTTTTTTTTTTTTTTTTGTTTTTTTTTTTTTTTGTGGATGGGAAATCATCAAATGACTTCTCCCGCTCTGGGCGGAGCGGGAGGGCGTGTCAGACTTTTACTGACTAAAACCCACCCGTGTTCCTTCTGTTGCCTGTGCCGGGGCCACGGTAACTCTTTCGAACATCCCGCAACCCTAGCTGGCATCGGCCCTAGCGGACCCCGTCAATAGTGCTGACATCTCTTTGAGGCGCGCGTGGAACACGACGCGCCGTCGACTCGGGCCTGGTCCTTACCGGACGGCGAGCTACCCATTGCTCGCCGTCCGCAAGCCCGCGCCTACGGTGGCCGGGAATCGGCTGCCGATTCCCGACGCCCAGGGCGTCTCCTGCGGCGACTAGGGGCGTGAGGGTGCAAAGCTTGCCTCTCCCTCACGCGTCCCGCCTCCTCCTTCACGAGCATTACTGCTTCGCAGAAGGAGGTAATGGCTTCCCATGCACTCTCGCTCCGTACCATGGCCTGGACCAGGGCCGGACGCGAGAGATCGCCACCGCCGATCGCTTCCGCGAGGACACGGCGGTGCTCCGCCCAAGCCGGGCAGACCTCCACCGTATGCTCCACCGTGTCCTCCGGGCGATCCACACAGTGGTGACACCCGGGCGTTTCCTCCCGCCTTATCCGGAACTGTACTACGGGCTACGGTAACTCTTTCGAACATACCTGCGACCCTGGCAGAAAGTAAAAACCCCCTGCAATAATTTTAACAAGGCAGATGTGAGTGGAAACGTCGGGAGGGGACGCCCTAGGAACACATATAACTTATTGGTGATGTTCTTCAGAAAGGTCAGGTGCGTAGTACTCGCAACCGGCGTGCGTGTATGACCAGATGTATGAATGTAAACGAGGCAAAAGGAGTATGTAAGGATCGTAGCAGCTGGCGTTCTGTAGTTTCTGCCTATCCCCATGGGGAGAAGGCGTGAGCTTATGTATGTGTATCTGTAAAATTGTTTATTCTGCAAAAAGAAAACGCACATTACAAAACAAATTACATAAAATACACACACATACAAAGTAGCCACAAAAGCCTCGTATTCAAAGAAGAAAAGAAGAATATAATATTTATTTGGACACAGTTCGTGAAATACAAATAACAAAATAAAACAAAAAGTGAAAATAATATTTTAACAATAATAGTGTCAGCCTCACTGCTGCGCCAAAAAGGTTCATTTCAACATTAATGCCAGACAGATGCTGTATATTCAAGCAATACAAGTTCAAGTTGTACGTAATATTAATGTAACCTTTTTACCAAGTTACGCCAAAAACGACCTATCAATAACTTGTAGAAATGTTTAATTAATAGACAATACTATATACGAGCTCAAACTCAGATAATCTGTACATACAAATAAATAAAATTGAAGTGCCTGTTTGTAATGTCAAAATAACAGATTTTTACTAAATGCATATGAAAGCTTGCTTATACGGTACTTATAACAAAAAAAAAACAATTTTTAAAATTTTTGTCTGTCTGTCTGTTCCGGCTTATCTCTAAAACGGCTGGAACTATTTTGACGGCGCTTTCACTGACAGATAGCTGATGAAAAGGCCTGTTCAGATATAAGCGATATCGTTGCCGCGCTCGATAGCGATACTGGTCCGCCTTCTGGTTAGTCTCTTTTGACCAGTTTCGCTATCGAGGGTGACAGCGATATCGCTTATATCTCAATAGACGTTTATAAGGAGTAACTTAGGCTACTTTTATTTTTTAGAAAAAGAATTAGGGTTCTGCGCAAAAAAAATTAAAACCAATGAAATTGTGAACAAAATCCGATTGAAATAGGGAAGTATTGACATCCACGCGAGCGAAGCCGCGAGCAATAGCTACTATTTAACTAAATATAGAAAATGATCCAAGGTTTCCAAGGTTTAATCCGATCGATCAAATTTAAAATTAGATTGTTCAAGCTGGCTCGACTTAGCCCAGACTTGCTCTATATTTGTTTCAAGTTTCGATGTTTGTACGACAATTTATTCACTGTGCACTGGTTTGTATGAACAATTCAAACTTCTAAGCTATTTGAGAACTTTATATTTTACAAGCTGTTTACGTGAACTAAGTATACTTACTAATTGTTAAATAAATTGACTACCAACTTAAATTGTTCGTATATTCAAAAACAATCAATAATTCAATTGTATTTCGGCTATCGCTGAATACCAGCGCTGGGGCTGTCTCGCATAGGCCAGACCTCGCCTCGTCGCGGCATTATGCTGAGCGATGGCCGTTTTGCGTGGATGTGACGCATATTTTCCCCCAACTTGTTATTTTTTGTGTTTGTGTTCTTTCTTTGCGTCATGTTTACCGCAAATAAACGTATTTTCTTTTTTTTTCACAATTATCATTCTTTGGCAGTGACTATAACACGGAAAATTGGTGTAGGGTGTCATTTTACTTAGCAAAAAAATTCCTGTGGTTTAAAGTCCTGTGCGAAACCTCTGACAGTAGGTTCATATTGTTCACATTGATAATTTCCGGTCAACAGTGATTTGAAATACATAATCACATAATCGGCCTACAATATTCCCACTGCTGGGACACAGGCCTCCTTTCTTCGAGAAGGAGTGAGCTGTAACCTACCACGCGGACCCAGTGCGGGTTGGTGGATGTGACACGTCTTGGAGTTTTTGGTTCTTAGACATTCTAGTTTCCTCACGATGTTTTCCTTCACCTTTTTGAGAGCAGTGGTGATGAAATAATTTACACAAAGTAAAGCGCCTTTCTGGGTCCGAACCTATGACCTACAACTCGTAAGTTGCGGCCGTTACCACTGGACCACCACTACTATCGTCTTCGTATCTAATTTGAAATGTTGAATCATAAAAACTGAGTAGACGTACCTATATTTTTCCAATATACCTGAGGGGCAATTCCCGTATTTATTTTATAATATAAGAACATTCACATTCTAATCTGTCTCAATTTGTCGTAAATACTAACGTATCATTTACCAAAATTTTTGACACGGTTGTCGCGGAGAAAAGAAGCCCAATTCCCGTAACTAAAAACGTTCAAAATCTAGTCGCAATCTCATCTCAGCGATAGTCAAATGTCAAAATGTAGAGAAATTATTGATATTTTTGACACATTGAGACTGAGATCAGACTGAATGATCTTAAAATTACGAGAATTGCCCCTCTGATTGCGAGTAAATTTTGAACGTTTTACGTGATTCGGCCTTAATTTGACCTCTCATTTTAACCAATGCATTCAAATAGGTACCACAGAGCAACTGTTATCTTAAATACAAATAGTATCTATATATTGTAATATCTATCTATTGCCAAATATGCAAGGGCTTCTGAATTTCATAAAGCCGTCTCAGTAACTGACAGATGGGAGTGACAGCTTATCGTGGTGCCCGTGGGATGGAGTGCTCTTAATTTGCTAACAGCGGTCACCCATTTAAGTCTTGACCTCGAAGCTCGATCTGCTGGATAGATAAACTTATATATATATCAGATTGAAGAGAACATACAATCGAGGTTACAGTTCGTCGAACCTAGAGGTTCCCAGACTTTTTTTCTCATAAACACTTTCAAAATTTAGCTGGTTCCTGTGGACTCCCTGCAGCTACATTTCTACCATATTGCCCAAAACTCGACAAAAAATGTGAAGCTAGACCCCAACGTAGACCTCCGTCGAGTCTCCCCTGGACCCCTGGGGGTCCACCTGGGCCACTTTGGGAACTAAGGGTCTAACCGATGACTATTCGATAGATGATAGGCAAGCATAAGATATTTAAAATTTACACAATAGACGGGTGGCTGGCCTTCAATAAATATTATATTTCGTCTGCAATCTGTCATACAGTTACCTAATTACCTCTTCCTTCCTCTTTTTGTCAATATACTTGTGAAAGTTTAAAAAAAATATCCCTTGATCAATAACAGCCTTGTTCGTTCCATTTTTAAAATACTCTCAGACGCAGGTGTTCATTCAGCACCCTATTGCGTAACACGCTATCAACCATAATCTGAATGATTTTGAAGCATATTGCTAATTCATTATTTCATATGTTCTCAAAATTTGTCTGCTCAACAACGTAAATAACGCAATGAATGTTGTTGAACTGTCAAAATGAAACCGATTCGTACTGTAAGTGTGTTACGCAATTAGGGTACAGAGCCGAGACCACCACCTCTTAAAGCAGTATTATTTTAATCTTACTTCAGTGTCGGAAAGAGATAGAGCTAGACGTCCTGTATAGCTCCATCTGTTTCTCACACTGAAGTAACATTAAAATAATACTGCTTTAAGAGGTGGTGGTTGGCCCCCAGGATGGACAGACCAGTAATATAAATTTTCATCATAAGTATGTATTTCTGTTAAATTCTATACCCAAGTTTGTCTTTAATATTAAACATTCTATACGGATAGTTATAGGTACGTCGAAATCTGTTGTATTCACTTAGAAGACGTTTGTAAAATAAGATGCTAATATATTCAACATAATAACACGTTATCGTACATTTCGTGAGTTTCGTGGAAATTCTGGAGTGCAGTTATAGTACAGAGAGGTTTTTGAATTTGAAATGAGAGCTTGAGCGAATTAAGCTATTGACTTCTTGAAACTTTGAAAGTTTGGTTCCCTTTTGTACGGGGAATGCAATTTGTATCGGGCACGAATTTCTACCATTTAGTGTTAGTTCAGCTTCTCCTTCTTTTCCTCGTGCCGCCATGACTTGGTAAAATGATAAGGCTCACGAGTATCGTAGCGGGGCTGATAGCACAAAATATTTTATCATGACGAATACGGGTGATCACAACATAATATTATAGTCAGACCCTTATTACGTTTGTTATTCTAATTACTGCCAAGTCCAGCTTTTCTTATCAGTAGTAGATAATATTTCGCATTCCGATTCTCAAAATTATACTCATCTTTCAACAAAAAGAACTCTCGGTACATAATATGATATGAGAGACTTTGTCGAACTGAACGACCTTATCCTTTTATGTTGTCCTTGTACTTGATAAATTCTTGCTCTTGAACATCCGATCGTAAAATGGACTCGATGGACCAATAGTTTTCGATAAAAGCAAATATTCTTCTAAAAGTGTCTATTGGAGTTCGATATTAAATAATCTTGTCTCACCTACTCTTTGGTAGTCGGTAAAATAGATTTCCAACTTGAGGGAGGTTTGTACTTCTGCGTAATTCATGGCAGCCAAATGGACATAAATAATTATTTTATTGAAATACTTTATCACCTCATTACAAGCATCGCAGCATCCTATATTTTAGGGTCGCTTGTCTCGTCAGATAGTTTTGGTGTTCCTTCGATATTTGTATTTGTGCTGCCACTTGTATATGCCTTTCACAAATGATCACATATTCGTATATTTGCTGTCATCTTGATGGCAGATATTTATGGATGAATCATCAAATCAGATATTATTGCCGAGCTGTTCATCTATCTTCTTCTCTATTTATACAAAAGGAGAAACTGACCGACTGACTGAATGACATATCAATGCACAGTCGAAACTACTGCGACTAGGAACGTGAAATTTTGCACACGGCTTCCTTTTATAATGTAGGGGAGCACTAAGAAGGGGTTTGTGGAAATTCAACCTTTAAGGAGATGAAAAGGGGGATTTAGTTTGTGTGAAAATCTTATTCCTTGAGTTAATAAACTTTAAGGTTGACACGATCTAAGTTTATTCAGAATTAAAACGGAATGTTCATAAATAACAACTTATACCTAATTAATTAATAAAATAACAAAATTATACCCTAACTAACGTAAATGTAACTAAAGTTTGTCATAACGGAACTGTAATTTACCTAACATCTGTTGGTATAACCTATGCCCATAATAAAAAGATTTGATTTGATTAACTCAAAAATTTATATAAATAATCTTTGAGTCCAGTTATTCATCGCAAACATTTTTAAAAATTCCATCCTCGTGAGAGTAAAGGAGGGAAAAGAGGAGATACAGTTTATATGAAATATCTTATTCCTTTGATCTATTAACTTGAAACTTAGCCCAAATAGATTAGATCGTAATAAAAAAATTCGAAAACTACCTTTTAAAGGGGTGGAAGGGCTTTTAATTTTTTTCGAGGAAAGTTCCAAATCCACGCGGACTAAGTCGCGGGCTAAGTGCAAGTAGTAATATATTTATGTTCGTGACTGTACCTATTACTTAATCATTGACAACGATCAGTCCTTTGAAGCGAAATTCATATATAAACAACAAATCATATAAGTGCGTTCTGGTAATTCGAATTGTGTAAATGCCAATAATCACAGGATTTTTAATGATATCAAACAAGGATCAGTTTTGAAGTTAGATCAGACAAAATAGGAATGTAGGTATAGGTTGTATGTCGGTTAGGAATGTACCATTGGAGAAACGAACATCTTTACACCGTAAGGACTATTCTTGTTTGCAGCGCTCGGCTGCTATAGTAACGTTGGTAACAGATGTGGTAATCGTGTGCACGAGATTTTGTTTTCAAGTTGGTCAAATGTAAGTTTCCTCGATAGTACCATTAGGGTGTTAGAAATAGGATCTGTGCAAACCTTTTGAATTACTTTTGTCAAACGAAAGGTTATTGCAGACATACGTGGGTTTGTATTCGTTAGGTAAACTGATACAGTAATAGTACATTTTAGGGGGTAAAAATTAAGAAAAGCTGTGAAAATTTAAGAGCGATGTTATTTTTATTTAGCGAAATAGATCGGCACCCTAACTGCGTAACACACTATCAATCATAATCAAATCAATCATTAGCAAATTGCTAATGCAATTTGCTTCAAAATCATTCAGATTATGAAGCACAACGTAAATAACGCAATGAATGTTGTTGAACTGTCAAAATGAAACCGAGTCCTACTGTAAGTGTGTTACGCAATTGCCCCGCTGGGCTTAGTTTTCTCCTAAATTGAGCTCTGTGAGCTGACGTTCGCACAGACGTAAAAGTACCGCGGCGATTTTTTTTCGCGCAATGAATTTTCAACGCTCTGCTCAGCGCCGAGAGTTAAAAATCCTACAGTGTGTTTTTTCAACGCGCTGGAATGCACTCTATTAGATTCTATGCTCGGCTCAACACCGTGAGTTGAAAATCCAGTGCGCGATAAAATCCCGTCACGATATTTTTACGTTTGTGCGAACGTCGGCTTACACCAACTCACAACTTGTTTATTTCTAACTAGATTTAGCCCGTGGCTTCGTCTGCGTGTAGATCGGAAATTATCTCACGGGAACGTACTACCGGGATAAAAAGTATCCTATGTCCGAACCCAGAGCGGCAATTCTCGTATTTTTAAGAACGGTCGCATTCTGATCTCAGTCTCAATCTGTCAAAAAAACCTCTAATTTCCCTACATTTTTGACATTGATTGTCGCTGAGATGAGATTGCGACATGAATTTGAACGTTTTTTAAATACGATAATTGGCCTTCTGGTCACGGTCACGGTGGTCTACCCGTGTGTGAAATTCGTTCAGCCATTAAGGCGTGAAAAGTAACAGACAGACAGACAGAGTTATGCTAGCCGCACACGTAACGATTTACTTGCACAAATTTAGGCTTGCGCAAGTAAATCTTAACGTATCTGGGATGAAATTTATTATATTTTTTTTTTAATTTTATTTAGTATCTGAGCCATTTGGTGTCACGCAGACTTGCAGAAGTAAATCGTAACATGCGTGCCTAACATTACTTTCACATTTATAATATTAGTATGGTAGTATGCGGCTGGTGAGGGTGGGGCCGGATTTGGCGGACAGCCAGTTTGGTTTCCGCAAGGGGCGCTCTACGGTGGACGCCATCATGCGCGTTCGAGCCCTCACGACGGGGGATGCTGTGGCCCGGGGTGGGGTCGTCTTGGCGGTGTCTCTAGACATCGCCAATGCCTTCAACACCCTGCCCTGGAGTTGCATCAGGGAGGCACTCCGGTATCACCGAGTGCCGACCTACCTCTGTCGCGTGGTCGAGGCCTATCTGACGGACAGGGCCGTCATCTACCCCGGTCACCGGGGAGAGTGGAACCGGCGAGAGATGTCGTGCGGTGTTCCGCAGGGATCGGTTCTGGGACCGCATCTGTGGGACATCGGGTACGACTGGGTGCTGCGCGCTGACCTCCCTGGTGGTGTCAGCGTAGTTTGCTACGCTGACGACACGCTGGTCCTGGCGCAGGGGAGGTCGCACCAGGCGGCGGCCGAATTAGCGGCACGCGGGGTTGCGACTATCGTAGAGAGGATCCGGCAATTGGGACTCGAGGTGGCCTTGCACAAGTCCGAGGCCATGTGTTTTCATGGTCCTCGGAACGCGCCACCATCGGGTTCCCAAATAACGGTAGGCGGGGTTCCCATCGGTGTCGAGTCGACGATGAAGTACCTGGGACTCGTCCTCGACAGCCGGTGGAATTTCGTGGAGCATTTCTGACGTTTGGCTCCCAGACTGGAGCGGGCCGGGGCTGCATTGGGGCGGCTCCTGCCCAATCTGGGGGGTCCAAACGCCTCCTGCCGGAGGCTCTACGCGGGGGTCGTGCGATCCATGGCCCTTTACGGAGCTCCGGTGTGGGCGCGTTCCGTGAGGCGGCGACCGGTCCGTCGGTTGAACGCGTCCCAGAGGGTCATGGCCATCCGGTTAGCCCGGGGATACCGCACGGTCTCCGGGGAGGCGGCGAACCTCCTTGCCGGATTACCGCCATGGGATCTGGAGGCAAAAGTCCTCGCGCACATGTGGGAGTGGCGCGAGGAGGCAGGACGCCGGGGAGTAACTCCGTTGCCGCGAAAAATCGCGGCACGGCGGACAGAGCTCCGGCAGGATCTCATGGCGGCATGGAGAGTGCGATTGTCGCAACCCAGCGCTGGGCACGCCACAATTGCGGCGATAAGTCCCCTCTTTGAGGAGTGGCTAGAGAGGCGCCACGGCGTCCTCACCTTCCGCCTGACGCAGGTCCTCTCCGGACACGGGTGCTTCGGGAGGTACCTGTTCCGAATAAGGCGGGAGGAAACGCCCGGGTGTCACCACTGTGTGGATCGCCCGGAGGACACGGTGGAGCATACGGTGGAGGTTTGCCCGGCTTGGGCGGAGCACCGCCGTGTCCTCGCGGAAGCGATCGGCGGCGGCGATCTCTCGCGTCCGGCCCTGGTCCAGGCCATGGTACGGAGCGAGAGTGCATGGGAAGCCAGTACCTCCTTCTGCGAAGCAGTAATGCTCGTGAAGGAGGAGGCGGGACGCGTGAGGGAGAGGCAAGCTTTGCGCCCTCACGCCCCTAGTCGCCGCAGGAGACGCCCTGGGCGTTGGGAATTGGCAGCCGATTCCCGGCCACCGTAGGCGCGGGCTTGCGGACGACGAGCAATGGGTAGCTCGCCGTCCGGTAAGGACCAGGCCCGAGTCGACGGCGCGTCGTGTTCCACGCGCGCCTCAAAGAGATGTCAGCACTATTGACGGGGTCCGCTAGGGCCGATGCCAGCTAGGGTTGCGGGATGTTCGAAAGAGTTACCGTGGCCCCGGCACAGGCAACAGAAGGAACACGGGTGGGTTTTAGTCAGTAAAAGTCTGACACGCCCTCCCGCTCCGCCCAGAGCGGGAGAAGTCATTTGATGATTTCCCATCCACAAAAAAAAAAAAAAAAAAAAAAGTATGGTAGTATGGATAATATTATGTAAATATGTTTTGAACTTTGCTTTGGATCGCATCTCTAAAACGCTTATTGAAATTGAATACACGTATACTTACAATATTCGCTTTGCATTAAAGATATTTCATATTTCACATTCGTTCCATATTTCTTACACATTTTCAGGAAGTCAAATTTTAGGGTACCGTATGTCTGAAAGAGAAAACGAAATCCTTACAGGATCACGCGTGTGTCTGCCGTTCTGTCCGTCTGTCCCAGCCAATTTGCTCCGAATCTAATGGACCGATTACGTTGAAATTTGATACATACATCAATTTCTGTGACCTAAATACGGACGTGTTACGTAAATAAATGAATTTTGGTTATAGGAGTCACTATTAAGTGACAAATAAGAAAATTTAAAAAAAATGTTTTGCACACTGTACTTACCTGTAACTCCCCTTATCTGGAAGAGGTAATTAACAGTCCACAATTCAGTTCTTCAGTAGACTCTATGTAGAAAAAAAACGTACCTACACACATAAATTCACCGAATAAAGATTTCTCATAACCTTTCCAAGCTGATACTAAAATTATCATTGTTATTTCATTGGCCGGCTGATGTCAGTGTGATGGCAGGCTGGTTAATGTCCGAATAAGGATCGGATTAGGGCTGCCCAGAGGTTTATTGCTACGGGAATAGAATTGTGGATAGGTAGGTTGGAAAGGGAGAGAATATTATGTCTTTTTTTTGGTTTAGAGGAGGATTTTAATTGATTTTGAATGTATATCATTTTAGTAATGCTGGACAACAGTGCGAGTTTTGATCTGTCCCTCGAACTTTAGCAGTGTGATTCTGTAAGACCTCATTCTAAACCTCGAATCTGAATCCGCTGTGTGTTTCTTGATTGGTATTCTAAAAACTCGGTTGATAATTCGGATTAACACTAATGCCACCCTTGCGAGCGTGTCAGTGAGTTGAACTAAATTGACCGGGAGATTTTGACAGATAAAGTATGAGATGACGTTAGAAGTGGCATTCAGTAAGTTAATTCCCCGTCACTTCGTCGCTCACTTCGCGCTCGAACCTAATTCAAAGTGTCAAATAAAAAGCATCTATTTTACAGAAGCGAATTCCATTTGATCAGCAGCCATCAAGTCCTTTTTTAAGACGCAGATATATGCCAACGGTCTTGAGAATAGCTTGCGCGTTCTGTGCTGAGTTCATGCAACGCGTCGGTCGTACGTCTATCTAGTAAGAGGACTCGCCCATCAAGGAGCGCTGTCCCAAATTAGACGCATTATTAATTTACTATACATAAAAGAAATGGTATTATATTAAAATACGTATTTTATTAGATTAATAATTAAATTATATATCTATAAAATGGTGAAAGTTTCGTAAAAATACGCTTGATAGTTTTTACGTGATTATCAGTTTTAATCCGCATTTGACATAACTTTACAAATTAATTACACTATATGATATAAATATAGTCTAAAATATTCACATATTACGTTATTAAGAAAATACTCTAATTTAACATATATTTTTCCCAAATCATTAACACTACTCGTTTAGACGTAATCTTCAGTTTAAAATTATTAAAAGTCGGTTATCGTCGCCTTAATATTATAAATGTGAAAGTAACCCGTTTTAATTCCGGATAAATTCAGTCGAAAATTATTATACTTTCCCGTGGGATAATTTCGGAATTCCATGCGGTTCGCCCGCATGGTACAAGCTATATTAACTGATTTAATTATGCTTTCAGTATTCTCTGAATAAATAAAACATTGAAACACAAATATTAGTAACGCAATTTTCAGATACACAACGAAATAACAAAACCAACCGGTGTATCTCGCAAATAAGTCGTTTGCCAGGAAATATATCAGCCACCAGATGTCAAGCGGCTCCCGATTGGTCGACACTTGGCAACTTCGGCTTCCGACTTTCCGTCTAAAAATAAGTATCTAGGTACTATCATTTTTAACTTTTGATTTCTTTTGTTGTTCAGAATTCGTGTTGTATTAACTACTATTATTTGATTACCGTATTTTTATATAAAGTCAAATTTTAGTAAGCGCAAATGTTTTAAGGAGTTTATCTACTCATAAAACTAAACAACTTTTCCTAATACACATGGGTCAAAATGTGAAAAAAATTTTTTTTAACCCGATACTAAACCAGTCAGCTGAGCGTACAATTTTTATAAGGACAGTCCAAAAAAATCGTATTACGACCCATGCTTATTGGGAAAAGTTGTTCAGTTTTATGAGTAGATACCCTTAGAATATTTGCGCTTACTAAAATTTTAACCTTATATGTATATCTATATTAGGGGGTATATATAGTCAAGGAAATAAATTGTGTAAGCAAAATGAGACCCTACGTCAATTTGTCGGGTTATAACCATTTCGCTTAACAATTCAATTCCCTGACTAAACAACAAACACATTCTTCAGCGTAAGTTATCTCTATGAAAAATGAGAGGAAAACATCAAAGCTAAAGTTGTCACAAATTTAACTAAAGTCTAATGAGTTTAAAAGTTTGCAATTAGTTTGCCTTGCATCTTACAAATAAATCATATACTAAATACTAACGAACATAAGTTAATACGTTAATTAATTGTTATAAATGAATATTAGTGGTTTTGATTGTATTTTTTTTTTGCAACCCGAGAAAAAATAAATAAAAAGAGTAATTATTTTACTACCCAGAGAATATTAAATACCGTTTCGTTTCTAGCAAAGGTAATAACCCTCTTTCTTCACTTAGTTTAGAATAGAAGCCGACCGCAAAGTTTCGATAGTACAGACAGACACTAAGGCACACGAGGTTAAGGCATCAATAGACTGAAGAAAAGAAAACAACAACACAAAAAAAGAAAAAATTCTGAAAGTAAAGTGCTAACAAGCAAAGTTAATCAATTTTACATGGGACTAACTTCGAGGTAACCCACCCAAATAAAACAAGAATTCAAATAAGACTACTCTGTAAATGATAAATGATAATGATAAATGATTTTATTTCTGTAAGTAGGTTTATACAAACACTTTTACACGTCAAACATTTTTTTTTTAAACTAGATGAGGCCGGCGTTTCCTATCTGACTACTCTGAGAAGAAAGGCCGAAACAAACTCAGAGGTCACAGTCTCTGTTAAACACATAACACATAACATCACGCCTTGTTTCTCCGAAGGGTTAGGCAGAGGTGCACCTTTAGTACACTCACATTTCGCCAGTTATGTTTAAGTCCCATGTAAGTTATGTGTGTCCCATGTATGTGTGTTTTTATCGTATTTTCAGTTACTATTCCTTTATTTCAATGTAAAATTACGTTATCTGTACGCAAGACTCCATTTATGTAAATTGTAAATAAAACAGCTAAAATAAATAAATCAGCAATGGATGATGAAATACACGGCGGCCGAAGGCTCGCTGCGTTGCCGTTCGCTTCGCGCGTTTTGCCACGGTAACGATACATTGCGTGGATTCTTTTAACGTTCCTGAAATAATTTCATGTACCGGTTATCTTAGTATGATGTATTGAATTCACCTCATCAGTCTGCGGAGGGCTGTCCTTTACATCCTGTATAAAAAAAAAATACGCGTCGACTTGAGAACCTCTTTTTTTCGTCGGTTAAAAGAAACCACTCCAATCTAAACTTCAAAGTTAAAATCAATCACAATAAATTACAATCACAGAACTGGATCAAGCTAAACTGACAGGATTTCTCAATTTCCTTAATTTGTGAAATACTTTCAGTTCCGATTGATGCTTCTGTTCACTGAAGCTTCGTTCTAAATAAATTGCATTCGGCGAAAAGCCTTGAGTTAATTAAACCCGATTTTGGCTGAGCTTTGTCTGAGCTGTAGATTTGCAATACGTTTGGGAATGCCCTATTTTGGGGTAGCATGTAGTAATAGGTAGTGCTGATGCCTTAGTATCCCATTTCCATGTCCATTACAGTGGCGAAGGGTTTATGTAACACTAGCACTTCCTGCGCGACTTCGTCCGCGTGGATTTCGTACTTTAGTACTCCGTTAGGGGTAGATTTTAAAAAAACCCTGATACAGGTTATTATTTATTGTCGATCTTAATATAAACACTGAGTTTTTAGTTAATCGTACCGCATGTTAAAATTTTTCCATACAAACTTTGACACCCCCCAATCCCTCTTTAGGGAATAGTTTAGAAAAACAAAGAATTACAAACTTCATAATTTACTTATATAAGTATTCGTGCCAAGTTTCAAGTTTATTATCTCGAGAAATAAGATTTTTCATACAAACAACACCCCCCTTTTCACCCCGTTAAAGGTCGAATTTCCAATAATCCTTCCTTAGTGATTGCTTACAACATAAAAGGCATCAAATGCCAAAAGTTTTTTTAGGTTTTTCAAGATTTTAGCCGCAGCGATTTAGTTTGTGCGTTGATGTATCAGTCGGGACAAGTAATTATATATGTATAGATAGACAGATAGATGATTCGGATTAACTGTTACGGTTCCATTACTCAGTTGTTATGTGCAGACATCTATCTATTTTACATTAAATAATTTGTTATGCAGGTAATGCACATTGCACAAAGTTGCAAGCAAGAAACGGTCACAAAAATATAGTTAAAAGTATTTACCCACTCACTAGTCACTATGTTAAAAACTATTTATTGTAGTTAGGTAATTAAGTGACAAACTTATATGACCCTAAAACAGCCTTTCCCAAAGTGGGCGATAATGCCCCCTTGTGGGCGTTGCAGGCCTAAAGGGGAGCAGTAAGAGACCCAGAAAAAAAATGGAGGCGTTGTGTAGAGGCTTAGAGGGCGATTTATAATTTCATCTAGGTACTTGTTTTTAAGTACTTAGGTGAAAAAATGGGGGCGCTAAAAATAATTTATTCTCAAAGTGGGCAGTAGACAAAATAAGTTTGGGAGCCCCTGCCCTAAAAAGTAACTACGCTTTGCAAACTTCATAATTGGTCTACTTAATTGGTGATGGTACTAAGTTGTCATTAGCACAAGGACAATGCTCCCGCACCTACATGGTATCTCGCTATTGTTTCTTTACACAAAGCTCATGGTTTTTCTTTGAACCACAATTTATAATATTAGGTTTGTATTAAACGTAAATACGTGTTGAATGATCACCCAACATTGTCTTGAAACCTTAAGAAGTATACAATTGGATTAGTACCGTCCGCTTCACTCGTACGCGACATCACATTCGTATGTACAATCGGACTATTGTGTGGTATGTACCATTTGTTATCACAGGTAATATTTTGTATTGTGATTATAAAAAAAATAAACGGTTATTTGTATAAACTCCGAGTCAATTTTATTTTCTCAAATCGTAAATACAATATAGAATTACTAACTAACTATACAAATAAATATACAAAACAAAGGGAAACTAAGGCATCGAAGTACTCGTCCGCATCGCTGTCATCAGAAGACTGGCAGCTTTGCCACAGTTGCCACGTTGAATGGCAATGCTAATTCTTTGGCCAAAGAACGAGCCAGCCCTCTGGTCACGTGAAGTGTCGACCAGTCGGCGAGAAATTTCCTTAAAAAGGAGATGTTCACTCGGGCCCCATGATCCGAGCGTTTCGACCCCAAACGGCTCAAAACTGTAGTTGCCGATAAGGCTACAGTATTTGCGTCGCTTAGGGTCTCAGCAACCGCCGCGCGCCGCAGCGGCGCCAGTACAGCATGCCGTGCTTGGAACATGAGATGGCGCAAGGGTGTCGACACAGGTTGCATAAAGACGTTTTAGAAAGAACATAATTTCCTGGACTTACTGGACTTACTGGAATTGTTGCAAAAATGGGTGAGATAACGAAGTTTTTGTCAAAAATATTCTACATTACAATGATGAACGGAAAACTGGGTAGTTTGTTACTAATATAATTAATACTAGGGGAGTAATTACTAATGGGATTTACGTGGTATGACATCAGCTTACAGTTAAAAATACCTATAAACTTGATGAATCTTTACTCTTCAATGTATCAGTCCTCTTCCTTCTAACTCAGCCCTTCTGTGGCTTGATGGATTGCTTGGTTCTCCGGCACTAACAGCTGTTCTGACATTTGGCTTGTCTATCTTTGGACTTTACTTTTTTTCCTGGCACAATTTTCAAAACATTTCTTTTTTCTCTCACTGTTAGTCATCTAATTGTTTAATCAATGCCAAACACCCCACAGACATTCAATTATTTCGCAGCAATGGTGTGCCTTATAAATATAGCTTGGCCAATCCTCCGTATTGATTATAGCACGGCCCTCACGGTCAGCCAGTTACGGCCAATGTGACTAGATATAGGCCGCTCTGGAACTGAGACGAGGTTAATATCAGTTTGATTAGATAGCTCAGGGAATACTGATGCAGACGTATGATTGATTCGTCGAATAGGCCTACACTGTCCGCCCATGCCTATTAAATACTGTATTTTGAAAAAAAAAAGGGTGGGTCAGCTCCGACGGCACGACTGGAGTTTAAAGAAAGAAGAAAGATAAAACGTTTATTTGCGGTAAACATGACGCAAAAAGAAGAACACAAACACAAAAGAAACAAGTTGGGGGAAAATATGCGTCACATCCACGCAAAACGGCCATCGCTCAGCATAATGCTGCGACCCTATGCGAGACAGAGCCCCAGCGCTGGTTTTCAGCAACAGCCGGCGTTGACGTGATGACGTCTGCCGGTGCAGCACGCAATGTAATTTAAAAAAGAAACAAAATAAAAACAATATCTAAATCGAAAATGATTATTTACGTACAATATTAAGAATGGCAACATTGCGTTTGTTTACTGCGTGAAAGGAAGGTCTTTCTGCGAAAAATACCTTGACTTTTCGCAGAAAAACGTAACGCCTTTGAGTTAACGCTTGTATTAATTTCACTCCTCATAAAACTTTCATACCGGGGGCCTTATATGAAAATCGATTCTTAAGGAGTAAACTCCAATATTGTAAAAGTCTTGTTATTTTTAAAAGAGTAACCATGGAGTTTCTTGCTGGGTCTACTCCATAGAAAACGACCAATTGGAACCGTGCTTCTGACGTTTCATAAGTGCTCATGTAGGTTTATGTGGAACTAGCGGTCGCCCGCGGCTCCGCCCGCGTGGATATCGGTTTTCGCGACAAAAAGTAGCCTATGTGTTATTCTGATTTATATAACCTATAGCGGTCCCCCGCGGCTCCGCCTGCGTGGATGTCGATTACCGCTACAAAAAGCCTAAGTTTGATCCCATGTGTTCAACTACCCAAAAAAAAATTCAGCATTTTAGCCGACAAACAGGCAGATAAACAAACAGACTTTCGCATTTATTTTATTAGCAGAATAAGATAACTTCATGTGTTCAATATTGTTTTAAAGGATAAAATTTTTGTGGAAAAAGTTACTGAATTAGAGCTTCCCTTTATACAACATTTGATGTAATTTTATCTTGTGGCAGCAAAATGTATTGATGTTCGGGAGACCCAACTCGTGATAGGCCAACGTACAGTTGGCCATGGGTAAAGCATTCCTTTCGTAGATCAATCCCTACTAAATTGAAAGTTTGGCCCTGGGACTTGTTAATTGTTAATGCAAAAGAAGTTTTCACCGGAAATTGAAGTCGTTTAAATGGAATTGGTAAATCGGTGGGGATCATCGGTATCCGAGGAATGTGAGCTAATTCACCAGCAGCAGGGCCGGTGATAATGGTCGCTACAATTAAATTGTCTTTTAATTCCTTTATAAGTAGCCTCGCTCCATTGCACATATCGGGAGGGCTCAAATTTCTGAGAAGCATTATTGGCGTTCCGACTTTTAACGACAGTTGGTGAGGTGGCAGTCCAGCGGGGTTGAGAGAATTTAAAAATTCCTGTGGGTAATGTCTATGTCTATGTGGGTATGTGTGTACTGCGTCTTCGATATTAGTGACAGTGTCTATGGATTTATAATGCTTAACTTGACCCAGGACTCTTTGCATAATTAAATTGTTTATTTCATTGACCGTGTCATTCCTAGGTGACACTATTGCTCTACAACACAGCCAACGAAAGTCATTTCCATGTAAATTTTATATGCCAGGGTATACTGCATCTATCAAGCTTTCTAAAGAATAGACTCGATCGACTCGACTCGAATCGACGCTCGACACTCGACTCTCGTGCGCGTAACTCAGAGGTTCTTACATTTTGTTCATGAAGTCGTTGCGAACGCTCGACACTCGACTCTCGTGCGCGTAATCACAGGTTCTTACATTTTGTTCATGAAGTCGTTGCGAACGCTCGACACCCGACTCTCGTACGCATAACTCAGAGGTTCTTACATTTTGTTCATGAAGTCGTTGCGAACGCTCGACACTCGACTCTCGTGCGCGTAACTCAGAGGTTCTTACATTTTGTTCATGAAGTCGTTGCGAACGCTCGACACTCGACTCTCGTGCGCGTAACTCAGAGGTTCTTACATTTTGTTCATGAAGTCGTTGCGAACGCTCGACACTCGACTCTCGCGTGCGTAACTCAGAGGTTCTTACATTTTGTTCATGAAGTCGTTGCGAACGCTCGACACTCGACTCTCGCGTGCGTAACTCAGAGGTTCTTACATTTTGTTCATGAAGTCGTTGCGAACGCTCGACACTCGACTCTCGTGCGCGTAACTCAGAGGTTCTTACATTTTGTTCATGAAGTCGTTGCGAACGCTCGACACTCGACTCTCGTGCGCGTAACTCAGAGGTTCTTACATTTTGTTCATGAAGTCGTTGCGAACGCTCGACACTCGACTCTCGTGCGCGTAACTCAGAGGTTCTTACATTTTGTTCATGAAGTCGTTGCGAACGCTCGACACTCGACTCTCGTGCGCGTAACTCAGAGGTTCTTACATTTTGTTCATGAAGTCGTTGCGAACGCTCGACACTCGACTCTCGTGCGCGTAACTCAGAGGTTCTTACATTCTGTTCATGAAGTCGTTGTGAACGTTCAGGTGAAGATAATCAATACGACGTATTCTTGCTGCCCTTGCTTGAGAACTGTGTTTAGAAAGTTGAGACCTCGTTCTTTTAGGTATTTTGCAGACTTTAGATATATCTGTAGATATGTAACAAACAAATAATATATATAATTAAGAAAATGTTAATGGCGTGTAATATTTTAGCTCAGAAAACAACTGTTTAGCCCTAAAAAGAACTGTTATTTTAGCCCTGTAAAGAACTGTTTTTTAGCCCTGAAAAGAACTGTTGTTTAGTTCTGAAAAGAACTTTTGTTTAATTCTGAAAAGAACTTTTGTTTAGTTCTGAAAAGAACTTTTATATAGCTCTGAAAAGAACTTTTATATAGCTCTGAAAAGAACTTTTATATAGCTCTGAAAAGAACTTTTATATAGCTTTGAAAATAAACTTTTATGTAGCTCTGAAAATAACTTTTTGTTAGGTTTAGTTTTAACAACGAAATCTAAAAATTTTCGTACGAAAATTATTAGAAACCGCGCGCTACCGCTGCGTAAGCAGCCGACCACGCGTCTGAGCCGCGCGGGTACCTTACTCATAGACCTAAAGTAGAAATAGTATTATATTGATTTCGCCATAACTTTCACACCAAACGTCCAATTTTAATGAATTAAAGACTAAATATTATCTACATAAACAGTACTTTGTGACAAAATAGTTTATTTTGATAAGGACTAATGACATGTGTAAAATAAATGCGTTTAAATGAAGTCCTAAAAAAATCAAGATTTTTAAATAAAAAAATGGTTGTTGTGCTTAACTCGAAATAGATAGGTATAGTGTGTCGCGGACTTTTTTGTAGATATTTTTAAGGTATTTAATTAATTAGAACATTTTATGGTTCTATCTTTTATAGTTTAGGCGGCGTACGCCAAATAAGGAACTTTTTTGGATGATTTTTTACACCTTGGGTCCGAATAACCCAAATATACGGACCCCTATTTTTTCTATAATAAAATATAGCCTATGTTACTCGCAGATAATGTAGCTTTCTAATGGTGAAAGAATTTTTAAAATCGGTCCAGTAGTTTTTGAGTTTATCCATTACAAACAAACAAAAATACAAACTTTTCCTTTTTATAATATTAGTATAGATTTGTTTTGTTGTTATATGATTTTAATTAATTTAAAGATTTTAGTTGATTTCTTAATTTTAAATAATATTAATGATGTTAATGATTTTAATGAATTTAAAGATAATTGTAATTTTATTTATGTAATTAGTGTCATGCTGTCTTTCTTCAGTGATTTGTTGTTGTATAAATAACTGCAGCAGAGCCCCGCGGTATCACCCGCATAAGTTTCGATCCCGTAGGGATATCGTGATAAAAAGTATCCTATATGTTAATCCAGATTATAAACTATCTGTGTGCCAAATTTCATCCAAATCCCTTCAGTCGTTTTTGCGTGCAAGAGTAACAAACATCCATCCATTCATCCATCCATCCATCTTTACAAACTTTCGCGTTTATAATATTAGTAGGATAGGAAATATGATAGTGTCGTAAGTCTCGATCTCATTGTTTTGTTATTTTAATTATCTATTCGTTATAATTATTATAATATTAGTTTTAGGGTCATCTTATATCCGTCCACGACTTAAATTGATCTCATTTGTTTGCAAACTATAAATTATTAAGTAGTGCTATAATTAATATTCTTAAACTGTACTATAAATATGGACTGTAAAAGTTGTTTGAATTAAAAGTTATATTATTCTTATTACCTATAAATTATAATATTTCCTAATTGTGATCGTCATCATTTTCTCTATTGGAGTTTCCCGGAACGTTCTTTGAACATTTCCCATCACGTTCCCGTATCTTCAGTAGCCTCCCTACATCAACACACACATAACCCCAGCACTTAATCAACATGGCTTCCACATGCCGTCACCGCACAAACCGCTCACTATAAACGCCTCGCTGACAATGCGGTAACGTTCATGGTCACTCATTTTAGCGTGTAAAGTGTTTGATTGATTTCTAGCACCTAGTGCGCTGCTAATTTGACATAATTTAGGAGGAGTTTTGTCAAAAGAATATCTAATTGTGATGTACGCTCATTCGTCATCATCTGCCAAGCCTTTTCCTAACTTTGCTGGGGTCGGCTTCCAGTCTAACCGGATACAACTGAATATCAGTATTTTACATGGAGTGTCTGCCTATCTGACCTCCACAACCCAGTTATTGGGTTACACGATACCCCTTGGTAAGAATGGTTGTCAAATTTTCGGATTTCTGACTAAATGTAACGACTTTCAAAGATCTAGGAATGACAGACACGGAGGGGTCTCGATATGTAATGAAAGAAAAAAATAAAGAAAATACGTTTATTTGCGGTAAACATGACGCAAAGAAAGAACACAAACACAAAAAAGAAACAAGTTGGGGGAAAATATGATAATATAATGGATGGTCACCCATCCACGGACCGACCTCAGCAAGCGTAGCTTAACGTGCGGCTGTTGTTACTAAGCCACGAACCCCTCTGTCATTCGTATCACGTAGTAATAGGATTTGCTTTGTAATTTGGGCAAACTGAGCACGTATACTATAAATTAAACTACTAAAAGTATGTAAATCTCATTCATAGCCTGACATCATTAATTTCCCTATATCTAAGAAGTTTATCACACACTAAGAAGGGTCCACATAAGAAATATTTGTATGGGAACAACAGATTTAAATGAAACTACAAACAGAGGAGTCGCCTGTTGGAGATTTGAGTTTTTACTTCCATAAAGAAAGCCATATCTAATACAGTATTTTTATATCACGAAGCGACGCGCGCTTTACTTATGGTAACCAAAGTGTACAAACACGCTGTGAATGTGTGTGTAAGAACAGGAGCCACCGGTACCGTACGAGACAATGTTGAAGTTGGAAGTGTGTGTGCGTGTGTGTATTATGTGCTGACGCTACTCGTCTTTACGCACACATTCACAGCGTGTTTGTACACTTGCAGGGCTATCATGACACACGAGACAACTACTCACTCTCGCGTGAATAATTGTTGTCTATTTCTGTCACTTTTCTCGTTTTCTGACGGCGCTGCCATACAAAATACTCGACTCGTTCTGTCAAAATTGATGTTTTCTCAACAAACCCTAACATGGCAGCTAAGTTATCTCGAATTTTGACAATTCAACACGAGATCTCCGATTCATCTCTTGTTTACTCGTCCTCGATTTTGACGACGACAGAAAAATAGACAAAAATATGATTAAAAAAAAACCTCCCAATTAACTTGGCAGTTTCATAATTGTATTTATTTTAATCATTATTTTTTTTTTTTTACAATGCATTAATACTTAATGAAATTACTTAGTTTAAACTACTATTTAGATAGGAACGAAGTTCCTTTCGGCGGCCGCGAGAGAAACTGTGACGGAGGGGAGCACTATTACGTAGACGAGCACCACTTTCGGTAATAACCAGTCACTTCGCCATTTATGGTGATTAAAGAAATCTAGGGAGTTATGGCTGTATGGCAATATCAAACCTTTGCAACATAATTACTAAAATCGCCAGTTCTTTCCACACAGTTCTTTTTACATGAATGTGATGATTAACAACGTTAAGTGTTTTATGGGTATAAAAGCGAAATCAACCTCAGCAGCATATTTATCTCAACGCCAGTCCTTTTTAGTAAGTGTGGTGATTAATTGCAATATCATGGGTTTTATGGCGATTGTTAAAATATCAACCGTCGCTTTGTCGAATTGTGATAATCGCCCATTTGTCATTTGTGGTGATTATGTAGTGAGTATTATTATGAGCCACTAATTTTCATTTGCATCATTTTGTAATTTGGGCATGCCAAATAAACATTTAATTTTAATCGAAAAAGGCGACTACACAAAAAACTAAACATAAACTAAAAGAGGTGGACGTAAATCATTATAGTACATACTAATTCCATGTGTAAAATCGCCGATGTTGCTACGATAAAAATGATTTGTTTTTAATAACTTGCTAAATCGGTCTCTCGTCGCGAGATAAAGAAGTGTCAAAGTGCCTTTTTCGTGTTTACTCGAGCCTAACGATCATGTTGGGCATTAGGATGACGTCATAATCGTAGATAAATTTCGACAAATCGCCAAAGAGTGCGTTCTCGCGCTTGTCATGTTAGCCCTGTTGGTTACCAAGTAAAGAGTACCTCGCTTCGTAAGCCGTAAAAGAGGCCAAAAGTATTGAAAAGCTGACACTTCAAGTCCCCAATATCCTTTGGTACTTCAACTTGATATACGACATCTTCCTATAAACGACCATCGTTCCACGCGGAGATTCGGCAAAAAGTCCTGTCCTTCTCACCCAGAATTCTAAAAGGTCCTAACTAACGCAAGAAGTGAGCTCTGTTACATCATTTTAAATCTCAGTTTTTCAAACCATATTACCGAAAATGCTCTCGACGCGAGGGTACGTGTTTTTATTGCAACCATATTGTATTGGACGGGTTACCGAGACTTCCGTAGTTTGCTCTTTTTTGATATCATATTATTATAAATCATGTGGATTAATATAAGTTTGGTAGGAGTTTTATTAACTTATACGTATGTCGTGTCGTAGTCAAAATATTTACAGGATGTCATGAGTATAAGAATCGAATTTATTAGGACTTTGCTCATTGCTTTTCCGTGTTTTTATAATATTTCCCCAACTTGGGTGGAATCCAATATTCAGTTGATGAAGGCTTGTATCAATGTTTGTAAGGAAAATAGCTCTGCCCATATATTTTTAAATAATATTGACTCTATAAATTCTTTCGGTTAATTAAATATTGCTCTAAAATAATAAGATAGATGCGTAAAATACTCCTTATTATGTACAAAGTAAAAATTACAGACATAAATGTAGAAATTTTACATAGGGTGACACCATGGGCGGTTTAATTAGCAATAATATATGTCGGAAATACGTTAGTTGTCGTTTGACTAATTGGGACCCCAGCGCCACTAAGCGGCGCTCGACAAAGTCTGCAACATAACGCTCGTCGACCGGAGTAAAGCAGAGTTGGTCAGTGGCTGTCGAGTAGTGAATACATTAAAAACTGTCGCGCGTCCCATATAGTTGTGTGAATTGCTAGTGTGATCAATTTGAACATTAATTATAATTTGATTTGAACTGCTAACGGTTTTTCTATTGCGCAATAACCAACACTACCCGTAGCACGCCCATAGTAGTTAAAATATGGCTGAAGATAAATAGAGAGAGATGTACCTTCTCTGTTATATATATATAATTATGAGCTTCTAAAAGATCTCTAGCTCATAAAAGACATATTCATAAAAAAAACAAGACGGGAGCAAGAATCATATTTTGTAAAACAACATTATTTTACTGATACAACGAAAAATTTTGTTTATGACATGGAAGCAAGCTGTTTTTCTTTGAAAGTAATGCCACAAAATACTACTAATAATATATTCAGAAGGTTCATTTATACTTACAATAATAACCGTAATTTTATAAAACAGTATGTGTATCTGAAGAAAGTTTCTAAAAAAAAGTGGTGTGGTACAAAGGGCGGTCTTGTTGCTAAATCTGAAATTTTGCTGACGACATTTGGATGAACTTAAGAGTGAAGGAGATTCAGTAGGTTAAACTGTCTTGTTGTGTCATAAAGCTGTGTCACATCTGTTTTTGCTTTAATTTCAGACTGAAATATTTACCGAAAAAACTAATTATGTTAGATGTCTTTATGATCCCCTGTCGTATTAATTACATGCAAATAAATTTTCTTATTCTTTTTTAATTTGTAATACCACTGTCTCAGACTCTAAGTAATGAGACACGTGACTTACTATCGGATTAGGTCACTCATCGCTTAGCGCTCAGACACGTGGTACTCGCAAGACATCAGTCTTCTGTATTTTTGAATACTGTGTTATCTGTATTGGCGAAACATTGTAGGTAAACTACTTTAAAGACTCATTTTAAAAGACGTATTCAACCATTGTATAGTCGTTGTCGGCGTGGAAAAGTTACACATTTCATGTATGAAGAAGTAATGGAAAGTTCTCCATTTCGGCTGTTATTATTTCTCTGATGAAATGAAACCAAAACAAAATAAATTCCTGTTTGGCTTCTAAAAATAATCTTATTCATTGAAAGAAGAAATCGTACATTTACTTCATTTCACCTGTTAACCATAGATTTCAAAATTATCACATCGAGATGTTTATTGTGTCATACTTTTTTTCTGTAACTATCAGTATTAGATAAGTTTTGTCTACCTACAAAAAGCCCTTATGCTCCTCATTAAATATCGAAAGATGCCATAAATAGGACTTTCGACTTCGACAGCAATAGTAAAGTGTCAATCATCGCAGTGAACACTTGAGGCCCGATGTACCCAGCCAACATACCTCGATACTCGCTCCGTATCGGATGAAATTGTATCTATTTGTATTTTTAGATCTTCCACTTTTCCACTTGTATGCTTTCTTTGTCAACATTTTAGTTGGCATCAAAATGGTTTACACTTTTATAACTTTGACAGTACCGTTATTGGTTTCTTTTTGTACTTTAAAGGTTTTGTCCATCCCATTTGTTAGTTTATCACTTTCAATCAACCTACCTTTCAACCTTCAACCTCAATCAACCTTTTCAACCTACCTGGAATAAAAAGCTGTTAAATATTGCAACAAAACTATTTAAGTTGGAAAAAGGAAGGGACTAAATATATTCCCTTGCGGTATACCTTTTTTGTTTATCACAAAGTATTTAGACATACTATCATAAAATAAACTTATGACTCCATTTCTTTATCTGACATTATTATCTGTTTATTGAATACATTTTAGCAAGTAAATGATTTATTTATATTCTCATACACACACAAACAGTAGTATAAATAGTGTCAAAACCTCCCTATAATGCAAACAATTACTTTTTTTATAAAGGTACAATTATAAAAGTTTGAGGAGACCTAAAATATACTTCGGCAAAGAATAGAGTGTCTTCTATATAAGTTAGATTATAGTCATTTTCATAAACAGCGTAACTCCAGAATCTATCGTGCGGAAACTAGTATCGATTGCTTAATGCGCAGAAGAACTCGGCCAAGTCAGTGTCTGCTTTTATATTATATAACATTTGATCGGTGTCACTCTCTGATGTACAAAAAGAAACACGATACTCACCCCTGTAAGAATGTTGTTGTTTCTCTGTGGTTGCTCTTTACTAAGGTTTCAAGGTCTGCTTTATTTTGTTTTTGTATAAATATCATTTATTCTTTCATGTTTAGAAGATTTTTATGAAAAAATTCATGTATTTCAAAAGTACACAGATTGTTAATACCAATTATAAGCGTTTATTTTATTTTACTTACACTGATATGTGACTGTCAGCTTTCCTAAAAGTAAATAAATAAATGGTGACTGGTACAGCATATCTTAGTGGTACTCTGCCTGACAGACTCGTCGTAATAGGGATGATGACTAAAATTATTTTTTTGTCTGTCAGGTAGATTATTAAAATATATTAGAGACGTATTTTTTCTTTTTTTACGTAATCAAAAGATTACGGCAATACATTCAGCTAAAATGTGGCATGACGTCACGTCTTTATAGATTTTATACTGAGTTGTGACGTAGCGAGCCCCCACTCCCTAAGTTTAATGCGATTTATCTAAGTAATTTTTTATTAATATGATAAAGCAAAAAATACGTGTATAATATTTTTTTATTATCTGGCTGACGGACTAATTTGTTTTTTTTTTATCCAGGCATCACCCCTAATGTACATAGTCTAAAAGTATCATGAGACATCGGCTGAGTGGCCCTAGCTAAAAATAAGAATTTAAGCCGCCATTTCTTTCCACACGTGTAACAATATATTATGCATAAACAAATAACCGAAGCCATACCTAGTTTGAATTGAGGTTTCGAATCCCCCGGCTCACCCGGAAGCTAAAATACTTCAACACAACATCCATACGCATAATCAGCCTTTAATGCTCCCGCTGCCGGGACAGAAGCTTTCCCTCAGTGAGGAGTGGGCTGTAATCCACCACGCGGGCCCAGTGCGGGTTGGTAGATGTCACATGTCTTCGAATTTTCGGTTTTAGGATATGCCGGTTTCCTCACTATGTTTTCCTTCACCGTTTTGAGAGCAATGGTGATGAAATAATTTACACAAAGCAAAGCGCCTGTCAGGATTTGAACCTACGACCTACAACTCGCGCCGTTACCGCTGAGCCACCCATGGTGCACTGGTACCTAAACCTACTTTTGAACATGCAAAGAGAAATTAGATTCCATACTTCTCTGCTCTGCCAAAAGTTGTACATTTATTTTATTTATTTAAAACTCTTAGACCATCATTACAGGTTACAAACCTAATGCGATAGCTAAGGCTACTTATAGGTAACACGGGCTGGTGTCCGCAACTCCACGTCAATGCGCGTATTTTGCGTGATGGGTGGGAAAATCGATTATTCGATCCACCCCAGCTCCTCAAGGAAGGCCAGCAACGCCTTGGTGTTACCGACAATCTCACGTAGGGTACCTGGGTCACCGAAGTACTTTGCCCTGTATGTGGCGAGCACTGGGCAGTTTAGTAGCACATGAGCTGCTGTCTCGTCGTCCTCCATGCAGGCCCTGCACAGCGGACTGTCTGTGACTCCTATGACAAAGAGGTGTTTATTAAATGACCCGTGGCCAGTTGGTGGTATGGCTGCTGTAATTATACGCAGCTGCTGTTTATTTAGCCGGAGAAGCCGCTTCGTGAGGCGGCCATCAATTGCAGGGACTGCTTCCTTGGCCTGCCTACACTCACCCTGCTCTGACCATTGCTTGTGGTGTTGCTCGCTGGTGCGTTTCCTTACCAGAGTGCGTATGTACCCGAAGGGGAGTGGCACGATGGGTTCAGGTCCCACTGGTGCCATGCTCGACCCTCTCCTGGCAAGTTCGTCGGCTGCGTCGTTTCCTAACGAGCCGCTGTGTCCCTGGATCCATTGAATGGTTATGTTATTATGGCTACCCACCTGGTTAAGGCGCTGGTGGCACTCGTATATTAGCCCAGAATCAACTGTGTGGCTGTTTAGCGCTTGCAGGACAGCCATGCTGTCTGAGAGTATACGGATCGAGTGGTCCTTAACTTCCCTGGCCATGATGGCTGCAGCCGCCAAAGAAACACCCATGCATTCGGCCTGGAACACTGTGTTATGGACACCCAATGGTGTGGCTATGTGCATGTTGTGAAGTCCTCCGAGAAGATTCCAGCACCTGTACCACTACCTGTTTTGGATCCATCCGTAAAGATGCGCAGCTCCGCGGGGCACAAACCCTCACATCGGTGATCCTCGTGGAGTTGGATCCTGTATTTTTTATCAAAGATAAATTGTTTGGGTACCCGGTCATTTATGGCTTTCGTAATGGGGAACTCCTTGTTGAGTCCCTCAAGCAGCACGGTGTGTGGTGTGACTCTCTTACCCCAGAGATTCAGTGTATTAAGACGTACCGCCGCCATCGTCGCTTCCTGCTGTATAAACAGGTGGAGCGGTGGTAAACTCAACATGGCTTCCATTGCTGCAGTCGGAGTAGTCCTCATGCAGCCCGTAATTGCCATGCAGGCTAGTCTTTGCATGCGTTGCTTGCTAAGGCTACTTGTAAAATTATTAACTATTTTAAATAACACAAATAACATCTATTACAACAATACATTAATACAAAATTTCTTATAACTAGATACAACCTTATACAAAATTTTTAACTTAAGAATGTTTTACAGTCAAAAATTAAAAAGTAAAACAATAAAAGATACAATAAACATAAAATACACACAACACACATACACATAACTTTCTCTCACCCATTTTAACGTGCTATCTACATGTACGGAATCAATAAATCAATACGTATTCCTCAGAAGATTTATAAAGTTGGCTCAGTTTTAATATCTTTCATTCAGGGCCTCATTTTCAGGGCCCTTAGTACAACTGTTACAAGCATCAATCAAACATTGAGGAAGTTTTTTCTTTTTATTAAAACATAGCTCCTGCCCGCGACTTCGTCTACATGAAATTTCTTGATCCCTCGACCAACCACGTCGCATCGCATCGCACGCCCGCGCTAGTACTTCGTGTTCGCTAACAGTTCTTTCTGACTTTTTTTTTTTTTGATCGGCGCCTAAGGGTCGTAGCGTGATGTGAAAAATATAAACAGTCTTTAACCTTCCTCAAGAATTGGGCTGTCAAATGCACAAATAATTTTCAAATCTGACTGAGAGTTCCAGAGAGTTCCGGCCGTTAACGCGTTCAAAAAAAAAAAACTAACGAACAAAGTCTTCAGCTTTATTATATAAAAAAAATGTAGATTCGACAGTATATCTTTAATTAAAAGTTGAAAAGCGGGATTTTATTTTACGTCTGTTTTTATTCGTATTGCTATTTTTGAACTCGTTACGGAGAAAACTGGTCGTTACTAATCTTTTATTGCCCTGTTTTAAACATCCTAAGCTATTACTAAGCCTCCACTGTCCGTTCGTCCGTCCGTGTGTCTGTCAGCGGGCTGTATCTCATGAACCGTAATAGTTAGACAGATGTAATTTTCACAGATTGTGTATTTCTATAGCTGCTATAACTACAAATAGATAATAAAAATAAAATAAAGTTAAAAATTAAAGGTTAGAAATGGACACTTTAATTTTTAACTTTATTTTATTTGTAGTATATTTGTATAAGAAACGTGTTTTTTTTTGACTGCAGTATTTTTTTTAAAATATGTAGTGTTAAATATTGTACAGTGGTACGGAACCCTTCATCTGTGTCTGAATTAACGCATAGGATACTTGTAATCCGGGTAGCACGTTCCCGTGGGATATCGACATCCACGCGGGCGAAGCCGCGTGAAAAAGCTAGTATACTTATAATAAAATTATAAATGTGAAAGTAACTCTGTCTGTTTATCTGTCTGTTACCTTTTCACGCCTTAACGGCTGAACAGATTTGGATGAAATTTGGCACACGGATAGACTATGACCTGAGTTGGGACATAAGATACTTTTTAACCCTTTTCATCCCCTTTTGATCTTGTGAAATAATTTCAAACCCGCGGGAAAAAGCTACTTTTCATATATCTTCAAATACTCTTTCAGTCATTCTCGCCACCCACAGACAAACAAGATTTACTCTGTATACTCCCAAAACTCGGCAATAAAGACCATCGCAATATCTAAAGTAAATATATTGCCTCAATATACCCAATAAACATGAAAGTTACAGTACAGCCAATATTAAGTAAGTTACCAATGAAAACGAATGATTACAAGGAAAAACAAATCATAAGATTAATTAGGAGGCGTTTCATTTGACGCTTGATTTGTTCAGGAATATATTTATTTATATTTAGGTAGCTACTCCTCATCTTAGTTTAGGAGTAAAATCATTTTTGCCCGGTTCCTATTACATACTTGACGAATCGTAGATATAACTTACCAATGCTAGATAATGTTCTTATAAGTAATAACAGGCACACGGGTCGATCGATCAGGTTAAGCTACGCTTGCCGCCAAGACCCCTCCGTGCCTCGGAAAACACGTTATGCCGTTGATGCCAAGGCCCGAAAGTCTGACAACCAGTCTTACCAAGGGGTATTGTGTTACCTAATAACTGGGTAGTGGAAGTCAGATAGGCAGTCACTCCATGTGAAATACTGGTATTCAGCTGCATCCGGTTAGACTGGAAGCCGACCCCAGCATAGTTGGGAAAAGGCAGGCAAATGATAATAGATAATGTTCTACTTATTTCTATTTTTGTCTATGAGAGTTACTTAAATTACTGTACTGTGTACTGGCTTACTATGCTGCAACTCTGTTGTTTACACTTACATACATAAACTCACGCCTTCTTCCCACGGGGGTAGGCAGAAACTACAGAACGCCACCTGCTTCAATACTTACATATATTATTTTGCTTCGTTTAGGCACGATCGTAGTTTAATCTTCATAACTGGAGTGAATAACGTGAATATCATAATTTTACTGGGTTATTACATGGGGCGGTGTCTACAAGTCATAAATTGTAATCCTTGTTGAAAATATGTTAATTTTTAATGGAAACGGGATAATTATGGTACTAAAAACGTGAAAATAGTTTTCATTACTTTTTGGTAATGTTATTGCGGTACAGTCATTGGAGTTAGACCCGTTCACACGTCGTTTGTTGCAAAAAAAACGTATATACCTAAATGCGTTTATCGAATACCCACAAGACTTGTTAAGCAAACCGAATGAACTTTTAACGTATTCGGTCTTACTGCGGCTATTCGTTTTTACACGGAGAATTATGTATCGTGTGAACAACCCGCTGTTAATACGGTTTAAATCGAATATTGTATAAGACGTGCAGTGTATTGCCGTATGAACCCAGCCTAAGCTGTCAATCCCTAGTATAAGGAGGAATGACAGCTCACTTCACGTCAGGTGGAATGATAGCTCACTTCACTTCAGGTAGAATGATAGCTCACTTCACGTCAGATAGAATGATAGCTCACTTCACGTCAGATAGAATGATAGCTCACTTCACGTCAGATAGAATGATAGCTCACTTCACGTCAGATAGAATGATAGCTCACTTCACGTCAGGTGGAATGATAGTTCACTTCACGTCAGGTGGAATGATAGCTCACTTCACGTCAGGTGGAATGACAGCTCACTTCACGTCAGGTGGAATGACAGCTCACTTCACGTCAGGTGGAATGATAGCTCACTTCACGTCAGGTGGAATGATAGCTCACTTCACGTCAGGTGGAATGATAGCTCACTTCACGTCAGGTGGAATGATAGCTCACTTCACGTCAGGTGGAATGATAGCTCACCTCACGTCAGGTGGAATGACAGTTCACTTCACGTCGGTTTCCATGGTGAGATTTTTACAGCATAGACCAGCTGTAGTTATAAATCTTCTTTCTTTCTTCTCCGTGTGGGGAGAATTCTTGTCTTATGAAACTTCTACGATCTTTTAAGAAAACAAATCAAAATATATGTGGGTACCTACTTCCTGCATTCTTTCCTATCTACATTCGTTTTTACTGAGAAAATATATGTGGGTACCTACTTCCTGCATTCTTTCCTATCTACATTCGTTTTTACTGAAGATACAGTAAATTCCCTAATAAACTAAGTTACCTCATAACACAGTGCTACAAATGTTACTTTTATACGTCGTAAGTACGACGGAATGGGTGCCCATGTCATAATTTATTGCTGCTACCAAATACCGCTGATGTTACAAGGGAGTTGGTTGGGATCGGGTCATACTGTAAGCGGGAATATATACAAGATGTAACATAAATAACGCACAACCTCTTAAAGGGTCATTTTACTCATCATTATGAACAACTTTTACTTTTACTTTTTATCGCGAAAAAAAACCAGCTGTTCCCTATATAGCCAAATAGCCAAAAAGCCCCATATACTAGCCAAAATGTAGGGTTAGATATTTTTTTCACGATTTCACGTTTGGTCCCATAGTAAAAGTCCACCAACACCACCTTCTTTATAAGAATAAAGAAGGTGGTGTTGGTCGTTTCCTCTCTTGAGGTTGTCAATTTATCTTTCTTGTTTCTACATGGAGGGCTCAAACATCTACACAAAACCATTACTTTTTGTAGTACAAATAAAAATGTAAATTGGTTGCGGTAGAAACTTGTTCCAACAATGATTAAAAAGTGTATTATGGTGTGTCCAAACATAGCGCGGCATTTGAGCGCGGCTACCGCGTGCGGCCTGCCGCGCTGTGATTGGACGACTGCCGCGCGCGAACGCTTCTGTCAACCTGCCGCGCACAAACATTTGCAGTGAACATTCGTCAGTAGTTGTGTTTGGACGTATATCTGATGCGTATAAAAATGGACAACGAAACATCGATTCGTTTGATTGAAATGTATGGATCTTTTAATGTGTTATGGATCCTCGACAAAAAGAATACCATAATAAAAACAAACGTGAAGACATATGGGATGAAATAGCCAACAATTTAGATCTTCCTAAGAAGGAATTAAAATCTAAAATGAAAAGTCTTCTAAGCTCATACAGACATGAAAGAAATAGGGAAAAACAACCAATACGACTGGATCAGGTAAGTTTTTGCTCGACCTTATAGTAAATATAAATTCGGTACTACGAGCTTATATCAGCTGGCAATATATTATTGAAATCATATAAAAGTTTTTAACATATCTGAAACATCTTTTTTCTTATTTGACGTTTTGACAATCAGAGGCTAGACTATGAGTCTCCTGTTGCCAAACACCTCAAAGTTGTTGTTGTGTGCCAATCTCTCTTTGTTGTGATTGCTTTACGCCAGTGCGTACCTTCTTTTTGAATATGCGGTTCAACCAAGCTATGTAGGTAAATGTTCAAACTCCTCCAAGGACAATCTTAAAAACTGTGGTGTTCGGTAATTAATTTCGTAATTTATTGATTCAAAATTCTGTAACCTCCGCTGATAAAGTGGTTTCATCCAGCATTTTCTTATTTTAATAGGTTTTTTCTTATTCCTTCTTCGCAATTTTCGAATAATAAGCAGAGCTACGACACACGCAACCGCTTTCATTTTAGTTCTGATGCCAACTGAAGTGCGCGGCGTATCTCGGATGTGCCGCGCAGTACTGCCGCGCAAACATTCGTCGGTTTAGTCCCAACTAGAGCGCGGCAGAAATGTGTCCTGCGAACGCCGCGTGTTGCTGCCGCGCTCTTGCCGCTCAATGTTTGGACACACCTTTATTTCAACATAAACCAACCTTCCTCAGGCGTAACTCGCTACGCTTTCAGTGTGACCAGCGCTTTACCCTGTACATTAATATGACGTAGTACCGTACTAACACTTTGGAGTACATCTAGGTTACCAAAAGTATGTACGTGTTATCTATACAAGTGAATATAAGAACATACACATGCACATAATATTATATGTAAGTACTAGGGCTCCATGAACCTGAGAATGTTTTAATTTATGGCAGAGTTAGTCTCATACGTAGAAAGGCTTTAGAGGGTGTTAAGTCTTGCAAAGGTATAAAAAATGATAAAACAAGTAGTCGATTTACAGAATTACAAGAGAATAAAAAAGGGTGGTTATTATGAGGTGTTTTGTTTCCAACGCGGTTTGAAGTTAAAAAATTTCGCTGACGTCAACCAAATACAGGATGCTCCAAGAATCAACGTCAAGCCGGAAACGGGTGATAGGAAAGTTGGTGACAGTTAACAGAAAAATATTTAAAAAATCTTAGCGTTATGTAGGTTACTCAAAAAATAGGCATTCAAAAGAAAATCGAGAAAATTGACACCCTGTGCTGATCTGTGCAGTACTGTGACTACAAATCTTTATTTTTCTTATTTTTTTTTTTGTGATGTAACCCTTAATACCCTTCTGTAAACAGTCTTAAATTAATATACAACGGCTTCAGTTTTAAAGAAAATATCACTTTTTACCCAACTACGTACTCAAAATTATTACATCACCCAACTTAAACTGCCTTTAGTGAAAAAGAAATGTTACCAGTACTATTTTTTTAAATATTTTTTCTTAACTGTCACAAACTTGCCTATCACCCGTTTTCGGCTTGACGTTGATTTTTGGGACAGCCTGTATACCTACTACGTACCTACCAATAACTCGGTTTTTAATAACGTTTTTTTTTTAATTATCTCTTAGAAACTAATTACTTACTCTAATTACGTAAGCAAGTAATTCCAAGTAAATATAAATAACAGCACAACATGGTAAGAAGTATTTAATAAAGACTAAGAAATTGGGTTGAACTAGTCCGTCTTCTTCTCCGAAAAAGGAGCAATTAACAGAAATTCAAATGAATACCTTACTGCTAATTAAAACAAAAGTACCATCAAAACATCAGAAGATATTTAAATCGGATCATAAAATTAAATGTTACAGTAAGACTTAATTATTAATTAACTTACAAAATTGGTTTCGTTAATCACCCACAAAATTGTCTTTTGCGCTGTGAGTTTTAGGAAATCCTTTGGCATAACAACGAAGTTCCTTTGCCGAGTTGTTGTGCGTCATTAGGAAGCTTGTAAGTGACATTCTTTACCGCAACAATTTTTTTTTTTTATATTTTCAATGTACAAAAATGCCTCGTCTACTGATTTATTACGTGTAGAATTATAGAATAGATAGATAAACTCACTAGCTGCGAGATACTGCCCAACATTTAACACTTATGTCATCACAAAAGTAGAATTATTTTAGTGTTTCACGAAAATATTACATACCTTGCAAAAAAACATACCCACTTCATCAATTGATAAAGGAAGACATCTAGCGTGAACCGGCACGTTTCATTGAATAGGTGTCCGAGGGATAAAATGGATGTCGTTCTAAGCAAATAGTGACAGGGTATTAGCCCTCCGCTTGGTTACATTATTAATCTTTCTGGATGACACTTCCATGTTGCCAGGGAATGTTACCAGCTGTTCTGATGGTGTTTTGTTGTCTCTATCATATTTGTTGTGGGGAGGATCTTGATAGGTCAATGATTTTGATAGTTGAGGTAAGTATATCATTCTACATTTATCTATCTTTTTTTTTTGACATTAGGTTGAGTCAAGTAATAAATATGTTTCTAAGGCCCACTTGCGTGAAAAATTCAACTCAGAGTTAGTTGCTAACACGAGGTTAAATTGACAGTTTGTCATACAATATTGTCAATTTAACCTCGTGTTAGCAACTAACTCTAAGTTAAGTTTTTCACGCAAGTGGGCCTAAGCAACTAACGATAAATTTTGACTTGCACCTTATTGTTTTCCGACTACGTCATTGCCAACTTTTAAATGCAGATGACAGTTCAAAAAGTTGATATGCGCCCACTATACATACGGGAAGGAAATTTCTTTCTATAAACTGCTCCCAAATTACTTAAATTTTTACTATTTTTCAATTTTTTTACATACTTCCATGCCGTACACTTTTCATTATTTTACATTATATAGTCTTGTCTTTTAAACAGATTCTATTATATTATATAGTTGTTGGCTTAATAGACTGTAGATTTGTAGACCATTTTCTTTTCTGTTAAGTACCTGGTACTTGTTGACAGGCCTACACTATCCTCCCATACTTAATAACAGTGTAATTTGAAAACATTGTAAAAACCAATTATTTTTAAAAGAATAACCGTGGAGTTTCTTGCCGGTTCTTCTCCATAGGAAACGACCAATTGGAACCGTGCACCTAGCTTCTGACGTTTCATAAATGCCTATGTAGGCTTATGTGAAATAAAATATTTTGATTTTGAATATTTGAATTTCAAAATTACTTAACATTATCGCTCCTGGACCAACCGTGAGAAAAAACTGACACTGTCATCGCCAAAACTGTGTTGGAGTCGCAGGCACTGATGCCGTGTCTGTAAAATAAAATAGGAACAGTCTACATATAGTACTAGCTACCTACATTATACCTTCATATACCTACAGTGTACACAACGATGCTGATCAGCTCTTCTCTACACGGTATGATCGGGTTTTCAAGACCTACGTTTTGCTAGTCATCAGTGAGCTCACGAAAGGAAAGAAAATTCTGGGTCGCTGTAGCCGGTTACTGTGAAGATTACTATAGTTATCTACGTACATTGCTCGAAAATACTGAAAATAATGCTTATTCTTTTCATTAATAGTTAAGTAGCTCAGTATTCGTCCGAAAGTATCGTCTCCATCAGCCAAAGATGAGCATTCATTGCTCATTTGTCACACAAAGCGAAGAAAGTAAAGTGGAACAAACATTTTTAACAATGTGGACTCAATTAAAAAGGCATTATGAAGTTTGTGGAAAAAGTAAAGAAAGAATGATGAGATGGATAGTGTTAGGGCAACAAAGGCAGCGTGTGAGGGACTTAGGGCTATTATGTCCAAGAAAAAAAGATCACATTTACCTAAATCTCTAAAATTTCGCGGACGAAAAGGTCATTTTGCCCCTTTCCTTCCAGTTCTACAAAAAGTACGTAGAGGTCAAACTGTCTGGGTTATCAAGCCGTTTCTAATATTATTACTCGAGTAGACAAAAGCAATAGTCGCGTTTTAAATATGCAAATTTAGCGTGGATGTTCAGATTTCACTAAATACCCGTATTTACACCTGCCATGTTAAGGCCGTTATTAACAGACTGAGTTTGGACTGAACAGATTTAAGGATGACTATATACATGTAGTAAATGACATGACGTTCATCGCGTTATGTTGACATGTAGTAACCGGTACCGGGAAGTATGGCAGAAAAAAGGGGAGGCCTACACCCAGCAGTGGGTGATTATAAAACTATAGACCAAATCCTTTATACCTTTACACTTTACGAATCTGAAAATCAAATCAAACTGCCTAGACTTTTTCTCAACTATTTTTGGGTCGGCTTCCAGTCTAACCGGATGCAGCTAAATACCACGTATTTTACATAGAGCGACTGCCTGACCTCCATAACCCAGTTACTGTGTAACACGATACCCTTGTTCAGACTGGTAAGAATCTAAAAATAAAATGATAAATTGTTAAGGTACCTTTACAGTAAACCCTGCTTAAACGTGACATATTTCATATGAATCCTCCCTTTTGAAACCTCAGACAGGTTTTCTTTTCCATGAAAACATTCTTCTAAATAAGAGTGACACAAGCATCACAAAACAAAAAATATAAAGGTAGGGGCGTAAGTAACCTTAATCCCTTAGACACATACCTAAGTATTTGTTCAAAAATATGTTAAAAGAAAGCTTGTAAAGGTCGTAACGTTAGATGTTATTCATTTTTCTGTATGCCTAAAAAGAACTACGAGCGTAAATCGCTTATTTCATAGCCGTGTCCTTGAAATTCAAAGTAATTACAAAGTTATTCTTTTTCGAGGGGTTTAATTTACTGACTTTCGACTTTAATCCCTTTCGTGACTATATTTACTTTATTGTTACTTGTAAAGATGTTAATATTTAGTAAAAAGATTTTTGCAACGGTATGTCAAAGTTTTGAGACTTTTTCACTACTTGCAACTGTTAAAAAATATTTTCATTTAACACTTTTTTGCCTAGTGTTTTCTGTTTTTATTATTCTAGTGTCAATAGCAGTTTATTATTAACCTTTTTGATTATGTCTCATAACAATATACAAATAATAATTAGATTGGTACAGTACAGTTTACGTCAATTTATTTATTTATTTACTCTCCACTGGAACGCCATACAGCAATCACACCAACGGAGCAAAAAAGTACTTCACGTGCTGCTTTCCATCTTCCAACTATTGTTGGCGCCCAGTGTGGGACTTTGAGTCCCACGATGGGCGCCAAAATTAGCATTCGATTTTATCATTGAAGTTTTTGCTGTAAGACTTGAAACTCAAAACTCGGATCGAGGTTTTAGTCATATCTATAATATTTATTTTTCTAGTTTTATCTAAAAGCAGAGATAAAATAACTACTAACGTACTTCCGTCGCATTTCTAGAGGTTTTTCGTGATTATTTTATTAAATTTAAATCGAAGTACTATTTTTTTCGGCCAAGCACTAGATCGTTGTACCGTATAAATATTTATAAAAATTACTCTATAGTAAATAAAAATATTTAATTGTAATACTGCAAATAGAATATAATTGAAAATATGTAAATTTTTATGATTAAATACCAAAACAACTGTAAAAATAATATACATATTTCTCCTTTCACAGGTCTGCTAGAAGAAACTTCTTAAGAAATAAGCAGTACCTTTGTACTCAATTATCATAATGTCCTAACTGTATAAGGTTTTATTGTGTGTACATAAATAGTAAAATAAATAAATAAATACCTACTTATAAATACTACGATAAACTTATAGAAATGCGACGCGGCGACGTTGCCAGCCCGCGCGGGATGAATGCTCTTAAATTTAGGGAATGAAAAAGAAATACCCCTACAACGGAACCCTCATAATCTAAAGATAATCTGGATTAAAATCTATTACAAACAAACCCGATCCCAAACCCTACCTTCCTTTCTAAACTAATTTCTAATTAGAAGCATTAAATAACCCCTCTAACAAACCAAATCCTATTACCATAAGACAGGTAACAAATATAACATCGTAATTATTTCAATGACTTTCATTATCTCAACGTATTTCTCGTCTTTGGTGATAAGAGAGCTTTATTCGCCTTTTAATGGAAGAAAACTGTTTCTGTTTTGTATCTCCGCGCCGAGATTTATACTCACATTTACGCTTTAATGCGTCCTTTGTTTCTCTCCCTCGCTTGGGGTGTGAAAGAGATAGAACTGGATTGTTTACGCGTAGGGTAGTTTGCTGTCAGTCAGAAATTCAACTGACCGTCAAATGAGTGATGGGTTTAGGAAGTGGTCTTTAACTACTATTATTAGTACCATCTTGAACCCTAAGATCCAAGATAAAAACTACAAGTCCGGCCGTCGAGAGAATGCCTTTTTGACACCTGTCACAACTTATCCATGGATAATATGAATAAAAAAAATGTTTTGTCTTACGAAAATAACCGCGAATAGTAAAATTGACCTGGTGAAATCTTTTGCAGAAATATTATGAAAGATTTTTTGTTGGAAGTTTTTTCTAGGGTAATTTTAGACTACATATGGTAACACCGTAGGGTTAACTTCGTTTAAAACTACTTCAAGTAAGCTGGGCAAACAACCTACTTAAAAAAAGTTCATGTTCAGAAACGGAGGTCTCACCCATGATGGATATACATTGATCGATTGGAAGCAAAAACTGCTCTCATGAGAAATTAGGGACGAGTTGCCTTAATCAATTCCATGTTTCTACGACCTCTAAATTGAAGTGCACTTACTAGAAGTAGGAATTTGTATTAATTTCGAGGTTCCGCAGTTTCACCCGCGTGAGGTAGGGAATTAACCCACGGGAACGCAGGTATTATCGAGATAACAAGTATCATATGTCCTAAATAGGGTCATGATCTAACTGTGTACCAAACATTGAAATCTGTTCAGCCGTCAAGGTGTGAAAAAGCAGCAGACAGAGCTTTTTACTTTCGTATAAATTATAATATTAGTATGGATAAGAATCAGCAAGCATGAAAGTATGATATTGTAACTTGCTTGAAACATTTTGAACATATCTTTACAGGTATTCCCGTTAAGACGCATATATATATGCCAAAAGCCTTGAGTGCATAGCTTGCGTGTTCTGTGCTGCGCTCACGCTACGCGTCGTACGTCCGTCCAGTAATAGGACTCACCCATCAAGAAGCGCTGTCACAAATTAGATGCATAATTAATTTATTATACGTAAAACAAAAGATATTATATTAAAACACGTATACTAAAAGATACATAATTAAATTATTTAACATCATAACATCACGCCTTGTTTCCCCGAAGGGTTAGGCAGAAAATAAATTGAATTATTAAATTATTTTTAAAATGGTTATGGTGAAGGTTTCATAAAAACACGCTTGAAAATCATTAAAAGTCGGTTATCGTCCCCTTAAATAATAATCCTTATTAGCTTTATTTATTACAGTCCGATTGACCATCAACATTCTCGACCAAAGGAATCTCCATATATTATCTTACACCCGAAAAACCTCCTGTATTCCTTTGTACAACGTTTATTCTGTTCACATGACTCAGGCCCATTGTCCACACTCCATTAATTATTCAGCTGTACCACCCACAGAGTGTGATTAGGGCACAATTATCAGATTCCTCCAGATCGAAATAGCCTTTTAGTAGCCTTTTAGCCCGAAAGCCACACTTTTGGCCATTCGGCTAAAGTGTTCGTGTAATTAGAGGTAGGTAAAGTGTCTGATTTAGCACCGTGTTACGTGCCTTTAAGAATCTGTCTGTGTTAGAACGTGTGTATAGTTGAATTCTGTTTTGGGTAGTCCGTTGGGCTTGGGATGGAAATACTTATATTTTATGAATTTAACCCGATTATACCTAATTTAACCACACTACTATTTACCTATTGTTGTAGGTGTAAATATTTATAACCTACAATGTAATAATTGAAAAAGGTTTGCTTAAAAAAAAACAATTTACTTCTTGAACACAATTCCAAAACACAGCGTCTATCCATTATCGTCAAACACCCATATGAAGAAAACCAAACAAAGACGATATTTTCTTTTAAAGGGTACATACAGTCTCACCGAGTAAAATTCAATACAGTGAATTCGTAATCGAATTACCTTTTATCTTAAATCTTGAACAATATTCATCTTAAATGAGGACGATAAATGAACACTTAAGGTTACCTTAGTCAGTCATTCTACCAAAGTAACGCCGTATGAAGTTTACTCCACTATTTGACAGTGTACATTAAAAATTAAAAATAATATCTACTTATCTTGTAATTATCTAACCCTGTACGGAAACAGAGTATAAAAAAATGGTGGAGTAAAAAGTTATGAGCGTCGAAACTTCTATATTTAAACACTAATTTTAACGCACCTTTAAACGTGAGTATGAAAATGGTAAAATTGTCACCGTAGGGGGATAGATACGCCGCAGGAGACGCCCTAGGCGTCGGGAATTGGCAGCCGATTCCCGGCCACCATAGGCGCGGGCTTGCGGACGGCGAGCAATGGGTAGCTCGCCATACGGTAAGGACCAAGCCCGAGTCGACGGCGCGTCGTGTTCCACGCGCGCCTCAAAGAGATGTCAGCACTATTGACGGGGTCCGCTAGGGCCGATGCCAGCTAGGGTTGCGTGATGTTCGAAAGAGTTACCGTGGCCCCGGCACAGGCAACAGAAGGAACACGGGTGGGTTTTAGTCAGTAAAAGTCTGACATGCCCTCCCGCTCAGCCCAGAGCGGGAGAAGTCATTTGATGATTTCCCATCCACAAAAAAAAAAAAGGGGATAGATAAACGTATTAAAAAATTCAAATAACTTTATTTTGAAATAAATACATCCAGTAGTTTTATTATAATATCTATACCATAATATATATGCGCAAAAGTTTGTTCATAAAATTTTACGCGCCCGTTTTCGTTAAAAGTCATCGTCTATTTCACTAAATAAATTAACTAAGCATGCATATTATCCACGCCCACCAACGAGTTCAAGCCGTCGACTAGTGCAACCTTAAATCTGTCTCATAATTTAAATCTCTTTCCACCATGATCTGGAGACCACGACTACTAGCCTAAGAGTCTTCTCCTTAGCTAATATACATAGTTTTGTTATCTTGAACTTCTCAAACAAATCTATCAATATTAGTAATAAAGCCTATACCGCTTTGATAGCAGTATTGAAATGAAGAAAGTTTAGATTACTCCAATGAAAGAAGTAATATTCTGAAGAGTCTGCCTACAGCGTTATCCAGTCCAGAAGTTTTTTGTCTACGATTACAGTTTAGGCCGCTGGTTCTAGGTATTACAAAACTAGATCCAGGGTTGCCTCGTTGGTCGAGTAGTCGTAAGCGCTACTGCTGGGTATGAGGTCCTTGGTTCGATTCCCGGGTCAGCCAAAATGTTATTGGGTTTTCCATCTGGAATTTCTCAGTAGTAGTCTAGAGTCTGAATTTTTACCCTGTTGATGGCAATAGGCTCGCCCCTTATTATGATACATGGGATTTAAACATAACTGGCGAAATGTAGGTGTACTATAGTTGCACCTCTGCCTAAGCCTATGGGGAATACTGGCGTGATGTAATGTTATGCTAAATACAAGGTTTTGGAGGACTAGGTGGAAAAATGGCAACACTCTACCTAACTAATTAGATTATTAAACTACCCACATAATTATATTTCAATCTGATAAGATTAATTTCGATCGATGAGACAAAAACTGAAGAATCATTTTGGACGTCGCCGTAGTAGACACATAACACCTGTTAATAATCTGATCAAACATTTACGATTATTTACAAACAAGAAAGAAAATAAAGAAGAAGACTAAAGAAAAGTACAAATGCTGATGAGAAACAAAGTCTTCCCTTTTCTTGCAAATAGTGACGAAAAATCTGCACCTCATCTCCGTAAATAAAAGCTCTTCTTTCATTAATAATTATTATTCGTCATATGCTTTCCAAATTGCTAAACAATGTTCTTTCCTGGTTATCAAAGACAAACCATTGACATTGAGCAAACAACTATTTAAAGAAAATAGGTCACTCCATGCCTCGGAAAGCACGTTAAGCCTTTGATTCCGACTCTCATTCGTAGATCTTTGACAGTCGTTACGGATAGTCAGAAGCCCAAAAGGCTAACAACCACTCTTATTAAGGGGTATCGTGTTACCCAGTTCGCAACTGGGTTGTGGAGGTCATATAGGCAATCGCTCCATGTAAAATACTGGTATTCAGCTGCATCCAGTTAAACTGGAAGCCGACCCCAACGTAGTTCGCAAAAGGCTAGGCAGATTAATTGAGCCCTCTGAAAGCCAGATCAAATCTCTGAGCAGGAAATCCGCTGTGAAATATCATTGCTTGTTATTGGCTGAACGAAATAACAATATCCAATCACGTAGTACCCTGGTAATACAAAGTCAAATTAAATTAGCTAGCGAAACTCTGCAGACGTGATGGGTAGCGATATCTAAACACGACAAAATAAAAAAGATTTGATGATTTTTTTTTTTGGGTCCATGACCGTTGGTAGTGTTGTTACTTGAAGTGTGAGTTGAAAAATCCGCTTTATAGTATTGAGATATATCGATATCTCAATACACACAGAATTTCACAGACGTGGTGGGTACCCACCACGTCTCATAAATTAAATAATAAATAAATAAATTAATAAATTCACACAAAAAAACAACTGATTTTTAAACTAATATTTTAAGTGACTACACTACCGGCGGTTGATGACCCCAAAAAAACCATCATCATATTATTTTTATTTTTTATCATGATTAGATATCGATACCCATCACATCTGCGGAGTTTCGCTAGATAATTTAATTTGACCCTGTATACATCCCGCTTTAGTAAGAGACTACCGACTACACACGAAGTGTGATGAGTGACAGAGACGACGCTCTACAAAGCCAAGATTGTTCTAAAATGACGAGCCATCCAGCCAGTGGTAAAAACCAGTATAAGCTGGTCTCTTATTCTTATACCTTAATCTGGCTAAGCGCCAGCTCAAGGTCAAAGTGTACCACCGGTGTGCGGTTGAATGTAAGTTAACTTACGATTTGGCCAAAGCTTAAATTACATGTTTACAGAAACCAGCAGTACTAGGCTATCATAGAAAAGCAAAAATCCTTCCTTGTTCGCGTACTACGCTAGGTCAGCTCAAGGTCAAAGTGACCATACCATCGACCGACGGTGACGCGCGATCGACTTATTTTGTCAAGAGCTTAAATTGTTTGTTTTCAGAAACCAGTAGTACTAGGTTATCAGAAGTAAGCAGAAATCCTTCATTGTTCACGTTTATTGGTTGTTTGTGGTCACTTGTGTGTTCGAGCCGGGCTTTTGTACACAATCGTTATTATAAATTGGCCACATTGCAATAGCCACTGATTAATTACTAAATACCTACTATTTAGCCATGACTCCTTCTGTATACGAATTGTAATGTTTATAGTTTAGGAGCTTATTCGAAACGAAACGAATCTTAGTATTGAGATTAATTTAACAATATTATATAGGATTTAAGTAAGTAGTTTTTGAAATTTTTAAATGCTATCAAACAATTTGTACTAGGGATGCAGCACACAGAAAGAGTTAGAAGTGACGTGATGAGACTGAAAAGTGTCTTGACAGCTTGGCTTAGAACAGTTCCATGTTTAACACGTCTTACTTTCAACAGTGACTGATGACTCCTAACATTTCTTGAACTTAACCCGTCAAGTGTTCGCCTACTAGAAGCCGTTTGTATGTACTTAATAAGCGCTCAATGGATTTCACGAACTGATGGGGTTCCAACATAAACAATTCTACTCTCCTAATATAACAAACTTCGAATTATTGGATGTTTGTATTTTTGTTACTCAGTCATGCTTTAACGGCCGAACGGATTTGAAAGAAATGTGGTACAACAGGTAGACTATGACCTTATAGGGGCTCGTGGCTAAATAGTAACAGCCGCACGAGTCGATAAAACTTAAGTTGCGCTTGCCGCGGTCGGTTCAAGGATGGGTGATCCATTACATATCGAGGTGACTCCTCCATGCCTTGGAAAGCACGTTAAGCCGTTGGTCTTAATCTTTGACAGTCGTTTCTGGTAGTCAGAAGACCTTAAGTCTGACAACCAGTCTTACCAAGAGGTATCGTGTTACCCAGTAACTGGGTTGTGGAAGTCAGATAGGCAGTAGCTTTATGTAAAATACTGGTATTCAGCTGCATCCAGTTAGACTGGAAGCCGACCCCAACATAGTTGGGAAATGCTAGGCAGATTGAAGATATGACCTGGGTCAAGTATATTTTTTTACGAAAATGTATGATTTCAAACTGACACGTGGACAAAGTCACGGGCAAAAGCTTGTCTTTAAAATTAAACTTAATTCTTTAGCAGCCATGAAAGCTGTTAGCAAGTGTTATAACAAATTACCGTAAAGCAATTTAAAGTTGTGTACCGTGTTTATTTCCACTTCCATGAGAGCAGATGCTTACTTGAAGTCATAAACTTGATGCAGGTAACTTGATTGCGAAGGCTATGGCTTTCATTATAAAATTAAACTGTATTACTTGTACTTCAAGAGATAATTGCAAGACACATTTATATAAAAACTTTTTTGCAAAAAAAAAAAAACAACCGACTTACAAAAAAAATACTAAAAAGTGAAAAATAACTTTAGTTTCGGAACTAGTCTTTGGTTTTGTATTTTCGTTTTTGTCACCGACTTCCGAAATTAAAGATATTTTTTACTTTATTTTAAAGTTTTTATTTTTAACTTTTTAGACCCCACACAAAGTCGTTTACTTGCAATGTGAATGAAAAAAAAACAGTGACAGGAAATTATTATAACATCATCAATATACTAAGTGGAAAAATACGTATTATTGAAGCTAACTCAAAAACCACTCATCAGAACCTGACAAAATTTATTTGGAACCAATCTGGAAGTATATGCTTTCAAATAAAAAAAGAATTTTTCAAATCGGTTTATAAATCAAGTTCTGAGGTAACAAATATTTAAAAAAAATACAACTAAATTGAGAACCTCCTCCGTTTATGAAGTCGTTTAAAAATAGAGGAGCTCGTGGCCAAATAATAACAACCGCACGGGTCGAGGTTAAGCAAAACTGGCTGAGGTGGATTATTTGTAGATCTATGACAGTCGTTACGGGTCGTCAGAAGCCCGAAAGCCTGACAACCAGTCTTACCAAGGGGTATCGTGTTACCCAGTAGCTGGGTTGTGGAGGTCAGATAGGCAGTCGCTCCAAGTAAAATACTTCAACATAATTGGGAAAAGGCTAGACACTCGGATGATGTTTTTATAATTAGATGACATACAGTTGTCGGGTAGAAATCACTATTTGAACTTTTATATATTACTAGCTATGCCCCGCGACTTCGTTCGCGTGGAAGTCGTAAGATACACAATATACTAAAATAACAGCCACGTTTTAATAAAACTCCCTCGTCCCCTGACCCGTCGCGTTGCATCGCCCGCCCGCGCTATTACTTCGTTTTCGCTTAGTGTTCTCTGTGACTTTTTCTTTTTGCTCGGCTCCTAAGGGTCGTAGCGTGACGTTAAATAGCCTACAACTATCCTCGAGAACTGGGCTACCAAATGCAAAAAGAATTTTTCTAATCCGACTTTTTGTTCATAATTTCATGGGTGTTCATTTATTTTGCGTGGAACCCTAATTATTTTTGCCGTAATATCAGCTATCTGCCAGTGAAAGTCCCGTCAAAATCGGTCCAGCCGTTTCGGAGATTAGCTGGAACAAACAGACAGACAAAAATTTTAAAAATTGCTTTTTTGTTATAAGTACCGTAAGTATATACTTTCTTATGCATTTAGTAAAAAGTTGTTATTTTGACATAACAAATAGAGACTTCTATTTTATTTATTTGTATAGATGTATTTCCATGTTTAGATGTACATATGTCTCTTTTGGAATTGGAATTCAATAAAACCTTATGCACCTATCTATCCAATGTTCCTCAACAGTTATTCTGTCACCGGCTTACCAAAGGCCTCTGTTCCACAAAGGCCTTTCCCAAAAACCACGAAATTGCTCGTAGTGTCGCTTCTAGCTCACCGTTCTGGTGTATTGGTTGGGTTGCTATGGTTGAGCAATTCGGACATATCGTTTGTCATTCTTTTCCATAGGAAACAACCAATTGGACCCGTGCACCTAGCTTCTGAGGTTTCGTAAGTGCACATGTAGGTTTATGTGAAATAAAATATTTTGATTTTGAGTTTTGTTCAGATTGCACTGAATCGAGATTGATATTTAAACATGTTGGATTATTGATATTTCTAGGAACGTTGAATGTAAACGATGAACGATGTGTGTTGACTGCCTCGTTGGTCTAGTGGTTGCTAGTGCTACTGCTGAGCATGAGATCCTAGGTTCGATTCCCACGTCGGGCAAAGTGTTATTTGGTTTTACTATCTGGAATTTCTCAGTAGCAGCCCGGAGTCTGGGTTTGTGCCCGGTAGATGGCAATAGGCTCGCCCCCTATTACATGGGACTTAAACATAACTGGCGAAATGTGGGTGTACTATACTATACCTCTGCCTAACCGTTCGGGGAAACAAGGCGTGATGTTATGTTATGTTGAATGTAAATTATATCTGCAGACCTAGAATCTGAACATTTCCATTTTGAGTGCCTACTTAAAACTTTTTGCATTTGTTCATACTTTAAGAGTTTCTTTAAGAGTCCTTGAAGATGGTCTGGAGTCCCACCATTTAGGTCATTAATATAGTTACAATATTAGACCCAAATTGTTAGTTCAAAAAGTTAAACACTTCACCCATCAAATGTTTCTAAACCAAAGTTTGTTCTGATGATAAGTCAGAACTACCTCAAAATGTTCGACAGGTTTAAAGAATTAAATGATTTATTACATCGCACTTTTCTTTAAACTTTCTTCGCGAAAGTTCTTTCTTTTAACGCGTCCTACGAAGGAGTTCTTAATCACTCGGATTTGTTGGGAAATGAGGTGAAATAGCTTGAATTTAATTATCTATACTAATCCCAGTAATATATAAAAGTTCGTGAAGATTTTAATACTTTTACAGCTAGGTAAAACGAAGAAGATCTTGCTTGAGTGATCATTTGTTATAAAGATCCTAAATAAATTGTGTTCCAATGGAATCCAAACTTTGTCACATATGAAATTGAGTTTAAGTTTCTAAAACTTCATAATTATCTAAGATTCTGATGAATTCAAGTTTAGTTTTTAGGGCTCCGTACCCAAAGTGTGCCAACGGGGCCCTATTACTAAGGCTCCGCTGTCCATCCGTCCGTCACAGGGCTGTATATTTTGAACCGTAATAGGTAGACACTTGAAATTATCCGTCGCTATAATAAAAATAAAATAAAGTTAAAAATTAGAAGGGGTCCTCCATAAAAGAAACGTGTTTCTTCGGCGTTTTTTGCTCAATCTTAATAATGGCAATACAGACAAAATAAGTAGTATTAAATATTGTAGGGCGGTACGACCCTTTGTGTGCGAGACTTGCACTTGGCCGCTTTTTAACAACCTCAGTAGTAAAACGTATCGGTACCGAAATTCACTTCGATTGCATTGTAAAGAAACTCTTTAGAGGATATAGCTCGTTATAAAGCAAATGTTTGCTCGAAAACAATCGCTTGCAGTACAAGCGCAATACGAGAAGCAATCTGAAGCAATAATACTTGCTCGATCTGATTTTAGTAGCTCTTGCTCCATGAGCTGTTGTCGTTTTCATTGTTACTGATGTAAACTAAGAGTTACATAAATATTATGAAGTATTTATTGGGTAGCGGTAGCGTCAGCTGCTGTGAGATTAATATCACTGGGGGCCAGCCACCACCTCTTAAAGCAAGTATTATTTTAATGTTACTTCAGTGTGAGAAAGAGATGAAGCTATACAGGACGTTTAGCTCCATCTCTTTCCCACACTCAAGTAATATTACAATAATACTGCTTTAAGAGGTGGTGGTCTAGCTCCTGTACCTACGATCGCCAATAAAAATCACCCGTGCACAAGGCTAAGTTAAGTAACTACGTATCTAATCTGTGTTCTTGATAACTAAGTATGTGATTTTTATAAGTTATTTATTTTTCTATGGATTTAATAGCAACACAAAAGCAACCAATCTCCTTTGGAAGCGCACTCGTAAAGAAATGATTAAAATTAAAAAAAAAAAAATTAAAAATGTTTATTTCAATTACAATGGGCATTTAGATACATGTTTTTTGGAGATCCCCTTTTAAGCAAGGAATTGCTTGTATTAGGAGTCTCCGCACTTCCACTCATCATTAATTACTATGCAACTGAAATGTAGACAAAGTAAACAAGCAAGACTAAAAATAAAAAAAATAATAAAAATAAATGCGGTAGATTAACATTATAAAAAGGCACTGCAAAAGAATGAGCGTTGTACAGGAAAACAAAAAAGGCCAAGTCGCGCGAGTACGTGTGGTGCGTGTGTTACAAGTGAGTATGTAAGTGTGTAAGTGAGCTAGTGTGGGTGTGGGTGTAAGTGTGAGTAGTGAGGTTGTATAGTGTGCGAGTTATAATAAGCGATGTTTAGTTCATTTATAGTGAATGAACATCCTGAATAGCACTAAATACAAGTGTGCCTATTTTGCGTGATGCAGGTGAAACCGGAAGGCGATGCTAGTATAGGTAGGTGTAAGCGTACGCTAAATAAAATTGTAGGTTGTTGCCTGCTGGCTAGCCCTACGACGATGTCTTGGGATCGAAAGAAGCGAAATAAGTCATCTTTCACTAACCATGCGGATAAAAAACGACCCGAGTGTAGCAACTTTGGCTATTGTAAAGTAGATACAATAGACTCAATATCGTCATAGGATTTGGTGTCTACCTATTAGCTCGCGGTCCGGTAAGGACCAGGCCCGAGTCGACGGCGCGTCGTGTTCCACGCGCGCCTCAAAGAGATGTCAGCACTATTGACGGGGTCCGCTAGGGCCGATGCCAGCTAGGGTTGCGGGATGTTCGAAAGAGTTACCGTGGCCCCGGCACAGGCAACAGAAGGAACACGGGTGGGTTTTAGTCAGTAAAAGTCTGACACGCCCTCCCGCTCCGCCCAGAGCGGGAGAAGTCATTTGATGATTTCCCATCCACAAAAAAAAAAAAAAAAAAAAAAAAGGATTTGGTTTTAAGCCACTCGGTTACAACTTTTTTACAATCCCGGTACTTCATGGAATAAAAACGTATCTCTTTATTTAGCAAATTGTATAAGTGAGATGATTGCCTTGGGTATTGTCTTTTAGCGAAAGCAGATCTAACCTTGACAGTTGGAGTGACTAAGTAGCTCCTTCTGCTTTTAGGCTTAGAGGGATCATACGGAAGGGTTGTGTGCTTTCTTAGTATAAGTTGAAGCAAATAAAGCTTTCTTACAGACAGAAGATCTGACAATTGGTAGAGGCTTTGGGTGGGGTATCTGTAGGGTTTAAAGAACATGACTTTAAGTAAGGTTCTTTGCGCCCTCTCAAGTTCCAAAAACTTTATTTTTGTTGTCCCTCCCCAGCAAGGTAGACAGTACATGAGGATAGATTGGGCCAACGATACGTAAACTTGCTTCAGAAGTTGCTGCGAGGCCACATGTCGCAGAGTTTTGAAGGTCCATATCAACTTCCTCACTCTTTTCATTATAAGTTCGGTGTGCGTGTGCCAGGATAGGCGCTGGTCAATCATAACACCTAGATATTTAATGTGTTGTACCCTCTCAATTTTTAAGCATGGGCAGTCGGGGGTGGGGGGGTTGGGACAGTTATGGATTTTTATTTGGAAATCCCGGGACGGTTGCGAGTTATTATACTTAGTAAAGCAGATGTAATTGGATTTGGAAGTATTTAGCGTGAGGAGACTATGGTTTAGCCAGGCTGCTATCCTGGAAAGGCCACGCTCAGCCAATCCTGCAACATCAGCCCAAGTCTTAGCAGTAAAGACAATGGCAGTATCGTCGGCATACGAAAAAATGAGCCCGCCATCAATCTTCATGTTGCAGAGGCTATTAATGTAGACAAAGAACAATGTCGGCCCGAGGACACTGCCCTGGCCGACTCCAAAAGTGACGGTTGACTCAGAGCTGGTGTACTTCGCAATTTTAACCGTTTGTTTGCGATTGCTGAGGTAAGATTTAAAAAGCTCAAGAGCGGGTCCCCTTATTCCGATGCGTTCTAGCCTGTGTAAAAGTAAGGGCACAGACACTGTGTCAAAGGCCTTTTTGAGGTCAAGAAAAACAGCTAGACACTTGGCTCCACTATCCACACCGTCCACCAGAGCAGAAGTTAGTGACAGAACCGCATCCTCGGTAGACTTCCCGTGTCTAAACCCAAACTGAGAAGGCGACAGTATGTTATACTTAGAGAGGAACTTAATTAAGCGTGAGTTTATAAGTTTCTCAACGATTTTAGAAATGGACGGTAGGACCGAAATTGGTCTATAGTTAGACGGGTCAGACTTGTCCCCTGACTTATACACAGGCGTTATGAGTGCAATTTTCAGAGCGTCGGGGAAGAGTCCTTGCGCGAAACATAGGTTAATTAAGTGGGTTACGATTGGTACAATTAGTTCGTGTGCAGATTTTAGAAAATTGACTTGTATTTTGTCGCAACCGGGAGCGCTATCCGATTTTAAGCTCATTAGAGTGGTTCGAACTTCGCCGGGGTCTGTGTCGAGAAGGACAAGAGACGAGGCCAAAGGATTATCCGTCGATAATGAATCAGGGTTGATATTATTACCCGCTGAGGACTGGGAAGTAGTGATGCTTTCAGCAAGACGTTTGCCTATGCTACAGAAGTAGTCATTGACCTTATCAACAGAGCTATGTGGGGTTGTGAGTATCTCTAGCAGTTCCGCATTATTTGTTTTTTTAGGCTTGCGTTGTGTGATGTTATTAATAATATTCCAGGTTTTTTTGGGATTTCTGTGCGCTTTAGAAAGTTGATCCCTGTCGTGTTTGCGTTTTAGTTTCCTAATAATGGTATAACAGTAGTTACGATACCTTTTGTATGTTATTTTTAGCACCTCGTTGCATGGGTCTAGTCTAAGTCTCTTTTGCATAAGATTTCTATTCGTAATACAGCGCAACAGGCCAACTGTCATCCATGGTTTTAGGATTCTGTTTTTCAAAGGTATATTCAGCGTAATTGTACTGAGTGTGACACATTTTTGAAGTATCTCAATTAGGTTATTAGTAAGCAAGTTAGGGTTATCTAGTTTTAATAGGTCCGATAGGTTACTGGCTTTGAGGAGCTCAAGTCCCTTTTCCGTATTAAAAACTGTTTTTGTTTTTGAGCATCCTATTAAGTTACTCGTAGTATGTTTTGAGATTTTTAATAAAGTCATGGAATGGTCAGTAATGGTCGTGTGAATAATTGCGATGGTTGCAGTTTGGTTGTCAGGTTTGAGTTTCATTATGAAATGGTCAAGACAAGTTTTGTCTCTCGTGGGAAGCGTGTGACCAGGGAGTAGACCATGCATTGCTAACATATTGAGATAGCTAAGCCTGTTTGTACGCTCGTGTGACTGCTCATTTTGATTGTATATAAGTTTAATATTTATGTCTCCAGTAATAATTATGTTTTTAGTTGATGCAAGGGTAGTTAGGTGGGTATTTAAGGAGTGAATAAATTGGTCCGCATTCACAGTTGAAGGGGACCGATAAATCGCTACAACTGTCAGGTCAGGCGTAATATGAATCTCTAAGTAGGACGCGTGAGCTAGCTTTACCTGTCTTGTTTTGTCCTTGTGTGTGTTTTTAATATAGGCGACCACTCCGTCAGCCTTATTCAGGTGGTTTGTAGTTTGGTACGAGTTATAGTTAGCTATTTGAGGTATTGGTTTATTTGAGTTCAACCTACATTCGGTTAGGATTATCAAATCAATATCTGCTCCAAGATTGATTAAGTTTAGTTGAAGATCATCCAAATTGGAGTAGACAGATCTAATATTCTGCGAAACAATGGTAAAATCAGAGGGGCTAGGCGCTATGAGCCTTTTAAAGTCAGCGATATCGCAATCAAAAACTTGTGCTATTTCAGAGTTGTCTATGTCATTCAAAATGAATTGCGTGTCATCCATCAAGATAAGATTTAAAAGTGTAGGATAACGTAATTATTTTCGCATTATTATTTCGTGGGTGGGTGAGGGTGGTTGCATGAGTCTGTGAGTGTGTAGAGGTATGTGTGGTTTGTAAATATGTGATTTTGGTATCCGGATTGACTGCAGATGTGAGTGATGAAGAATGAGTGTTTTGGCGCGACTGGTAAACGAGACTTAACTTATTACTTATTTTAATGTTTAACATAACTCTAATTAATTTTGAAAGTTTAACAAACCGATGAAAGTTTAACAAATAGGCAAAATATTGTAAGAAAAATCGGCTACAACGATAGGTCGGTTGTAAGATGAAAAAAACTAGTCATTTAAGCTGCAGGAGATTATGTACCTGCGGCTCACTATTTATAACAATAGTAGGAGAATCATCATCCTTCTTAATATGAACTTTCCCGTAGGCCGTCCAGCAGTACTTATAATCTTTAGATTTTGCTAAGTCACGCGCCAGAAAGTGTAGTCGAGCCCCTCTTGCTGTTAACTGTTCCGAAACGTATATTGGTGTGTTCTCATCTGTCTTAAACCCGAGGTGTTTCGCACATAGTTTACCATTTTGTTTTCTATTAAAGGCTTTAGTCGACTTTAAGAGGTCTGATTTAAGAATAGTCGACTTTAGCTCAACTAGTAATAGGGCTATTTTTCGTGTTAGACCGTTTGTTTACAACTCGATAAATATCACTGATATCCGGTTTTGTGATATTACAGCCTACTTCTTTTGACAGGCATACTGTCATTTTTATAAGGTCTTCTTTGGATTCTTTACCTGTTTTTGGGACATTTTTGATCTCGAAATTTGACTTCCTGCCACCTCTTTGCAGGTCTTCTATTTTGTCTTCTAATATTGCTATGCAGTTTCTGTCTTTTTTCGATTGATCTTCAAGCCGTTCAATTTTTGACTTTAATTCTTCATTTTGTGCGGTCAGAAAAGCCATGGAGGATTCTATGTTGCTATTCGTAGTTTTTATTTCCATTAGAGTAGGATAGATCTTCTTAATCTCCTCTTGTTGCGGTGACATTAGAGACGATATTAGTTCTTTGACTTCCTCCTTGAAGGCGCGGAAGTCAGAGTCGTAGTCATAAAGATCCTCTACCGATCTCTTGTAACGACGAGAAACAAAGTTAGGAGGTGTGTTTTGTTCAGGTTGATCGGAAATGTTCGACTCAGAAAGAGATTTGCCACTCATTTCCTCCATTCCAAGTACCAGGAGACAATAATTCAAAGGAGATATGTTACAGCTGGTTAGCTGTTGAACCTATGCTGCCCTGCTGGTTATCTAAATTATTGTTTTATAATGAGCTGCGCAACCTCGGCCGCGTATAATCGGCCTATTTACAAGGAGAAGATAAATAAATGCAAGAAGGTCCAGCGCGGACTAACGTCCGTAGAGATAAGGTATTGTAGTAGTATGATGCGTAGATTTGTTCACGCACACGGCGGTGGTCCACTCCACACGATAGGCTGTCCTTGACGATCCAATGACGCCCAGATAGGTGGGGCTTTTTACTTATTAGGGGCGATTGCCGTGCGCGTGGGCAGGTAAATGAATAGCTCGTACCTTTAGATTGGCCGCTTTACTTCGATGTACTAGGGTACCAGGAGTAGTGAAGAGGTCGGTAAATGTTCCAACTCGTAGGTCGGACTGCGGTTCTTCCGGGTTATGCACTCCTATTTTTATGCACGATTTAACTGAGTTAGATTTTAAGCTTAATAATTAACACCCTTGCGCCATCCCATCTTCCTAGTACGGCGGGCTGTGCTGGGGCGGCTGCTGCAGGTGCGGAAAACCTCAAACGGCGAAAATATTCCGATCTTTTTGGGAGTTATATGTTCGAGCCGTTTGGGGTTGAAACACTAGGGCCATGGGGTCCGAGTGCCCACTTGGTTTTCCGAGACATCTCCAAGCGGTTGGTCGACTCTTCACGTGACCAAAGGGCTGGCCTACTCTTTGGCCAAAGAATCAGCATCGCCATACAACGTGGCAATGCTGCCAGCCTTTTGGGCACTTTTCCTGTTGACAGCGATGCGGACGAATTTTTTGATGCCCTATAAATATATATATATATTTTTTTTACATTTGTACATATTATAATTATTATTTTAAGTCAGTTAGCTTATATATTATGTTAATATTATGTATTGGTTTAATAAATAAATAGTTTAAAAAAAAAATAATTAAAGAAATACGGGTTGTGTACACGTCTACACCAGTTGGCGATCCAAGTGGAAGGGAATGATAGAATTAAAACGTCACATATTTTTTTTCGGCGTGCGTGCTTGACCAGATGACAATGTATGAACGTAAACGAAGTGCGTGTCGTACCAAGCACAATGAAGGGTTCCGTAGTTGGGATGAATTTATCCCAAGAACAAACATAACATTTTAGTTGAAAAACATGTTCTCTCATACAATCCAACTGCAAATGTAAGTTGGTCGACTATTACTCGTAAACTTGTAAAGCCTACTCAGCTATGATAGTTTTCCTTTTAATTTCGTCGTATATACTACTACCGTGAAATTTTTCACATTTCCAAAACTAAACGTTTAGCTGGCAGGAGGAGGGGGGGGGGGGGGCAGGACACTTAACTCTAACAAAAATTAGCATTTGGAAGATTAATATTTCGAAAACGGATCCTTTAAAAAAAAAACATCCCCACTTTACGTGTACCGGAGGTACCCTAAAAAAATGTTTTTCTTGATTTTATTTTACCACTTTGTCGGCGTGATTAATATGTATATCCATGCCAAATTATAGCTTTCTGGTACTTAGATTCTCTGAGCTAAGCTGCGGACGGACGGATGGACGGATGGACATGGCGAAACTATAAGGGTTCATTGTTGACTACAGAACCCTTAAAAGGAGTATGTAAGGATCGTATAAGGTGGCGTTCTGTAGGTTCTGCCTACCCCCGTGGGAAGAAGGCGTGGCTTTATGTATGTGTATGTACATTAACAAATGGTCGTTTGAAATCCCCTTATCGCAGTTATAATGGACATATGAGTTCCGTAGTCATTAACCCTGCTATTGGCTCAGCATACATGACAGCTAACGACTTCATAAATTAGATAGTAGTACTGATGTTATAGTGATAGTGGAGGAACAATTTAAGATAGGTACTGCACTACATTGGTTTGTGTGATTTGTCAATTAGACTGCCTCGTTGGCCTAGTGGTCGCAAGCGCTATTGCTGAGCATGAGGTCCTGGTTTCGATTCCCAGGTCGGGCATAGTGTTATTGGGTTTATCTATCAGAAATTTCTCAGTAGCAGCCCAAAGTCTGGATTTGTGTCCGGTTGATGGCTTTAGGCTCGCCCCCTGTTACATGGGACTTAACTGGCGAAATGTGGGTGTAGGTAAAGATACACCTCTGCCCAACCCTTCGGGGAAACAGGGCGTGATGTTATGTTGTAATTGTTGGTATTTTTATAAGATCTGAGGTTGCCTTAGAGTAGGTAGGTAATTGTTTTAAAGTTTTTTTTTAGCCTGCCAATTAAATCGGAAGGAAAAAATATGGTCGCAAAACTAAAAAGTAGTTATATTTTTGGGGTTAGTAAGGTAAACTCAATGTTTAGGTTCTTAAAACGCTGGACATAGCTGGGTATCTACTTTTGAAAAGATTGGAGATTACATACATAGCTCACAGATTTTTGTGGAGCACAACGTAACACGCTTATTTTCTGCATTTTCATTGTAAAATAAAAGAAATAACCAAACAAGCTATGAGGGCGCCACTGCGCGCGCGGAAATTGTTTCCCTTCGTAGAAAAAGCCTCAAGCAACAACAATATTAAAGACTTAGAAGTCACTTGCAGTTGAATTTATGCTTTTAGAATAAATAATGGCGGCAAAGTAATTTGCAAACAGGTGTCATTACAAGGAAAAAAAACTCGATTTACCTTCGGCGAGGGATTTTTGTTTTTGTGGAATAAATTAATGTCGGTGGGAATTTCATTTTCTTTGGGTTCATAAACTGGTTCTTAGCTACTTATTTAAATGAAAAATGCATGATAGTGGCCCATAATCTATAATCTATATATATAAAAGGAGAAACTGACTGACTGACTGACTGACATATCAAGGCACAGCCGAAACTACTGGGACTAGGAACGTGAAATTTTGCACACGGCTTCCTTTTATAATGTAGGGGAGCACTAAGAAGAGGTTTTTGGAAATTCGACTTTTAAGGGGGTGAAAAGGGGGGATTTCGTTTGTTTGAAAAATCTTATTACTTGAGTTAATAAACTTGAAACTTGGCACAAATACTTATCTTAGTAAATTATGAACTTCGTAATTTTTGGTTTTTCTAAACTACTCCCACGAGTAGTTATGTAAATTTCCATGAAATTTCATATTCTAAAACATTCTATACAAATGAATAGTCAAACTCAAACTCTGTCTAGGGATTGGTCAGTCAGAGAGATGATGCCGGTTGCCCATTTCAAAGCGTAGTAGGTTCCTAAGGAGAAGAACGGGCAATAAACTCTACGGACACTCTTTTAATTCAAAATATGGTTACACATAAATGACATTACATCATTTATGTTGAAGTGAGAACGATACAGCCGATTTATTCTGTAAACATCACACTGTGAACACTTAGGTGAAGTGAGTTTGAAGTGAGCTCAATCCCTAGTAGAGTAAGGTGGGATGACAGTTCACATCACGCTCACTTCACCTAAATTTTCGCGGTGGGATCTTTACAGAATAGCACTACAGAACGTTAAAAGCGTCCGTAATATGCGTCATGTTCGTGAACGGGCGCCGTCAGTAGGGACTGGTCATCTCTTAGCTGCCATTGGCTTATTTTAATTTTTGAATCGTTTTTGGTTTTTACCTTTTTGTTGCGGACGCTTTTAACGTTTACGTCTTTCTACATTGTTCTCACATACTTAATTTCAACATGAATGATGTAACCAATATTTTGATTTAAAAGAGTGTCCATGGAGTTTCTTGCCCGTTCTTATCCATAGAGATCTACGCTTTGGAATGGGCAACTAGCTTCAACTTTCTGACTAACTGACCGACTCTTTGACAATTCAAAAGTGCCTGTTATTGGTTTATTTGAAATAAATGCTTTGAGTTTGAGTTTGAATAAAAAGATACAAAAAACACTTTAAAAATTAACATAAAATAAACCGTGGCAGCCATGAGATGACCAGTCCCTACTGACGGCGCCTGTTCAAAAAGCTGACGCATGGATTAGCAACATTCAGCTCAACCATTTTGAAGTGAGCTAAATGATCCAATACACGCGCCACCATCAGCAAGACAATACTCTCAGCTGTCAGGGTACATTCAAGTCAATGAAAGACGTAGCCACCTAGTAAATGGTACCTTTAAAGTAGGTAATAGTACTCACACATGTGGTGCTATGCAATTATACAATACTAGGGTCGAATTCGACCAAACTTTTATACCTATCCAGTCTAATCCAGCGAGTCTAATCCAGTGAATAAATTAGACAGATTAGTTAGACCGATTTTCCATACAAAAACTGTCAGACGTCGATGTCATTCCGCGAATAAAATATATCTGACTTTGGTTAAATCAGCCCTTAAAGATAGAATTTATACAATGCAAATATAGTTTCTAAAATCTTCAGCAGTTCCAACAGTCCCTACTCTGTTATAAAGCTTTCAATGTCTGTCTGTTTTTTTGTCACGGGTGTTTATCTCGGTAACTCGGTGAGACAAATGTGTCACATTGTGTCTCCTAATAGTACGAAGAAGCAGAAAAAAAAACAAAAGAGAAACAACAAAATAGTGAAAAACAAAAAGCAACCAAAACAAATACCGTCGGGTTTTATAGTACCTAAACAAAACAAGCCGGATTCACTGACAACTAAAAGGATACACGTAAAAGGGTTACAGACACGACTTGAAACGAGTGTACCCGACCGTCACCGAATGCTCACGGAAATAGATTCACCTATAGAAAGAAAATTATACGAATACGTAAAGGTATACACGGTGGAGATCGCGTATTGGTTGAAACTGGGAATATGACAGTGGCTCTCCGATTTTGAATATTGGACCTAGGTTTTTCTTTGGAAAATTTAATACGATTTATTTCATTGCCGTTTTGATTATTAAACAAAACATTATACGTACTTAATAATGAGCAATTTGCAAAGCTTGAAGCCATGCCAAAATAAGTTATGTTTGGTGTGTGTGTGTGTTGTGTTTCACCAGCTCCATAGAAAATCCGAAAAAGTTATCAATCAAAGAAGTAATTTAAAACTGTTTCATCTTTGATTATCTATCTACCTGGGTGGACACAATATTCTTTATTCATATCTTACGGAACGTATATGGCGTATGTACCTACCCGTTACTGTTCTCTCGTTTCACCAAGAAAATAGATCTGCTGCCAGTCAAACTATTACTTTACTTGGCTAGAAAGGAAGGACGTTTATAAGGGTGCGAATGGATAATCATACTCATGCTTACGTATTTGTGCTTATGTTTTATGCAAACGAAAAATAATGCTAACATTGTACGAGTATACCCCATTTCACGTAGCCCTTAGGAACTGTCGATGAATATTTTACTTCCGTCTTTCGGATACAATAAGGAAGTAAAAACATCCGGAGCCGACGTAATATGCCCATCAATGTAGCTAATAAAGCGGTTTCTAAACAAACAAACTTTTTGGGTTAAACAAACTAAAAGAAAACCAACAAGCGTTGGTTCAGTTTCTATTAGGTATTGTAACTAACGTTCGGTCTAAACTTCCTCGGGTAAAATTTGTTTAAAAACAATAGAGTAACCGTCTTCGAAATTCAAAATTGACATCTGAACAATGCTTTTAACCTTGAACTTCTTACTGTCTTTTTAACACGTTTGAGATGCCTACATTTTCATGTAACTATGAAAAGTTTACGTAAGTACTTATCTTTCCCTCTATAAATAAGCCATTTCATCTTTCAAGACACGAAAATTGAAGAATGCAGTCAGTTTAGAGGGAAGATAAACCACGTTACACGAAATCGATTTGCACATGTTACCGTTGTTACCACAGTGTGTTACCGTCCTTATTGGCTGAGGTAACAGCATCTTAAAAGAGAAAACAGTTATTCTATTTCGTTTATTAACAACTTCCCTGTCCCATACAACGCATTTTTCACAGTTTTTTCTTCTGATGAGTTATATATAACATTCTTATATACCATAAAATATAATTTTCATAATTACATGTAGATTTATCCTATTTTGGTTATTTTATGACTCATTGTGACTCATGGACGTAGGGCGAAAACTTCTCTCGTGAGTCATATATGACTCATTGGACAGGGAAGTTGTTAAGTGTCAGTTGTAAAATGATTATGTTTATTTTATGAATTACAAAACATCAATAAAAAAAATATTTAAGGGGAGGATTCAAAACTCTACCCAGTTCCTGGCAGCAGGAATAACAGATTAAAAATATTAAAACGTAAATATAACGTAACTAATAACCTCAATAAAACGAATGGAAGCAAAGTTGGATTTGTTTCCATTGTCTGCATTTTTTTTTAAAAGACCCGTAGTTTTGATTTGTTCTTTCTTTATTATTGTTTTTAAAAAAATATGTGTTTTCTTTTCTTTTCTCTTCATTTAAGTATTTTTGTTATTTAACCTTTTAAGTTTCACTCGTGTGCAAATAGTTCCTTAATAATGTAGTATTATAAAATGAGGATAACATCGTGAGTTACACATAACTATGTAATCTCTCTTTGTTCTAACTAACTGTTTATTACGTTTTATTATATTCGTGTAACTATTTGTTTTCTCGAATTCAATAAATAAATAAGATTTAGTTACTTTAAATCTAACTACTTACTTCTACTTAACAAAATTATTAAGAGGGCTTGTAACATTTTGTCACTTCTCTCGCTCACACGGGACCAAGTTTTAAAGAATGTTAAATAAAATCAATGGGCGACCTAATAAATAATATCAATTTAATAGGGAGTTATTAAAAACACATTTCTATTGTGACTGCCTCGTTGGTCTAGTGGTCGAAAGTGCTACTGCTGAGCATGAGGTCCTGGGTTCGATTCCCAGGTCGGGCAAAGTGTTAATGGGTTTTTCTATCTGAAATTTCTCAGTAGCAGCCCGGAGTCTGGATTTTTGCCCGGTAAATGGCAGTAGGCTCGCCCCCTATTACATGGGACTTAAACATAACTGGCGAAATGTGGGTGTACTACTATAGGTACACCTCTGCCTAACTCTTCGGGGAAACAAGGCGTGATGTTATGTTATGTTATTTCTATTGTGTTATCTAATAAACTTAGCTCGATAAGTAATAATACTTACACTTACTAACGGATCATAACATCTGTTTTTGAGACGATTTGAATAAATGCCACAGTAAAAATGTGTTTTTTTAAATTAAATTAATATTGTTTAGTAGGTCGCCCTTGATTACATATTTCAAAAAAGTTACTTTTCATTTAACACTCTGGTCCCGTGTGAGCGAGAGAGGTGACAAAATGTGACACCCTCTTAACATTCATTCCTTCACTGACTGACAAAGCACAGCCTAAACGGCTGGGTCTAGAAACATGAAATTTTGTACAAGAATTCCTTCTATGGCGGAAGTGAGCACTAAGGAAGGATATTTGGAAATTCTTCCGCTAAGAGTGTTAAATAGGGGATGAAAGTTATGGAAGTTCATAATCCCATCGGACACACGGGCTTGTTATTACAATATACGGGGTGTAAGGGACAGCCCTCCGCAGACTGATGAGGTGAATTCAGTATATCATACTAAGATGACCGGTACACGAAATTATTTCAGGAACGTTATGGGAATCCAATAAACCTGACTGGTTTTAGTACCTCACACGCAGTGTAGTGTATGTGTGTACATCGTTACCGTGGCAAAACGTGCGTAGCGAATGGCAGCGCAACGAGCCTTCGGCCGCCGAGTATTTCAACATCCATTGCTGTTTTTTTTATTTTAGCTGTTTTTTTACATAAATGGAGTGCTGCGTACAGAGAATGTAATTTTACATTAAACTAAAGGAATAGTAACTGAGAATACGATAAAAAAAAATGAAAATTTTCGTGAGAATATTTTCTGTGGAATATGATTCAAAATAAGGAGCTGAATGCACCCCGTTAGTTCGCGGAGGGCTGTCCGTTACACCCTGTATATTTTTTTTAAATCTCCAAGAATCGGATGGTTGTAAAATCACTTAATTTTGAATACCCAACTTGTATTGCTTAAAATCAATTATACTGGGTGCGGATTAAGCCGTGATTGCTTGGTGTCGTCGGATTCGACACGTGTCATCCGACTGCTGACAGGAATTATGAGCTCATTGATATATAATATCTGTCAACCGACTGATCCTCCTATGTATGTAGTATTCATATTTGGGAGTTTTAACGGAAAGTATTGAATTTGCAGTCGATTCCCGTTAAAATTTATACAATATTTCGTTAGTTAGTAGTAGTTAAACTCAAAGTCAAAGTCGAATCATTTATTTCAAATAGGCACATAAAAGGCACTTCTGAAAGTCAAAATTTACAAAAAAAAAAACAGAATTTTTTCTAGTCGGCCCTTCAAAGTTTCGTATGGAGAAGACTGTTAACATGTAGTTTCTTAGTAACAGCCCGGAGTTTGAAAGTTTGCAGACTGGTACCCCCGTCCCATGCTTTGCAAAGCACTTTAAGCCGTTGGCCCTCCGCTTGATCTCTCTCCTGTCGTGTCAGATTGCCGTCCCATCGGACTATGAGAGTGAGGAAAGAGAGTGCACCTGCGTGTGCGCACACTTGTTCACTATAAAGTATCCTGCGCCGAAGGCTAGTTTCCGCTGAAATTGGTTCTCATGGCCGAAATTAGGTCTGGAGGGCTATATTAAACTGGCCCGAGTTTCTAGCTGTTTTCTATGTAGTATTTCTCGTAGTCCACAAATGAAAGAAAGAATGAAAACTGTTCATTCACGTGAAAGTGACGCATGGGTATATATTCTAAAAATAATCTTGATGGAAATATGCGTCACTACCGCGCGAAACGGCTAGCGTTCAGCATAATGCCGTGGCTTGTGCACGAAGACACGAATCCACGGCGCTGGCTTTCAGCGTAAGCCGGCGTGTCGCTGCCATACACAGCAACCGATTGTATTTCTCGGCCTTCTGTACAATTTGCCGAACTGCATTTAACATAATAATCCTGCCCTTATGCTAATTATTTTAGGGTTGTCGATGCATGACTTTTTCTTTCATAAATTTCTATCATTCAGCCGTCATTTAAGTATTCACATTTTCGTTGAAACCAATATCAACATCATCATTGTCAGTCTTGTTCCACCCACTGCTGAGTATACTCCCTTTTGTGCCATGCTTCCCTGGTATGCAAGGTCACCAAAGTACCTTATCTTATCTGGAAATTACTTATCACAATGTAAAACCCCAATAAAACATTTGCCTACAGTGTAAGGCAACATGTCTGTGTAACGCAACACTTTTGTTTTTCTCACCCATTTTTATTTCCGAATACGTCCCCAACCGTTGAATAAACAATTACTCAAATTACACATGCGTATTGGGGTGGGTGTACAATTACGAATGCGGAATCCGCACTGATTGCGCTTAGCCATAAAAAGTTCAACCAATCAGAACAGCTCCACACTTACTAGGCTAGCATCATCTTAACTTGAGGTATTACCACAGATTAGATAATAGTTACTACGGTATTACTAGATTATTAGGTTATTATTGCTCGCTCGGTTGCTCGTTGGTCTAGTGGTCGTGTGGTGGCATATCTACATCGCCACATTGGATTCCCGTCTGGTCGGAGGATCCTCCCTTTTCTATGGAGTATGAGTGAACTTCACACCCTGTTCCTCATACCTCTATAGTCGCAAGCGGAACTGCTGAGCATGGGGTCCTGGGTTCAAATCCCGGGTCCGACAAAATGTTATTAGGGTTTTCCATTTGAAATTTCTCAGTAGCAGCTCGGAGTCCGGATTTGTGCCAATAGGCTTGCCACCCATTACATCATCTGCTTAGCCTTTCCCGGGTTGGCTTCCAGACTAATCGGATGCAGCTGGGTATCAGTATTTTACATGGAGCAACTGTCTATCTGACCTCGACAACCCACTTACTGGGTAATACGATACCCCTTGGTAAAACTGGTTGTCAGACTTTCGGGCTTCTGACGACTCGTAACGACTGTCAAAGATCCACGAATGACAGCCGGGATCAATGGCTTAACATGCTTTCCGAGGCATGGAGGGGTCTCGGTATGTAAAGCTGGTCACCCATCCACGGACCAACTGTGGCAAGCATAGCTTAACCTAATCGATCGACCCGTGCGTCTATTATTACTTAGCCACGAGCGATTACATGGGACTTAAACATAACTGGCGAAATGTGGGTGTACTATAGGTACTTCTCTGCCTAACCCTTCGGAGAATACAGGCGTGACACTATCTTAGGTTTTGTTCATAATAATAGCTGCAGAGGTCAACGCACACTAATAAAAAAAGATCTTATCGAAAGAATTGCATAACTACCAACAAGTCATAGTCAATAACTTGAGTCACAAAGAGTAATCATTAATTTAATTTCCAATCAAGCGACGATGATACTTGGCAGATTTTTTTAAATCTTTTTTTATTATATTTTTTTTTTGATATAGGTTTGCTCTTGACTCTAGTCTAGGTCAGAGATGACACAGGCAAAGTTGACGATGGAGCGAGCTTACCCAGAAGAAGCTTGTTAACTCTCACTTTGAAGAGATCGGGGTTGTATGAGTTCGGAAACACAGACGCAGGCAGAGAGTTCCACTCCTTTGCTGTGCGCATCACAAAAGACATTTGGAAACGCTTAGTGCGAATTGGTGGAATAGCAACTAGGTAGAGATGGTAACCTGCAGTGCGTCTAGATGTCCGATGGTAGAAGGGGGCAGGCGGAATGAGGTCGTGGAGTTCTCGAGCACACTCACCGAAGTGCAGTCTGTAGAAGACCGACAAGCAGGCAACCTTGCGGCGATGAGACAAGCTGTGAAGTTTAGCATCCACCAGTCTTACGTCGCCAATGAGCCTCTTAGCTCTGCGTTCCACCGAGTCAAGCGCGGCAAATGATGGATGGTAAGATAAGAAATTTACTGCCCTAATAGCGTTCCATCAATCAGTTCATCTTTCGTACGTATAATCTAGCCCCGTGTTAAGCATTTAAAAACCTTCAAACGCGGCCTCCATAAATGCTCGCAAATATGAACACAGTCTAAACAAACTCCCACACTCGATCCAAATCTTAACATTTTTATTCAGCGGCCTCCCTATTATGGATAATTGGTATCTATTCAACGGACAGTCGTCACGCACAAGGCCGAGATAAATTCGATTATGGAGACGCCATGTTTTGGATGGAAATATGATTAATAAGAAGAAATGTAGCGAAAGAGGCTCGTGGTTAAGTAATAACAGCCGCACGGGTCGATCGAACTACGCTCGCAGCGGTCGGTCCGTGGATGGGTGACCATCTTTACATCCCGAGACTCCTCCTTGCCTTGGAAAGCACGTTAAGCCGTTAGTCCCGGCTGTCATTCTTGGATCTTTGACAGTCGTTATGGATCGTCAAAAGCCCGAAAGTCTGACAACCAGTCTTACCAAGGGGTATCGTGTTACCCAGTTACTGGGTTGTGGAGATCAGATAGGCAGTCGCTCCATGTAAAATACTGGTATTCAGCTGCATCCAAAGCTGACCCCAACATAGTTGGCTGGGCGGATTGATTGAAGAGGAAATGTAGTGAGAAATAATAATGTCTCTATGTTCAGAAACACGTTTAGAAAAGTTTGTACCAAAAAGCCTATCTGAGCTACAGAGGTATACAAAAAGATAATAAATGAATTCAGCAATTAACAAGACATTCTTGACTTAAATTGACACTTCAAGTATACATCCGCCAACAACAGCTGCCAATAGAGCAATAACAGTCTGTCCAATTGTGAATTCTAAATTCGAATCACAAATTCAATTTTACCCGCCACTCCGGAAGTGCATAAATATTTGTATGGGATAAACATTTTGTTCCAACTTTGAAATTCAAACGTTTGGAATTTTTGGATACACATGAGGAAAGACACGACAATGGCACACAATACGAATGTGATACCAATATTGGTAACAGAGTCGAGGCTTTTGAAATGAGAAAGTGTTTTAAGTAGAATTTACAACGGATCAATTGAATAAATTAACCCAAACGTGCTTAAATAGCCACTAACTGCGATTACCAATTCGTTGGCGAATCGAAACAAGTGTGGTGGAATTGTCTTATTCATTAAAACGGAATTAGAGGTGACCCTGGGTCACCTACAGAGTTAATACATAGTAGGTTTTCATAGGATCTAAAACCAAAACTTTTAAGATGTTTTAAATGATTATTCTGTAGGTTTGAGTTCATTCGCACTTTTCTAAAAAGAATACTAAGATACTGAATTTATATTTTCGGGAATTTGTAAAAACTAATAAATGATATTTAAGAGGCTCGTACTCTCGTTCAAGTAAATTACTTTGTCCTTAACATTGGCCTTTCTCCAGGATCCTTTCATCAAATCCTGACCTGATAACAATGGAAACCACCTGGGAAGTATACCTTTACAAACAAAAAAGAATTTTCCAAATCGGTCCAGCCATTTTTGTGTAATCGGGGAGCATACATAAAAAAAAAGATTCTGACAAACTGAGAACCTCCTCCTTTTTTTGAAGTCGGTTAGTAAAACAGAATTATTACTATCGGATCCTAAACCACGATCTTGATAGCTTTATGAACGATAAAATGGAGCCTCATTGAGGTAGAGCACAGACACAGAATACGTAGGGTACAGAAGGTCAGGTCCGTACAACAGGCGAAAACACACGAACACATATACATACTTCATGTACAGCGAGTGATGGCGCACTCGCGACTTGAGTTACCCTTTAATATTTCTTGTTAAAGTATTCAATTAATTATTTTTATTTGAAAACAAAATTGCGCGTGCAGCACCGTACACGTGATAGAAGTGAAACTTCTTAAAATATAAAAAATAAGAGAGATTCAGTAAGAGAGACAAAAGGATATCTTTCTTCCCTCTCATGTAACGAAATGTGCATAAACGTGACGCCTCCTTGAAATTTCACTCTCAATTCTCGTCCAATTATCGTATCGCCGCCTAAGAAAACCACTTCAAAAAACCACTTAGTCGAAAAGGCCGGACAAATGAATAAAAATAATTAATTGAATACTTTAACAATGTCAGGACTTTTAAATTTCGAAATGGTAACCTTACGATTTGCATTCGACCGTTATCGCCGTACGCCGCTATGTGTGCGTGCGCCTGTTATCGCTCTTTGCATAGAGCCTAGCTTCTGTACATATTTATTTTGTGGTACGGATCTGGGTCATAATGAGCGGTGCTTGGCTTGTCAGCACTTGTCGAAGAGGACCAAGTTAGCTTTCGACTACAGCGGTATTGCTTGTTTTAGTTTTTTTTTTTTTTATAAACGTAATACGGTTTGGTGTTTACCAGTTTCATTTTGTTTTGAATTAAGTAGTTCATTCTTATTTAAACAAATACTCTTACTCGGTTTGATGCTGGCCAGATGCTGTATTCTTTTTCAAATGTTTCGAATTATATCAAAGGTTTTCATTAAAAAACCTAGGTACTTACGCCAAAAATGTTTCTGGAAACATTATTAATTTGTCATTTCTCCCTTTTCAAGTCTGCTGACCTTATGCCATGTATTTAGTTACTACGTGTCATTAATTTCTGAAAACATTTAAGAAAACTGTACAGCCAGGTATCAACTCAAACGTATAAAATATACAACCGATTGAGAACCTCCTCCTTTTTTGAAGTCGGTTAAAAAGCAAACTAAAACAAAACGCTATCGCGAGCTAGTTGTCACCGGTAGCCGTCAGCGTATCACCGAGGCATACAATATCTCTATTGTGCCATCATATGGCTTACTGTTTCTGTTCTGTTTCTGTTCATTTTAACGAGGCGGTTGTGCTTGTTAGCAGTCTGCTGACAATTAGTCTACTCAGATAAGTGCAGTTTTACGCTAGATGCTTCTCAAACTACGCATTAGGTGAAATTGTTTTGGTATTTTTAGCAAATTTGTAAATGGCAGATATGTATATATAATATGTAATTATGTATATGTGTCTGTCTTCGCGTCAGAACCGCCGATTTGATGACGCGAAGACTAATTTTAGATAAGTTCAGCTAAATAGTGTCAGGTTTCGAGCATGGATGCGTAAAGTTCCGTATGGATAATCAGCATAAAAGATCCCACTGCTGGGACACACAGGCCTCCTCTCGGTGAGAGGGAATATGTAACTCGCTACACGTAAACCACAACGCGGGCCCAGTGCGGGTTGGTAGATGTCACATCTCTTCGAATTTTTAGTTCTAGCACACGCCGGTTTCCTCACGATGTTTTCCTTCACCATTTTGAGAGCAGTGGTGATGAAATAATTTACAAAAAGTAATGCGCCTATCTGAGTTCGAACCTACGACCTACAATTCGTAAGTCGCGGTCGTTACCACTGGTCTACACTGCTCTCGATTCCAAAAGTATCGGATGATCACATCGCATCATGGAAATTCTTTAACGCGGCTTGTGGTAGGAGTAAACTGGCAGAAAATGTGACGAAACGAAATAGCGTTCTGTCGTCAGTTTCAAGTGTCTAAAGTTTTTGTTTTTGTTTTTTAATACAGAGCCATATATTTTTATTTTAAGCAAGCTAAAACTATACTAGATGGCTCTGTATTAATACATAATACAGGGTGTTAGGGACAGCCCTCCGCAGATGGGGTGACTTCAGTATATCATACTATAAGATGACCACAGGAACGTTATGGGAATCCAATAAACCTGATTTGTTTTATTACCTCACACGCAATGTATCGTTATCGTGGCAAAACACGCGTAGCGAACGGCAGCGCAGCGGGCCTTCGGCCGCCGAGTATTTCAACATCCATTGCTGATTTTTTTATTTTAGCTGTTTTATTTACATTAATGGAGTGCTGAGTTCAGGGAATGTAATTTTACATTGAGATAAAGGAATAGTAACTGAAAATACGATAAAAAAATTAAAATTTTCCTGAGAATATTTCCGGTGGAATATAATTCAAAATAAGGAGCTGAATGCACCCTGTTACTTTACGGAGGGCTGTCCCTTACACCCTGTATACAGCGAAAGGAACTTCGTTCCAAGCTGGTGTCCCACGACACCTCCCGACTTTTATTTTATGAAGGGTTCAGACCTGGTCGCTCACTGAGTCGCAAAAGTTCCGCCTTGGAGTCTGCCAAAAAGCGATGGAACGCAGCATCCTAGGCGTAAAACAGGACAGAATTCGGAACACCACACTGCGTCCCAAAACGGGTATAAAGGACGTAGGCAAGTAGGCTGCCAGGCTAAAATGGGATTGGGTGGGTCATGTCAGGCGTATGCACGATGACCGGTGAGCAAAAGTCTCCACACAATGGCTACCTGAAGATGGACGGCGTCGCCGAGGCCGGCTCAGAAAGCGGTGGCGGAATGACCTGGACGCGTACCGTGAGGCCTGGTTCGAGGTGGCGCGGGAAAAGAGTTCCTGGAAGGACTTGGGCGAGGCCTTTGCCCAGCAGTGGGACAGTATAGGCTTATTTAAAAAAAAATACGGAGATGGTTTCTCCATGTAACCTTCATCTGCAATTCTGCTGTGCATCAATTTTGTATGGAACACGCAGCTTCACGAAGTTCTTATGCGGCTCATTCCTTACAACAACCACTTGAATAAACTAATTACAAGATGACGACAGAGGCTTATCCTAATTGGCTGTCAGGAACTCGAAATAATGGAGGAGGCTTGAAGAGTGTCAGTAGATTAATCATGACCGCCTTTCACTTGGATAAAATAATGAAAAAAAGAAAAAAGACTTTAAGATGTTTTCTTTGCGGATGAAATATTCTGCTATGAAGAGCACGTACTTCCGTACTTTGTCAGGGATATAGAATCATCAGTGGCTGGTTCCAAGTGATTTTCCTGGAATAGCGATCTTTTAGTTTCAATTTGGATATTGTCCCAAGGTTTTTAGGAGTTAGTTACAGATTAATACAATATGTTTGTCTGCAAGTTCCACGACAGAATGATACTTCTATATACACCTATTTATATATATCTATACATATTATATGTACATTATAGTCGCTTTTTGTGAGTCTCTGTGACCGCGTTGTTTATCTAAACAACGGATCTTCATGCGGTTTTCACCATCATTTAGAGAATTTACTCCGGAAGGTTTATAAGTATGAAACATTTATATTAAGCACACAAATAACATCACGCCTGTAATCCCCGAAGGGCTAGGCAGAGGTGCGCCTGTAGTACACCCACATTTCGCCAGTTATGTTTAAGTCCCATGTAATAGTAGGCGAGCCTATTGCCATCAACCAGGCACAAATACGGACTCCAGGCGGCCACTGAGTGGGCACGCCACAATTGCCACGGCGTCCTCACCTTCCGCCTGACGCAGGTCCTCACCGGACACGGGTGCTTTGGCAGGTACCTGTTCCTGATAAGACGGGAGGAAACGCCCGGGTGTCACCGATGTGTGGATCGCCCGAAGGACATGGTGGAGCATACGGTGGAGGTCTGCCCGGCTTGGACGGAGCACCGTCGTGTCCTCGCGGAAGCGATCGACGGCGGAGATCTCTCGCGTCTGGACCTGGTCCAGACCATGATACGGCGCGAGAATACATGGGAAGCCATCACCTCCTTTTGCGAAGCAGTAATGAGCGCGAAGGAGGAGGCGGAACGCGTGAGGGAGAGGCAAGCTTTGCACCCTCATACCCCTAGAATTGATAGCCGATTCCCGGCCACCGTAGGCGCAGGCTTGCAGACGGCGAGCAATGAGTAGCTCGCCGTCCGGTAAGGACCAGGCCCGAGTCGACGGCGCGTTGTGTTCCACGCGCGCCTCAAAGATATGTCAGCACTTTTGACGGAGTCCGCTAGGACCGATGCCAGCTAGGGTTGCGGGATGTTCGCAAGAGTTACTGTGGCCCCGGTACAGGCAAATGAAGGGTCACGGGTGGGTTTTAGTCAGTAAAAGTCTAACACGCCCTCCGCTCCGCCCGGAGCGGGAGAAGTCATTTGATGTATTCCCATCCAAAAAAAGGCGGCTACTGAGAAATTCCAGATGGAAAAACCCAATAACACTTTGCCTGACCTGGGGGTCGAACCCAGGACCTCATGCATCATTCATATTAAACTTACAGTACAGAAAACTCGATGTTTTGTTAAGTCCTATAACGTGCGAAGAAGGGTCGGGTCGCCAGCAAATAAATAAATGATACTTAGGTATGGGTATTCATTTTACCACAGCATTGGCTATTCTCTTGTAGCTCATGCCTACATAATCAGACTATAATGTTCCCACTGCTAGGACACAAGCCTCCTCTCTCTGACCGGGAGTGGGCTGTAATCTGCCACGCGGGCCCAGTGCGGGTAGGTAGATGTCACATTTGTCTTCGAATTTTTGGTTCTAGGACATGCCGGTTTTCTCACGATGTTTTCCTATACCATTTTTGAGAGCAGTGGTGATGAAATAATTTACACAAAGTAAAGCGCCTGCCTGGGTTCAACCCACGGCCTAGGGGCCGTTACCACTGGGCCACCACTGCTGCTATCTCATGCCCATTCGACATAAAAGCTGCTGACTTCTTTGGAACCACTGTATTTTAACACCCGTCGCTTTTTTATAGTAGCTATTTTTTTGGATACAATAGACCCTTTTTAGTGTATTTTTGAAAACCCCAAAGTGTGTTAAATCATGGGCACCGAGAAGAAAAAAAGTCGTATTTTTATAGTTGATTTTTTTTGCAAAAGTGATTTACACGAGGACATCTATCTACACGCTATAAAATTGTTAAGCATCGGACAGGCGGGTGTGATCGGGTATGATCGTGGAAACCGACCGCAACATGGTTGGGAAAAGGCTTGGGAGATTGATTGACATGGCGAAGAAAAAGAAGTCAGCAGCTTTTGTATCGAATAAAGAGAGAGAGTATACTTGATTTAGATCATTCACAATACAAAACAGCACACACAGTATCGAACTTGTCTTTTAATAAACAAAAACACAAAGTAAATCCAAGTCCATCACTCAATCAATCATTTTATACAGTGGCAATCAAGTTTCATCGAATGAAACATGTCAATACTCTTTCATATTTCCAACGTTAGACTTCGAACGTAAAATGGTAAGAAACCTGTCAGCTCTGGGATTGCGTTTATCCGGTTTGTTTGTTGACCCATAGGGTTGCCAGTGCAATTTTTATGAAAATCACAATTTCTACAATTGTTTTTTCTATACTGAATGATCATTTGTAAAGTAGAGGGGCTTGTGGCTAAGTAATAACAGCCGGACGGGTCGATCGATCAGGTTAAGCTACGCTTGCCGCGGTTGATCCGTGGATGGGCGACCAAATTTACGTACTAAGACTGCTCCGTGCCTCGGAAAGCACGTTAAGCCTTTGGCCCCGGCTGTCATTTGTTGATCTTTGACAGTCGTTACGGGTCGTCAAAAGCCCGAAAGTCTGATAGTTAGGAGTCTGGGTATCGTGTTACCCAGTAACTGGATTGCGGAGGTCAGATAGGCAGTCGTTTCATGTACAATACTGGTATTCAGCTGCATGGTTAGACTGGAAGCCGACTCCAATATCGTTGGGAAAAGGCTGGGCAGATGATGATGAATCACTTGTAAAGTACTAGTATTCAGCTGCATTCGGTTAGACTGGAAGCCGACCCCAACATAGTTGCAAATTTATATTGAATAAACATTTTGAAAAAGATTTATGTATCTGTGCTGAGCTGACATATCAGATAGTGCAATTATGTCAACTGAAAGTAATCCCCCTCTGTCTGAACAACGCATTAGACAAAGTAACATCTGACACAAACAGGACACGAACTCACAACCACTAAACTACCATGAAAAATAAATCCCTTTCACTTATTTATGTCTGTTTGTTTTGAAAGAAATTAACAATTTATTAATTGTTTACTCGACGGGTTTTAATCTTATACAATAACTACAACGGAATTATCGATACTTTTTCTAACTAAAATATTTATCGCATGGCAACACCAGTGAACGCAGCCGTCAGCCGTCGACGTCCCACTTCAAACATATCAAATCGGATTACGTTTTTCATCGAGTTCCTTTCTGAACAAAACATTGCCTGGACACATTGTGTTCGCGTATATTGCCTGGACACACTGTATGTATATCGTTTGTATATTGCTCGGTTTTTGGACATGGGATGGACAGATGATGTTAAAATTGGGTCAATGGCTTTATTACACTGATAAAGATATGGGTTAATGGGTTAGAAAAAAAGAGCTAGGAAGGCTATATTTTTTAATATACTTATAAGGCGTTGTTGGTACATGTATTATATTTATTTTATTAAAAAAACTATCTGGATTTTGATTTAAAAAGATTTTGTATAAAATAAAAGTTTTTTGCGGAAACATTCTGCTAGATATTTTGAATAATTTTCACATGAATGTGAAATACATTAAAATATTGTTAAAGCTTTCTACTCAGCTGTATTTTTACTATCGTAGTTATGTAGTTTCATTTGCATTTTATCTCTATTTATATATTCTTAGCACTTTCGAATTTATCTGTACCTTATTCTATATTGTGTATGTGTGTCTATTTAAATAATTATTATTTTAGTTTTAACTTTTATGGCACTTTAAATCATTTTGCATTGCATGTTTTCGTTTTCTTTCACTCCTTTACACTTTCACTGTAATATTTTTTTTTAAATCTATCATTTTGTATTTTTGTATAGAACGTAAGCTAGAATTTGAAATGTTTGCAACTCAGCTTTGTGAAATTTTAGAAATCTGTAATAATAGGTATTTTACCTTTAATATTAATCACAAAATTATTTCGAAAAACATAGAACACTATTGATAAGTTTATATACATTGATCAAGATCCTCATAAAACTGAGAAACCCACAGAGAAACCGTTCAAAGGTTGGCAAATAAATTTTCTGGTAAACGAAACTAATTTAAGCGAGAAATCTTACAATTCTGCTACGGTAACTCTACCTACATATCAAGCCGAAATTAAACTTCTTTCATTTACTTAGGTAATACTGCCAAAACAGAAAAGTAATTAGGTACAGTTACTAGTATCTTCACATCAGAAAATCTAATATCACGCATATTAAATTTTTTGTTATATTGATTGCAGCGTAAAGAATATCATAATATTCTGAACTGTCATTTTCATCTTTTATTTTTGGCATTTTTAACGAGTGTTTCAATCTACTAAGGGCGGAATTCACCAATGAAACTGAACACGATCAGCACATCTAAACTACGTTCAAGACCTGTCAGTGTCATTATTCCAAAGAAAATAATGGCAGTGACAGCCCTTAAACGTGGTTTATGTGCTGATCGCGTTCAGTTTCATTGGTGAAATCAGCACTAATTCAATATACTATAGCAGCATAATTATCTCTTATCAAATAATTTTGACCTCTATCTACATTGTTTATTAATTCTTTTGCCCTTCAACTGCCTTCAGTTCGTAAGGTCTTTTCTCCAATTATTGTCAGACGTTCCATTGTTTTTCAATTACTAGAACAAACGTAATTACTATTTCTGTTATCTCACAATACTACATAATATTCATAATATATTTCGGCTCATCAGTACGTAGCCAGAATTAATGTCTTATACAAATTCAATTCGTACATTTGCATACACTCGCCTCGGGGATCAGTTCTTGTTAGGAGTATTATTTTATTGCTCATTGTAGATATGGGTGCAAGAGTAATAAAATATGCATCTAGGAGTTCAAATCTCAGATTTATGGTCAAAATTTAAATGATATCATCTTTAAAATGGTGCGTAACATTGGCTTAAAAATTCTCAGTTTATTATTGAAAAATGTTCTATAGCACCACGCGTAGTGTTATTGTGTTGTGTGTGTGCAGTTTTATCACCAATCATAGACAAGCTATTGTGAATAGTTGTTCCTAGTTAGTATTGTTTAAATTAGGTACACTTACATTAACACCACTTATATCACCATTACTCTCATTGTAGACCAGGAGCTCAATACTCTAATCTCTCACTCATCGGTTTCGGCAACTACTTGACATTTTTTGTTGATAATATTTTGCCAAAAACTATTGAGCCCTTTGATCTAACAATAATAGACGATATAGACAGCAAACCTAGAGCTACATAACATTATCATAACACACAATCACATAGTTCGTTAGAACATACCACAATTATGTAAATTCCTGTAAAATAGGCAACATTAAATACTTTATACATACAATTTAATAAAGAAAACAAGTGATTTTAACTTTTAAACACAAATATTATGTACAAAGAGGAGACTATACCACTTATACGGATCCAGGTGAGTTTGAATTAAGGCTGCCTGTCGATTGAAGCGGAGCTAGGAACACAAAATAATGAAGGCAAGATTTACGTTCCCGCTTTGCATCAGTGGGCATATCGAGTATAGTGGAGTTGTCTACATTACCGCATTAGGTGACAAACCTGTAAAGATAACTGTATGGTAGGAAATAAATAAATATCTTGATATAGTGGAGCGGAAATTATTTTTACACATTTTAACCATGGAATGCATGCAAAGCAGAGAAAGTAAGCGGGCTAAAATGACACACCTTGTCGCTTGCACTGTACCTTCGTGCCTCTGCTTCAGCGCACAGTGACTCTCAGCTACACTGCTCCCTCACTCCGCTTCAACAGGCAGGCAGCCTAACAAAGTTGTCGAATCCATCCTGCTCGGATACTTTAACTAATAAACATTAATTGGTATAATTTGAGCGCTCCTAGGAAGTTTTGGATTCATTTTGAAATTACTTAGGAGGCTGTTGAATACTCGGTTTTCTGTAAATATATTTAACGTGTTTTCTTGTTTGGTTTTATTGTTTGTGTATATTTTTAAACGTTAATTTTGCTAAATTAATACTCAAGATAATATCACATTCAAGTACAATGCACCGCAAATCAGTGGTAACACTACGAAAACTGCACTTACTGCTACAACATAAAGGCGCTGTCAGTGTCAAAATGTTACCACTAATGTGCGGTTGCCTATACAATGATTTCTACTATTTATTACTCTTTATTTTCTCCACACCTAGCTGTCAATTAAAATACTGAAATAATGACAGTTAATAACTTACGTGGTAACGTAGATGTACGTTATTCACCTGTACACTTAGTTATTTTACTGTGTGTGTGTGTGTCTAAACACAGCAGTCGAGATTTTAATTACATTACATGTTAGAACCTATTTTTGTTTTATCTCTTTGCCTCTTTTGAATAGGTACTTTTATGAAACACGGCTAAAAAGTAGGTTTGATATTTTTATTATTCACAATATTGTTATCACAGTTATTTTTTACAAGTTAAGTCAAAATTAACCCAGAGTCCTGATACGTATTATTTTTAGTGTAGATCAAAACGATTACCCCCAAATTAGCCACACATAAATCTTTAAAAAAATCCTCACTTACAACCGTAAACTGTTTTAAACGTAGGCTGTTTTACGAAAAATAAATCACCACCGTTTTCTCGTTTGCTTCGTGCCTGACATCGTGAATAATTACATATCCTCCTTGTCTTTAAAGTTAGCTAGTAAGGTAAAGTCAGTGTAAAGTCTGTAGGCTGACAAAATCAGATAAACTTTAGCAAAGTTCCAAGACAGTTGAGATAGTTTTACCGTTGACTTTCTTTACACCTCTGAGACTTAACGGATAGAGAAATTGAGTCGGAGTCAGAAATACAAACTACAGGTAAAGTTTTGGGTAACGGAGACTTGTAACTTGTAAGTTTTGACTTGGTAGTCATCTTAAGATTTTAATGCTGTGTGGATATTTAGTGTAAATTATATGAAATAAAAACATGTCAGAATTTTGTTACCTTTGAAACGGAATATTGCAAACTGTTTTTGTCATTCGGTATTTTCAATTTATTGCATTTGAAACGAATAACTAAGTGGATTCTTAAAACATAAATCAATAAAAAGGAGAGACACTGATCCAACAGCAATCATAGTATGTTTTTTTTCAGGTAAGCTATTTAAATTAAAAATCTGAAATTGAATCTTACAAATGGGACCAGTGGGTACCACGTTGTAAAAAAGTAACCTTAACCTAAAAACATGTTAATGGAACCTTCTTATTGTACACCTTTTTCGAGTGTCATAGAGGTCAAAATTAAGGACCTTTAAAAGGTCCTTAATTTTGACCTCACAAAACTTATTTACAGCCTAAAAAAACCTAATTCCAAGGTGATAGACCTTTTTCGAAGTCGATAGTTCAAGAGTAAGGCCGCGGACATGAGTTCGGATGAATCGCTGAAATGATCGCGAGCTCCTAAACTACCTCAACCTTGACCGACTGTCTCGACAGACAGTCATTCAATCTATGGATTGCTAGTCTGACCTCTTAGTTTAGACCGAACTACAACTTTTACTTTAGTTCATTAAATTCAAGATTAAGAAATTTATCTTTAGCACTAATTCATATAAATCCCTATACCAATATAACATAGGGTGAGTTTTAAAAATGACTAGGAAGACTATGTATGGACTTGAGAAAATAATGGATTTAAAAGAACATGCCAAATCCAGGATCATCACTCTTTTAGTCACATGCGTTTCCTCCCTCCTCTTCACATGTCCATACCAAGCCAAACGATTTCCTCACAACTTTTCTGCCACTGGCACCACTTTCAAACTTCCCCTTATACACTCATTTTTTACTTTATCGATTTTCGTCACTCCACACATCAATCTCAACATTCTCATCTCCGCTGCATGCAATCTTTTTTCATCCATCTTCTTCACGACATACAGTACGACAGGCCTTATCACGGACTTGTAAATTTTTCCCTTTAATTTGAGGGGCATCCGTGGGTCGCAAGTTGTTCCTGTGACCTGTCGCCATTTCATCCATCCTGAGTTGATCCGGTGCGTTACGTCTCGTTGATGATTACAACCATAGTTAGAAAAAGAAGATTCCACACACATTTAATCACTGTCAGTCCAATTACAGTAAATATGTAAATAAAGTAAATTATAGTACCGGTAGGTACCTGTGCCTTTAATGGGCATGGAGCCAGGATACAGTGGGTGATAAATTAACGTTATTTCACTATCAATTACCATTATTGCCTACCACAGAGTTTTGGGTATGGGTAGGTAACTGCCAAACAATTAGTTGAGCATGACTATAATGTTCATTTGTTTACGTGAAAGTTACGTCTAGGTAACAATGATTATGGAGATAAAATTGATTAATCATTACGAAAAGGGGTAACATTAGGTATTTTTTTATCCAGCAACGCTAATCTAATCGTGTTATTAAAAGCGATTGGATGTCCGCCAGATCCTTAAATAAGACATCTTTTTTTCAGAATTTTATAACACTGTATTTTATTTTTCCCGTGGATTCAAAAAACTAGTAAGCGCAGTCACTGTCGGATCACAACACCTTAATAGTCATAGATGTCTTGTAAAGGTAGGTATATGATTGTACATGTGTCTATCCAGCGATGTCAATCTTGATCCATCTTAATTTCACAAGTAAGTAGGTATATCTTCCTAGCAAGCAGGAAAATAAAAATAGCAAAGATAACAAAAGCACAATTATTTGATAAAAAGGCACATGACAAAAGAAAATTAATATTTTGACTTTCATCTTTAATCTTAATTTAGATTTCTTTTCCTCATTTAATATAGATCCTGGATTTGACAAGTTCTTTTAAATCCATTATTTTCTCTTAGATGTGGGTAAAAGTACGAATGCAGAATAATGTCGGGAGGAAATTATTCGATTTTACTTATTTCCGTACCGCTCCTGATAATAATTGGCAGAAACGGGTTTTGTACTTTATCAAAATTGTATTACCTACCACATGAAAGGACCGCCATTTTTTATGAAATGTAATTAATTGTAATTATACAGACGCTTTCTGCGAAAAGACGTTGTGAATAGGCAATGGGCGCTTTTATAATTTCTAACGTGACGATATGATCGTGGACGTCCACGTCCACGGCACAACACAGGCAAGACACAACAACAAACAATACACAGAACACAGGATAACACAGGGAAGTGAAATATATGGAAATATATGAAGACGCTTTCAAACCGTCCACGATAACGTTATAACGTGCACGTACATATATACAAATATGATATTTTATGGACGTGGACGTTGATGTCCACGATAATATGGACACGTTAGAAGTTACAAAAGCGCACATTACACACATTTTACACATTAGTGTATTTTGAAATCAGTTTTAGACAAAGCATAAGGTTCTACCAAGATAACCTATTTTTACAATTTTAATTCACGGTTGGTTTCTTTGATTAACCACACCCACTTGTACCAAATATCACTTAGGGCAGAATCGACCAGACAGGAATACACTTTATTCTCGGAATAAAATTGACGTCTGACAGTTTTTGTATGGATAATATGTCAAAAATTAAAAAATTATTCGCTGAATTAGACTTATACTAGGTATAAAATTTTGGTCGAATCCACCCTTAATAAGTTAATTTGACGCTAAACATATGTCAAACATCATCATTCTGTCTCAGTCAACTTCAAACGGTTGACAGAAATAGAACGATGTTGTAAATTCGTTTAGCGCTAGACGTGTGATTTGTATTGCAAGCGGGCGTTAACATTTAACAAAGGTAATTTCGCGTCATAACAAAAAATTACTACATTTTTTTGACATTATAATATATTTATATAATTATAATACAGTAGGTTAAATACCAAGAAAACACATATACAAAATCATAACAAGTCAGCATGAGCGCATGTCAAAATTTTCCACTGATTAAGAAATTATCACAGCCATTCACCCTTCTTACACAGACCAAAAATCATTTTTGTTATTTTTTTTATTCGGCAGGCAGAAGAAGGCACAAACAGAACATCAGAAGGTGAAGACAATGATGGGAGTGAGGTCAACGCTGGCTCATCGCGAGTTCTATCTGCTGCCACATCTAGAGAAGAAGATGACGATTCCAGTAACAATGCTAGCAGTGAAAGCAAAAGTCCTGGACAGAGGTTCGTTAAAATTTATTCGAATTTTAAATTAGCTTAAGGATAAAAATAAGTAAATAAGATTTACTACGATAATACGAATTACTTATAAATATTTCAGTCTCCGAACAGAATTTATAGGAAACTGCTAGAACTTATAAGGAGGTGTTAGAGAATGGAACAACAATCCATTACAAAAATTGTCGTCACCATTTTTCTTAGATCACCGAGATGACGACTAATAAAGAAGTATGGAAGAAGATATGTTGTGCCGACTCCAAATAAAGTGGAATAAGGGCATAAGAATGACGACTTTATTAATTTTTATTTTAAAAAAAAACATGCTGAATTGACTACAAAACATCCATGTAACATGACATGACATGTATCCATACATGGTGCATGTGTGTCCATGTGTGTGTAACATTCGTATTATCGTGGTTGACCAAAACTGAGCTAAAAATAAAATTCAGGCACTTATAAACGTTAAAACAATTTAAATTGCCCTGTATCCATAATTTTGAATGACAAAAAGCAATAATAAATATTGCGAGGCCCCCTCTGAGTAGATTAAATTGATAATTTATTTTTATGTTAACCATTAATCCATCAGGTTCAGCATTTTGACCATCGTTCAACAATTATTCAAGGTTCTCCATTATTTTAGACACGAACGTATAACAGCTGATCAATTCTGTAATGAGGGTTTTCATGAAAATTCATGCCACCAGTTGGCGCCACTTTGACAAGAGGTCTTCCATTTCGACAATGAATATAAAATATATGATGACGTTCATCATTCGTTTCATTCATTCGTTCATCATTCAGTCACGACTAAAGTAAATATAGGCGCTTTGACACTTTTGACAGGTGCCCGGACCTGAAGTCTCAGTGCTGCCCCCTAGTGAACGGCATTTCAGAAAACCCTCATTATCTCACAGCTCACTTCAAACTCACTTCACCTAGTTTTCACTGTGATATTTTTACAGAATAGCACTACAGGTAATTAATATCATACGGGATTTTAAAGCTATTGAAAAATTTGCTAAATTCAAGCTATTACCCAAAAATTAATCTGGCGGTTGATAATGCCTGCTGGCAGTATTGTGTGCTAGATTTGTCAATTTCTAAAATTGACAAATCAATCCGCTACTTTCAACTGAAAATGTGTCTGTAATAGGAACAACCATTTTATAAATAAATTGTATCAATTTATAGCGCCGTCGAAGCGATTTCGTAATTATTATATAAGTAACTAGCTTCCGCCCGCGACTTCGTCCGCGTGAAATTTCTTGTTCCCCTGACCCACCTCGTCGCATCGCATCGCCTGCCCGTGTTGTTACTTACTTCGTTTTCGCTTAGCACTCGTTCTTACTTTTTTTTCTTTTTGCTCGGCTTCTAAGGGTCCTAGCGTAATGTTACATAACTATAGCCTTCCTCAAGAATTGGGCTATAAAATGCAAAAATATTTTTTTAAATCCGACTGGTAGTGACAGAGATTAGCGCGTTCAAACAGTCAATAAAAAATAAAATATGTAAGGTAACTAATAGACTAAGCGCATTTTTCTTACTTTAAACATTTTTATACCCGTCGTAATTTCTAAATGAAAGATCCCATTCGAATAATTTAAAAAGGAATTTACATGTCGAAGAATCAACCTTGAAACCATTCAACCATTTTTCCTTGAAACAATTTATTTGAATAAGGATTAATACCTTGTTTATGAAAACACCTTCGCAAATAATGCATTATTTTATAACAAATTTCATTACCATTAAAAAGGTTATAGTGAGCCAACCTTAAAAGATAGACATATGCTATTGCATTTTTTTTAGAACTTTTTAAGAGGAACAATTTCGTCATATATGATTTTTGGATATCGCACCTTCAGAATAGTAGTGACTTAACTCAAAAATCTAAGAAATCGAGTTACGATCTTTTTTTGCTCATATGTCACAAAAGATAAACTTAACTCAATACAGAAATCAAATAATTGATAGGTTTTCATACAAAATTAATTAATTAAATCAGTTCAAAGTTTAAATCATCATCAGTTTGCAGTTTCAAAACTTTGTTTTCGTTTTCCCAAAAAAATGATTTTTTGAGATACGTCACTACTGTTCTGAAGGTGCGATATCTTTAACCGTTTACGCAGCGCACGCAACGGAAGCTCTCAAAATGAATAAATTTTCCCCGTTTTTGCAACATTTTTCAATAATGCTCCGCTCCTATTAGTTGTAGCGTGATGTTATATAGCCTATAGCCTTCCTCGATAAATGAGCTATCCAACACTAAAAGAATTTTTAAATTCTAACCGGTAGTTCCTGAGATTAGTGCGAGCAACCAGGCAAACAAACTCTTCAGCTTTATAATATTAATTTAGATAAAACACAAACACATTTACTCAATACTTTATTGCATTCCACAATGTATATGCTTAAGTGGTAAACATTAGATAAAGAACAATCGTGCAACAGTCGTGGTGTTGGGCACAGCAACAGAAAGATAGTAAAGAGAGATGAGGACTTATCGCATTTAACGCTGAACGAATTTAAATCATCGTTCTGTCCCTGTCATCTTCAAACGATTGATAGAAACAGAACGATATTTTAAATAGGTATTTTTAGCACTAAACTTATTTAGTGAATAGTGGTGCAAGTGAATAGTGGTTTATCTTTTAATAAATGGATGTACCTATTCTTATTTTTCCTCAGAAATTCATATTACCTACTCCTTCATTTCTTAAGCTGTCCAGCATTTCAAGTATTTGTTTAAGGAATTTTACTAATAATAAACAATTTCTGGAGAAGAGAAACAAATAAAATATCTCGACTTAGCACACGAGGTTGTTGACATGTGGAGTGTGACCTCGGCTGTCATTGTGCCGATTGTCGTAACGGCCAATGGCCTGATAGCCGAAAGCCTCGACCAACATCTCTCGAGGCTCTCGTTAGGTGGTTGGATCAAGAGCCAGATTCAGAAAGCAGTACTCCTCGATACGGCTCGTATTGTGAGGAGGTTCCTGCCTCTGCAGCCCTAACCACCGGTAGCTTGGACCCTGCTCCCGACACCGGCGGACCCCTATTTTTTATATTTTTAAATGTATTAAAATTAGGAATGCACCTACTCTTAAAGCACATTGCAGCACAAATTACAAAAAGACATGATAGGCACACAACGATTTAATTTTAATTTCATGTTAATTTAATTTTGTTTAATTTTGATTGGTCTCAACTGAATTTAATTTTGGTTTTATTTCTAATTTAATTTTTTATTATTATTATTTTTTTTTTTTATTGTAATTTTGGTATTATTTATTATTATTATTATTTTTTCATTTTTTTTTATTGTAATTATTATTTTGCAATTGATTTTAATTTTAATTTTGTGATTTTGATTTTTTTAAATGTTGATATTGATTTTAATTTTGGATTTTGATTGTAATCTTGATTTTATTTTTTTATTTTCATGCTACTTATTAACATAGTTTGGTACCTAAGTTCTAATACTAACACGATATGGATGTTTTCCGAAATAAATGATTGATGATGACAACATTTATCAAACACACATAATTTATGTAAATTATATTATTAACTCTGTATATTTTCGATTTACCAATATTACTGAACTAACCTACCTTTTGCAGTTCTATTGTATGTTGACATACCTACCTAACATCATACTTATCACAAAATGTAATCATTTCTATAATTATATTTTGATGTTATTTAATAGTACACAAAGCGCACTTAATGTGGGATTTTACAACCGCTAACATGATGATATTACATACAGGGTCAAATTAAATTAGCTAGCGAAACTCCGCAGACGTGATGGCTATCGGTATCTAAACATGATAAAACAAAAAAAAAAGATTTGATGATATATTTTTTTGGGTGAACAAGCGTAAGTATTTAGTGTACATACTTACTAGCTGTCGTCGACCCCGGAAAAAAAAAATCATCAAGTATTCTTTTTTCTCTTTTATCGTGTTTAGGTGTCAATACCCATCACGTCTGCGGAGTTTCGCTAGCTAATTTAATTTAACCCTGTATAGTGACCTTATTGGTGATAGTTTTCAGAAGGGTCAGGTGCGTAGTACTCGTAACCGGCGTGCGTGTATGACCAGATGTATGAATGTAAGCGAGGCAAAAGGAGTATGTAAGGATCGTAGCAGGTGGCGCTCTGTAGTTTCTGCCTACCCCCATGGGAAGAAGGCGTGAGTTTATGTATATATGATGATAGTATCGTGGACGCTCACGATAATATCGTCACGTTAGTAATGATAAAAGTGCAGCACATTGCAATGTAACATTGTCTACCAGTCGAGTTTTAGTAATAATGTCTCATAACTACATACATGCTAACGCAATGCATTGAATGCACGGACCATAAAAAATATATCACACAAATAAAGTAAATGATGCAATTCAAGCTACATTTATTCAGATTTAATTTCGCTCTCAAAGCGAAACGTTCATTCGTTTCGTTTCAGATAAGTGTCAATCCTGAAATGCAGTTGCGTTAAATCGCGTGCTAACCCTGTTTTAGGACTTCTGTAGTACAACCATTAAATGGAGGAATATTGCATTCAAAGTGTTACTCAGGGTCACGGAAGGAATAAAGCTTGCTACATTGAACACCTACTTTGCTTTAGGATATAATTTTGTTATTTTTAGTGATTAATTAGAAAGATTAAAATGATACAAAACGAGGCAAAAGGAGTATGTAAGGACAGTAGCAGGTGGCGTTCTGTAGTTTCTGCCTACCCCCATGGGAAGAAGGCGTGAGTTTATGTATGTATATATGTATTAAAATGATATTAGATAGATAAAGTAAAATGAATCTTTACTTGCGTAAAATTATATTTACTGTTCATTTTGACCTATAATAGGTACCTTTGTCATTTTCGTCAAAACATGACAAAACGTCGAGATTTCTGTAAGTTAAATAAAGTTAATACACACAAACCTTCCGGAATAACTACTCTAAATCATCGTGAATCATACATTGAATCAAAATACATTGTGTAGTTTAGAAGATCTAAGTGGTCACACAGACAGACAGATACAAAAAGTGACTTTGTTTTATAATATATATATTGATCAAAATAATTGTTCCTGGATTTTTTGCTGAAAAAGTATTTGAATAGGTACTGAAAACTTTCCTCAAAAACTCGTAATAAACTCGAGTTCATCTTTAACTTGACTTCTGTTAAAAAGTACCTTGGTACTAGGGTCTCAAAGAAGTGGTGGAGGTTCGCTTTGTAGAAAAGTTCAGTTTAATATTGAGACTCTGCCTCAGCCACACTCCAATGTTCATTAAGTAAAAAGTCGTTAAAAAGTACCCTGGTACTAGGGTCTCAAAGAAGTGGTGGAGGTTCGCTTTGTAGAAGTTCAGTTAAATATTGAGACTGTCACTGCCTCAGCCATACTGCAATGCTCATTTCGTAAAAAGTCATCCAAGTTCAATACACATCAAGGAGTTATTAGGAAATCATTAAGTGTAGAAAATTATTTTGTACAAGTGGTTACATTATAAATAACGTACCCCTATTTAAAACGACCCTAACCTAACGACCCTTATTTAAAAAGGTATCGCATTGGGAAAAACTAGAATTGCATAAAGGTACCAGAGCTTGATGAACCCGTGGAGCTCTTTACTTTGCACCAGTTTACAGCAATCGAGACTCCTTAGCTGCTAATTGAGAGCTATTAATAGTTTTCTGTAGTAATCGCTTAATATAAAAATAGCTATTAGAAAGCGTTTGAGTGTAGTTTTGATAGATAGGTTACCAATTTAGCGGTGGCCATTTAGTTAGCACATGTGTATGATTATTCAGGAAAATAAAACTGTGGCGGCCATATCTACATCGCCATAATGGAACGCGTCACACTGACGTCACGCAAAAATCCTGCATCGCGCAATCAGAGTTTACCACGCGACTAGCATATATACAACATCCCGACATCAACCGTCGGGCAGTAGCCCACCAGACACAACACCCGTCTGGTCGGAGGATCCTCCCTTTTCTATAGAGAATGAGTGAACTTTACACCCTGTTCCTCATGCCCAATGTAACCAATGTAGTTATTAGGTAGGTAGCTACTGCAACTAAGCACAGATTGTTTATATCCCTTTAGGTACTCTATTTTTTTTTTCTTTGTCTAATATTGAGAAAACTAAAACAATTATTCAGTCATCAAAATAAGTAGATACTTATTTCCTTTATTTCGGAATATATTATTTATATAGTTTATAAGCAAACAGACTTAAAATAATAATATGTACCATCGCGGACATTTGCGGTGAACCACTTTTCAACCTTATTACCTAGGTCGAAAAGTGGTTTCACATGTGTTATAAAAAAGAGTGAAAAAAATCCTAAGGCATAAAAAAATCGTCCGCATCGCTCTCAACAGACTAACTGCATATTATAAAAGTATAAACGGTACTTATAACAAAAAAACATTTTTTGTTTAATTTTTGTGTGTCTGTCTGTCTGTTTGTTCCGGCTAATCTCTGAAATGGCTGGACCGATTTTGACGGGACTATCACTGGCAGATAGCTGATATTATAAGGAGTAACTCAGCGGGCGGTCGATGCGACGCGGCGGGTCGGGGGACGAGGGAGTTTTATTAAAATGTGGTCGTTATTTTAGTATATTTTGTATTTTACGAAGTTTCCATGCGAACGAAGTCCAGCGATCAAAACTAATGAACTCCCGGTAGCTTGCAACTGACATCCACTGTGTAACCACTGGTCCAGTATCGATATCTCGAATACTTCAATGTCACTAAGCGGCCCATATACACGATAATACAACCAATCGATAAGCGACTCGATGCATAACTCGATTATACTCATCGCTGCCGTACTCGAGCGGTAAGCCATGCAGGGATATAGGTTATAGTGATGTCATCAAATCGGTCTTGGTCTTAATTTATTTTCTGAAGTTTTCCATCGATACCTGTTTATACCTAAATGATTTTAGTTCGTGCCCTGGGAGCTGTTTCAAGTTATTTCTTACATTTAATCTATTTTCATAAAAACCTATTGGTTATAGGAAGCAAATTCCTTAATTAAAATTACCTCATATTGTTGTCACATAAAAAAGATGTATGATCTTCTACCGACTTTATTTTCTTGCAAGGTATTCAAAGACAAAAATGCACATACAATATATACAAAAACAAAATATAATACAGGGTGTAAGGGACAGCGCTCCGCAGACTGATGGGATGAATTCAGTATATCATACTAAGATGACCGGTATATGAAATTATTTCAGAAACGTTATGGGAATCTAATAAACCTGATTTGTTTTATTACCTCACACGCAATGTATCGTTACCATGGCAAAAGGCGCGATGCGAACGGCAGCGCAGCCAGCCTTCGGCAGCCGAGTATTTCAACATCCATAGCTATTCTTTTGATTTTAGCTGTTTTATTTACATAAATGAAGTGCTGCATACAGGAAATGTAATTTTACATTGAAATAAAGGAATAGTAACTGAGAAAAAACGATAAAAAAATGAAATTTTTCCTGAGAAATTTTCCGGTGGAATATGATTGAAAATAACGAGCTGAATGCGCCTGGTTAGTTTGCGGAGGGCTGTCCCTTACACCCTGTATAATACAAAAACAAAATACATTCATAAAAACATAACATCACTCCTGTAATGCCTAATGGGTAAGGCAGAGGTGTACACCCACATTTAGCTAGTGATGTAATATCATAGATAAATAGGGGGTGTAATTAATTCATAATATAATGTCCGACAGATTCATATGTGTAGATATATTCAATTAAGTCCAGCATCCATTTTAACAACATAAACACTTTACCGTGTATATAATGTAGAACTCAAAGTCAAATCGTTTATTTCAAATAGGCACATAAAAGGCACTTTTGAACGTCAGAAACTAAATTAGGTACCGTTTATTAACTGTAAATTGAGTGTAATGGCGCATCACCGACCCTTTTACTAATTCAACACTAATTAACTTTCTTAGAGCTGAAAGTAATTATTTGCTTGGGTTAATCCAATTAACTGGTTCAATTAAATTCATTTCGACCGATAATTCAATTCAACTAAAACTGTTTTTATTGGCAATAACTTAATGGTTGTAAGCCTCCACCAAGTATTTATGAACATATTAGCTAAACTTTTTGTTCGTTTCTGATAAAGATTTTCATTTTTATAATAACAGGCATATGATGTCAGATAGTAGATACTATCACATCCAAAATACATACATAGATGACATATACATATTATATATTAATCGTTTGACTTTTAAAGTAACCTAAAATTATAATATTTTTTTTACCAAAATTTACAAAATTGTACCAGGACACTATAGACAGCAGCATATTGTTGAGCTAATAATATCCTGCCGACATTATTAACCAGCATAACAACGGGTGGTAATTATGGCAATATTGCCCCAAATTGTCAAGATTAAGCGAATACCGCCATTTTTATGACAGATGTCTCCATAGAATGCTATAAAGAGTGATGCACGATCAAATTATGTAGATATATATGAATACGACCACCATTGTCATAATTTTGAAAACACCCTTTATACTGTAACTGTCTGTTAGCAAAATATTTGTAATATTTATTTTAAAACCAGCACTATATGGTTCGGGCCACTTGGAAACACACAAATTGTCTATTAAGTGGGAAACAAAGTAGGGACAAGTAACAGCGGACAGGTCGAATGCAATAATTCAACAAATTGTAAAGAAACTATGGTCTGTTTTTTAATATCGGAGACTAAATTGACAAGTGAAAATGGTAAACTGACTTAAATGCTATTGTAATTTTTCAATTAGTTTCCGAGATTAAAAAATATATTTTCATGTCAAAGTAATCGGGTGTTGTTTCTAGAGGCGGAGAACTTTAAATTGCAATAAAATACAAAAAAAAATGCACGAAGGAGGTGGCCAGATTCCGTGAAATTAGTTTTTTGTTAAATGTTTCAGTAAATTAAGAAAAAAATTAAGCTTCCAGTAAATAAGGCCATCGTGTCAGCCACTGCGGCCACATGTCAATTTCATGGGTATTAAAAACATTTTCCTGTTATATTTCAATTTAAATTTCTCCGCCTCTAAAAATCACCCTTTACATACATTTACAAATATAAAAATATATCTATAAGACTAAAGAGAAATATAGGTACTATAGTAATTTATACAAATAATCAATTAATCAATACATAATAGTATGTATAATGTAAGTCACATTTATTTTTTACTCATTTCTCATCACAACAAATCAAAATAATTACCTATGTAAAATAAGTATAATAAAATTAAACAGATAAAACACATTTATAATAATGTGTCATTCTATATTTATGTTAAATTGATAATAATTATTTACATATTAAAAATAAACAACACTTCAAACATTGCTTACGTATGCTTAAAATTATAATAGGTATTATGATTTAACTGTTATAGCAGAAAAGAACTTAAATATTTGAAGTGCAGAAATTACAAATTATATTTTCTTTAAAAATAATATAGTCTGTGGTAAGTTCTTTTTCATCAACCATGAACCGACAAAAAATTGATCACCTTCATCAACTTCAAAATGCAGTCTACAATCAAACTGAAGCATTAATTCCATGTCATAGCAACTAACTATAATAAAAATATAAAATGTAATATAATTTGATGATAAGCAATCTTCTAAACCTGTTCAGGCTGTTGAGCAAGTTATCTCCATTCACTCCAAATGCGAAGCCTGACGATATGTAAGTGGCCCGATATATGGCACATTACGCTTTGGATACGCTTAGCTGCGACCCTAGCAACGAGCACGATCCAATACCAATGCTGATTACGTATGCCCGATAGATGAGCTGAGTCTTTCAAGTGACGTTTGCAATGGCTATTGAATATAATTTATACTCTTAAAAGCCTCACTTACTATTATGATTATTTGACACTGTATGAACGTTAAATGTAAACTTAAAGATATAATTGAATTTCTGATCGCTTTGCCGTTTTACGGAAAGCCATTCCACACGTCACTTGTTAGCTATATTAAATCGTCGACTATACGAACGACTGATACGTAATTGGTGCCCTACGCCTACCACAATAATTTGTGCATAATGCAATAGTTATAACTGTTGAAGTTAGTTCACGACCTTGCACAGCTGGGCGTGTAGACTACACGTAATGCTAAAATATTGTATATAAACACTTATTACATTGTTCTGTCCGTTAACGAGATTGTAGGCATTATGCATGTGATAATTTTGTGAAGTCTCGTTGACAATGTTTCGTGTACTGCGACATGTGTTGTCCGCTTTGGTGGTATAACGAACTACCTCTGTTACTTTTGATTCTTATCTTGATGTCCGCTTAGCTTTCATAGATAGTTTTGATTAGAGTTTTTAGTATCGAATGATTTAGTAGACTCATAGATATTAGCTCTAGATTTGGCACGTGATAATTCAGCATCTAAGACGGTTCGAGGCTCACCAAAGCGCGCAACACAAGGTCCCAGGACGGCTTCCACCAACATTGCACACACTACACCACTGTCTCCGTATAACACGATACATCCCTTTATAGGCGACCGATCATTGCATCGAGTTCGTCAAGCTCTCGCAAGTCCATGCAGGATACTGAGAGGGCGGAGTCAGACACAGACAAACGCGGCCATAAATGGAGACACGTCCAAGCTGTCATGGCATACTACCAGGCACTCAGGAAAATAAAGAGGTTCGAACACTATCGGACCACCCGGTAAAGCCGCATCGTTGTCGATTGTTATTATATTTCATTGTTTGTTTATGATTTCCCACTAATGTGCTACCTTCGTCAGTGTATAGGAACTTCGGGAATGGTACTTTACTCACTGGATTATGTGTGTTTTTCTTGTGAATATTGTGTCTTACTAGCTCACCAAATGATTCTACTTTCCTACTGTCACTTGTGACATTATAAACGTGTTCAATGTTATTTCATTGTTACTTGCATTTTTAATGTTTTAATAGAAGAATAGTTTCGAACTCCTAACTTTAGATGCCTAGTTATTAGTTTTAGAAAAGATAGATTCGATTCACTGATATTTCACTCTACAAACTATCGTATATATTCGAGTTGGACTTTTTGTTTCTATATAGTGTGAGTTGCCATGCCGCATGTCAAAATAGAAGTACTTGTTTGCACGTGTTTGAGATCTTTCTGTTCACAAAGTTCTAGTGCATCACCGCACATAACAATGTAAGAATAGAGATATATTCCAATATGACTAACACTTTCCTTGAATATAAATGAACAGAATCTTCCAGAAATCTGTGCTTAACAAACTGAGTAATTTGTAATTTCTTATCTGTCTAATATACTTGAACTATCTGAGAGCATGGCTACTTTTGCTTACTAAAACTCCCTATTTTTCTTTTGGCGAAATTTCTCGAGACTGACGATTTTGTATGACTGCAGAACAAAATCGAACCAAAGATGGATGAAGCTGCGAACGACGGTGCAGCTCAGCTCAGCAATACAGAAGAAACCTCCGTTGAAGAGAGAAGATTCCTTTCTAAAGAGGTTTTCCACTAGGCAGACACCACTAACGCAAGAAACTGTGAGTATTCTTTTGCTTTTAAGAATATGCGTATTTTATTTGCAGAAAATATAGGAGTTGTAAAAGTTGGTGGTTTATGCCCAGTCCATATTTTTTTAGGGGCATGCAAGTTAATTTTACATTAATAATACCTAGATAAAGTTTATTTTAGTAAAATATACAAAAGTGTTGTAACATAAATTACAAGACACACACTACAAATCTATAGGTTACATTAAAATAACATTTTTTCTTAAGAGGGTGGTCACATTTTGCACCTCTCTCGCTCACACGGGACCAAATTTTTAAGAATGTTAATTGAAAAGATGCTTATTTGAAAAATGTTATCAGTGTGCGACCTACTTAATAATATTAATTTAATAGGTAATTATTAAAAACACATTTTTATTGTGGCATTTATTTAAATCATCTCAAAAACAGATCATAATACTTAATGTGCTAAGTTTATTATATAACACAATAGAAATGTGTTTTTGGTAACTACCTATTAAATTAATGTAAATAGGTCGCCCATTGATTACATTTTTCAAAAAAGCATTTTTGCATTTAACATTCTTAAAAATTTGGTCCTGTGTGAGCGAGAGAGGTGACAAAATGTGACAGCCCTCTTAATGTTGCATTGCAAAATTCTTGTAAAGTATAAAAAAAATTCTATCAACCATCTGCGCAGTCTAACTTCAAAATATTTAAATAGGCGTTCCCTTACATTTTAGGTAATTTTTAAATATTTTAATGTTTATTATCTAAGACTTGAGGCCGTAAGATGCTAAAGCAAGAAATTATAAACACAGACTAATCGAGTTATAAATCGAGATTTAAATTAAATAGACCCCGAGTTTCTTGAAAGCCAATCAAGTATCTGTATAGTTAATATATTAACAAGTCTCTTGTTGGCTGTTGTGATTTATTGGCGGAAATAAGAAAAGCCAAGCAATCACTTACGTTAGATTTAATTAAATAGGCTATCAGGAATTGAAGAAGGGCATTGTCTCAGAATAGCTATAAAATGATCATGCTATCTAATCTACTGTTTTAGAAATTGTAGAATAATTAATGTAGAAATAAAGGGCTGAGATCAGAGAAAAAGTAAAATAAATATCTTAAACTGGTTTAATTCTTATAAATAAACTAGTAAAGCACATAAAAATACATCTTAGGGCTCCCACACAAAACTGTGAATTCGCATTGCAACGCAAAAATCTGTAAGCTGCGCATTAAATTGTAGCTACAATTCAATGCGCAGCTCACAGATTTTTGCAATGCGACGTTGTATACAGTTTTGTGGAGCCTTTATTTAAAAAATCACGTCTCAACATCTTCACTCCGTCATTCTCCGTCATTCAAAAAGCTTACTGTCATTCTACATTTTTAAATATCTTCCACGTTATTCCAAGCATACGTCTGTGGCATATTTACTCGTATGTCAGCTGTCTCACACAGCATTCAGTTCCTTCACACAGTCATGCATGCATCAACGTTCCATTCCTACATTCATGTTTTTCTTTTAATTATCAGGCCAGTGGTAATGAACTTTTATCATTATGGAAACGACAGTTTACACTAAACGTTTTATGCATATGACAAAAATTTAAAAACAAATCATTAACATAAACACCATAACCATTATACCACCTTTAAATATCTTGTAACTTAACCTGCCTACCGTTTATACATTCGAACAAAGAATATTGAATTTTGAAGCCTCGCTTCAGATTAAGGCCACTATACTTACTTCGATATTTGTGCCAGCTCAAATTACTTTAAAGCTATATTAACTTAGTAAAACCTTTCATGACCCTAAACTTTTGGAGCTGGGCAAATTGTAATGACACTTCCGACTAGGATGATTTTATGAGAAAGTCATAAAACTTGTTTCGTGTCCGAAATATATTACCGATTTACTAAAAAGCAATATGTGTTCGTTGGTCAAATTATCATAGTAGGATAGTTATTAATGTTTCCAGTTTGACTCATGTATGTATTTATTGAGAGTTTTACTCAAATAGTTTTAATGAAGAACATCGCAGCAAAGGTCCGAGTCAAAACTAAATACGTGCGTTAAACTGTAAACAAAAATGTTAATATATCTCACAAAAGTTATTAAGCCGTAATGTAGAATATTTGATCTCTTTTCAGAAAAAGGTATATAACACAGAACATAGCTATTAATTCAATTAAAAACGATAATATCAATCTCTAAACGAGTTACGTGGAAGTGTTTCTTGAAGAAACCTTAATTCTTAACCATAAATTCGGTTATAAGATTTTGATGTATCGTATTATGATCGTCGTAACTTTATCCGATATGTTATGAGAGCTACAAATGGGATTAACATGAACATGATATTTTTATTAGATTTAAATTGATTGATGGAACTTCAGAATCCTATGTTTTAACATCATGGAGCGCAAGCTTTATATTTCCGAGAAGTGATAAAATATGTTTAATATTTTCTGCCTAAACGCTTTTACTCGTTTTACATCCATAACTTGTGTATGGATATATTTATAAATTCTTTTCAATATAAAGCCTGTGCTCCATGTTAAAACATGGAGTTCTGAAGTTAGTCTTAATCACCACTCGTTTAGTTTTCATTATTGGATATTGATAAAACTTATCACCATATTTTTGTTCTTCATAAATAATTGTTTTCTCTTAAATATTTACTGCCTTAACAATGTGACACAGTATTAATGTGATAAATGACATCAAAACCATACAAAAACACAAAAAATCTTTCTTAACTTGCAAAGTGTACAAATTTCTTGCAACTTTACTGTATGATTTACATTGATGATGATATTATTATTTTGGTACTATTCGTATAAATTAGATTTGCAGTACATTTAAATTGTAACTAGTCAGTTAGGAGAATAAAAGTAAAAAGTCTAAAACAATAACAGCTGCAACTTTCCCATAGGTAGAAGACACAGGATCAGAGGGTGCGACAGGCGAGCACAGAGCATTGAACAGACAGAGGCGACGCAAGATCCGAGCGCCGCGCACCGTTGTCAACCCCGACGAGAACTTCTTCTTCTATTGGCTGTGGCTCATCACCGTCTTCGTGCTGTACAATCTTTGGACGCTGATTGTGAGGCAGAGCTTTCCGGAGTTACAGGTAAAAAATATTTTAAATTCCGAAATATTTATTTTTCTCAACAGCATGTTCTATCGATTCGAACCTGATGAATATAAAGACAAACTCATGTTGTAATGACAGATCTCCAAAACTAATCTTCGGGAGTTACATCCAAACAATATCATTCATCTGTCTATCTACAGGATCCTGACCTCATTCCTCCACCACGAAAAACAATTCAAATTCACCTTATTTTGATTGTATTACAAAGTTTATTTATTTATTCTCCCACTGGAACGCCATACAGCAATGAAGTTTTTAAATTAGTTATTATTGTGAGTTGTTAGGACATACAGACAACAAAATTAAAGCAAATATCAAGCAAATAATAAACCATTAGTAATGATAATGATTTATGAATGAAACTGACCTATTCTTACCCACACGTCCACAATAAAAGTATCAGAAACACTATAAATAGTTAAACAGTTCGAATCCTTAACAATAGTGATACCGTGTCATAAAAATACAGTAGGTAGTCAAAGTTACTTCACGTCTTCTATTGGTCGTTACATTATTCAGGTCGAACCAACAGTTCAATTATAGTGGAATCTAGACCTTAAACCTAGAGATTAAGTTGTAGAATTGCTTGGAATACTTCAAGAAATAGCTTGAAATTGTTGAGTCGAACATAGTCTTTCCGTGCCTCTGTGAAACGAAGGTGGCAACGAAATATTTAATACCTGAAGGTAATTATCGATACTCATTATTATTTTGAGCTGCTATTTTAAAAACAATTGAAGTTGAAGCACAAGCGCAGGAACACGAACGTTATTTTATATAAAATGCTGGCAGCCTATTTTTGCCATATAGGTGGTGGGGCTCTAAACCTAGGTATGACAATAGATGATCCAAATAAACTTTCTATAACCGCGAGTTTGGTTGTTGCTCAAATTTTGGCAAATCGTTATTGTTAAACCAAAATCTGCTATTTGCTTTTTTTGAGATTTCTACTTTTTTACCTTTGCGTATAGTTCACTGCCCTATCTACCGTTTTAAAAACTGCTAAGTGCTGAGAAGCACTGTACGATGATCTAAGACCTTTTTTATATTCAAGGTGTAACATAATTAACGCACAACCTCTTAAGAGGGTTGTCAAGTTTTACACCGCTCTCGCTCACACGGGACCAAATTTTTAATAATGTTAAATGAAAAGATGCATTTTTGAAAAATGTATTCAATGGGCGGTCTATAAAATAATATTAATTTAATAGGTAATTATTAAAAACACATTTTTATTGCGGCATTTATTTACATCATCTAAAAAACAGATCATAATACTTAATTACATATGTTTATTAGATAACACAATAGAAATGTGTTTTTGATAACTACCTATTAAATTAATAATGTGACAACGCTCTTAAGGGGTCATTGTACTCATTATTATGAACAACTTTTTTTATGGGACCAAACCTGAAATCGCGAAAAAAATCAGCTATTCCCTACATTTTGACGAGTTTTGCGAACATAGATGTAGGGAACAGCGAATTTTTTTTCGCGATTACAGGTTTGGTCCCATAGTAAAAGTTGTTCAGAATGATCAGTTGTGCGTTATTTGTGTTACACCTTGTATAGTTCTTAAAATACACCTTCATATAAAATTTTACAGGAGAACTTTTTTTTGATATTTCAAAAGTATAATATTTGCACATAGCACATTTTGGTATGACAACGACGAAATGCTACTATGCATTTTCAATACGGTTACCCTAGAAAAATAAAAATAGCAACAGTCATTTATATTTTCTAAGTGATAAAACCTGTTCTATTCATGTGACAATTGTGCCATATAGCCAATTTCGAAACCGTTGAAATGCTAGGTGAAAAACATACTACAAAATACACTGCAACATATACCTTAACTTCTGTCACACAAAATCTATTGAGGAATACTGAATAATATTGTAGTTCCGAGCATTTCTAACGACGCAATCACAGGGACTCAGTTTACTGTAACGGAAGCCTGTTATTGCGCACCATTGCCAGTTCGAGGACGATTTTACTGTTAAATTGAGGATAAAAATGCAGTCAACGAAGGAATCTATTGTTCAATCTAGTTTCTGGCTGTCTTCGAAGCGTCTGCGTTCTGTTTTCTAATAGATTTGGGATTCGAAATGTAAGCGTTTATAAGTGTAAAGAATATTTTGTCAAAGGTTTCGATATTGTTTTGTTTAGTGTTTGCCTAATGGCAGGAATTAAAGCAGCCAAATGCGAATTGAGGTCGCACGCAAAGGATCCCGAACCACCGTAGAATATTTAACACTACATATATTTTTTAATCACGTTTCTTGTAAAAATAAAAATAATATTATTATTTTATTTTTTTTATTTGTTGTAATAAAGACGGGCGGACGGACGGACAGCAGAGCCTTTAATACTAGGTTCCCATTGGCACCCTTTGGGTACGGATCCCTAAAAATGCTTTGCTCGTTAGGTATCAAAATCATTAGCTAAAATAAACATACTTCTTGCTCAGACTTGTAAGAAATATTTCTGAGGATAATCTCATTTTTAATTTTCTCAATCTCCGTGACTCTAAATCCTTTAACACTAGGTTGGAGTCGAGATTAGCATCAAACGTATCTTTTTTAGGGTTCCGTAATCAACAAGGAACCTTTATAGTTTCGCCATGTCCGTCTGTCTGTCTGTCCTTTGTCTGTCCGCGGCTTAGCTCGGAGACTCTTAGTACTAGAAAGCTGTAATTTGTGACGGGTATACATATTAATTACGCCGACCAAGTGGTAAAATAAAATGTTGAAAAAAAATTTTTTTAGGGTGCCTCCCGTACACATTAAGTGGTGATGACTTTTTTCTCGTCTATCCCATAGTGTGGGAATTTATTGCAGTTGTGTGAAAAACATTTTTCAATTCAGGGACGGTTTTGCGAAATATTAAGCTCTAAAGTGCAAATTTTTGTTAGAGTCAAGTGTCCCTCCGCCCCCCAATTACCAGCTAAATGGTTGTTTTTGGATATTTGGACTGCTGCACTGAACTGTTCTCAATTATTCACTAGAATAAAGTTTTAAGTTTGAATTTGTTTTTCTTTTGAACATATAAACATTTTTTGCATTTGCATAGGATCTTCATAAGTCTTAGGCTCAATTCACACTGAAATGGCAGCCGCTGGTAGCGATGTGGCGAGCAGGCGAAGGCAGCAGCAGTCGGCAGGTTACGCGGCACCTAGCACCGCTGCGCCGCCCGTGGCAGAGAGTCGGCTCGCGCCGCCGCGAGGCCCCGCGCGGCGCTTTCTATTCTATCAACCGTATCTATGTTTTTTGATATTGCACATAAAGTATATAATACCTTGTCATTAAAACTGCTCGCCGCGTCGCTGCCGACCGCTGCGATTTCAGTGTGAATTGAGTCTTATACTTAAGGAGCTGTCTTGAACATTTTTCTTTTGTTTTTGTGCCATTTCTTAAAATTTGTATTTGTAACCCTAGCGTTTATTTTCAATGAACATGTATTCTATAGCTAATCTCTGAATAGCGTTGTGGGCTGCAATATTGTCTATATTTTTTATGTATTTCTTGTTTCTATGTTTTATATTGTAGCTGTTTGTTGTTCCTTTTGAATAAAAGTAATAATAAAATAAAATAAATACGAATTATGCAACTGAAACTCAGTGACTCAGTAGCAGAAGGACTAATAAAGTTAACTTTGTCCCAATAACAAATAAGTCATGAAATTTTAGGGTAGGTAAGTTCACAATTGGGTAATAGGGTACCCAAATCACGCTTAGAGGCCTCTAAGCGTCCCTTCTTTGTATAGGAGGCCTTTGCCCTGCAGAGAGACAGTCACAAGTACATACGTAGGCGAAAGTTCCCGGTCGAACCTTATTACTAAAGGAATAAGGGTGAAAAGTGGGCAACCGGGAACGTTCGCAGGTGTACTTTCAAAGTTACATCAAAGTAGACTTGAAGCTACATTTACACGGTACAAGTTTCTGGAACGTTCAAGAGCGATAATCGCATGCCTTAAAGCATGTTCAATTTTATTGCCGTTCAAGAACTACATGCAAGTGTTTACTCGCGTGCGATTTCCATAAAATGGCATACAATAATTAAATGCAACTTTTGCCATTCAATAAAATTGTATTCTACTTATAGCAAGGCAATAAAATTGCAAGACAATTATTGCATGCAAGTTTTGCCTCGTCTAAACACAGAGTTGCACGTCCTTGTATAATTGATTCAAGTATTACCCGTATTTGCGCTGCCAAATATTTCATTCAATTTTATTGAACGTCTTGTTTCGTTCATTCATGTTTTAATGATAAAAAAATTTCATGCCAGAATTGAATGCGATTTTATTGTACGTGCCATTTTTATACCAGTTTTGAACGGCAACTAACTTGCCCGTATCGTGCGAAAATATTGTACGTGTTGTTTAGATATACCAGTTAATTGCCCTTCAATTTTATAGTATGTCATTGGCAATAAACTTGCACTTTGTAAATTGAACTTAAAAGCTCCTAAGCTACATGCTGTAGACTGCAGTGTCAGAGCGAAACTTAATTCTCGTAGGCTATGGGAGCGAGAATCACACATACATGCAAATGTTATGGCTATATTATACGTGACACCTTATAACCTTTGAGAAATCAATAAAACCATGTACTGTACATATATCGTACAAATGTATTAGAGATGTGTCTGTATTGTCTTGACAATGTTTTGAAATGACTTCTGGCAAACTAAGAGCGCTATTTCTAACTGAATCAAATGAAAGGGATGAATATAAATGTGAATAAGACGAAGGTCATGGTGTTTGAAAGAGAGGAGGACGTATCGATGTGTGATGTGAAAATAAATGATAAAAGTGTGGAGCAAGTAAGTGAGTTTGTATATTTGGGGAGTCTGTTTACAAGGATGGAAATATTGATGAAGATGTGGAAAGGAGAGTAAATGCAGGAAATAAAGTAAATGGTGCTATACGTGCGGTTGTGACCAACCAGTTAATGTCCAAAATGACCCGACTGGCTGTTTACAATGGTTTGCTGGTGCCTGCGCTTATGTATGGAACTAAATGTTGGGTGTGGCAAAAGAAGCATGAAAGTAGAATAAATTCTGTGAAAATGCGTTCCTTGCGAAGCATGTGTAGTCTGACTATGAATGACAGACTGAGGAATGATGTGAAAAGGCAACGATGCGGTTTAAAAGAAGATGTAGTGACAAAAATTGAAAAGAGTATGCTTAGATGGTTTGGTCATGTTGAGAGGATGAATGAAAGTCGACTAACAAAAGGTATTTACACGGTACATGTGAGTGGAAACGCCAGGAGGGGACGCCCTAGGAAGACATATAGTGATCTTATTGGTGATGTTCTTCAGAAAGGTCAGGTGCGTTGTACTCGCAACCGGCGTGCGTGTATGACCAGATGTATGAATGTAAACGAGGCAAAAGGAGTATGTAAGGATGGTAGCATGTGGCGTTCTGTAGTTTCTGCGTACCCCCATGGGAAGAAGGTGTGGGTTTATGTATGTATGTATGTCAATCGAACAATGGGACACCATACCTATTCTCATATTATTATTGGTTAGAATGTCAAGGAATTACATGAAAATTCATAAGTAAATTGCTAATAGCAAAAGAACTATACCTACGGTCATTTAACAGGATTTTGGCATTTCGTAACTCTGTAATGGACTTTTATAGACGTATAGAATAGAATAGAATATAATACTCTTTATTGTACACCATAAAAATTACAGATATAAATGTAGAAATTTTACACATAGGGTGACACAATGGGCGGTCTTATCGCTAAAAGCGATCTTTTACAGACAATCTTTGGATGGATTAAAGGGAGAAGGAGAGACAATACTGTAGGTAGTCAATGGTGCACCAGTTATATACACAATAAATACATAAGTATACGTATGTATGTATTTATTGTGTAATGATGTGAACTTTATGTAATGATGAGTTGACGTATCCATAAGGTTACCAGGTCATTAGAAAATGTGATTGGTCAGCAAACCAAGCCAAAAGTCAAAAATACTCTGGTACTCACATCATACATTAATTTTAATAAAATCCGGCCAAGTGCGAGTAGGACTCGCACACGTTGGGTTCCGTACCACCGTTATTTTGGGGGCTCATAGGCAAATATTCTTCTGTAACCTAGCTATAGATATTATTTTAAGCTGCTCATGTCGTCTCAACTTGGTGTTAACTTGTAAACCTGCTTATTGTATTATCTGGACACTAAACTATTTCTAAACTTTCTAAACCGTAGGTACAATATGTAACACTAAATATTTAAAAAAATTACTTTAGTTAAAAAAAAAAAACACGTTTCTTGTATGTAAAATAAAATAAAGTTAAACATGAAAGGGACACCTCTTTTAATTTTTAACTTTATTTTATTTTTATTATTTGTTGTGAAAATTTCAACTGTCTACCTATTACGGTTCATGAGATACAGCCAGACGGACGAACGGACAGCGGAGGCTTAGTAATAGGGCTTCCATTTGGCACTCTTCGAGATCGGAACCTTAAAAAGTTGGCTTCATTGTTAAACCCAGAAATACTCATCTTCGTATCAGATGAATGAGCATTTTTAAATAAAAAGGCCGAACATTCATCATTGTCCTGCCAGCCCATCCACCAAAGTTGGGAAGGCGTGCATTGATTACGAGTATGTTTGTCCGCTCTAATTGGAAAACTCATTTATGTACGCACTGCTGGCCCATTCGCTTCATCAGAAATATTAATATAATATAAATATGAACTGTAACGTGAATACTTCAACTCAGCCTATCGCAGTCCACTGCTGGACATAGGTTGCGTCTGCGCTGTGGTGCAGACTAGGAGAGGACAGGGTTGTCCTCCGCCTTCCGCATCCAGTCTGTCCCAGCCACCTTCTTAAGGTCATCGGTCCATCTAGCTACGGGGCGTCCTACACTACACTGAATACTTACGTGAATACTTACTTACTTTTTATTTTAAACAGACGGAATGAAAATTAATCACCACCCGCCCGTGGCTTTCATTGTTTGTGATTTTAAAATTACGCTCAAATCCAGACTGCCTCTGTAAAATTGTCGTTTACTGTTATTCAGTGGTGTCTGAATGTAAGTAGATACCTAATGTAAATCGAGTTCAAAACGAAAATAAATGGCAAAAACACAGCATACAGATCTCAAGACACCGACTTCCGAAATTAAAGTTATTTCATAATTTTGGGTAATTACTTTTTGAAGTCGATTTACTTCTTTAAATTACTTTTTTTATATACTATTTAATAACAATTCTGGAGATGTTATTCACACTGTATCCGACGACCAACTGCCAATCACTCATTCCAATCTTCGTGTGGCAAGTGTCGCCCCACCATGGCTCAATAATATCGCGACAGCAGTGCTGCCAACCTAAATATTAATCAGATAATAATCTTTAATATTAAAGAGGTAAACGTATTTAATTATAAATACGTTTTTAATAAATAATAATTAAATACAACTAATAATTAAAATCAAAATAACTTATTTTTAAGTAAGTAGGTATGTCTGTCTTCGAAGCGACAACACTAATGTCAATATATGTGATTATGATACCGAAAAATTACATACATTGGTTGTTTGGTAGAGTCAACAACGGAAGTTACAAAACATTTCGGAATTTTGATTATTAGTAGATGTTTATTTTTGTTCTGTTATTGTTAACTGTTATAATAAGCGAATGTCTGCTAGGTTTATACACTCTTTGTTATCAAAGAACCTCTTTGTTATTAATTTAGCACCCTACTTTTCTCAAGAAAGTGTCGATTTAATGGAATCCGGAAAAGGATCTTGGGACTACAGCTATTTGATTCATGAGATCTAATTTTAGGAAAAGTCATAAAAACTTATATTTAATGTAAAACTGGAACTAACCCATAATTTTAGCCGTAAAAAAGTTATTTATTTATTATTTTTTAGCCTGAGTGGTCTCACTGTAGGGCAAAGACCTCCCTTTCTCCTTTCCACTCCTCTCTGTGTCTCTCTCTCTGCCTTGAGCTAGTGTGGACCAATCCTGTCTGTAGGCGTACAGTTCGTCTCGCCATCTTCTCCTGGGTCTGCCGCGACGTAATTATTCAAAGTAAAAAAAGAGTAAAGTAAAAAGCTTAGCATTTTTTTAAAGTTTTAAAACAGTTCTTTCATAAACTTGGAGTTGCCTTAAAACAAAACAAAAACCAGCCAAATGCGTGTCGGACCACGCACAATGAAGGGTTCTGTAGTTGGGATGAATTTATTCCAAGAACAAACTTAACTTTGGAGTTAAAAAATGTTCTGCCATACATCGACATACGTCACGGTCAATTCTCTAACTGCAAAAGTAAGTTTGTAATAGAAAAAAATATTTTTTCATGTGATAAATGTACAAAATAACGATTTTCGGACTTTTCCTTTTACTTGTACTGTGAGACCTTGCTTCTTCCCAAATTTCATGATTCTAGGTCAACGGGAAGTACCCTATAAGGGTAGGGCTGTAAGGGGTGGGTTTTCTTCCTTTTGACGTACGGTACCGTAAAAACTACTGTTGTTATCTCCATAGTCCAGCGAAGAATTGTATTTATATTCGCTCACACATTAAAAAGAAAACCAAAGCAAACGGCCTAAACATTAAGTTAAAAAAGAAGTTTTTAACAAAAACTCATAGGGCAGAACAAAAACTCATAGGGCAGAACAAAAACTCATAGGGCAGAACAAAAACTCATAGGGCAGAACAAAAACTCATAGGGCAGAACAAAAACAATACCTATTTTGTAACCCTTCCATTGTCAGCGGTCTGCCCCAATAAGGAGTAACCCTTTCGTCTCTAGGGACTTGCTACGTAAACAAAGGTCGCGACGAATCGGGGAACTTTCCCCCAAACGGTTTAATCTCCCAATCGTGTCATAAAACGGCAATCGATTGCATTTGCAATGGTTGTTTGTCTCCGGTTCTTGATATTTTGCCTCCACTATCAAAGGAATGGGATTTTTTTCAGTTTTTGTATGGTGTTGTAGTTTTGTGCGTTCGTTTTCGCTTTTTTTTATTCTACAGCAGATCTATTATTATCTGTCACACAATACAGGAGAAATGACTTCAAAACAAGGGTTTGCTGAAAAAAAAACTTCCTAAGATCTTTTTTAATTCCAGAACTGCTAGAGTTCCACAATCAAAAAAATATGTTATTATTACGCCAGAGAACGTAAAAGTGAAAAATTACAAAACTTTAGAAATAGAACTTATGAGGAGTCGTAAAACCCAAGTTAAGGCGCTATGATCGCCGGCACTGGAGCCGCGTACTGAACTGAAGTAGGCTCGCGAGTGGTTGTCTCTCGCATTTGATAGGTATTTAAACATACTAATTTCTATTTATTATAATCATTTTACCAAGACAAACTCAGCGAATTGTGGTAAACAATCTTACTACCTTTCCATTTATATAAAAATAAGAAAAAACTTGTGTTTTGTACCTATGAGATTGATTAAACATTACGAAAAGAGCTAACTTTGGGATTTTTTTCTATCCAGCCAAGTTAATCTAATCGTGTTATTAAAAGCGATTGCAAGTCCGCCAAATCCATAAATAAGATATAACTTTTTTCAGATGATAATACTGTTTTTTGTTTCCCATCCACGGATTCAAAAACTAGTAAGCGCGGTCTCTGTCGAGTCATTGCGCCTTAAGAAGGGAATTATAATTTCACATATTTAATTTAATTTCGACTGCCTTCACAAAAATGTTTTTAATAATGTGCCTTTTGTTCTTTTGTTTTTAAATACTTTTATAGAATATCTATTAAAACTTTATTATTTTCGGCCAGTTCGTAATAAAACACGGTCTGATTCATTATAATATTCGCTAATTGTAAAATCTTGGGTACGGTCAGCAACGAAAGTCGATTAAAGGCTCCTACAAACAGGCGCGACACGTCACACGAATCGCGCGTGACACAAAGACACCGTTACGCGGTGCCTTTGTCTCGCGTCTGTTTGCAGAAGCCTTAACACTGTTATTTTTTTATCTTGTAAAAATTTTGGGCCAAATCAATGGGTAAATTGTTTTGATTTCTCTCTGATTGTCCATATGTACATTACAGAGGGTTCACTCCACCATACTTATTTCGTCTATGTGTTTTGTTGATATCGCGGTTTTGCCTATAGTCTGTTTTTATTAAAAATAAGTATGAATAAAACAGTACGTATAGTCTGTCCGATGTTAATTGTAACAACAAGCATTACAAGATTTTTTTTTGACTTTTACAGAACAAGCTTGGTATGCCAACAGATAAAAAAAAATATTTTATTATGTTCTAAAAATAGGTTTCATTGTCTGCGAAACTTGCTTCAGGTCTGTTTATATGGGGCATAAAAATGTTTTTAGTGTCTTTTTAATGAAGTATAGTTCAGTAGCTAATACACATTTTTGTTCAAAATAAAATTAGCACTCCTATATGACGTGTGTATTCCCAGTTTTTTTTTCTTCACACTTTTGATGTTCATTTTTAGATTCATAGCTACTATTTTCAGTTTTTGGACAAATGGTAACTACTATGTCCAACTTTTCATAATTTATACTTTTTCTCCGTTCAGTGATTGCACGTCAACCACCTCACATCTCACGAACAATAGAAATCCGTCTAATAAAGTGACACAATTTAATGAAGCGAGAAAAATGTTATGAAAAAAAAATTCAAAATAATTCACAACTTTTTCCCTTGAGGCGGAAACAACAAAACGCCACCAGGAGCTAGACCACCACCTCTTAAAGCAGTATTATTGTAATCTTACTTGAGTGTGGGAAAGAGATGGAGCTAGACGTTCTGTATACCTTCATCTCTTTCTCACACTGAAGTAACATTAAAATAATACTGCTTTAAGAGGTGGTGGTTGGCTCCCTGCTACGATGCTTTCATACTCCTTTTGGTTAACTTTTGGCACGTGGTTACTACAGACACAATTGACTTTGAACCTATGGCGTTCATACCACACGCAAAGACTTAAAAGTGTTGTTTTCCCACAGATAATGTGCCACTACTTCTGGTTGACATGCGACGGCATCAGCGACGTGGTCTTTGCTCTGGACCTCGTCGTGCAGCTGAGGACTGGATACCTGGAGCAAGGACTGATGGTAAACACTTAATCTTTCAATAATATCAGTCTGTTACTGTCCAACTTCAGGGCAAAGGCCTGTTCTCATAAAGAAGAGGCACGAGCATTGATCTCACTCTTGCTCAGGGTGGGTAGGAGATTTCAGACTTGTATTAATTACTAGCTGTGCCCGCGACTTCGTTTGCGTAGATGTCGGAAAACAACTTCCCTGTTTGAAACGGATTTGTTCACATTTTCATGGGTTTTAATCTTTTTGCGCGGAACCCTCATTTTATTTTCTAAAATAAATGGAACTAAAATTACCCCTTGAATCAAAACATGAGCTATCTGCCAGTGAAAGTCCCGTCAAAATCGATCGAGCCGTTTCGGAGATAAGCCGGAACAAACAGACCGACAGACAGACAAAAATTTAAAAAATTGTTTTTTTGTTATAAGTATTTAGTAAAAAGCTGATATTTTGACATTACAAACAGACACTTCAATTGACGCAAGCCAACATATAAATAGAAAGAAAGAAAGAAAAATATTTTAATGGGACTGGGATTTAAATAATATTTGTGTAAATAATGATATTGATTTCATGGTGTTTTCCTTCACCAATGTCAGAAATGTCTAGGGTGAACTTAGAAAGTACAAATAAATTGAAAGAGTCACATGGGTACTTATATTCTTGCCCTCTCTTATTTTTCGATGTTTTCTTTATCTTTGCTGATAATACGGATGGCCCATGTTTTCGAGTGGTAACCGCATACCGGAAAGGGGTACAGGTACGCCGTACAAAAAAAAAAAGGTACGCCGTAGGTGGACCGACAACATTCTGAAGGTCGCGGAAATCCGCTAGATGCGAGCAGCGCAGACCGGTGGTGGACTTGGGGCAGATGCCTATTTCTAGCAGTGGACATCATCCGGCTAACATGATGCTGATAATTGCTAATATTGTGAATGAGTCAATGATATACAAAATTAAGGGTGCACGAAACTCTTTTATCTATATAAATAAATAAAAATAAAGTGTCTCAGTTTGTAATGTCAAAATGACAGCTTTTTACTAAAGGCATATACAAGGTGTAACATAATTAACGCACAACCTCTTAAGGGGTCGTTGTCTTCATCATTATGAACAACTTTTACTATGCCTACACTGTCCTACACTGTCTTCCCATGCTTAATAACACTGTAATTTGAAAACATTGTAAAAGCCAATTATTTTTAAAAGAGTAACCGTGGAGTTTCTTGCCGTTCTTCTCCATAGGAAACGACCAATTGGAACCGTGCACTTAGCTTCTGACGTTTCATAAGTGCCCATGTAGGCTTATGTGAAATAAAATATTTTGATTTTTGATTGTATGGGACCAAACCTGAAATCGCAAAAAAATCAGGTGCTCCCTACATGTACGAGTATGTTCGCATAACTCGTCAAAATGTAGGGAAAAGCTAATTTTTTTCGCGATTCCAGGTTTGGTCCCATAGTAAAAGTTGCTCATAATGATGAGTACAATGATCCCTTAAGAGGCTGTGCGTTATTTATGTTACATCTTGTATATGAAAGTATAGACATTACCTACTTATAACAAAAAAAAAATTAATAATATTTTTGACTTTCACTAGCAGATAGCTGATGTAAGAAGGAGGAACGTGGGTACTTTTATTTTAGAAAAATAATTGTGAACAAAAATAATAACTCTGGAACTACGAGTCAGATTTGAAAAATTCTTTTTGCATTTGATAGACCAATTCTCGAGGATTAGGTTAGAGTAGATTAGTTAGAGTTATAGGCTAATTAACATCACACTACAACCTTTAGGAGCCGAGCAAAAAGATAAAAGTCAGAAAGAACGCTAAGCGAAAACGAAGTAATAGCGCGGGCGGGCAATGCAACGCGGCGGGTCGGGGGACGAGGGGGTTTTTATTCAAATGTGGCTGTTATTATTGTGTATCTTTCGACTTCCATGCAACGAAGTCGCGAGCACAACTAGTTTTAAACTAAAATAAAAAGTATGCAGGCCGTTAACTCAACTACTTTTTACACCTGTCTTAGGCCGAAATCTATACGTTACTAAAAACGTACTTTGGCTTGGAATACAATAGAATACTCTTTATTATGTACACCATACGAATTACAGCGTCATTGCCTGAGTACCGATCTTTGTATGGCCAAGCTTAAGCGTATTAAGCTATTTAAACTCATTTGCTTATAAGTGATTATTGTAAAATTATTTTAAACTTGTTCCCAGGTTTACGACTCAAAGAAACTAGCGAAGCATTATGTGAAGTCGCGCAACTTCCTCCTGGACGTGGTGTCGCTGGCACCCCTGGACTTACTGCAGCTGCACTTCGGCACCAACCCTATCATCCGCTTCCCAAGGTTTTGTAAGGTGAGCGAACAAATATTTACTTATTTATTCAACACTAGTGACTCGCCCGTGCTTCGCACGGCTGCTATCTACTGATGTAGTGACATGTTGTCAAAACTTTGAGATTTATGTGCCATGACAAAGTTAACCTTAAGTTCGCCTTTAGTCCTTAAGTTAACCTTTCGGAATAAATTATCGAAATGATTCTGAAAACGACATCAAAACCCATTGTGATGATCTAAGCGTTCACACAGACACAGACGGACACGAAAAACAACCTTGTTTTATTCCGTTTAAAGATTACCAGTTGACTTATACAAGGTGTAACATAATTAACGCACAACCTCTTAACGGGTCATTGTACTCATCATTATGAACAACTTTTACTAAGGGACCAAGCCTGAAATAGTGAAAAAAAAATCTGCTGTTCCCTACATTTTGACGAGTTATGCGAACATAAATGTAGGGAACAGCAGATTTTTTTTTCGCCACATCGAACATAGGAGCCCACGCTCAGCAAACACGCACAGACCTGGCTTCGTTCTGTGACGAAGATCGTCTAATACGGAGCTCAGCTAGGATTGCACCGCTATTTACACTCTCGTGTCGCGACGTTATCGCGGCGATATCGCGCTAGTGTGAAAGGTGTTGCGTGGCGATAATATCGCAATATCGCCACGCGACACGTCGCGCGACAAGTCGCGCTAGTGTGTCGGAGCCTTTATTCAACAAAAATAGATAAAAAAGATCATTCTGAAAAAGATTCGTTAAAATTCCTGGATTTTATTACAATTACTATCTCGTTATACCTCTTCAATTTTATTTTCACGAGTCATTGGAGACGATTGAATTATTTTCCAAGTAAAATATTAGAAAAATAATAGTACCTACTTTTACCGTTTCCTTGAAAACATAACATAACATCACGCCTTGCTTCCCCGAAGGGTTAGGCAGAGGTGTACACCCACATTTCGCCAGTTATGTTTAAGTCCCATGTAATAGGGGGCGAGCCTATTGCCATCTACCGGGCACAAATCCAGACTCCGGGCTGCTACTGAGAAATTCTTGATAGAAAAACCCATTAACACTTTGCCCGACCTTGGGCATCGAACCCAGGACCTCATGCTTAGCAGTAGCGCTTGCGACCACTGGACCAACGAGGCTGTCAAACTGTTTTCTTGTAATCCTTCTCAGTTTATTTACTTCACAAAATTAACCCACTCAAATGAAAGACATCGTCAAATTGAGCATCAAACTCAATGTATTTAAATCTTAATTTAGAAATTAAACATTATACGTTCTCGCTAAAACCCATTTCGTTTCAAACAAGCCTATAAAAGAACAAGATATTTGCAATCAAAACGATTTCGAGCTCGCTTACTGCTTTGAATAGCTTTCATTTTGATGATAATTTGCAGGATTACGTCTTTCTTTGGTCTTTATTATTAACTAGCGAACCACCCCAGCTTCGCACGGCTACGAGTTGACAAAACAATGAGGTTTCTTTATAACGGGTAAGTTTAATATTATTGTATTACACACCCTTTTGGAATAAATTCTCTAAATGATGGTGAAAACCGCATCAAAATCCGTTGCGTAAAATAACGCGGTCATACAGACATACGGAAAGCGATTTTGTTTTATAAGGTAAGATAATTTATTTGTCCAAAACACGAGTAAACACACACATGACATGTAAGATGTTATAATAAAATTACCTATATATTGCAGTCACATTTTGCCTTAACGGCGTACAAATATAAATAGGTAGGTAGGTAACTTCAAATAATTATAAATTTATCCATTATTCAAACAATTAATAATCCAAAGAGATACAAACAACAAGACACAACAAGAGTATGCTTAAATGGTTTGGTCATGTTGAGAGGATGAATGAAAGTCGACTATCAAAAGCTATTTACACGGCAGATGTGAGTGGAAACGCCGGAAGGGGACGCCCTAGGAAGACATATAGTGATCTTATTGGTGATGTTCTTCAGAAAGGTCAGGTGCGTAGTATTCGCAACCGGCGTGCGTGTATGACCAGATGTATGAATGTAAACGAGGCGAAAGGAGTATGTAAGGATCGTAGCAGGTGGCGTTCTGTAGTTTCTGCCTACCCCCATGGGAAGAAAGCGTGATTTAATGTATGTGTATGTGTGTAACAATCCAAATTAGAATTACTATGACTACTACTCTTACTACTACTTATTACTTACTGATGCTATGTACAGATTATTAATTATACGTTGTTTTGCCCGTATTATGATCAAAATGTTGTTTTTGTTCAATAACGCAGACTATCAATAATGAATTTCCATAAAGGTCGCTGAGATTGACACAATATCAAATTACTTTCGTGAACGGTATTGGGAACTTTGAGATTATGTCAGAAGGACTGTCTTTGAGATTTGAAGTCGAGATAATCTCGATTATTAGAACGGTTTGAAACCCTGTGTCCTGGTCCCAATGTGGTACTGTTATCTTTCTGAAGATGAATGGTACTCCCTGCTTCGAATTTCACATATTACCAACTTCTGGATCAGGAAACATATTACCAACTTCTGGATCAGGAAACATATTACCAACTTCTGGATCAGGAAACATCGTTATTATATTCTCCTTTGTAGGTAGGTATTCAACTTTCGACAGTTGAGTTAGTTTGGTGTTAAGCTTTTTTTGTAATGAAATTAAGAGAGCCTTATGAGAACCAAGGTAACCGACATAGACCGAAAAATTGCCAAACTTAAGTGATAGAGGGCAGGGCACATTGCTCGCAGAACAGATGGCCGATGGAGTCGAAAGGTTCTGGAGTGGCGTCTGCGTACCGGAAGACGTAGCGTTGGAAGGCCTTCCACAAGGTGGACCGATGACCTGATGAAGACCGCAGGATTTCGCTGGATGCAAAAATCACAGAACCAGTCGAAGTGGCGATGGTTGGGGGAGGCCTATGTCCAGCAGTGGACGTTCTTCGTCTAAAATGATGATGATGATGATGAAGCATTTTTAAAAGCTACAAGTACCTTAATCTTTTAGTCATAAAAAATACTTTGATAATTACTAAACCAATAAACAAAAATTCAGTTTTTTAAAGCAATCTCTACTATCTTTTTAAAATTCTCCAACTATCATAATACAAGCACGGCTATATTTTGACTTTGACATCAGAAAAAAAATACAGATCCCGCCAAAACCAATAAGTGTGACGATAAAGTAAAATCTCCCATCGCTTGTACACCTAATTCGACACCTAAATCTATTGACAGATAGAACGGAGAATAGAATAGAAAACAAAGCCAATAGAGCCCACTACAGGCTCATGTTACCGGTAAAAGCTTTCGATCAAGGACACGCTGATAGATTGTACCTACAACATTTACCGGAATTAACGCACAACCTCTTAAGGGGTGATTGTACTCATCATTATGAACAACTTTGACTATGGGACCAAACCTGAAATCGTTAAAAAAATCAGCTGTTCCCTACATTTTGACGAGTTATGCGAACGTAAGCCAAAACACTCAAATTCGATCAAACAGGAATAAATTTTATTCTCGGAATAAAATTGACGTCTGACAGTTTTGTATGAAAAATATGTCAAAAATGAAAAATTTATTCGCTGGATTAGACTTCTACTAGGTATATAAGTTTAGTCGAATCCGCCCTAAGTGATCTATTCTTGATATAACAGATTTTAATTGTAGTATCAATTAAGTTAGGATAGGTGCATTTATCGCATTGGGTTACCCTTTAATGTTAAACGTAAGAAGATAAATAAATAAATATTATTATTAATTAATATTATAAGGAGAAAAAATTTCCATAATGTAGAAGTTCTTTACATCGCAGATTCACTTCTACGTTAAAGGTAATAATGGCGTGTCAATCGTGATAAATGCCTTATAGATGCTGTACGATGTCCTCATTACAGGCGTAATGACTTCCTTCAGCAGTCCACTGTAGCCGACGGGCACATGTTATCGCCTTTCTATTAATAATACGAGCACTATTACAAAACGCCTAGTGTAATAGGCACTGCCAACTTAACGAAAGAAAATAACAATTCGAAAAAGGAACATGTGTGCTCTACGAGAAAGGAACGTGATTTAAAATTGCTTTTTTTTCTTCTTCGACTGCAAATGTGTAAAGAAGCGAGTAGTAATACATGTTTCAGAAGAAATTGGTTGATTTGACATTAATATCTAAGTATTACGACTTGGCTTGAATGAATTGAAAATGATTAAACTGAATGGGCGAATGTTTGTAAGTACGTTGTTAAAAAATCAAGCACGTACTGAATTCTGTTTTCACGAGTTTAAGATACTTAGACCTATCTAACATAACATAACATCACGCCTTGTTTCCCCGAAGGGTTAGGCAGAGGTGTACCTATAGTACACCCACATAGACCTATCTGTCTCTGAAATTAAAAAAGTTATCTCTAAAAGTTAGAATTGAACAAACAATATTAAGCTCTAATTACCGTTTATCTGCAATCAAGGTACCATGAAGGAGATAGTCCTTGCGGGGTTTTTTCTAAACCGTTTTATTTGTTAATTTACCGCTCTCTAATTAAGAAACCTCGTTACTGCCTCGTTGGTTTAGTGGTCGCAAGCGCTACTGTTGAGCATGAGGTCATGGATTCGTTTCCCAGGTTGGGTATAGTGTTATTGGATTTTTCCATCAGGAATTTCTCAGTAGCAGCCTGGAGTCTGGATTTGTGCCCGGTTGATGGCAATAGGCACGCCCCCTATTACATGGGACTCAAACATAACTGGCGAAATGTGGTGGTATAGGTACACCACTGCCTTATCCTTCGGAGATTACAGGCGTGATGTTATATTAGTTAATAAATAAAATAGGTAGGTAAAATATTAAAGAAGGACAAGCTACATTATTTATTTAAATACGTCTTAGAAAACTTCAGTACCAACGGATTCACCCGCAGTTGACCGCGATATCAGACCGTTTGTATGTTAATTCCTAGACTAACTTGCAAATATTACATGTAAATAAGAATTTCAGTTACAAACAATTGCGTGTTTTAGTACTTTTAGATTTTAAGTTTTGTGTTGATGAGCAGAGAAGACAGGTTATAGTCGTCGGTATCTTCATAAGGAGGTTTATTATTTTATGTTACATTTTATTTTTGAGAGCAGTGGTCGCTCAGTGGTAACAGGCTTGACTTTCGAGTTGTAGGTCGTGAGTTCGAACCCAGGCAGGCGCTTTACTTTGTGTAGATAATTTCATACTAGTGCTCTTAAAAAGGTGACGGAAAACATCGTGAGGACACCAGCATGTTCTAGAACCAAAAATTCGAAGACATGTGACATCTTCCAACCCGCACTGGGCCCGCGTGGTGGATTACGGCGCACTCCCTCTCGAAGAGAGGAGGCCTGTGTCTCAGCAGTGGGAACATTATAGGCTAATTATGCTTATGCTTTGCTTGAATGCGTATCTATTGAAATGTCTAAAAGTCCATAAATAAACTCGAAGTACAAATGAATAGCCAACATAAATACCATACCGTACATTCAAAAAAATAGGGATTAACTCGGTAATCAACTTTCAATCGGGGGATCTGTGTATCATTTGTACCAATTTGAAAACACTCGCTAACAAGGTGGGTCTGCTTTTTTCCCTAAATCCATTAAATACATACTCTCATATCTATTTATCCTATATATCTATAAATACATACTCAACAAATGTTAACTATATGAGGTTGGATTGACTATTTACAGACCAGACAACCTACACAATATTTGTATCATAATCATCATGATCAGTCTACAGCAGTTCACTGCTGGACATAGTCCTCTCCAATTACACGCCAATCAGCTCGATTCTCGGCAACTCTCATCCAGCTACTACCAACCACCCTGCAAAGATCGTCGCTCCACCTAGCCTGAGGACGTCCTACCTTACGTTTGCCGATTCGCGGTCTCCACTCAAGAACACATCTACCCCAACAGTAGTCGGTTCTACGGATAATATGGTAGGCCCATTGCCACTTCAGCTTGCTTATTCTGTGAGCTATATCGACAACTTTGGTTCTCTGCCGGATCACCTCGTTCCGGATTCAATCCCTCAGAAAGATTCCAAGCATAACTCGTTTCATAGCTCGCTGAGCACCTTGAATATTTGTATAACGAAAACTAATAAAACATTTTCTTCCAGGTCTACAGAGCAGTGGACTTCTACTACATAGTGGAGTCCAGGACAGTGTACCCTAACTTCTGGCGCGTCATCAACCTCATCCACATTCTGCTCATCCTGGCGCACTGGTTCGGATGCTTCTACTTCTTGCTGTCAGAAGCTGAAGGGTTTCAGGTCAGCACTTCATATTTTACTTAGATATATTATTATCATCATCCCGAAGACCTGAAAGAGACTATCACAATTAAGGTAATAGTGACAGAGACAACGCTCTGTGGGTTTCCGGGGTTAGGTTTTAGAGAATGTTTTGCTCTGTGGTTTTTGCCCACGCAATCACCATTTCAAAAAATATAGGCGATTGATGCGATTTACAGGAAAGAAACCTAATGAACTCTTGTCCTGTTACGCCAAACGCCATCGACAAAAAAAATGCGTTACTCACTCTTAGCTAGAAAACACAAGAATATAGGTACTTATTATAATAGGAATGATGCCTGGATAAAAAAAAGAAATTATATTTAGCCCGTTAGTCAGATAATAAACAAATATTAGACATGTAGTTTTTGCTTTATCATATTCATAAAAAATTACTTAGATAAAACGCATTAAAGTTGAGGAGTGGGGGCTCGCTACGTCACAGCTGTGTATAAAATCTAGCGAGGCTCACGCCTTGCTAGATTTTAATGTATCATCATCATCTTTTGATAACGTAAAAAATAAAAAAAAATACGTGTCCAATATTTTTTAATAATCTTCCTGACGGACAAAACAATTTTTAGTCATCATTCCTATTCTAACCAATCGTTAAAATGGGTTTAATAGTAGATTTTTTGCCCAGGGAGTAAACATCTATTTGAAAGGCGAGAGTCTTTCTTTGAATCCCTCTGGATTCTAAGAAACACTCTCACCTTTAAAATAGTTCTACTACTAGTCAGCGAGGGATTCAAAGTATGTCACTCGAGATTAAAATAGTGTTGCTCCCGAAGTAGACACTCTACTTTCTATCACCCTTTATGAGAAAATAAGTAAGTGCATACAATGTCCTCTGGAATTAATAGAATACTTTCATTCTCACTACTTGAGGAAGACACACTCATTTTTTAACCGACTTCAAAAAAACAAGGAGGTTATCAATTCGACACGTATGTATGTAATATTATGGGAACTGCAATATATATAGGTATTGACATAATATGATAATCTATTAGGGCTTCCAATCAAATATACAAAATTTTATTTGTGTATGTATGTTTGTCCATGCATTTCTCCGAAACTGTTAATCGAATCGTAATTGTGTTTTTTTACTGGCTTACATTTACTTTAACTTAGGGAACAATGCAAGGTTCATCACAATCGGTTCAGTAGTTTTCAAGAGATGAACTAATACGTGTAAGTGTGAAAACATCTCAAAACCTTAGACAAATTCTAGTGCAATATTTACACCAAAACTATTAACTAAAAAACAAATATTCCAGTTTTTACTTAAAACTAAAAGTTACAAAATAAAAAAGTAATTTAAAGTAATTAAATCGACTTCAAAATAAAAATAACTCAAAATTATAAAATAACCTTAATTTTGGAAGTCGGTGGCAAAAAGTAAAATACAGACCCCAAGACACCGACTTCCGAAATGAAACTTATTTCATAATTTTGAGTTAAATTCCTTTTGACGTCGATTTAATTTTTATTAAATTACTTTTTTTTATAAAACTAAGTAAAATCCGAATTTGAGTAAACAATTACGAACAAAAGCGGAATGCATTTCGCGCGTTTTTTTATTTTTTCACAAACAATTTTTTTTTTTTTTATTTGGCTCGCGCGCGGTTAGTTTGTCATAGAGCCTGTTACTTGTCCATACAATATTCGTGATTGATCTCTTTGGTGGAACTTTTACTAACAATATCCACATTCCAATTTCAAATCACTTTTAGTCCCTAGGGATTTAAAAGCTATTTAAGTCCCTGTTTACGATGAATAAATTAGCTCTTTTTGAATAGATGTAATAAAATATAATATATAAAGTACCTAACACCAAAGTCACTTTCACGCTTGGTAAGCCAGATCCTTTGAATAAAATTCACGCCAGCTGAATCATTTTCAAAGAAAACGAATACTTCAAGATAAGTATAAAAATAAGATCTAGTTATATAATAATATGTTAATAAGATACCTACTTGGACATTACACTCTCCAGATTGCTTATACGTGATATTTTCTGATTAGATTCCCAAAGGACGAAGGTAGGACATTTCATTCACGTTTTCAATTCATTTTCCTCTTATGAATATTAAAACTACTGCGAATGAAACGTGTGTTGACACAGTTTTGACCCTCAAACAACTTTTAAGGGACACATTTTGAGTACATTATTGATAACATTAGGGTCAAAATTCGAAATCTGAGTGTAAAGGTTCACTTTCACCCCAAATGCACAGGTTAAAATTAATGGTATTGGACCACTGAGGATGGAATTTTATATGAATCTGTGGTGTCCGTTTCATTCAAATAACTCCTAAAAGAATTCAATGTCCACCAGTCTGTATGAAATTGCAGAGTTATTTTCAAAATAAATAGCGTAGAGTCACCTCAACCTCTCTTGAATTTGTATATAATTTAATATAGGTATATATTATAGTAAATATGTATGTATGCGAATAACCTATTTATGTACTTGTGTACCTATTCTATTTATACCTAATTCATTATGATACATTTTTAATAGTTTTTTTTTGTAATTGTTCCTCTCAAACAGAGCACCTGCCATCTAATCTCTTCACCACCCTTGGTTGACTGGTAGAGAATGCCTAAGGCATTAAGTCCACCTTTGTACTTTTTTGAGTGTGAAAAGTTTAAATTAATAAATGTGCATTGTTATATACGTGTGGTTCAAATTTATTTATTTATTAAAACTTTATGCACAAGTAAAAAGAATACCGTACAAAGGCGGACTTAATGCCTGGGGCATTTTCTACCAGTCAACCTTAGGGTGATGCAGAGAGAAAACATGGCAGGTGCAACATAAGGGATAGATAACACGAAAATAACTATAAAATACTGGAGTAAATACATAGATATATAGTTATATACATAAATACATAAATACTTATAAACGGAATAAACTTCGTCAGGAGAAATAACGAACGGTAGAGGAGAAATAACGATCAAAAGAGGAGAAAACGAATCCACCAAATCAGCACTGGGATGTTTCTGCCAACTTCTTACGTATATGCTCACGTGCCTTGACTTTAAATGACAACCGATTTCTTACCGTCCTGATGTTCAGAGGGAGCGAATTCCAAAGAAAGACTGCTTGGACAAAAAAAGAAGAGTGAATGAAACCAGAGCGGTGAGAAGGACACCGTAGAAGACGATTGTTAGTGGAACGAAGATTTTTACTGTGGGCAGAGCATAAATACTGAATATGGGAAGTCAGGTAAGAAGGAGAAGTAGGTTTGTTGAGAATAGAAAATAACATAGACAGAGCCCTCACCTCTCTGCGCTGACGAATGGGTAACCATTTTAAACGCAATCGGTGCGCAGATACATGGTCATACTTACGAAGATTGAAAACGAATCGAATGCAATTATTGAGAAGGCGGTCAAGTTTATTGAGGAGATCTGCATTCAGGTCATAGTAACACACATCACCATAGTCAATTATGGGAAATATTAGGGACTGTACAAGCATAGCCTTTATGTGTGATGGGAGAAGATTTTTCAACCGATAGAGCGACCGCAACGTTCCGGTGACTTTTTTACTAACAGTCGTGACCTGCTTTCGCCAGTCAAGACAAGTGTCGACATGCAGACCAAGATCCTTAACATCGGAGCTAAATGGAATGATGGAGTTATCAAAAATTACAGGTGGCACAGTTAAGCCATTTAGCTTTCGTATGCTATAAGGGCTCCCTATTACGATAGCCTGACACTTGTTAGGGTTAACCGCCACCCCAAATCGATCAGACCAGTCCTTGACCACACCCAAATCCTGGTTTAGCTCCACAATCGCATCGGAAATGTTGTCAGCACTTGCCTGGCTGTAAAGCTGCAAATCGTCGGCATAAAGATGGTATGAAGTCCGAAGCATGGTGGTAATGAGATTAATAAAAATGGAAAACAAAAGAGGAGATAGTATACCGCCTTGAGGGACGCCAGCTGCAAGATCACACCAACTCGACGAAGAGTCTCCAGCATGGACAGACTGCTGACGCCCCCGAAGATAAGAGGAAAACCATTCCAATACCTCCGGAGAGACCATAAGATAGGAAAGGATAGATAAAAGGATTTCGTGACTAACGGTATTAAAAGCATTGGAGAAGTCAATTAACACTAGAACTGTAACTTTAGTGTCTTCCATTCCCCGCCTAATATCGTCAGTCACTTTAAGGAGAGCTGAAACAGTACTGTGCCCGGGCCTGAAACCGGATTGAAAAGGACTGATGAGGGAGTTGTGGTGAATAAAGTGTGAGAATTGTTTATGAACACTGGCTTCGAATACTTTAGATAGAAAGGGAAGGATGGAAATTGGACGAAAGTGACTAGGAAGAGAGGAGTTGGGTATCTTAGGGAGGGGCCGTACAATGGCTTTACGCCACAGGGAAGGGAAAACACCGGTGTAAAGGGAGAAGTTTATGATGCAGGAAGGAGTTGATCAAGAGCCGCTACTATCATATGGCGGCTGATATTATCGCAGCCAACGGCTTTGGACTTGATGGAAAGAATAATCTTTCTGATCTCTGCTGGGTCGACTGGGGTGAAGACAAAGGGGTTGATATTGGGACGCGTCAGACCAGCAAGGTAGTCGAGGGTTTGACATTTGGTTAGACTATCTAGAGTGGGAACAGTGGAGAAATGGCGATTTAGATCGTCCAAGCCAATTGTGTTAGGAAGGTCTGAATGTCGCGATTTGCCGATACCTAAAGTTCCAAGGAGCTTCCAGATATCGGCAGAAGAAGAAGAAGTGATATTATTTAGGATGTGGCGGCGTTTAGCGTTGCGTATCATCTGATTACACCGATTCCTAGCAGCCTTAAAGAATGTCCAATTTTCCTCCGAACGATCCCTTTTAAATCTCCGAAACACGCGGTCCCTCCGTCGCATTGCCATCTGAACTCCCCTGTTCATCCAAGGCGCAGGCGGATGCTTCAACTTGATTTTCTTGATAGGAGCATGGGTGTCATAAAGCCTGACCACAACCTTGTTGAAGAAACTAACTTTTTCGTCAACTGATGCAGCAGCTTCCAGGGGTGACCAGTCAATATTGGATGCATCTTGTTGAAGCCTCTCGCTATTCATACGTGCAAAGGCACGCCTGTATTGGAACTTGGGTATGGGTTTAGAGGGCTTGAGGATATAGGATATCAAATGCTACTACTCTCGTTTTGTGGCACGAACTATTCAATAGCAGCTAGTAAGAAGAGTAGGCAGCCATGGAGGTGACTGGTGAGCTGGTGAGCTACTTGGGTATAGTCACTTATGGAGGCTCTTTCTTTTCATTAACTGCCGAACTGGGTCGAAGTATTGCCACCAACGATTTTCTCGCTCAAGAAACGTACGAAAGATTGTAAGTCCCGTATCAGTAAAAGAGATAAATATATTAATAATAGTTGATCACTAATTGTTCACACCGCCGGCGAGTAATCGTTTGTCGCAGTGACAAGAGCTATCAAAGAGATTACTGACTAGCTCAGCGACGCTCGTTTGAAGGGCAAAACACTCGCTGAGAGACCCACGCTTGGTACATATGCATCAATCAACTCAGCCTATCGCAGTCTACTGCTGGACATAGGCCTTTCCCAGACTGCGCCACAACAGCCTGTCCTTCGCTCTCTGCATCCAGTCTGTCCAAGCCACATTGTTAAGGTCATCGGATCTGGGGGGCATACCGATATGTGGGCTCCACTCCAGGACTCGTCTGCTCCACCGGCCATCGGTCCTTCAACAAACATGGCCAGCCCACTACCACTTCCGCTTGCTTACTCTGCAGACTATGTCGATAACTCCGGTTCTTTTCCGGATAACTTAATTCCTTATCCTTCAAAGAAACTCCGAGCTTTGCCCGCTCCGTAGCACGCTGAGCGACCTTGAATTTGTGGACCAGCCCAACTGTCAGTGTCCATGTTTCGGCACCGTATGTCATAACGGGCAGGACGCGCTAGTTGAAGACCTTAGTCTTCAAACACTGCGGGATTGGCGATGAGAAGACTTGGCGAAGTTTTCCAAACGCTGCCCAACCCAACTGGATCCTTCTGTCGGCTTCTTTCTCAAAGTTGTACCTACCGAGTTGGATGGCTTGCCCTAGGTAGACGTATTCCTTCACAACTACGAGAAGCGATCCTTCTATGTGGACTGGACTCGGCAAGACCTGCGAGTTGTACATGCCTTTCGTCTTGTCCAAATTCATGCCGAGGCCAACCTGCCGAGACGCTCCATTTAAGCTGCGGATGATCTGGTCTAACTGCTCCAGCGTCTCTGCCATTATGACGATGACATACGCCTTCCAGCGAGTAATCGCCCGTCGCTGTCATGCACTCGTTTTTAGTTGCTAGCTCTGCCAGCTTTTCGTTAATCGCCAGCGGTGGGACAGGTGCCCAAACCATTCAAATAAATCACCTCAACATAACTCAACCATCATTCGAATCCACTAGCTTGTGGTCCACCAGGGACCTATAAACACTAATGGTGACTAACATTGCGGACAATAACCATTACAATTACCACGGTTGACGGTAGGTACAAATGTTATTAGCACACAAATGGATATTTACAATGTTCACGGACATTTCTAAGTTGACTCTCGACGGTAATAAGAGGAAATGGACGGGAATAATAGGTATAATGAAACTGTTCATTTGGTGACAAATAAAATAGGACAATTATCAAAGGAAGGAAGGATTATGGAAGGAGGAAAGTCATCACATTCATGCCTACCTCGAAGTTGAAGCCGAATCTCGTGTCAGGTGTACCTACCGAAGATATTTCTATTAACAAATCAGAACGAATAGCAAACCATCAACTCGATAGAAGATAAATAGCTAACATAAGATCTCACTGCAGACTTGCTGTTCAAATCTTGACTTTAGCAGCCGAACATAAGTTTTAACTTACTTTACAAAAACAAAATCATAAGGCAAAATTCATTGAAAAAAACAACATTCAACGAAGGTAACTTTTATCTATGCAATATACATATATATACAAATAACTAAAATGGAAGTGTCTGTTTGTAATGTCAAAATAACAGCTTTTTATTAAATGCTTATGAAAGTATTGTGTATACGGTACATTATACTTATAACCAAAAAACAACTTTTTAAATTTTTGTCTGTCTGTCTGTCTGTTTGTTCCAGCTAATCTCCGAAACGGCTGGACTGATTTTGACGCGACTTTCATTGGCAGATAGCAGCTGTTACAAGTAGTAGCTTAGGCTACTTCTATGTTCCGCGCAAAACAATTAAAACCTATGAAATTGTGAACAAAATCCGATTCAAATAGGGAAGTATTGACATCCATGCGGGCGAAGCCACAGGCGTCAGCTAGTCAAAGATAAATTCACTTAACATCTATTCCTAACACAAGTTCATTTTACAAATATCAAAGTATTCCCTTCGCAGTTCTATCGATGTCCTCTTCAGTTCGGTGTTGAATATAGGACATTCACTCTCGTTGACGAGGGTCTTAGGGACCTTACCGATCTTCAAATAGACCGGATCTTATACTGCGGTTAACCGTTTTACGGCCGAACCCCATAACCTGTTTTCAGTAAATGACAGATTGACATTCATGGTAGACAGTATAATTCTACCTGTCCCTATGTCAGGCCGGTAAGCTTCCATAATCTCTTATAAATTATTGGGACGTTAAAATCATTGATAGATAGGTTTTTCTATTTCCAGTATGCCAAAGCTGGTGATAGATATGTAGGTTATTGGGTTCGGCCGTTAATGAAAATGACCGCCTGTCGATGTGTTACTCTTCACCTACGTAAATCCATCAGAGTGATTTATTTAATCAAGGTATACCTCAAACAGTCATCCATCATCATTAATCTTGGGCTGTAAGGAAAGTGTACATGAGTGACGATATATTTTAAGTCCGTCTTTTAGGAAGCCTTGCTGCTAGCCTTGGTGACTGGCTCGAATCTCAATCTCATAGCATTTATTTCAATTAAACCAATTACAGGCACATTTTGAACTGACAAGGGTTCGAGGGTCGCGGAATGTTCGAAAGAGTTACCGTGGCCCCGGCACAGGCAACTGAAGGAACACGGGTGGGTTTTAGTCAGTAAAAGTCTGACACGCCCTCCCGCTCCGCCCAGAGCGGGAGAAGTCATGTGGTGATTTCCCATGCAAAAAAAAGAGGGCGGTCAGTCAGAAAAGAGAAGTTAGTAGCCCAGGTCTATATATCCTAAATCCATGGTGTGGCGGCATATCTACATCACCACAATGGATCGCGTCACACTGACGTCACGCAAAACCATGCATCGCGCAATCAGAGTTTACCGCGCGACTAGCATATAATATACAACATCCGGACATCAACCGTCGGGCAGTAGCCCACCAGACACAAAACCCGTCTGGTCGGAGGATCCTCCCTTTTCTATGGAGGATGAGTGAACTTTACATCCTGTTCCTCATGCCTCTATACTGGTGACACCGAACCTGAACGTCAGCGCAGCCTTCGTGCAACTACTACAGCGTGACGTCATCAGCATCACTTCCTCGAGCTTTCGAGTAGCGAGTCACACAGCCAGACAGCACACACGGCTTCTACGGGTATCCGACCTGAACATGCTGCGACCGCGCATAGTTGGTCATCACCCTCAGCCTCATCAGCAACCTTGGCACAGCATACTGCACTCTCGGTCGGTCAACAAGCAGAACCCTTCAAACCTCTCCTGGTCGACGCCAGCAGTCAGCCTCAACCAGGAGCTGTACCACATCCGACGCACTGGAGCATAACGCAGCGCCACCCCGACTCACTGGGGGCATCTCTGCAGACAGTTCCGCCTCACCGTGAACTATGCGGCACCCGGTTTCGACTCACTGGAACCTCATCTGGCCGTGGCAAGCATCGCAAGATACACAACTCTGCCCACTATCGACCTCCGGTCTCCGGAGGGGAGTGATATCTACATCGCCACAATGGAACGCGTCACACTGACGTCACGCAAAATCCTGCATCGCGCAATCGGAATTTACCGCGCGACTAGCATATATACAACATCTCGACATCAACCGTCGGGCAGTAGCCCACCAGACACAACACCCGTCTGGTCGGAGGATCCTCTCTTTTCTATGGAGGTTGAGTGAACTTTACACCCTGTTCCTCATGCCTCTATAATAGTTTCGTGAAGTAACGTATACGAAGTACAAATATACGTTAGAGACATACGGTAAGGGGATTCCAAAACAAATATTACTTATCTATTACGACCAAACCAAAAGGTAACAAGACATTAACGGCCAAACCCAATAACCTATCTATCACGAGTTTTGGTATACTGGAGATAGAAAAACCTATCTATCTATGGTTTTAACGTCCCAATAATCTATAAGAGATTATGGAATCTTACCAGCCTGACATAGGGACAGGTAGAATTATACTGTCTACGATCAAAAACGATCTGTCTTTTTCTGAAAATAGGTTTTGGGTTCGGCCGTAAGTAGTTATATCAAAAGGATCAAACTCACCCAAAAAGTTACGTAAATGTTGACCAGGGGGCCAACCACCACCTCTTAAAGCAGTATTAATGTTACTTCAGTGTGAGAAAGAGATGGAGCTATACAGGACGTCTAGCTCCATCTCCTTCCCACACTGAAGTAAGATTATAATCATACTGCTTTAAGAGGTGGTGGTCTAGGCTCTATATCCAAGTTATTTAAATGCAAACATAGGTTGTAGGAAGTTAGTTTTATAATAACAATAAACAACAAAAAATAACTGGCGAAATGTGGGTGTACTATAGGTGCACCTCTGTCTAACCTTTCGGGGAATACAGGCGTGATGTTATGTTTATGATATAAATAACAATCACGAGTTTGAATATAAAGTTGAACGCGGTTAGAAAGTTAAGTAATATTTCTTTAGTACCTGCTCTGTTTCACATGAAAACTTGGTACTTAAAAGAAACCCTGGACCTAATGGTCTGAAACTACCAAGACGCTGGTGATAAGCGTGGTGTTCTATGCAAGTTTATTTACTGCAGTGAAATGGTTACAAGTTTATTTTTAAAGAAAGGTTTTCGTTTGGAAAATCGTAGGTGTTTTGCGCTATTCGAGGAAATAGAAAAACAGCTATTTGCAAAGCAAAAGCCTGGGTTTGAATTCGAACCTACGACCTACTTTACGTTTTGTACGTATGGTGTAGGTTTGGACCCAGCCAAACAGTTTACTTTGTGTAATTATTTCATCGCCACTATTTTCAAAACGGTGAAAGAAAACATTGTGGAGAAACCGGCATGTCCTAAAACCAAAAATACGAAGACATATGACATCTACCAACCCGCACTGGGTTCGCGTGGTGGATTACTGCCCGCTGCTTCACAGAGAGGAGGTCTGTGTCTCAGCAGGAGCTGTGGGAGCATTATTGGCTGATTATACTATGATTATGCAAACACAAAGCAAAATTGTAACGTCCACATATTTCTGAAGCGACAACCTAATAGAATCAACCAAAGAATACAATAAAACTTCAATTTTACCAAACATACCAAAACATGTTAACCATCATTTTTTCCCAACCACGTTGTGGTTGGCTTCCAGCCTAACCGGATGCAGCTGAATATCAGTATTTTACATGGAGCGACGCCTATCTGACCTCCACAACCCAGTAACTGGGTAATACGATACCCCTTGGTAAGACTGATTGTCAGGCTTTCGGGCTTCTGATGACCCGTAACGACTGTCAAAGAAAGATCCACAGACCAAGCCGTGGCAAGTCAAAGTCGCCAAATCGTTTATTTCAAATGGGCACATAATAGGCACTTTTGTCAAAGATTAACAAGAAAATAGAATTGATTCTAGTTGCCCCTTTCAAAAGGTAGTTTCGTACGGAGAAGAATGGGCAAGAAACTCCACCGTTACTCTTTTAAAATCTTTTACAATATTTTGAATACATAAACATAACATCACGCCTTGTTTCCCCGAAGGATTTGGCAGAGGTGTACCTATTATGGTACGCCCACATTTCGACAGTTATGTTTAAGTCCCATGTAATAGGGGGCGAGCATATTGCCATCTACCAGGCACAAATCCAGACTCCGGGCTGCTACTGTGAAATTCCAGATAGAAAAACCCAATAACACTATATACTACACACACACACCCCCACACACACACTACACTACACACACACACACACACTACACTATATTTTGAATACTTACATTAATTATATCATTATAATATGTGAAGACGATGGCACCTAGAATAAAATTACTATACCACAATAGTTAAAAACAATTAAAAATGAAGCAATGACAGATAAGTTAATTATGTGATGATACATGGTGCTCACATATAATATTTACAAGCGTACCTTAACCTATTGATGGACCCGTCCGGGTGTTGTTACTTAGCTCCTGTAAACCAAAACATTTTAACCAGTAGCACAAAAATACAAACGACACATTAACGACAGTTAAGCCACAGAACAATAAAACTCAGGTCATGAAACAAGCCCGAACGAAATCGTAGACAGATCTCATTACGACACGTGTCGACGTAAAGAACTCTAATTACACAGAATTCCACTTGGTTCACACTGGGATGCCTAGCACGTACGTAACGTAAAATGCTCAGATTTTACGTTCTTTTAAAGAATATTGTGAAAATATTGTTAAAGAGTTTGTTAGTAACAGAGAATCCACTTGGTTGCAATGATGTGCTTTTAATTCAGTGACTCAAACTTTACTTTGTTTTCTAATGACAATATGTAGCGCTCCATCAGAAACGGAGTTGGATTTGGAGTCACTTTCTGTGGTTACCACTGGTAACTACGCTACGTTTTACGTTTTTAGTAATGCAACTAGGGAATCCAATCCCGCCTACCCGGTATGCCGCAAATGCGGACCCCACACCATTTTTGCGGGACCAGTAATGCGGGACTACGCATGCGGGATCCGCATTCGAAGAAAAATTTTAATCGTCCAGGCCAATTTATGTGCGTGCGTGTGTGAACGTCGTGATCAAAGTCAATATCAAGTAACGCTAGAATTACAGGGGATTCCCCACACCACGAGCATGTGACAAACTACCGGTAATCAACCAAAGTATTTTGTGTGTTACGTGTAAACGTGACGCTTCTTTATGAAAAAAAGGTTTTAGTAGTAACTAGAGCGTATTATTGAATGGCAAATTGCTATATTACAGGATTGGATTTCTTAAACACAACACTCCATCGCATTGGTGACGCAGCTACCTACTCACTAGCCTGGGTGACATTTTTAATAGTTGTCCTGTGGTGCTATTCTGTAAAGACCCCACCGTGAAAATTTAAGTGAAGTGGGCGTGATGTGAACTGTCACCCCACCTTACTCTACTAGGGATTGAGCTCACTTCAAACTCACTTCACTTAAGTGCTCACGGTGTGATGTTTACAGAATATATCGGCTGCTCAGGTTTGTCTAATCCGGCCTCCAAATATGTTAACTAGGTGCTTTTTTACAGTCTTTATTTCAAATCAAATGAATTGTCTTCATCTAGCAGGAAAGGCAATAAAATATAAAATATTAAAAAAGTGGGATAAACAAAATGTATGAACTTAACAACGCGTGGTTGAACTATGAAACGTTTTTGGGTGACATTTTTTAATAAATATAGTTGTCCTGCTATCGGGCTTGTCTAAACCAGCCTGCAAAATACGTTAACTATATATTTTTACATTTTTTATATTAACTCAAATGAATTGTCTTTATCTATCTATTTAGGCTATGATAAACAACAATTGTATACAAGGTGTAACATAATTAACGCACAACCTCTTAAGGGGTCATTGTACTCATAATTATGAGCAACTTTTACTATGGGACCAAACCTGAAATCGCGAAAAAAAATCAGCTGTTCCTTATATTTTGACGAGTTATGCGAACATAAATGTAGGGAACAGCAGATTTTTTTCGCGATTTCAGGTTTGGTCCCATAGTAAAAGTTGTTCATAATGATGAGTACAATGACCCCTTAAGAGGTTGTGCGTTATTTATGTTACACCTTGTATATGTGCGTCACTTTCACGTGAATAAACAGTTTTTCTTTCTTTCTTTTCTTCTTTATCTAACAGGAAAGGCAATACAAAAGAAAATATTAAGAAAGTGGAACAAACAAACTGTACGCGTGGTTGAACTATGAAAGAAAACTAGTTTCTGTAACATTATGAGACAATTTCCGTTTAAAATTAAACTTGACTCTTTCATCCTCAAAGAACACAAGTTTATAGACTGCGTTTCTAAAAGTTATTTCTTTTTAATGATAGCTTTAGCTGGGTTTATAGTGCTGCCATAAACTTATTGTTCTGAATTTAATTCTTATGAGACAGCATCTAACTTTGTTTTATACCTATAACCTATTATTAGAGAGGTTATTTTTAAAACGTATGAGGAATCGTATCTTAATCGTAACGCAATTTGTGTTACGATGGACGAAATAATTGCAAACCTGAAAAGAGATCTTAGTACTCATCATTATGAACAACTTTTAGTATAGGACCAGCCCTGAAATTGCGAAAATATATCAGCTGTTCCCTACATTATATTGAGTTACGCAAACGCAAATGTTAAAAAAATCACTGATTTTTTTCAGGTTTTCGGTTATTTCAATTATATCTTGTATGTACAGAAGTAACCTGTAATGTATAAGTACCAGGGCACCAACCACCACCTCTTAAAGCAGTATTATTTTAATGTTACTCCAGTGTGAGAAAGAGATGGAGCTATACAGGACGTCTAGCTCCATCTCTTTCCCACACTCAAGTAAGATTACAATAATACTGCTTTAAGAAGTGGTGGTCTAGGCTCAGCAAATTACTATTGAATGAATAGTGTATCAATGGAACGCTGATGACAAAGAATCTACGATATTTGTAGAGATAAACTAGCTGTGCCCCGCGACTTCGTTCGCATGGAAGTCGTAAGAATCACAATATACTAAAATAACAGCCACATTTTAATAAAACTCCCTCGTCCCCTGACACGTCGCATGGCATTGCCCACTCGCACTATTAGGTACTTCTGTTTCGCTCAGCGCTCTTTCTGACTTTTTTTCTTTTTGCTCGGTTCCTAAGGGTTGTTGCGTGATGTTAAATAGCCTATAATCATCCAACGAGAGTTGGGCTACCAAATACAAAAAGAATTTTTCAAATCCGACTTTTTGTTCACAATTTCATGGGTTTTAGTTTTAAGCGCGGAACCCTAATTACTTTTCTAAAATAAAAGTAGCGCAAATTACTTCTTTTAACATTAGCTATCTCAGTGAAAGTCCCGTCAAAATCGGTCCAGTCGTTTCGGAGATTAGCCGGATCAAGTAGACAGAGAGACAGACAGACAAAATTTTTGAAAATTGCTTTTGTGTTATAAGTACCGTATAGACGTTCATAGGCATTTAGTAAAAAGTTGTTATTTTGATATTACAAACAAGACACTTCAATTGTATTTATTTGTATAGATGATTGATTGATTTTTAATGATTTTTGTTTTTTAATGTTTTTTGTATTTTTTTTTCGGTTATTTTTTTTTTTATTTTATTTATTAAATTTTTTGTATATGGGTTTTTTGCCTGCAATATTATTGCACTATTTATTTTATATTTATTTTATTTTATGTGTATCATCATCTGCCTAGCCTTTTCACAACTATGTTGGGGTCAGCTTCCAGTCTAACCTGATGCAGCTGTGTTAGATATATATTGTGTATAATTTAGAAAATTTAACGCCAGATTGAGATTCATCAGTCGTTCATGACAGCTTAATTTTGGAATTTGTAGTTATTAAAACAAGGCATAGATCATGGAGTTATAATTTTCTTCTTTTATTTCAAACTTCATAGGCTCACACATGAGACTATACTATCATATCAGCCAGACCAGCTCACTCCTCACAAAATTTAATTAATACACGATACGGCGCCTGTACGGCGATGGGGACATCTACCCTCTTCACGTACAAAAGACTAAGGGAATTAGTTAACAAAATGGCCACCAGCCTCTACTAGTCTACAAAGTAACAATTAAACCTAGTTTCTCCATACCATGTTAGTTAGTTTAATCTTCTAATGTTAATGGGACATTAAGAGTAGCGAATGTTTCACCATACGCTAATCCATGATTAAATGTTTAAATCAGGTGTTAAATTTAATTGCTGCCCTAGAGGTCCGTTAACTTACTAACCGACATTTAGTCAGTTGTTAAAATCATCGAAATGAAAAATGCAAGTCTATACTTTACGGCTAGCTAAAATGATGCATTGTCAGTGAACATTGACATGTGACATTGCGACTTTTTACTATGGTTGCTTTGACAACTGACTGATCATCATCATCATCTTCCTGCCCTTGTTCCGTGTTACTTGGGGTCGGCGCAACACGATTTCTCTTTCCATTTTCCCCTGTCAAAAGTCATGCTATCATTCACTCCCTTCTCTTTCATATCATTCCTCACACAATCCATCCATCTTTTCTTTGGCCTTCCTCTCCCTCTCCATCCATCAACATTTATATTCATCACTCTTTTAGTCACATGCGTTTCCTCCCTCCTCTTCACATGTCCATACCAAGGCAAACGATTTCCTTTCAACTTTTATGTCTTCCCCTTATATACTCTTTTTTTACTTTATCCATTTTCGTCACTCCACACATCCATCTCAACATTCTCATCTCCGCTGCATGCAATCTTTTTTTTTTTATGACATTTAATATATGAAAACTGACCGATATAAGAGTGCAATGATACAACCTAACGCCAGGTTTCTTAATGTGGTGTTATTTTTTTTTCTGATGGAACGTAAATACCATTAACATCGATGTTTATTATAATGGCTGTTTTACCGATCCGAACCCGAATATGAACAGAACAGAACAGATTAGATTTTGATTATGAACAGTTTGGTGAAATTGGCTCTAAAGCTATGTATTATAAATGCAGCGAGTTCTAGGAAACTATGGGTAGTGTTAAGTAAATGGCTGATGTTATTATAGAAATAAATTCAATTTTTAATTTCAATTTAAAAAGTTGTACTATTCTACAGACACGTCATGACATTCCTAATAGGAAGTTGTCTTTTAGCTGTCGTCCCTTTTTCTGAGTCTCTTACGTATTGTTCGATCAACCTAAGGTCTTTTTCCTCGATTACCTAGGTAGTTCTAGATGCAGACAGATCCCTTATTCATAAGCCAATCATCAACATAAACTAGCCGAGCAATCAGCAACAACCGCTGACGCTACACAGGCAATGCAACACGGCTACATAAACTAATTCAATGAAACATTTTAGAAACCAAAATGTATGTATGTACATTAACCTTTTCACTGCTGTGTCAAAGATAGAAGGCGACCTTTAAGGCGAAAGCGCCAGGGTAGTCCGCGAAATTCAAATTTCCTTACGTTTTTTGCTGGTTGTATGATGATTAAAATATGATTTGCGATCGTAACAGATATGTAATTACAGAATTATAACCTTCAAAGTTATCAATACAACTCTATAAGACCGAGTAATTCTATTGAATGACTAATTCATGAAATCTTGACTTTTAGGATTATACTAACTACTTAAACTTGGTGCTAATGTATTAAGCTTTAGCCGCTTTGCAATTCTTTTTTAAAGTTTTAGAATAAATAGCAACATACTTATTAAAAGTTTCCGTATTTATGTACGGCTTAAGGCCATACAGTTCAAATAATCTTTCCCTACTTTTCCTGATGCCTTTAGTTGCCCAGTCACTGAATAAAAACTTAGGGCAAATAGTTTTAGTTTTTAAATGAATTATTAAACTCGGTTTTCACTAATGAAAAGAATTATTTATACAAAATATTGCCATTGTTAATATTTAGGCCCTGAGTACTTAACTTGCTAATGACAGTGCTATTAAATTTATTCAAATTACCCGATGTTATTGGTCTAGTTTGTATCTGCACTTTTTGTAATGGTGCGTTGGACGCAAAAGTAACTATTTGACCGCTGTGATCAGAAGGGAGATAATTAACAATGGCTTTATCTAAATAGTCACGTAGTAGTGGGATGGCTTAGACCAGTTAATTCATTTGATTATCACTCAATGTTTAAATATTTCAACAATATGTACATTCAACCTTTGCCAGCATTATTGACGGTTTCATCGGCACCTCTAAATATTTTTTAAACTTTTGTACCTCGTTAGATACTTAGCTGATTAAATGAAGATGTCTTCCCCGTTTGTACGCTTAATGCCTTAGTAAAATTATGAGATAACTAGTGTCAAAGTTCAGGTAGGCACATGAATTTTGAAAATGGTTAACAAACTACTTTCTTAAGTTACATCGAAAGGTTTGTTAAATTATTAGGTACCCAATGGAATAGCAATGAAGGCCATTTCAATGTGAGAGTTTAGAGAAAAGTGATATACAGTGACAAGTTCTGTTCTGTTCAAATACATAAAATTTGGGTTTTCTCGAATCCCATGAATTTTCGCCTAGGCTTTATGGGGTGCTAAATCATTGCAAATGGGTCACACTTTCACGTCCTGGAAGGAATACGTCAAATTACAAGTCACCTGTATAAGGCTTCCAGCTCGCTACTTGTCTGCGTCTGGGCGCTCCTTGCGGGACTCCGCATCGCTGTCAATGCGGTGAAGCAGTCGACCGCCTCGGACACCATGGCCTTTCCTGCAGCAAGAGAGCTGGTCAGTTGGCACGGCTTGCCAGCATTAATGACATCATCCGTCGGGCTCTTCTTACCGCCGGGGTGCCAGCTATTTTAGAACCCAATGGCTTGGCATACAAGGATGGAAAGAGGCCAGACGGAATGACCATAATGCCCTGGAAGTTGGGTAGGTATTTGGTGTGAGTTGCAACCTGTGTCGACACCCTCGCGCCGTCCCATCTTTCTACCACGGCGGATCGTGCTGGGGCGGCTGCTGCAAGTGCAGAAAACCTACAACGGGGCAAATATAACAATCTTATTGGGAGCTATATATTTGAGCCGTTTGGGGTTGAAACACTAGGGCCGTTAGGGATCCGAGGGTTCATAGAGTATTTCGGGACATCGTCAAGCGGTTGGTCGATTCTTCACGTGACCAGAGGGCTGGCCAATTTTTAAGTCAAAGAATCAGCATTGCCATCCAACGTGGCAACGCTGCCAGCCTTTCACTTTTCCCACTAACAGCGATGCGGACGAATTTTTTGTTGCCCAATGAGCTCTCCCTTTTTTTTATTTTCTTCATATACTTGTACATAATATAATATATAAATTTTTTTGTTGTTATATTATATATTATATTTAAAATTTGTGTATATTACAATAAATAAGAATTTAAATCCTTGTATAATATATTTTCCTTTTAAATATAAAGAGAATTTATAAATGCCGTTGTACGTTGTGCATTTTAAGATAAAAAAATATTTGTAATAACAGTGGCCAGCAAACTCGCCTACACTACTCCAAAAGAGCGTGGCAGCTCCGAGCGGTCAAGTCAAATCAGCGAACATATCCTAAATAATAAAGGGTCTTTCAACAAGGACGGGTCGATGTTAAAATTTAATAAAACAAGATGTGTGTGAGATATTAACGAAATTTATTTTTTATTTAAAAGGCCCATTTATGCCATTATGGATGGAATATGACATCGTTCAAATGTCCGCCACGGCTTCGTATGGTGGCACGAATCCGAGAGGTCCAATTTTTAATGACTCTGCTGCATAGATCCGGCTGAATCCGAGCGATGGCCTGCGTTATGTTGGCTTTCAGGGCAACGGTCGAATGTGGTTTATTGGCATAGATCTGCGACTTCAGAAAACCCCACAAGAAAAAGTCTAGCGGAGTCGAATCAAATCTTGGTGGCCAATTCACGTCACCTCATTAACTTTGAGCTCTTGGGTCAGTTGGATCTTGTACGGATGCAGACCCAAGTCCCGACGCAAAATTCTCCAAGTTGAGGTCTGCGAAAGGCCGAGTTCTTGAGCACGGCGAGAAATCGACTGCCTCGGAGTCTCCTGAACACTCTCACGTACAGCGGCGATGTTCTCGGCCGATCAGGCGTTCCTTTGACGTAAAGGTGTTGGTTGGTTGTTTACCGAACCGGTCGTCTCAAATTTAGTCACCAATCGTTGGAGAGTGGACTTTGAAGGGCCACCGCGTCTGCCGTAAAATGGGCGCAATGCGCGCAACGTTTGCACTAACGAACACTCATTTTGATAATAAAGTTTTATCATTTGCACATGCTGCTCAACCGTGTAACTTGCCATGATGATTTGGCATCACTGACTGCATAATATACAACAGATTTTACAGATCCCACCAAAATAGTATGGCTGCCACAGACTGTCAACATCGACCCGTCCCTATTGGAAAACCCTTTATATGAACGTTCGAAAATTTGTTGGATAGTTGATAAATCCGTTTTAATATAAAATCAAATGAGTAATAAAGGTATACAAATGGACGGAGTTATTTTTCACATTACGCAGTTATGCAAAAATCAAAACAATATGTTTAATAGGGAAAATCTTTTGAATAACTTAACAAAGCTATGTATTTAAGAACATAAAAACATAAAATAAAAATTAGCAGACCAATTTTTCAGTAGAAGTTATAGTACAAAATGATAAAAGTTAAATTTGGGGAATCTCTGAAATCACAAAAATATTGGATTCCTTTACATACTTATTCTAACTAGTACATAAGTACGTATACAGAAAGTATTCCAGGCTGAGGAAATATTCACAGAGAGTTAGTTATAAGCGATTTTCATATTTAGGGAAAAATTCCTAACTTCTCGAAATAAGTTGGATTATTGTACATCTGTAATCTGTATCACCTAACTTCATCATATGCCAAATTTCATAGGCGGAGGAATTTTTCGAGTTACATAAACCCCGTTGATCTGACTATTATAATAATGTTGCATGCCTAATATGATATAAGGTACATATATTGTACAGGGATCACCCATGTTTTAACTGTCACATCTTATTTATTGTACCTACAATCCAAGCAACTAAATGTTCAGTTTACGTAATAGAATCAGACTCCATCAAAAAACAAACCATTGTAATGAAACTCTGCTTACAATTCTCAGGATCTGTCACTCGTAAACAATTGAGTTTAAACTTACCACTTTGTCTACCAAATGAATGTACGGCAGTCCGGTCGGAGTAGAAAACTAAGTTTATAGCGGTCCCCGTAATGACTGGGCACCATTGTCGGATCCCTGCTAAGCTGATTTGCAAACCCTTAGAAGGTTTTTTGCATCGGCATTTCGTATTACGGGGAAGAGATCAATTAAGGTTTTTCCAGTAAGCTACATAGCTCTCTTGTTTTATCAGACCAAATTTGGCCATATTTTCTGGCTAAAAAATAACTCAAGGAGTAGCACCCGCTTTAGAATTGAGAATTTGAAGCTGAGAACTTGTCATACTCTACTTTAGCATTACTTTGATGTTTCCTTGAATGTAGCCGAAATTCTTGCGTATTTTGCAAAGACATTTTGAATAGCAAAAACAACTGGCGAAATATGGATGTACTATAGGTACACTGCTGATTTAACCTTTCGGGGAATACAGGCGTGATGTTATGTTTTGTGTTACATTTTGAATGGTGCGGTCTTTCGCCTTAAGTACTTAATGCTAAAGCAATATGGGGATGATGCCTAGGTAAAAAAATAAAAAAAATCTATTTAGTCCGTCAGTCAGATCATAAAAAAATATTAGACTCGTAGTTTTTGCTTTATCATATTAATAAAGAATGACTCAGATAAAACACATTAAAGTTGGGGAGTGGGGGCTCGCTTTCTCATAACTAAGTATAAAATCTAGCAAGGCGTGACGTCATGCCACATTTTAACTCAATGTATCGCCGTAATCTTTTCATTACGCAAAAAAAGAAAAATACGTGTCCAATATTTTTTAATAATCTACATGACGGGCAAAAAAAATTTTTTATCATCATCCCTATTCCGAAACCGGGTAAGCAGTAACATCGCCCTTAGTGCTCTAATCACCAAGCAATACGCTAGACGTAGTGTTAAAAGTCACCTACGAACCTGTGCTGTGCTCGCGAGGCCACATATAGCAGGGGGCCAACCACCACCTCTTAAAGCAGTATTATTTTAATATTACTTCAGTGTGAGAAAGAGATGAAGCTATACAGGACGTCTAGCTCCATCTCTTTCCCACACTCAAGTAAGATTACAATAATACTGCTTTAAGAGGTGGTGGTCTAGCTCCAGGCCTGAGTGGCAGCAGTCAGAACATTGTTGGCTGATTAATGATTATGTTATGAAATTTCTATGTGCTCGTGTAAAGGCTGATGTAAAATAATAAACATAAACGAATACTGAATGAAAATGATCTCATTCAACATTTACCGCGAAAACCGTAATTTATTCAGGGCTTTGAGGCGAGATTCCTTTGCACGTCATGTTGTAAAAATCCCGCGACACACTTCGGCTCACGACGACGTCTTATTTATATTCATGAACTGTCATAAAACTGAAAGGTATTACTCAGAAAATGTTAAGTATGTGGTAGTCTGATCTGAAAGCTTACTGCTGTAAGCATTTCTTTTCTTTGTTTTCTTTTAAAAAAATAAAATATTTTAATTTTCTTTTGGTGTTTCATTGCAATGAACTCCTAAAAAAGCAAATTAAATGAATATTGCTTATTTTATCATTTCTTTGTTTATCATGTGACTAAAACAGTGATAAATATATAAATGTGGATGGATGGAGAGGGAGAGGAAAGTCAAAGAAATGATAATTGGATTGTGTGAGGAATGATATAAACGAAAAGGGAGGGCGTGATGGTGCACCTGTTGCGCATGAGTAACATGAGACAAGGGCAGGAAGATGATGATATTTTTTGTACACCTAAAACCCTCTTAATGAAATGAGACTTTTGGGTCTCTGCATTTGCTTCTCTATGAATGAACAGGTAGTCCTTAAGACTAGGACCACTTGTCCAGACTAACAGTTTGAGCTAACGCACAGTCGTACAAAAGTAAAGCATATTTTGCTAGAGAGGAGAGAGTTGGTCCACTGTTACTACTAAAAGTGAACACAATAATCCACTCGGACGCTCGTCCTGCATTTACGTAGTCAAGTGTTCACAACCAAGTGACACATAGGAGTCCAGAAAACAGAGCTGACGAATAATCCAAGTGTCCTGACTACTTGTAAAGCTTATGTTTGTGTCGTTTCCGACGGGATTCGTTTTAAACTATTGTGCAGTAGTTTAGTAATAAAAAATCTTACAGCATGTTAGTAACAAAAATGACTTAAAAACCTACATATATACATATAATTTAGAAAAAGTTTGACTGACACAAACATCACAAAATGAAAAAAACATCATTCGTAGTAGCGACGCAACTTTCTTACGCTTTATCGCGAAGTAATCGTCTGTATCGTCTGCGCATCCGCGAACATACCTGACGCATTACAATAAAGTGGAAGCTTCAACAACACCTTTAAAGCAATAATGTAACTGGTATCGTTTCGGTCATCGTATCGTGATATTTATTATTAGGGATTGTAATATATTGCCTTTTATCTTATGCATAATTGTTATCTACTTAATAACAGAGTTCCTTAAATAATAATCTCTTATGCAAAATTTCATGCTTCTAGACACAGCTGTTTCGGCTGTGCGATGTCTGTCAGTGAATGAATGAATGAATTTAAGATTTTTGTTACGTAGATGATATTGTGTGTGGAAAGATTTTTGAAAATTCGTACTCTAAAGTGGGGAGTTAAACATCTTTGCCGATTTGAAATTCCGTCTCTTTAAATGTTACTTTTAATTAAGACGGTCTGAACTGTAACTATTCCTTCTCCTACAGGGCGACTGGGTGTACCCCCACCGTCCTGGCGACTACGCGACCCTCACCAGGAAGTACCTGGGTTCCCTCTACTGGTCGACCCTCACCCTCACCACCATCGGAGACCTGCCGACTCCTGAGACCAATGCGGAGTAAGTACGCTGCATGATTGTTTCAAGTTTTACTGTTTTTCTCTAAAGCTGGGAATAGAACAAGGTAACAATGGCGAAAGAACTGAAAATTGTGCAAAGTCAAATCATTTATTTCAACTAGGCCATTTAAAGGCACTTTTGAACGTAAAATACAAGAAAATAGAATTGCAGTGTTAAACTACCGAAACGAGGAACTCTGTGACGTAGTTCAACAATTTATAATAGCTCGAGCATGATCATATCTAATCTATAGTTGTCGCGTTTTAGCATGGCAATAGCGGTCATTGACCCACCTACATTTTCTAGCATCATTTATTTCAAAAACTGAAATAAAAATACTTTAATTCAAACCTTGATACATATTGTGTTAGTATGATACAGACTTATATACTACGTTACTACAAAGATAGTATTATTATTTTTAATTCATATATCTGGAGCTAGACCACCACCTCTCAACGCAGTATTATTGTAATCTTACTTCAGTGTGGGAAAGAGATGGAGCTAGACGTCCTGTATAGCTCCATCTCTTTCTCACACTGAAGTAACATTAAAATAAGACTGCTTTAAGAGGTGGTGGTTGGCCCCCTGTTGCACTCACCTGACGCACCGGGCACATGTACATGCACCCAATGCGCCATGATGGTGCAACACGGCTTATTACTGATAAAGTCCGTTATCCTGAATCTATCGTGATATTCAACATCTTCTAATAACGGAAAACCATTCATGATTTATTGTTTGGGTTCATAGGGAGATAATAGGGAAAGGACAATGACCGCTATTGCCATGCTAAAACGTGACAACTATCCCAAGTTGTATTGCGCAGGGTGACGTCCACAATCTACTAGCACTTTGTAAACATTCACTGCCAGTTGACAGGCGGGTTTGATTAGCTAAAACTGTGGAAGAGTCAACTTTCGCATTAAAAATTGCAAGTGATTATCGCAATAATATCCTTGAAATAATAAAAGAGCTTTCCAGCAGTCATTATAATGTCGTATTTTCAATGAAAGTAAATAAGGTCCAGTAAAAGTAGTTCTAGCCCTCGTTAGCCTGGTCTGTATCCAATTTTAAAGTTGGGCACACATCGCGGCACGTTCGTTGCTTCTCTATAACACTCTAATTTATAAAATTACATACATAGGACAAATACGTGGCAACACTAATATTTAAATACGCATTGAGCTAGCTTGATGCGACTCCTAGCTAGAACATACTAAGAATTAAGTTAACAAATAAATATTTTGCATTTTCGTCTTTGGAACGTAAGGGGAGGGTTAGACGGCAGTCTCGTTATTTCAGTAAATTATCAAATAATAATGGTTTCTAGTAGGCATTATGACACCTACGTTAAAAACGTGTTGAACTATAGTTTATATTTTTTCTTCAATAATATCCGCATAGACCACATTGCTTTAGATTTATTCGACAATTGAACAAAAGGTTTATTTTCAACAAGGAGTACTAGGAGGTACTCTTGTCACATTGCTATACATTAGTATACCTAAAATGTGTCTGAAAATAATTAATAATTTTCTCGTCTGTTATGAATTTCCAGGCGGTCTTTGACAAGATATTTAAAGCAACTAATTTCAAGAAGCTCTTAGATTTTTTGGGTCATGATTATAGCTATCTAAAATTTTACTCTTAAAATCAAGTATTTTACACAAGCCCACCCCTATTAAAAGCGAGTTTAACAACCTCACTTGACCTAAAGAACAATAATTCACATTTACCTAAAATCTTTATGGTACTGTCACTCCAGTTCTACCAAACTTCAGAACTGGAACAAGTACCAACATTATGAAGACTCAAGGAGTTGACAATTTCTAAAAGAAGGTTCTTCACGACTGTTGTTGAAAAAGTTTTTTTTTCATTTTCGTCATCAAAAATGAGGCCAAGGCGTCCTCTTGTTTATACAATTACCCTGCTACTTGCGTCTTTTACTTTTTTTATGTTAGGATATATTTTGAAAGATAGAAGGACACCATTTTCTTTTGCGTTACGAGTATTATTGTGGGTAAACATTATTATTATTACTATGCCGATCTTTTAAAGAAATTATGCTTCGATGAACTTCCGTGATACCTGTTTGTTTGTTTTGCGGATTATAAGAATTTTAGAGACTTACTGTATTCATTTTACTTAGAGTAATTATTAGATAAAGTACTCGTTAGCCGTAATTACAACAACATTTAATTCAAATAAACAAAGTCCTTATTGGGGAACGGGTAAATGGCCCAATAAGGACTTTGTTGTAATGCAGAAGGTCCTTAAAAATGGTCATTAAACCGAGCTGAATTCCAATTTCGGTTCCCCCATCATTACGTAAGGGTTAGGTCATTAAAAACTGGAATTTCGTACTTATGGAATCAGGAAACCCTCTCAAGAATGTGCGCAAGTAATTAGAAATAGGAGTCGAATTGTTATAAATTATTTGCAATGGAAGCTGATTGAGCAATCAATTGTTTATTACGAATGTTGCTTACGTAAGGGACCAATAAGCAATTATGTAATTTGTTTACTAACAACACTTTAATATCTTCCGATCTTTATATACCAGAAAATAGTTATGCTTGGTTTTAAACCCCTTTACAAGTGCATAAAAAAACTTATGGGTAAAATTGAAAACCTCCTTCGTTTTTCCTTCATTTTTTGAACTCAGTTAAAAATATCGTTCCACGTTCCACTTTTAAAATTATGTGATTCGTGGATATTAAAAGATGAAGTCCAGGAACAGACTTTAATGTATTGAAAAAAAATTAGTAATCGGTGTTGAATGTTCGCAACTGGACCGTGGATAGCCTATAAAAATATCAATTTCTGCTGTCCTAGTTTTTCAATATAAAATTCTAAGAATAAGTCCACGTGTGAAACTCCTAAATAAAAATTCCTTAGTCCACATTTTATAGGCGACTTTAGTGTTAATAATAAGTCTAGACACTTTCATGACAAAAATAATATTTTAATGTTATTGCGTTAGGTAATTGTTTGTGTCGTACCACTTGATATCAAATCAACAGTAAAGTGGCATACTTGGTGGTGGTATTTATTCTTAAAAAAAATGTTATACTGAAATGCATACGATACTACATTAACTGGCTACATTTATTTTATTTATTAAATAATAATTAATGATAGGTATTTTTTTTTAATAATTATTAATAATAAATATGTATACAGCAACATAACTACCCACTTGAGTGTTAAGGCGACCGCGGTTGCCCAAAACTTGGCAACTACAGCGGCCCTAAATTAAAAAAAAAGTTTAAATGTCAAGTGTCAAAAGTTTTGAAGCGGTGTGTTTCTATTTCTTTGTTTAGTGCATTATGGTTGCTGCTTGGGTCGGTTGCTGTCAGAGATAAAATAACTGAAAGGACTGTAAAGCAAGATAGATAATTCAATTATTTGTTACCTAATAAGGTTATTCATTTGCCCAAATGTTAATGCCCAATATTTTTGTATTTAGTGTGTAATCAATAACTAGGATGTTAATTAATAATTAACAAGAAACATCAGATAGAAACTTTTAAAGGTAAAACTCACATTTTAGTCTATTTATTATAGGAGTTCGTTTGGAGAATCGAATAAAATATTCTATCGGATTAGGGCCGCCCAACTCGAGTGAAGGTTCAAACAAGATCTAGAAACGAATAAAGTGGGATCAATCAAGAATAAATCAGTATTCCATTAGATTTCATTTTATAAGAATCTTCTTACGTAAAATGTTATCTTTACTAGGACGTTAAAATAAATAATTCATAAATATTTCTCGTTAAACAGACTTTTCCTGATTATTTTTGTCAAAGAACTTTTTTTCTAAAAACAACTCTTAGATAAAAGCTAATAAGTAGTTGCTTTTATTTCGAAAAAGAAAACCAGTTTCCTTGAGAGAGCAAAAACTGGAGAGCTTTACAGCTCCATTTACACGGTGCAAGATTATTGCCTGTGGCATGCCAGAAAATTGAAGGGCAATTTTACGAACTGGCACCACACGTTCACACACGTACAGTATTGTTGCACGATACGGGCAAGTTAGTTGCCGTTTAAAACTGGCGTAGGTATAAATAGCATGTACAATAAAATTTTATGAAATATTTGGCAGCGCAAATACGGGTAATACTTGAATCAATTGTACAAGGACGTGCAACTCTGTGTTTAGACGAGGCAAAACTTGCATGCAATAATCGTCTTGCAATTTTATTGAATGGCAAAAGTTGCAATCAACTATTGTATGCCATTTTATGGAAACCGCATACGTGTACTCTCATGCAATAAAATTAAACGTCCTTTATGGCATGCGATTATTGATCTTGAACGTGTAAATAGGGCTTTAGGGACACAACAAGAAAAGAATTTTCAAGCGATGTTCCCCTCGTTCAATACATTATATTAATTTCAAACAAACACAAATTACAATCTCTACTCATTAATTTATAAGTTGAAGTAGGTTATATTATTTATTTTGTTTTTTTTATTACTTTAGATTACGATGGAATCGGCATATACATATATAAAAATTCCAATTATATAAATAGAAAAAAATATACTTGTTTTTTTTTACGTATTTATAGGTCCAATTTTTTTGTTTTGTTTCAATGGTTTCTAATTAACTGTCTTTCTGATCCCAAGTAATAACTATGTGGGTATCCTTACTGTACACGAATTGTACGTACGAAATAATAAATAACCGAAAACAAATACACAGAACATTACAATCTGTAATTCAATTAGGAAAAGCGATACTGCTGTGATTAACCCTCCCTTCACGTACGCACTTTACCTCGGGAAAAGTACCGGTTTTGTTGCGAACATCGCTCTTGTAAAAATACAATTACCCAAGATTACTTTCCGAGAAGTTTACCGCGTCCAATCTTTCCCACAATAAAGAGCAAGCGGCATTGTAGTGTTAAAATGGGGCTTTGAAACAAGCGACAGTCAAGCCAATGGATTTGTTAGCTAGAAATGACGTAGGTATGGGCTCAATCTTTTACACAGTACAGGATCATAATTATGTTTGGGCATTTTGAGAACAGACCTTTGAATTTAGTATCAAGTTTTTTTTTTTTAATCAAGCCCCTTAATCAGAGTGACCTTCTAAGCTTATACAACTGTGCACACGTTGGTCACCACCTCACAGTACTGAAATGGTCAAATCTAAGACAATTTTCTCGTCTTTCTGGTAACCAAAGTGTCGACGACTAAAAAGTAAGAGGGGTTAAACTAGGCCTGGGCTCTCTAACTCATAGGAAGTTTCGTAAGAAAAAAAGAGACGTCAATCGATCTGTTTGAGGACCTATGTTAGTTACTCATATGAGGTTCCTATTCTGTCTCTTGTTTCAAAGCCAAGGTATTCGCCTTTATGCCAACGGTTGTATAATGATTGTCGCTGAAGACTAACAGAATTAACAGAGGTTGTATGTGTGGTAGCACGCAAGGAGGCCCCAAATTTCTGCCGCGTCGCGGGCTCAAATCCCGTCTGCTGCAGTTCAGGTCCAATCGAGGGTATGTCTCATTACGCCACGCGACTGGTCAGATCATAAACAAAACAATATTTTAATTCCAGCCAATACCTATTTGAATTAAGAAAGCTGTTACAATTTGATTTAAGAACACAAATTGCGTGTTGACGTGGTGATTTCAGAATATCCCGAAAGTTTTATTAACCGTGACCGCGTTTTGTTGTTTGTTTCCCGAAATTATACAAAAGTTATCCTAATTAAGCCAAGGCCATGGAAGAAAGAGAATTTGTTGTTGCTCATCATTTAAGATTCATTGGGGACAATCTTGGGACGATGTTTTAAGATGTGGGACATAAATATCGGCACCCAAATTGCATTCCGGTTTTGAACTTTCGACTTTAGGTAAAGATCATAATCGAATGTATAGAAGAATCATTTTTATGCCTATCTATCTATTAATAATCGAACCAACAATAAATAAATAAATAAATTCCTTTTTTGAAAGCAAAATAATACAATGTGCACCAATGCTTGATAATGTGTTGAAGCAATTTAAAGCAATTAGTCCGTTTGTTAATTTCGCGCTTTTGTTCATTTTACAAGAAAATATAAATTTTTCACACACCCCACTTAAGAAACAACATTCTAAAACAACGCGTTAAAATTGAGCCTGCAAATTAAGCCCGGATTTGTTTATCAAAACTTTTTCACAAATGTTAGAAGTTGTGTTAAGATTACATCTTGCTTTTAGTAACTTTACTGCTTTTAGTGTAAATTATAACAATGTCGAAACTTTTATAAACACAATTTTGGATATTACCGCTTAAAGTTAATAATGGTAGTTACTTAGTGCTATCAAATTTTGTAGCAAACAAGGTGCCTTTGTTTTTGTCGAGCTAAAATCTTGAGATAAACTACGCTTTTATGAAAACTTTGAAGTTTGAACGTGTGAAGACAACAATGATAATGTTGATTAAACACTCATTTTAAATAAGTATACATAAACAAACATTCTTTCTTAAAAAAAAAACACTATCGTTTAGATCAAAGTCAAATAATTTATTTCAAAGAGGCACATAAAAGGCACTTTAGAACGTCAAAATTTACAAAAAAAAAAAAAAAAACATAAATTCTAGTCGTCCCTTCCAAAAGGTAGTTTCGTATGGAGAAAAACGGGCAAGAAACTCCACCGTTACTCTTTTAAAATATTTTACAATATTTTGTAAATATTTATTATACAATAATTATATGTGAAGACGATGCACCTAGAATATGATCTAGATATTTTCTAAGCTAAGTCACAAAAGACCATTTCAGGCACCAACCTACATGGTTCACATGATCTGACTAAGATTATGTCTGAACTTTAAAAGAGACTGTGACCTCTGAGTTTGTTTTGGCCTTTCTTCTCAGAGTATTCAGATAGGAAACACCGACCTCATCTAGTTTTTAAAATATGACTGACGTGTAAAAGTGTTTGTACAAACCTACTTACAGAAATAAAACCATTTATCATTTAAAGCATTATATTAAATCTCCAACAACAACCACGAGATAAGCACCATCTTGTTTACACACAAACCCGTTCACTAAGTGACAGGAGAGCCTGTCACTCAGTAAACCAATAAAAGCACCCTGTCTATATTGTATTTCTGCACTCCCATCACATCACTTCCACATTGCGCACCCTATATAAGCTCTTTCTATTTCCAAGAAATGTGTGATATATTTGATGGATCGGAAAGATAGAAACGGGACTTTTGAATGATAACCACTTGAATATTTCTCCAATCTAGATTCCAGAGAATAAGAATATATTCAGATATACCTGCGAAGGAAAGTCGTTTGAATTCATAAATTCAAATGATATTTCCTCTAATAAAATGCTTCAATTTGGGCACTCAAGCTCTGGTCAGACTGAGGCAAATTTCGTGCGGGATGCCCCCTCGCCGATTGTGTCAACTAACTTGTATTGTGTTCAGTCTAGCCCGACTATTCGCGTGACTTCCTAATCACTAAAAGAATCGACGCACGCAGTCGCGTCCCGTATCTTTCGCGGGTATACCTCAGTGTCGCCAGTTCGTCAAGCCTGGGTCAACCGTATATTTTTCTAGTACTCATAAATACAACTGCACACAATCTACGAAGAAAATAAGATAAACAACACAATTTACTCTTATGACATGAACTAATTATGTCTATTTTTCTCTCGGACATGTGGCCACGATGTTGCGGAATGACATAATAAAATGGAGAAAATATTTGTAACATAAAACTGACTTGAATGTAAGGACACTACACACTTGTTCGGTATTTTGCCGCCTGGCTGTGCCGAGTCGTGCCGAATCGTGCTGAATCATGCCGACCCGAACAAATGTATTGCACGCCTATATTATTAAATCTTTATGTTTCTCTCTTCACAAAGGTTCACATAGGTGTACACATAATAGAGACAAGAATTATAGCGTTTAAAAAAACGCATAAAATATGATCCTTTGTGAGAGACTGGATCGACGTGTAACGGGATGAATAGGGATGCAGGGGGTCTACTCCCTAAGCATGACGTCCGTAGTTTCGGCCGAAGTTACGGGCTTTTCCTACACCATATCACTTACGGACATAAGATTAGTTCGGTTTTCGAACTAATAATGAATGACAACACGATTTTACAGTTGTCTCTACGCCCGATGTGTTTTTGCCCGTTCGAAAATTTTAATTTTACACTTGTTTTGACGGATTAACTACTTTAAAATGGATTTTAACGTTGAAATAATATACTTTGTCTACAATAAAGACACTTAATCGTTAATTATAATAAAGTAGACACATTAGAGTCCTTTTTGGCAACAAACTATATTATTTCAACGTTAAAGTCCATTTTAAAGTTTCGTCCCGATTCACCCCTGCATCCCTATTCACCCCGTTACACGGAAATAGGACAGTATGACCTATGTGACCGATCTCCAGGCCATCACCCCGAATTTAATCTAATTAACGGGGGTTACGAAATCAGAAAAAAGCAAGAAATAATTAAGAGGATGACTTGTGACGCAATTATGGCAGTTTGTGACTTATGCAACCAAATGGCGTGATTTTATATCATTTTTAATAATTTCATATCATCTATATATCTATATAAATAAAAAACTGTCTTTTTGGAATGTCAAAATAACAGCTTTTTACTAAATGCATATGGCAGTATATACGATACTTATAACGAAAAAGCAATTTTTTACATTTTTGTCTGTCTGTCTGTTCATGTTCATTTTTGTGTGTCTGTGTGTTGGCTAATCTCCGGAACGGCTGGACCGATTTTGACGATACTTTCACTGGCAGAGAGCTGATGCTATAAAGAGTAACTTAAGGTACTTTTATTTTAGAAAAAGAATTAGGGTTCCGCGCAAAAAATTAAAACCTATGAAATGGTGAACAAAATCCGATTCAAATAGGGAAGTATTGACATCTACGTGGGCGAAGCCACGGCCAACAGCTAGTGTTTAATAACAATTCATGTGACGGTACGCTTACGGTAAAATGTTTCATAATATAACTAGCGACTCGCCCCTGCTTCGCGCGGTTTTTACGGCTCGACAAAACATCGAGATTGATTTATGATCTTTAAGTTTATTTAATATTAATTTATTATACACATAAACCTTCCGGAATAAATTCTCTAAATGATGGTGAAAACTACATCAAAATCCGTTGTGAAGTTTAGAAGAACAACGCAGTCACACAGACAGACACGAAAAGCGACTTTAATGTATAATAATAGAAGATACCTACTCTTGTAGGTAAACGTTCAGTACATAAAAAGATAACCTAATTCCAGTCAATAATGCTGCCTAATATGATTGAGTGTGCCGGAGAAAGGGTACATTTATGTGATCAACTTAAGTATGAATAATGTTTACGGAAGTGTTTTTTTCTGAAAATAAAATAAGTACGGAAAAAATGGGAAGAGATAGGTTCAGAAAGTGTTATTTAGTGCCAGAATCAATCGCCAATCGCAATGGGTGAATCGCCGCAAGGTTGCCTGCTTATCGGTCTTCTACAGATTGTACTTCGGTGAGTGTGCTCGAGAACTCCACGACCTCATTCCGCCTGCCCCCGTCTACCATCGGACATCTAGACGCACTGCAGGTTACCATCCCTACCTAGTTGCTATTCCACCAATTCGCACTAAGCGTTTCCAAATGTCTTTTGTGATGCGCACAGCAAAGGAGTGGAACTCTCTGCCCGCGTCTGTGTTTCCGAACGTATACAACCCCGATCTCTTCAAAGTGAGAGTTAACAGGCTTCTTCTGGGTAAGCTCGCTCCATCGTCGACTTTGTCTCTGTCATCGCTGACCTAGACTAGAGTCAAGAGCAAACCTATCTTAAATAAAAAAATTAAAAAAAAAGAATAATTAAGGGGGAAGCACTAAGGTAACCCGTTGAAATTTTCTTGCACTTTTTGCAATTTGCAGCTCAGTGTCTGGGTGTATGTTGATTAAAGTATGATTCGCGATCGTATCAAATATGTATTTACAGGATTATAATCATTAGAATCAGTAATAGCATAACCAGCCTATAATGTTCTATTGTTGGGACACAGGCCTCCTTTCTGTGAGAGGGAGTGGGCCGTAATCCACAACGTGGGCCCAGTGCGGGTAGATAGATGTCACATGTCTTCGAACTTTCGGTTCTAGGACATGCCGGTTTTTTCACGATATTTTCCTTCGCCGTTTTGAGAGCAGTGGTGATGAAATTATTTACACAAAGTAAAGCAACTGCCTGGGTTCGAACCCACGACCGACAACTCGTAAGTCGGGGCCGTTACTAGGCCACCACTGCTCTCACTGCTATTTACAGAATCAGTAATACAACTCCTTAAGTTAGTAAAATCCTCAAATGTCAAGATTTCATGAAATAGTCATTCTTAGAATTACTTGGTCTTATAGAGTTGTATTGATGACTTTAATTATTAAAATTATGTAAATAGATATTTGTGACGGTCGTGAATCATATTTCTTTTTTATTTTTTTATTTGATATAGGTTTGCTCTTGACTCTAGTCTAGGTCAAAGATGACAGAGACAAAGTCGACGATGGAGCGAGCTTACCCAGAAGAAGCCTGTTCACTCTCACTTTAAAGAGATCGGGGATGTATGCGTTCGGAAACACAGACGCAGGCAGAGAGTTCCACTCCTTTGCTGTGCGCATCACAAAAGACATTTGGAAACGCTTAGTGCGAATTGGTTGGATAGCAACTAGGTAAGGATGGTAACTTTCAGTGCGTCTAGATGTCCGCTGATAGAAAGGGGCCGGCGGAATGAGGTCGTGGAGTTCTTGAGCACACTCCCCGAAGTATAATCTGTAGAAGACCGACAAGCAGGCAACCTTGCGGCGATGAGCCAAGCTGTGAAGCTTGGCATCCACCAGTCTTACGTCGCCAATGAGCCTCTTAGGTCTGCGTTCCACCGAGTCAAGCGCGGCAAGTTGGTATTTGGCCGAGCCATCCCAAAGGTGGCTGCAATACTCCATACAGGATCGGACTTGCGCTTTGTAGAGAATTAAAAGCTGTCCAGGCGTAAAGTATCGCTTCACCCTATTCAGGATGCCCAGTTTCTTGACCGCAGTTTGGGCTTTGTACTCGATGGTGGCACCGAAGTTGAGACATGATGTCAACTCCACGCCTAAGAGCTCGAGCCGATCAGTTACAGGAACAGATGTACCCCGAAAAGTAGGAGTTTGATCGAAACGACTCCTTTTAGCGGTTTTAATCAACATACAACCAAATACTGACCTACCCTGACGCTTTCGCCTTAACTGCCATTGACAAAGCGAATATTATTCCTGGTTTTTTTTTACAAAGTTTGGCAGTACTGCCATTGTATACTATGAAGGAAGAAGAAAAACCTAGCAACCACGCCTTCTAGCACAATAATTATTTCTAGAGGCGTAACTGAAACAAGTTCTGTGTCTCATCATCTGCCTATCCTTCGCCCAACTATGTTGGGGTCGGCTTCCAGTAAAACCAGATGCAGCTGAATACCAGTATTTTAAATAAAGCGACTGCGTATCTGACCTCCACAACCCAGATACTGGGTATTACGATACTCCTTGGTAAGAGTGATTATCAGACTTTCGTGCTTCTCACGACCCGTAACGACTGTCAAAGAATGACAGCCGGGACTAACGGCTTAACGTGCTTTCCGAGACACGGAGGGGTTTTGGTATGTAAAGATGGTCACCCATCCACCGGCCAACTGCAACAAGCGTAGCTTAACTTGATCGATCGACCCGTGCGGCTGTTATTACTTAGCCACAGGCCCCTAAATAAGTACCTATGTCTATCCTAGTTAGAATCTTCTCGACACTGCAAGGATTTTTACATTAATTACAGAATAATAATGAGCAATTTAAAAAGCCGTTGCAAAGTTCCCATAATTCCCTCTTCGAGGCTAATTCTTAGCTAAACTTTCAAACGTTTTTCCCCAAGAATTATACGCCATTTTGAAAAACATTTTTGCTTTCCGTCATAAATGGTTTTCTCTACGCGCTGTACCGAAGTAGAACAAACACGTCACTTTTATTTCACAAATATTCAATTTTCAGAGTGGAGTATGCATAGATTCATTAACATTTCTTTCAGTATTGCGGTAAACGGAATAAGATATAGAAAACATTCGAATATAGAACGTCTATTTAAGCGACTGTTTTTTTTATTTATACGTTTATTTTTTGTTTTTCGAAGTGTGACTTCAAACGGTGTTAAAAAATAAGAGAACCTATGGAATGTTTTTTTTTTTAATCAAACCACTTTTTTGAATTAGGTAACCGTCTTTTGAAGTTAAAAATTTTGTTGGCGGAAACATTATTTCCAACAAATATTTATAGTGCAAACGTTAAAATGTTTGCATACCGTTACAACGAAATGTGCGCTTACTTCAGGAATAAAAATTCGAAATGTAAAGCATTTTATATTTTCTGTATTTTCAGTTTATCAAACGAATCCCAAACCTCTCGCTACCTGAACACAATATACTCAAGATACTTCTTGCACAATGCACCTCTTCCATTTAGTTAAAAGCAAAACTCTCTTAAATCCACAGCACGTAAAAATATTGACATAACACGATAATACTGTTTACTTTTCTTGAAATCTCTCGGTATCATTGCCTCTCTAATACACTAGGTTCCACACTCGGCAGACGAAATCGATTTAAATCACATGTCTGCGACTAAACCGACTGACGTGTCTGTCTGTTCAAGAGTTCAGGGAGCTAATCGACAATACCCATTTAGCTACAGAAATTCGATTTTGAAAGGGATTTCTCTCGATTTTTGACGATTATGCGAACACTGATTGAGCTAAGATTTTGCTACGCTTTCGTAGCAGCGAGCTACGAAAGGTCTACGAAGTGCTACGAGGTGCTACGACTTTCTTAATCCGCATTGCAAATTAGAAATTGGTTTAATTTTTATCTTGGAATTTATAATCCAATGTATAAAATAAAATACTCCTTTTGTTCTTAGACGTCTAAAGATGTTATGATTAATTACCAAGACATTACTTAGCACTAACTTTGAACTTAATTGTGAAGTGCCACGTTTTTATCTCCAACAAAAGTTCAAGCAGAATGATTTAGTTTAACATTTTGTTACTATGTAAGGACGCTAATAGTTAATTTGTTTTTCTAAACAGAAGTTTGTTAATCTATTTTTAAGTTAATTTTGCGGTAAGTGCCAATGACAACTTGACTTGATATTTTGTTTTGTTTGTCAATAGTTTTAGTTACGTTAGGATATTTTTATTTTACTTATGAATTAGGTAAAAGTTGATATTTATATACATGTCATTTTAATCCTGAACAAACAATAAATTACTTACTCGTCAACGAAATCTTATCGATAGTTTAATTATGCTCTTTTCACATAATGAAGTACATTTAAATCTATTTTTAAAGAAGAGACTTTAGAAGGAGCTATAATTTTTTGAATCTTCACAATTACAAGCCTAAGCAAGGTCAAAATATTAATGGCTTACCCCAAAATTGCCCGGAATAATATGTCTGGACATCAATAAATCTGTCGAAATAAAGGAGAGGCTCCCTTGTTTCAACAGATTTATTTTTTCATTATCTATAAATAACCACAAGTCAAACTACCCCAATTGTCTGCCTTCCATGTTTGATTTATGACGTCCCCAGGCATCCTTTAGATTTGGCAATAAAACACCTTTTTGAGAAAGGTTAAGCGTCAATGGGTAGGGTCGAAGAGTTATGCGACTTTTAGATTTTTTTTTCTTAATCGTTTTGCGCTCTGAATAAGGCTGCGTGCACATGTGTGCGTTTCTTTTTTTCGGTGCGAAAGCGCGCGCGCGTCGCTCACGAGCCGCTGCTTCTTCAGAAACTCTGGAATTTAATGGTTAGTCCCGTCTTAATGTACATTTTTTATCGATATAAAGTGCTTCCGCGTTAGATGCGAGGGTGACATTCTTGCCATAACCGCTTGGGGTGTTAAAAGTTTTTTTGTTATTACAATGGATGGAACGAGCAGTTTTTGTAAAGGATTTTTGGTGGTCACTCGATAGAGCGGCTGTTGACTCTGAGCGGGCGTGACGCGTGCGCAATGCATGCTCTTATCAAAGGCTGCCCGAACGCGATCAGCACATGGTGAACCCGTATCATATGTACGCGATCTTACTGTCAGGTATAAGTTTTGGTACATTTTATCTTTAGAAGCGTGTGACGTCAGCCAAGGGCGATGGCCTGCTCAATAAATATAAAGAGATATGGGGATTGGTTCAACTACGCAATGACAATAAAAATGTTTTTTTTAATAATTACCTATTAAATTAATATCATTTATAAATTCGCCAATTCATTACATTTTTCAAAAAAGCATCTTTTTGTTTAACATTTTTTTTTTAAATTGGTCCCGTGTGAGCGAGAGAGGTGACAAAATGCGGCAGCTCTCTTAATACCTTATCTTCGGCACTAGATTTTTGTCAACCTTAAACGGTACACATTTTCACATAAATGAATGAACAGTAAGAAATTCAATTCATAATTCCGTTTTCGTCTAACTCTTAGCAGACGTTCCTTGTTTCGACTTAGCTATTATAAAGTCAATAACTTCTGCCATACACAACTTAAACAAAGCAAAGTGAAACTTCTCCCTCAGTTCATAATCTCTTTGACACACTAACACAAAGTTAAATTAAATCACATTTAATTATTTATACGTACAGTCACCAGCACTAATATGTATACACTGAGCAACTTTTAAAAGTCACTTTCACCTGCTGTATTGATTGTAACTTTATGTTGTTACGAACTTAGTATTTTGAAACCCATACTATTATGAAAGAGGTCTTATCTCAAAGTTGCAATCGTAATTCCACGAGAAAATCGCTTTTGAATTGTGCTAAGTGTATACATATTAGTGCTCGTGACTGTACGACCTGCTTCAGAGAATAGATGCATGTGTGCGACTTTATGTCAGTGCATAGACACGACGTATTTTAATCGAGCTGACGGCGAGTGTTATTGAAATTAAAAAGCATAATACCTACGCATATTCATGGTTAGTAGTTCACCTTCGCACACGTACAAAAACACAGTTGTAAAAACGCCATAGTTCAAGAAATACGAACGTTTAATCGAACACAAAGGCACCGCTCGTCGCGCGACACGCAATGCCTTTGTGTGCCTGTTTCAAGAAGCCTTTACGGATTGTGGCGACATATCTACATCGTCATATGCGAACGCCATTACACTGACATGACGCAAAATCCTGCATCGTGCAATCAGAGTTTACTGCGCGACTAATATTCAAACAACGTCCCGACATCAACCGTCGGGCAGTAGCCCACCAGACACAACACCCGTCTGGTCAGAGGATCCTCCCTTTTCTATGGGGGATGAGTGAACTATACACCCTGTTCCTCGTGCCTTTAGAGCGTCTTCACAGACCCATTAAAACGATCAGCTCTGTGTCACTTTTCGGCGCTATCTTAACCAAGCTGTTAGCTACCTAAAAGATTTTTAAAAAAAATAAGTAGTTACCTATTATATAATTTATCTTAGTGCGGGCTGGTAGACATACCACAACCATATATCTGGTTGTATATTACATATCGTGTGCAAAAATCCCCTACATCCCCCCCCCCCCTACATCCTCCTTACGAAGCCACGGATGTTCTAAAAGAGAATTTTATTAAAGTCTTAATGCTCTTTATAAGACGCTATTGCTCGGTAAATTTCACCGGGACGAATCTGGATAGGAAGGCGTAATAGATATTATACAGGTATCAGCGTTGAATTGATCTCGAGCCGTCTGCCGTGAATTACGGTTCTTACACTTTTCAAATGGGATTTTTAAGAGGCATTTACGAGGTATTGATAAAATCTGAAGTAGGCAGAGATGTTAGACTTGATAGTAAAAAAATGCAAGTGAAGTACATAGTAAAGTACATAATTTTTTTATGTCAATAAAACGGGGGCTCAAGACATTTCTATTTTTGGTATTAAGGCAAATAAACGCAAGACGAAATGTTATACATAATTTCGAAGGTTTGACTGAGGCCGAATTTCACCAGTGAAACTGAAAGCGCACGCATCTAAACAGCATTCAAGAGCTGTCAGTGTCAATATTGTATAGGTGAAATTCGCCTTAAGTTTCGGTAAATGCCGACTTGTGTTAATATGTCTGGCTCTGTTTTAAGTAGCTATTTTCAAGCAGCTTTAAGATCATGGTGATCTAGGTACACGAAGCTGAACGGAGTACCCGACAAAATTCAACAAAATTTCTGCCGCACTTCATCATATTTAACGACCTAAAACTTTAATAAAATTGACAACATACTCCCATATGTGTCAGAATACTATCTCATTTCCCAACTTCTGACTGCTTAATGACTTAGAATGAAATATAAAATGAAGATACCTTTACAAATGGACTCAGAAGTTTGTCTGAACCCAACGACCCAACTAATAGTTGATACAGAATTCGGTACGAGTTTGAATTAGTACATTTCACGACTCATTGTATCGGAAAATTGTTTTGTCCAATGAAAATTTTGTATTTCTCTCGTAAAGATGTGATGTTCTAGTTATTTGAATGTTATGTACCTACCAATTTATTTCAAGTTTACAGAGCATATGGACTAAGTGTTTTAAGGGGTTAGTAATATTTGTGGCAATTTTGGTTTAAAAAATTGTCAGTCTTGACTTAAAAAAAAAAACTAGAATGGGTTTGAGTATTCTCGCGGCGCATTTGTCTCTGACACTGTTTGTAATGAAGAATAACATTATAACTAAAGGAGAAAAACACGTAAGATAATCCTGAAACAACAATTACTAGGCGCTTTCAGCCAAAACAGAATAAATTAATCTAACTAAATTCCTCGTCGACCTAACCCACGAAATCGATAACAACAACCGATTACGCAACCTTCCACTTAGACCATTCCTAAACGTCTAAAATGGAATTCCATAGACGTAAGTGGAAAACAAAACACGCTCTGCCTGGTGTTTCCCTTTCTGTCTGGTTAGAAAGCGAGCTTTAATTACTGCGATACTTCTCGACTGTTGACGTTAGAACCTACAATCCAACATATCTCACACGTTGGGGCCAAGGTTGGGTAAGAAATCATCGTACTTTTATGTAGGACGTTGGACCTACTGTTGGCTTCAAAAGTGGCAAACATCGTTAGTCTGTGGCATGTTTAATTTTCCATAGAGTTTTCACGTCAAATTCGAATTACAAACGATCTGTTAACTGTCGTTCGTGGCCGTTCTGATTTGAATTTCGAATTTATTCAAATGTTGTTTTGTTTCATTTAAATTTTGTAGTAACTGGTGCGTTCGAATTTATATTGAAAAGTTATAAGTCATTCACATTTAGGTAGATTTTATATTAACTACATAATGAGTTAATATTATTGTAAACTTAATAAGTAAAAACAATTAAGCATTCTGTTTATCCAACTCTAAAATTAAGTACACACAGGAAATTGAGAAGATCTCTTAAATGTTAAAGCTAAAATTGCCGAAAGTTTAACCAATTTCCCTCCTTCAGATAAAGTTTTACTTTCTTGTTATTTCTTGTTAGACCATTCAAATCGTTAATTCGTTAGATATCATACTTTTTACGAAATGTATAAAGTTCGTTTTTTTCATAATATTAGCTCATTTTCTTTCAAAAGGTAATATCAGTTTGCGAGTACGACTGAGCCGCGACTTAAATTAATATTTCAATTAATATTATTTTTGGAAAGTATCACAGTATCTTCCCTCAATCTGTGTAGCATTACGGATAAAAGACATCAATTTGGATGATACAAAATATCGGAAAGGCTGGATTTACTTCTTACGGAAAATTCCTATTTAGAAAACTTCTGAACAAAATTTTTGTTATTTACGCTTCGTCATCATCATCATCATCTTCCTGCCCTTATCCCGTATTATTTGGGGTCGGCGCAACACGTTTTTTTCTTCCATTCTGTCCTGTCACTCGTCAAACTATCCCTTATTTACGCTTCGTAAACGGTACAATTATTTCGTATTCTACATCTCGAAACTTTCTTCAATATAATATCGTCTATTAACTTTATGAACTTCTAAATCAAATTAATCTAAGACTGAAATATTTACTACTCCATAACCTCGAAAATGTTTGGAATATTTACTAGCACGTATTTTGGCTACCTAATTTCTTTCAATAAGTCCCGCATAACAAGGCACTTATGATAATTTTATGATAACAAACACTTTTAATAAACATCTTTATGATCTGACCAATCGCAGGCTTTCGTAAAACGTAAACACTTTATATAAATTACACCATTTTCATATAAATATAAATGATTATAATCTTTAAAAATGTTTTCTTACGACAAGTGTTTTGTGGACAGTGTTTACTGCATGCGGATATAGCCCATATTGTAAAGGCAATACAGACGGAAATAAAACATTATAGCGATTTATATTGCACAGTTGAGTCTACGCAATAACGAGTTTTATTGCACGGAAAGGATTTTTACAGTTTCACCACTATGCAGTAGAAGGGATTTCGCTGAAGTTTTCGCACACAATTAATTACAAAACACACCAAATTTATTGTAAGTTTATCGTATTAATTAGGGCTGTACGAGAACAAACAAAGTATTCAAGTATCGCTTAGGGCCCTATCTCACTAGGACACCAGTGGCGGCGCAGCAATGGTCGCACTGCCAAAAAATGTACCTATGGTTGGTCGTGCAACCGATTGGACGCCTGGTGTATATGTCACACCCACCACAAAGCTGTGTATATGGCACCTTATGATGATGAGCTTAGAAAAAGTGTGAACTGCAAGAGTTCATAATCTATCAATGGCAAATTTGGTATCAAACTTGCATGCGACGAACGCACCTTGCATTAATACTAAATAGCCAAGTAACTGCGACCAACTTGGAAGTACCGCTCACCGGCCGCTGCCGCGGCACCGCTCCTAGCTTCGCTCGCTCGGCTCGCGCGCGGTTGGTCACAGTTCTAACCCATTTGATTGGGGTGCCCTGGCTTAGTTACTGCGACCAATTCAGCTACCGCCAAGACCTACCAATCAGGAGCGGTTCACAATTTTACGGGTGATAACATCGGACAGATTATGAATCCTGTCGATAAGTGCAGATTCGTTCACAATTTGGCAATTTGACGTTGATAGATTATGAAAATAAATGCGTTATATTGTAACACATCACAATTTTTCGATAGTTTATTATCTCGCTAGATCGATTATAAAATAACGGTGCTCACAATCTTACGGTGACATATATTTTGCTGGCAGTGCGACCATGGTTGCGTCACCATGGTGTCCTAGTGAGTTAGAAGCCTTAGTCTCAGAAATAAGGAGGCGACCGAGCGAGACTATCGAGCAACACACTAGAAGTCCAAATGGTTTGTAATTCCGTCGTACTTTACGGCAGTACATATGTGCACCTATAAATTTCTCCGTTCATTAATTCGACATAAACACTGTCTCAAACATGTTGTTGGAGGAAAGCAGCCAGTGTGGAGCATAATAAAAATAAAAATGGCGAAGGCAGAAATTTGGAGGCTGTTCGCTTCGCAGCGACAAACTTCGGACGACTATAAGCCCAGGTAGCACGGGCGCTTTTTTTACGCGACGATTTTTTTTCGCGCACTGGATTTTCAACCCTCGGTATTGAGCCGAGCATTGAGAATCCAACAGAGCGCATCCCAGTGCGTCAAGAAAACACACTGTTGGATTTCAACTCTCGGCGCTAAGCAGAGCGTGGAAAATCCAGTACGCGAAAAAGAATCGCCGAGATAAAAAATCGCCCGTGCGTACCTGGGCTTAATGTGACTAGTTTCTTCATCATGAACTGTATTTCTTTTATTTGTTACTTTTATTTATTAAATCACTCATCGATGTCGTACAACGGGTTTAGAAAGTTTTCGAACAGCCTTCACTGATTCCGCCATTTTGTAAAACGTGTCGCTTATTTTGTCCGTTATTATTGCTTTTGGGGTGTTTTGTACTATCGCAACTGTTCGAAAACTTTGCACTGTTTTATATTTTATTTGTTGTTTTAGTTTAAAACTTCATTGTAGTTAGTTTTTGGTGAATGGTACCTACCTATTTGATTTCCATAACTTTTTTTTATTTCAAGTATTTTGACACCTCAATTTTTTAAACACCGTTTTAAATGCAAATGATAATAACTTTATTATTTAAGTAACACAATTATAACCAGCAACTAAAGATAAACGTGAACATTCTCCCTCAGGTACATTTTCACAATAGTGAGCTATTTGATTGGCGTGTTCATATTCGCCACTATAGTGGGGCAAGTCGGCAATGTCATCACCAACAGGAATGCCAACAGACTGGAGTTCGAACGGCTACTAGATGGCGCCAAAACGTATATGAGACATCATAAGGTAAGTAGCAATAGTCCCGGAGCTACACGCTCACGCGATACGCGTCTTGCTATAGCGACTATGGAGAAAACAAATGAAAGAAGTTGTTTAGAGCATGCCAGGAGTCACCGCGACGCGACTTGCGGAGCGATGGACGGGAACAGGTGTGTCGCTTGACGCAAATCGCGTCGCAAGTCTCGTCGCAATCGCGTCACAAGTCGCGTTGCAAATCGTATCGCAAGTCACTTCGCTCGAGGCCATAAACCTAAGAGATATTCCTCCCATCAATAAAGCAAGCAATATACCTGAAAGCGTCGTGTCAATCAATGTCATAGATGCCAAAGCAGAATCCATCTTACCTAAGTAAATAGATATCAAAATGGATGACATATTTTCAGGCCAATTTTCTTTGTGTTTTTCAGTGATATAAGAAATCTAGATAAAAAGTTCTAAGAATCAAAGCATTACAGACGAAACACTTTAAACTACATTAAAAATTAGTTTTTTTTTTCAGTTGTTCTCTAGTGGAAGACTTGTAGAACTAACCCATTTGGCTGGGTCACATTTTTGCAACTTGAAAAATGTCACCTTACAATTTCTAAAGCTCAACAATCTGTTAACAACGAAACGATCAGAAATTAAAGGACAGTAATAAATTCTATACATCCTATCCTAACGTTCAATGTACATCGACTAAACAATTCCTTCACCCTAAAATGGACTCTACTGCCTAATCCGCCAAGCTAATCAAAAGGCAGTGGACCAAAAAATCCCGTATCAAATAACGACGTAATACATTTCACAGGTGCCAGGTGGCATGAAGCGGCGGGTGCTGCGATGGTACGATTACTCCTGGTCCAGGGGGCGCATACAGGGGGGAGGGGACATCAACACAGCTCTGGGACTACTGCCTGATAAACTGAAAACCGAACTCGCATTGCATGTTAATTTGAGTGTGCTGAAGAAGGTACTGTACTGATTAATATTTAATTTCCAGAAGGAAAATTATTGGTTTCCCTATTGGAAAATCTTCTAAAGAATATTTAGCTTCGCTGCATAGCCTCTTTCAATTGCAGGAAATAGTTTTTGATCTTCAAATTACCAAACTTGTTTTTGGAGTTTACTCCTTAAGAATCGATTTTCATATAAGCCCCCGGTATAGAAATTTTATGAGGAGTGAAATTAATACAAGCGTTAACTCGAAAGCGTTACGTTTTTCTGCGCAACGTACTATTGAGGAAACTTATATCTGACCAATTTGAAAACAAAATCCCGTGCACACGATGACCACATCTGTTAGTAAGCGTTACTATAGCGCCTGAGTGCTGCAAGCAAGAATAGTCCTTACGGTGTATAGATGTTCGTTTTTCCCATATTACCTTGAGCAGTTTTCACGGAGTAAACTCCAGTCGTGCATCGGAGCTGGCACACACACTTTTTTTACTTAACCCGAGTATGTTGTCCCACAGCTGGGCAAAGGTCTCCCCTTAATTTTCCACTTTTTTTTTGTGTTTTGCCTTCATACATAAGATCACGTCTGTATTCCCCGAAAGGTTAAGCAGAGGTGTACCTACAGTACACCCACATTTTGCCAGTTATGTTTAAGTCTAATGTAATAGGGGGCGAGCCTATTGCCTTCACCGGGCACAAATCCAGACTCCGAGCTGCTACTGAGAAATTCCAGAAGGAAAAACCCAATAACACTTTGCCCGACCCGGGAATCGAACCCAGGACCTCATGCTCCGCAGTAGTGATTGCGACCACTAGCCCAACGAGGTAGTCCTCCGAGAATTCATGAACTAATTCATTAAAAACTACCTGTTAGTCTATCTATTCAAATAATATTTCAAGTTTCTGTCTACCCTATGGGGAGAATGCGTAAGTTTAAATACGAATTTACGTTCCTGTAAAAAATCTGATTACAGTATTTCTAAATGCGCCGGAATATCTTATTACGATTACAAAAATTCCCAATTTCTAGTAGCTTACAGTGCTATTCCGCTTCATTGCCTTCATAAAGCATGCAACGATAAACAACAATGTAGTCTTATCAAAAGTTTCCACTATTTATACAACGTGTTCCTTTTGATATCTCATAACTCTAGGGGGTCATGGTAGTCATCATTATGAACAACTTTTACTATGGGACCAAAGCCGAAATCGCGAAAAAAAATCTGTTGTTCCCTACATTTTGACGAGTTGTGCGAACATAAAAAGTTTTTCGTAATGATGAGTACAATGACCCCTAGATTTGTATAGACAATTTGTTAGCTACCTGGAAACAAGGGGTGACCTATATCCCTCAGTTGACTTTATGTCGTCTGAAGGTCAGAACACACTCAAAGGTTCTTTAATTTCCAGTCTGCTATGTCTGCATAAATTGTTTCTTTAAAATACTTGAGTGTCACACTTGTCTTCAAGTAGATCTTGATTATTTCAATTACCTCTTTCAAGTTAAGTATGCTTTTGAGGTTATAAAAGATCTTTATTCAACAAGCAATACCTAAAAACTTGGAGAATCAAATTAATTTTAATTTAATGTTTAATCAACGACCGGTTCAAACTTTGGACTCCAAACTATGCAGAAATTCAGGATAATAGACTTAATTGCTTCATGTTATTCTGGCATAGATATGACAAACAAACCGACGCCCTACCTGATATTTATTTATTTTATATATACAAGATGTAACATAAATAATGCACAAACTGTTGAGGGATCATTGTACTCATCATTATGAACAACTTTTACTATGGAACCAAACCTGAAATCGCGGGAAAAAAATCAGCTGTTCCCTACATTTTGACGAGTTCTGCGTACATAAATGTAGGGAGCAGCTGATTTTTTTTCGTGATTTCAGGTTTGGTCCCATAGTAAAAATTGTTCATAATGATGAGTACAATGACCCCTTAAGAGGTTGTGCGTTAATTATGTTACACCTTATATAAGGTAGCTTCACAGCTGACAGTAACTATAACATAATTATTATTTCAAACATTACGCCAATTACGACGTACACAAAAAAACAAGAAAAACAGAGTAACATAAAATATACATCCACTTCTTCTCTTTTCAGCTCCTAATTTTCATCTCTTCTTTTTTGGTCCCTTTCAATCATTAAATTACAAAGAGATCTCTTTCTTTCAGTGGTAAATTTTTCATCAAAACTCAATGCTCAATAGATTATACTCAATACATAAACAGTTCCTTGATACTAATTTCCATTTTACAGGTGACAATATTCCAAGAATGCCAGCCGGAATTCCTCCATGATCTCGTGTTGAAAATGAAAGCATACATATTCACTCCCGGCGATTCCATTTGTAGAAAAGGTAAGTCGTAAAAACGTGACGAAAGAAACCTTGGAAGATTCCAAGATATTTCTTTTCAAAGAAAACAAATCATGGAAATCAAAGAATGTAGTTGTTTGAAAGCGTGTTTCAATTTGTTTGAAAACAATTTGGGGTGTTAAAATGTCATAAATGTAGACTGTGTTGGGTTATCGTCAGATTAACTTAAAGTCAAGTTTATGGCTAATTTCTGTTAACTATGACGAAGAACTTATTGTTTAGATGATAATTTACTTTAATTTATTTTCTCCATGCGACTGTACCTACATAATATGACAGAAACAACACGTTGAAAGACAAAAGCCAGCCACAATTTTTGAAATCTCACCAATGACCGTCTACAAAAACCGCCACAAATGCAAAATATTGTATACTAGTTTCTGTCCGCGATTTCGTCCGCGTGTAATTTCGGTTCCGACACATCGCGTCGCATCGCACCTCCCGCCCGCGCTAATGCTTCATTTTCGCTTAGCGTTCTTTCTGACTTTTTTTCTTTTTGCTCGATTCCTAAGGGTCGCAGCGTGAAATAATCATTCCCAAAAATTGGGCTATTGGAAAAAATATTTTTTCAAATCCAACTGGTACGAGTAGTTCCAGAGATTAGCGCGTTCAAACAAACAAACTCTTCAGCTTCATTATGTTAGTATAGCAAATCAACTGCCACAAATGCAATTTGTGGCAGTTGATTTGTGCAAGTGTGTTATGAAAACGCTAAGGTTTAAATATAAAACTTTAGCGTTTTCACGACACACTATACAATACTACTATTTCCACTTCGATTCAGGTGAAGTCGCCCGTGAAATGTTTATAATAGCCGATGGCATACTGGAAGTGATATCGGAACAAGGTCGTGTGCTCACTACCATGAAAGCAGGGGACTTCTTCGGAGAGATCGGGATTTTAAACCTAGATGGACTGAACAAGTAAGTCTCTTTCAAATTATTTAGGTTTTAGATAATGTTTATTTTGTGAATACTTCTTAGAACGCAAATACAGAGAAGGAGATAAAATTATTACAAAATGATTTCATTAGTCTTAAGAAATGTTTTGAGTAGCACGTCCGTTAACAGTTAGCATTCAACGCCTTATGAATATGTAACTACAGTCCAGGGCTCTCTTTAATATTTACTAAAACTGAATTGAAGTAGCACTATTGCACCTTTCAGTCCTTTCAAATGTATTCAGGGTGCTCAATTTGCATTCAATTTATAAAATAATTATTTCACATCTTCAACGCTATGCCAAACAGTGTGTTCTTTGGTTTCTTTATGTTTGCCAATTATTCTTCCTTTTAGGCGTACAGCTGACGTTCGATCAGTAGGGTATTCCGAACTCTTCTCACTATCTCGGGAAGATGTACTAGCAGCAATGAAAGACTACCCTGAAGCCCAGGAAATTCTGCAGACCCTAGGAAGAAAGCGCCTTCAAGAAGCTAAAAATATGTCGAAAAAATGCAAAGGTAAAATCAGTGACACTAACATTTTTTATCCGGCTATAACCTTAACCAAAAGGCCACATCAAGGTAAATATAAACTCCACCAAGGAAAAGGTAAATATGATTTTTTTTATAAGGATACTTCTACCTGACCCATAAACTAATTCTCAGTAGGAGGAAACTAAATTTAAATCTCGACCCTAAACATTTTTTTTCAAAATTTAAATAATGTTAAGACTGAATTGGTAGTAAAGTTTATAAATAAGGAACCTATTAAAAATTTAGGGAGGAAGCCCCGTCACGACCCAAAAACAGTTTCGAAGAAAGCCAAAGGTGAGAACCAATCAAATAATATTAGAAGAATTTTATTGTCCAATGAGCTCAAAGCCATAGGTCAGAGCTCTTAAAATACGTTAGCAAAAAGGCAAAGGTAAACAGGAAGTTATTAATAACGACTCCAGTTCTAATGTCCCTAAAACTAATTACGTGTCAAATATTTAAAGATAATCGGCATTCTACATTCAAATATCCGGGAAACTAATTAAATCCCCAAATAAATCAAAGAATTTGTCTATTAATGCAGTATATATTACAGTTTGCTAATTAGAAATCTAATTTCCGATATTCCCGAAGCAAAATATTTAATTAACTGTTGTTTCTAGGCGAGATAAGTCCAGACAAGTTGTCTGGGGATGACAGTGCATCGAAAAGGATCGTACATAAACTACGAAGTGACGTAAAGGTAAACAGTAATAGCCATCTATTATTAAGATTAAAGTAGCAATCGATTTAGTATAGTTCATATCGTAATTGCTATCACTGCTGACAACAATTCCCAGTAAATTGAAACTTCACTAAGGTTGGAAATTGGAATTATCTAACTGTCATATAAACAAACAGAGGGAGGTGATGCAATTATGAGGACTATACAAAAAACATTATTAATTCTCTGTTAAGTCACAATTTCATTACATTTTTAACAGAAACCTCTCCATTTCACGTAACAATGAATGAACGGTATGATAATTTCCATCAAAATGATGCAAAGTGCAATTTACATTTCATGTCAAGAGTATGCTTAGATGCTTTGGTCATGTTGAGAGGATGGATGAAAGTCGACTAACAAAAGGTATTTACACGGCAGAGAAAACGCCCTAGGAAGACATATACAAGATGTAACATAAATAACGCACAACGTCTTAAGGGATCATTGTACTCATAATTATGAACAACTTTTACTGTGGGATCCAACCTGAAATGGCGAAAAAAAATCAGCTGTTCCCTACATTTTGACGAGTTATGCGAACATAAATGTGGGGAGCAGCTGATTTTTTTTGACCCCTTAAGAGGTTGTGCGTTAATTATGTTACACCTTGTAATGACCTTATTGGTGATGTTCTTCAGAAGGGTCAGGTGCGTAGTACTCGCAACCGGCGCGCGGCGTGCGTGTATGACCAGATGTATGAACGTAAACGAGGCAAAAGGAGTATGTAAGGATCAAAGCAGGTAGCGTTCTGTAGTTTCTGCCTACCGCCATGAGAAGATGGCGTGAGTTTATGTATGTATGTCATTACAATTTGAAAGCTGTAATTTGTAAACAAACATAGTAGTGTAATGAATGGCTCTAAAACTCAACTGTGCTAGCAGTAGATGTTATGTTTGTTCATTCGTGTTTAATGTACTGTGACAATATTACAAAATTAACTGTTACGTAGTTGGTTGTTGTTCAATCACACCATTTAGCCCTTTTAATTGTGTATTAATTAATGTCCATTCATAGAATTTTGTTAGGATTAACATAACATGCCTGCATACTAACTATACTATCGAAGTATCGATCTTGTAGTTATTATGTATTATCAACGTACACGGTTTGTTTTTTGCTTCGCACAGCCTCAGTCATTGGTAATATCAGCCTAAAATCAGTTAACATTTCCCAGGGCATTCGCAACGCTATCCGCAGCAGATCTCGTGTAGGGCGTAGATCAGGGGAATCTTTGGAGCTCCAAGCTTTAGCAGGTGCCGAGAGGGTTGGCACTACTGAAGGAAAGATGTTGAGAAGAATGCCAAGAGTTGAGAGCGATGACTCGGCTCATCCACAGAATCAAGAAGTAATTTAATAGCCCAATTCACACCTTATTTTATTCATAATTCAAATATATTAACTTTTCTGTATTTTCAGGATTTTAATGGTGAGACCACATCTGGTAGCAAAGACGGTGAGAAATGCATATCACCAATAGGAGCCGGCTTACCGCTACTTTCGCGATTAAAATTACTCAAAGAAAAACAGGTAAACTATTGCACTTAATATTACAACAAAGGTTTAGTAGCTTTAGATTCTACAAATATTAATTTATTCCAGGATCGTGAGGAAAAAGTAGCCAAACAAAGGCTTTCAACATCATCTGTACTGTCTCTAACACCACAACCAACACCATCAACCAGTTCTGCTCCAGATATTGAACCTGAAGTCATAGGAGCTGGTCTTCCGCTCATACAAAGATTACTCTTACTAAAAGCAAAAGAAGAAAGGGATAAGAACCAACTAACACCAACTATGAGCAATCAACCTTCCAGTTCAGACACAATTAGCCCCACGTCTATCAAAAGCCCATTAAGTCCAACGATAAAAACTCTTAGTCCAATCAGGAAAGGTTCAGAGTCCAGCTCCCCAGGTAAACTTCAAAGTCCAACTGCCAAAACGTCTAGGAAAAATTCATCTGGTTCAAGTGATGGAGCATCTCGACCCAAAGTTAGTTTTAGAGATAAAATATTACAAGTCCAGAGCGATGGTACCGCAGTGTGTCAACCACTCAATAAAGATACAAGTGAGAAACCAGCAGCCGTGGTCGAACCCACGCCAAAACCAGAAAGCAACCTAATTTCGATACCACATTCTGTTGTTAGCAAAATTAAATCTCCAGCAAAAGCAGTAGGTTCAACATTCCGGGATAAATTAAAAATGCTACAAGGTGGACCAAAAGATACCGAAACATCAGCTCCAGAAAAACCTAAGCCAGTTACAATAGAAAAAGCTCCAGTAGAAATAAGTCCTATGCCACCGGCTGAAGTTAAAGAAGAACCAAAAAGTAAAAAGCCTTGGACAAAACTTAAAAAGGCAGCTATATTAGGGGAATCAAAAAGCCAAAGCAAAACTAGTTTGGAAGAAAAGAAAGATGAAAGTATAAGTGTGAGTAGTGAGAAAAAAGAAGAAGGTATAGCGGAGGCAGTTATAAATATATGTGTGCCTATAGTTACCACAGCGGAGCTTGTTAAAATAGACAATAATAATATTGAAGTTGCTAGTGATAATGATAAAGATAAACCTAAGCTTTGCTTAACAGGCCCTTTGGAACCCGTCCAAGAGAAATCATTAGATTTATTAACTTTATCTCCAAAGAAAAGTGTTAATAACGCCACAAAACCACCTGAAACTAAGACACATATGACACCGGGCATGCTACTGCCCAAAGTGAAAAAATATAGGTCAATAGATGATTTATCGCCAGAATATGGCGGACTACCTTTTGTCAAAAAGCTTAAAATTTTGAATGAACGTCAAAAATTAGCAGAACTAGAAAAAGTAGTGAAAATTCGCAGTTCCAGCTTAGATTGCACGAGTTCATCAGAAGACTTGCTTGGTGATACATTAACTAGGAGTCATTCAGAAGGTAGCACTATGGATAAAAGAAAATTCAAGCGGAAATCTATCGATTCTTGCAGAAGTCACGAATCTAATGAAACTCTAGAGAGGAGAGAACTTAAGTCTATTTTAAAGAAACTCTCAGAAGATGTAACCCCAGCTGAAAGTCCTGAACGTAGTAATGAGCTGAAGAGATTAATTCGGGCCCCAACTTTAGAAGGATATGCAGCGCGACATTCAAAGTTTGCAAAGAGCGTTACCTTCCATCGTCACACATTACCCTCACCTCCTGGAAGTGCGCCAGCTGATTTCCAAAATGATGATGTTTTTACGATGCCAGAAGTTGATGTAGATTCGATACCACAAATATCTCCACCAGCCCTGCCTGAAGTTGAAGTAACTGCTCCCGAATGTCCCAATAATCAAATTGCAAGACCAGCAGATGAAACTGCACCTCAAGACTACGGGTTAAACATAAGAGCCGAGTATGAACTGCAGCAAAACATTGACCCAATGATAGATTTAAAATCACTAAGACCTGAAGAAATTAAAGTGCCTACAGAGAAACCCAAGTTTACTTTAATATCAGCTGTTGCTAACCAAAGAAAACTATTGCGAGGTAAATATTTTTTCTACCATCTTGGAACTCTTGTAAGGACGCAAGCATTTTTCTATAAATAATTGACTAAGGTTTATATTCATTGACAGGCTCGATCGAAGAACAGGAATATTTTGGAGAAGTACTTCTGGGCATCAAACAAGTTATTCAAGGGCACCTACATGATGTCCAGGGCAAATTTCAGGAACGGTAATTCATTGCCACAATTTTTTTATCCTATTTTAAGCCCTTTTTTTCAGCGATATCTGATTATAAGTTTCGTCCTACGTGTTATACTCGTATATCGTAGTTGTAATTTTATTTAAGGGTCTTTGAAATTTGTCTTCAACATACGTTTCAGATTTCAAAGCTTAGAAAATGAAGTCAGAAAACGAGATGAAATAATAAGTCAGCTACAGAAGCGTATTCAAGAGTTAGAAAGACTAGGGCTAGCAGGAGTGAGTCCGACCGCTCAACCACCTGTTGAAGATCCTACGATGGCGGACGAAACATTAGAAGTCACTGCTACTAGTCTACCCGTGTCTAAGAATGGTAGTTCTGGCAGTGAAGATGCTTCAGCTGCGGAAGAAGGATTCATGGTAAGAAAACTGGATGTTTAACATTTTTATAGTGTGAAAAAAAATTATGTCATATTGAATATTTGTTTGTTATAGAGGGGAGATTCACTTGACACCGTATTCGCAACGTCCCCACCAACAGCAAGTGCTGACGAAGGAGACAAAGACAGGTCACCAGAAAGCGAAAACGCAGGCGCAAGAGAAGCCCTATCACCCGAAGACCTCTCAGAAGAAAACCTTAGAGAATTGACTGAAGGAATTGAGCTATCAAAGCTATCATACGCAGAACTACAAAGCTTAGCCGTATCGCTTTCAAGAGTTGATAAAACTTCTTCTAGTAGAGAACAGTGGACTGTGAGCAAATCGAAGAGATTGGACCTGAATCTTGATGGGAAAGCTGGAACGTATTCGAGAAAACGTGCGGCGAAGTTGAGACAGAGGAAGTCTTGGGAGGACCAGAGTGACCAGGAGAGTATGGAGATGCAAGATTTGACGAGGTAAGAGAGATTTGAGAATCATTAAGAGAAAATGAAGGTCTGACCATCGTCGTTTTAGAAATATGTATAGCTTGAACTAGCCGTCATTTTGTACATTCAGAGTTATTAACGCTTTGAAGGATATGGCTATAGCCGTAATAATAAGAATAAAACTTCTATTGTGTCTCGTTTGCCTCCCGCAGTGTTAAGCAATAAATAACTGTTATTTTTGAGTTATGACTCCCCTTTTGAGTATACCTATGCATAGCTAGTGGTTAGCCATCAGTAAGTTGTCATCCGTTAGTCATGTCTTTCAATACCAACCACCACCACCACCACTACCTTTAATCAACATACCTATCAATAGGTAGCTCTATTTTATTCTTCGTAGTTCCAGTTCACTTTCGTGGACTATATTTGAAGTAGAGCAGGGTACACCTACAGATGACAGAAGCTCTTTCAGACCATTGTCCCCGCACACCACGTCTGAGGACCGCTCGCTCTTGAGCCCCGAGCAGTCCAGCCTTCGCTCCGGTAGGAGACACTTCCACTTCTTCGGAACACACCTGGATACCACCAAGTCGAAGATCAAGAAGACTCTTTCGGTGGATACGGGAATGCATCATACTGGGAAAAATGAGAGGAGTGAGTCTAAAATGATACATTCAGTACTTTGCCGTGTAGTTTTTAGTTCAGACAAACCTTGAGCCGTACTCCGTTTCTATGAAATGCAATACGAGCAATGCCATACTTGACGTTGTAAACTGCTAAGTAAGGACCTATCCTTATCGTTGGCATTTCCCTATATTCACTTCTATATTTTCCGTCGCTACAAAACACAATTGTACGATTATTACAATCATTTCTTTTATCGAGAACTGAAATTCCGCGAAGAACAAAAGGCTACACGGCAAACAAATCTTTTGAAATAATCACTCTTATTGAAATGTTCAGGCATCTGTTTTCCAGAGGGTCGTCCACGACAACATCGCAAGTTCAGTCTGGGCTCGCTCTTCCATCGAACAACGTCTCACAAACCTACGAACAACTGCAATGATATCGTGCTGGATATGGGCAGTGACTACAGCTGGAGTGACGCGTAAGTAGCTTATAACTTTTTAATAATTTTCAATATCTTCTTTTACTGTAGCAAAATTAAACAATGCTCTCTCACTTAAGTGTGACCATTTTTCCGCCGCAAATCTTTATATCTTAGACTCATTTTCAGGCTCATCTTTAGACTCTGTTACTACCGATAGATAGCTAACATAAACCAGTTCAAACTTTTAGATGAATATTCAAAAAGTAACATTCTCTTGTCATAAGCCGACGTTCGCACGGACGTAAAAATATCGCGGCGATTTTTTTCATGCACTGGAATTTCAACGCTCTGCTTAGCGCCGAGAGTTGAAAATCCAACAGTGTGTTTTTTAGACGCGTTGGAATGCACTATGTTGGATTCTCAATGCTCGGCTCAACACCGAGAGCTGAAAATCCAGTGCACGATAAAATCCCGCCGCGATATATTTACGTCCGTAGGTCAGCTTACTGTCGATAAATATCTTAATTTCTCCATATTCTGTTCTAGGGCTTCTACATCATCAAGCAGCGACTCGGAATCCTTACCACGCACGCCAATGTTTGAAGAGTTTGTAGACAACAACTCCCGAATTAAAGGACGACCTAGCAGTTCCAGCCATGGCAGTTCTTCACCAATAAGAGGTACTTAATTATTTACTCATTACTTAAACACTGCTTTTGCCTAACTTTCGCAAAAGTTTTTTTTGACTAGAGGGCCTAGACAAAGTGACATTGTAACAGAAATAACGATGATGGAAAATTCAAAAATGTATGGGACTGACATAAGCTACCGAAAATTAACGTCAATCCCGATGAAAGTCGTTGCAGAAATTCGAAACTCTTTGAAAGCTATGTTGACTTGTTTAGGTCTTTAGCATTTGTATTATGAGAGGCGGCTGACTGAACCAATAAAGCCACCAAATCTTGTTACCTTTTCCAGGGAGTGGAGGTGACTGGGAGGTCATGATGCTAGCAGACGAGCTAGAGAAGAGGGAAAGAGAAAAGGAGAGAGAAGAAGCCAGAAGACACCTATATCCCACCACTCTTAGAGACTTGGAAGAGGTGAGATTTGTTAACAATGCTAGATCTCGTAAGATCAGAGTCTGTTATGGGAAGTTACCCTCGATAAAAACGAAAATGAAAACAAAAGAGAAGAATGCTATCCAACAATGTACGCAAAAATAATAAATTATTAAGCCAGTTAAACATGCATCAGCCTCCAGATTTCCATTTCAGATTCAAGAATTTTAATTCTTATTGATTTCGTCTTCAGGAATCAGACACTCCTCAACGCGACGACAGTCCTGACGAGTACTCGAACATCGAAGACTCCAACTCTTCCTCCACTACGCACCTGCTCTCCCAGTCCATCAGCGATGCATCCCAGCGGTCTATGGAGACCTCCTTCACTGAACAGAGCAGTAGACCTGGCAGGGAGACGAGGCAGAGGCGCGTCGGGTCTGTGGGAGAACCGGTGAGGAATAAACTTTGTTAACACTTTTGCAAGCAACAGTCCAGCCTGTTCTGCATAAAATACTGCTATTCTGAAGCTTTTCTGTATAAAATCTCATCGTGATTGGATCGGCATCGGCTGTACTATTCATGCTAACTAGCTAAAAACTGCTATCTGGATTAGATTCACACAGAGAGCTGGTTATTTCTATATCTCGTAGATTTTTTCTTCGAATATCTCAAACACCACTATTTGATCTACCAGCATGTTGCGCTGATATTCCTCCTCGAACTTAAACTCAAAGGATCTATTACAATTAAGCTATTTATGGCACTTTTGAATTATGAAGGAGACGGTCAGTTAGAAAGATGAAGGAAGAACGGGCAAGCAAGAAACTCCATGAACACTCTTTTAAATCAAAATATTGATACAAAATGTTAGTTACATCATTCATGTTGAAATTATACATACTTATTTATATGAGAAACGTCCTCTAAGTGTATATTAAAGAACATCCAGCTATCTGAGAAACTAATCATCATTCAAATGCTGATGACATAAGTATGCTCATATATTGGTATAGGCTGCGTGACTATGCAACTATGTGTTAATTGATTTATTAATTATTAAATTGCTCACTATGTTTTAATTGCCTTCATGTCGATTGATCTGATACCATTTTAAAATGAAGTATTTTGTTTTTTATTGACCTTCTTTAATTTTGCTTAATGTTATTAATCACTGATTACTACCCTATTTCAATTTAGTGAAAATTTGTAAATCTGGTCCCCAAGATACAGGCACACGTCAAGTTTGAGGATCATCGTCAAATCAGCTGTTTTAAGGGTATACTATACTTGATTATCAATAAATAAATAATCTTCAGGTGCGACCAGAATCCTCCCTTCCTCAGTCCCGAGGCCTGATTCTCCGCGCCGCGAGCCTGGACCGTGAGACCCCGCCCACCACCTCCACTGCCACGCGGCGCTTCGGCTCCCTCAAGAGCGCCAGCACCGACTCACATAAGAGACTCTGATCCGCTTGGCCGAGCGGACGCGCCCAGTCCGACGCCTTCCAAAGAGGTCCAAATGAAAGAAATGTGATACGAGAAACGGTTCAAAGTTCTCTGGTAAATAATGATGTAAAACAGAATGATTTAAGCGAAAGTAACGATCAAAATGAGGGAAAATGTGATCAAAATGGGGGTAAACTTGATCTAAATCGGGGTAAATGTGATCAAAACGGGGGTAAACATGCTCAAAACGGGGGTAAACGTGATCAAATTGAACGTAGTGTAGGTAATGATGTGGATCAAGGAACGACTGCGGGGAATGGAGGCCAAAACGATAGAGAGATTAGAAATAAAGATGATAATAACGAACAAGAGAATGCGAATCCGAACATATTCGATCAGCTGTCAGTCAGCGGTCAATTAATGATCGTCATTATTTTCTTTGACGATGACTTTGACTATGTAATTTTCTTAGTATTACAATAAGTGAACTGTGTTGTGTAATGGGTGAAGATAATGTATGGCTGTTTTTGTACTCGGTGCTGGATACTTTTAGAAGAATGATAAAAAAAAAATCCGAAAAAAATTGGCTCGTCCTCTTCATTTCACTCGTCTTCGCTGCCTGAAAGTATTCTACCACCACCACCATTTAACAAAAATAGCCGAAGTCAATTTATCTTTATTTAATTTTGAACTTGGTATCCAAAAGTATCTAGCACAAAGTATTACTACTACTAGTATACTGTTTCTATTTCATCTACTCTTATCGTAGTTCTATCCTACCTATCTAGAAATCTATTGTAGATACTTTAGCCCCTAGGATAGAGAATAGAATCTAACATTTATTTAGTGGATTAAATAATTTAAATATTTATATTCTAGTCTTGTTGTTTTATGGTGCACAAATAAAATCAAAGAATTAATCTATTTGAAGTATGTTTTAAAAAAACGTTCTATAAAATTTTTCTCCTGATTTAACACATTAATGGCTTAACAGATTCTTTTAACGAACTGTTCGAATGGACCTAAATTAATCTAAAATATTTATTTATTTATTTATTTAATAGTTCATGCACAGAAATGTACAGAGGCGGACTTAATGCCATAGGCATAATCTAAAATATCTACTCATTGTTTGTATATATAATAAATATAATATAAATCATATTTTATTTTAACATTCAAAAATATTTGTATTTAAATATATTATTAATAATTATATTATAGTCAGACATTTGCCTACTTTTACATATATTTTATTACAAGATAAGAAACTCTAAAATATAAATATTTTCGATGTGTTGTTAAGTTTGTTTTTATGATATTTTAAGTAAGTTTCAAAACATTTACAGCAGTAAAACGTTAGAGAGATAATTATAATGTACAAGAAAATATAGTTCCGATAGAAAAAACAATCTCATCTTTTTTTGACCTAGTTTCATGTGATTGAAAATATAGATCACATTTCTTTGCAAAATCAAATCAATGGATCGATGAAATATAATCGTATTATTGTTACTTACTTCATTTAAATCAAAGATAATTTATATGAACACATTTTATTTTAATGTTGTCTAATATTAAAACAAAATTTATAGAACGAAGGTGTTGTAATATTTCCTTTGCTGTGTACCTTACAAAAGTTAGCACAACATTAAATTATAACATATAATAAAAAAATCCTATTAATTTATGAAATCTTGATACTAAGTAGATAGGTAGTTAGTTGTATGAAATATTTAATTTTTAACAAAGTCCGTTTGTTTTAATATTAGTGCCAAATAACTATTTATAGTACTTAGAATCTTTTCAAATTACATAATTATTTATGTAGGTAGATGTTATTATTATTATTGTAAATAATATACTAAAATAAACCATTTATTCAAATATTACTGTAAATTAGAGTGTTATTATATAACAACAAAGATTTTAGGTAATAACAAAAAGATAAAGTTAGTTAGTGATAATAAATAAAATATAATTTTTAAGCCGTATAGGTATGTTTAAGAAACTAGAGAGATAAATAACTATATCGGTACAGAGTAAGTAAGTTCGTCAGAATTGGACTCTACTCTGAGACCCAAAAATTAGGTACTTAATATATTAAAGAATATCTACCAATACCATAGAGTACGACTCTCCGTAACAAAGAGCGAATTATGAAACATTCAATAAATGGTTAACTTATATATTTAAATGAATGTGTGTATTTATTAAGAGATATCGATGAAACTCCTTATTCCACAAAGCTGCTGCAAAATTATTCTACCAAATATAGCAAGTTAACGTATTAAGGGTACCGAACAAGTGTGTAGTAACTAAAGCCATCGAGAAGAGGTAAATTTCATGCTTTGGGATTAAAAACTTTAACTTCATTGCGTATGGCTCAGCTTCTATTGCATTTTAAAATATTTTATAACGCTTATCGATAGTTTTTTTTATTATATATAATATAATTTTCGACTAAAATTGGCAAAAATTAGGTTCAATTTGCAATTCTTGGAAAGAGATTTAGGCTGGTTATGTTGCTTATTGAGGTATATTTGTTTAATGTTGATTCATTAGTAATAATAGTATCTAATCTCTGTTTTTTTTTTTAAGAAATGGTAGGTATGAATGCCAAACAGTCAACGACACCTAATTATTTTTAGTAAATAACTTTAATTTGATTCGGGCACTATCAACCTATAAATGTGTTTTCCAGAATTCGCACCATTATAAGAAATCCGAATTTCAATATCATAATCTAAAATAAAAACTGAACATTTAAACAACTGGGTACAATTTTACACTTTATAAATGTAGGTGTACCAATATTATTGTTTTTTACTGTAGCACAAGCTTTCATGAGTTCGATGTGAAAATAATATTCACAAATTAATGCCCCAATTATTGGATCTATACCTACTGATAATGTTATCAACGTGCGAATTTGTATAGATAGGTAATTAATTGGTCCAACTCACAGACTCACACATAATTTCACGACTATTTTCCCCGAAGGACAGAGGGCGAGAGCAGGGCTAGGCAGAGGAGCACCCGTATTTCGGCTTTCGTCCTACTAACTTTTTGGAATTGGATTTACCCAATGATCCTACCGTATAAAACGTCATTGGATTTACCTACCTAATTTATATAAAACGGAATTAATATAAATAATGTTATGATGTTGTTATGTGTTGTTGTTGTGTTATGTTGTTGTTGGTTTTTATGTTTTGTTATTTATGAGAAGGTTTTGACGATGTTTTTTTTTTTCAATTGACCTCGTAAGTTAGTTACTTATGATAGTTATTATGTAATAATTATTTCGTGGCTATAATATTTATCTTGTATACAAATTCGCATAAAATAATTATTATTTAATTTATATTAACAGAAGAATACCTACACTTTAATTGATGAGATGGATTTCTATTCAAACGAATGTATATTTTTAATTATTCATAAATTATTAGTTTTAGGTGTACTTAAACTCATACGAAAAAATGAATATAAAACATTTAAAATGAACTTGTCTTTTTACTTTCACCCCTAATTAATATGATATTAAGCTGCATACTGGCAGAGGAGCCCTGAGGGTTTTTGAGCAAGCTTGCAGAGCGAAAAGTTGATAGCTGATTAGGTGCGGCACAACGAGAGAACACCGAAAATATATTTAAAAAGTTTCAGATATGAGCCCCGTGGCCAGGGATCCACTTTCAGATTTCCAAAATAGACAAAAAATAAAGCGATCTTCAGAGCCTTTGGTTTTCGTATGATCGGGTGCGGCCTAACGCGGCACAGTAAAGGAAGGTGACAATTTTTAAGATCAACAAATTGATTAGTTAGGGTTTAACAATAAAATTAAAATATAATTTATTATATTAAATATATAATCTTACAGGCAACTGTCTAGGTATTCCTTCAGTGCAAACGACCACATCACTTAAAAATTGTCACTACTTTGCCGAGTGTTATTACTTTCCAGAAATAGATTCTTATTAGCGACAATTATTATCGATCGATGTAACATTACAGTGTGTTTTTTTCCAACATCAACAAGTTCGATTCCTAGCTAGAGAAATTGATTTTTCAAAGATCTAATGTGTAATTAAAGAGCCTCTATTCTTATTGGAACATGGAATCCCCTTTTTGAGTTTTTCGCAAGTATCTCAAAAACAAGACGTCCTAGGTCAAAAATAATGAAATTTTCATCCCCCCTTGTACAACAATCCCCAGGGATATTTTATTGCAGATTATTAGATGACTTATAATTGACCTTGAGTGTGACCTGTCTCAAAAATTGTGGCCAGTGGATCGTCTTAGGGGGATTTACAGTTCACACCAATGAATTTAATGATAAATGAAAAAGATCGTTTTTAGCGATAAGACCGCCCATTGTGTCACCCTATGTGTAAAATTTCTACATTTATATCTGTAATTTTTATGGTGTACAATAAAGAGTACCTACATTGTATTCTATAAATGATAATGATTTTATTTCTGTAATTAAAATACTTTTACACGTCAATCATATTTTTTTAAACTAGATGAGGCCGGCGTTTCCTATCTGACTACTCTGAGAAGAAAAGCCGAAACAAACTCACACACACGCAGTCTCTTTTAAAGTCCAGACATAATCTTGGTCAGATCATGTGAAAACCATGTAGATTTGTGTCTGAAATGGTCTTTTGAGGAAAGAACCGCACAGATTGAGTGTACCTGTCCAGTCAGTGCAAGCATCTGTCAGTAATCGTACGGCTCAACTCAGAACTTAAGGAGCTCAACGTTACGATAGACATTTAGGAAGGCCGCAAAAATTACTCAAACTGCCAGACCATGACTAAAAGTGAGAGAAAAAACAAGGGCCCACATAGTCTTCACATTCACAATAATTTAAAAATATAATACTTTACAAAGTAAATATGCATGTCATTGTTTATATAAAATTCATCAATGTCAGAAAATTCAAAAAAGAACAACAAAAAAAACATTCAGTAGGTATGTAAAAAAATATGGATCAGCTCAATCCCAAGCCTTTTTGTCTTCAATATAATCTTTAACGGTATAAAAAGCTTTCTGGCACAACTTACGTTTAACGAATGATTTGAATTTGTTAAGGCTCAGATCTTGAACGTGGCTTAGAAGTTTACTATAAAGGACCTATACATTGACATTGAACAAGCCACCTATTTTCTTGAGGCTTGTTGTTGGTACAACAAATTTGTGTTTGTTTCTAGTATTCATATTATGAATATCACTGTATTTTTTCATCAATTTCATATTTTTATGGGCATATAAAAGATTTTCATAAATATACTGAGAAGGCACAGTCATTACATTAATTTTATTGAATTTCTCTCTGAGAGAGTGTCTTGTACTTAATTTATAAATTGATCAAACAGCTCTTTTCTGCAAAACAAAGATAGTCTGAATGTCGACGGCATTTCCCCACAACAGAATACCGTACAACATTACACTATGAAAATAGCTTAAAGTACATACTAAACGGACTGTCTCTATGTCAGTTAAATTACAAATTTTTCTAACAGCGTATACTGCAGAGCTTAATTTTTTGACAATTTATCTATATGTATGCCCGACTGAAGCATAACCAAAGTTAAGCCCAAGAATACTGTGCTCTCTTCAGGATTCAATTCTTCGCCCTTTATCAACACATTAGTTTTCACCTGCCTAACGAGAGGTAGCGTAAACTTAACTTTTTTTAAATTATTAACATTGAACCAGTGAACTACTTTTGAGATGGCGCTATTTACATCGTCAGTAACCAGCCACTGACGTTTAAGTGTAAACAAAAGAGAACTGTCATCCGCAAACAACACTATATCATAATTGTCTTTTATGAGGTAAGACAAGTCATTAACATAAATAAGAAACAAGACAGGACCAAGAATTGAGCCCTGTGGGACTCCCATTGTTACTGTAGATCCGGGAGATCTTTTTCCATTAACGTCAACACTCTGAATCCTATTAGTCAAGTATGAAGTAAGAAGATCCAGAGCGGTGTTCCGGATCCCGTAGTGGGGGAGTTTCCTGATTAACGTTTCATGAAGAACGCAATCGAATACTTTGGACAAATCACAAAAGATGCCCTGGGCATCGCATGTATCTTCCCATACATTATAATTATGTCCTAGAAGTTCAACACGAACGAGTAGTTGAATGACCCCTTGTAAAACCGAGCTGTTTGTTAATATAATAATTTATCTTTATTCAAAAATCTTTGCAATTGTTCTAATATTAATTTCTTAAAAATTTTATTACCGGTAGGTAGTACTGAAATAGGTCTATAATTTGTGGGGTCGGATGTACTAGTTTTTTTTTGTAAGACTATTTTCACCGCGTGTCATTTATTTATAATAAATAACTACAATTTATGTACAAGATAACACTAAAATATATATATTATGTACAAGTATACAATAAAAAATAAAAAAGGGGGAAGAGCTCATTGGGCTTCAAAAAATTCGTCCGCATCGCTGTCAATGGGAAAAGTGCCCTAAAAGCTGGCAGCATTGCCACATTGCATGGCAATACTGATTCTTTGGGATAAAAATAGGCCAGGCTTCTGGTCCCGTAAAGAGTCGACTAACCGCTTGGCAATGTACCGAAATACTCGATGAGCACTCGGACCCCAAGGCCCTAGCACTAGTGTTTCAACTCCAAACGGCCCAAACATATAGCTCCCAATGAGGTTGTAATATTTACGCCGTTTGAGGTTTTCAGCACCTGCAGCAGCCACCCCAACACAGCCCGCTGTGCTAGGAAGATGGGATGACGCGAGGGTGTCGACACAGGTTGCATCCCACACCAAAGGCCTACCCAACTTCCAAGGCATTATTATTCCAAGATATTATTAGGTCATTCCGTCTGGCCTCTTCCCATCGTCGCGTGCCAAGCCATTGGATTCTAAAGCAACTGGCACCCGCCGGCGGTGACAAGAGCCCGACGGATGATATCGTTAATGCTGGCGTGCCGTGCCATCCAACCAGCGCACTTGCTGCAGCATATGCCATGGTGTCCGAGGCAGTCGACTCCTTCACCGCATTGACAGCGAGGTAGAGCGCCTAGGCACAAACATGTAGCGAACTGGAATGTGGTGTCATCCAGCATAGTGGCTATGCTGGTAGCGTCTGGAGCCAGAGGCCCAACTCCCATCCACCCACAGCCAGCAAACGGGCACGCTCAGCAGTATTGGTGGACGTATTAATGAGTTTATGATGTACTACCTGATATAAACAAAGGTATTATTTTACTATTTTTCATAAGGTTAGTTAACTCCCCACAGTCGATAAATTTATTAAATATAAGAGCTAAAGTAGTGCTACAATGTCAATAGCAACTTCTACAAAATTACCCCATAGATCAGGGGGCCAGCCATCACCTCTTAAAGCAGTATTATTTTAATGTTACTTCAGTATGAGAAAGATATGGAGCTATACAGGACGTCTAGCTCCATCTCTTTCCCACACTCAAACAAGATTAAAATAATACTGCATTAAGAGGTGGTGGTCTAGCTCCTGCTGTCGTTTTTACATATAAAGTGTGAAAGGTTTTAATTATATCTCTACAGGTAATATGTTCAAAATGAAATTCCGAATCGCAAACATTAACATTTTCCCTAAGCAAAGACTCAGCAACTTCAGGTGATAAGTTTAGGGATTTAGTAGTTGAAACGGGAATATATGGGGGCAACCACCACCTCTTAAAGCAATATTATTTTAATCTTACTTGAGTGTGGGAAAGAGATGGAGCTATACAGGAAGACGTCCTGTATAGCTCCATCTCTTTCACACACTCAAGTAAGATTAAAATAATATTGCGTTAAGTGGTGGTGGTCTAGCTCCTGCAAAGAAAATTTTCAAAGGCCATGGCGACTTGTGAGTCTGATTTTATTATGTGGTCATTAATAGACAGGCTGTAATCAGTATTCCGGTTACTAGACCTTCTCGTTTCGCTACTAATAATATTCCAAGTCCTTTTAAGTACATCACTACTGTTTTTAATTTTCGAACTCAAATAACGCGACTTGGCCATACAACAAACTTTTTAAAATAATTTTGAATAATTTCTGACTTGTAAATGTATGTGTACTCCGTGTACGTTACGTCAGTGTGTGTGCTGAAAACATTGGCTGGTATGACTGAAGAGCCTCTACTCTCATTGTAACATTGTATTCCCAGTTTTTGAGTTTTTTGCAAATATCTTGTACATACGTAGGAAAGTGATTAACGAACTTTTTTGTTATTTATTTTACTATTTATGTACATACAATGAAACATATACAGATACGACATTATGAGTATTGAGTACAAAGGTACTGCTACAATACAACTTGTTTTAGGTTTAAAAAATGTTACAGACACATTTCACATTTTTTGTTCCAGTTACCGTGCGTTTGCACTGGCGAAACATTCACAAAACATGTTGACATCTCTGTTTTCTGTCAATGTATCGACTTGCGTTCGCATTGTCACGCAACTTGTAGACGCCAAACATGTTTGAAGTTTCATATCACGTGACATGTGTTTACCAACCATTAATTCACAACAAAATGTATCTGTATGAATCTAGCAACATGTTGGACGATTTGTTTTGACATTTTTCTGACTTATTTTTGTACTGACTCAACTATCAGTTTATAACTAACAGAGGGAATCATAGATAATCAGTTTGGTTCGCACACCCTCTTCCTCTCTCCTACTTATTTAAAATTTTACTGTGCCTGACAGGCTCCATAATTGTTTTTATTTATTATTATACTTACCACTTGTATGTGTACATTATGGATTGCAGTAAATATTAATTGATTGAATATAGTCCTCTTTTCGCTTTTTGTTCTTGATTTTCTGTGGTGAATATGGAATGAATGAATGAAGAACGATGTTTTGACAGCGGAGAGATTCGTCCATTTCTGTCAAACGCAAACAAAGCTGTCAAAAACTAAGAAATCAATAAAAATGGCAAAATATCGCATAAACTAACAAAGTTACAAATTAGTTTTATTGGATAATGTTTAAATGATTATATTGTTCGGTATTAATAAACTCAGTTATCATACTCATACACTACGAAACGAGTTTCATTGCCATTGTTATTTGCTTAGGGCGTCGAGATGTCGCCTCGTAGGCAGCCCTGTAGTCTATTTCAGTTGTGTGTTAAAAGTTCCATTGCTCTTATTAATTCAGCTTGTTATGTTATTGAAAAGACGTATCCTGAGAATCAGTTCCAGGATTGTGAGAGAGAGGCGTTTGATTTAAAATGCCAACTGATGATGATGCTGCCAGCCAGGTATACCACTTTGTTTACACTCTTGATCATAGTAACACTTCTTTTTCTTTAATGATGAGCTATACTACTTTTCGAACAATGATTTAGTAATATTTCACTATCCCTCACAGAAGCCACAGTTGATAGTGTGAAATTGTGTTATTCTGTTTATTCTTATCATTGTTTTAAATCTACCATCTTCATGAAATAGACACAACACAACAGGCCCTTCTAATAAAATATATAAAAAACTCTGCCATTCAAAAAGATTAGACGCAAAGTACAAAAAACTTGATTGCATGCCATAAAGAATTACAATTAGATTACAATCTATCTAGAAACAAGAATGTGTTCATAAATCTGTTTCCTGCGTTTAAAAAAAAATGAAAATTGGCACAGTTCCATAAATAGTTTAAGACTGCATTTTTACTGTGATAAAATAAAATTATTGTGCAATTCCTCAGATTATATTCTAATGCTATAAAATCTGTATTGCATGTACAGGCAGCTGCATTATTTGATGACTGCCTTTCCTTAGGAACAATATGTGAGGGGTACCAAATAAAAACACTAATGCAGTTGTTTTTACTCTGTTTACAATGTAACCTTTACTCACCTTGAAGGTTTTGGAGTTTTATTTTTTAAATAGATGACTGAGTCATAGAATGTAATACGCCCTTGTGCTTCATGTGATTTTATACACAATATTATTGCTGTTTTAATGTTGTGTCTGAGTAAGGAGATTAGTTCAAACTTCTTTCAGTGGAAGCACAAACTTAATCTGTATTTTGTCTACTATTTTTCTTAACACTATCCTGGACACTAACGAGATATATTAAAAGTTTGTATTGTTATGATGTATGTGGGCGCTTAGTGTCCCGCAAAATATTAAGATAAAATTAAGACAACATTCAAGTACTTACATACTACTCAAGCATTCTAATCACTATCATAAATGATCAAACTGCATAATAATAGTCAACAAATAATAATCCTTGACTGCAGGATTGCTGAAGGACTTATCAATTTTTTTACAACCTTTGTTTTCCCATTGCTGGGCAAAGGTCTGCCCCACAGCTTTCAACTCTTCCCTGTGTTGCCTTCATCGACCAATCTCCCATAAACGCGTCTAAGTAATCACGCCAGCGTTTCCTCTGCCTCCGTCGGCGGCTCCCAATGCGCGACGTCTTTTACCTATTTTTTATTTGCCTACTAAAAATTTAATTATCATGGTAATGATGAAAATAAAACACGATTATAAGCAGGAGACAGATTTGACCACTAAAACTAGTTAAGTATATGACTGTTAAAACATTCTGAATGTCAAGGTTCATTTTATTACTTTGCCTTTCAGAAGTCACTGATAAATTAAAATATTTACTTGTTATTATATTTTTCAGGTTATTTGATGTCCTCTGTTCAGAAAGAACATGCTGCCAGTATCGCGGCGACCCTCGCGTTCAGCTGCAAGTACTGACGCACCCCAACATGACAGTCTTCCGCAAATGCGACCTTGATAACGGCATAGCCCAGCGCTTCTGGATAGCGACACTCTCCACCTTCAGCCGCTTAGTCGTTCTCGATCTCAAGTTCATTTGCACTGACGAGATTCTCGAGGTCATCGGCGACAGTTGTCCCTTACTCGAGGAACTTAACATTGTCTCTAGAGTAGACATTTGCAAATCCAATTTTAATGCCTCAGTTTTAATGAGGAACGTCTCTGATGTAGGTCTTTGTTTTATCACGAATTTGAAACAGTTAAGGATTTTGGCAATGGATCCCCCGAGGAACGAACGGGCGAATCGTATCGGGCGGTGCGTCTCTCAAGCCGGTATCATCATCTTGATCAGCGAGCTGCCGTACTTAGAGGAGCTACGCATCGAGTCCTGCGACATCGGCTCCACGTTGATCGGTAGTGCTATGGACATAGGGCCGTTGAGTCTCAGAAAAATTAACTGTCATTTCGCCTCAGCTGATGGTATTAGGAAGTTAATTAAAATATGTCCATTCCTCAGAGAATTGTCGGTAACGCATTTATCGGAACATAATAAAGACGCAATTTTAGAACAGATTTCGATGAGCGAGCTGAGATTGAATAGGCTCGATCTCTCTTTCTTTTCCTACTCGGATTCAATGCAGCAGCTTTTAACGGTCAAAGGTAATTACCTCACATACTTCTCTCTGTGGGAGATCGATCACTCGCTAACTTTGGACGCAGTTCTGTCGCTAGGAAGGTGTTGTCCAAACTTGATCACACTCTGTTTAATGACTCAGTCAAAATGGTTAGTAATACCAAGGTTTTTTCGGCGACCAAATAAAATATTCTCAGAACTCAGGAATTTAACAATAGGTAATGAAAATTTTTCTATAGATCACATGTTGACTTTTTTCGTAGAGTGTACAGATAATTTGCAAAGACTAGTTTTGAAATATCAAACAAAGACTAATATAGATGAAACATTATTGCATTTAATAGAGAAAGGACATTTGAGGAATGTAAATTATTTGTGGTTGGATTGTACTTTGGAGGTATCAAAGGATGTGGTAAAAAGAATAATACAAATGTGCGAAAGGCTTCAAATGTTCACAGTTGACTTTTCAGGGGAGATGACCGACATACACAAGTACATAAATGAAAACAATTTGGATTTGAAGCTCGGTAGTTATTAGAATTTTCACCCTAAATGTATTTATTGTAATTAATTAGTAATAAATATATAATTTTTTACTTTTAATTAGTTTAATTTGTTGATCCCACACTGCTGACGGAGAAACCATCATAAAAGAAACACAAAATGATGATTTTAAATAATAAAATTATTTTATTAGGCATTTTTACAATATTTACAACTTATTAAACAATGCCGAAACAATAAGGAAAACAAGATAATTAACCTAAAACGACATAATAATTTATCATGCGTCATTCGGACATCTTTCGAACCTGACCTAACATTATGTTTTGTATAAAATGATTGTAATAACCAGTGATCGGAATAGCTAGTGCTAATTTGCCTAAACTTCGAGGAAGGAAGTAACATAGAGTGGGTAATACCTCCTTTAAAATCCCGGAATAGTTTTAATGACGTTTAAATCCCGGGATTTAAAAACCACGAATTATTTATTGGACTTTATTTGTAGATAGATAGAATACTCTTTACTATGTACACCATAAAAATTACAGATATAAGTGTGTGTAACCCTAAAAAATGTTATGATTTTTCAAATCAATAATTTGTAACTACAAATTAAGTCCAATAAATAATTCGTGGTTTTTAAATCCCGGGATTTAAACGTCAATAAAATTATTCCGGGATTTTAGAGGAGGTATTATCCACTCTATGTTACTTCCTTCTTCGAAGTTTAGGCAAATTAGCACTACCTATTCCGATCACTGGTAATAACACATACCTACTTAAAAGCTATGAATATTACTTACTATAGATTGGTGTATGACGCTGTTTATTTGGACAACAGAAAAACATTCTTTTTTGTTGATTTCTAATAAATAAACAAATTGATTTCTAATAAACAGGGAATATTAATAAATTAGACAACACCAACCATTTACCTATCAATCAATCTGCCTAGCCTTTTCCCAACTATGTTGGGGTCGGCTTCCAGTCTAACCGGATGCAGCTGAATACCAGTATTTTACATGGAGCGACTGCCTATCTGACCTCCACAACCCAGTAACTGGGTAATACGATACCCCTTGGTAAGACTGGTTGTCAGACTTTCAGACAACCATTTACCTATCCACCTACCATAAATATATAGGAATGATTTCACTCATTTTTCTGATTAAGTTTACGAAACATAATTTTAATATTATCCTACATGGTAGGCACCAAAATCTTGAACTTATAAGCAACTTAATTTACATCATATACTAGTCACTGACATGTGCTAAAATCTTTGATGAGGAATACGACTGAAAAATGCTTGTATGAATACATTACAATAATTACTTTCATATCACATACATACTACAAAAGTAGCGCAAGCGTGCTTGCGTGAAACAAGTAAAATACACAAGAGGCTTTACTAAACCCAAAATGACATTACGAAATTGTAACGGGTTCACACGAGTCGACTTTCATTCATATTGAATTTCAGTTTCGAAAGTATTTTTTGATAAACAACAAAAGTTGTTCAACTAAAATCGAATCGTGTGAACCCGATCTTAGTGACTTAACACTAGAGTGCACGCGCGGGCTACATATGTAACCCAGCGTGTAATATTGTCGTATAAGATTTTAACTTGGCGCGCTACAGCGCAATCGTCTAGTGTATTCCTCAAGCATTACCCCCCGCTCCCGCCCAGCGATGCCAGACGTACGATAATTATCGTACATGTACGATAATTTCGACACTCGTACGATGTACGATACAATATGTATTATCGTACACCAAAGTACGATAATTTCTAACCCTCCTCCGAATTGGGTGAAAAGACTATAACAGTGCCTTAAAATCATCTAAAAATACGAAATAATGTTGATGGTTGGGGATTTCCCTTCGAATCTATCAAACCAACGAACGAATGACAATGATAGTTCATTTATTCAGTACTAGGTACTTAGTCTGTAATTTATTCTTATTTATGGTCGAGTTCGCTAGCCGAGTGTAACTAAGTTTGAAATTGATAAAAGGTTCTAAATTACTTGGATTATCGTACTTTCAACTTTGGTAAGTGACTAACTTTGTTTTTTACTTTTTAGTTGCTTGTGGTTGTGTAACAATGTGCACATCGTCCAATTTTAGTTAGCAATGTTTTTTTCCTGATTAAATAGGTAGGTATTTATTTAGTATTATTCGGGATTTCAGGTAAATAAATAAGATCTTAATATGTCAAGTGACACCGATGACAACAGTGAGGTTTTGGGATATCATACCCCAAAAAAAAAGAAGATAGATAATTCAAAGCATCTGTCTTCAAAAATATAGAAGTGATTGGGAGAAAAACACTAAGGATTTTGGACCTGACGTATCATTGTGGTTAAAACCTCATCCTAACGATAAAGGAAAAGCTAAATGTTCTTGGTGCGATTTAACCTTATCAGCAAATAGTACAACAATTAAACTGCATTATGCATCCAAGCGGCACCAAAAAGTTATGAAGAGTCGAGACGCTACTACCTCAAGCGTGATGGCCAAATTTGTTGAAAAGGGTTCGTCTGGATCTGGAGTGTCACAACTGAAAAAACAAATTACTGAAGCGGAGCTGAAGATGAGTGCCTTTTTTGCTACGCACAACTTAGCATTTAAAATAATGGATCATCTTGTTCCAACGCTAAAATCCTGTTTTCCTGATTCTACAATGTGCCAAGGAATGCAAATGAAAAGAACTAATGCACACAAATTGTGACTAATGTAATAGGTGCTGCACACGAAGAAGAAATATGCGAGAAATTGAAGAAGGTAAAATTCTCTATTCTGACAGATGAGTCTACTGACATGTCTTGCAAGACATCATGCATTATGGTCCGATTTTACGACTCGACAGCGGGCCGTATTGTAAGTAGGTTGTATGATTTGCATGATGTATTCCCAAAAGGAGATGTGGCTGCTGCAGAGGAAGGTGCCACTGGTGCGCGACTTTACGAGCTGATGATAAGCTCTTTAAAATCAAATGATATACCTTTGAAAAACTTATTGGGCTTTGGTTGTGATTCTGCAAGCAACAACGTTGGTGACTACAACTCCATTATAAGTCGTCTGCGACAAGAATGTCCAGGTGTTATCCTAATGAAATGAGTATGTCATTCTTTGTACCGGGCGTCCAGTGATGCATGCAAGACCCTGCCACGATTATGTGAAGATTTGGCCCGAAATATTTTTTCCTATTTCAGGCAAAGTGCCAAGAGAAAGGCTCAGTTGCAGCAATTTCAAGAGTTTACATCCGTAAAGGATCACCAGATGCTTGGCTTGGCTATCACACGCTGGCTCTCCTTTCTACCTGCGATAGAACGAATTTTGGAACAGTGGCAAGCTCTTCGGCTTTACTTTACTGATGTCTGGCTTGCAGAGCGTACACTTGCAGCTGAACAAATTTTCAATGCCCTTCAAGACCCATTTACGAAATTGTTCTACAGCTTCTTAGCTTGGGTGCTTCCGAAAGTCACTTATATGAATGCATTTTTTCAGTCAACAACAGTTGTAGTCACGACACTCCATGACAAAATGGCAACTGCATACCGTGAACTTCTTTCCACGTACATGTACCAGGACTATGTTGCAAGGACAATTCTCACAGAAATTCAACCTGACGATACTAGCAGATTCATACGGCTGGAGTGCATATATTTGGGAGTCGCTGTCATGGAAGGTCTTAATAATCCTGATGTGACGGCAAGGCCTGACCTTATTACAAGTTTCAGATCAAAATGCCGAGACTATCTGCTACATTTATGCAAAGGAATTAAAGATCGCTTCCCATTTGACGACAAATTGCTGGTGGCGCTGCCAATTCTACAACCAGAAAAAGCTTTGTCGGCAAGACAGCGAGACAGCACTCCGTCGCTCTTATTTTTGTGTGAACTATGTCCCAGAGCGAAGCCAAGGGACCATAATGAATTGCAGCAACTAGACGATGAGTGGCGACGTCTACCGTTGGATCAAGTTAGTCCCGATGTCGCCCAGGAAAAAGAAGTTGACGTATTTTGGCATAAAATTTCGCAAATGGCTATTGATGGAGAGCAGACATACACAGTTTTACCTCAATTTGCTCTGGCTGTTTTGACCCTTCCACATTCAAATGCAGACACCGAACGACTATTCAGCAAAAATAATTTGACGAAAACCAGAATAAGAAACAAACTTGCAACAAAAACTGTTAAAGGGGTTTTACTTTCAGCGCAATGCGTAAAAAACCAATCAAAAGAATGCTGTTATGGTTTTAAACCAACTGATAAAATGATATCATGAATGACTTCAGCAGTCCTTTATTTAAAAACGGCTGGCGCTGCTGCAGACGTAGAAGTAAATAGTGATACCGATGATCCCACTCTTATATAAAATAAATACCGTAAGTTATTTTAAAATTTCTGTCTAATTTCACAACTTTCTAAAATTCCTATCCTATTTCTAGTTTTGCGAAATAGCGCGTTTCGCGCGGTTCTGGTAGGTGTGCGATAATTTTTCATCTGGTACGATAATTTTCGAATATTGATACGATAATTCACTCGAACTCGTCTGGCAACCCTGCTCCCGCCAGTAGCGTGCCGACTCCCGCGGCTCACGGACGTCTGCAAAAATCGTCCTTGAAATTGGTGGGCTACGCCTGTAGCCCACGCGAGCGTTGGAGGAAATTAAGTGTTTAGTGTGCAAGTGGCGAAACTGAGGTAAATATGATACATTTGTTGCAGTATTACTACAAAACGTACTGATAATTAATTTTTAAGTGTTAGTTGTTTGTATTTGTGGATTTTTCATGTAGCTTTATTCTGTTTTGTTCACTTTTTAGATGGCGGGTAACTCGAACAGATTGTGCGACCAAATACAAAGATAATGGAGGATAATGAAGACGACGACATTTCGAGCGGAAGCGAGGAAGGCGGTGAATTCGCGGAACAAAGTGGCCCGTTTGGATCTCCTCACCATTCTGATACCGAACAAGATGGCGAGGAAGACGAGGACGAAGATGCCGACGTGCCTCTATCGACCTTGGCTTCCTATCAGTCTCGTAATGGTACAAAATGGAGCAAGATTGCACCGCCCACTTCAAGAACCAGATCTCACAACATTTTAGTTCGTCCACCAGGTCCAGTAGATTTAGTAAAAGACGCTAAAACGGCTCTCCAATCATTCCTGCTGTAGTTTGACGCTGACGTTTGGAACGTGCTTGTTGATTCAACAAATATTTATATTGATATCATAAAAAGTAAATACCAAAAGGACAGAGATGCGTCTCATACCGACGTGATAGAAATCAAGGCACTTATAGGTATTTTATTGGTGATTGGAACTTGCCGTGCGGGGCGAAGAAATCTAAAGGACTTCTGGGATAACTCAAAGGGTACTGGCATTGAAGTGGTGTATACGACTATGTCAGAGAGTCGATTCCGATTCCTACTGCGCGCCCTCCGCTTTGATGACGTAAGAGATAGGCAAGCTCGTCAACAAAACGACTGACTAGCTGCTATACGTCAAATTACGAGTATTATATTACATAACTGTAACAAATATTATGCTCCAAGCGAAAATCTTACTATTGACGAACAATTAGTTGCATTCAAGGGGCGTTGCGCATTTGTGATGTACATGCCAAACAAGCCAGCCAAATTTGGCATAGAAATCGTTATGGTGGTGGATATCAAATACCCATATGCCTATAATTTTGAAATCTATGTGGGCGCGCAACCAGAAGGACCCTTTCGAGAATCGAATAAAAGTGCCTGACATCATAAACCGAATTCTGAGTCCATTATTCGGCCTAGGATGTAATGTAACTATGGACAACTGGTTCACTAGTGTGCTTACATGCAAAGAACTATTGGCTCACAAGATTACAACCGTAGGAACAATAAAAAAAAATTAAACCAGAGATACCTGAACTGTTCAAAACTACACAAAACAGAGAAATAAACGGATCCATTTTCGGATTTCAGCCTGATTGCACACTAGTCAGCTATGTGCCAAAACGAAATAAGGTAGTATTGTTATTGTCTACCCTCCACAATGATGACAAAATTGATGCTGCGACTGGCGATGCTAGAAAACCTGAAATCATCACATTTTATAATCACACCAAATACGGCGTCGACATTTTTGATAACATGTGTAGACAATGCGACGTTTCTCGCAACAGTCGCCGATGGCCTCTCACGCAGTTTTACAATTTTGTAAACATGACAGGCATAAACGGTCTGGTGATATATCAGATGAATAACCCTCAAATGAAAGTGATCCGTCGTCAATACCTCCTAGAAGTCGGATTCGATCTTGCAAGACCTTCTATTGAGCGTCATATATCCCAACAAAATATACCCAGAGGTATTAAATTGAAAGGCAGACTACTTCTAGGATTGGCAGAACAACCCCTGCAACAAAATATGCCTATTCGGGGAGGAGTTGGTCGGTGTGCTTTTTGCAGCAGGGCTCGCGACCGTAGCACGCGCAAGCAATGCAGCAAATGTATGAGGCGTATTTGTAGCGAACATCAGGCAGTCGTGTGTCCGGAATGTATGCCAATAGACTGATTTATTACCCGTTACTTTGATAATAGATTCAATTAGATTAAAATAAACGCCTTTTATGATACATATGTATTACGTTCCTAAATGAAAATAAGACCAAGAGATCTCAACCTTTCCAAATATTTGTTGATTTTTAAGAAGTTTATGTCTAAGTTTAAAATTACAATTAATAATCTAAATTTTGTTGATTTTATGAGCCATTTTGATAAAAATAAAGATGTTTAGTAATTATATGCTGTGTTTTACTCATTATTTGTCTTATTCAGAGAAATAATTGACCCGTAAGTGGCCTACACCTGTAGCCCGCGCGTGCGCTCAAGGAGTATTTAAGGGCGCGTGCACTCTAGTGTTAAAATTATAGGTCGACTTTTTGGTACAAGCGTGTGGGCGGAGCGAGCGTCAGTCGCTCGCCTGCGTGAACTATGGGACTGTCACCAACGAAAAAGTCTCCCTGTAATTTATTTTGTCATTTCATGTCACTAATTGTAATTTTGGCTTTGAAGCCAATTCTCACAGCAGTCGCGGCTTCATAACACGTGAGAGTAGGTTGGTGATATGCAGTCTACAAGGTGGAACAGGACGATGGACATTCCTTTAAACCACCTAAAGAGTATCATGTTCTTTACCCGTATACAAAAAATTAATCATATCCAATGAATACTCTGAAGTATTCATTGGATTTGATTGATTTTTTTGTATAAGAAAATGGTAAAAAAAGAAGAAAGTGAAAAATAATTTCCTGTGGCTAACCACAGGAAATTATTTTTAATTTTCAACATGATGTAGATCAGGGAGTCCCTAAGCACGAAGTCCGTAGTTTCGGCCGAAGTTACAGGCGTTTCCTACTCCGTATCACTTACGAACATAATATTAATTCGGTTTCCAATCTAAGAGTATTGATAACACGATTTTACAGTTGTCCCTATGCCCGATGTGTTTATTTCCCGTTCGAAATTTTTTATTTCACACTTGTTTTGACGGATTAACTACTTTCGGACGGACCCGTATCTTCGTATCGTATCTCGACTTAGGGAGTAGATACCCAAAGTCCGTTATAATTTCAAAAACAAGAAAATGAAAAATAATTTCATGTGGCTAAAGTATTTATTGGATTTGATTGATTTTTTGTATACGGGTAAAGAACATGATTCTCTTTACGTGGTTTAGAGGAATGTCAATCGTCCTGTTCCACCTTGTATACAGTCTCGTGTCGTCTCGCTCCCACGGTTTATGACCGCGCCTGCCACGAACTTCGGCATTCAGCATAACTTGATAGTTTCCCACTCGTGCCCGGTGGGGACGACCGGGAATAAACCATTGATAGCAGCACAGAAGTACTTAATAAAATTAAAAGTGGCCAGTGTGGTTCCCCCACTTTAAAAAAAGAACATCTTTTTTCCACTATGGCCGATTTTCTTTTAACCTTTTAACCGCCCGACTTCATATCAGTTGTCGTGCTCCCAGTGCTGAGCACAGTGAATTATTTACGGTATTTGGTCGTAAATATATGACCCTGGCGAAATGGACACGAAAATTTTTGTCGGATTAATCGGTAGGCGGTTAAAGGGTTAAAAACTGGGAGTCAAATTCTTTGACTAAAATTAACCCCAAAATATAAGGCTATGTGCTTTGTTGAACGTTAAGGCATCCAAGATTTACTAGTAAAGGCGCTTGCAAGTCTCAACACTTAAATGTAGCGCCAATCATTTTGACATCGTTGTAGAGAGGCCAGAACTGCCCATATTTCGATGAAGTCCAAGGCTTTCTCGTAGTCCACAAATGCCATACACAGCGGCTGGTTGTACTCCTCGGTCTTCTGTACAATTTGCCGAACAGTATGGATGTGGTGTACGTTACTAAAGCCTTTTCGAAAGCCGGCTTGTTCTGGTGGCTGGAACTCGTCAAGTCTCCTAGCGAAACGGTTCGTGACGACCCTCGAGAACAGCTGTATTCGTGGCTCAGAAGTGAGATGGGCCTATAGTTCTTCAGTAGGGGTTTGTCACCTTTTTTGAAGAACAGAACCACCACACCTCTGCTCCATGCCTCGGGCGTTGTACCCTCTTGGATGACGGAGTTGATGAGACTCGCTAGCTCTTTCAGGACTGGAGCCCCGCCCGCTGTAAGGAGCTCGGTTGTTATTCTGTCATCACCTTGTTGTTCTTGAGCTGCTCGAAAGCCGCCCTAATCTCGCACTGGTCGACATCCGGGATGTCCTCCGTGTAGTGGCGCGTTCATACGGATCGATGGTCATCTGCACTATATCCCGCTGTTTTCGCCGTCCGCGTTGAGTTTATACTCAACGCGGACGGCGAAACCAGCACGTTTTACGGGCACTTATAGTGTCCGTAAAATTCCTCAACTTCCTGGAGCAAGAAAACAAAATAAAATACCACAGAATGTCTATCTATCAAACGGTAGAAAAACTGTCGATAAATTTATTTTTGTATGATCCAATTAATATTAGGAGGGCAGCTGGGACAGCAGCAACAATACCCAGGGTGGGTATTGTTCGCTGCCCAGCGAGGACAAATGGCTATCATAACTAAAATTTGTCATATCTTGCACTTGTGTGAAAAAGGCCAGGCGGCACGACGCGCCATGACATGGCAAGACATTAACATATTTTGTATGGCCCTGCATGCCGAAGTGTTCCGCGGCATACCACAGGTTACCGCGGCATGCTCAAGTCCCCTTGTGACGATATCAACGTAATGTGAGCGCTAAGGAGATGGAAATACGTTTCAGAATCATTTCCGCTTACGAAACCCTTTACCATGCCATGTCGCGCCGTGCTCCTGGTAAGCCTTTAAACTTGCCAGTGCCAACTGCTTAGCAAGTACATATGTATTTACAATTTCACGTTAAAACTTCATAGCACACTATTGGACAGTAAGTTGTAAGTTAAATTGGAAACAGTACAGGGGGGTCAATCACTACTTCTTAAAGCAGTATTATTTTAATGTTACTTCAGTGTGAGAAAGAGATGAAGCTATACAGGACGTCTAGCTCCATCTTTTTCCCACACTCAAGTAAGATTACAATAATACTGCGTTAAGAGGTGGTGACCTAGCTCCTGAACTACACATTTAAATCATACATTCACAAACAATAAATAACGATTTTATTGTACAACCTACAGCCCAATCATGGGCCTTATAAAAATAAACTTCATTTCTGTCTATCATGTTCGCGTGCAAATTATCAATATATCTAATTCACTTAATTTAATCCTAAAGCTAAATCATTCAGATTTTACAGTAATGAAAATGAAATCATCAACCCTTCTCTTACGGCGACAAACCTTTCACCCAACTGCAGCGAAGCTCGAAAGGAGGGTAACGTTTTACATTCAATTTCGTACAATGTCCTATGATATTTCAATGAATTGAAAGAATAAAGACTTCTACTTCATTGAAACCCACACAATATTTTGAAGTTGAGATCAGCATTGGTGAAATTCATTAAACCAAATACATCCACCGACAGCCGTATGAGAAGGGTTAAACCAACATATTAACATCAAACAAGTACTGACAAGTAAAACACAGCTTGAAATAAAAAAATAACCACCACATAGTCACTCACTTTTAAAGTAAAAAAAAATAACTGCAAACAACAGTCATTCTCGCACTCACTCACAGAAACTTTTTCCTGTATCTTCTGTAACCCTTTTCGTGTCAAATGGCCAGGGGGTCAGTCAGGCCATTCGTATGCTATGGGTCCTTGTTCTCGGCCAGTGGTTCCTTGTCATTATCTTTCTCATCGTCATAGAATTCGTTCTTCGGTTCCACAATTTTGTCCGCTTCCTCTTGACCGACTCTCACGTCTGGGTCGGGCTCGTCTTTGATTCTGTATTCTTCGGGGAAGAAGTCACCTGTGAATGAGTGATTCTTTATCAGTATGAGTACAGAAGTTGCCGAAATTACTGGCATAAAATTAGTGATCGCAGTTGTTTGTTGTTAAATTTATTAATTATTAAGTAATTTTTATATGAGTGATTTATTGTGTGTTTCTTTCTTTTTTTCTATTTTTAAATAACACACATAACATAACATCACGCCTTGTTTCCCAGAAGGGAAACAATAACAATAATAATATATTCTATTTTTAAATATGTAACATTTATGATTATTTTAATTTGTTGACGTTGCCAATTTAATTTGTAAGTAATAACGAAATTGTGTGTTGTGTTTTGTAATTGAAATAAAGGAATTTAAATGAAAGCAGGCACCGAAAACATTCATAAATTATGGTACAGGTATCGAAGAATTTTGGTTAACTCTACGACTAAGGTTACCACTATCTGGGTAACCAAGAATAAGAAAACATGTTAGTTCTATTTAGGTTACCGTTTTAATACCGGTTACCTAAAAATTACCTTGACTATGAGAAAGAAACGGAATATCGCCAGCCAGGACCGTGATTGGTCGGCGTTCGCCGGCGTGCGAGTCGAATCGAGTCTTTGACACACACACAGCGATGCGCGCCCTTTGACTAATGCCGACGGGCACGTGTAAGATACAGGCCATTTTTATTTCGGTTACCGGTATTAACACCGGTTGTATCAAATTTAAGAATTAAGGTAACCATTAAAATACCTGTAAACAAATTAAATGTTGTAACCGAAAAACCCCTGTATTGATTATACCAGTTTCGGTCCCTGGCTGAAAGTGCGTAATGTCTGCGTCAGCGAAGGTGTTAGTGTTGCTGACTTCTGGGCCAAACAGGAAATTTAACTAAAGGTGGATGCGCAAAGGTAGCCCGCGAAATTAAAATTTTCTTGCGTTTTTTACAATATGTAGGTCAGTGTCAGGTTGTATCTTGATCAAAATATGATTCGCGATCATAAAAATATGTATTGCAAAAAACGTAAGAAAATTTGTATTTAGCGGGCTACCCTTGTGCTTTCATGTCAGTGACTACCATCAACGCCAATATCTTCCATATTTGGTAAATCAATTCGTATTCAATTGGTACTAATTAGTACTCGAACAACAAAATTGGTAACTTAGTAGTTTTGGAGAAAATCGACTTTGAAAGTGATCACGGTAGTCACGCTCTCTTCAGTAGGTCCATCATGAGCGCCGAAAAAGGGGGCATGCTAAAGCTATTCTAAGTATACACATAATTATTACCCTTATATGTGATTCATTTCGTAAAAAACAGAACTGAAACATTTCGCACCTTTAAAGACAAACCGTTACTAAACGAAATGTTTCAAGAATTGAGTTACTAATGCATCTTTCTTAAAATTACGTAAACTATACGATGAATAAAATAAAATTACGTAAAATATCCATCATTATGACCTCAAAAGATGGCTCAAAGCACCATTATTCCTAAACTAGAACCAGGAAGCGATGTTGTCACGGACAACGCTTCCTATCATTCCGTCAAACTTGAGAGAATACCGACAACCGATTGGAATAAACAGCAAATACTAGACTGACTGCTAAGCAAAGGGATAGCCTTGAACATGAGTTATTTAAAAAAGGAATTACTACTGAAAGTGGCCGAAATCGCCCCACAATATAATAAAAATCCATTCCATTTTCCATTGTGAAAACACCTTTACTCTGCAGTTGCACTGATGACTCACTATGTTCATAACGCGAACAGACTATAGTAAAATTTGTCCATAATGATGAGTACAATGAACCCTTAAGAGGTTGTGCGTTAATTCCAGGACATGTTGTATAGTTATCATTTGCAGGGAAATACAGCCGATTTTTTGAGGAACTATGCTATTTTAATTATGGACGGGAGGCACAGGACCACTCTTTGTTGGGCTGCTTCGGGAAACGCCTATATGCAGCAGAGGACGTCTTTCGGCTGAAGATGATATTGATACAGTTTTATTAATCCAGCCATTGTTAAAATATCTTTTAAGTTTTCGTTACTAGCCAATGGCATCTTCTTGCAGTAATAAGGCTAGCCGTACCATCTTTACGTTATTATTGCAAACAGTTTACCTGGCACATGCGTCATCTGCACCGCTGGGGAATGCTGGCACATCTTGAGGTTGTCGTAAACATGTTTTGAGATCGCTTCCAAGTACTGTTTGCTGTTCGCGTTGTTTGAACTGTAATACAATATACAAACATTTTGTTAGAACTCTAGAACTTTAAATACCAAGAGCATACGATAAGCCTCGTATTCGAAAATGTTCTGCAAAATGGTTGTAGTAAAAACCGGTGAAAACACATGAAAAAAGTACTCGCTGTACGCATAACCTCCTGCTTTTTTTCTAGTCGGTTCATTCAACACTGCAAGTTCTTCTTTTATGCTCGAGTTTTTCCCTCTTGCTGTTGTTGGCCCTTGGGTCACCAGGGAGTCAAAAAAAGTTAATTTATTATTATTATCATTTATTTATTCAGACTACAGAAGGTCCATTGTGTTAGTAACAAACTTAACCTATGTTAGTACTTAATAACTAGCACAGATTTAGTGCGCTCGGCTAACGCCCACACAAGCGGGCTATCTGCCCGGGCGGCTATCGAGTGCAGAATGCTGTTGGGACTGTCACGCAACCTGCGAAGTAACGAGGCAGATTTCTTGCGCCATACTGCGTCAAAGCTGTCAGTGCGTGCGTCGGTAAACATCGCCGACGCACTGCAGAAGCGTGGCAGTCCCAGCAGCACCCTGAACGCATTGTTATATTGGATACGCAGAGCATTGCCAGCCCTTTGGGTATATCTGAACCACAGGGCCCCCGAGTACAGTGATGTGCAATAGGCCTTAAAAAGGGCTATTTTAACTGCGACTGTACATCGAGAGAACCTGCGGGCCAGCATGTTAGCCCGGACTGACAATGCTCTGCGCTCCCTCTCCAAATCTGCATCGTCTTTTAGGGTATCTGTCACCAGATGGCCCAAGTATTTAAACTTGTACACCCTGGTTATTGGGTGATCTTTAAGGTACAGAGGAGGGACCGTAGATGGACATCTGGTCCCAGACCCGAAGACTATATACTCTGTCTTTTTGGTGTTGTATATCAACCCATGAGACTCCGCGTATGACTCACACACAGCCAGTAACTTTCGGAGAGCATTGATTGAGGGAGCCAGCAGCACCATGTCGTCTGCGTAACTCAGATTATTAAAACAAACACCATCCACATAGCAGCCGACGCGCATGCTGCTGAGTCGCTCGACCAAGGCATTCACATAGAGACCGAAGAGCAAGGGCGAGGACAGTCCCCCCTGTCTCACCCCCCACTCCGGCCTACATGGCTCCGAAAGCTCCCCTGCCCATCTCACCCGAGTCTCTTGGTGTAGGTACCAGTATTTAAGGAGAGATGCGAGCTCTGGTGGCAGTGTAGTGTCTCCTAGCTTCTGCCAGAGTAAATCGTAGGAGACCAGGTCAAAAGCCTTGGATAGGTCCAGAAAAACTGCATAGACAGGTGTCTTTCTGTCCGTGTAATACTTAACAGCGTGCTTCAGACTGAGAATGGCCGACTCCGTTGACAGCCCTGCCCGAAAGCCGAACTGGGCATCATGAATCTTTACATGCCTATTTAGATGCGAGGTGAGCACGCTGTCAAGTACTTTAGCTATGACGGTGGCTAGTTAAGTATATTATTTTTAGACATTCACACTGCCATTGTAATCGAGAGGGCAGTAAGTCAAAGGATGGTCACCTTTGACTTACTGCCCTCTCGATTACCACGGCAGCATAGTACTGTGAGCCAAATCAATGTACAGTCCTTTCACACATCTTTATTATCATTACAATAAGGTCACTGTTGGGTTGCTGCCACTGACAAGTCTGTCAAAATCACAGTGATCTTTGTTCTCGTTACAATAAGGTCGCTGTTGGGTTGCTGCACTGACAAGTCTGTCAAAATCACAGTGATCTTTGTTCTCGTTACAATAAGGTTGCTGTTGGGTTGCTGCCACTGACAAGTCAGTCAAAATCACAGTGATCTTTGTTCTCGTTACGATAAGGTCACTGTTGGGTTGCTGACACTGACAAGTCTGTCAAAATCACAGTGATCTTTATTCTCGACATAATAAGGTCGCTGTTGGGTTGCTGACACTGACAAGTCTGTCAAAATCACAGTGATCTTTATTCTCGTTACAATAAGGTCGCTGTTGGGTTGCAGCCACTGACAAGTCTGTCAAAATCAGTGATCTTTATTCTCGTTACAATAAGGTCGCTGTTGGGTTGCTGCCACTGACAAGTCTGTCAAAATCAGTGATCTTTATTCTCGTTACAATAAGGTCGCTATTGGGTTACTGCCACTGACAAGTCTGTCAGAATCAGTGATCTTTATTCTCGTTACAATAAGGTCGCTGTTGGGTTGCTGCCACTGACAAGTCTGTCAAAATCACAGTGATCTTTATTCTCGTTACAATAAGGTCGCTGTTGGGTTGCAGCCACTGACAAGTCTGTCAAAATCACAGTGATCTTTATTCTCGTTACAATAAGGTCGCTGTTGGGTTACTGCCACTGACAAGTCTGTCAAAATTACAATGATCTTTATTCTCGTTACAATAAGGTCGCTGTTGGGTTGCTGCCACTGACAAGTCTGTCAAAATCACAGTGATCTTTATTTTCGTTACAATAAGGTCGCTGTTGGATTGCTGCCACTGACAAGTCTGTCAAAATCACAGTGATCTTTATTCTCGTTACAATAAGGTCGCTGTTGGGTTGCTGCCGCTGACAAGTCTGTCAAAATCACAGTGATCTTTATTCTCGTTACAATAAGGTCGCTGTTGGGTTGCTGCCACTGACAAGTCTGTCAAAATTACAGTGATCTTTATTCTCGTTACAATAAGGTCGCTGTTGGGTTGCTGCCACTGACAAGTCTGTCAAAATCACAGTGATCTTTATTCTCGTTACAATAAGGTCGCTGTTGGATTGCTGCCACTGACAAGTCTGTCAAAATCACAGTGATCTTTATTCCCGTTACAATAAGGTCGCTGTTGGGTTGCTGCCGCTGACAAGTCTGTCAAAATCACAGTGATCTTTATTCTCGTTACAATAAGGTCGCTGTTGGGTTGCTGCCACTGACAAGTCTGTCAAAATTACAGTGATCTTTATTCTCGTTACAATAAGGTCACTGTTGGGTTGCTGCCACTGACAAGTCTGTCAGAATCACAGTGATCTTTATTCTCGTTACAATAAGGTCGCTGTTGGGTTGCTGCCACTGACAAGTCTGTCAAAATCACAGAGATCTTTATTCTCGATACAATAAGGTCGCTGTTGGGTTGCTGCCACTGACAAGTCTGTCAAAATCACAGTGATCTTTATTCTCAATACAATAAGGTCGCTGTTGGGTTGCAGCTGTCAGTAGTAAGATAACTGTGAGGACTGTTCAGTATGCGGCTGTTAATATGGCACATCGTTATTCAGAAAGGTTTAGTTTGCAGGACATTGTTTCTGTCACTTATACCTCTGTGTGCATTATATATTAAGTACAAGCTTCTGCCCGCGACTTTGTCCGCGTGAAATTTCTTGTTCTAACATAAAATTTATCCTATAATACTCGGCAATACTGTAGCTTCTCATTAGTGAAAGGATTTTCAGAATCGGATTAGTAGTTCCGAAGATATCCCGCTACATACAAACAAATTTTACCTCTTTATAATATTAGTATAGAAGTATAGCTGTACAAGCCCGATTTAAACTTTATGGCGGCTCAAAACATGAGGCGAGTCGCTGCGCAGTGACAAATTCAAGTGTCAGCGGGGGTGAGGGGTGCGGTACTGCGCAGCGAGTAGCGCACTTCACAGCCGCCAAAAAGTTTGACGCGTACTATACCTGTTTATTTCCGGGTGCAGTTGGAAGTCTGGCGCGAAGAACTCCAAATACTCGGTATAGGGCAGTTCATTTGAAATGTTCTCGTCTACAAGTAATGAAGTTTCGTAGGTCCAACACCGGGCCACGTTTCTGAGAGTGTAGCTGAAATGTAACAAACAAATAACTAAGTTAAAGCAACAAACGCTAAACAATAAAATATTAGTTGCGAACTAATCTGCGTGAGTATTTTTAGTCTACAAATGACTATTTCAGAGTGTTATTGAGTACTTAAAGATATCTTATTTCGTTAATATCAGGAAGAACCCTTAACAATATTTAGGCCGCGGATGCACTGCTAAATGACGCGACGCGACTTATGAACAAATTGTTGCTTCTGCAGTGCGGCCACCGACATATGGGCTTGTTTTCACGAAATCGCCGTCGCGTCGCAGTTGCCTTAGAAGGGGTAGTAATAAAAGCTCCGACAAAGAAAGAAGAATTGTCCTTACTCAAAATATTAAATCTACTGCCTAAAATACTAACTTTCCGACTACTTTTGTCCGAATAAAAATGACGAAACGGCCGAATGAGATACTAAAATCTTCGAAAAATCAACATGACTGTTTATTGCTATAATACTTTTCTATCAGCATAAATTACGTTCTACTGAAAACTATGCTTTGTAATTTTTATCTTTACTTGCCTATTATTAATTCATAAATTACCTTTCATATTTCATAGACTGTGGTGCTATTTTAACTGTAACATTATACTGAAAATATTATTCTGAGTGGTTATACACCTCTGTTGTCGGTAACTTAGTAATTTTGTCGGAGGTTCAGTATTCTATTCGGAAGTTTAGTTTTGTTATTCGAAGATCCATTTTTTTTAGGAGAAAATGTAATTTGAACATGCTCTTATTTGTTGTTAAATAGGATATTTTTTTTCGTTTATGTTTTGAGTTTTTTGTCGGTAATTCATTATAACGCTGGTTAATTAGAATAATAGTCGGCCACAGATCGCTGGAGATTAATTTGTTTTTCGGAACCATTATTATTTCCCCCTTAGAAGTGCGGCCACGGCGTTAGAATTCAAGAGTCTGCCTGACTCTTAGGTGTATTTTAGTAACTCTACTAAACCAAATGTTGTTGAGATTAAGCAGAAAGGTAGATAAATCACCTAGAGAAAGACACAGAATTTTCCAGCCAGAAAAAAAAAAAGTTACAAACGACAAGGAAACCATTCTTGCGGTTGAATTGCATAGAAGTACAGGAACGGTTGATGTGGCAATGCTTGGAGGAGGAGGAGGCCTATAACCAGCTGTAGACGTCTTTTGGCTGCATAATCAGCCTATAATGTTCCTACTGCTGGAACACATTCCTCCTCTCGTGAGAGGGAGAGGGCCATAATTCACCACACGGGCCCAGTACGGGTTGGTAGATGTCACACGTCTTGGTTCTAGAACATGCCGGGTAACTCACGATGTTTTCCTTCACCGTTTTGAGAGCAGTGGTGATGAAATATTTAACACAAAGTAAAGCGGCCGTCTAGGTTCGAACCTACGACCAACAACTCGTAAGTTGTGGTCATTACCACTGCTCTTTTGGCTGACTGGTGATGTATTTATGTCAAGACTAAATAATAAATAACTAGCAGACTATCTCTACACAAAAATTTAGAATCTTCCTAGTTCCTACATACCCTCAAAATAACTAAATAATAATCTTTCGAACTCACCCTCCCCCACCAACAACTAAAGTGGGCACATTCAAGTTCTTAACGAACTTCACGCACTCGCCGTGCCCCCGAGTGGACAATGAGAAGCAGCCCAGTCTGTCACCGGCAAGCGAGTCGGCGCCGCATTGTAGCACTATCGCGGTTGGACGGTAGAACTCCATCACGTTAGAGATTACGGGTTTGAACACCTGAAATGAACATAAAGATGAAAAAATAATTAGGTACTATACTTGAATACACAATCTTAAATAATGTACATGTATTGCCACTTAATCAACTATCTACTTTAACGTTATGTAGTGTAAGTTGATTTTTGATTGACTGTTTGTAATAAAAAGGTTGTATATAAATTTTGGTTGCAATGGAATTTGAACTTTATCATGTATGACATTGAGTGTTCCCAAAACTTGATAATTATCTGAGATTCTGAATTCAATTAGAGGTTGATTTTAACGAACTGAATTTTGACAGAATTGATACTTTTTAGGAATTTAGAATTACCTCAAAATTGTTTGGCATTCTTCAGAAACAACATTTATTCTATTAAATACTATTTCTTTCTTTTTCTAGCTTCTTAAACTAAAGCATATACCAATAGTGATGATTATGGCAATTTCTGGATCTACTAAAGACTGTCAGCATCGAAATTGAGAAGTAGAATCAAGAAGCTAGCATGATCGAAAACACAAATGACAAACCAAAACCAACTAACCTGCACATAACTCTGATCATCAATACCTTCTTTTAGTGGCACATTGACCGAGTAATACCTTCCACTTTCAGCTCCAATTTCATACATATCACCAGTACCAGGGAAGAAGTAGTTTCCATACTTATGGAAACTGACGGTCATCACCCTGTCGGTTAAGTAGAACGCTTCCTGAACACCGTCTCCATGATGGACGTCAATATCTATATATAACACCCGAGGATGGTATTTTAGGAGCTCTAGAATAGCTATGACTATGTCATTTACATAGCAGAAACCTGGAAAAGAGAATAGGGTGATTATGGAGCAAACAAAAAGAAACTGAATTGACAGAATGGGTTGATTTGTTTTTTTTTTACTAGTCATTTAGTTTTGTAGTTTGAATACTTTGGAAGCGCATAAGCAAATTTTTAACAGACCAGTTAAGAATAAGAATACATTGCAGAATATAATAAAAGTTATTCATGCTATGACAACCATTAACAGTTTTGACAATTTAAATGCAAGATTTGAGGTAATTTTAAGGAAAAACTAAAAAAACATCTCAATTACCGTAACACTAAGGACATGGGGTCTTTGGGTGAAACCTAGCAAATGTCCCCCCAACTCCCCAAAAAATTTTGTTGGTCCATGCGCCAAACATCCTGTATCCTAATGTCAATTCATCTTTCATATCATTTCACTTCTTATACTTCCTCTCACTCCTTAAACCATACCTGAGGGTTCAAACTTCTTAGCATGATGCAGCCCACCAGACCAGTTGATGGCAATATCACATGCATTATTGTTGAGCTTCATAGCACCCTCCAGAGAAGCTCCCGTATACATTGAACAGAAGTCAAACAGGCCTTCAAACACAGGACAGTCATCACCAACATTGTAGTGAAGTAAGTCTTTGGAATAACCTGAAATAAAAATAACTTTGTTTAGATACTAGCTGTGCCCGCGACTTCGTTCGGGCAGATGTCGGAAAACTACTTCCCTATTTGAATCGGATTTTGTTCACAATTTTATGGGTTTTATTTTTTTTGCATGGAACTCTAATTCTTTTTCTAAAATAAAAGTAGCCTAAGTTACTCCTTATATCATCGGTTCTGTATTACAGGCTTAACGATTCTGATACTGTATATCTAAGCATACAGTATTTTTAAAAACTGTGATACACTGTGTGGCATCAGCAAGTTAAGAAATAAATTCATAATTATGCAAATATTCTTTTCCGAATTTGTTGTGGTAGACTTGATTATAATGTGGTAATAATACTAAACTTGTAAAGGACTCTAGGTAATGGTAATATTGGGCAGTGGGGTAATTGCATAACACATAGTAGGAATGGGTTTAATTTTGACAGTTCAACAACATTCATTGCATTATTTATGTTGTTGATTAGACGAATTTTTGGAACATATGAAGCAATGGAATAGCAATAAGCTTCAAAATCATTCAAGTTCTGATTGATAGCGTGTTACGCAATTAGGGTGCTAGTGCCCGCAACTCCACGTCAGTGTGCATATTTTGCATATGGGTGTGAAAATCAATAATTCAATCTACCAGCTCCTCAAGGAAGGCCAGCAACACCTTGGTATTACTGACAATCTCATGGAAAGTATGTGGGTTATTGAAGTACTTTGCCCTGTATGCGGAGACCACCGGGCAGTTTGATAGGACATGTTAGCACTAGCTCCGGAGCTCTGCCTTATTATTAAAATTTTGATGCAAACTTTTTATAAAAGTTTTAAGCTGATGATGACATTGCCATGAAGACATCTGAAAGTGTTTGCTCATATATAGACAGCTCACTGGTGTGGAGCCTCACCCAGAGGACTAAGTCTCTCTTAGTAGGTACTAACATAGTTATATTCATATTAGTGTATCGTTTGTGATTTTATGTATTTTGTTTTCTCTTTTACTCTTACACACGTTGTCTACATCTCTTTATCTACTTTCCTATCGCAGGTATGCTGGAAGAGATTTCTTTAGAAATAAGCATCACGTTTGTACGTATTTTTCTGTTCCTTTCTTCTTGTTTGTTTATATGTGTGTACATAAACTGTTAAATAAATAAATAAATAGTTTTTAAGTTCATACTAACAATATAAATGTAAAATACTGGTATTCAGCTGCATCCGGTTAGACTGGAAGCCGACCCCAACATAGTTGGGAAAAGGCTAGGCAGATTGATTGACTAACAATATAAATGTAAAAGTAATGGACCAGTAGTTGTCGGAATAAATAAATATATGTGTATATCCCGGTCCTGGTGATAGTCTGCGAGAGATGTAACGTGTAATGGCTGCTAACCAACTTTTATTATTGTTTACTTACTTTGTATGTTTTGAGGTGTCACATTTTGCAAGAATTCTATATAGTCCTCACTGTGGAAACGACACATGTCATGAGCGCTGGCTCGGTACGGTTTGTATATTTGCATCTTTTTGTGAAGCCCATAGTTCAGCACCAAACTATGCGTCACCGACAGTCGGTGCGGTTTCATAGGATGCCCGGGTCCGTAGTGGAAGTTCCCCACGTCGGCATTATAAAAATAAGCTACTTTATGTTGAGTCATATTGGATAAACAAATACGTATTCCTTCAAAACCAAAATAATGCCAAGAACGACAGCAATAACTAGTAAGCGTTTGGTTAGTTCGATGTCACCGAGTAGCATTTTACACAGGTTACGGCATTTTAATGACCAGATTACGAGACTTTCAGGATGAAAAATAAACTAAAAGCAGTTAAAAAACTTTTACACCAATATTATTTTCAAGAAATAAATACACAGAGAAGCTTTCATCCATCCATGACGTTATTTGACACTAGTACACTACTTTGACAATGACAGGTTGACTCAAGCAAAATTATTGCCAGGTAAAAAAACTTAAGCTATTTGTTAATATTTCAGATATTTTTATCTTTTATCTTATCAGTGCCGGCCATTCTGACGTTTGATAAAATAAAACTTGTCAAAACTTGGGTTGTCTATAATTGCCTTGCCGGCTCATCGTGTTCTACGTTTTTGTCGAAGTTCGAAGTTTATATCTTCGGATTTTTTAATACTTCATTGACTTTTATTGAAAAAAGTACCCAGGTAAGATATACACCACCCTTTACTTGTTTATTATCAACTATTTACATACTTTCACATTACACAAAATAACAAAACAAGCGAACAAAAAGTTACCTGCGTGCTGCCGGCTATGTAGGTAATAAGATTTCGATTTATTTATTCCGTTACGTAATACATAGCGTCTATATTATTGGTCAGTGCAGTATTGAAATCATTTTCACAGAATTCATAGTACTTATGTAAATACTTTGCATCAAGTTGAATAATTAGGAGGCATTTTGTGAACAACTCATCCAACCAACAAAATTGTTCTTCCTTATCATCAAATTAATTTAAAATATATATTTATTAAAATGTGTTTGCACTAGTGTCATAGAATTTCTTAATGTAGGTAGGTAGGTACCGGCACAATGCCCACAATAATTTGCCACATTTTATAACATAAAATATTGCACAAACACAATTAGGTTCTGTGCTGTGCTGTGCCAATTATAGTTAGGTAGGTACCTAACCTTACAATTTAACACTGAAAATATTTCACTTAACTAATGACATTTTTTTGGATACAAACACACCTAGGTGCTTTATAATACAGAAATCTATTTACGGACCTACCAACCAACTAATTTACTTTTTTAATATGTTTACCCAAACACTTATTACAAAATGTAGGTCTGTATAAATTTTATAAGATACATGTCTCAAAAAACATGTATATACTTGCAAGAAAAAATTACAAATCTTCAATTGTACCTATTCATAAATGGAATCATTTATTCATTTACATAGTTAGTTTAGGATATTATATTTTAGTTAAGTTAGGATATATTTTATTTTTATTTTTATTGACTAACTAGAAACATTAAAATGCACATACCTTTATTCAGAAATTAATTTATAAGGTCTGCCATTTATTTATTTATTTAACAGTTGTACACACATATAAAGAAAGGAACAGAAAAATACATACAAAGGTGATGCTTATTTCTAACATAATCTCTTCCAGCATACCTGCAATAGGAAAGTAGATAAAGAGATGTAGACAACATGTGTAAGAGTAAAAGAGAAACAAAATACATAAAATCACAAACAATACACTAATATGAATATAAAGGGTGGCGATTAGGTTATCACATTAATTGAAACCACATATTCAGTACATGATTCTGGACTCCGTTACGTTAAAATTTTTCGTCTGTTATTAAAAAACAAAATTCGCTGTTCCATACATTTTTGCCTACCTACGAGGTCAAAATGTATGGAGCAGCGAATTTTTTTTATAATAACCGACGAAAAATTTCAATGCAACGGGGTCCAGAATCATGTACTGAATGCGTGGTTTCAATTAATGTGATAACCTAATTGCCACCCTGTATACAAGTATATATATAAACATAAAATATGAGTACATACAAATACATACATGTATACTACCAAAATAAATATCACTAAAATATATACGATAATAATGAAGCATAACATAATAAATACTAACAGCTATGACGAAGTGGAAAGATAATGTTCTTTCACTCTTCTTTTAAACACTGCAACAGTTTGGCAGTCCCTAAAATATCAGGCGGAAGTGAATTCCATAACCGAACTGCATGCACAGTGAAGGAGTAGGAGTAGAAGTCGGTTGAGTGGGGAGGGGATTTAAGGAGATTTCTAAGATGCGACCTGCAAGGTGCATCAGAAGGACGAGCGTAGGAAAAGCGTTCCCGCAGGTAGGATAGCATTTTTTTTAAATTTAATTTTACAGTCTACTTTTATACTGAGCTTTTGCCAACAGCTTAACCCATTTGGAAGTTGATAAAAACCTCTGTAAACCTTCATGCAAAAATGCAACTTTCATGGTGATCAGTCAAATGGTGTCGAGCGATAAATATAATTGTCACTGACTTAATTTTATCAAGTTACTAGTTAAAGAAATGGGCCAAATTAATGTTATAAATAAAGAACAACACATAAAAACAAACAAGCACACAAGAACAAAGTAAAAAAAAAGGGAAGTTGAAGCACAAAAAAACCAGCACCCCAATTACAATCAGAGTTTCAATCACAATCCGAGACTTTTGAAGGATATTTCTAATCCATTGCTTCATAGGTTTAATAAATTCTTCTGTTCAATAACATAAATAACGAAATGAACATGGCTGAACTGTCAAAATGAAAGAAAATGCGATCAATTGTAATTTTATGTGTTATGGGATTACCTCGCTGAATACAGAAACCAATGTTGATTATGTAACCTTGCAAAATCCTTTTATATTTTATTACGGAAATATGAAAACAAGCCAGATATATTATTATGATGGATTTAGCAAAATATTGTAATGTCATTGAATGATGAGAGCTGCCACTTGTTTAGTCTATAATTGTACAGTTCATGACAATGGTGTTGACTTCCAGTTGAGAGGCACACTGACTCCCACACTGCACTGACAGTAACTTTACCTCGTGTTTGTCAACTGAGGTTGGTACAGTTGGCCACAGAAGTGCTATCTCTGAAAAAGCACAATATCGTCTCATACTTTTATTTGTGTGGGTATTTGTTAACACAGAAAATTAGGTTCATATTTTACTTATAATTCGGAGTTAGGTATGTTGTAATGTTTTATTCAGACAAAAGTAGGTAACCAAATTATTAAATAAAGTCAGGTAAGTAAACCTTCTTTTATTTATTAATTGATGATAACAAATTCAAAATAGTAGGCCTTATAGGTGGCAATATATTACTTGAGGTTCAAAAATGATTAACTTCACACATAGCATCTAATTCTATCAAACGCAATATTTTGAATTAAAACTCAACGAAACAAACATTTCTCTCCTTACCTGTACGTCATCATCATTATATTGAAACTTGCCGTCAGAGTAACACTTTATATAACCAGTAGCAAGTAGACTGCAGAGTCCAGTCACACGCCGTGCGCAAGCATTGCCCGTCACCTCAACGAATAAAAAAAAAACTGTATTTGTTTGTGCTGTCCCTTTTTCCAAAATGGCGCGAATATTGAGATGTGCGATTGTTTTGTTAATAGCAGACGGCACTATGGTCAATTTTAGGGTGTTTGCGAGAACCATGTCGTCGATCGCGAAGAGTTTAGAGGCGCAGCAGGTGGTGCCCGATGTCGTGTCCAAGGCGCCCTCTGCGTTGGTGACCGTAAGTATTAAACCTTCTGTATTTAATTTAGTCGAAGTTTGATTGCTTGATAACCATCTAGTTTTATTTGAATTCAGAATAGCATTACCATGTTAGGTAAGTATTATGATAACGTCCCCAACTACTTTTTGAGAAAGTTTTGTAGTGGCGTCTGTCGAAGTATCGATAGCTGATGTGACCTAGTCACCTAGTTTACTTTCCTTTGTCGGTGTAGCTCTGAGAAATTGTAAAAAGTATATTATTGGTTCCGATTTAGGTACAGCCATGATCAAAATATAACTCTGTATATAACTTGTACGGAAATTCTAAAGAGTTGACTATTTCGCTTATTTCGATAATCTAGGGTCCGCTTTCAAGTTTAAATACTTTCAGGTCACTCTTAGTTCACTTTGAAAACATGAAATAGTAATGTGAATTTAACGATTGATTATTTGCATGCAAGAACTTTTCCATTTCGGTGACTTTATTTTGTCCCGCCCGTCAGTAACGTTATTTTACCCCTCCAGCAACGTTATGTTACCCCTTCAGTAATGTTACTTATATTTTACCACTTCAATAAAATTATTTTACCATGTCAATAATGTCATTTTTCTACGTCGAATGCATCAACTAAGATCACGCTCAGCTTCATGTTTCATACCGATCTCAATAAGATAAATATGACGGTTTGACATAATTATTTCCTATACATAAGCTGACAAACCACTTTTTTTTATTCCTAAAAGTTCGTGATGAAACATTTGGTCGAAAAGCGATGTTGCTTCCTGCTGTTTTTGCGATAGGTGCGTTCATCATTATCAGGTCCTGAGGTTCTCTTCTCATTTGTCTCATTCTATTGAACCAACCGGTCACAATGGCTACCTACACACTGGTTCTCAGTCACTCGTGGGAAGAATGCTTTGCACAGGGAAGAAAATAGGACGAATTCTCTCCACAATATGCTTTCGATTCATAATTTTCAAAACATCCTGACTCCTGCAACGATTGTTTTCATAATAATTATACCCACGAGCTAACGTGCAGTTTTTTTTTCCATAAACGCATTCATGAAATACTTTGATAATTATAATAACATCACACTGCACGAAACAAAATATGTACCTAGTAGGAGTAGTAGGTAACCATTGTCGGCCTAACCCTGGACGGTCTGTGGGGCTTCGAAGAGCACTTCGAGCGTCTAGTTCCCCGCGTCGGGAAGGCAGTGGGTGCTTTGTACAGACTGTTGCCCAATCTCGGTGGACCTCGAGAATTTCGCCGCCTCTACGCGGGTGTCGTGCGATCGATGGTCCTTTATGGAGCATCTGTTTGGTCGAATAGCCTGTCAGGCGTCCAACGCTGCAGACCAAAAGATCTAAAGACTAAGATCAAAAGCCTGCAGCGGAAAATGGCTATTCGTATCGCATGAGGATACCGAACTGTATCCTTTGAGGCGGCAACTCTTCTGGCACGCTTTCCGCCGCTGGACATCTTGGCGGATATGGACGCGAGGGTTTATAACCGAATCCGTGTCATCCGCCAAAGTGGCAATGGCCTGCTAGGAATCGCTGTTGTACGGCTGAGGCAGCAGGAAGGGCGAAACGCGCTCGAGCGGTGGCATGAGCGGCTGCAACAGCCACAATATTCATGTAAGCGCGTTGTCGAAGCCGTCCTACCGCACTTCGAAGCCTGGCTGAAAAGAGGGTAGCGCATCTCTTATAGGCTCACTCCGATGCTGACCGGGCACGGTTGCTTCGGCGAGTATCTGAACAAGATTGGGCGAGAGGCCACGGCAAATTGCCACCATTGTGGAGGTGGCTTAGATTCTGCATGGCACACGCTCGAGGAGTGCCCTGCGTGGGCTTCTGTAAGACGGGTCCTGGTCGCCAGGATCGGGCGAGATTTGTCTCTGGCAGCAGTGGTTGGGTCTATGCTGGCGGTGTCGGAGAACTGGAGAGAAATGGCCTCCTCCTGTGAGACCGTGATGGTTCAGAAGGAGGCTGCCGAGCGGGATTGTGAGAAGGCTGATCCCGCTCGGAGAAGAAGGCGTTGGGGAGGCAACCGCCTCAACGCCTAACACGCCGAAACCCCGCCTGCGCCCTGTAAGGCAGGCGGAAATTTGGGGTCACGGGCGCTCAGGGTGGGGACTCAATCCGCCCACTAATTGACTTCGGGGAAGACGGCGCACGGTGGCCACGTGCTGCTTTGCACAGTTAGGTTTCGGGAAGACCTCTTTACAGTCTCCCCAGAGATGTGCCCTAACAGGCGCTGCACAGAGTGGGTTTCGGATCGGTCTTTTGAGAGGTAACGGAGCTCCTTCCATGTGCAGATGGTGACCACCGGGGTGGTTTTAATGAGGTAAAAATCCCACACTCCTGGTCTTATCCCCAAAGCCCGGGCGTATTTTTAAGGTTTCCCCACGAAAACTAAAAAAAGGTAACCATTGTGCATTTAGAATAATTATAAAACTGCGAACTCGCTAAAAGTGCTAACGCTAACTGTAATTTACGAGTTTATTCAAACCCTTAGTTCCCAAAGTGGTCCAGGTGGACCCCCAGGGGTCCACGGGTGACTCGACGGGGGTCTACGTTACGATCTAATCTTCACATTTTTTGTCGAGTTTTGGGAATATGGTAGAAATGTAGCTGCAGAGGGTCTTCGAACCTCTCTGATTTAAATGAATAAGTATTTAGCTTAAAGTCGTAAAAGTAATTTAGTAATTTTAGTGAAGTTAAAACGTTTTTCATGACTAAATCAAAGACATACCTACAATACATATTATCACTTCTATCGCTCTCAAATAAAAATGTGACATAGTATCTACATATCATGGAGCCATTATAGTAGCCATAGCTACTATGTTACACGCAGTATAAAATTAATCAATTGAAATTTAATTTGTTGCACGAAAACATTATTGTTTCACTATGTAGATAAATTACTTACTTTTAAACCGGTTATAAATGTCAGACTGAAATACATTGCAGTTTTGCTTTTATAATCCACATGCCACAGAATTTACCTACATATTTACTGTACGAAAACGTTAGCAAATTATAGAAATTCTTGAAACATAAAATGTAGTAAAAAAAATAAGAAAACATTTTAGGAGACTGGGCAAAATAATTATTGGTCTATGATACAAAGAGATTTCGCTTTTCGATTTTGCCTACATATTTACTGTACGAAAACGTTAGCAAATTATAGAAATTCTTGAAACATAAAATGTAGTAAAAAAAATAAGAAAACATTTTAGGAGACTGGGCAAAATAATTATTGGTCTATGATACAAAGAGATTTCGCTTTCCCCTCCTATATAGTGTAAATACCAGGGGCGTAGCCTTCATACAACCCGATTCCTATCGGCTTCCCGTAGGAACAATCACTCTTCTTAATGTCTACAACTGCCAAATAATATGGTACACCTGTGTGTGTAACTGGCTTCTTCGGCTTCCCTCTAATAATAATTGTAACTGCGCCACCTATACGATGGTGACGGGGTATATTTCGGCATGCAGGACGAATAATAAGTCTTTCTGTCGGTCGTCACACATTTGCCGATTTACGGTCTCCACTCAAGGACTCATCTGGGGCCAACCACCACCTCTAAGCAGTATTATTTTAATATTACATCAATGTGAGAAAGAGATGGAGCTATAAATGGCACGTCTAGCTCCATCTCTTTCCCACACTCAAGACTAAAATAATATGCATTAAAAGGTGGAGATCTAGCTCCTGCTCCGACGGACCATTCAATTAACAGTCAGGGCCAGCCCATTGCAACTTCAGCTATCTTGGTGCGAGCTGTGACGATGATTCCGGAATACTCCGTAACTTTCCCGGACAATTTCATTGTGATTGTCATACAATCCTGCTGTCCTCAGCTCGGATATCTACGTACTAGATGAGCTGGATGCTCATTGAATGCAGAAGCACCTAGCTGGAACCGTTGCAAACTGGATGGTCGATTGACAATGACGAGTCGCAGCTAACTCAATTAAGGTTGACATGACGGCACAGGAAAAGAGAACATCAAACATCTTGACTCTTCCGTAAGTTAACGTCCTTGTTGTCACGATTAGAGTAAAATAAGGAGGAAAAAAATCAGGATTTATTATGAGCTGAAGTTAATTCGATTTAATAACTCCCAAACCAGATCGTGGCTAAGTAATAACAGCCGCACGGGTCGATCCATCAGGCTAAGCTACGCTTGCCGGGGTTGTCCGTGGATGGGTGACCATCTTTACATACCAAGACTCCTCCGTGCCTCGGAAAGCACGTTAAGCCGTTGGTCCCAGCTGTCATTCGTAGATCTTTGACAGTCGTTACGGGTCGTCCGAAGCTCGAAAGTCTGACAACCAGTCTTACCAAGGGGTATCGTATTATCCAGTTACTGTTGGTTGTGGGTTATGGAGGTCAGATAGGCAGTCGCTCACTGTAAAATACTAGTATTCAGCTGCATCCGGTTAGACTGGAAGCCGACCCTGACATAGTTGGGAAAAGGCTAGGCAGATTGATTGAAACCAGATCACCTCTTCAAATATTTCGCCTCATGTCTATCAAGGTACCTATGGCTTCACAGTGTGACTGTTTTCCTAGATGCACTAGGTCTCTTTAGCTAGTTGTCTTTGGCCCGCATTACAGAACCACACTCAAGACCCAAACATTACTTAAAACTAGTTTCAACCAATCAAAAGGCTTTAAACAAGTTTTAAGTAAGTTTTGAGTGAGGTTCTGTAATGCGGGCCTTCTTACCCCCTTATTCATAAACGTTGCTTAAAGTTAAGTAATGTTTAACGACTGGTTTACCATAGATTTTTTGACGTTTAAACATCATTTAACTTCAATCAACGTTTATAAATAAGGGGTTAGAGTTAAGACATATTTATTAAATTTTATTATCAGTCCTTGCTGTGCCATGTTCCAATGCTGGACACAGGCCTCAACGCCTCCAAGGCTGACTTGACTTATCAACTAAGAATGCAGAAATTACTGTTTCCTTAGATGTTATCGTTGTAGATGTCGATATAATTTTATTGTATTCTATTTCCAGGCTACTGGGAAGAACAATGAATAGGGAATGTTGTTTTGCTTAACAACTATCAACCAGTTTAGGTACACCAAACTAAGCATTGTTTACTAAATTCACGCCTTGATAGTTAGGCGTTTCATAATTCTAAATTCCTCTCGCATCCTGGGTACCACATACAGGGTGGCAGATACATCGAAGCGCAACGTGTTACCATAGATTCAATACATGATTCTGGACCTTTTTTGAAAGTTTTCGTCGGTTATTAAAAAAGAAATTTGTTGTTCCATAAGTTTTGACCACGTAGGTCACTTTTGTAGGAAACAGCAGTTTTTTTTTTTTTTAAATAACCGACGAAAAATTCCAACGCAGGGGGGTCCAGCACCTTAATTGCACACACACTATCAATCACAATCTGAATGATTTTGAAGCAAATTGCTAATCCATTGCTTCATATGTTCAAAAATTTGTTTGTTCAACAACGTAAATAACGCAATGAGTGTTGTTGAACTGTCAAAATTAAACCGATTCCTACCGTAAGTATGTTACGCAATTGCACAGCAGGTCCAGAACCGCGTACTAAAAAAAAAAAGGTTTTTATTTTTATGCATTGCTGTAGGTAAAGGCTGCAAAAAAGACATCACCATAAAGTAAAATAGTTTATCTATTTTTAGCTTAACAACCTTGTTAACGAAGATAATAATAACATTACATTAGGGCATAATTCGTACAATAATGCATGCATATCTCAATATAACTGATACATTGAACACGTTGTTTACAAAGGCAACCATCATTCTTTTAGATTAGAGGGTAATGGAATAAAACGCCATTAGCGATAACGTTTGCCGGATATGACGTGCTTGAGAGGTACTACGATCTAATAAGCAAGTGTATGTGAACCTAATAGGTATACCTACCTATTTGTTAAATCAAGATTTTCATGCTTCCAGAATTTTCCCTTTGCCTTCAGTTTGTCTATCTTAAGCAAAGGGAAAATTAAGCAAACGAAAGGATATCAGAAACAGGGGGGGAGGGTTTCAGGTTATTTATAACCTGAACCAGTATAGCCGACCATTAGGTTTATTCCCGGCCGTCCCCACCCCGTCGTCCCCACTGGGCACGAGTGGGGAAAAAAAGGGTTTATTCCCGGTCATCCCCGCCCCGTCGTCCCCACTGGGCACGAGTGGAAAAAAAAATTTCGTTCCTCCCCAGTGGTGACGATTGGAACTTTTTTTCCACTCGTGCCCAGTGGGGACGACCGGGAATAAACCGACCATTATAATTCGTTTGGCTCTTGGTTGTAGCTAGCCTGGCTTTGGTATTGTTACAATCCATACTTTGGAAAGCTACAACCAAGAGCCAAACCAATGATAATGGCCAGCTATACTGGTTCAGGTTATTATAAATTATGACATCTGTTGAAGTAAATCAGAAAAATTTATAGAGGTGAAATTTAAACACATGTTTAAAAAAAACCTCGAAGAGTCTAACATCAAATTGGCTTCAATCTCTACGGTTAGCAAATCCGCTATAGAGATTCCCAGTAGAAAATTCACCCTGTTTACCTGTTACTGTTACTTTACTGTGCACTTGAATCGACAACATTAACGTTTTTATTCAGAACAGACTTATCTTTATCTCACAAAGTATGTGATATTTGTTTTTGCCGATCCAAAAGTTACATAAATAACAGCATGATAACTCAAGTGCAGATATGTTTATATGGGATAAAAGTATCAAACAGATAACGACCTTTTTTATATTACGATAATGATAATGATGATGAGAATTTAATTATATAAGTACTGATTATCTCATTTCCATCTCGTTACTCTGAAAATGTGTTTACAAAGGCAAGGTGACGAATTAACTTTAATATTTCATTTGTTTGGTCACTCAGATATGACGATACAGCATAATGATATAAAGCAAGTGTAATAGTTACTAAAAATGGCCAGAATTTTCCAGAAATAAAACGCCCTACTTATTCAGATCGTTTACTCGAAAAGAGGAAAGAAACTTATTTTTTCAAACAACCAAAACATATTTTTTTCTATTTTCTTTTGATAAAACAGGAATTCATTGACTTTACTTCCACTTTTTTCGTTTAGCTTTTCTTGATTTGGAAGCGGACCCTGACCTTCCAGAACATATGTATTCTTTTAGAACTTACTTGGATGATTTATAATGTTTCGATAAATAATTCAATTTCCATTTTGTTACACAGGTAAAGTACCCAAGTGGCGTGGAAGTTAATGAAGGCAACGTACTGACCCCCACTCAGGTGAAAGACATCCCTTCAGTCTCGTGGGATGCCTCTCCCGAACAGCTGTACACCCTCGCAATGACTGGTTAGTATTTTGTCCAGTTCTTACCCTTTGCTTACCCTATAAAGGCAACTTGTTGACTCCCACTCAGGTGACAGACATCCCTTCAGTCACGGGATGCTTCTCTTGATCAGCTGTATACCATCACAATGACTGGGTAGTATTGGACCCGCTTGATGGCAATAGGCTCGCCTCTTATTACATGGTGTTAAACATAACTGGCGTAATTTGGGTGTACTATATAGGTGTACCTCTGCCTAATTAAACCCTTCGGGGAATACAGGCGTGTGGTACGTGTTAATTTATTGTGTCGAGTTTTTACCCTTCACATAACACGATAGGGTACTTACCCTAAGATAGTAACATGCTGATTTGCCTATTGGAAGCACATCCTTACGATAATGGGGCAGACAAATTCTATGGTATTATGTCGCGATGAGTGGTTATTACTGTGTTGAGTACCTAACCTACTTACCCATTACTGACAATATGAAGGTAACATGCTTACTTCTTACATCCCATTGGTTTTGTATGTCATTGTATCAAATGAATCACAATAATTAAATGACAGAGTACAACAGTACAAGCATCTTTGGCGCGTGGTCGAAATCTGAACTAAAGTCGCAATCTTGTTTTTTCAATACAATTTCATAAAATTTGTTTACCAACAACCTGTCAATGTCAGTCAGGCGCCAAAATATTCTAGTAGCACTCTAATATACAGGTTGGCAGGGACATCGACGCGCAACCGTCAGGGCGCTTACATAAAGAAACAGGTTTCTGGTCAGGTCCGGTCAAACCCGTGCGGGTTGGTACCCGTGCAATCGGTGCAGGGTTAATAAGGTAGTCAGCACCGACAAGTTTACCTGGTAACCTGTTTCTTTATAAGTGAGCACATAAGATAACATGGGAATATTATACCTGCACCGATCGGTACCGACCCGCACAGACTCGCCTGTACCGGAAACCTGTTTCTTTATGTAAGCACCTATACCATGAATTCAGTACATGATTCTGTACCCCCCCCCCTTTTTTTTGGGTGGGAAATCATCAAATGACTTCTCCCGCTCTGGGCGGAGCGGGAGAGCGTGTCAGACTTTTACTGACCAAAACCCACCCGTGTTCCTTCAGTTACCTGTGCCGGGGCCACGATAACTCTTTCGAACATCCCGCGACCCTAGCCGGGATCGGCCTTAGCGGACCCCGTTAATTAGTGCTGACATCTCTTTGATGTGCGCGTGGAAGACAACGCGCCGTCGACTCGGGCCAGGTCATTACCGAACGGCGAGCTACCCGTTGCTCGCCATCCGCAAGCCCGCGCCTACGGTGGCCGGGAATCGGCTATCAATTCCCGACGCCCAGGGCGTCTCCTACGGCGACTAGGGGCGTGAGGGTGCAAAGATTGCCTCTCCTCACGCGTTCCGCCTCCTTCGCGAGCATTACTGCTTCGCAGAAGATGATGGCTTCCCTTGTACTCTCGCTCTGTACCAGGGCCGGCCGCGAGAGATCGCCGCCGCCGATCGCTTCCGCGAGTACACGGCGGTGCTTCGCCCAAGCCGGCCATACCTCCACCGATTCTGCACCCTCCTGCGTTGAAATTCTTCGTCGGTTATAAAAAAGAAATTTGTTGTTCCATATATTTTGACTACGTAGGTTTTGCACTTTAGTATGAAACAGCAGATTTTTTTTTTTTGATAACCTACGAAAACTCAATGGATCATGTTGTGCTGAATTCTTGGTTCATTTTGCCCGTCGATGTTCCTGCCACCCTGTAGTTAGTTACCTATCGAATATTTTGTTTTAAAACGTGATTTTTTCTACAGTAGATGCGGAAATGAAAACATATTAGCTGCGCTTTTACCCGTAAAATATTCTAGAACAACATTTTTAATTTTAACAATTTATGCAAGAACTCAGCTCATGTTATTATGTAAATACGTTTTGTCAGGCTTAACGGTTACCTATAAAAAGTATTAGTTGATTGACTATCAGATAGTGTTAAAATCATAATAATAATTATTATTATTATATAATTATAACTGTTCAGTTCACTGATCGCTCTAATGGATCTGATAATTGAAATTATACAAAATGAAATTAATTAACTATGTAGAGTATTAAAATAATTAATTAAATTCATTAACATAACATTTTATAATCTGATTTTGTTTAATAACCATACTTAAGCATAGTGAAATGGTTTATTATTTCATTAAAAAATTAATTGAACGGAAAATTATTTATTAACAAATCAAGAGAATGCAACTGTGCTATCATAATCTGTGTATAACGTTCCCACTGCTGGTACACAGGCCTCCAAATTACTTGGAGTAGGTAACTGTAAACAGTAAATTAAACTGGTAAGCACATGCAAAAAGAAAAATGTAAATCCACATGCACTGTATAAATAATGCTCCAATGTTAAAGGTTGATGCGCATCTATAACTGCTTATCACGGCTTAGTGTCTTCTAAACTTTAGATGCAGAGTAATTTTTGGGGCAATTCAACAAATAAACATGTCGATTTATAGGTAAATAGATAGGTACCCATTTACCTGAATTTATATTCGTACGCCGTATGGCAAAACATGATATAATTTTATTGTAACATCTTGCAAGCCATGTGTATACTTATGTTTTGGACAAATAAACGATCATTATATTATCTGTAAATGCGCCATAATCCACCACGCGGGACCAGTGCTGGTTGGTGAATGTCACATGTCTTCGGAGTTTTGGTTCTAGGACATAAGAATAAGAATTAATTTCATTTATTCATTGTTACAAAAGATGACCTAATAAGCCAAGATTTTATTTTTTCTGCTTATAACTATAACATGATTTTATCTCTGCCGGTTTCATCACGATCTATGCTGAAAGCTTTTATTTTATACATGTTGATTCGAGAGAAAAATATTATGTTTGCTCATAATTATGTCGTTTTCCATTGATGGAGATCACTAGCAGGATAAACACGTGGAATCAATCCTTCCCCACTAACCCCTCGTACCCACGGGCGATTTTTTACCGCGCACTAAATGTTTTTTTTTGACAATCCAGTGCGTGATAAAAAATCGCCGCGGGATGAAATCGCCCGTGGGTACGGCTAAGCGGATTATTTCTGGTAATAAGAATCAGCACTGAAATTGTTAGGTACTTTAATAAAGTGAGTCGGATTTCATTAAGAGTTCCGTTTTACGTTGTAAACTCATAAATTGTATGGTTAGGAATGTCCTGAATTAACTCACATTACTGGATGACTACATAATCTGCATAAAAATAAAGGCATCATTTTGACGATTTACAAAAACCGCTAGATATTATAACGTATTGCAATATGAGTTTTTGTGAAGATGTTTATTCGTTCTACGTAATTAACATTTTAGTTTGTAGTCGTCCACTTGCTAATATGGACCTCCTCAAAGGAGAAAGTGCCATTAGGTACAATACCATAGGAATTGGAAGACACATTGGCAGTTATTTATTACCAGTCTGTAACACGCTCTTCTTGACCTATATTCTTTACGGTTGATTTTTGGAGTTTACTTCTTAAGAATCGATTTTCAAATAGTAAGGCCCCCGGTATGGAAATTTTATGAGGAGTGAGATTATAAAAGCGTTACGTTTATCTACGCAACGTACCTTGCGCACCTTTCACGCAGTAATCTCCAGTTGTGCGTCGGAGCTGACACACACACACTTTTTTATGTCAGATATATTTTATTCGTGGAAGAAAATTTACGTCTTGACAGATTTTGTACAGAAAAATTCCTTGAATAAAGATCACAAGGACCAAGCAAGACAAGTATGAGGATCGTTTGAAGCTTGACTGATGTTGACAGGGGGCCGCGTTGGTAAACATTTGTGCAATGGGGAAGAAAACTGTCAAATTAGTTCCGCATAGATGGCGCTAAGTGTTTGTTACATTCATGTCGATTTCGAGTTTGTTTATTACTTAATACCCATCTTAATTTCTCTGAGACTGGAGACTCTCTCTCTCTCTTCTCCTGTACACTTAACAGTCTCTACATCTACTTACAGTAGTTTTATTTACTGCCAGTTTTCATTTTCAATTTCTACAACCGATGCTTGAATTAAAATACGAAAAAAAAAATCTTGACTTCGCTGGCCCGTCCGGACGTCACAAAATATCAAAATATTATGGCAAGCCTACCGATTGGCCGCTTTTCATTCAACATTATTTTGACAAGTAACAAACACTCGGCGCTCTCTCGCGGTAAAGCTTCCAGCAAACAACCACATTATTTTGTCGAATTACATTTGGTAGTATTCAAAAAACACCTAACGCCACCAGATGGTGGCGTTAGGTGTTTTTGAATTCAATTTTGGCCTTGCGCCAAAATAAAATCGTAGCGCTATATCTGGCATCAGCCCTTATGCGGGCCACACACGTAACGATATACTTGCGCAAGCCTGTGTGACACCGAATAGCTCGGATACTTGTGCTAATTCATCCTACACACGTTAATGTATACTTGTGCAAGTCTAATTTTGCACAAGTATATCGTAACGTGTGTGGCCTGCATTAAGGTGGATGCACAAAGGTAGCCAGTGAAATTCAAATTTTCTTGCGTTTTTTGCAAATTGCAGGTCAGTGTCAGGTTGTATCTTGATCAAAATATAATACGCGACGGTAACAAATGTGTATTTATACAATTATAACCATAATAATCATCAATACATCTCTCTAAGTTAGATTTGTTCTAAAAATGCCATGATTTCGGAAATGATGTCATTTTAGTCGCTTCAGGAAAAAGGGTACTTACCAACATCTTCCAACTCGTTCCTTCTAAATTCCAGATCCCGACGCTCCTTCCCGAAAGGAGCCGAAGTTCCGCGAATGGCACCACTGGCTGGTCGGAAATGTTCCCGGCAACAACATCGCCGCGGGCGAGACTCTGTCCCAATACGTTGGCTCCGGACCCCCCCAGGGAACTGGTCTGCACAGATACGTGTTCTTGGTCTACAAGCAGCCTTGCAAGCTAGAGTTTGATGAGCCTAGGCTTACTAACAGGTTAGTTTTTGTTTAGAAATTACATTAGCCAGTCCTTCATAGTCCACATGTATGACTAATATTTACAGCGTTAGCCGCTTGTAACATCTTAACGATGATTAAGACATAAAGAGCTCCAACATCATGACATTAACAATAAAATATACATTTTCCAGGTCGGGCGACAACCGTGGAATGTTCTCGATTGCCAAGTTCGCCAATAAGTACAACCTGGGCGACCCGATCGCGGGCAACTTCTACCAAGCTGAATGGGACGACTATGTGCCCATTCTGTACCAGCAACTCGGTGCTTAAATGAACTCTACCGTGCTTTGAAGATATGCATACAGTACTAACAACCACAGAGGGGAGAAAAAATGGAGTAACTATACACAACTTACCACGGAGGAGAGAAGAAATGCACTAATAATATAATTTATAACTTTGCCCATGAAAGTCCATCAATGAATATTGGTCCTGAAAAGAACTGAGTTCAGCAAAAAGAAAATCGAAAAAAATAACAATTACACTGCTATGGATCAGACGAGATGTTTAGTCATAAAAGTAAGTGTGCAAGAGGCAACAAGATGGGGCTTAAAATTATTTGCCATTTTAGGTCCTTTTATAAATAGTATTCTGTGTTAGTCAGGATAGCCCATCGATAGAATTGAAAATTCGACAGAATTGTCTGACATTCCGGTACTCAATACAGTGTTGTAACTCCATTTATTTCCTTCTCCTTGTCCTAACAACCTGTTTCCGGTAATAATAACGCCTAGATTTGGTAATTAATTAGTATTATAATAAGATAATACAATTTGTATGTAAAGAGTTTGCCTTTATTAGTGTATAAGAGTCGTATTCGGATTGTATAGGTAAGCATTTATTGTTTTCTGATTTTTTTTAATTCCTTTTGTTTTGTATAAACACACATGTTGTATGAAAGAGCATAGAAAATAAATTTTAGTTTTTTTTTTTACCGACTTCAAATAAATAGGTGGTAATGAATCCAAGTATTTGTTTGGGGTCGGTTTTCTAATTCTATTTGAAAAACATCAATGTTTAATTCAGAACTTGAACGTGAGTGCGGTGCGTCTCTAATAATGAAATTGAAATACTTAGTTTCATTTCCACCTTGTAATATTGCATCGCTTTGTAATTAGCGATGTTTTTATACAATGTTTGCACGTTTCTTACTTTAAAAATGGGACCTCTTTCTATCACAAGTGAAATGTAATCAGATTGTTAACCCATTTGCGCGTAAGGACAAAGATACAGACAATATTGTGTATAACACAAAATTGTCTGTAGTTTTGTCTCTTGATGTTGAGCAATATTCGCAAAAAAAAAATACTGAAAGGCAGGCGCAAATGGGTGATGCATTTTAAATATGTTTACTATTTTTACCCTTGCTATTATTATTTTTAACCCTTTAATCGCTTACCCCGATTAATCCGACAAATATTTTTGTGTCCATTTCGTCAGGGTCGCATTTTTACGTCGGGCGGTTAAAAGGTTAATAAGAATGTATAACCCTACCAAAGCGGGAAGACTTGTCGTATCGGGCCCTGAGTGCGTCATTGCACCGTATGCATGACCGACAGTTCACGTCGTCGTTCGTGTCTTTTTAAATTGGTCGGGTAGTAAGTATTTTATGCATTACGACTAGAGCATTAATAATGAGTATGAAAGCGAAAGTTTTGTATGTAGATGATACCAAATTATCTTCCAGGAGTTATTATAGTGGTATGCACTGTGTCTGTTGTTTTATTATTTTATACTAGCGACCCGTCCGTTGCTTCGCACCCCATGCGATGTACTGATGTGGCGACATGTCAAAACATCGAGATTTCTGAGCTATATCAAAGTTAATCTTTATCAGGGATTGAAAACCGGTACGAATTTGGGTTCCGGTTCTTCATTTCGGTTCTTAAAAAGGTTCTTCTTTTCGGTACGGTTCCGGTTCAGGTTCCGGTTTGGTTCTGGTTCCAATATACCGCTTCCGTATCATCCGATTTAAAGGTTCTCTAAGAAAGATGGGATATGTTTGACGCGTGCCTGGCGTATCTTTTCTTTCAGTTCGCCTTCGAATTATTGGCGAGTGGAAGTCTGTACTGACAAGTGTCAGCAAATATTGTCAGTAATTATTATTAGTGGTTTATATAATCTACAGTTACTGTTAATACATTAATATAAAATGGACAAAGGTAAGTTTCATCGTATTGTATTCACTTAGATAATATTATTAAAAAGGAGGAGGGTTTTTTAATATAAATTATTATTATTTTGTTTTAACATGTGTGGACAGTGTTTTATGGTTGTTTAGTTTCATGGGTTACGGTACTACCGCCGAGGTATTACGCTATTCCAATTACACGTTGGTTATATTTGGTATCTTACTTTCAGGAACAAAACATGCCCGTATTGTGACCGATACCGATACAGACACTCAACTCCAAGAGCAAGAGTTACCTCTAAATTTGAAGCAATTGCTTAGAAGAAATTTTCAAGAAAAATGTCAACCTAAGACTGCAAATACTGAAAAACAACAAATAATAGAGTGTAAAGATTGTGCTTTGCACCACAACGACGATGACGAGCATGATGGGAGAAATCAAATTTTTTCTCAACATGTCTCAGGACTAGGTGTTATATCGACATACTTGAGTATTTACAGTCAGCAAAAGGTAGTCCTTTTCACCCGCACGGCGGCCGCTCGTAGGTACAGTGGAGTCAAAATATTTCCGCGAAAATATTTCTGCGGGAGCGCAGCTAGTGACAAACTACACCCCTTCCTGGTTTCGCCCAATTAGACATTATGCATTTGTGTGAGTAAAGGGCATTCGGCCTTGCTTTGAAGAACCGGTAACATAAAGGTTCTTATAGGTTCCAATTTAGGTTCCGGTTCCGGTTCTTGTACCCGGAACCACTTAATACCGGTTCTATACCGGTATTTTAAGAACCTTTTCAATCCCTGATCTTTATACACATAAACCTTCCGGAATAAATTCTCTAAATGATGGTGAACACCGCATCAAAATCCGTGGCGTGGTTTAGGAGTTAGCGGACACACAGACAGACGCGAAATGTGACTTTATTTTATACTACTATTATAATAAAATAATTAATATAATATTTTAAATTTTGAACGACTGGAAATATTATAGTCCAATCAACGAGGATATTGTTGTATGGAGACTTCCGAAAAATTCCCCCGCCTCTGTTTGGCATGTGATGAAGTTAGGTGGTACAGATTACAGATGTACACTAATCCAACATTTTTTTTACGAGAAGTGGGCATTTTTACCTAAACATGAAAATCGCTTATAACTCTGTGAATATTTCCTCAGACTGAAATACTTTCCGTCTACATAGTATGTACTAGTTGGAATAAGTATGTAAAGGAATCCAAATTTTCGATTTCAGAGGTACGTACCCCAAATTTAACTTTTAACATTTTGCACTATAACTTCAACTGAAAAATTGGTCTGCAATCTTTATGAAAACCAGCGCTGAGGCTCTGCCTCGCATAGGGTTGCAGCATTATGCTGAGCGATGGCTGTTTTGCGTGAATGTGACGCATATTTTCCCCCAACTTGTTTCTTTTTGTTTGTCTTCTTTTTTTGCGTCATATTTACCGCAAATAAACGTATTTTATTTCTTTCTTTTTTCTTTTCTTTCTTATGTTTTAATATGTTTCTCAGTCATTAATTACATAGCTTTGTTTAGTTATCCAAAAGATTTTCCATATAAAACTTTTTATTTTTTTTATTTTTGCTTAACTACGTAATGTGAAAACTAACTCCGTCCTTTTTATACCTTTATTAGTCATATGATTTGATATTAAAACAGATTTATCAAATATGCAACAAATTTTCGAACGTTCATATAATTTTTAAGATATGTTCGCTGATTTATGCTAGAACGTAAGGGTTGACCTTCACTAGACCGCTGCGCTGGGAGCTGCCACGCTCTTTTGGAGTAGCGTAGGCGAGTTTGCTGGCCACCGTTATTACAAATATATTTTTTTATCTTAATATGCACAACGTACAACGGCTTTTAGAAATTCGCTTTTTATTTAAAAGGAAAATATAATAATTATATGCATTTAAAATAAACATTTGATTTTTCCTTCTGGATTTTGTACAATATGCGAAAAAAAGGTCAATAAGTATAATAATGTTTAGAAAGACACCTGAGTCCACCGCTAAAGGGGATTGATTTGATTTGATTGATTGATTAAACCCCGTAAAGTGTCACGTCTCCAAGATATTATCGGTCAAAGTTGATCCCGTGATGTCCTTATTTATTGAACTTGCTTACATCTGGTTGCATAAATGTTTGAAATAATCACTCTGAATGTTATAGGCAATGAGGTTATATGTTTTATGTAATCATTTTAGTAATGATACTTATTATGCTAAAAATTAATTATTATGGTAGGCATTCTTCTGATATGAGGATATCACGCGCGCAGTGGCGACCTCATCGTTTGTTCGTTTATTTCTTTTATTTTAGAATGAATGCAGAAAATAAGCACGATAAGTTGGGCTCCACAAGATTATACGTTATAATTATTACAAACAGCAGTTTTACATTGTTAAGTTTTATTATAATCCTTAAAACGAAGCTTACTGGCCACTATTTTCCGTTTTACATAACATCACGCCTTGTTTTCCCGAAGGGTTGGGCAGAAGTGAACCTACAGTACAAAAAACGTACGGAAAATAGTGGTTTTAAGGATTATAATAAAACTTAAGAATGTAAAACTACTGTTTGTAATAACGTCTAGTCTTGTGAAGCTCAACGTAACTTGCTTATTTACTGCATTTTCATTCTAAACTACAAGAAATAACCAAACAAACAATGAGGGTGCTACTGCACGCGCGGTATCCTCTTATAAACAAAATAAAAATGGGCCACTCTCATTAAATCATTAATATCAGTTCAACAGTGGTTCATAGACTCAAATTATCAAGAGTTTATAACAACTAGCTGTGCCCCGCGACTTCGTTCGTGTGGAAGACGTAATAAGATACACAAATTCTAGAATAACAGCCACATTTTAATAAAACTCCCTCGTCCTCCGACCCGCCGCGTTGCATTGCTCGTCCACGCTATTTGTTCACACTATCATGGGTTTTATTTTTTTTTGCGCAAAACCCTAATTCTTATTCTAAATAGCCTACGTTACCCCTTACAACATCAGCTATCTGCCAATGAAAGTCCCGTCAAAATTGGTCCAGCCTTTTCGGAGATTAGCCGGAACAAACAGACAGACAAATATACAAAAAAATTAAAAATTGTTTTTTTTTTTTGTTTTATCTCCCGTACCTATATACTTTCATATGTATTCAGTAAAAAGCGGTTATTTGACATTACAAACGGACACTTCATTTTTTTATTTGTATGGATTACAAAAAATTATCTCCGAATAAGATAGAATTAGATAAGTATACAAAAAACAGATATTTTACATTTAGCCTACTTACCTACTCGTACATTGTTCATTAATGTTTTACTATCAAGATGAGTCGGTTGTGTTTCTTATTCGTTATTGCTTTCTTGAATAGTAGTTCAGCAACAGCTCAAGAGGGATTCAGTTTACCGCTGGCTTTCACACTGAGTGAGATTACTCCTGACGTATTGTCTGTCGCGCCTACTAGATATATGACAGTAAGTTATCATTTTTTTTTTAAAGCAGAGGAACATCAAAGAAACGATGGATGAGTTGTGTGAAAGTTAAGGCGGTAAAAAAAATAACAGACTTCCAAAGAAAACACTACAAAGTGAAAAATTACTTTGAATTCGGAATTCGATGTCTTTGGATCAGTTTTCTGCCACCGACTTCCGAAAATAAAGTTATTTTTCATTTTGTATTTTTTTTTTGTAAAAATGTTTTTTATTTTTCACTTTTTAATGGGTCAGTTTGTAATTTATCTAAGTTACAATAGCGTATGTCAACTGCTCATCACCTTTTACAAAATATTGCTTTTTCGGATGGAGAGACGTTAATTGTTGAAAAGTTCTCCTGCCAGGAGAACTGGAGCTGATGGTGAAGTCACCATCAGCTCCACTTCACCATATGCGTTGGGACGAGCATAAATTGCTTAGCAACCATATGAGTAGTTCCGGTGGCCATCTGTGGTCTTCATCAAATGGTGCTTTCCGAGAGCAAATGCACGAGTTACTACTATAAAAAATACCCAAATCTCTACACGTGTGCCTATAAAATTTGAGGATTTCCTTCGATGTTCATGGGATCCCCTCATCAGATTCTGACTTGGTGACAATGGAACCACCTAGAGAGCATACCCTTTTAAACAAAAAATGAATTTTCAAAATCGGTCCGTAATTAACGGAGAAATCGTTGAACATACCTACATAAAAAAAACAGTCGAACATAGAACCTCCTCCTTTTTTGAAGTCGATAAAAAAGGGGAGAATACTGAGATGACGGCTATTAGTTGAAGAAGAAAACGCCTACCCCAAAATAATTTAGAATAAGGCAATTTTCCGTGTGATGAGATCTTGACCAAAGCACCATTCGTGTTTTAAATTGAACCATAACTGGCGAAACGTGGATGTCCCTAGTTCCTACTATACAATATAAGTACATGTCTTTTACCTCTGCGGGGAATATAGGTGTGATGTTTTCCATGTACCATCGCGGATATCCACTGCGGAACCACTTTCCGACCTTATTGCTAAGATAATAAGATTGAAAAGTGGTTCACCGGAAATGTCCGCGATGGTACCTACACCATAAATGTTTAAAGCTAAACACAATTCACCTACATAATATACATAGGTACATACATAATTACACAGTTAATGACATGCAATTAAACAGCTTATACATTTATAATTTAACAACCGAGAACTTAAAATTCTTCAGTATAAAGCGTCCCGTTTTAATGGCGACATTAACTTAACATACGGTTTCACGTTTTCGCTTTATGAAGATATTTTAATTTCATTAAACGTTATTATTTGTTTACAATTTTCTAAAATAGCATCTTGGAGCAACCTCTACATAAAGAACTCTGGTAGCGCAGGATGTCATTTCCCGGGGTCACGGATCATAACATCGCATCAATGAAATTAAAACGAATAACGTGCAACGAGTAGGCGATTTGAAGAAAAGTGAGAGGTTTATTATTAAGGTGAAAGCGCCAGGGTTGCCCGCGAAATTCAAATTTTCTTACGTTTTTTGCAATTTGCAGATCAGTATTAGGTTGTATGTTGATTGAAATATGATTCGCGACCGTAACAAATATGAGTTTACAGAATTATGTATAATCATTAAAGTCATCAATACAACTCTCTAAGACCAAGTAAGTCTATTGAATGACTTTTTTTTATGAAATCTTAATATTTCAGGATTATACTAACTTAAGGAATTGTATTACTAATTCTAATATTATAATTCTATAAATACATATTTGTTACGGTCGCGTATCATACTTTAATCAACATACACCCAGACACTGAGCTGCAAATCGCAAAAGTCGTAAGAAAATTTGAATTTCGCGGGCTACCTTAGCACTTCCCCCTTAAGTTTGTAGTTTGTTCCAATTTACAAATTATTTTATCTTATTATAATTTTTATGATTACCTACTGGCCACTAGCCCTACCCGCGTGTTACATTAATGTCTCGATTGTAGCGGCACGTAGTATTATAATGTTTAACTAATAAGATAACAAAGTGCCGGCTTATTTTTATAAGGGGCAAATATATCCAAGAGATAGATAACCTTTTATGCGCAAAATTTTGCTAATTATCTTTCTCGGTAATTTGAGAAACAAAAATTCTTAAATTGAAAATACTAAAAATATACTTAATCAGTATGATAAAATCACGCATGTATCCCCCAAAGTGGACGAAAGAGTAGGCAGGGTAGGTAAGAGGTTAGTACACCCACGCTCACCTTCTCAATGAGAAGGACACAGTGCATGAGAAGTTCTCATGTCTTATATCCTTCCCTTCACCATCGAGATAGAGAGAGGACTTCTCTGTTGATTATGCACCCACCTATATAATTTCTTAAAATAATAACATTACTTATCCAGCCATTTAACTTTAGGTGCAGTACCCCAACAGCGCGTTATTAATCACAGGCGACGTTTTGACTCCAACTCAGGTTAAAGACATCCCCTGGGTGACGTGGGACGTCACCCCTGGCAAGTTTTATACTGTCGTGAAGACAGGTTAGTATTGTGACGAGTTGTTACCCTTCGCTTACCCTATTGTTGCATGTAACATGTAAAAGTTTAGGCAAATGCGTACTTAGGTACGTACGGCCACCTTACGAAAACTGACCACTATTGGGTTTCGTCGCTTAAAACTCGACCTGTCAAGACGCATCGTTCTTGACGTCGACATTGTCATCGTATACTTTGACAAGATTCTTACTATTCTATATATATAAGGTCGTATGGATAATACAATTTATTTCAGGCGACACAGGCCCATAGAAAATACCCTTACCCAAGCATACATAACCCAAACCCATCCCAGCTTAAACCTACACCTGTCATGTTCCAATTGTTCCATTGGTATTGTTTGTTGTTGTCAATTTCTTTTGTTCGACAGCGGAGAGGAGCTGATTGTAGGTACCTACTTATTAAACGAGCGTTTAAAGAAGAACGCTCACCTAACCTACACGCGGTGCATCTGTAACCGGGATGTTACCCCCACGATTAGCCCGCGCATCTAGCTTTCGCCAATACATGCTCAAGCTACTTGCACCGTAGTCCGTGTACATCCTAAATCGAGGTGCTAAAGACACATGTGAAAGCTTTCTTACACCACCCGGAAGCCGGAAAATGTTTACTAAAGACTAAAGCAGATTGACTCCCTCATCACTTTCGTACACTATTTTTATTTCACGATGTGGTTACCAAGTGTACAAACATGCTGTGAATGTGTGTGTAAGCGCAGGAGCTCTCGGTACCGTGCGAGACAATGGCGAAGTCGGAAGTGTGTACGTGCGTGTTATGTGCTGACGCTACTCGTCTTCACGCACACATTCACAGCGTGTTTGTACACTTGGTTAGCACAAGTAAAGCGCGTGTCGCTTCGTGATATAAAAATACTAAGATACATTCTGATCGAACCTGCGCAGACTACGGGCGGGCTGCACCGGACCTTTTTGTATGAAAATGCGTTGTGCTGCGGCCCGTTGCGGCTGTAATGTGCGCGTGGCTTTAATATGAATTTAAAATCCCGATTCCAGATCCCGATGCCCCTTCCCGCGAAAAGCCGACATTTCGCGAGTGGTTGCACTGGCTAGTAGTAAACATCCCTGGCGACACTATCGATGCCGGCGATACTATCGCCGAGTATGTCGGATCAGGCCCTGGCAAGGACACCGGCCTGCACAGATATGTGTTCCTGGTATACGAACAGCCTTACAGGATGATGTTCGATGAACCTAGACTAACGAACAGGTCAGTACGTAGACAGCACATAGGTATCTACGAAGGCAATATAAGTAGGAGCTACATAGCTACAAAGTTTTGGTATGTGATAGAATTGGAAATGAGGATAATTATCTGGAGCAAAATTACTGGACAAACCTCTAAGAATATTGTTACTCTCTTGTTTTATCTTTTGACTTAGAGATTTTTAGGATACCTAGATGAGGGTTACCCCAGCTAGAAATGACTAAACAAATCTAACACTTGTTATTACTGCCAGGGTAGCCCGCGAAATTAAAATTTTCTTGCGTTTTTTTTTTTTAAATTTGCAAGTCAGTATTAAGTTGTATGTTGATTAAAATATGATTCGTGATCGTAACAAATTAGTGTCTTTCTGCATTTGGACATATTTTCTTGCTCTTTGGCAGAATTCCAGAGGGTGGCACTTACCACGTAGTATGTTGTCCACTGAGTAACTTGTGCTCTGTCCAGACCCGGTACTCGGGACTGGACGAATAGCAATTTATGACTACTTTTGTTAGCTTGTTTTGTTGTTTTGTTAATCGTAAAAAAACCACCTGTTCCCTACATTTTGACGAGTTATGCGAACATAAATGTAGGGAGCAGTTGATTTTTTTTCGCGATTTCAGGTTTGGTCCCATAGTAAAAGTTGTCCATAATGATGAATACAATGATCCCAGAGGTTGTGCGTTATTTTTGTTACACCTTGTATACAGGGTGTAAGGGACACCGCAGGGGAACCGCTTTCCTAGGAAACCAGGGCTTACCTCTATAGTTACCTACTTTACTCTTTGCTTGGCGGCGATAGTTCCAATATTGGCCACGCGCCAAAAGAACCTTGAAGCCACCATCATCATCATTTTTAGGTACCATCGCGGACATTTGCGGCGAACAACTTTTCGACCGTATTACTAAGGTAATAAGGTTGAAAAGTGGTACTTATAATATTACCTTCTTCTCTTCCCAGGTCAATGGCCAACCGTACCCCGTTTTCGGTTAGTAAGTTCGCCAAGAAGTATAACCTGGGCGATCCGATCGCGGGCAACTTCTACCAAGCTGAATGGGACGACTATGTGCCCATTCTGTACCAGCAACTCGGTGCCGGCACAAGTGGCTGCGGCGGTCAGAGGTCAACGCTGAACTCGAATATGATCGTACTTTCGAGTGTTATAATGGTACTGACAATGACACAAATGAAGTAATCACAGATGAAATAAAACCACATATAATTTTTGTTAATCACACACACATTCTTAGGGCAAATTTCACCAATGAAACTAAAAGCGATCAGCACATTTAGACAGCGTTCAAGAGCTGGCAGTTTCAATGTTCCACAACAATGATGACGCTGTGCTGATCGAGTTTAGTTTCATTGATGAAATCCGCCCTTAGATGGTTACCATGGTTATCTATGGTTGGGTTATACCTACCATAGAATATTCTATTCATACCTCACTAGGGTATTACCGGTGACCGGTGCATTTATTATAATATCCTATGTTAGCTTTGTAAGTGGATGATTCTAAATCTATTTTATTAAGACTTCTCATTAAAAATTAATTGCATTCTATCGCATACCTACATTTTATTTTCCTAGTCGTACCGATTTTTTTATTCAGGTAACCCTCCTGGTGCCAAGGGCTGTACAACCACACATGTCAAAATTGAGTCTAGTGGTCACGTAGGCGTACCGCTACAACCACACCCCTAATCTTGTCCGATAATTTGCGATTAAGTATCTATGAAACTAAGCATTGTATCTCTCATTCTTGAGGTATAGTAAAGACAAAAGACAGAGTTAGCAATAAAACACGCCATGCTACTAAAATTTGAAACGTCAAAACGAAAAAATGACGGCCGAAATTCACCTCCGCATGTTGCAAAAAAAAAAATGGCGGAAAATCGTAAATGTCGCAATTTTAATTTTTTATATTTTATTGCTCAAATTAATCGTAATAATAGAACTGCTTGCAATATGGAGGTAATTGTAGTTTTTATGAAAATCAATAAATAATGACGAACCTAAGACTTACAAAAAAAAAAATTGCAAAAAAACAAATGAGTTAAAAAAAAACACTACAAAGTGAAAAATAACTTAACTAATAACTTTAATAACAAAAAAAATATATATTTTTCACTTTTTAGTGGGTCGGTTTGTAATTTATCTAAGTTACAATAGCCTAATGACAACTGCTCATCACCTTTTACAAAATAATGCTTTTCCCGATGCAGGGACGTTAATTGTTGAGGAGTTCTCCTGGTACTTCACCATCAGCTCCACTTCACTATATGCATTGTGACGAGACTGACGAGCTTATATTGCTTAGCAATCATTTTAAAGTAATCGAATGGCAAACCGTGAAATACCTACTTATTATTGAGTAGTTCCGGTGGCCATCTGTGGTCTCCATCATCAGTTCCACTTCACCAAATTGTGCTTTCCAAGAGCAAATGGACAAGTTACTACTACTATAAAAAATACCTAAAACGTTATAGGTGTGCCTATAATATTTGAAGAGTTCCCTCGATTTCTCCAGGATCCCATTATCAGATCCCTACCCTTTCAAACAAAAAAAGAATTTTTCAAATCGGTCCAGCCGTCTTCGAGTAATCGGGGAACACACATAAAAAAATTTAAAAATGATTCCGACTACTTTGAAGACTTTTTTGAAGTCGGTTAAAAACGGTCTGTCACGACTGTCCGTCAATTGTTTTTTTTTTTGTTTTTGGTGTCATGTGGTATTTTTATCTTGTTGAATTTTTAAGTGTTTGCATAAGGTTTTGTACATACACAATGTTTTGTATATACATCATAACTCAAAACATATACAACTTTGACATGTTTACGATAATTACAGAGCGTTGGGTGAGTAGGGTTGGCGATGCGAAATTCTATGACGTATTTCAATTCGTTATTTGGACAATATTTTAAATGGTTTTACGGTGGAACAGGACGATTGGCATTCCTTTAAAGCACGTAAAGAGAATCATGTTCTTTACCCGCATACAAAAAATCAATCAAATCCAATGAATATCTACTTTAGCCACAGGAAATTATTTTTCACCTGGGTTCGATTACCAGGTCGGGAAAAGTGTTATTTAGGGTTTTTTCATCAGGAATTTCTTAGTAGTAGCCAGGAGTCTAGATTTGTGCCCGGTTTATGGCAATAGGCTCTTACCATTACACGGGACTTAAACATAACTGGCGAAATGTGGGTGTACGATAGGTAGACCTCTGTGTAACTCTTCGGGGAACACAGGCGTGATGTTATACATGTATGTTCAAATTGTACAGCCCTTATCTCACTATTTTCAATGTTTGTAGGAAGGTACCGAAATTCGGGATCCTAACTCCACTTAATTGATTAAAATGAAACTCCACACACATTTAACGAGTGTACTTATAAAAACAATAACTATTTACATTACATATCAGTAGATAAATCTAAACGCCCAGACTCTTGTACAACAGCGGCACGTAGTCGTCGAACTGTGCGCGGTAGAAGTTGCCGGCGACAGGCGCGCCGAGGTTGTATTTCTCTGCGAACTTCTTGGTTGAGAAGGCGGCACGACCATTGGTTGATCTGATGACAAGGAGATCACAAATATACAAGGTGTAACATAAATAACGCACAACCTCTTTAGGGGTCATTGAACTCATCATTATGAACAACTTTTACTATAGGATCAAACCTGAAATCGCTTGCTATGACAAAACACATAGGCGCAATTAATTCGCAATAATTACCGTAACCGAACATGTTCTTGATGAGGTTCTACACACGGCTCGTTGTACATGGCACGGTTTCTTTACGGTACGGCGTGCTAGCCGCACCGCAGAATAATCGTGTGAGCTTGTTTATGACGCGTGCGCGAATAGAATAAAATAGAGTAGAGTAGAGTAGAGTAGAGTAGAGTAGAGTAGAGTAGAGTAGAGTAGAGTAGAGTAGAATGGAATAGAATAGAATAGAATAGAATAGAATATTCTTTATAAACTCTTTTTCTCTCTTTTTCTTATTTCTCTTTTCTCTCTCTTTTTTTTCTTTTTTTATTTATATACAGATATAAAACAGAATACAAGAGCACGCTGACGAGGGCACTTAAAGTTAAGATGGAATTTGTACTCACGACTCGTGCCGGCAACAATATCGATATCAATCACGTCTCTGAAGTTTCGCCAGCTAATTTAACTTGACCCTGTATTTAGGTACTTACTTGTTAGTCAAGACCTTCTCGTCAAAGCTCAGTTTGCCAGGCTGCTTGTACACGATGTACACATATCTGTGGATACCAGTGCCCTCTGGCGGGCCGGAGCCGATGTAGCCCGAGAGTACGTCACCCTTGCTAACGTCGCCGCCGGGAATGTTGACCACCAGCCAGTGGTGCCACTCGCGGTACACTGGCTCGGGGCCGTCGTAGTTGTCGGGGTCTGGGGGAAATGGTTAGTCATGAATTATACCTTAACTTTTATGTTGAGCTGTACGATTACTGACAGATGCTTGCACTGACTGGACAGGTCCACTCAATCTGTGTGGTTCTTTCCTCAAAAGACCATTTCAGACACCAACCTACATGGTCTTCACATGATCTGACCAAGATTATGTCTGGACTTTAAAAGAGACTGTGACCTCTGAGTTTGTTTCGGGCTTTCTTCTTACAGTAGTCAGATAGGAAACGCCGGCCTCAACTAGTTAAAAAAAAAAAAAATTTGACGTGTAAAAGTGTTTGTATAAACCTACTTCCAGAAATAAAATCATTTATCATTTATACAAGAAGGAATACGTATAGGTCATTATTCAGTAGGTACCTATTTATGCAGTACAAAAACCGTAACGATCGTCAAGACCACACCATACAGCTGAACACAGCACTATATATCTATTATTAGTAGGTATTTCTAATCTACAAGATGTCTTCTATGAACTTATTTGATGTTTAAATAAGGTTTTTGTGAAAATACTGTAAGCACGGACTGTGAACGCATTATACATAATGTGTTTGAATATTTATCAATATAGGTACTAAATAAATCTAATAAGCACCTAAACTTGAAGATGAATATTCAATATCTACCTACCCTAAGCTTAAGCGACTTAAACTCATCGCAGATAGTCGATTTGCAGTGAATAACATAAAACATAACACACATCACGCCTTGTTTCCCCGAAGGGTTAGGCAGAGGTGTACCTATAGTACACCCACATTTTGCCAGTTATGTTTAAGTCCCATGTAATAGGGGGCGAGCCTATTGCCATCTCATCATCATCTGCCTAGCCTTTTCCCAACTATGTTGGGGTTGGCTTCCAGTCTAACCGGACGCAGCTGCATACCAGTATTTTACATGTATCGACTGCCTATCTGACCTTCACAACCCAGTAACTGGGTAATACGATACCCCTTGGTAAGACTGGTTGTCAGACTTTCGGGCTTCTGACGACCCGTAACGACTGTCAAAGATCCACGAATGACAGCCGGAACCTTTCCGAGGCACGGAGGAGTCTCGGTATGTAAAGATGGTCACCCGTCCACGAACCAACTCCGGCAAGCGTAGCTTAACCTGATGGATCGACCCATGCGGCTGTTATTACTTAGCCACGAGCTCCTCTCTATTGCCATCTACTGGGCACAAATCCAGATTCCGGGCTGCTACTGACAAATTCCAGATAGAAAAACCCAATAACACTTTGCCCGACCTGGGAATCGAACCCAGGACCTCATGCTCAGCTGTAGGGCTTGCGACCACTAGACCAACGAGGCAGTCGGCCGTTGCAGTGAATAATTCGCAGTAATTCTATAAATGCTGTAAAGCGGTGAGCATACGACGGACAATTTGTCCGTGGACAAGGAATCTTATGGAAATCCTGGGAGTAGGTATATTTGTCGTACGCGTGCTTCATTGCAGAGATTACCCATACGTTCTATCGTCGCGGACAAATTTTCCGCGGTAAAATTGTCCATTATCTGCTCAGTGCCTTACTGACCTGTGAAGATGAGCGTGTAGAAGCTGTCAGGGTCAGCGTTGAAGGACACGCTGGGCTGTTCCTTCACCTGCGTGGGTGTCAGCTCATTGCCCTGGGAGGCGATCGCGCCACTGGGGTACTTCAACTGGAAACATTGAAATAAAATTAGATTACATCAGCCCCAAATATGTTAGCAAGGATCTGTTTAGTTCTTCGGTAGTCTAGTGATCTGCTAAACTTGGGATTTCAGTAGTTTTATTAGGCTTTTGAATGAGAAAATAGTCATTAAGCCCACGTTCCCAAGCGCACTGGATTTTCAACTCTCGGTATCGAGCCGAGCGTTGAGAATCCAACAGGGTGCAACCCTGCGCGTCGAAAAAACAAGTGCGAAAAACAGTGTGCGAAAAAAAATCGCCGCGGGAAAATATCGCCCGTGCGATCCTGGGCCAACAGCTGTATTAGTGCGCGGGTCATGGCAAAATGGTCGCCCCCGATTCCATAAGTGATGCGTTTAACAACCTATTGGTACCTAACCGACGAAATGTGTGTAGGTAGTGTAAACTATTATGCAAATATCAAGCCTATAGATATAAGAAATATTTCTATGGTAAAGCCAATAAACGAACGAGGCCCCTATAGTAGTAGCGCAGCTACAATTAGGTACCATCAGAGGGAAGCCGAAGAAAAAATTGTTCAGTTCTCATAAACTCAGACAAAAATCTATAGGTTTTTAATCTTATGATGTATTAAACTGGTATTAAATATAATTATGTAATGTGATGTGGTACACAGTTACACATACATATGTACTATATTATTTGGCAATAGTAGACATTAAGAAGAGTGGTTGTGCGGTAGGGAAGCCGATAGGAATCGGGTGGTATGAAGGCTACGCCCCTGCCCTATAGGCGTACCTGTTTACCACAAAAGGAGGTATGTCACCACTGTCGGACGTAGATAGTGTAGATACCTGTATCTACCTAGCTTGTTATTTGTTAAGTTCGTTTTTTAATCCGGGATAGTAATTTGACAGGTGCAAACAAATGTCAAACTATGAAATGAAAAAATGTGTACTATAGTACGCGTCGAACTTTATGGCGGCTCTGAAGTGCGCTACTCGCTGCGCAGTACCCCACCCCTCACCCCCGCTGACACATGTAGTTGTTACTGCGCAGCGACTCGCCTCATGTTCCGATCCGCCATAAATGCATCGGTCTGTACCACCATTGTTAAAGTACGTACCTACAGTTGGTTATAAAATACAGGCATGTTATCGCACTAACGCGTACGATTTGAAAACAATTTAGCTACATATTTTTACACCAGGTACTTACCTACTGGCTAGTGCCTGCATAACATTCAACCTTCTGCTTATCAATGAATTCATTTGTATGCATTTTTGTATCTGTCGTTCTATGATTATTTCAGTAAAAATAATAACCTAGCTCAGCCGATCTATTCTGTAAACATCACACCGTGAGCACTTAGGTGAAGTGAGCTCAATCCCTAGTAGATAGAGTAAGGTGGGATGACAGTTCACATCACGCTCACTTCACCTAAATTTTCACGGTGGGATCTTTACAGAATAGCACCACTGCATTCCTTACCATAGTGTTGGACACTTTATTCGTACTATCTCGTACTCGACCTTTGAAAAGGGGGTCACATTCGTGCCTACTACAGAATTGTTCCCGACGAGTGTAGGTACTATCGAGGAAACTTACATCTAGCCAATTTGAAAACAAAATCCCGTGCACAAGATGACCACATCGCAAGCATTATTATAGCCGCCGAGCGCTGCAAGCAAGAATAGTCCTTACGATGTATAGATGTTCGTTTCTCCCATATTACCTATGTCGTTAGTTCGACAAACTAGTGGTAGACATTTTGGATTCCCTAGTTAAGTTAATTGAAAAGTTTTCTGTTCTGCTTAATCGTGGTTGAGACAGTTTAGGCATAAGAAATAGTGATATTTAATTAAGTCTATGGAATTTGTTATTAATCATTATTAGATTATTAGGTTATCATTGATTTATTACCTACAACTTATCATAATGAATGAATGATTAATTTAGATACAACTAATTAGTGAATATGTACGTATGTCAGGTGCTATGACATAATTTGTATTAAAAATAATCAACATTATTATCTCATCTGTAATCTGTCTGCTCGATAATACACTACTCGAGATTCAGTATCAGAAAGAGAGTATGTACCTACTTACTAAGTAATTACACTAATTACCAACATTAAAATTTGTACAGAATTTAACTGATTGCAGACCCAATCACTACTGAAAGTTTCCTAACTGGAAAAGTCAATAAAATTTGACCACTCTAGGTATCGGAATACTCCGATCCCCAGAGTGGCCGTCCGTTTCGTCGATAGTACCTACGTAGCATCGACAAAACGGACGACTTTACACCTTTAAGTTGCTTTTGTGTACATTGATTCATCGAAGGAACCCTTTTTTGGGTGGGAAATCATCAAATCCCCCCTCTGACTTCTCCCGCTCTGGGTGGAGCTTGAGGGCGTGTCAGACTTTTACTGACCAAAACCCACCCGTGTCCTTTCAGTTGCCTGTGCCAGGGGCCACGGTAACTCTTTCAAACATCCCGCGACATTAAAGAAACCTTGCCCCTATGGTCCTTTGTTCTCGTCGAAACATTTGCAAGCAAAATTGTTTCATAATTGGAAAGGCCTGGCGTTTGTCGATGATACCTGCCTATCTGTAGGAAACAAGATTCTACGCTAAGAAGACGCACTTTGCAAACCAATAGATCTACATGAACATGGCAACTAAGTACTTACCTGACATAAAGATATAGGTACTTACCATAGAACAAGAAATCCGAATTTTTTAATCTTACTTATACATCATGTCCCGGAATTAACGCACAACCTCTTAAGGGGTCATTGTACTCATCATTATGAACAACTTTTACTATGGGACCAAACCTGAAATAGCGAAAAAAATCTGCTGTTCCCTATATTTTGACGAGTTATGCGAACATAAATGTAGGAATAAATCATAATGATGAGCACAATGACCCCTTAAGAGGTTGTGCGTTAATTCCGGGATATGTTGTATGTGTATATCTACAGCTATTTTGTATAAGAATAGCTTCTTACCTCAATGTTGACGGTGGGTGGTGTCGGGATGACGTCCGGCACGATCTTGCTCGCCTTAAACGCTTGTGCTACCAGGGACATGATGACTGTCACGGGAAAAATAATGTTAAGTATACCTGCGTTGTACCTAATACAACCTAAAATCTAGTGCATTGACAGAGAGTTTAGAACCATCTAGTTACAATGATTCGCATTTCTTTTTTCTTTTAAATCTAGATTAGATTCCAATCCAATCTCAGTTTATTTAGAAAACCATTATGGCGAAAGCGCTAAGGTAGCCCGCGAAATTCAAATTTTCTTACGATTTTTGCAATTTGCAGCTCAGTGTCTGGGTATATGTCGATTAAAATATGATACGCGACCGTAACAAATATGTTTATTAGGCATGTACCTACATAAGTTTACAGGTTCACCGCACGAGTTTAGTGGCATTGAATTGGGAGTCTAGAATTTATTGGGTAGGTTCTCAGGGGCCCAATTCTGTAAAATAACCAACTTGTCAATAGTGTGTCAACGTGTCAATCAATTCTACAAATTTTGGACAATACTTACCAAATGTCAATGACTAATCTATTGAGACACTACTGACACACTACCGACACACTATTGACAAGTTGGTTATTTTACAGAATTGGGCCCCTGGTGTCTTGTTTTAAAAGTAAACCATAAAGTAGATATATGACATCTAATGAATGGAAATCGCTGAGCTATCTAAAAGTAGTTGCATATGTCATTTATTTTCGACATTTACGTGCCTGCTACTCGGTCGCCAACCGCGTCGCCGACAGAGGTGACCCAGCACCCTAATTGCGTAACACGCTATCAATCGGAATCTGAATCATTTTGAAGCAAAATGCTAATCCATTGCTTCATAAGTTCAAAAAAATTATCGGCTCAAGACGTAAATAACGCAATGAATGTTGTTGAACTGTCAAAATGAAACCGATTCCGATTGGTAATGTGTTACGCAATTGCCCCGCTGATTGGCGACCGGCAGAGCTGTTTCAATGTTTGATCGTAAACTACCATCTACACGGTTGTAAACCACCAAGGTCACCTCTGTCGGCACGCGGTTGGCGACCATGTAGTATTCGCTTTACTGATTCGAGTTTGATGAAAGAAACGCCACTATTCAGAAAATTGCTAGTACTTATAACAAACAGATGCTAAGTTTTAGTCTAGACTACATAGAGATACCAAAAAATCAATCTGGAAATTAGCATTCAATTGATACAAATGATTTAATAGCTATGAAAAAATATTCTAAAAACCTACCTTTTGGCACGGCTGCTTCAACAACACTGAAGCATAAAACTTCATGAAAATCTCATAACACCAATATGATTTTACACACAATCAGTTTTATTTGATCCAATCTATTCACCTCTCTTTCATATACCGATAAAAAGATAGAGACAGAAGCTTGGTGTACTCTCAATGCAAATAAAAATGACCATTTGGTACTGAAGATTAATGAGTGTTGATAAAAATTATGATAACCCTGACATTGTCCTTTCAATTTGATACTTGTTCAAATAAATGTATTTAGAGTGCTCTTAATCACACAATTATGTCATTGTTTATGTATTATGATAATATTTGGCTATAAAAGAGATGTTTTAACACTTTTATTATGTGTTGTTAAAGTATTATGTAATGTTACATTGCATGAGATGACTAGTCTTTTCGATTTGGTAGGAAACATTGCAGCTGGAGGCTGGAGCCTAGCCTCGTACTGCTTTGACTAATTCAGCCAACCAGTCTTTCTACTCAACCGTGTCAATTAAAACTGGGGAAGGTTTTGACTTACTTAAGGCGACTATAACCTACTTTTAATGATTTTAAAGAAAAGATGACGTCTAAACGAGTAGAGTTAATGATTTGTAAAAAAAAAAAAAATTAGAGCATTTTCGTAATAACTTAATATGTGAATATTTTAGATTATGTTTATATTACATAATGTAATTAATTTGTAAAGTTATGTCTAACACGGACAAAAAACTGAGAATCTCGCAAAAATTATCAAGCGTATTTTTGTGAAACCATTTTAAAGATAATTATCTTTTAGTCTACGTGTTTTAATATAGCTAATACTTTTTTGTCTATACATCTATACAAATAAATAAAATTGAAGTGTTTGTTTGTAATGTCAAAATAACAACTTTTTACTAAATGCATATGAAAGTATATACGGTACTTATAACAAAAAGCAATTTTTAAATTTTTTGTCTGTCTGTCTGTTTGTTCCGGCTAATCTCCGAAGCGGCTGGACCGATTTTGACGGAACTTTCACTAAAAGATAGCTGATGTGGCTGCTTTTATTTTAGAAAAATAATTAGGGTTCCACACAAAAAAATGAAAACCCATGAAATTGTTAGATAAATTGTTTTTGTATTTGTTAGCCCAATACTCAATCAATCAATTCGAGGATAGTTATAGGCTATTTAACATCACGATACGACCCTTAGGAGCCGGGCAAAAAGAAAAAAGTCAGAAAGAACACTAAGGGAAAACCAAGTAACGGCGCGGGCGGGCGATGCAACGCGACGTATCGGGGGATGAGGGAGCTTTATTAAAATGTGGCTGTTATTTTTAACTGACTTCAAAAAAATTAGGTTATTTTGGACATTATTTTTTATTTGAAAGGACCTACTTCCAGATTGGTCCCGTTTTTATCAAAATCCAGTTCTGATGATTGGATCCATGAGGAATTGAGGGAACTCCTCAAATAATATAGGCAAACACATAGCGATTTTGGTATTTTTATGAACAAGGCAAGCATTTGCATTCAGTAAGTATCATTTGGTGAAGTGGAACTAACGAAGAAGACCACAGATGGCCACGGGAACTCCTCAATAATACGTATTTTACGGGTGGCGATAAGATAATATCTCTATTTAGAAAGTTAAGCTACTATGACGAAGCAAATTTAAATAAATGGTTCTGATGAAAATGGTACCATCGAACTGATCTGATAATGAAGCCGGAAGGTAGGCACCGGAACTCCGTAATAAAACAATGTATCCTAGCCGTGTTTGGGCTTATTGGAATTGTCATGAGATACACTGTGGCTATAAATGATTTTTAGCCGAATTCAAAAAAGGAGGAGGTTCTTAGTTCGATGTGTGTTGCCCGATTACTCGAAGACGGCAGGACTAAGTTGGAAAATCCTTTTTTGTTTGAAACAAACAAAACAATGGTAATATTATAATACAAAAGGACATGAATATTTACTTTATAAAGTATTATATTACTTTAACTATTGTGAATGTGAGCGCTATGTGGGTCATCCATTTTTTTTTCTTTCTCAGTTAGTTGTAATGATGGTCTGGCATTTTGAGTACTTTATGCGGCCTACCCAAATGTCCTTTCTTTGGTATTGTTCGTCGAGTCGTTGAGCTCCTTAAGTCCTGAGTTGAGCTACACGATTTCTGATAAATGCTTACACTGACTGCACAGGTCCACTCAAATTTGTGTGGGTGTTTTGTTCAAAAGACCATTTCAGACACGGATCTAAATGGTCCTCACATGATTTGACGATTATATCTGGACTTTAAAAGAGACTTTGACTCCTGAGTATGTTTCGCCATTTCTTCTCAGCTTGTCAGATAAGAAATGTCGACTCGATCTAGCTTTATTTTCTTTTTAATATGACGTGTAAAAGTGATCCCGATATCCTATTTCAGAATAAACAATTTCATTTCATATAATTTTCCATTTGGCCTGATTGGTGGCTAAAACCTAAAATACAGATCCAAAGATACCGACTTCCGAAATTAAAGTTATTTTTCATTTTGTAGTGTTTTTTATTTTTGGAAGTCGGTTGTTTTTTTTTTGCAAAAAAGTTTTTTAGTATATTGTGTATCTTACGACTTCCACGTGAACGAAGTTGCGAGGCGCAGCTAGTTTATAGTACATTAATAATACGTTTAATTTGGGACAGCGCTCCTTGATGGGCGAGTCCTTTTACTGGGTGGACGTACAATGCGTTACCTGAGCTCAGCACAGAACTCGCAAGCTATGCACTCAAGGCCGTGGACATATATTTGCGTTTTAAACGAGGATGAATAAGGGAGAATAAGGATCAGTTCCTAATTTCAACGTAACTTACTTATGTACATCCGAATTTATCTTTGACCTGTTTAACGGCGGTGTAAAAGATAATAAAATCTCCGTAAATGGAAGTACCTAATCAAGCAGTGGGTACCTTAGTATAGTAGGGTCTTAGAGTACCCCTTTTGACATTTGAAAGCACTCCTCATATATTTTAATCAACATACAATCTGACACTCACCAGCAAATTACAAAAAAACGTAAGAAAATTTGAATTTCGCGGGCTACCTTAGCGCATCCCCCTTAATTAAAATTCGACATTATAATTATATTAGAGGAAGAGCTGTGCTTCGCTAGTTATTGTGACTTCAATCAATAAAAACACAAAAATATTTTTGATAAACAAACATGTTATTATTTTTCAAAACAAAATCTAATGAAACAAGTAGTAACAACAAAATAAATCAAACAGCGTTATTATTAATGCACACACAATAGTTAATACAAACAAACTTATTCGAAACTTAATTCTATGCGAATAATTATTATGCCAAACTAATTATGACTTTTATTCATATAATAATACTTACAATAGTTACAAGTTTACAAGCACATATGAATTATATATTATTCTAAGTATGCTCATAGAAATATTTAATAAACACTCTTAGGATGCTAAAATATCATTACCTACACCTAATCGAAATTCAATTACTTATTTTTCTATACTTACACATAATAATATATTATTAAACTTCTGTTAAGTTTGACAAATATGCTTCTGCCCATAGGTTAATAACATTATAAGCGAATCAATCACACAAAGGAAATCTAAATCTTTAGAAAAGGCTTTTAGCTTTTTTGATAGAAAATTACCCTATCATTTTATTTTTATTTAAACAATTTAACGACTAGGACACCACATAAAATTTTTTTCACCAATATTTCTCGCCACTCTAATATCCAATATAAGAAAATACTTATTTTCGTTAAATCCTTTTTGTATGGAAATCTAGAGATCTCCAAGTTCCAAATAAAAAGACAGCAGATATTTTATCAAATATCTAGGGTACCTGTACCTACTTGTAAGATTGTTAGCGACAAAGCAAATAATAATTGTGAACGTGATGGATGTGGATAATTAGATAACAAGCGTTTATGTCAGAATTTTATTAATAACAATATAGCTGGTTACGTCTTCTACATAAAGTATTTAAACAATGATATACCTACTTAAAGAGGTAGGTATAAGGATTGTAACGCTCATGAAAATCGAGATTAACAAAGACGTTCAGAAAATACCTACTAAATGTTTACTAACTCTTGGAATATATTAGGAGAAGCAGTGAACTATATATAGACGCACTCGAACAAAAAAATATCGATCATAATATTGAAGCCTATATTGTCGTTACTGTCTTTAATATATATTCGTAAAGAATAAATAAATAACAATAAATATTTTTGTTGAATAACCATGATTTGCTTGAAACTGACCGACAGCAATCTCTCACACAAAGATTGGTGGCATTTCATAATATCAGCGCTACAGAGGGACTTGTGAGTTGTAAGCACATGCTCATATAGTAGTTACATTTCACGAACACCCATCAATCATTGCAATGTTCACCTTATAACTTACTAGCGACCTGCCACAGCTTTGCACGGATTTTTCAAACATCATTTCTTTGTTTTATATAAGTTTAATATTAATCTATTAAACACATAAACCTTCTGGGATAAGTTCTCTAAATGATAGCGAAAACCGCATCAAATCCGTTGCGTAGTTTAGGAGAACAACGTGGTTACACAGACAGACATGAAACGCGACTTTAATTTATAATAAGTAAGTATAAAGATACAGAGGGGCTTGTAGCTAAAACATAACAGCCGCACGGGTCGATCAATCAGGTTAAGCTACGCTTGCTGCGGTTGGCCCGTAGATGGGTGACCATCTTTACATATCAAGACCCCTCCGTGTCTCGGAAAGCACGTTAAGCCGTTGGTCCCGGCTGTCATTCGTGTATCATTGACAGTCGTTACGGGTCATCAGAAACCCGAAAGTCTGACAACCAGTCTTACCAAGGGGTATCGTGTTACCCAGTAAATGGGTTGTGGAGGTCAGTTAGGCAGTCACTCCATGTAAAATACTGGTATGCAGCTGCGTCCGGTTAGACTGGAAGCCGACCCCAACATAGTTAGGAAAAGGCTAGGCAAATGAAGTATAAAGATACATTGACATATGAGTCATATGACGAGCGATCGTGAATTGCAATGACTATACTATACTACGTCTTTATTATTGTCAAATCACGACAAAATTGTCAAAAATATTTTGATATATTTATGAGCACATAATTATCACAGGATGGATCAACATTCGTCAACATAAAATTAAACAAAACTTTATGATTGATATCGACCTCATTTTTTTGCGAAACATTAAGTCGATTACTTAATTTATTTATGTTTAAGTTACAACTTTCGTCAATTTTGTCGTAATCAAATGTAAATGACATCTCATGACATAGGTTTGACTTACCTTTCTCAACTGTCAGATCAGAATCAAATGATATCAGAATTTTAATGGGATTTACCTATATACCATTATTTTTACATATTTTAAAATAACATATTACTGTATTTATTTTTAAATTAATATTTGTTTTTATTTTAGCGGCGGAATGGAATTTAAGATCCAAGAAGCATAAAATACTATGAATAAGCCGTTAGTTCACTAAAAGATACTGTAAGTCATACAATCTTTGAACAGTTTTGAAAGAAAGAGGACAATTACAAAAACTAAACATTAAATTACGCGTTCATGGCTTGAAACGCCATTTTAAATTATATTTACACAGAATTCCCGGCCTGACATCCTCGTTGTTTAAACTTTACAAATTAACGTTGACCGACGATATCTACAATCTATTGTTACATTGGATAATATTCTTATAATCAGTCAGTCCTTGGATTAATATGTTAGATATAATCGATGAACTGTGTCTGATCTCACTAACATCTGATAAATTTGGCTTCTTCTTTATTATTAGAAATAATTCCATCATCGCCAATGGAGATAACGAAATACGAGCTACTTAAACGATCAAGATTATTAGAAAAATCAGACCAGTTAGCACTAAAATCAATAGCAGTAGTATATCTACACAACTTGGACGGTAGCAAAAGCGCTGAATGTTACTTTCTTTGGTGGTTCCGCACTGCAGGTCCTGACTACCGACCTCTTTGCTCCATCGTGACCGTTCATCTTCAGCACTGGCTTCAGATTAGCCACGTCACCGTGAGACTGAGCCTTAAATCTACCAATCGTGTTACTAGGGTTACCCAAATCTCTTAATTTATTCGTCAAGCCAGTTATTCTGTGCGAAATGTTCGTGTAGTTATTCTTCTTAGGATCCATCTGCTGCTTCTTCGGTTCGCTTAACTTCTTAGGTATTTCCAAACTCTGTAATGAAGTGTACTTCCTATGGTCTGTGTTTAAAAGGTTTCTCTTCATGTCTGTGTTGGGTCGTGGCAGCCGCGGCGGTCGCTGCAGGAAGTTGTTCGGTCTAAATGGCATCGGCGTTAGTTTTGGCTTCTGTTCGCTCGGCATTCGGTAATACTGTGGTACTGGCTCCAATCTTTGGGGTTTCCGTAGCGTGAGCGCCATCGCCATCTTTGTCGGTCGTGCGAGGCTGTCGAAAGCCGTCGTTGAGAACTGGGATCGGCTGCTCTTCCACTCTTCGCGGTCAGACTCGTAGCCGGTCACTGAAATTGAGAAACAAGCTGTTAACATATTTGTAACATATTTCATGATCATACACGCATACAATATTAACTAGAATAACATCAATAGTATTGCTGAGTACCGGCAGCACGTAGAACCAGCCGTCAATAAATTCCGTACTGAGCATAAATGACTGTTTGCTATCAACCAAGGTGCCTCTTTACTAATATTTAACGTATAACACTTATTTAAAAAAGTCGTGCTTAATTTGCAGGTGGGTTATACAAGATGGACCTTCACTTCCTACATTTAAATTTTAACAAATATATCGGAGACATAATATTATTGTAATGAGTCAGAATATTAATAAGGCCCGTAATTATACATATTTATGTTATAACTGCGTAATTTGTGGGTATGTAAATAAGTCCGAATTGGATGCAAACGTTACATCAGCTGTTCGTTTGAATTCAGAACACGCACGCGCTTCCGTGCTCCCGCGCATACGAATCGGTTGCGAGTTTCCAGACATGAGTGATGGAGATGACCTAGCTGATCACATTGCAAGGATGCCGCTGTTTACAGAAAAATGTTGAATTTAGACGTTCATTTAATGAATTATATCTTTGTTTGTACTCAGATAGGAGGAACTCTAGATGTTACGAAGATGTTTGCTTAGATTTTAGAGATAAGTTTAATAGATTTTACTAAGACATCATCTATATACTCGTATGTATTTCCTAACAAACTTCCTTACTTTCTAATCACATCTGTGAGATGAGCACAAGCTTAGCTCGTTAAGACGTGGGTCCCATGCATAATTAAAGACAAGACAATAAGAATTCTGATTTAGTGCCTACTATTTTTTTATTTTTTTTGCTGAATCTATTGTAGTTAATCACCTTTTAAACAGAATTTATGTTAAGGCTTACTACTTGGGCTTTCTGCTCTTGTGCGTGTAAATGAAGTTTTATGTCTTACTTTGATATTAAGTATTAAAAATGTCTGCCATATCACTTATCATTTAGTTTTTCATTAATAAATAATATGACTTAGTATTCAAACCATTGACTGTTGTTATCATCTGAACAGATGATGTTATGGATCAGATAATTTAAAAGTAAGATCTGCGATAAGATCTGAATTCGAAATGGCAAGGTGATGCTGTTGTTCTATTACATGTTTTAATCTATGTTAAACATTATGCAGACGAAGAAAGGTACAATAAGTTATTATTCGATATTGTCGAGTACAGTTGGACGATAGCAGAAACACACTGGCCAACGTGGAATCAAGGAATAATCCTGAGTTTATAAATATAATTGCCTCTAGAATCTAAAAAATCAAAAATTAAATCAAATGTGCCTCAGCTGTGTCCACCATTTTTAGTATACAATATTTCCTCTAGAGATTTTTTGCGGAGTACCATAAGGGACTATACTATGCCCGCACCTATTAACCTTCGATTTCACTCGTCACTTAGCATGTTATTATAATATTAAAAGTTCATTTGTTTTGCAAGTTTGCCTTCTGAACTCGACCGGTACACAATGCGGCCTTCAAATTAACGAGTGAATTTCAATATGGGAGTTGAGATGAGCTTCGAAATTCGATCAGTTGGCTACAACTACAATTAAAATAAAGCCTTGATATTTGGACTGAATCTTTTGAATCTGTGCCAAATTGGTTTGAAATGTAACTATGTGAATCATAGGTACAGTTTTTGTTTAGTGTGCAGTGATTGAGTTTCAGAGTAAGCTTAAACTGTTCTTGTTAAACAAGTGTCTATATTCTGCTGATGAATTATAATTTAATAAGAATGGACATTTTATTGTGTTTTATGAATTGACATTGGACATTAATTTTATAGCTTTTATGTCTTTATTTGTTTTTGTTGTTTTATATATTTTTTTTTTTATATTTTATTCTTATTATTATTTTTGTGATATAATTTAATTAGTATAATTGTGATGATTTTAATATGGATCGACGTTTAATTTGGTTACTAATTGTGATGATCTAGCTAGATATGGTTTGCATGTATGATTTTTACTATATATTTAGTTATAGAAATTCAGACACAATGTAAAAATTGTTATTGAATAAATGAATGAATGAAGTGGCTGATTTCAGTAAAACAGAATTTGTTACCAAAAAGATAATGATTCTCGTAATGCAAGAAAAATTGCATAATTGGAAAATGTATAGGTGTTTAGTTTAGCTAGAGAGTAAGGAAAAAGTCATTAATACATATCTAAAAGAGCCAAATATATTGAGGAAATCACATAAAGTTAGATAAAGAATGGAATAGATACAGATCTAAATGTTGTACCAACAAAGATCGTAAAAACGTTCCGTTATACAGTAAAGGCCCGTACAGACTGGCGCGACGCGACACCGGTAGAACAATTTCCATGAAGTTTTCATAGAAATTGTTCTACCGGTGTCGCGACGCGCCTTCGAGTTGCGCCAGTCTGTAAGAGCCTTAACATTTTAAAGGACTACAATTTTATTTTATAGCTTTATACAAGTACCTGCATTCTAAGCATCTACACACAGCTTTAGTACTCACGACGACATTTAAGCTATACGTATATTTCCAGTAAAAGCTGACCTTGCATAATTATAGGTTTTCCGTCTTCTTCGTTTCGTATCAACGGTACATTTTCATTTTTGGGCCCAGTAGGTGGCCACGTTTATTGGGGCATCAGAGGCGTTGTCCAGATCGTCAAGAGTGCAGGTGAAGGACAATTGGGACACTCAACAGATAGGACATAGCCTGATCAGGTACCGTATTACGACATGACATTTTCATGCCATCATGATTCCATTGCGAGAGAGAGACAGAGCACCAGGACCGATAGCACCATCCCTTTCTCAGACTAGAATCATGATGACATTAATACTTAATAATATGGCTCCAGGAGCACTGCACTCACTCTGATTTCCGTACAATCAGGTCAGCTTATAGTGGGTAGATACCACAGATGCTTAAGATAAAGATAAAATAACGTTAAACGATTAACTATTTATTACAATGAAAATGAAATATAATAACGTGATTAAGTTGTAACTGAACATAGCAATTATATTGGTACTTGGAACGTTATGCATAATATTAGCAACTATATACACAGCCTTATGGACTTCCTTAGGCTAAGAACTCACGGAGCGATCTTCACCCGCACCCGCCTCGATGGCGGAACAGCTGTTTTATTTCTAAGCTCACGAGACCTGTTATTTGAGCCGTCGCGGTTGCGATCATCGCCCGCAAACTTGGCGGGCAATGATCGCAAGATGGGAGGTCATTTAGTTAAGTCCCAGACCGACATGGACTACACACCAGAAACGCCCGCCGACCGATCGCAGAGCGCGTGGGCGAACCCGCTAAGGTCACAGGTGACCGCGACCCGCGCGCTTTTACTAGTTGCTCGCCGGTGCAGCGGGACCCGCAAACAGTCGCGCACGCCGCGGGCATAAATCGCGTCGTGAAATTTACTATCTACATTTCCATGTACTACGTGTTCGTACGAGTGTTACGGTCCCGCCGCCGCGGCGGGTGCGGTTGGAATCGCTCCGTGAGTTCTTAGCCTTAGTTCTCAAACACTTTAAAAATGGTGGTAAATGGTGTAAAAAGGATGAAGTCAGTTACTAGATCCTTCGGATGTTTAATCGAAGAAAGTAGGTACTTGCAATAAAAAAGCAAGTTGGAGGAGGGTTATACAAAGCGTAACATAAATAACGCACAACCTCTTAAGGAATCATTGTACTCATCACTATGAACAGCTTTTACTATGGGACGAAACGTGAAATCGTGAAAAAATACCAGATGTTCCCTACATTTTGGGGAGTCATGCGAACATAAATGTAGGGAACAGCAGATTTTTTTCGCGATTTCAGGTTTGGTCCCATAGTAAAAGTTATTCATAATGATGACTACAATGATCCCTTGAGAGGTTGTGCGTTATTTATGTTACATTTTGTATACAGGATAATTTTAAAAGGAGTGCGAATATTTCAGGAGGTAATCAGGTGCATAAAACTGGACAACTTTCCACAAGGAACATAGGTCGAAAACTTAAAATTGAAAATCGACTTTTCATACAAGGTGACTGGTCACGTGACTTACTTTTGTATGAGAAGTTGAATTTTATTTTTTAGATTTCGACCTATGTTCCTTGTGGAAAGTTGTTCAGTTTTATGCACCTGATTACCTCCTAAAATATCCGCACTCCTTTTATACTAAACTTATCCTGTATAATCTATTCCAGAATGGTCAAACATGATCGTTTTATGTAAATGGTTTTCTACAGATTGAAAGCATATAAAAATCAATCTGCCTAGCCTTTATCCAACTATATTGGGGTCGGCTTCCAGTCCAACTGGATGCAGCTGGATACCAGTATTTTAAATGTAGCGACTGCCTATCTGATCTTCACGACCCAGTGACTTATAGGTAAAATGATACCCTTTGGCAAGACTGGTTGTCAGACTTTAGAGCTTCGGATTACTCGTTACGGCTGTCAAAATTCTACGAATGACAGGCGGGACTAACGGCTTAGCGTGCTTTTGGAAGTTCTCGGTATATGGATGGTCACCCATCCACGGATCGACCTCGGCAAGCGTTGCTTGACCTTGACGATCGACCCGTGCGGCTGTTATTAACCAGCCACGAGCTCCTGAAAGCATGAAGAGACTTTAATCGGCGAATAGATTCTCTGAATTGTATGCTTATGAAAACCATAATGCTCATTACAAATAGGAAAAATGAAATAAAAGATTATTAAATGTAACAAGAGATCAGGGTTACAGTAATCGTATATGTTACATTATCCGACTATGAAGGGCAGGTTCGATTCCCGCGCGTGTCACTTTACTCCTCGCTTCCGTAACTACTGGCAACTGTTGCATGACATTCTGTGTCACTAGAATTATTAGATGCTATTTCACAAGCTTTTTTTTTTAAAAAAAAAGTTAGGAATTTCTCTGTAGCAGCCCGGCAGAGTCTGGATTCGTGCTCGATTGATGACAATAGGCTCTCCCCCTATTACATGTATTTATTGTATTACATATACGTGAAATGTGGGTGTACTATGGGTACAACTCTGCCTAACATTTCGGGGATAACAGGCGTGATGTTGTTGCTACCCGTGACTTCGTTTACATTAGTTTACATTGACCTGTTAGACTGAGCTAGACTTCACCCAGGTTTCGAAAACTCCTTTTACACTCTTGTTCTACCTGACATGCACCCTAATTGCGTGACACACTATCAATTACAACCTGAATGTTTTGAAACAAATTGCTAATCTATTGCTTCGAAAAATTTGTCTGCTCAACAACGTAAATAACGCAATGAATATTGTTGAACTGTCAAAATGATACCGATTTCTACAATTGCTCCGCTGGCCATTTGACGTTTGGTGTTGAATCTGTTCTTCTCATCCTAATATGTTGACTTCTTTTTTCTTTTTCTAAGTAATATGTTCCAGATTTCTTTTTTGTGTCACTCTATGCCGTTCGTTTAGTTACTGTACGCTAAATCTCAGTTAGTCATTGAAATGTTTTGTTTTTATTAGATTTTCTAAACTAATTCTAGTAACAGAGTAAATGAATCATTCAAGGAATTGTTTAACCCCTTTCACGTTCAGGTCAACATGGCTGACTAATTTCTGCCGGCGACATTTCTGGCTGTCAATTTAAAAAAATCCCACATCCGTATTTGCATATTTTTACGCAACCATTGATATGTTGTTTTCTTTTAACTTAATATTCGTCATCTTTGGGTACATTCTGTAGGGATCTTGTGATGATGTTAAACGGAGAGGAAAACTTTTGAAATATTTATATTGTAATGATGTTGCTTTATTTGAGTTCGGCTTGCGACGCCTAGCTGCGTTTTAAAAATCCGGAGGTGCGACTTTTTACTAATGGTTGAAACAGATGTATCAATCTCTAAATCCTGCCCTCTGCAGTAGGTTGTTGGAAAAAGTGGGTCACCGCAAATGTCTACTATGGTATGTACATTGCTGAATGTTTCATAGTCCCAATAGCATAAAAAATTGGAGAGTGCTTAAATGTCTGGCTACAAATTAAATACGCAGTCTAGAGTTTAATCAAAAATAACTCCTACTTACTTACTTAAATAGCTGTTGGAGCACTTTTCTAATATTTAGTCCATGTTCAAACGAAATAAACATAAGTAAATGAGTTAATTTAAATATTGGCAAAGAAAGGGACTGTAAAATTATAGATAGTGGCATACCTATATGTATTCATTACGTACCAAATAACACTTTATAATAATTCTCCAATTTGCACTAAAACCCATTCTTTATTGCTATTGCTTCAATTAACCGCATTTTCTTTAACAATCAGAACCTTATGGTTTACAAAATAGAGACTATAATACTTACGATCACTAGTCGCTACCTTTGACATTTGCAGAACCTTTGGCCCATTGTGGTATGGACCAATCAGCAATAAGCGGTTTAGCAAGTTGAGGTACTTCGATTTTGACAGTTCTCAACATACAGACATCAATACGTAATAAAACAGATACCTGGATACTAGTAATAAAAAGAGGTAAAGTTTGTAAGTTTGGATGTAGAAAGTAATTGCCGAAACTTCTCATCCGATTTCAAAAATTCTGTCACTGATGGAAAGCTACACTTTGACGACTGCAATAGGGTATATTTATTTTATGGCGTAGTTGGCATCTACGTGGATAGAGGCTCTGGCAGAAGCTAGTTTATCATAATACAAAGTTTTATTGATGTAACTGTAAATTGTCAAACTGCATTTACGTCTGTTTTTTCTTTTGAGGCGTGAGGTTTCTGGTGAATCCACAAAGGTAGCCCGCGTAATTCAAATTTTCTTACAGTCAGTATTAGGTTGTTTGTTGATTAAAATACCATTCGCGACCATAACAAATGCGTATTTACAGAATTATAATAATTAAAATCATCAATACAACTCTCTAAGACCAAGTAGGTAATCCTATTGAATGACTGAATGATTTCTTGAAATCTTGACATTTGCGGATTATACTAAATTAAGAAGTTGTAGGTATTACTGATTCTAATGATTATAATTCCGTAAATACATATTTGTTACGGTCGCAAATCATACTTTAATCAATATACACCCAGACACTGAGCTGCAAATTGCAAAAATCGTAAGAAAATTTGAAATTCACGGCTACCTTAGTGCTTTCCCTTAACACCTACTTTGTCTCTCGAACTACTGAGTTCTATTTGCTTTCAGGCTGTTTTTAGTTTTATTACAAGGCGTGGTAAAGTCTAGACGACTAGAACTGCTAACGATAGTGACGTGTTTAGTTTGTTTAGCAAGAACTTAAATGGATATCCAATCTTCTCTCGTATCTTTTTGGGTTATTATGAATTTGGTTTCATCTTCATCTTGTGAACTAGAGCAGACATCGCGAACAAAATTTTTGCACAACATTTATTTTGTCCCAAACTAAAGATGTTTACCGCGGATGTAAATGTGCCAACCACGGTGTACGGACGTTTGTTGTCCCGGGCAACGACATGCTGCGCAAACATTTTGTTCGCGATGTCTGCTCTAGTTTACATTGAACCTCAATGTATTATTGTATATAAACCGTCTCTGCTTTTTTTTTGTTTTATTATCTCGACCTTTTGCTAGGATATCTACTCTTTAGCATTTGCTTCGTCAAAACAGACACTGCATACTTCTTTTGTTCTTCACCAATCTCCCGCTATACCTAGATACAACGCCATGAGGTTTTTTTGGCGCGCGGCCAAAATCGGAACTAACCATCTTACACACACACATACATACATACATAAACTCACCCCTTCTTCCCATGGGGGTAGGCAGAAACTACAGAACGTCACCTGCTACGATCCTTACATACTTCTTTTGCCTCGTTTACGTTCATACATCTGGTCACACACGAACGCCGGTTGCGTGTACTACGCACCTGACCTTTCTGAAGAACATCACCAATAAGATCACTATATGTCTTCCTAGGGCGTTCCCGGCGTTTCTACTCACATCGCCGTGTAAATTGGAATTGCAATAGATTTTGAATATTTAATTGAGATTACATGAATTGCATGATTATTACATTTACCTATTACATTCATGCATATAAAATAAACAATAACTATTGTATAATTATATAATTTATTATCCATGTTCTGAATTCTGTTATTTAATTTTATTATTTAATTTCATGTTTAATTTTAATTAATTAGTTTAACCCTGTTACTTATGTTGCTGTGCCCTTACAGGGTCCATAACTGTATCTTAGCTTTAAGCCAATTTGTAACACACCTTTATTCACATTATGGTATGCAAATAAATGAAATGAAATGAAATGAAATACCTTTTGTTAGTCTACTTTTACTCATCCTCTCAACATGACCAAAACATCTAAGCATACTCTTTTCCATTTTGGTCACTACATCTTCTTTTAAACCGCACCGTTGCCTTATCACATCATTCCTCAGCACTGACCATCTTGTTTTCTTCATACAGTGTCTGTGATAATTTTACAAATGTTTACCAATAACGCCCCTTGTCAATGTCATTCAGGCGCCAAAAGATCCTCATAGCACTCTGTGTACAAATGCACCTATTCACTGGAACTCTATCAAATGGCTGACTGAAACTATCTACAATTTTATTATCCTCCACATTTCTTAACACTTCTACTCTTAAAGACTCATCATTTTTCCCAGTATAACTGGTGTTCGTCTTAACGCAAACACTAGTTTTACGAGCCTGTCTCCGTCTGTGGGTTGCACAAACAGTTGGAACTGACGATCTGCCATTGGTGACACAGATGCGTGTCGGTTATGTACCACAGTTTGCGGTTGTTCCATGTGTTGTACTTGTGTGTTTTACAACAGTCTGACTGTGATCAACTTTGTAGGAGATAACGTATATTAACGTTAGTCAACAACCTGGGAGAGCTATTATTTGATTTATCGATTTGTTACTACTAAAGCGATTAGCAGGTCTACTAATAACGAGATCGGAACCAATGCTGTGATCAGTTTCTTTACTCTGATTATTAAATTTCTTTGCCTATCTTTGTATGTAATATTTACGAAATCCAAGAGAAACAGGTAGGTAGTAGGTATATTGACCGTTACGGGAATGATCGTTTTTGGCTAGCCATTGGTCGTTTTTGGTTTTTATTTAACCATTACACTGGAGATCGCAAGTCAGTTTATACTGGTTGATACTTCAGGCCAGAAATGTAAAATTGTGTGAATTTCTTTATCATGGAATTACCATAGAGCGCGAAGTCTCATATTCATGTTCTGGTTTTCTGTACCTTATATAAAACCTTCCCAAACCAAACACTCTTTACATAACTCCTACCATATCACCATAGGGGTCGGGTTAGTTGCACACACGCTGATTGCAAGACTATGATTAGCCACGCTAAGTTCAGGCACGTGACTGTAGCATTCGAGTCTATACGATAAGCCTTATTGGGAAGTAGGGACTGATTATAAGATTACTAAATTATCATTTGCAAAATATCTAAACGTTGCAATGTAGGTACGATTGGAGCATGTATTTCCGTATGTAATTTAACGTTAAAATATGACTCAAAAATGCAAAACACTTGGATGATATCACAGCAAAGACTATCAAATGAGTTATTATTAGCCTATAGGGCATCTAATCTAAAAAATAAGGAATATAAAACTATCTGGAAAGAAAGACACATACAACCCCGATCTCTTCAAAGTGAGAGTGAACAGGCTTCTTCTAGGTAAGCTCGCTCCATCGTCGACTTTGTCTCTGTCATCTCTGACCTAGACTAGAGTCAAGAGCAAACCTATCTCAAATAAAAAAAAGAAGAAAAGCAACCAAAAAAATTTATACAAAATAGACAGCATCGCATCAGCTAATTCTAAGCTACTGTGTCTTACCGAATAATAATTATAATAATCATCTCCTTCAGACAGAAGGCTAATGACATCATAATGTGAAAATCAACTTTCCCAAAAGGTTGTACGAGATTACATCCACGGTCGACAGACGTTTCACGTTAAACCACTAATTGACATACTATTTGTAGATGATGAGGAAAATTGAGATTAAGCTACAGGACCAATCTTAGAAAAGAAGATATTAAACTAAGTATTACAATTCTATTATTATCCTTTTTATTATTATTATTTTTGGTTCTTTATGTTTCTTCTCATTTAAGAGAGGTTAAGAAACCTTACACACGGGTCGGGACCAAGTATGTAAGGCGAAATTTAGATAGAAAAGGTGGATGACAGTGTTGAAGAAGTCAGGAACTTTCGGGTGATGCGACAGGTGTTAAGGATGGTGGCTTTTTGGAGCATGTAAAGTGTGTAAGTAGGCATCTGTAGGGTGTTAAGGCTTTGTGTGAGAGATTTTGGTATTACGCCTGTAGATGAAAGAACAATGGGGACAATATGAACGGTTTGCGCTTTCCATTGGGTTTTAATTTCTATGGCGAGATCTTGATACTTACTGAGCTTTTCGGAAATGGTGGTTTGAATATTGTGTGAGTTAGGTATTGCTATATCTATCAGATAAACTGTTTTATTGGTTTTGTCATGAACGGTAATGTCGGGTCTATTGTAATGAATAGTTTTATCTGTTATTATCGTTCGGTCCCAGTAAATTTTCTGATCTTTACTTTCTAATATTATTTCTGGTTTATATTTATAATATGGTATCATTTCACTAACTAGTTTATATTTATATGCTAACTGTTGGTGTATAATTGCAGCGACTTGATCATGGCGGTGTTTATAATCAGTTTGTGCAAGTGATTTACACGCTCCTGTTATATGTTGTATGGTTTCAGAGGCAGTGTTGCAATGTCTGCACAAGTCAGTCTGCTGATGTTGGTCCTTTATGATGTACTTTCTGTAATTACGAGTAGCTACTATTTGATCCTGTATGGCCAGCATAAAACGCTCGGTCTCGGGAAACAATTCGCCTCGTTTGAGCCATTCGTTCGACTTAACTTTGTCGACGTGTGGCTGGCTCAGGAAGGCTCGGTGTCTTCCGTGTAGGGCTTTTGCAGACCATGCTGCAATTTTTTCTTGTGTACTTATAATGTGTTCATTTATTTGCGTGTTCCTGTTTTGTAGGTTTAGTGGTGTAAGTTTTTTATCTGTTTCCGTTACCTGTTTGTGTAGTGATGAAAGTTCTGATTTGTTATGGAAGTACGCTCTGAGTGAAAGTATCTGTTTGTTGTGTAAATTGTGTATGTCTATTAATCCTCTTCCTCCTTCTTGGCGTGGCAGTGTAAGACGTTGTATGCATGATTTTGGATGGTGTTTTCTGTGTTTGGTGAGAACTGTATTGACAGTGCGCTGTAGTTTTTTGATATCAGTCTTTGACCAGCGTATAATTCCGAAAGAATATGTGAGAATAGGTATTGCAAATGTATTGATAGCTTTAATTGTGTTTCTAGAGTTTAGGTTGCTTTTTAAAATAAGGTTGAGGCGGTGTGAGAATTTTTTGAGCAGTTCTTGTTTTGACATCTTTTGTTGTATCTGTCTGGACTGCTTAAAACCTAGATATTTGTATGTACTCTGTTCATCCATTGGCTCGACCGATTCACCTGATGCGAGTGTGTAACTATTATTTTGGATTTTTCCTTTTAAAATTGATAAAATTTTGCACTTATCTACTCCAAATGACATGCAAATATCGTCCGAAAATTGTTGTGTTGTGTCAGCTAGTTGGAAAAGCCCTTTATTGTCAGCTGCGTATAACTTTATGTCATCCATGTACATAAGGTGTGTAAGGGTGTATTGTGTGTCATTGTTAGCCAGGGTGAATCCTGCGTCTGTTTTATCAAGCAAGTGTGAGAGTGGATTGAGTGCCATGCAAAACCACAGAGGACTTAGAGCGTCTCCTTGAAAAATTCCACGTTTTATACAGATTTTATTATTATTATTATTAAAAGCTAGCCAATAAGGAACCGAATAATTCAGATGAAGAAGAAAAATGTGATGTTAATTCCTTTAAAGCTGATCAAAATCAAATAGTAGATACGTATGGACAAATAGCAGGTGATCAAAATCCAATTCCAACTAAATCAATATATGATCATAATATTTTACTAAAATCGATCTACCATGTTAATTGGGGCCAAATAAATATTATTCCTAAGCACCCTTATGTATATATTGGCTTCATATAAACAAAGCTAATTGTTTAGCCACTGACCGTATAGAAATATGCCGTGGAGTGGTTTACGTACAAACATATAGTTGCTTAATTTCACTAGTGGAAAACTTTTGAGGACAAACTATGTTCGTAATCAAATACAGAAGCAACGAGGAAAACGCTTTGATTGATACATCTGATTTTTTTTAAAGCTAGAGAGTTCGTATTGTTGATGGCTATCGGGAAAGTGATCGATCTTCAAGTAATAAATTATTCTTAGATTTTTGGATTGCAAATAGAGATCGCAGGAATAGGCAGGTCAGTGTTAATAGATTTAAAGAAAACTCACAATTTATCTCATGTGACGAAACTCTTTGAAATACAATGTATACAGCATTATCTATGGTGTAAGATCCACAATTTAAAAAATACTAATATGTTTACTTTTTAAAAAAGCCACATAATGTCGTAATATAAGGACGTCAAACTAATTTGCAATAAACGTGTGTCCGACCACAATCTTAGCTCTAAGCGAATTACTGAGGACACAATAAAGCACGACTAGTGTTCTCACAGCCACAGCTTCGCCAGCGCAGGTTCGTGTCTTTCTCTCATTGTTAACATTCAACGATTCATTATTGCCGAAGACCGCTAACTATTGCGAGGAATAATCAAATAGAGTGATTTTATGACGAAACCCTGAATTTTGATAGATATTTTAATGGCTTTTAATTTTAGGCATAATGGAGGCTAAAATTAGACTGAAGCTTGGTTCTCGCGACTTTCAGACCACAAGCCTATAACGCATATATTAGCATATGCTTAAGTTACTAAACTTCTTAATAATTGGCTAATCGGCGTGTCTGGAGTAAATTCAATAAAGTGTAACCTCGAAAATTATAGATATTACAACTACGTGTGGTTGATTTATGATTCGCACTTTTCAAAGTACCCATGTTATTTGGAGCTTTTTTGTCTGGACTTGGTCTCCACAAAGGATTTGTGCTTCTTAACATACGTTAACAGATTATTCTTTACAAATTTCATCTATATCTTCGAAAACTCCAGGTTTGTCAGCATTCATTATTAGGATCCTCTATATGCTTAAGTTCTCGTGAACATGAGCTTCTCATTACATCATTAGTCGTTATAGGCTTGAATCTATAATTTCCTAAGTCGGCCACATTTCAGTAACTGCCTACCTACCGTTTACTCAAGTCTGTCTGACGGCATAGCATGTTTATTTTTAGAACTCAATATATTCAGAGGACGATACAAGTTGAGGCATCGTGACCGCACGTAACACCCTATATGTAGATTTAGAATACTTAATCAGCATGTATAAACATCTGTGTCGTCACAACTCGAGGTGTTGTAATAGTGACGTCGGTAACAGTTGTTAAATCGGTTCCGTCTATTACGGCGCTTGTATTTGATTAGCCCTTCGTGAGTAATTTTAAGTTAACGCAATAGGCTTTGAGATTTTTCACTTGCATGAATTTTATGCATTATATCTTGCAAAAGGGCGATCAGTCTTGTGTTTAAATGTTTATGCTATTGTGTAATTTATGTATTCTTTTACTATCAGCATATTCAGATGTGATATGGGTGGTCATTGTCCATGGTCTATGGCCTCTATGGGCTATGGTCATCATTATAGTCACATTAATTTAGAATTTTAGACGGAAACTGCCAGTTTCAACCTGAGTAGTGAGTAGATAGCTATTTGTTTCATTATACAAGGTGGAACAGGATGATTGACATTCCTTTAAACCACGTAAAGAGAATCATGTTCTTTACCCGTATACAAAAAATCAATCAAATCCAATGAATACTTTTCGGTCCAAATTTTACGAGTATGTATTTTCTCCGCTCTTCTTCTTTATGGAAACAGCCACACCTTTTAGGCAAAATCGATCATATTATTCGAAGTTCTTTAACATCCATTTTAAATGTGGCATTGGACGACCGTGCGTGGCTGCAAGCCACACTACCCATTCGTTTTGGTGGGCTCGGCGTCCGCAAAATTTCTAGTGTAAGCCTATCGGCGTTCCTGTCCTCGGTCCACAGCACCGAAAAGTTAACCGCAAAAATCTTAGCCCCTTCTCAGGTTGATTCTAAAGTGCCGTGTTTGACCGATGCGGTGAACGCCTGGAAAATTGATTGCCTGGATACGGTTCTGCCCGAGAACCCGTCTTCCCAGAGACAGTGGGATGAGCCGCTCTGCAGGTTGGTACGGAATAAACTCATTAATACGTCCACCAATACTGCTGAGCGTGCCCGCCTGCTGGCTGTGGGTGAATGGGAGTCGGGCCTCTGGCTTCAGGCGCTACCATCACCCAACATAGGCACTATGCTGGGTAACACCACATTCCGGCTCGCTACATGTTTGCGTCTGGGCGCTCCTTGCGGAGCTCCACATCGCTGTCAATGCGGTGAAGGAGTCGACTGCCTCGGACACCATGGCCTATCCTGCACCAAGAGCGCTGGTCGTATGGCATGGCACGCCAGCATTAACGACATCATCCGTCGGGCTCTTGTCACCGCCGGGGTGCCAGCTGCTTTAGAACCCAACGGCTTGGCACGCGACGATGGGAAGAGGCCAGACGGAATGACCATAATGCCTTGGAAGTTGGGTAGGCATTTGGTGTGGGATGCAACCTGTGTCGACACCCTCGCGCCATCCCATCTTCCTAGCACGGCGGGCTGTGCTGGGGCGGCTTCTGCAGGTGCAGAAAACCTCAAACGGCGCAAGTATAACAACCTCAATGGGAGCTATATGTTTCAGCCGTTTGGGGTTGAAACACTAGGGCCGTGGGGTCCGAGTGCTCATCGAGTATTTCGGGACATCGCTAAGCGGTTGGTCGACTCTTTACGGGACCAGAAGGCTGGCCTATTTTTAGCCCAAAGAATCAGCATTGCCATTTAGCGTAGCAATGCTGCCAGCCTTTTGGGCACTTTTCCCATTGACAGCGATGCGGACGAAGTTTTTGATACCCAATGAGCTCTTCCCCCTTTTTTTATTTTAATTGTATACTTGTACACAATATATATATTTTAGTGTTATCTTGTACCTATGTAGTAATTGCCTATTATAGAATAAATACTAATACATAGATACATGAATACTTTAGCCACAGGAAATTATTTTTCATTTTTTTATTTTTCAACATGATGTGGATCTGAGTTCTTAATAATAGGTAAACATTGCCGCCGCCGCGCCCCACACCCCGCACCGCACCGTTGGTCAGTGACTTTTCGTAGATAGAGTATGTTTAGTTTTTATGCAGTTGATTTTGATATTTATTTTGTTTGAAAACTGCATTTTTTTTAATTTTCCATTAACTACGTTACATTACTTCGTGTTTTAAAATGTTTCGATGGACTAGTACTGTGTTCGTTTTAATTTAATGTCGTACGTCCAGATCCACATTGTATAATACTTTGAGAACCTATATTTACGACACATTACGGAAAATAACGAACTCCAAAGAAACAACTAATATCTCCAGTGGTCTCATTAAAACATTTAAACGTACGCTTACGACCTATGAACCACCGCCATTAGTTTTTATCGACAACAACAAAGACTGGGTCGATCGTGATGCGGCTCCTAAACAAACCTCCGTGGTACGCCGATACTGCAATGTAATGACATAAACACTGCCCATACCAAACAGGACTACATAGTCACACGTAGAACTTTGTAATAGATTGCGAATCTAAGATTTGTGGGGACGAAGAAAAAAAAAAGAGTATTTATGAGGATAGCTACTGAGGAATACGACCAAAACATCATTGTGTTGCTGTTTTTTGACCATGTCGGTCTCAGCATATACAACCTTTTCAATTTATAGAGCTTTCTATGTTCGATACATCAAAATAGGTAATAAAATAGCTGTGTGTATGTGTGGACTGAAATCTACAACATTATAATTATGTAGATACATCGCTAAATAAAGGATGGGGCAATGCCTCGGAAAAGGCTGTTTCATTTTCATTCAAGACTCAAGAAGATAAGAATACTGCCCGTTTAAGGGGGAAGCGCTAAGGTAGCCAGCGAAATTAAAATTTTCTTACGATTTTTGCAACTTGCAGTTCAGTGTTTGGGTATACATTGATAAAAGCATTATTGGCGACCGTATCAAATATGTATTTACAGAATTATAATCATTAGAATCAGTAATACAACTCGTTAGGTTAGTATAATCCTCAAACGTCAAGATTTCATGAAATAGTCATTCAATAGAATTACTTGGTCTTAAGGAGTTGATGACTATAATGATTATTATTCTGTAAACACATATTTGTTACGGTCGCGAATCATATTTTAATCAACATTCAACCTAATACTGACATTGAAAGAAAAACGTAAGAAAATTTGGATTTCACGGGCTACCCTGACGCTTTCGCCCTAAAGAAAAATAGCAAAAAACAATACAAATCTGTAACGTGTCTAGTTTGACAACGCGCAACTGGTAAACCATTTGTATGGGCAAAGTAACAATGTCTAGAATAAGGTAATTCCGTCCTATTTAAAGAGACAACAGGCACTTTGCAACGACTTTATTACATGTTTAAAAGATGAACTCAGAGTAACTTTGTCCATACAAATGGTTTACCATAGTGACACAGTCAGAGATGTAACTGCAAGTGAATGACCGCTTACGCAAACACGATGGGCAGCAGTAGCCTTGGCCTGTTTACGTTTTAATACAACACAACAACGATTTCTGTAAGATAGGCTCATGAAAGTGGTTAAAACAGCTAATGAAGACAAAGATATAGAAGAAATTTTTGTTAGTAAACCTTTAGCAATATACAATTTCATATATCCTACTGTCGAATGAATCAGTAACATAATCTTGATCCGTTACCCAACTTATCTATCTATCTTTTTCTGTAGGGTATCTGTAGGGATAGTGGGATATCTATAGGAACTTATTAAGCCCGTTCTAAATTGTTTGTCTGTATATTTTCCTCATAAAATCTTGGAACTATTAAGCGAGTTGGTGAAGGCTTCAACAAGGACGATGATTTCCAAATAAGGAAAGAAACAAACTAAGAATATACTCATTTTACCTTATTTTACGAAACCAGGAAGCAGTTTTGTAGAACAATAAGTTGTAGTGACGAAATTGACTATTGTTTTGCCATCTTCACCTTTACTTCACTGATGGATGAAATAATCATAGAGACTGTAACTCATTAGATGTTATAATAAACAGCCCATAATATAATTTATCTTTGAAAGATGGAAATTCGAAATAATTAACTTCTCCTACGTAACTACTGACATTAACATTTCCTAGTTATATAACAACATTGGCTACTTCATGTTGTCTATTGATTCCTCTATAATGATGACATGAACTATGGTATTTTCAGACATAAGTATCAGTTTATTTTATGCGGTAACTGTTAGATTGATGGGTCCTAAACTTTAGCGACAACACTAATCTACAACATTTTCATCTTCTAGTTTAGCTCTTATTTCGAACAGTGGCTGTAGTGACACGAGTGTAGTCGCTATAGTAAGTATTCTAAAATGAATAGTAGATTGGTATACAGTATACTTACTATTACGAAAACTACGATTGTAAAACTGTGCTACTTGCGACGACGATGATAAAAAAGGATTTAATCCAATGATTGTAAACCCAACCGAATCAAAGTGCACATAAACGCGCTAATCGTATCGTAATTTTCAGTGCTAGAGCTTCAATTGAGAGGTTTATAAATGCTCACGGTCGAGATAGTAAAAAGAGTTTAGATAAGATTGATAAAAACCTGATGAACTTACCTTTATTACTTGCTGGCCAGATGTTATTCGTCGCGTTCTTTTTATTATTTTTGTTCTCTCTGAACATGAGAATATCCGGTACCTTGTTCAGTTTATTGTCCTTCGGTATTATATCCGGCGCTCGATCGACGTTTACTCTCACGAATTCACCTTTCAACACTTTGGGCTGATTATCTTTTAATACTGGAGGCTGAGGAGCTTTAGGCTTCTTGTGGAACAGTCTCTTCCTGTCTGGCTTTGATGGGATCTCTATATCAGTGTATATTATACTGTCTATTTCACCAGTCTCATTGACATCGTTCCTTATTCCAATCAGACTCATGGGCTGCTCGTATCGATTGTTTAAGTTATTCTTCTGTTGCACCGATATGTGTGTTATGCCATCGTTATCCGTAGTTTGCATTAAGTCGTAATCATTACGACCCTTGTCAAATAAACTATAGTCGTCCATACTATTCTTTCTGCTTTTGAAAATGTCATATGTTTTCTTTTTTGAAAATAAATTTTCACTGCTCGAATAGTTGTTCGTGTTTTTCGTCAGTCGGTTCCGCATTTTGAAGTATTTGTATGTGAAGTATATCCTCTTGAAGTCCTGCTCGTTCTCGAACTTGAGCGCAATGGCTTCTTTGTTCAGGTTTTTGGCTATGTAAAAGACTAGAGTATTGTCACAATTGGGATAGTTCTCGATATTGACACAATTCGAAATGTCATCTATTGAGATGTTTTCACATTTGGTAGGTTTAAGTTCTGTGTAGTCTTTGATTTGTTTTTTGTCTTCGTCTGTGATATCTTCTTTAGTGAGTAGTTGTAGTTGGTCCTTCTCGTTGAAGCCGACGACGATATTGTAGGACTGTAGGGAGGTTGGTTTGCAGATGGTCATGATGTCGAGCTGTTGGCTGGTGGTGTGCATTTTCTGCCGCGCGACCATGGCCGCGAAGCCGCCTGTCCGGGCGGTTTTCTTTACGGTCATTGTTCTGTAACAAAAGAAAGAAAGGAATTAGTAAACAATATTATCCATTTATACATATTAGGTTTTGTTTTCCTAATATTTCTTACATTCATGCAAGCAATCATAAATAGATATATCAGCGTAATACATGTTCAATAAATTTAAATCTAGCTGCGATTAATGTTGACCTACTAATCCTTTTCAAGTTAACGTTATAAAAGGAATTTATTGCATCCATTTTATGCATTAATTTCAAAATGCAATTAGAAAGTATTTCTAAAAACCAATTACTGCAAAATCTAGCGGACTTAATCGTCAAAATTCTCATAAAACAATATAAAATGAATCTGTAATAGACGTGAATGCTTCGAATCTAATCGATGTTCAAATAATTGCGATCAATCACAGACTGCATGATATTTGAAACGATTCCAATTCGATCCTAGTCTTAAACGATTGGCAATCTATTTCTAATCGATTAACTATCAATATTGTTCAAATGTGTTAGCGTTTTAAGTTTAAAAGCAAACGTAATTATGACTTTAACACCTTTGCTTTCACTTACTTTCTTCAAATTTTTGCGCTACGAAGTGATAGCATTGGCTACTCTAATGGAACCTAATAGCTTTGTGTAAACTGCACCAAAAATCATATTTCACACATACATACACTCACGTCTTCTTCCCATGGGGGTAAGCAGAAACTACAGAACGCCACCTCCTACGATCCTTACATTCTCCTTTTGCTTCGTTTACGTGTACATCAGGAGCTAGACCACCACCTCTTAAAGCAGTATTATTTTAATCTTACTTGAGTGTGGGAAAGAGATGGAGCTAGACGTCTTGTATAGCTTCATCTCTTTCTCACACTGAAGTAACATTAAAATAATACTGCTTTAAGAGGTGGTGGTTGGCCCCCTTGTCATACTCGCACACCGGTTGCAATGACTTCGTACTTGATCTTACTGAAGCACCTCATATCCTCTTCCATTTCCTTTGATTTGCAGATTTAAGTTATTAGTTTGTCTTCTACAGTTTTAATTCGAACTTGAAGTATTAATTCTCCTTTCTATCGAGGTGTCTTGTACGTAAGACACTATATTATGGTACTAAATCATCAATGATTATACAAGTCTGAGTAGGTAGCTTTCCTCGCAGCGTATAAGCAAGTACAGCTTCTAGTTCACTAAATGTCTCATATGTCAACTTATCAATCTTTTTCTAAGTTACTTTTTCACCAGTTACGTCTCCAACAGATTATACAACACCATTTTTCCTCATCTCACCACTAGAAGTTCTATTAAAATTCTTAAATGAAACAAGTATGTGTAAGAGAAAGCGTAATAATAAAAAAAAACAATAGTTTGTCGTCAGCGTGCGACATCAGGTGCAAAAACACTTCCTACAGATGAGCAATGAATTAGAGAACATAATTATGATGCGGTGAAAGATATGAGCGATGTTATCCAACTGTGGTGTGAAAATAAGGAGGTTATGTAAAGTATTTCAAAATAAGCTTGTGTCAAGTTGGCAAGGATCTTGTTACGTACTACGAATTGCCTACTTTCTTTGAGTTGACAAATCTGTGTAGTTATTGATGATGTTTGTATAAGTAATGGGTATTGAAGTATTATGTTTTGCAATATTTTGTGTTAAATCAATCATGACATTGGACAGAGTGTAGCAATTTTTGTGCAAAACAGTGGAATGAATGTCCTCTTAAAATAGCTCTGTATCTAAAGAGGACTTTACACCCTGTTTATGTTACTAAAGGCTGCTTAACTTGACTGTGGAGCGTTGCACAAAAAAGTAATACATAATTTACATAACCACCTTCAGATGGTAACAGCCATCAAATCTTACCACAGCCCAACGAGTACTAATACCAATTAAACCATACATTATATAGCCCGATTACCAGCACCATAATTTAACCGCTAATGCCCACATCTCGAACCACACTTCCAGATGTTTCCACAACAATAGTACCTCTATGAGAGATCACTTTACATAATATCTAGTGCATTTCCGGCTTATAAGAATCCGAGTTATAAACCCGAGAAACTGGGTGAACTTTGTAACCCACTAGAACATTAGCTTATCTGATTACCGAGGTATTGTTGGTCACAATAGTAATTATGAATTATCATCTGCAATGGGGCTTTACTTAATTCAATTTTAGTTACGAAAATTTCATGTTTTCTGGGTTGTTTCGTTGCGAAATTGAGTTATGTACGTGTGATTCCGCGGATTTGGCAAACGCGTTTTTGAAGTTAGCCTATTGGCGTGAGGTAATGAATGATTTCAATGTAAATTTTACAGAATTAGTTTTAAATAGTGTTTAAGTGTAGGTATAAACAGATTTACTGTTATAGAAGTATGAGGAACAGGGTGTAAAGTTCACTCATCCTCCGACCAGACGGGTTTTGTGTCTGGTGGTCAACTGTCCGACGGTTGATGTAGGGATGTTGTATATATGCTAGTCGCGCGGTAAACTCTGTTTGCTCGATGCAGGATTTTGCGTGACGTCAGTGTGATGCGTTCCAATGTGGCGATGTAGATATGCCGCCACACTGGTAATGAGTTAAACTTGGTGGGTAGATCAGAATCTTCAGAAAAAACTAAATCACAGGAAATTCCTGAACTAGTCTCGGAGAAACAAAGCTTTTAAATATACAGGGTGTAAGGGACAGCCCTCCGCAAACTAACAGGGTGCATTCAGTTCCTTATTATTCCACCGGAAATATTTTCAGGAAAATTTTAATTTTTTTATCGTATATTCAGTTACTAAACTTTTATTACCATGTAAACTTACATTATCTGTACGTAGCACTCCATTCATGTAAATAAAACGACTAAAATAAAAAAAAATCAGCAATGGATGTTGAAATACTCGGCGGCCGAAGGCTCACTGCACTGCCGTGCGTTACGCGCATTTTGCCACGGTAACGATACATTGCGTGTGAGGTAATAAAACAAATCAGGTTTATTGGATTCCCATAACGTTCCTGAAATAATTTCATATTCCGGTCATCTTAGTATGACATATTGAATTCACCCCATCAGTCTGCGGAGGGCTGTCCCTTACACCCCGTATTTTTTTGTACCGTACATACAAAAACCAATAATCTAGTGATTTTATTTTATTTTAGGTATTTACACGGCAGTTGTGATTGGAAACGCCGGGAGGGGACGCCCTAGGAAGACTTATAGTGACCTTATTGGTGATGTTCTTCAGAAAGGTCAGATGCGTAGTACTCGCAACCAGCGTGCGTGTATGACCAGATGTATGAACGTAAACAAGGCAAAAGGAGTATGTAAGGGTCGTAGCAGGTGGCGTTCTGCAGTTTCTGCCTACCCCCATGGGAAGAAGACGTGAGTTTAAGTATATTTATTTTATTTTATTCTATTATGGGACTGGAACATAACTGGCGGAATGTGGGTGTACTTTAAGTACACCTCTGCCCAACCCTTCGGGGAGACAAGGCGTAATGTTATGTATGTTTATTCTATTCGGGAAACTTACAGCTAGCGTATACAGTGTTCTTAAACAATATGAAATTGAAGGCCATTCACAAGTTTCCATTGATAAACCATAAAACCATAAACTATTGATTAAAAAGATTACTAATAGTTAGAAGTACCATTTACCGGAAAACAAATTTTTCGCCGCAAACAGATATGAACAAGTTGGCGATACATTAACATTAATAATGGCTTATTTTACATAACACCGATTTCCTCATTGTAATGTGATAAGAGAATGGTGGCGCATATTAATTATTATATGTACGTATGATACTGAGGCATGAGGCCAGTATGGACCGTAATTTTATTAAACAACTAGCTGTGCCCCGCGACTTCGTTCGCGTGGAAGTCGTAAGATACACAATATACTAAAATAACAGCCACATTTTTATAAAACTCCCCGACCCGTCGCGTTGCATCACCCGCCCGCGCTATTACTTCGTTTTCGCTTCAAGTTCTTTTTGACTTTTTTCTTTTTGCTTCGCTCCTAAGGGTCGTGGCGTGATTTACCATAACTATACTCGAGAATTGAGCTACCAAATACAAAACAAAATTTTCTAATCCGACTTTTTGTTCACAATTTTATGGGTTTTATTTTTTTTTTTCGCGGAACCCTAATTATTTTTTCTAAAATAAAAGTAGTCGTAGTAGTAGTAGTAGTAATGTCTCTCTGTCTATTTGTTCCGGCTAATCTCCAAAACGGCTGAACCGATTTTGACGGGACTATCACTAGCAGATAGCTGAGACAGCTGATGTTATAAGGAGTAACTTAGGTTACTTTTATTTTAGAAAAAGAATTAGGGTTCCGCGCAAAAAAATAAAACCCATGGAATTCGAAACGGCTGGACCGATTTTGACGGGACTCATTGGTAGAAAGCTGATGTTATAAGGAGTAACTTAGGGTACTTTTATTTTAGAAAAAGAATTAGGGTTCCGCGCAAAAAAATTAGAACCCAAGAAATTGTGAACAAAATCCGATTCAAATGGGGAAGTATTGACATCCACGCGGGCGAAGCCGCGGACAACAGCTAGTAAATAAATAATCATTTATTAATATTTTACAAAACTTTGATTGTGATGTAATTTTTCTACATCAATTGATCAACTCAGCTTATCGCAGTCTACTGCTGGACATAGGAATCTCCTAAGTTGCGCCCGAACACTCGGTAGCGAAAATATATCGCTACGAAAATGCTACGAAAAAACGTAGCGGTCTACGAATTTATAACCTCAAAATCGAGTTCAAAAGCCCCCGTCAGTCGGGAAGAAAGAAGGAGACAAACAGAGAGTGAGTGAGAGAGAGTTAGTGTAGCCTCCCGGCAGTCCAGTTAAAATGCTAACAATTTCAAAATTTCCTAGAATACAAAATTAATTGTAATAACAACGAAGACGCGGAAACAATTTTCACAAACTGTCGTCATCATCACTGGAGTTCACATGTAGGCATTGTACCTACTGTTTTCACTGTAACAATGCTTGTTCTCATAATTATACAGTTTGATATCACGTCACTATTAAAATACAGAAAGCACCTGTTTGTTTGTCTCTGGCTGTTATTATATGTGATTACTTGTATAATTTGGGTGGTACGAAATTAATGTTTTGTCTAGTTTATTTTTATGAAAGTGCAGCATATTAGATGATAGATAGATTACCTACATAAAGGTCGATTATTCACGGTCAGTCCATCATGCCTAATGACGTGATGTACATCCAAAATTTGATCGTGAATGTTAAATTCCGTTGGCGTTCCGTTTCATTTGACTTTAGTCGTTTGGAGCCACGCCAAAAAGCGCTATCGTGAATGACCTTTATACCTACACCCTTCAATCAATAACTCTCGATCGAAGACTGCACCAACAGCTGGCCTTTAACTATCCTTATAAAAATAAAAGACGACATTTTTTTTTACTTTTGAATGGAAGGAGATCGCGCGTCTCATAATGTTGTTTCATGAAATAGCAAAAATACTATCAAGAGAACGATTGCAGATTGCATTTCATTAGGCTTCTAAATTCAAAACATAAATCTATTTTTAGAACGTAACCCACTAGCGCCATTGACAGTAACATCGCTAATTGGAACTACATTACTAAAGCAGGGCAGATATTCTCGACATTGTCGGGACACGGCCATTTAAGGTGAAGCTATAAATAGCCCGTCCTTTACACTAGGTCAATGACTATAATAGTCAGAACGTATGTGGACGTGGCTCTTATCCTTATACATCTCTTCCGAGATATAAAAGGGCAGAACAGAGTGGTAGACCTCGCTAAAAAGAGATGGAATGACCCCTCTAGGGTTGCTAGAGCTAATATTATATAGTGATATGGATAAATAAGCTAGTAGTATACCTTGACTTCTAAACAGAAATGGTGCTAATGATCTATGAATCAGTGAGAAATGTTTTAGAGCTTAGTTTCTATCGTAATATTCAGTTGACGACTTATACTATTTACAACCCGTTTAATGCTAAATTTTCATTATCAGTAAAGAAAATTAAGCCACAGGAAACACCTATTACTAAAAACCACGGAAAATCTCACGTAAAATTTTTCCAACGATTTATTCAAGAGTTTTTGTGTCTAAGCAATTTGCCGTCCAATTTGATTAGATAATCACAATAGAAGGTACATAACATAATTACGAGACTAATCACTACTCAATAAAAACCTTACTTAAATCTTCGGTTTATCCAACCATCACTACCACAGTCTAATAAAAAGTTTATAATGAACATGACAAAAACAAAAGCCGGTGGCAACCCTATTTGTAAGTGCAAGGACAAGGACAGGTCATACGGAAGCAATACAGTCGCCTGATCGCAATGAACTGTGAAATTAATTCGCAGCTGTTGAGTGCATCTGTTTTACGGTATGTAATTAAGTGCATCAGTATGGGATATAATTAAGTGCGTTCTTGAAGATGATTGGGCATTCTAGTTTAATTAAGCGTGAACTGAAATTCCCTTGATGGGGTCCGTTAATTAGAGATTATTTAATTCTAGATAATTTTTTTTTGCATGATTAGTTTGTTGATGAGATTTGTAAACAGAAATAGCAAAGGGCAATTGAAGTTGAAGAAGAAGTAACTTTGAAAAATACAAACATTTCGTTTCTTCTGTTTCCCCTGTTCAAGAATTAAAGATTATTTATAATAAAAGTTAAATAAATAAATATTTTTTTATTGACAGAGGCCACATTGACCACATTTATGGTTACAGAAATCACTATGAAGCCTCTGAATCCCATAACTAGATAAAAACCTGTATGTATGACCCAGCGCCTAATTCCAAATTTATTACAATTTTTTATTCCAAACACTTATAGAAAACAGAATATCCAGCCAGGTTGATTCTTAAAAGAAAATTAATTATAATATTAACGAAGACTAAGGTATCAATACAGTTACGATCTTTATAATCAATTAAATCGCTTTATCAGGACTCTATTACTTCAAAATTATAATTTTCAGAACATAAGAGAAATAATACTCAATAGCTTCCAATAAAATGCTGTTTTATTCCAATTAAAATGTTATAAAATGTCTAATGTTATATTGTGTATGTTATTCGAATATACTAAAGCAATATTATTTAGCCGCAGGCAACAATTGCATAAAGGTGCCTGCAATTAAATAATTATCACCCGTAACTATTCGCATTGCCGTTTACAACATATTCAACGGATCAGATACATACAAGCTGTCAAAATAATAAAATTCGAAAAATAAAAAATACAATAATTTGTTAATGAGAGAAAATTGGCGCCAAATCGACGACCCGTAACTTAATTATCAATTTTTTTTAATTTTGGCTAAAAAATTGCGTAATAAACGTGATGTTATTTTATCATTAAACATTACGTTACGGGCTAATTGCTTGATCATGACATTTAATTTAATATTTCACATACCTAACGAGACCTAACGTGATATTTATGCATTTTTTTATGAAGCAAAAGCAATTTAGAATGGAACTCAAGGGGCCATTTCTGTAAAAAAACATAGAATAGAATACTGTTTATTATGTACGTCATAAAAATTATAGATATAAATGTAGAAATTACACACCAAAAAAAATCTCAAAAAAAAAACAACACAAAAAGAATCACATATAAACGATTTCGATGTAATTAATTAAGGGCAAAGTGGCTAGCTTTTTAATCGCTTAATAGTTTACAACAACACGTCAGAATAACTTTGATTTAAAACTCGCCTTGTTGCGTATACTATGGTCATTACTTACCTACTTATGAACGCAGTATAATTACTATGCAAAAATATCAAAAAGCAGCACTCCAGTCTTCAAGTTTTAATTACACATGCCACAATCTAATGAGGAAGCAATCTCTTAAGCAATTTGAAGCTAATTGTGTCCAATCTTGTTCTACAATTAAATAGACAAGCAACATCTACATCTGAAATCTCCACAAGAAAGCCAACTTTCTCGATCGTCTCTGGAAACTGCGATATCTCCCTGGGAATAGCACACAATACCCTTATTGTGTAACTAACCAACTTATTTGTACAACCACAATTGATTACATGAGCCTTATGTGATGGAAACAAAGCCTGTTGTATGTGGTGTGAGGTGTAGTGTTAAGTTGGTTTGTCTGCTGTGTTTGGTGTCACATCGTTAGAGCAATGGCTTATGTGACACTTTTAAAGTTTAATTCCAGTTAAATATAGGATTTGTCACTTTAATTACTTAGGAGTAATAAAATATTATTTAATTATTTATTTAAATGATAGACGCAAAAGTCAAAGCAAAAAACATAATATTTCACCTAGTTTAGAACATGAAATTTGTTTCAAAATGTATGCGGAATTTCTGTGACTTTTGCGGGAAAAGGAAAATTATTTTTGCCAAACGGTAAATTCAGGATGACCTAAGCTAAAAGCTACCAAATTTCCATCCATCCTATCTAAAAAACATAAAAAAGCATATTCTGTAAAGTGTATCGCGTCCAACGATTATAATGTATGTAGATAGATTCATTAACAAAAGTGAAAACTTCACCCGTACTGACGAGTTTCTCATTATAAAGATAAGAGGTTATATCTTCTTTCTTATGAACGCATTATGATTGCATTTCTAGGAAAGGCATCTCTCTGCCATTTCACTGTACAAATGACTAGGGTCCTCGTTTCCTAGTTATTGGCGAGATAAGTTCTAAAAAGCATATACGGAATAAGACCGTTTCGATTTGCTTTTTCAATATGGAGTTTATATATCTAATCATTTGTATGTAGATTATCAATGACGCGGAAGATCTAACCAAGAATTGGCTTTATGAATCTCTTTGATGATTTGAAAGTTCCATTGGTGATCAGATCAAGGCTTAGATTTATTTTACGATATTATCTATACGAGAGGTCCCAGACTTATTTTCTCATAGCCCACTTTCAAAATTTCATATCCCCCAAAACTCGACAAAAAATATGAAGATTAGATCTAACTATGGAAATTTGCGTTGGCTGCGTTAGACAGAGGTGTACACCCACATTTCGCATAATAGGAGGCGAGCCTATTGCCATCAACCGGGCACAAATCCAGACTCCGGGCTGCTACTGAGAAATTCCAGATAGAAAAACCCAATAACACTTTGCCAGACCTGGGAATACCCGCTTATACCCGGACAAATAGCCAGACTTGGTATCCTACCAAAAGAATTGGGCCCATAGAGTCCCAGACAGCTATAGGTATAGGTAAGTGCAACGAGAGCGAAGAGACGAATAACAAAAATTATAGAAAAAAACTGTACCTTAAGGGGGAAGCGCTAAGGTAGCCCGCGAAATTCAAATTTTCTTGCGATTTTTGCAATTTACAGCGCAGTGAGTGTCTGGGTGTATGTTGATTAAAGTATGATTCGCGATCGTAACATATATGTATTTACGGAATTATAATCATTAGAAACAGTAATACAATTCCTTAAGTTAGTATAATCCTCAAATGTCAAGATTTCATGAAATAGCCATTCAAGGATTACTTGGTCTTAGAGAGTTTTATTGATGACTTTAATGACGTATAAGTTACAGTCGCAAATCATATTTTAATCAACATACAATCTAATTGACCTGTAAATTACAAAAAAAATAAGAAAATTTGAATTTCGTGGGCTACCCTAGCGCTTTTGCGTTAATTGAATAACACGAATAGAATCCATGTTCAAACCTAGCTGCAAATTAGTCCTCTTTATTGTTCAGGTGTTTGAACTCAGTTCAATGACCTTTTATCAAACATATTCTGGGATTTCCAAACAACAGAACGCGTTAGGTAGTACCACATATATTTTTACATGGATAATAACTGTAACTAGGTTACCATAAGGTGTCTTAGATAAATATCATGGTTACTCTATTCAAGTAGCTTTATTTAACACCTCTTTACAACACCTTACTTGTCATGTTTTCTCAATAACTGAATGAAACTATAAGAAACCTACACCGATGATGTTTTAGAACCTTACGTCATTGACTTACACGTTTTCTATAAAATTGCAAAATAATTGTGAAAAAGTTAATTAGCCCCTTTGCAAAAGTATTTTTTTATTAAACCACCATTTTTATTAATTGTATAAGTTTTCATTACTCCTTATCTAGACATCTCTATTAGACGTTATCTCAGAGTTCACTTGCTTCTCACTTATATCGTACCCTTATTGCAAAAACCGATTACCTATCTGCGTTTTTTAACGGGTTTTGCCTGTAGCTTCGTCGTGACTGGGAGAGTCGATTGTTGTAATTATTTAACTTAGGTAATTTTGGTTAAAAAAAATGCAGATAACTTTGCAACAAGGGTACGATATTATCATCTTTCACACAAACCATCTTTTCATTGGTAATTTATCTTATGTTTACTCAATCATTGTTTGCCTAAATAAACGCCCTTAAACACAAAAGTAATTAAGTAAGGATTTATGAAATAAGTTTGGACATGTTAATAAACATTAGAAATCAATAGAAAGCGTTAGTCACCTCTGCACATAATTCGGAGATAATTAGCCAATCTTGTTTAAACGCGTTACCCACAGTTGCGCCTGCGCATTCCGACTGATTAACGCTAAAATGGATGCTCACACCGATACGTAACGTTTTAAGTTGTAATTAATTAATTATTTAAGGTTTTGTAATCAAATATGGCTAATACAATCATGGTCATTCTCATTTAATGTTTCTGTTTTGCAAATTATACAATGCCTGTGGAAGTGATTAATTAACTACGTAACAAAAACCTTCTGTTTTTTGCACCTTCTATTACATTTTTTTAACAGATTAAAAAAGGCTTTATACATTAGAGATTCATCAGAGGCTAGTTACAACCAATCATATTGATTTACGCAATAACTATAATAGAAGATATTGTACCTACCTACTCGACAGTGGAATATTTAAAAACTATGATTTCTCAGATAACAACATAACGATGATAAAAAGTGTGATAAATTGATATCACACGTAAAGTTATGCCACGGTGTGACAGACGTCTGCGCCGGCGGCGGCGGCGTCACAGACGCGGCAAGTTCTTCTACTTTTACTTTATTATCATGTCGAGAAAGTAGTGGGTGATAAACGTTCACGCGGCACCCATGTTCCATACTCACGCGTCACACATGTTAACAACTCTATATCAATAGACATAAAGCTCAATATTAATCGACAATAATGGTGGTTCGCTATCCCTTATAATTACGATCGTAGATACATCGGATGGCAGTTTCTTAGTAGATTAATGGCTTTGAAAATTGATGGCAATTTAATGCGCAAATTGGACTTTTGTTATGTCGCTATTATTTAAGCATCGAATGAACAAATAGGTGCACGGTGGTTGACCAGTAACCGCCGCGTAGTTAACCATCAGGAGCCATATTGTGACGTTCTAATGCCATCATGATTCCAGTCCGAAAAAGGGATGGTGCTATCGGTTATGTATAGCTCTGTCTCTCTCTCGCACTGGAATCATGATGGCATTAGAACGTCATAATATGGCACCAAGCTAGGTTCGTTATTTAATGGGTGGGTGGTTAGTTGTTTTTTGTGGAAAACTCATAAGATAGGTTAGAGAGGTTCTTGTACAATAATTTTCAATCAAACTCTCATTGGTCCCTTTTGACGAGAACAAACGTATGGTGTCGATTGAAATAAAACGATGCTTCATCGAATAAACTTATCATATCATCGAATGAATCCCTACAAATAATATAAACTTTATTGTTTAATAACTAGTTGTGCCCGCGGCTTCGCTCACGTGACTGTATATTTTATTGGCATTTTTAATCGTAAATTGAAGTCACTGTAAGTATATTCGAATATCCGAAAATTTGTTATTAACACATCTTTGGTTTAAGTATATAAACGAAAGAAAATAGTTTATTGTTCAATAAACAAAGCTACCAGGAAGCCAGGCATACAATACTGCTGACTAGCCACTTGCGTGAGATTGCGCGCGAAGCCGCTCCCACGGGCACCAGATGCCCGCGTCCGATGTTACACGATTATTTACGATGCAACCCGAACGGAATGCACTTGCTTGTTTATTGGCAGATTTGAATTTAGAATTATATTTAGTTACCTATTGGTTAAGTTCAAACGGCTCAGATGTTGGAAACGTATTGAAAATTATGCAACGGCTAATGATGTCTAAACCTGCGGGTACTTTGACATGATGATTACATTCTGAAAATGAAGTGTTTATAACCTCTTCGTAGTTTATAAAAACGGTTAACGTCAATGAGGTCATAAATAATTAAAAACTAATTAATATTCATAAAAGGATGTGCCTTCGAATAAATTATTCGAAAATTTGCATTTAGGAACTTAATGTTATGTAGGTAACACTTGTCGGTCAGTCCGTCATTTAAAGTATTATATGATATAATAGTAATAGTCGTCAATCAACGTTATCTAAGATTAACAATAATTATTTTTTTCGCGCTAAGCAATTAACAGGTTTAAATGGGTTATTAGAAGCATTCATTTCGTAATCTAGGTTGAATCTTTATTTATTAACCCGCAAGTTAGATAATCTAATTAAGACATTTCGTACATCGTAATTATAGAAGAATTTTGATGTGAATTCTTGATAAAGTATTCATGAAATAACGCATTTTTTAGGCGTGTCCATCTCACGGTGAAATATACAGTTTAGATACTTATGTATATTGTATTTAAAAGATCTTAAAAAAATCAGTCCTAAACAGTTGTTTCTCAAAAAAAGTTGCCCGGCAAATGTGAAACATCGAAATTGATGGTTATTGAAAGAATTTAGTGTTAAAGAAAACCAATAAATAAATATGGAGAAAAAATAAATTATGTATTTTAACTTACTGACATGATGGTCAGGACGTTTGCCGTCACGGCATACGAGTAGATTTTACTCTCAAGGCGCGCCTAATAGATGTTTCACATCAAAAGCATGATTGGTTTTCTGGTTTTCCGAAGCGGTCTAAATCTTAATCGTACTAATTAAAAACTTCGGTTTTATGTACCTAATTCTTATGTCATAATATAGACAGACAAAAGGGTTTTTTTTTGCTAAAATACAAAAACACACAACAAAAAAAAAACACAAAAACAACAAAACAAAAAAAATCAAACAAATGTCATGTATCATGTCATGTCATGTGTTAAACATTAAAATCTATACAAAAATCTAACTTCCTAATCCTGACCATTCATAGTTTTCTACGCACAAGACCGTTGACGTTATTAAAATTTATCATTTGTATAAATTAGTAGCAACCAGCCGATTTTTCTTGATAGAATATAAAAAGTGGAACACAACGTGACATCGAGATGCTAATCCGCGATAAGTGAGCGAATTTTATATAAACAGAAAGTATAAATTAGAAAATAAAACCGTCTGCCAGGTGGTCTAATGACTGTCATTTCTGAAAGAAGCGGCTGATACTGCACTCTACGTAAAAAAAGTTGCATAAATATCAAATGTGTTAGGAAAATCTTCAATAGTTATCTGAAATTGTTTTCATGGCTCCTTCAATTTAATTTTGTGTGTAAAACACAAAATTAAATTATTAAGTAGGTACATAAGTTCTACATAAATCTATACTAACATTAAAGCTGAAGAGTTTGTTTGTTTGAACGCGCTAATCTCTGGAACTACCGGACGGTTTTGAAAAATATTTTTGCATTTTATAGCCCAATTCGTAAGGAAGGTTATAATGCTATTTACTATCACGCTACGACACTTAGGAGCCGAGCAAAAAGAAAAAAAGTCAAAAAGAACGCTAAGCGAAAACGAAGAAAGAGCGTCAGCGGACGATGCGATGCGACGAGGTGGGGCGGGGGCCGAAATTTCACGCGGACGAAGTCCCGGGCAGAAGCTAGTTAAAACGGGATAAAACAAATTAGCAGTTTCTGAACAATGAAAGGCCTAGAAAATACTCACCGTTCCCCCTTCACCCTTAATTCTAACAAACCCTCCACTACGACTACTTCAAGCCATTTAAAATCAATTCCTCAACACAAGGAACATCATTTGCGCAGGCACTGGTAGCTGCATCCGGTTACACTGGAAAATGCAGATTTTGCAGTCTAACCGGATGCAGCTAGTATTTTACATGGAGCGACTGCCTATCTGACCTCCACAACCCAGTTACTGGGTAATACGATACCCCTTTGTAAGACTGGTTGCCAGACTTTCAGGCTTCCGACGACCCGTAACGACTGTCAAAGATCCAAGAATGACAGCCGGGACCAACGGCTTAACGTGCTTCGCGAGGCACGGAGAAGTCTTGGTATGTAAATATGGTCCACGGACCAACCGCGGCAAGCGTAGCTTAACCTGATCGATCGACCCGTGCGGCTGTTATTACTTAGCCACAAGCCCCTCTAGAATTCCACAACACAAGGATATGAATCATTAAACAATTCCCTATAATGATCGAATAAGTGACCCCTCGCTTGATCTTACAATATCAATAATACAACATAATCATAAATAACACATTGACAATTTGATGAGCGAGTGAGTATCGGAACAGCTCACGACATGCCAACATTAGCCACACGACTTCATGAATAGGTACAAATTATTGTGGACATGTATTAGAGGTAGTAACATAACATCACGCCTTGTTTCCCCGAAGGGTTGAGCAGAGGTGTACCCATAGTTCATCCACATTTCGCCAGTTATGTGTAAGTCCCATGTAATACGGGGCGAGCCTATTGACCACACCGGGCACAGTTCCAGACTCCGGGCTGTTACTGAGAAATTCCAGGCAGAAAAACCCAATAACACTTTGTCTGACCTGGGAATCGAACCCAAGACCTCATGCTACTATTACGCTATTATTATGCTTACTATTATTAGAACAACGAGGCAGTATTAGGTAGTCTTTAGTGTAAATGCGTCATTACTATTCTCTGTGTGTACAAATGACAACGAAATTATGGGCACTGCTTTTATAGGTGTAAATGATAAATGATTTTATTTCTGTAAGTAGGTTTATACAAACACTTTTACATGTCAAACATTTTTTTTAAACTAGATGAGGCCGGCGTTTCCTATCTGACTACTCTGAGAAGAAAGGCCGAAACAAACTCAGAGGTCACAGTCTCTTTTAAAGTCCAGACATAATCTTGGTCAAATCATGTGAAGACCATGTAGGTTGGTGTCTGAAATGGTCTTTTGAGGAAAGAACCACACAGATTAGTGGACCTGTCCAGTCAGTGCAAGCATCTGTCAGTAATCGTACAGCTCAACTTAAAAGTTAAGGAGCTTAACGATTCGACGAACAATACCAAAGAAAGGACATTTGGGTAAGCCGCATAATTTACTCAAACTGGCAAACTATGATTAAAGCTGAGAGAAAAGAAAAAGAAAAAAACAAGGACCCACAAATGTAAATGGGAAAGAACATCTACAGCCGATCCATTCTGTTAAATCTTATCGTGAAAACTAAAGTGAACTGAGCTTAAAGTGAGCTGTTAACAGTGTCAATCCGCGAGGGACTGACACTGTTGACAGCTCACTTCACCTACGTTTGCAAGGTGACATTTTTACAGAATAGAGCATCAGAAATATTTGTACAATATGTTATGTCACAGAAGCTTAATTGCGGCCCTTTTTGTATTCAGTTGGCAGTGAATTATTATTCACTGCCAACTATGGACAGCTGCAATATCAGAGGCACTGAAGATGCGTTGCCATCAGGCAAGGATGTGACGTCTCATGTGTCTGGGTGTCCAACATCTATAGATTTAGTGCACACAAAAGAAATGGCACAAGACAAAATCACAATTAAATGATATACTCGTATAGCTGGGCACGAATCGTGAGCACAAATTCCACATGAACTGTTGTTGCCATCGTCAGCGGGCTCGTGTATTCTGTTTTCTATCCGTTCTCTTCTAAGCTTGATCTTATATTAACCTCATTGCCCCTGCCCGTGTACGAATTGCCGTAATAGGAAATAAGATTCGTAAGGTTTAAAAGTGGTATTTGTGTTCACGACTCGTGCCGGCAACTATAGCAAATTACAGGAATAATAATATAAAAATACAAGCTATTTTGCCTGTAATAATCACTTAGTCCATCTAAGTGATTATTTCTCTACCTTTTATTGCAAGTCGCTAAGCCATCACATCCCTAATCACTTCTGGGAGTTCTTGTCTTGTACATGATTACTAATGAAGCAGCTGCTGCGTATTGTAAAGGGATTTTAATATAGCCATTAAAATGCTCAATGACAGCTATGCGACATCATACCGCAACCATCAAAATATCCGGCTGAATTACTGTTGAATCACTCATTTGGCCTTCTTATTGTGTTAGCCCCATAAAGAAAAGCGTGACCGTACATGCTCGTAAAGAAAAACATAAGTATTCAACATTCATTACTGAAGTACCTATATTCTAAAGCTCCAAGGATTGCTAATAAAACTCAAAGGTAGATGTAATCTAGGTAACTATCAACGCTAATGCCCAAGACCACGTCCAATGGCGGCGATGCGGCCAATAAATCACTGGACATCTCAAAATGTAAATAGACGGCAGGCGATTACTTCACTGTCCAGTTCCCGCTACACGATAACCGTAAGTGAATGATAGATACGCTCGAGGAAGTGTCAAGGCGTAGGCAAATGAGAAATAAGTAGAAAATGGCGTCTATGTGTGGTCCCGGCTCCCACAGGTGCGGGCTATAATGCCGTGATAAGGCGCGTTTTTGTACGCAAATGCGCGGGAGACGCTGATGTGACGTAATGCGAAGATGATTTTGACATTTCACGGCGATGGGGAAGTGAAGGTTTAACTGATTGTCTGTAAACTTGGGAATGTTCGAAAGGAATGCGGAGGAGTTTATGACCGTGCGAGTATCTAATTGCCGATTTTGCACGCTCATCAAAGTACTTTAGTATCTACATAAGAAGTTGATTACCTATCCAAAAGGGCTTTGTTCGGTATCCATACATCGTTCGACTAAGAAGCAACAGAGACGTGAATTTACTTTCTGTGATCTAAATAATGCTTATATTAAATTGAAACTAAATTAAAATCACAGACACTTCTGAGAATTGTAAAAAATCTAAAACACTTTCGGATTTTGAGGTTATAATTAGGCCAATAGAAACATACTAACTTAGCATTAATTACTGAAGATACATTGAATTTTATCTTTAAACGTTTCATTACATACTATTATGTAGTCAGAACTATACTTTCTTTATACTAATTTATTTATTTGTAGTTATGACTAGAAAGGGTTAGGCAGAGCGCCAGAGGTATACTGTAATTAATGTCAAACTGTCATCTGTCAATTATTTTTAAAAGAATACACGTAGTTTCTTGCCGGCTCTTCTCCATAGGAAATGAACAAGTGGAACCGTGCACCTAGCTTCTGACGTTTCAGTGCCCATGTATGTTTATGTGAAACAAAATATTTTGATTTTGATTTTGAATTCATTGACGACACTGACTTGTCGATGTTGCTCGTTTCACACAGCGCTGAGAGTTCTGAGTTTTGTAATTACGGAGTACACGACTTGGCTGTATGAGCTACAATACCCTTTGCAATGGCGCCGGGGAATAAGACCGAAGTGAATTACTTACTTTTTAAGATGTTTTTAAAATTCTGAAGTGTCCATTCTATTGTAATAATTGTAATGTCATCATCATCTGCCTAGCCTTTTCCCAACTATATTGGGGTCGGCTTCCAGTCTAACCGGATGCAGCTGAATACCAGTATTTTACATGGAGCGACTGCCTATCTGACCTCCACAGCCCAGTTACTGGGTAATACGATACCCCTTGGTAAGACTGGTTGTCAGACTTTCGGACTTCTGACGACCCGTAACGACTGTCAAAGATCCACGAATGACAGCCGGGACCAACGGCTTAACGTAATAATTGTAATGTAAATTATAAAAAAAAGCTAGTAATTATTGTAAAGGTTTCATACGTGTTGATTCATAGGCCATTTGTAACAATGTCCTTTCCGGGACAAGATATCTATCTACAAGATCGCTCACGTTCACTCAGAGATCGAGTAAGTATCAAGAAGAGGATCCAAAATCCCACATGTTAAGCATCTTAGCAAATACAAGAGTAATCACGATTTTCTGGTCAATAGGGTCAAAATACTTACTTCAAAATAGTAACACTTTGATTATACACTTCCCTCACTCTGAAGCGGAAACTAAGCCGAACACATCCGAACGTTTCTTACATAATACAAATACGAGTTTATATGATTCAATAAACAACTAAATGATGTTACGGATTGCATAATCAATTCGAAAAATGAGGCGTATAATTGAGGATATAAAAATAAAACTGTAATTGATCAAAAGGTAGCGCTGGCGATACAAAGACGATGTAGATGTAGGTTTAAAGCTGAGTGCACATTACAGTATTAAGTTGTAACAGAATATCGAGCCGCTCCGATGTATCACCAGCACCCTAATTGCGTAACACACTATCAATCACAATCTGAATGTTTTTGAAACAAATTGTTAATCCATTGCTTCAAATGTTCGAAAAATTTGTCTGCTCAACAACGTAAATAACGCAATGAAATGTGGTTGAACTGACTAAATGAAACCGACTCCTACTGTAAAGGCAAACAGGCGCGACACGCGACGCTACACAAAGGCACCGAGTGTCGCGCGACGAGCGGTGCCTTTGTGTCGCGTGCGACTGCGCCATGTGTCGCACCTATTTGCAAGAGCCTTAAGTGTGTTACGCAATTGTCCCGCTAAACGACAAACTGAGCACGAGGTTTGCACACAACAGACAAATTATGAGCGAATTTCAAGAAAAGAGGGCGAAAAAAATAGCAAACATGTTGCAAGAAAATGTTAGGTATCAGTTTTTTTTTTATTTGAGATAGGTTTGCTCTTGACTCTAGTCTAGGTCAGAGATGACAGAGACAAAGTCGACGATGGAGCGAGCTTACCCAGAAGAAGAAAGCTTACCCAGAAAAAGAAGTTTATCACACACATGTGCATTTCTTTATTTTTCATTATTTACTGGGCAACTTTGGCCAGAAATCTCCGAAGCTGCTAAGCTGCGAACTTGTAAACATTGTAGCGAACATGGAAATGCTCTATACCTTACGCCAGATAAGCGTGAAATAAAAGTCATTAACCCCACTTGTACTAAAAAGTCTCGAAACTTAAATGCAAACAAAAAAACATGCCACGTGCATGCGTCAAGGACGCCTCGTACCGCGATACGTTTGTTTTGATCGTGTTAGCAAGACTGCTTTAACATTTTATCGTATCGTTTTGAAATATTGGAATACATTGGTAGAAGGCGTCAACGACTTTTATTTTTTTCTTATCTGGCGGGGACTATAGTGTGTACGCGCTTGAAAGTTATATAATGTGAAGAGCTTTGATATTTCATCGTAAACATTAGGAAGTAAAGTACTGTGATGTGGACGTGGGAAAGTGCTGAATTCCGATGTTACGAAGTTACCACTTGAGATGAGAGCTTTCAAACATAGGGGCGTTAACACCCAAGGAATGGACATTCTTGTGTTTGCTCAATTCTATTAAACTAAGAGCGAATTCCACCAATGAAACTGAACGCGATCAGCACATTTAAACCGCGTTCAAAGAGCTGTCAGTGTCATCATTGTTGTGGAATATTGACACTGACAGCTCCTGAACGCGGTTTAGATGTGATGATCGTGTTCAGTTTCATTGGTGAAATCCGCACTAAGCAGTTTAAATTCTCCTAAAAACTCAGATTCATGCATGGAATTCACCCTAAAAAAATCTGACTGACAATGTGTCGTTGAGGCTGATGAGACTGGCACAGGAGTGTGGGGATTGGCACAAGAATAGAGAGGTCTATTTATAGAAATTATCGTAAAATACTTATGACATCTAAAAGGTTCTGAAATCAAGGAAATGCATGTGAGCCAGTATCCTTGTTTGTGACGTCACTTAGGGCGTAATACGAGCACATTCAACATCGTGAGTAGAAATTTGGGAGGTAAAATAATATTCACTTCAATCTATATATATAAAAGGCGAAACTGACTGACTGACTGACTGACTGACATATCAACGCACAGCCGAAACTACTGGGACTAGGAACGTGAAATTTTGCACACAGCTTCCTTTTATAATGTAGGGGAGCACTAAGAAGGGGTTTTTGGAAATTCGACCTTCAAGGGGGTAAATAGGGGGTATTTTGTTTGTATGAAAAACCTTATTCCTTGAATTAATAAACTTGAAACTTGGCTCAAATACTAATCTTAATAAATTATGAACTTTGTCATTTTTGTTTTTTTTAAACTACCCCCACGAGGGGGATTGGGGGGTGTCAAAAAATGTATGGAAGAATTTTAACACGCAGTCCGATTAACTCGAAACTCAGTATTTATACTTAAATCCAAAAATAAAGAATAACCTGTATCAAGGTTTTTCGAAAATCTACCCCGGACGGGGTGAAAAGGGGCTGTCAATATTACAGGGGAGAATTTTACTGCGTAGCTTGATTAACTCGAAAATTGGTATGAATAATCTTTGAGTCAAGGTTTGGAAATATCCTAAACGATTTTTTAAAATTCCACCCCTGTGGGGGTGAAAACCGGGGATATAGTTTAGATGAAAAATCTTATTCATTTGGTTAATAAACTTGGCACGAATATTTGCCTAAATAAGCAATAAAGTTTCTTAGTATTGGTTTTTCAAAATACCCCTGACGGGGTGAGAAAGGGTAATTAGATTTTTAGATTTTTAAGAGGAGGATTTTACTGTGTCGCTTGATTAACTCAAAAATTGATATAAGACATTTTTGATTTCAGTTATGGAAAAATCCGAAACGATTTTTCGAAATTCCATCCCTGTGGGGCTGAAAAGAGGGGATACAGATTATATGAAAAATCTAATTCCTTTGGTTAATACACTTGAAACATGGCAATATTTGCCTCAGGAAATAATATAAATTGTCACTCTTAGTTTTTTAAAACAAATAAGGAACACTAGGACCGTAAGAACAGTAAGGAACAGTAAGGAAAAATTTTAACGCGCTGTCATATTAACTCGAAACTCGGTATTAATACTTTTTCGGTAGTCAGTGTCTTTGGATCTGTATTTTAGGTTTTTGCCACTGACTTCCGAAATTAAAGTTATTTTTCACTTTGTAGTGTTTGTTTTGGAAGTCGGTTGTTTTTATTGTTCACTTTTTAGTGGGTCTGTTTGTAATTTATCTGAGTTACAATAGCCTTATGACAACTGCTCATCACCTTTTATAAAACATTGCTTTTCCCGAAGCAGGGACGTTAATTGTTGAGGAGTTCTCTTGGTACTTCACCAACAGCTCCACTTCACCATATGCATTGTGACGAGCTTCTATTGCTTAGCAATCATTTTAAAGGAATGGAATCGCAACCCGTGAAATACTTATTATTGAGTTGTTCCAGTGGCCATTTTACCATCTGCGGTCTTCGTCATCAATTCCACTTCACCAAATGTTGCTTTCCGAGAGGAAATGCACAAGTTCTATAAAAAAACACCAAAATCGCTATAGGTGCGCCTATATTGAAGAGTTCCCTTAATTTCTCTAGGATCCCATCATCAGATCCTGACTTGATGACAATGGGACCACCTGGAAAGTATACCCTTTCAAACAAAAAAAGAATTTTCCAAATCGGTCCAGCCGTCTTCGAGTAATCGGGGAACCATAAAAAAAAAGATTCCGAAGATCTGAGAACCTCCTCCTGTTTTGAAGTCGGTTAAAACTAATTTATAGTCAGAGTGCATCTCATGACATTTCCAATAAGCCCCAACACGGCTAGGATACATTGTTTTATTACTGTTCGGAGTTCAATGGTAGGTACCATTTTCATCAGAAACAATTATTTAAATTTGCTTCGTCATAGTCGTTTAACTATCTTAATCGAGATATCTTATCGCCACCCGTGAAATACTTATCATTGATGAGTTCCTGTAGCCGTCTGTGGTCTTCTTCGTCAGTTCCACCTCACCAAATCATACTTTCTGAATGCAAATGCTTGATTTGTTGACGAAAATACCAAAATCACTATATGTTTGCCAATAATATTTGAGGATTTCCCTCAATTCCTCATGGATCCTACCATCAGAACTGGATTTGGATAAAAATGGGACCAATCTGGAAGTCCAATCCTTTCAAATAAAAAATATTTTTTTAAATCGGTTTAGAAATGACGGAGTAACGGTAACAAACATTAAAAAACCATACAACCGAATTGATAACCTCCTCCTTTTTTTTGAAGTCGGTTAAAAATAGTAACGAAGTCAGAACTGTGCGTTGCATATATTTAAAAAGAAGTGATTGAACGAGTCTGTTGCGCACACTATAGTTTTTAGAATTTTTGTCCGTTTGTTGTTTGTCGGGATGTATGTTCCGGATTGGCGCAAAAACGGTTTATTGAATTTAGAGGAAATTTGGCATACAGATGTTTTAGAACCTGGATTAACACGTAGGGTAGGTAATAATTTGATATATTCCGACATACACGCGGGCGAAGCCGCGGGCAAAAGCTAGTTACAAATAAACGAATAATAATAAGTTTATTGCCAAAGGAAAATACATGACGTGTTACATTCCATGAATTCTTTTTTTTTTACACTTAATTTATTTTATGAAAAATGTCCCCTATGCTCGGAAATTCCTGTATTATACATCTCTTCGTCCGTTGTTACAATACAAAAGAATACGGTGAACCAAATGTTTAACTTTAGTTATAAAATTGTACAAGAAACACTTATCTAAACACTATGCAGCGTTACAACTAGGGAAAAAGAGTGTTTACGATGAACTCTGGCACCCAAAGTAAGATTTAACTTGTGTTTAGGGTACCAGCGTCCTCGCCTATGATTTGAACATGTAGCAGTAGACCTCCTGTATTTAGACCTTGGCTTGGCAAAGTATGTTAGTGCAACAATGCTACACCGGTCCTTTATTAAATTACAGAGTTACTATTAATTCTCAACATCCACAATACGATCATTTACTATAACAGCCACTACTTTTGGGTATATAGGCCTAGTAATAAATATACATCAATAAACAACCCTATACAATTCCCGCTCATTTCAGCATTACAAGAAAAGCCTTTGATATTGAACGGCACGCAAGACTACCTCAATGCATGCTGGACTATTGTAAATGACAGCAACGGATAATGCGAATGAATGGACAAAGTGCGCCACAGATTACCCATGGCGAATTAATGACGTAACCAATTAAAAAGGTCGCTGTCACCGTGACAAATCGTGAAGAATCAGTAACAGTGTTTTTGATTTCCCGCCGCTTCTTAGTGAGTTGTTAACGTTTTCAACACAATTGAGGAAGTAATTGGAACGTACAATACTTAACTATCGGCATTTGTTTGCAATCGTGCCCAGACCAATCATTGGCTTTCCACAAGACGGTCAGTGACTGTTGCAAAAAATGTTAATATTGACAGCAAACAATAGGACGATGTGACAGCAAAAAGTTCTTATTGTTTACGGATGAGAATGTTATCATCGTTACAACAAAATTGCCACATGAAGTTGGTCAAGGTGCTTATTGGCTTGAAGTTTACTAAACACAGTAGACACGAAAACGAATAGGTTTTGTAAGTTTTCCATTTTCAAAATCGATTGGCTGGACGTGTTGCAGTAATCTAGTCAGATAAAGAACCGTGTCTTGTTGTTAAAAATCTGATATCTAGAAACAGTAACGTTTCGAATGTTTACAGGTATAAAACAATATTTCAGCTATGAAAAACTGAATGTTATCAATCAAAACGTGACGAAAACAGCCATTTGCAGAAAAAACCAAATAAACTTTTGAAAATAGAATTGCCTATAAACAGCAATCAGCAAGCACGCGCTTTACTTTGGCACAATGGTCTGATTTCTTTGCCTCTTTTCACGTTCCCGTACACCGATGATAAAGATTACTTTTTTTTTAACGGTACAACTATGGCGCGTACAATAAGATGAAAATGAAAGTTTCGATTAGTTTTTGCTATAGTTCACTTTCGTTGGGTGCCATAAACATAATAGACAGATGATAATGAGATGTCGGTACTGATATGATGGCCTGCCTTGTGATATATCGAGGGACTGATTTGATGACTCATTGAAATTGTAGGTCCACAATAGGGCACAATAGGGCTCGGAGAAAATAATGTAGTGTCACGATAACAATGATTTCATTTGTAGTTCTTAGCATCACTTGAGTTCAAATAATGAAACTGTAATTGGCAATTCTTCAAATATATGTCAATTTCTTAAGTACTAAACTAATTATGTAACTTTTGGCTGAAATACTAACAAGTTATGTAGACAAACTGTTAGTATTTTCATTTCAACCAAAAGTTAGTATAGGCTCAAACAATCATTAAGTACCTAGGTACTTCCGTCAACAAAACAAGGAACTCACCTTGATTATTTTTAACACCATAAGACCCGTAAATATTAGTTTCAGAAGAACTTCTACCTCGATATGCAGATGCAGCTGATCCAAACCGGTACAAACAATGGACCACAGACAATCAATACTTATAACAATTTGCTATAAAATAGAATGATTCACGTCGCATTGTCTATGCACGGTGCGTCAATCATAAGAGGAATTCAAGGGCACGATGACAACATGTTCGCTGCAATATGTTCAAAATCTAATAAAACATAGAACTTTACCATAAATATAAATTGGCGGGAAATAAAATGATGTAGCTAGAATAAAATACGACAATCATGATGAGATGATGATCCAAAGAGGATTGTTTTACTCCTTGGTGGAACAATAAAGTCTTGCATGCATACCTATCATATCATAACATCACGCGGACGCCAGTATTGGCAGATGTCCACCTATACTAACTACCTTTATGTACAACTAGCTGTGCCCCGTGACTTCGTTCACATGGAAGTCGTAAGATACACAAAATACTTTTTTTTTTTTTTTTTTTTTTTTTCCTAACTATGGCATCTCGTAGTTGGCCAAGAGTGGCCGTGACTACTTAACCGGTCAATCCTGTGGCTGCCTTAAGCTAACTCAAAGCCTCCAGCCAGGGGCGTGTTACTTACAATACTAAGTGACTGCGCGCTAAGGGCACCCCCTGTGGGGTACGAACCTCGGCTTAGGGCGTCACTGGGGGGACAGCAAGTTGGGACAGGCTGGATCAAAACTTGGATAATTATTATTAACTGGGGAATTTAAAACTACAGGCTCAGCTTCGGCGCGGGCTGGCGCTTCTTCGAGCAAGGGTCGGGGGGATTTATTAACTCGGGGTTTTCGCGATGGACCTCGGCGGCGGGGTCGGAATGTCGGTTTTTTATGTTTGTGTACTGTACTAGTAGCCCTATTGCTTTCCTGGAGGAGAGTAATAGGGTCGTCTGGGTCTAATAGTGTGTGCCTCGGACGGCGGACTTTACTAATATTGGAGGGGGTATATTTAGCGGCCGCGACAACTAGGGGGTTGCGATGTTTGGCGGCGGTATCAAAGAAACGCTTGGAGTTGCGTTTCATGAACTGGAGGATGGTGGGGATTTTGAGATCGAGATGGAGGATCTCGTTCCGGACATAAAAGGGGGATCCCGTGATCATTCGGAGGGCACGGTTCTGTAGGGTCTGCATCCTATGGATGTGGTGGGGTTTCGCGTGAGCAAAGACTGCACAGGCGTACGTCATAATAGGACGTATGCACGCCGTGTAAATGCGCAACTTGCACTTTAGTGACAACTTGCTTTTTGCATTCATAATCGAGTGGAGTCTACCGAGAGCGAAAGCGGCGCGCGAACGAACCTTCTTTATGTGCTCTGCGAAGGTGAGGTGCTCATCGAGAATCACACCTAGATATTTGGCTCGCTTCTCCCAAGGGATAGGCTTACCGAACATGGAGATTGGTCGGGGGGGGGTGGGCTTATGGCGCGGTTTTGAATAAAGAACCGCTTGACTTTTGTCGGGATTCACTTCAATTCTCCACTTCCTGAACCAGTCGCCAAGTTTGGTGACCGCTCTTTGGAGAGTGAGAGAAATCGAGGCTTGTTTGGTGCCTGAGCAATAAATGGCCGTGTCGTCTGCGAACAGAACCAACTGTGCCTTTTTGCTCCTGGGTATGTCGCTGGTGAACAGCGTGAAGATGAGGGGGGCAAGCACAGAGCCCTGGGGGACGCCTGCGCGGATTGGGTGGGGGGAGGATAGTGCTCCTTCGATGCGATAGCGGAAGGTGCGGTTCGACAAGAAGTCTCGTAAGATGAGTACGAGACGGTCCGGCACACCGAGTTGGTAGAGCTTATATAATAAGCCGTTGTGCCAGACTCTGTCGAACGCTTTCGCTATGTCGAAGTATATAACACCCGTCATCATGCCACGCTGGAAGCCAGCGCTTATGTGTTCGATGATGCGGTGGGCCTGATGCACACAAGAGTGCTGGGTTCGAAAACCAAACTGTTCGTTTGGGATGAGGCCTTTTGTTTCGGCATAGTCTCTGAGACGCTTATAAATAAGTTTCTCATAGACTTTGCCGAGGACATTGAGCAGACTGATGGGGCGGTAGCTCGAGGGCTCAGATTTGGGCTTTCCAGGCTTGGGGATGCCGATGACAGTGGCCTTTTTCCATGCATCTGGGAAGATGTTATTGCTCATGGCACCATTGAAGATGGTGGTCAGTAGCATTATGAGGTGGGCAGGGAATAGTTGAATTACCCTGTTTGTGATGCCGTCTGAGCCGGGAGCTTTACGGGGCTTTAAACCCTTGATGATATCATGCACTTCGTCTGGAGTGACGGGAGGCAGAGGATAGTCAGGGTTTTCGACGGGGGGAAGGGAGGCTCTACGTTCGACTTCAGCGTCGACTTTTGACAAGTGAGCTTGGTCTACTGGTTGAGAGCTGGGAGAGCATTGAGCCTCGAGGCTGTTGGCTAGGCATTCAGCCTTGTCAGCATCGTCGAAGGCGATGGTCTTGTCAGGGCGGAGTAGGGGGGGCATGGAGACTACTTCATTGGACTTTAGTTTCCTTTGAAGTTCCCAGAAGGCCTGATGAGTGGGCTCTAGGTCGCTTAGCATCCTGTCCCAGCCAGCGGTACGCAGCTCCGCTAGGCGTGTCTTTACAGCTCGCTGTAAATGGCGCATATGGGCTTTGTTCGCAAGGCAGGGGAAGTTGCTGTATGCACGGACAGCCGCGTTCTTCTCGCGCAACAGTTCACGCACATCGTCCGGCAATCTCCAGCGACGGTCATCGTCCGCTGGAGTTACCTTTGAACAGTCGTTCAGGACTGATTGTACGTGCTCAGTGAGCGAGTCGATCGCGGCCGTCGTGTCTGCGACAGAGTCGAACTGATCAGGGATGGAGTCCAGGTGTTGGGAAGAAGTGGATTTCAGGCTATTGCTTACTTTCCTCCAATCTGTGACTATTTTGGTGAGAGGGGGTTGAGTGGGGTCATGGAGACCGACACGGGGGGCCAGTTTCATGACCACTGGTCGGTGGTCAGAGGAGAGCTCTTGTACCGCCTCTATAGAATCCAACCGTAGGTTGATATTCTTCAGAAGCGCTATGTCGAGGACGTCGGCGGTATGGTTGGGGTCGTGGGGAAAGTGGGTTGGAGTCATCGGGGCGATGACATCGAAATTTAGTATGGGGCAGAGACCGAACAGCTGTCTCCCTCTGGCTGAGGTGGTGTTGCTGTTCCAGGCAGGGTGTTTGGCGTTGAGGTCGCCCGCTATGATAACGGAATCGCTCAGGCCGAAGAGGGCAGAGAGGTCGTCAGAAATCGACTGGGGATTTTCTGACGAGGTTTGGGGGGGAACATAGGCCGATACTAGGGTGATCGGTTGGTGTCCTGACATGCCTAACCGGCATACAGACACTTCTAATTTGGATAGGGGGGGAGGGTCCATAGGGATGCAGTGAAGAACCTTTCTATAGTATATGAGGGTGCCACCCTTGTGACACCGAGACCTGTCGTTGCGAACTACGCAGTAGTTAGCGATTGACGGGTTACGGACGTTGGGCTTGAGGAAGGATTCCTGTATAAGGAGAATATCAATTTGATGATCACGGAGGAACTCGGCGATCTCATCGCGTTGATCGCGAATGCCATTGGCATTGAAGTAGCCTAATTTAAGGGATCGGGGCTTAGTTCTCCCTTTGGCTTCTTTATCCATAGTGGGGGTTGGGAAGGTTGGCGAAGGAGGATAGGGCTTGGGTGATTTCGGGATAAGAGTTATATATCTCCAGAATCTGGAGAAGGTTGCCGGCATTTCTGGCAGCGACTAATTCGCTTGCCATTTTCCTGGCGCGTGGGGTGAGGAAGGCCGTGAAGGTGCCCGAAATGATGTTAAAGGGGTCAAGGGGGTTAGGGCCAACCGTAGTCGGTGAGTGGGGGGGTGCAGTTCTGGCTGCAGGGGCGGTTTTAGGCGCTTGCACCGGTCTCGGGGGGAGGGCGGGGGCGGGCGCAGCGGCGCGGTTGAGGGGGTCCATCAGCGCTGGGATGGATGGAGGTGGGGGGCTGGTTTTGGCCAGGGCCGGGAAAGCCCTTTGATGGTTAAGGGCCGTCCAGGGGCTAGGCCTTTGAGGGCTTAGCCGTTCTGGCATTTGGGTCGAAGGGGCGGGGGCTTCCCTTTGCTGGCGGGCGACTGCGCGCTTGGCCAGTTTGGGGGATAATTTCGGGGCTTTAGGGCAGCCCCGGTAATTTGCCGGGTGACCTGACTCACCACATAGCACACAGCTAGGTGGCTCGGTGCAGAGGGTACGGTCTTTAGGGCGGGGGCAGTCAGAAGTGCCGTGCTCGCCCAGGCACTTGACGCACCTGGGTTTAGCGTGGCAGTTCTTCTGCGCGTGGCCGTATAGCTGGCATCGGTGACACTGACCGATGAAGCCATATTTATTGGGCTTCTGGATCTCAAAGCCCACGAGGTGGCATATGGTTTTTACACCAAAGATCGGGTGGTGCCCTTCAGTTGGGGGACAGACGACAAGGACCATGTCGAATGCTTGACCACCTCTGGCGCGGTGCATTCGGTGGACCTCCGAAACAGGGATATTTTGGGCCTCTAAGTCGGCCTTGATGGCGTCAGTAGGGATTTCTTTAGGAATCCTACGAATTACCACTCGGGTCTGGCGCTCCTCGGGAAGAGTGTAGGTGTGGAAGGACACACCTCTCGCCCGAAGGAGCCTGGTGAGCTCCCTATAGTCCTTGGACGTAGGGATGCTCACTTTGATACCCTGCTGGGTAGAGCGGGCGTTGGTGAAACCGATCTTTTGCTCGGTGCACCATTGGGACACATCTGTCCACTTTGCCTTGTCCTGAATGAACACAGGCGGGGGGGGTGCCAGCTTCTTGGGGGCAGAAGAAGCTGGAGTCAGGGCGGGGGGGGCATCCTGGGAGGAGGATGAGGGGGCGCTATTTGCCGCGGAGGCAGGGGTAGCAGATACAGGCTTACCGGCTTGGGACGGACTGGCTGGGATGGGTGCCGTGGGGACAGAGGCAGAGGAGGAGGTGGGGGCAGGGGCGGCGGGGATGGCTGCCGCCAGAGGCTTTTTGGCCTTACCGGCCTTTGAGGAGGCGCTCTTCTTCCTCTTCCCTCCCTTTCCGACGACTTGATAGTCGTCTGAGGAGGAGGAGGAGGAAGTGAGAGAGATGGCGTCTTCGGACTCTGAGTCCGAAGGAGGGGTGGAGGTGTCCATCACCTCGGGCTGGGGGGAGACTACGGACGGCATCGAAACCGCCGTAGGAGGGGTGCCCCTGTCTGCTACAGGGGGGGAAAGCGGGCTCTCGAGAGCCTCGCTTGGGTCGACGTGGCGACTACGCCAAGCCTTCCCGTATTTCAGCAAGAAATCGGGGTCCTTAAAAAGGACCTCTCTTGCAAAAGCTACGATGTCTGCGTCAGACATCGTAGCAAAAGGGAATTTAAAAGAAAATTAGGGAAAAATAAGGGGACCTAATGATCCTACTCCTACTCCCCGGGTGGATGGGCCCGGGGATGTGTGGCCCTCCCTGTCGGGTGCAGACAGGGAGGTGTGTACCTACTGGTGAGCCCTAGAGCTGAAACCTGTCGCCAATCTTAATGTGCGACAGGGCCCTGACCAGTCTAGTGCGAAGGGTGTAGACACACCCTAAAGACACTAGGTGAGTAACTGTGGAAGGAAAACTGTCACCAGAGCCGACTAGGAGACCCCCCAAGGCCGGTTAACTCTGGGACCCGTCCAATTGACTGCCTTACCCTGAAGGGGCTCAGCGGGTGTGTTGGGTCAACACCCCCTTGACTTGGTTGTCACCGTGAGGTATCCGTCAAGGACCACGAAACTGTGGTTTTTTCCCTGAGGGGGTCAAGGAGACACGCCGAACGTTTATGAGACGGACGACGTCAAAGAAACAATTTGTCAACGATCGCCTTGAAAAAGGCAATAATTGATAAAGGGTGCAGTCAGAGACTACTGGAGTCGGTGCGTGACGTGGCGTCACGAGCGAGCGTCGATGGCGGTGAGTCAGCGGTGAGTCAGCGGTGCAGCGAGCGAATGCGTCAGCGGCACGACCGTCCACAGCGGAGTCGAGCGAGGGAATGCGGACAAAATACTGAAATAACAGCCACATTTGAATAAAACTCCCTCGTCCCCCGACCCGTTGCGTTGCATCACCCGCCCGCACTATTACTTCGTTTTTGCTTTGTGTTCTTTCTGACTTTTTCTTTTTGCTTGGCTCCTAAGGGTCGTAGCCTGATTTTAAATAATAGGCTATTTAACATCACGCTACTAAATATCATCGAGAATCGCGCAAAAATAATTTTTCAAATCCGACTTTTTGTTCACAATTTCATGGCTTTTATTTTTTATCTGCCAGTGAAAGTCTCATCAAAATCGTTCCAGCCGTTTCTGAGATTAGCCGGAACAAACAGACAGACAGACAAAATTTTAAAAATAACTTTTTGTTATAAGTACCGTATATACTTTCTTATGCATTTAGTAAAAAGTTGTTATTTTGACGTTACAAAAAGACATTTCAATTTTATTTATTTGTATAGACACACACATTTTACCAGTTACGTTTGAGTCCCATGTAAAAGAGGGCGAGCCTATTGCCATCAACCGGACACAAAATTCCAGAGTCCGGGCTGCTACTGAGAAATCATTGCGGGAAACTTAGTACCTAACACTTCCCGACCCCAGGACCCAGGACCTCATGCTCATCAGAGCGTTGCGACCGCTAGACCAACGAGGCATTCAGATAGATCATAAATATTACTATATTCAGAGACGGATCTTTTCTATATTATATAAAATATGCCAATCATTCTTAACCAGACTTTGAGAGCTATATCTATCAATTTCCATTAAGCATAAAGTCACAATATTTAAATTCACTTGGAGTTATAAAAGCTACTTTCAAAGAGCACCTTTCTATGTGACCGGTGATTCCAATTCTCCGTACATTTAACTAAATTGCGCTATTATGTAAATTGTTGGAGAAGGGGACAAGTGTGATTAGAAGGTTCATTAAGAGGACTGCCAAACACGTAAGTACCTATCTAATTTCCTACAAGTCTAGCGTTATGCTGTCAAGACTTGGCCTAATCCGCACACATGGACAAAAGATAATTCGGCAGGAATAGGTAGGTACTCGACAAAGGACCTTACTATATACAAGGTGTAACTTAAATAACGCACAACCTCTTAAGGGGTCATTGTACTCGTCACTATGAACAACTTCTACTATGGGACCAAACGTGAAATCGTGAAAAAAAAATCAGATGTTCCCTACATTTTGGCGAGTCATGCGAACATAAAGGTAGGAAACAGCAGATTTTTTTTTCGCGATTTCAGGTTTGGTCCCATAGTAAAAGTTCTTCATAATGATAGTGCAATGACCCCTTAAGAGGTTGTGCGTTATTTATGTTACATCTTGTATATCTGTCACCATAAGATTGTGAACACCGTTAGTTTATAATCTATCTCGCGATATTGTAAACTGTCGATAAACTGTGAACTGCAATACTGCAATATATTATTATAATTTTCGACAGTTTATAATCTATCCATATCAAACCGTGAAATTATGAACGAACCTACACTTACCGACAGGGTTCACAATCTGTCCGATTTTATCACTCGTAAAATTGGGAACCGTCCCTGATTGGTAGGTCTTGGTGGTAGGCGAATTAGTCGGCCCGACCAAATGGGTTAGGTTAGGTGAGAACTGTGACCATCCGCGCGCGAGCCGAGCGAGCGAAGCGAGCGGTGCCGCGGTATATAACGAAGTTACAAGGACAACTATCACAGCTAAGTAGGCTTTACCAGTTAACGAGTAATAGTTGGTCAACGTAAGTATAAGAGAGCATGTTTTTCAACTACAATGTTAAAATTGTTCTTTGGATAAATTCATCCCAACTACGGAACCCTTCATTGTGCGTGGTCAGACGTGCACTTGGCCAGTTTTTATTAATGTTATTATGCAAAGAAAATTAAATAATACCATGAAAACCGAAGCAGTTTGATGCCGTAGGTGGCCAAAATCTTCCCAGATGAGAGATAATGTTAATTAATGTTTCTCCAAGAAAACAATATGACGTTAGTTGATTTAATTACGAGTGTGTAAATGGAAGAAAGTGTGAGACGTTAATATACAATCTAATATCATTAATGTAAACGTATCGTGTGAACTCGCTCTTACAATACAACTTAACTTTTTTGGTTTTTTGGTTTAAGAACAACTTTATTTCTCATAAGAATTCCATACATAATTCACTTACTGAGAAACAATATCTAAAACTAAAATTAATGATTACTTAGAGCGCACAGATGTACGTATATAAAATAACAAAACCAAGTAACAAAGAGAAAAAAGAAAAAAAAAAAGAAAGAAAAAAATGTGGGTAAACAGATAACAACACGTGGTATGTGGGATAACAGATTTTTTAAATGTCAGATAATGTTATATAGCCATTCATTATTGTCACGACAGTGGAGAATTACTCATTTAAATATGTGTTTATGTCCCATGTAAGTAATAGAGCGAGCGAACCTATTGCCATCCACCGGGCACAAATCCAGACTCCGGGCTGCTACTGAGAAATTCCAGATAGAAGAACCAATATCACTTTGCCCGACCAGGAAATCGAACTCGGGACCACATGCTCGTAGCGCTTGCGACCACTAGACAAACGAGGCAGTAACGAGGTATAAAAAGACAAATTAGATTTTTACAATCTAGAAAGATAGGTAAATACTACTTACTTGTTAAAGAACGTAAGCATTGCGATATTGGCTTGTAATAAAATGTTTCATAAACAAACGACGAATTAATTGAATTCGAATACACAACAGTAGAGTCTGAACTGGATTGGCATTTTTGTGTTGTAAAACACTGCATAGCAGACAAATTGTTGGGTCACTGTAATAGACGGTACTTAGAACATTGGAATAATTGAATGCAGTGGAAGCACTGGCGCTATCTAGTGGCTACCTACTTAAAATACGGCCTATGAAGCATGGCCGGTCTGAACATAGGCTCTCCGAACTTTCGCGCAGGTCTTCTCACTCACACTCGCCTCATGTCACCATTTTTGGTTCCTAAAAAAAGTTATTGCGCAGCCTTCTGCGCAAAGTTTGGACCGGCCAAGATTTATGGACCGTATTGTATACAGTTTGCTTATCTACTTGGCGTGAGTGACGCATTGCATGTTGACCTAAACAATTCCGAAAATCGCAATTTCACACAAATATTTTAATGAATAATTGCGAGAACTTGAAATTCCTAAGTACCTATCATTGATTCGTTGCTACTGCCCAAAGACTATGTAATCTGAGATCACGACAGGACCTTGAAGGAAATCATTTAACAAAAGGTTGTTCTGATCAAAATTCGGCTGATAATTGAATAACAAGCAATTTACGTTTACAAGGCAAGCTTACAACTATCACTACATTTTAAATACTTCTCCGCTTATGAATTTACAAAGCAAAAATGCACAAATGCATATTCACAGTTTTCTACAATCACTTTGGCCAGGTTTTTCAATAGGCCGAACTTAACGTGACCTTGTGTTGATTAAAAAAAAATACTGTCAGAACAGAACGTGCATTCGGATATCCTGATCGAGTAATATTGTATCGATTTTTCTAATCGATGAAAAACGTGATGATAACGATACTGTATGGGCATCACGCACGATTGAGGAATAATTGACAATCGTAAAAGTGTATTATTTCATAATGGCTATTGTGCTTGCTATTATTAGCGTATGTAATGTACGTTAAATCGCTCGTGACCCGACGTACGAGGGTGCAACTTATTGCAATAGTAATTTATCAATAATTGCCTGTCCCTATTATTATACGAATAATTTCTCACGGCTTGATGGCGAATAATATTCGTCTTGGTAATCGTTCGAATTTCAAAACTGTCCATTGGCAATTTGATGGAAATATAGGTAAACGAGAGGTCAATTACGTCCACAAATAAAAGTTATGATTATCTATGTTTATATTTTCGAGTGTTTCATAGTTTGTTTGCCCCTTTCAATAAAGACCACCTACGAAATTGCCAAATCCTAAGAGAGAACCAGTAAAAACGCTAAATTATAAAGAAATTCGAATGACTAGTTACAAAAACGTTTTTCATTTTCAATTCAATTTAAAACTGTATTTTTAGCCGGCTGTATTGTTATTGAAATTCTAAAGAGTAAAAACCGAGCCGGCTTTTCGTTACATAATAGATCTATTATAAATCTTTTTCAAAATCTGTCACAGGAAAGTTTCAGAAAACAGATTCAATATTTTATAACATGCTTTTATTTATGAAATGTAACGTTTGTGCTTTCTTGCCTTATAATTAGAATATTATAATATTTTTTTAATTTAAAAAGTCGGCTGTAATACAACGCTATGAAGCACGTCATGTTAGGTAGATATGTCACATTTTATTAGTCAATCAGTATTGTTATGAATTTACCAGATCAACTTATTTCATAATAATTGTTAAAATTATTGGCTGTCTGCACTAAAATGGGTACCTATCTACTAAACTGTAATATAGCTAGTTTCTCGAAAGAAAATTATCGCAAAATTAACGTGACAAAGTGTCAAGTGCGTGTAAACTGCTGCGATTGATTGATTGAATGACTTATCAACAGCCAATCGCGGCAGTTCACGCGTGCTTGACAATTTGTCACATTAAATTTGCGATCGCTGTCGTTCGAGAAACTGGCACATAGTGACATGCATGAGATGAAGAAGAGTTCGATTGATGGGCATCTCAATTGTAGCAAACAAGCGTCAATCGAGCAAGTCACAGAAGTAGAGAAATACTAATTGATTTTTTATTTGCCGCAGAAAAATAAATAAATAAAAACGGCTTTTTTGCCTAATCATCCGCATATACCTACAGGATAAGTTTAAAAGGAGTGCGGATATTTTAGGAGGTAATCAGGTGCATAAAACTGGACAACTTTCCCCAAGGAACATAGGTCGAAATCTTAAAATTGAATATCGACTTTTCATACAAAGTGACTGGTCACGTGACTTATGTTTGTATGAGAAGTTGAATTTTATGTAAACTTATTCTGTACTTTACCTATGTAGGCAAAAAGAAAATGCATAAGAATGAGAAGCTCTTGACATTGAATAGTTAATTGATTCTATCTAACGGATGCTCAGTGTCATGCAAATAGGTGAAATGAAATCACTTAGCGCTGCTAACCTCCTTGCTCTCAACTCAAACTCTTCACTCAAAGTTGCCATGTTTAAAACTATTTAGAAAGACTTGATGACGCTTTTCTTTCGTTCAATGAGAAAAAAATAATCTAAATTCGACATTTAACGGCCGAACTCAATAACCTATATAACACCAGTTTTGGCATATTGGAGACAGAAAAACCTATCTATCTATGGTTTTAACGTCCCAATAATCTAGAAGAGAATATGGAATCTTACCGGCCTGATATATGAATAGACAGAATTATACTGTCTACCATCGCTAGCGATGAGTGTACGACTAAACGCCGACAGACACTATGCCGACAAACTGAACACCGACAAGAATTTACTTCGACGGGACTCTTCGCCGACAGGGTATAATATAAAATACATACATAATCTAGCTACATTAATACCTTATGTCGGATAGGAGGTCGACGGAGCCCCACTGTGCGGGGCTCCTATTTCTGTGTGCAGGGTTTAAAGGAACCTAACCAAACCGAACGTCGGGGTGCCTGTCGGCGAAGAGTCCCGTTGAAGTAAAGTCTTGTCGGTGTTCAGTCTGTCGGCGTAGTGTCTGTCGGCGTTTAGTCGTACACTGTCAGCGATCTGTCTTTTACTGAAAATAGGTTATTGGGTTCGGCCGTAAGAGTTTGTGTGACATTTCTGGTAGTGCCAAATTAACTTACGAGATTTCAGGTAAACCCTTCGCATGAATACAGGAGTGATGTTATGTTCTATTAATTTTTTTTTGTGTATTGCTTATTACATAGATGCAGGTAAAAAATATTTCGCAAAATAATATGCCAAAAACTTTGCAGAAAGATGAAAATTCCTACCACCTACTTATTATTTTACCCGCAACATAGACGCTGGCTGTAAACTTGATACTTTACTATTGCGAAATATATTACCGCCCGTTGGTAAGCACACTACCTAGGTTCACATCAACGGTTCTTTTTACGAGTCGTTGGCAGTCTCAGCAACAGCACAGGTGTCTAGGCCGTGTCGCATTTTATCACTGTTTTAGCACTTAGCGTCCATTAAAATATTATAGGAAGGTAGTAAATGCCTACGCTTTAACTAAGATAAGCAACTAAGGTAGGAGTTACTTCAAAACGATAGTGCTACGAGTAAAACGGACTACATGTCGGAATACGGGTCATCAACTCAGCCTATCGCAGTGAAATGATGGACATAAGCCTCCCCAGGCTGCGCCACAACACCCTGTCTTCCGCCTTCCGCATCCAGTCTGCCCCAGCCACCTTTTTAAGTTCGTCCGTCCATCTAGCTGGGGGCGTCCCACACTACGCTGGCCGATACGTGGACTACAGGTTGCAACGCCGATATGGAAGTGGGCAGGACACTTGGCTAGACGTGGTGATGGTGGGTGGAGCAGAGCCCTAACGAAATGGTTGCCAAGAGAGGATATACAGAGCGTTGGCAGACTAACAGCCAGGTGGATGGACGACCTATAGAAGATCGCGGGGAAGACCTGGATGAGACTTGCACAGACCAGGGAAGCATGGCACAATAGGGAAGCCTATACACAGCAGTGGGTGGAACAATGCTGCCAATGACGATAATAATGACGTAAAGAAGCGAAACTGGGGGAATCATAGCTTAGGGGAGCTATAATCAGCTAGGGTTGCGGGATGTTCGAAAGAGTTACCGTGGCCCCGGCACAGGCAACTGAAGGAACAGGGGTGGGTTTTAGTCAGTAAAAGTCAAACACGGCCACCCGCTCCGCCCAGAGCGGGAGAAGTCATTTGATGATTTCCCATCCAAAAAAAAAGATAAAAAGGGGAGCTATAACAAGATAGGTAAGTTCACTTCATATAAAGCGAAATTTCCGTTCCAAACAAGTTCAAAATAAGAATCATACTTCCGGAAATTTCGCTTTATATTATATAAAGTAGATGGAGTGTACTTTATGAGAGTGGCAACGCCGGGAGGGGATGCCTAAGAAGGAGATAGTGACCTTATTGATGATGTTCTTCATAAAGTTCAGTTGCGTAGTACTCGCAACCGGCGAACGTGGATGACCAGCACCCTAATTGCGTAACACACTTTGAATCGCAATCTGAAGGATTTTTAAGGAAATTGCCAATCCATTGCTTCATATGTTTGAAAAATTCGTCTGCTCAAAAACATAAATATCGTAATGAATGTTGTTGAACAGTCAAAATGAAAGACATTGCCATTGTAAGTGTGTTGAATGAACGTAAACGAATCAAAAGGAGTATGTAAGGATCGTACCATGGTAAAAAGGCGAGAATTTATGTACGAGCTAGGTAGGTATTCCACGGTCTTTCTTTTCTTTTTCGTGTGGTTAGTGACTAACCATGATGTGGTGTGACAGTTTTTATGCCGCCCATACACCTCTGACTTGACTTCACATGCCGTCGAAAAATATCTCTCAGGCGTGCCGGTTTCCTCACGATGTTTTCCTTCACCGTTTTTTAAGCAAGTGCATATACAATAAGCACATGAATCCGAAAAGTCAGAGGTGCGTGCCCTGGGTTTGAAATGGAGACTTATGACTTGGCAGTCTGAAGATCACACCACTAGATCACGCCTGGACAGATTTTAACTCTCTACAAAGCGCAAGTCCGATCCTGCATGGAGTATTGCAGCCACCTTTGGGATGGCTCAGCTAAATACCAACTTGCCACGCTTGACTCGGTGGAACGCAGAGCTAAGAGGCTCATTGGTGACGTAAGACTGGTGGATGTCAAACTTCACAGCTTGGCTCATCGCCGCAAGGTTGCCTGATTGACGGTCTTCTACAGATTGTACTTCGGTGAGTGTGCTCGAGAACTCCACGACCTCATTCCGCTTGCCCCCTTCTACCATCGGACATCTAGACGCACTGCAGGTTACCATCCCTACCTAGTTGCTATTCCACCAATTCGCACTAAGCGTTTCCAAATGTCTTTTGTGATGCGCACAGCAATGGAGTGGAACTCTCTGCCTGCGTCTGTGTTTCCGAACGCATACAACCCCGATCTCTTCAAAGTGAGAGTGAACAGGCTTCTTCTGGGTAACCTCGCTCCATCGTCGACTTTGTCTCTGTCATCTCTGACCTAGACTAGAGTCAAGAGCAAACCTATCACAAATAAAAAAAAAACTAGGCTGTCACTGCTGTAATAATCTACGGTATTGTCTACGAACAAAATATATTATGTGAAAGTAAAGGAAACTAGAGATACGAAAGATATGTTGTATTCATTAGAAGGTGTGAATACAAGTTCGTGAGGTTTCAACACGACTTGTTATTCGAATTCACGAGTGTGTAGTGTGTTGGGTTTCTGGAGAATAATCAAGAATACAAGAGAATGAAAGTAAATAGAACAAAGGAATCGATCTTCGTAAAAATCTGCCTATGCAAAGTCAGGGATATTAATTGTTCTTGATATTTGATTGGCTGTTGATAAATCATCAAACCGATTGTCAATTTGTCATATTAAGGGCACACCGAATGTTTGCCTTTGTCTCTGCCTTTTTTCTATGCGTGTAAAGAGTAAAGAAAATAACCACACTTTTGCAATTTTTCAATGTTTTTCGTTGTTATTTTTATCATACTGCTTGCTTTTAAATTAAAAAAAAAAAACTATCGTGTAAAAGCCCTCCAGTCATCTAGTGAACTTTATTTTAGTAAATTAATAATAATATTAAATTACTTATTTATATAAAAAAGTAGGGAATTAGAGGAAAAAATTAGTCGATTATGAAACTTTGCGAATTTACTTTATCGAGCCAACTTTATCATAATTATCTTGTTTCCATCGTGTATAGGTACTGCCTAGTATAATATCCCAATAATACAAATATATTTCCTTAGATTTAAATTGAATTGTTTACTACTTCAAAAAAAGGTTATAAAAACGTGTTTACATAACATAACATCACGCCTTGTTTCCCCGAAAGGTTAGGCAGAGGTGTATCTATCTATAGTACACCCACATTTCGTCAGTTATGTAATAGCTAGCCTATTGCCATCAACCGGGCACAAATCCAGACTCCGGGCTGCTACTGAGAAATTCCAGATAGAAAAACCCAATAACACTTTGCCCGACCTGGGAATCGAACCCAGGACCGAGTGAAATAAATACGTGTTTGTGTGTATAAAAACCTCTGTGCGCCGTTACATAACATAACACATAACATCACGCTTGTATTCCTCGAAGGGCAGGGCAGAGGTATACTTATAGTACACCTAATGTGCGCCGTTAATTTTGTGATAATTGAAAAACCGTATGGTTACCAAGTAACAACCAACAGACAACCTCCCTACCTACTGGCTGGCCTGTCAATTTGCTGTCTTCCACTTCATACAACTGTCAAAGAATGACAGTTATGATTTGAATATAGGTACGAACGTACGAACAATTTAAGTTTGTAGTTTTGTTTACTCTATTAATGGATTTTCTGTGTCTCTCTGTCAAATGATACACCTTTTCAGTACGAATATTGCTGTATTTATATTCTAACACATACAAACTTGGTACTACTTACTACTCAATTAACAGTAGAGACTTTAGACTTCTTAAAAATAAACTTTAGGTTCCGAGGCTCGAAGAGAACTAATTTAGCAAAACCGGTGCCACGCTCCAAATATCATTTTTCCATTCCCCTTTCATTAAAAAACCAGTACTTTTACGGTAACTGTCAAATGAGATACTTACTTTTAAATTTCATGACTACACTGATATAAAAATCATTTGAGGCAAATCACATACTTTCAGTTTTATATTTAGTATTTAAAATCACTACAAATGTTATTAATATTTAGAAATCATGACAACTCCAAATAAATAGGGATAAAGGCAGAAGAATGATGATGATGACTAGAGTTGGCAATCGCCCTAGAAGCTGAAAAGAAAAGCTTATTTTTAAATGAAAACGTAATTTGAACTTACGGATTTCAATGTCCTTCGCAGTTGTCACCTGTAACAGAAAAAAAAAATAGGTATACTTAATTATTTAAATGATGTAGATTTATCAAACAAAATCACCTTAATTAGCAAACATTAACTAGCCGAACAGCATTATTTAATTAGCATTCCAAATATCAAAAAATATTTTTTGTCAACATTATTATGTCATCAATCCATATCCGTCCAAATATGTAGGTATAATTTTGAAAAAAATTATTAAAATACGATAAAATCGTTTATATCATAAAATTAACTTAGTAAACACCGTGTTTATTGAGTAACTAATAAATATTTACTGAATTCTGTTTAATAATAACATAATAAAAGGACCAAGGAACGTGACGTGATTATTTAAATAAACTAAAGTCTAAAAAATAAGAAGAGAAAAAAAAGACTATTCTATCTATCTAATTACAGAAAGAGGTCATTGGGCATCATCATCAAAAAATCGTCCGCATTGCTCTGTCGATGGTAAAAGTGGCCAAAAGGCTGGCAGCACTGCCACGTTGGATGGCAATGCTGATTCTTTTATATGTACGTAATATATAAATAATAGTGTTAGCTTGTATAATATTGTATTTAAGATTTGTCAAAATAAATAAAAGTTACAGAAAGTCGAAAAAATAGAGAATAGAAATGACAGCAGAAATAGTTTTTAACTATCAAGAATTCAGACATAATTATTCGACACTTTAAATTGAACCACTGACTTATATAGTCTGTGGTACGCTAAATGACACCTAAAAAAAAACAATTTGACTAACGATCATAATTGTAGCCTTTGTAGCGCACACATTTGATTAAAGAGCAGTTATATCACAGATTATATAATACTAGGCACATGATTATCAGACTATCTCGTTGGTCTAGTGGTCGCGAGCGCAACTGTAGAGCGGCTTTGATATCTTGTAGTGTATAAGGTATTTCCATCAGATTTTTTCCCGTAGCAGCTTGGAGTCTGAATGCCCGGTTAATGGCAACATGGGACTTATTTTTATTAAACGTATTGGCTATATAATAGATGGTGTACTTTTTTATTTTCAGGGGGAAACCTCCTAAAGGCTCCCGGGCTTTTGGGATAAGACCGGGAAGTGAGGAATTTTTACCTCACTAAAACCACCCCGGTGGACACCATCCACCATCTGCCTCGGAAACCCTCTGCCTAACCCTTTAGGGTATACAGACGTAATGTTATGTTAGACATACAGGGTGTAAGGGACAGCCCTCCGCAAACTAACAGGGTTCATTCAGCTCCTTATTTTGAATCATATTCCACCGGAAATATTCTCAGGAAAATTTTCATTTTTTTTATCGTATTTTCAGTTAGTATTTCATTATTTCAATGTAAAATTACATTATCTGTACGCTGCACTCTATTTATGTAAATAAAACAGTTAAAATAAAAAAATAAGCAATGGATGTTGAAATACTTGGCGGCCGAAGGCTCGCTGCGCTGCCGATCGCTACGCGCGTTTTGCCACGGTAACGATATATTGCGTGTGAGGTAATAAAACAAATGAGGTTTATTGGATTCCCATAACGTTCCTGAAATAATTGCATGTACCGGTCATCTTAGTATGATATATTTAATTCACCCCATCAGTCTGCGGAGGGCTGTCCCTTACACCCTGTGTAAAATACCAGGCACATATCAGATGCTTTGCAACAAAGAACGGAAACTATTTGCCGAAGTTGTAACCGTTTCTTCCCACATTCATCAGCCGGCAGTGAAAGTGAGATCTCAGATAAGTGATTGATGATACGATTATTAAATTGTTTTATTATTGTCTTGTATGACATTTTTCGGTTAATTTGTACCGGCGTTTTATTATCTGTGGCGCAGATTGATACGTAAAAGTTTGAGATTAATTGGAACTTGGACCTATCTCATCTGTTTTGTTGCGATCTTCATTTCTTCTTTGATTACTTACTTGTTTTCTCATGTAAACAAAATGTGACTTTGACTATAATAATGTTCTTTTTTATTATGTTCTGGAAAAATCATAAAAGTTGCTTGCAGCGAAACAATTTGCATTTTATGTACTTTTGTCTCACTTTTGTATTAAATTTATTGTAATACGTTCTACATTTTACGGCTACATATTTTTCTTTCGTTTTCATTCCACACCAACCGCAACACTGCACATAAAAAAGAGGGTGTGGTGTATGCTTATGACCACACGATAGAAGTGAAAACTTGTGACTGGAGCTGAGTACACACGATTCAGCGTCACCGACCGACTGGAGCCGAGTATACCCGATTCAGCGTCACCGACCGACTGGAGCCGAGTATACCCGATTCAGCGTCACCGACCCGAGCGTGATGGTTCAATTTCGTTCACTGTTTAGATAGACCGCAAACTGCGCCTTCTCTTCAAAAAGTAAAAAAAAAATATGTGTGGCAGCTCCAACGCACAACTGGAGTTTACTCCGTGAAAGGTGCGCAAGGTACGTTGCGCAGAAAAATGTAACGCTTTTGAGTTACGGCGAAAGCTCCAGGTAGCCCGGGAAATTCAAATTTTCTTACGTTTTTTGCAATTTGCAAGTCAATATTAGGTTGTATGATGATCAAAATATGATTCGCGACCGTAAAAAGTATGTTTTTACATAATTTAATAATTAAAGTCATCTCTTTAAGACCAGGTAAATCTATTGAATGACTATTTCATGACATCTTAACAGTTAGGATTATACAAACTTATGGAGTTGTATTACTGGTTTTGATGATTATAATTCTGTAAATGCTTATTTGTTACGGTCGCGAATGATACTTTAATCAACATACAACTTAATACTGACTTGCAAATTGCAAAAAAAACATAAGAAAGTTTGAATTTCGCGGGCTACCTGGCGCTTACCCCTTTTTTTTTTTTTTTTTTTTTTTTTGTGGATGGGAAATCATCAAATGACTTCTCCCGCTCTGGGCGGAGCGGGAGGGCGTGTCAGACTTTTACTGACTAAAACCCACCCGTGTTCCTTCTGTTGCCTGTGCCGGGGCCACGGTAACTCTTTCGAACATCCCGCAACCCTAGCTGGCATCGGCCCTAGCGGACCCCGTCAATAGTGCTGACATCTCTTTGAGGCGCGCGTGGAACACGACGCGCCGTCGACTCGGGCCTGGTCCTTACCGGACGGCGAGCTACCCATTGCTCGCCGTCCGCAAGCCCGCGCCTACGGTGGCCGGGAATCGGCTGCCGATTCCCGACGCCCAGGGCGTCTCCTGCGGCGACTAGGGGCGTGAGGGTGCAAAGCTTGCCTCTACCTCACGCGTCCCGCCTCCTCCTTCACGAGCATTACTGCTTCGCAGAAGGAGGTAATGGCTTCCCATGCACTCTCGCTCCGTACCATGGCCTGGACCAGGGCCGGACGCGAGAGATCGCCGCCGCCGATCGCTTCCGCGAGGACACGGCGGTGCTCCGCCCAAGCCGGGCAGACCTCCACCGTATGCTCCACCGTGTCCTCCGGGCGATCCACACAGTGGTGACACCCGGGCGTTTCCTCCCGCCTTATCCGGAACAGGTACCTCCCGAAGCACCCGTGTCCGGTGAGGACCTGCGTCAGGCGGAAGGTGAGGACGCCGTGGCGCCTCTCCAGCCACTCCTCAAAGAGGGGACTTATCGCCGCAATTGTGGCGTGCCCGGCGCTTACCCCTTAACGCTTGTATTAATTTCACTCCTCAAAAAATTTCTATACCGGGGCCCATATATGAAAATCGATCGATTGATTCTTAACGAGTAAACTCCAAACGACATAAATGACCGCGTTCATAAATAGAACGCTAACAAATCTAATTCACACATCGCGTACTTTCATACTGACGTGTATAGTGACGTCACATATGTCACTAGGAAGAGCTGTCCCGTCAACTTGCGATGGCGCGTGACAACACGATTTCTATGATACACCGCCGCGCCTTTGTATGCAGTCGTATGCATTCAACTACATATCACATTTAATGTAAGCTCCGTTTCTCTGACGAAGAGAGTACGGTAATGTCAGTTTGCATTGAGAATGCTGTGATGTGGCTTCGTTAACAATACTTATTCATAGTGGTAAAGTTATGGAAGTTTTGAATATTTCGTTATTGAAAGCTGATAGGAATATTCGAACAGTTTTCAAAAGTTTTCACCCTGATCTAACCTGAGTTTTTAGGAGAATGTAAACTGCTTAGTGCGGATTTCACCAATGAAACTGAACACGTTCAGCACTTCTAAACCGCGTTCAAGAGCTGTCAGTGTCAATATTACACAGCAATTTTGACACTGACAGCACTTGAACGCGGTTTAAATGTGCTGAACGCGTTCAGTTTTATTGATGAAATTCGCCCTTAGTGACGCTTGATCAACGTTACAAGATAATTAGATTAAGTAGATATAAGCTAAACTCCCTTTTTACAGTCAAACTTTCAAATAGTAACAGTTTTATTGGGAAACTCCGATCTCTTCAGAATGAGAGTGAACAGGCTTCTTCTGGGTAAGCTCGCTCCATCGTCGACTTTATCTCTGTCATCTCTGACCTAGACTAGTGTCAAGAGCAAACCCATCTCAAATAAAAAAAAAGAAATATTTAAATGATCCTCTAAAAAAATATTGACCCTGAATTATGTAGGTATGCTACTCCAAGTTAGTCGCAGTTCCTTAGCTATTTAGTATTTTGAGGACACCAAAATAGGAATTATTTGAGGTTGACAAAAAGAGACGCATTCATTATAAATATTAGAGGCTCATTAATATTTTTAGGAAAGCATGCCAATTTTATCGAACACCATGGATTTTGTAAGCATAAAGGCTCCCGCAAACAGGCGCGACGCGACAGCACTCCGCGACTGTAGTAGAACAATTTCTATGAAAATTTCATGGAAATTGTTCTACTAAAATCGTGTCGCACCGTCGCATCGCGTTTGTCTGCGGGAGCCTTAACCCGCTACAAGTTAATTTGATGGTTTTACAGCAATTAACTTTAAATAGCGTGGATGGAACATTTCCTCGTTTCCGATTCATTTCACTGATTAACTTCCTTCAATCAATGTATCATCACGCTACTCATTAGGTACTTTTTACATAGCGTAGCATTATATTACCAGCCTATAACATTCCCACTGTGGGAACTCAGGCCTCCTTTCTGTGAGAGGGTGTGGGTCCTAATCCACCACGCGGGCCTAGTGGTTGGTGGATGTCTCAACAATCAATTAACTCAGCCTATCGCAGTGCACTGCTGTCGCACTTGCCGATACGCGGTCTCCCTCTCCACTCCAGGACTCGTCTGCTCCACCGGCCATCGGTCCTTCGACAAAGATGGCCAGCCTACGTCTACTGAAGTAATTATATTCTTTCAAATAAAAAAATACTTTTTCAATTCGGGTTTTATAAACCGATCAGATTTTTTTTTTGTATGTTTGGTACCTCAGACCTGCGTCATATAAATGACGGAGTTCTGGGTACCAAACATAAAAAAATACAACCGAATTGAGAACCTCCTCCGTTTTTACAGTCGATTAAAAAGAAAAACAATTAATTTGTCTTTACGAGGTTTTCGCTGCACGACGATGATAGCACACTTAATTCATTTACCTACCTGTATTTACTTACTGCCTGTAAACCTCTCACGTGTCTCTAATGCCGCGGTCCCACGGCCCGTCGAGGCCTGTCGCAGCCCGTGCCGAGCATTCGCCGGGAGCATCCCATACATTCGATCGGACGGACGACGACAGGCCACCGCAGGCCGACTGTTCCCACAGCCTGTCGGCCTGGCCTGTGAGAAAGCGGGCCGTGGGACCGCAGCATTACAACTACGCCATATTTGAAAAGCAATGGCCCATTCTGAATTCAAAAGTAAAGCAAAGACAACTCACACACTATACGCGCACTCATCTGTATTTCGTTTCCAAACATACGTTAACATTAGATAATTACCGCGAAATCTTATGAAGATCAAATTACATAAGTAAGGCAATTAAGAACTAAAATATTTGTTCTAGAATTCTGTATAATTAGTTATTTTACTGTTATGTTTTATATGCATGAGGGGTTCGTGGCTAAGTAATAACAGCCGCATGGGACGATCAAGTTAAGCTACGCTAGCCGCGGTTGGTCCGTGGATGGATGACCATCTTTTCATACCGAGACCTCTCCGTGCCTCGGAAAGCACGTTAAGCTGTTGGTTCCGTTGGGTTGGTCGTCAGAAACCCGAAAATCTGACAACCAGTCTTACCAAGGGGTATCGTATTACCCAGTAACTGGGTTGTGGAGGTCAGATAGGCAATCGCTACATGTAAAATACTGGTATGCAGCTGCATCCGGTTAGTCTGGAAGCCGACCTCAACATCGTTGGGAGAAGGCTAGGTAGATGAAGATGACCGTTATGTTTTAAAAGCCGTAATTTTTTTTTTTTTTTGAGAATTTTATTAATTATCCTTCGATGAAATGTATAAATTAGGTTTTTTTGCATCGTAGAGTTAGTAGCTGTAAATGCCGCAATAATAAGGATATTTAGATACCTACGGTGATTGTCAACGAATGACAGTTGCGATTCGAATATACGGATAATTTAAGTTCGTAATCAATTTGCAAAGTAATCAAATTCCCAGACTTTACCTAGTCGACCCATTTCAAGAATAGATCAGCCGATAAATTCTTCAATAAATACCTTGTTTCCTGAGGAAATCCCCAAGTATTGGGTAGTAAATAAAGCAAGTTATTTATGGGATAAACATAAATAACACATTGCCGAGGACTACGGTAACAAATTACAGTAACAACACATTTCCCTAGCCTCTCGGAGCTAACTTACAGTCTGACAGCAAGAAATATAAATCGACCTGTCTACAGCTTCAGTCAAGTTAAATGTTAACTTGCAACTTAAACAAGTTATAAACCCATAACTGCAATAACCGCAAATAGTAACAAATTAACGCATTGAACCGTCAAAAAACTTGATATGAATGGCCGAAAATATTTCACATTTCACGAAATCTCTGCATCTCGCCTACCCTTCCGAACGCAATCGCGTTTATATAACATATAATTTTATCGATTACTTTCACATTGAAAGTTCTCCGAAGGCGAGAACCATAAACTATTGAAAAAACAAACGAGCAATTATTCTTAAAGAGTCGATAATCGATTATGAGCTTTATGTCCTTTCTGAATCGAGTACTCGATTCGATTCCTTAGGCTTCAGTAGGTAATGTGTTGGAGGAAAGCTGACGACCACCGGAGCATCCAGCTTTGCTGCAATAAAGCATTATTGTATTGAATATAGATTCAACTTGTAAGTGATATACGACGACACGTCCAGAGATTTCGCATTGACCTGTGAAATAACGCTTCTGTATGTCCATTTACATCTCATCCATATTTAATTTGTATTTTATATCCTACAGGTCCCACTAACATCGCGGATATTTGCGGTGAACCACTTTTCAACCTTATTACCTTAGTAATAAGGTCGAAGAGTGGTTACCTATGTGCTGTTGTACCTTTTGGTGCCCTACAGGATATATGCGTCCAAAAACTTTGAAAATGCACTGTCAAATTAAAAACATTTATCGTGGGTAATGGCAAAGAGATCTTCGTAATTCAGCCTAACAGGAAAGATTGAGTGGAACGATCGATTGCATTTAAACGATGCGGTAATGTAAATAAAAGCAAAAAAAAAACGGCCTAGCTTACCAACAGTCATTAACAAATCATATCAGTCGATACAATGACAGTAAATTCATAAATTGGTTCCGTTCCGATTGCATAATAAAATACGTATATGGCTGTCGTGTTTTGGCGCCAATCACCCAATCGCCCCACTACATTCCAATTTCAAAAGTCGCTATGTAAACAAGTTGTAAGTGGCCAGTGTTGTCCGCAGTTCCGTGTGGAGCGGAAGCGGTGTTGGGTGCAATTCACAAACTACATAGGAGTGGTGGGATTCTATGTGCATCAGCTTTCATTTCTCCGAAGAGCCGCAGGCCGCAAAAAGTTGCGGAACCACCGTCCGTCGTGGCGGGTCGGCCCGCCTTGTGGGAGTGACGAGTTTGCAGTGTGAAGTCGATACGATACGAAAGTTTAAAGCCTCTGAGGTCGATGCCCGCGAATCCGGAATAAACGATAAAATCCTAATTTGGACTGCTGATCAAACATGGCCTGAAGTGCAGAAGGCCAATCAATCTCTCCATTCATTTAGATTCTATAGATTTTAAACAATAGCTTTTGTCATTTAATATAATATAATAATCGTTTATTTATAAAAAGGGGCACATTTACAAAAAAATATATATCGAACAGTTATAATAGAGCACAGTTCCTTTTTGCCTGAACTAGGTTGAACCTGTGTTTCAGGCTACAAGGTGCATTAATACCTACTTAAAAACAAATAAATTAACATCAAGTGAATAGTAAAGTACTAAAATTAAAACATACATTAACAAAAACAGCGTGCTTGCAGTTTACTTGCAAACAACAAGTAGATCCTCTGTCTGTTCATAAGACAGAGGTTGTAAAAAGGCATTAAAAGAGGTCAAACGAAACAGCAGGCCGCGTTCATATTCTTTACGTTAAAAACAAAGCATCGCAGAATTATAATAATTAAAATTAATTATCAGGAGGAATGTAAAACAAAATACGAATTGTTTTGATAGACATCAAAATAACGCATGAGAACATAATCATTAATCTTTTTTCTGACCTATTCACAATCATTATGTAATGCCATGGTCAGCACATCCCGTGGTCAGTTCATTATACAAATTAAAGTCAATAAACAAAAATAATTTAAACGATCTCGTCGTGAAACAATGGAGCTGCGCTACGGGAAAGTGAAAGGGCACGGATTCACCGGCGCGGCGGAGTGGTTATAGCATCGTCGGCGGGGCCTTTGATCGCGGACGCACGCGCGCACCGTGCGAACCAACCTCATTGGGTCACCGATGGTAATACACCTGACACCTGTCAAAATGATGTTGGGTGTATGGATGAACGGTATTGTCACGTGCTCGCGGTGAACTCTGGCAAAGTAATGATAATGAGGTTCTGTCTGTGCTGCGTTAAGTATGATATAACCCCCACAGATGGAGGTTTATGAACAACTCGATACATTTGTATAAATAAATAAATAAATAAAATAAAATATGCGGCGTCTCTCCGTAGACAATGGTCTACCTTCGATCATGCGCTGCATGCTCCTGTACATTTGAGGATCTTATGACTGCGTCAGTGAACGGAGTTCGACTGGCATAATTTTAGGCTAAACATAATATGTATTTGAATATTCACAAACCTTATTTGCCATCCCACTAAACGCAAGACGACATCGCGGCAGGCCGAGACGGAGATGGCGGGACGAGCTTAACTCCTACCAAAAGGACTGACCACACGTAGCAAAAAACAGAATTGTGTGGAAAAGGGAGAGGGAGGCCTTTGCCCAGCAGTGGGACAATTCAGGCTAGTTAGATTAGACCACCAGGCTCCAAGCCATTATTACCTTTTCCTTGTTAAGGTGATGTTGACAGATAGATGACAACAAGCCGTAGAGATGAAGTTGACATAGATCTTTCTTTGAAAAGTGCAATAAAAGAACGCAACGACGGAGTTTTTGGATTACTAGACGAAGTTTTTGGATTAGATACTCATACCTAGAGATTCGTTAGATGAGGTTGTATTTAGGAAACATCATCATAAGATTAACTTAATTGACCCTTGATCGTCACAAATAGGTATTCGACAAATACATTAATTGCTTAAATCTTTTCGGTCGTTATACAACACGAACGGAGTGATTCCATAACTTAACACTTGTCAAAGTTGCTAATTAGCGGACACATATATTTACACTTTCTGGCCGAATCAGTTATGTAATTCGTAGACATGTCGCATCCGACTTAGTGATTAATTGTTTTGTCCGCACTGGACTTAAGTAATTACCTCTACTGAATAATTATTATGAAACTTAATGAGATGTTAAAGGATGGAATATGAATTTATGAAGTTGAACATATTTTCTTTATAGCATTTTTTTTTTTTGTTTGTGACAACTTGAGTGTGACTTTTCTGGTGGCCGCCACTGTTGAGTTTGGCGTTCAAGAGTCGCAATGGTTAGGAATAGTGTGGCGGGCTTGACGAACTTGAGAGTGCTTCTAGCAACATTGAAAACTAAAATGAACCGTCCTGAATTTGACAGATTATCGACATCCGTAGCACACAAAACCAGTGAAACCCAACCAAAAAGCTACCGTAACCTTTTTGCTCATCATATTCATGTTTAAATTAAAATCACATGAACTTTACACCGTAGTTAAACAACGGAATTAACTTCAAATTACAACTTCGACCTTGACAATATGAGAAGTAATTTTAAATGGTTAAGGAAATTAAATAATAACGTGTTTGCTATAATACATCGTTTAAATTGAGGATATGGTTCACGATTCGGTGAGTGAAGAGTTTTACATAGTCTTTTGTCTGTTACGGCTGCAACAATTTGATAGAACAAAAGTTGGTTTTGAGAAAAAGTTGTAGATGCTCTCACTTACGGCCGAACCCAATAACCTATCTATCACAAGTTTTGACATTTTGAGATATGAGATAGAAAAACCTATCTATCTATGGTTTTAACGTCCCAAAAATCTATAAGAGATTATTGAATCTTACCGGCCTGACATAATGACAGATAGAATTATACTACTGTCTACCATCAATAGCGATCTGTCTTTTACTGAAAATAGGTTATTGGGTTCGGCCGTTAATGTAGTCGGGAAAATGAAACCTCCTCTAGTGTCTAAAAACTTACAATATGAAATGGATATAGGTAGCAATCCGTTAACATAGAATACTGCAATAGACTTGAAAGCAGGATCCCAGCATAAACGCATCTCTGCATTGCCTGGTAACAGCTATCCATAAGATACACAAGGAAAAAACCTAAATACCAACTATTTAATATAATTATGATATTTCCAGTAACTTTAAATAGGTAATAAGTAACTCTAACAGGGTCTCTAACAAAATCATTTCTAAGAAATTCTTCAAATTATACGTCCTGCGCGAAGCACTCTCGCTTGATTATTGTCCTGAGGTACCAGGCAAACATAGAAACTAGCGATCATCTCCTAACGAGGTGAACAAACGTGAGCCCACGTACTTATCAGTTTGCCGTCACTACGAGGATGGTACGAGGCAATGAAGTTGGAACGAGGGAGGATGCGATGGTAGCATAGGATGTGTGATCTTATCTTACATACTTTCGAAAATGTATCTTCAGTTTCACTTTATCAAAAAATAAGAAAAATAAATAGAGGCGATACTTTAGATTCGAGAAAGAGAAAAGTTATTGAACTTCAATTCTAGAAATTTTCACAACGTTACGAGAAAGATTTCTCATGAGCAACGGCCTTGCTAGCGTCGCCAAAAAAAAAAAATACTGACAATCAATATGTATACTATCTTCTATACTAATATAATAAAGCAGAAGAGTTTGTTTGATTTTGTGTATGAACGAGCTGATCTCTGGAACTACTTGGGCAATCGAATTTGAAAAACTCTTTGTGCATTTGATAGCCCAATTCTTGAGGAAAATCACGTTACGACCCTAAGGAGCCGAGAAAAAAGAAAAAAAGTCAGAAAGAACATTAAGCGAAAATGAAGTAATAACGCGGGCGGGCGATGCGATGCGACGCGGTGGATCGGGGGAACAAGAAATTTCACGCGGACTTAGTCGCGGGCAGAAGCTTGTTGTCTATAACCATGACATTGACATTGAAAGACACCGGAGACAGGAAATCTGTAACGTCATGCCAAGACCGAGTTCCTAATTCTTGAAATTGATGCTCATTCTGGTATGATGGACATCTAACAAGTGTAACAAAGCACTAACAATACAATATAATAGTTACTGGTTCAACAATACATATAACTATTTTAGAACATTCTTTATGAAGCTCACTCTGCGATCAAATGAACAGACATCTTTTATCTTTAACGTCTTTGGGACAGATCTGTGATGGACTCAAAAGATTAACATCGTTCATCATCAGTAGTTTGTCACTGAGTCAATCAATTAGAATCAATTAGATAAACGTCGTCTTGTCTTCAACATGATTTGAGATGAATGTGATAAAATTCTATAGTGTACGAAGCTTTATTTTTAATTTATTGTTTAATCTATCTGTCTTTACTGGTCAAGAAAAAATAAACGAAAGAGGATTTTATTGTAAACTAGCGAACCGCCCCTGCTTCGCGCGGTTTTTACGACTTCACAAAACTTCGCGAAAAAAAATTTATGTTCGCATAACTCGTCAAAATGTAGGGAACAGCAGATTTTTTTCGCGATTTCAGGTTTGGTCCCATAGTAAAAGTTGTTCATAATGATGAGTACAATGATCCCTTAAGAGGTTGTGCTTTATTTATGTTACATCTTGTATAATTATATCAACTATACACATAAACCTTCTGCAATAAATACTCAAAATGATGGTGAAAACCACATCAAAATCCGTTGCGCAGTTTAGAAGAACTACGCGGTTACACAGACAGACATGAAAAGCGACTTTATTTTATAGTAATAAGATCTGGCTGAATACCAGTCAAGAAGAAAAAACTTTAAAAGAAACAAAAGATACCTATTCCATTTTCAAAAGTTATGTTCATGTAAATTGAATAATACACGTTTTTTTATCAAGTCATTAAAAATAGACGAAGTTTCAAGATTTTGTCTTAATTTTAAACAAAACGTTACTAACAATAAGTAATATTTTTTTTGCAAATCATGTTCTAATAAAAACCATTACCTATAGGTAAACCATGTTATTAAAAAAAAAAACTAAACATTGAAGTAACTAGTGCTGTTTTTTTTTGGCAAGAATATAATGGAAATCTGTAATGATAGTTTAATTTTAAAATAATGTTAGAAGCATGACCAGGAATTAGGAAACCTAGTTTAGGTACCTAGAACATTATTACATGCATCACAATGATAATTCCATAAAAACTTAAGCTGTACGAAATGAAAATGACTTAGTAAGTAGGTAAATAGATAGATTAAGTGTTCCTAGAAAACAGATACCATAGGTAGCCTTTAAGAGCACAAACAGGTTAGAAAAGACAAAAAACCTCTACATAAGAGACTAAGTACCTACTAACAGTATTATAGACCATGTAGACACCAACCTACATGGTCTTCACATGATCTGACCAAGATTATGTCTGGACTTAAGAGACTGTGACCTCTGAGTTTGTTTCGGCCTTTCTTCTCAGAGTAGTCAGATAGGAAACGCCGGCCTCATCTAGTTTAAAAAAAATGTTTGACGTGTAAAAGTGTTTGTATAAATCTACTTACAGAAATAAAATCATTTATCATTACAAACACTACGTAATCGAAAGAATGAAAGCTATTTTATTTTTAACAAAATGAGCAAACTGCCAGACAAATAAACGTGTGAGAAAGCGCATTAAAACCTAGTAAACTGATGATAAGATGCAGTTTTGGGTTTTAAAAATTAACACTCAAAATGTAAATTAGCTAAATAAAATCACTCATAGTGAAAATCTAAAAGCTATTAGCAATCTGTTCACACTGACAACATTATTATTTTCTATTCCAAATTCAAATTATTTATTTGAACTAGTTTTTTTTTTCTTTTTAGAAGTTTTATTCTCGTCTGCGTAAATAATATTTAAAGAATGTATAAATCCTTGTAAATTACAGCAGCAAAATGTTCAAAGACTAAATTGTTGAGGAAATATTTTACATTCATAATATACCTAGCTGTCGTGTAGGTACGTGAATTATGTAATTTCCAGTATCGTGTAGTGTACGGCGAAGGTGCCCCAGTTGCAACTAGTTTGAACTAGAAAATTAGTTGGTAATGCCTAATCTAAAGCTGCAAAGTACTTGAAGGGACGTGTCGCACTGCAAAGCGACAGTATTGTGATGTTAAGCCACGGCAAGCGATGCTATGCTTTCTGTCTTCCCGATTGATAATTCCCGCAACTCAAAGTCAAAGTATTTATTTCAATTAAACTAATTACAGGCACTCACCTGATTCTATTGAGGTCTGATTGACTGACCTCTTGACGATTCAAAAATCGTCAAGAGGTCAGTCAATCAGAAAGATGAAGCTAGTTGCCCATTCCAAAGCGTAGTAGGTTCCTATGGAGACGAACGGGCAAGAAAATCCGCAGACACTCTTTTAAATCAACAAACTTAAGTCATTGAACGTGAACCGCTTCAAATTCTCCACTCTGCTCAATCTTGGACGTTTGCATTGTCTATAGCCAATTGCTTCTTAATTTGAATTCACTCAGCTTCTTTAATGTGACCACCACGACTTTCTGATGTACCTCTTTTTAAAAGAAATCTTATTCTGTTTGTTATTTGTCATGTCACGACTACTTAAAAGAGCTATGTCACCAGACCAGCGTCACCGTTGGTCTCGCGGTTGCAAACGCGGCTGCTTTGCATGGAGTCCTGGGTTCGATTCCTAGGTCGGGCAGTGTTACCTATTAGGCTATTGCATTAAGAATTTCTCAGTAATAGTCCGGAGTTTGGAAATTGGCGGTGTGATACCTCCGTGGCTCAAAAAGCACGTTAAGCCATCGGTCCTGCGCCTGATCTCTCTCCGGTCGTGTCGAATTGCCGTCCCACTGGACTATGAGAATGAGGGATGAGAGAGTGCACCTGTGTCTGCGTACACGCTTGTGCACTATAATATCTCCGGCACCGATGGCGAATTCGATCTGGAGGATTACTATTACTATATGAGCTATCTTACATTTTTGAGAAACGTCTGAATTTAAGCGTTTAACATCTTGTCTAGAGCCAAGCTGTTTGTCGCCTCGCTATGTTCAACAGTCTTAACGTTGGTTGATTTACACCGGAATGAGCAAATTTGGTTTTAAACAGTTTAAATTTTCGACATCGCGTGTGTAGACGATAGTTTGCACTCGATCGTTTTATCGTGATTAGGTATTATTCAGACAATTCGCAGTTAATGTGTTTACTATATTTAGCAAAAAAGATGCTGATTTAAGTAAGGAAGTTAGTCTAAACAGTGGCGTGTTGACACATTTGGCCATTGATTTATGTTTGGAAGATATCGCGACGATGGAGTAGGTACTTAACAAAAGAAATTGCGCGTGAGATAAAGAATGAGAGAGATTTAGTGTGAGAGAAAGAGAGAGTTATATCTTTCTTTTCTCTCATGTAACGAAATGTGCCTAAATGTGAGGCGTCCTTGAAATTTCACTCTCAATATTCTCGTCCAATTATCGAATCACCGCTTAAGAAGTTTCACATAAAATCAAATAAATATTTTTTTGATAAAGAGGATCATCGCAGCGAAAAAAGTAAGTAAAAATTGCAGTTCGATTTTTAAAATTTCGTACAGTCAAAGTCAATTCAACCAGCAACATCGAACGATATTTAATTAAAACTTTTTGCCACCTTGACTCCACCGCAAAGTTTTGCCAAGTTAACCAGACGCGGCGACCCAGAAGCACATTGCGTCAAACTTTCTTCAAGAAAACTTCTCGACATTGAAGCTAAACTTATCAGTAAAACGGAGGATTGCGTGACAAACCCTCATAACAGTCAGGACTAAAGGCGGAGAGTGTGTAAGATGTTAGAGGGCGCGAACCATCACCTTGACTCCTGGCATAGAAAATAATCCAGTTGTGTAACTGTTAAGACATTAGAATAAATACTTTATTTTGTAAAACTTCTGTTAAGATTCTGTAGGAACTGTAGTACGCCATTTTGTAAAGACAAATTAGGTTGATCGGATGATAAACGAAGAATTCCCATCAATCCTTAAAACGGTAGTGAAAACCTTCAAATCTAAAATGTTAATTCACTTATAGGTACTGGTAATTACTAAACGTGTAAAAAAAAAATTCCTTGAGCTCTCTCTTTACATCGTTCTTAGATCTACTTACATAATCATTGTAATTTAAAGCATAATCTCACGTGAATCGAAGTTGCCTGATATTAAATCTTTATAACTCTTAATAGCATAACAGGTGGTGTCAAGGCGAATGTCGGCACCTACCCTTATCAGCCACTGCACGCTACGGCCTATGTTCTTAATAGCATCATTAAAACTATTATTTGAATTGTCTTTGGTATTTTATCTGTGGTATGGTGCGATTCCATTTGCTGCATTTTGAAATTGGAACTGGTAAAGCGTGTGGATAACATAGATAGGCGGCACATAAAAAAGACAAAGATTTTTGTAGACAGCGCCTCAGCGCATTACGAAGTGCAAATGAATAAGCGCCTTTTTCGTAGACTTATTAAGGCGATAACGATACAGAATAAAAACTGTTTAATAATAATTGGTGGGTGCATAGGTAATGCATAGTTTCGTATTTATTACGTCGTTTAAATTAGGCAGGAAATATGACTTGGTACAATAACTATTGAGGAAATTCTTCATGAAATCAGGAAATAGCTTTTTTGTTTTCGCAGTTGCTGCGTGTATTTAAAAATGTTTTAGTCATAGTTTTACACGTGAGGTACCTACCTTTTTTTTTGGTGGGAAATCATCAAAAGACTTCTCCCGCTCTGGGCGGAGCGGGAGGGCGTGTCAGACTTTTACTGACTAAAACCCACCCGTGTTCCTTCAGTTGCCTGTGCCGGGGCCACGGTAACTCTTTCGAACATCCCGCGACCCTAGCTGGATAAGGTACCTACCTAAATTATTAGTTAATGTTTACCTACCTTATATTTTTTAAACAAGTAAGTAAACGTATGTAAAGAAAATAAAATACCTAAAATTAAATAAATAATATTTGGTTCCCGGGGAAAACAGGAGCTGTAAAAAAACTAGGAATGCAGGATTATTTCTCTAGAAATCGAGCACATAAGTAGATAATCACTTTGCTCTATATATCAAAGTTTCAGCTTTGCTCTGAAGTTCCATCTCAAAAATTAATTCTAATACGTTTGTTTTCTTATCAATAAATATGAACACAAACGAGAACGCACTCAATGCCTAGGCATAGATACTTACATTTATTACAAACACGATGACGTAACCTAGACAGAATGAGAGCAACGAACCGCATCAAGGTACCGGATGCGGCTGAACCGCCTCCTCCAGCCATTATCATAATAAAATAATTAAAATAACAAGATTAATTTAAATAATTAGGAACAATGCACGGGCTCAGAGACTCTCGCGAATTTTTAAAAGAAAACGTAACTGTCAATTTTGAATTTTGAATTGACCGTTAAGTTTTCTATAGAACCTAACTTTTCACATTGTTAAGGAAATAAAGTAACTTTTATGAACTGTATTAAATACTTAATTGTATAATTATATTTTCTGCTAAATTTTATAACAGTCACGCAAAAATTCAGTGCAAGCTTTGTTGTACTGAATTTCCAGAGAGCAAGACTTTCCCGAAACACATGAGGTCGCGCGTTTCTTTATAAATGCAATATCCTTGCTACTTAATCTTCACAACCATACCAGCCTATAAAATAGCACTACTGAACACTGAACGAGACCAGTTCCACCAGACCATATCTAGAATGAATGCCTACCTTCAAAAGGGACTTATATTTTAAAAGGAATGTCAAAATCTCAGTTTGTCATTCACTTAGGCTCGTGCAGACTGGCGCGACGCAACGCCGCGACGCGACACCGGTAGAACAATTTCTATGAATATTTCATCGAAATTGTTTTACCAGTGTCGCGTCGCGCCAGTCTGCACGAGCCTTTAACGGTAATTCTTTAGTCAGCTTTCAGGGCACTTTCAAGTCCATTGTTAACTTGTTTTATTACTTACCGATCACGAATGCAAAGATTCAAAACTGCTAGGCAGATCCTATAAGTATCTAAAAAGAACAACAACACGTCGTTTCTGTGAGCTATTGCCAGAAACTCGCGCTCAACCTCCATGCTTGCAACCCACAGACTAATCGGAAATCAGCCAGTAACTTTTTACCAACGACAAAATAAAAAGAATTGCTCAATTTAAAAGGTTCCATTGAATCGTTTATACTGTGGTTACCTTTTGAACTGAGGGCCCGCGGCCATTTTTTTTCGGTCATGCCATCGTTTTCGTTATTTCCAGAGCATTCGTGCTCGTGTTATACAACAATTTCTTAACAAATATCTTGTCAGAAATAAAAGTCCTTGATCAACGACAATTTATCCTAAGCTATTCCTAAAATGGTGGTATATTTATAGAAATAAGAAAATAGAAATCCTTGGGAACTTATTTTTGTACGGTCTAATATAATATGGTAGGTTTATAATCGTTTCTTGGCACATGAGGTTGATCACTTTCTTACGTACAAAACTAGCGACCCGGCCCTGCTTCGTACAGTTTTTATGACTCGACAAATCATCGAGATTTCTTTGTCTATACATCTACTTATACAAATAAATAAAATTGAAGTTTCTGTTTGTAATATCAAAATAACAACTTTTTACTAAATGCATATGAAAGTATACACTACTACTAATACAACACAACTTACAATAAAAAACTGTGAACTGTGTGTGTGTGTACTTATAATAAAAAAGCAATATATAAAATTTTTGTCTGTCTGTCGGTCTGTCTGTTTGTTCCGGCTAATTTCCGAAACGGCTCGACCAATGTTGACGGGACTTTCACTGGCAGATAGCTGATGTTACGGGGAGTAACTTTGGTTACTTTTATTTTTTTTTAATAATTAGGGTTCCGCGCAAAAAACTTAAAACCCATGAAATTGTGAACAAAAGTCGAATTTGAAAAACTCTTTTTGCATTTGGTAGCCCAATTATCGAGGATAGTTACAGGCTATTTAACATCACGCTACGACTCTTAGGAGCCGAGCAAAAAGAAAAAAGTCGGAAAGAACACTAAGCGAAAACGAAGTAATGCGCGGGCGGACGATGCAACGCGGCGGATCGAGGGACGAGGGAGTTTTATTAAAATGTGGCTCTTATTTTAGTATATAGTGTATCTTGCGACTTCCACGCGAACGATGTCGCGGGGCGCAGCTAGTTGTTAATAACTGTGGTCGAACAGTGATGAGCTCATACATACATACTTATTATGTAACTAAATTAGAATATTCACAGAATAGAATAGCCGCCATGTCCAAAAATGGTTGCTGTTTTTTATCTATTGATAAACGACTCTTTGATACAGCCGTTTTTCACACGTTTTAAGGGTGACTGAACCTATTAAAATGAATTAGATAGATAGATAGAATACTCTTTATTGTGTACACCATGAATATTACAGATATAAAGTAGAAATTTTACAAGCGGTGACTCAATGAGCGGTCTTATCGCTAGAGCAATCTTATAAAGACAAACTTAGAACCTTTTTCGCAACATCTTCACATATAAGTACCTGTTTCTCTATGTATTTTACCGTGTGTACATAAATAATAAAATAAATAAATAAATAAGTAGTTGTTAGATATTAATGCTAAGACTTGAATTACAATTACAGTTTCAATGGGGAAGGTCGGGCAAAGCTAATTGTAGATGGCGTAATCATAGCTAGGTCACAACGGCCTACAATAATTTGGACATTTCGTTCATTCATTCCATTCCGTGTTCATTAATGAGTTTGGTTTTATTTCGTTATTTTCGGTGATATTTTTATTCAAGTATTTGACATAGAAAGTGTCAGAATTTAAAACTTTAAATTTTCCTCATAGTCACTCTCTTCAAAATGTTTCTGTTTAATTTTTTCAATATCTCTACGAATAGCTTTAAGCCACCATCTTCTAATTTTAGGGTCTCTCGGTAAATGGTAGACTTAATTTCGGAGTAGGTATTTAGGAACACAACGCGTAATTTTCGCAAACATAAAATAAAACCACCTCGCGCCTTCTATTATTAACTTGTGTTGGAACTAACTACGATAGCACCATTTTGACAGTGGTCTTCCCCATTATGTGAAAGACACACAGCTTGTAAGGCCTTTGACTTCGCCTTAATTAGCAAATGTTAATTACCGCGGCTTAGTTTGCAATTTTAAAACGCACTACGCACTATTTCTAGACGCACTGCAGGTCACCATCCTTACCTAGTTGCTATTCTACCAATTCGCACTAAGAGTTTCCAAATGTCTTTTGTGATGCGCACAGCAAAGGAGTGGAACTCTCTGCCTGCGTCTGTGTTTCCGAACGCATACAACCCCGATCTCTTCAAAGTGAGAGTGAACAGGCTTCTTCTGGGTAAACTCGCTCCATCGTAGACTTTGTCTCTGTCATCTCTGACCTAGACTAGAGTCAAGAGCAAACCTATCACAAATAAAAAAAACGGCGGTTTTGTCAGCATTTCTCCTCTTTTTCATCGTAGAGAGAAATTTCCATGAACCTACCACAACTCTATGCAGGCAAATCGATTATGTGTCTGAGATGATGTTGCATGTTGACCTTACTTGCCACAGCTAAGAAAAGTCATAGTGGTCAAAAGCAATCTCGATAAAAGTTGGATACAGGGTGTTCCTTCATAGTCTTCTTCAAACTAAACTAGTATACGACATAATGTATCAAAAATTTCTTTAAACTATGTATGTGACTACCGACATAGATTTTTTTAAATTCAAAGAATCAAGCAGTCACATCTAAATAATCTAATAACCTTCACGAGCATTGAAGATCTCACACTATTGTGGAAACAGCTTCTATAAAATTATTCCATCAATTAGTCGACGAAGTCGGTCTATAAAACTTCCAAAGGCTCGCTACCGAGCAATCAATGGAATCAAATAAATCTACACATTTATCGTTATACACTCTTTTACAAATGTAATCCATCGCATACATCGTCAACCTTCTTTTAACGACTGGCCACTAAGAAAATAAAATAAATAAATAAAAAGCAAACAGCAAACGATATCGCTTTCTCTACGAGTTTAGTTTAAAACCTGTTCGGACGATACATAATCAGCCTATAATGTTCCCACTGCCGGGACACAGGCCTCATCTCGGTGAGAGGGAGTGGGCCGTAATCTACCACGCGTCTTCGAATTTTTGGTTCTAGGATATGCCGCTTTCCTCACGATGTTTTCCTTCACCGTTTTGACGATTTTATAGGTTATTGTCATAGGTTATGTGTAGAACAGCGCTTTTATTTTACGGTACGGTTTCGGTGTCGACACAAAGGTCACACACGTCAAAAAGGTCCTATAAAAAGAAAAGAACCTTCCTCAAGACATAAATCATAGACAACTTGTGAATGCTATAAAGACTTTTGGGTTGACTGACACTAGAAGTGTTTGTTGCCAGCCAGTATGAAAATAAACGAAACGTTTGGTATTCTTTCGTACGATGGAGGTCGTATATCATATTAAAATTCGCGTCGGAACTCAATACGGAATCGGAAGTTCTATTTTTGTCATCGAAGGCAAGCAACACACATGTACGTACAATGATTTCTAGAACAATGTAAATATAAATAAAAGGTACTAGATACCGAAGTAGGTTACACATCAACCTACATTCATATTGTAAAAAATATTCAACAAAAAAAATACAATAATTTTGGCAAGTCATTAAAGTCTTTTAAGGTGCTACAGAGGTCATGATATGCGCAATTAATATTTCTTTCAATAGTATAGCATTCATAAGTGGGCTATGTGTGAGGAATATCTATTAAATTACAATTTACATTTTGTTTTACACATACAGAGGCAGAAAACCTTACAAACTCCTTTTGCTTCATTTACGTTCATTCATCTGGTCGTACACGCACGTCAGTTGCGAGTACATACTACGCACCTGGCCTTTCCGAAGAAAATCACCAATACGATCAGTGTATATCCTTCTAGTAGGGCGTCCCCTCCCGGCGTTTTCACTCACATCTGCACCCTAATTGCGTAACACACTTACAGTAGGAATTGGTTTAATTTTGACAATTCAACAACATTCATTGCGTTATTTACGTTGTTGAACAGACAAATTTTTCGAACATATGAAGCAATGGATTAGCAATATGCTTCAAAATCATTCAGATTGTGATTGATCGTGTGTTACACAATTAGAGTGCTGGATCTTACTATTTTGTTAGCGGAAAAGTGAAAGAAGTAAGTTCTAGTAATAGTGTCACCCTTGCTTTTGTAAAAGTCGCGGGAACTGGTCGCGACGTTTTCTAACACCATGTATGTGTGACGATACGTGAAGATGTGTGCATGCGCACATTCAAAATCACGACTTTACTAGTGCTTAAAGTGGATCCGCATAGGAAGCCCGCGTAATTTAAATTCTCTAGTTTTTTTTTGCAATTTGCGAAGTTAGATTTGTTCTAAAATTTTATAATTTAAATCATGGCATTTTTAGAACAAATCTAACTTAGAGAGATGTATTGATGATTATTATGGTTATAATTGTATAAATACACATTTGTTACCGTCGCGTATTATATTTTCATCAAGATACAACCTGACACTGACCTGCAAGTTGAAAAAAACGCAAAAAAATTTGAATTTCACGGGCTACCTTTTCAGATTCACCTTAAGTACAATAGATGTACGGGTAAGGTACATTTAAATGATAGACTGATGATAATGAGTTCAACTTGTGTATTGATAGTTAAAATAACTGATAAATGATCGACCGGCGGCGAATGTCTCCCTTTGCCCAAACGATGCTATGCGACTACTGAACGCTTACTCAAATACACGTATATTTTATTCATTCGCTGCGCGTCGATGTCAGCATAAAATTGATACTATTGATACATACATACACAATAATATACAATAGATGTTTCTTCTTCTTAAAGCTTGATTTACACAATACAATTAAGTTGCTTGTAGCATTCCATACAACAAAGTAACAATGATAGTAGCTCAAACTCAAACTCAAAGCATTTATTTCAATTAAACCAATTACAGGCACTTTTGAATTGTCAAAGAGTCAGTCAGTTAGTCAGAAAATTGAAGCTAGTCGCCCATTCCAAAATGTAGATCTCTATGGAGAAGAATGGGCAAGAAACTCCTTGGACACTCATTTAAATTCAAATTTAAAAAAAAATATTAATTTAAAAAAAATTCTCTTCAAAGTGAGAGTAAACAGGCTTTTTCTGGGTAAGCTCGCTACATCGTAGACTTTGTCTCTGTCATCTCTGACCTAGACTAGAGTCAAGAGCAAACCTATCTCAAATTAAAAAAAAAAAAAAAAATATTACAAAATCCTGGGTACATTGTTCTTGTTGCTTCTATATGTGAGAGCAATGTAAAAATAGATAATTAAAAACAATTCAAAATATAAGATTAAAAATAAGCCCTGGCAGTTGAGAGATGACCAGCCTCCACTGACGGCGCCCGTTCACGAACATGACGCGTGGATCAGCACCATCCAGCTCAACCATTTTGTAGGGAACCGAATGATCCAACAGCACCGTTCAAATAGTGTTTAGACAGTGCAAGATATTTGCTGCTTCAACTTTATTGAATGCCATAGACAAGAAACTTGCATCGTGTAAATGGGCCGTTAAAAGTGCAAATAAGCCTCCTTAAAGTAAATGATTGAATGTTTTACGTCACGTTTATTTAATTACTAGCTGTGCCCCGCGGTTTCACCTGCATAAGTCTCGATTCCGTGAGAATATCAGAATAAAAAGTATCCTATGTCATACCTATGTGCCAAATTTCATCCAAATCCATTCAGCCGTTTTAGCTTGAAAGCGTAACAAACAAATAAACTCACTTTTGTATTTATAATATTATATAGTAAGGATGCATAAAGAGAAAATCTAATAGCTATGTCCCGTACCCTTCGATCAATAATATAATTGATCGAAGCCCATACCCATTGCATATTAAGAAAGATGTTCACCAAACTTTATAATCCATCGTCCGATACAATAATATACCACAACAACAACTTTAAGTAACTACGTAAGTAAAAAAAATGGTTAAAGTCAAACAGGCGCAACACAAAGGCACCGTGTGTCGCGCCTGTTTGCAGGAGCCTTAACCCGTCAAAACTGAACACCAATTTAATTAAATCAATAACAAAAATCTATGCCTAAAGTATAAACACTCCAATTTTAATTGACACCTACACAATGGCACTAATTTAAGAAAAGACAATCAGTTGGATCCTTCATACTTGTAACGTGACCAAAACATTACATAATCAATATTAAATCATGTCTTAAATAATTAAGAAAGGTCAATTGTATAGAAAAGGTCAATCAACCTCGTCTGTCTCGTTGGTCTAGTGGTCGCAAGCGCTACTCCTGAGCATGAGGTCCTGGATTCGATTCCCAGGTCGGACAAAGTGTTATTGCGTTTTTCTATCAGGTATTACTCGTACTAAGTAGAAGCCCGGAGTCTAGATTTGTGCCCGGTTGTTGGCGATAGACTCGCCCCCTATTACATGGGACTTAAACATAACTGGCGAAATGTGGGTGTATTATAGGTACATTTCTGCCTAACCCTTCGGGGATTACAGGCGTGATGTTATGTAAGTCAATCGACCTACTTCAAATAAAGTAAGCAAGGTAATTACACGTTACATGTTGTCATAAAAGAAATAGGTATCTTAAACTGCATTGTTTCTGTTCAATTCTTCTTGTAAAGTTATCTAGATCGTGCTCAATGACCATAAATTATTCTTTATGGCTATTTCATTTATTTACAAAGCCAATAATTTCAGAATAATATCCCGTTTCATTACTGAAAAAAAATATAAGCAAAATATGAAATACTTACGGAATCATTTTTCATGAATAATGCTAAGTGAATTCCGTTTCGTATTTCAGTCTAGGTATAGTTAGGTATCTATTTAAGGCTAATAGCGACGTTTTAACATTATTTTTAAAAAGGATCTATATAATCAAATAAACTTACTTCTTTCTGTCTTTCCTTTAAATCGAAAAGAAACTTCAAGATTTGTTTGTGGGTTCATTCACTGGTGGTGCTAAATTCAAGATATACAGGATGGCTGGGACATCCACGTGAAACCGGTTACCATGGATTCAGTACATGATTCTGGACCCCGCACGTTGAAATTTTTCGTCAGTTATTAAAAAAAAAAATCTGCTGTTTCCTACAAAAGTGCAATAACTACGCAGTCAAAATGTATGGAACAGCTATTTTTTTTTCATAACCGACGAAAAATCTCAACGCGCGTGGGGAGAATCATGTACTGAATCCATGGTAACCGGCTTCGCGTCAATGTCCCTGCCACCCTGTATACAGTATAGAGAACTTATATTTTCTTCGGAAATCCCGGGGTCACTGACTCGGAAACTACCCCCGTATGCAGGGGTGGAAACCACTTTACAATAGTGTAGACTCAGCCCTTACAACACCTCACTAGAATTTATGAAGTTCCCGTTAAGGTTGTTTCAAACTTATACGACATCATGACACGGCAGGCTTTTAGTTTTGCAGACGGAAATAAATCTAAACATACCTATGTAGGTAGGTACTAAAGATGTTTTTAGGGTTCCGTAGTCAACAAGGAACTCTAAATCCATCAAGTCAATCATGTTAATATCCATTTTTAACGATTTGTAAATAAAAAGACAAAAAAATTATCAACATATATAACCTCAAATAAATTAGTACCGAAGCTAGTCCCATAGATAATCTAGGGGTCTCGGCAGACCAACTTTAATACCATAGATAGTTCATGAACTAGTTATAAACTTCATTTTATAATAACGTTTTATTTAGTCATGGTTTAAACCTAGTAACAATCCCAGTACTAAATTTAGATCGTGTTTTGGAATAAGACGGTTATAGTCCGTCCGTCCGCAGCTTAGCTCAGAGACTCTTAGTAGTAGAAAGCTATAATTTGGCACGGATATACATCATCATAATCTGCCTGCCTTTTCTCAATTATGTTGGGGTCGGCTTCAGTCTAACCAGATGCGGCTGAATACCAGTATTTTACACAGAGCAACTGCCTATCTGACCTCTACAACCCAGTTGCGGGGTAATACGATTATGACAGTTACATTACAAAGCTATTATGAGTGAGCTCTAAAAACGGTAAATAGGTGCTGCAATACGGGTCTATAAATTGGAAATTTTTAAAGATATCCTCAAACACATACATACACACACATAAACTCACGCCTTCTTCCCATAGGGACTACAGAACGTCACCTGCTACGATCCTTTCATACTCCTTTTGCATTTTATATCTACTCGCAATCTCACTTCAGCGACAATCAAATGTCAATCAAAATTCTAGTGAAATTATAGGTGTTTTTGACATATTGAGACTGAGATCAGACTGTGAATGTTCTTAAAATTACGAAAATTGCCCGTCTGATCATACACGCACGCCGGTTGCGAGTACTACGCACCTGACCTTTATGAAGAACATAACCAATAAGATCACTATATGTCTTCCTAGGGCGTCCCCTCCCGGCGTTTCCACTCACATCTGCCGTGTAAATACCTTTTGTTAGTCGACTTTCGTTCATCCTCTCAACCTGACCGACATCTAAGCGTACTCTGTTCAATTATATCCTTCAAATTAGTTTGAGTTTTAAAGCTAATATAAAAAAGCAGTTTTCGTATTTATGTGTTCAACAGAATACTCCAAACAACAAAACCTTTGAAAGTTAGCGGCGTCATGCTGACAAGTCTAATAATACCTTAAAGGCTCCTGCAAATAGGCGCCACACGTGACGTGACACAAAGGTATTGCTCGTCGCGCGACACGCGGTGCCTTTGCGTCGCGTCACGTGTCGTGCTTGTTTGCAGGAGCCTTTACATGGGAAATCGAAAGCAATTACTTATCTGTCGATCATCGAAAGTCGGGTGAGTCAGCAATCGATTGAAAAGAAGATAATTTTAGCCTATTGTAAGAAAATATTGGCTGAAAGAAACTCATTAAGTATGAAGGTAGTTACGATGAAAACTGGTTTGTTTTCGTACGCAGTGCCTCGTTGGTCTAGTGGTTGCAAGCGCTACTGCGGAGCATGAGGTCCTGGGTTCGATTCCCAGGTAGGGAAGTGTTATTGAGTTTTTCCATCTGGAATTTCTTAGTGGCAGCCCGGAGTCTGGATTTGTGCCCGGTTGATGGCAATAGGCTCGCCCCCTAATACTGGCGAAATGGGGGTGTTGGTATAACTGATTCCAATGATTATAATTCTGTAAATAAATATTCGTTACGGCCGACCTTTAATCAATATAGGTACACCCAGACACTGAAATACAAATTGCACAAAATAGTAAGAAAATTTGAATTTTGCGGCCTACCTTAACGAAGATCACTTTAGCGATAAGACCGCACATTGTGTCACCCTATGTAAAATTTCGACATAATTCTGTCATTTTTATGGTGTATTTCTATTCTAAACATTACTTATAAAGTTATTTCTGACGTCTAAAGTATTACTCAATACACGCTTAGAACTTGTCAGTGCCTATAAATTTAGACATAAATTCCCAAATATTGCAACATAGGTATTAACTTTCGTAACAACTTAATTTCAACATTAAGAAGACAATAAAAAAGCGAAGGTCACGATTGGTAGCGTTTAATAAGGATAAATACTTTTTATGAGGTTATTTGCTTTCAACATTTTAATAAAATGGGAACTTTAATGCAAAGAGAAATATGGACATGTTTTTGCAGAATCTATACAAATAAATAAAATTGCAGTACCTATCTGTTTGTAATGTCAAAATAACAAGTTTTTACTAAATGCATAAAAAGTATATACAGTACTTATCAATAAAAAGGTATTTTAAAATTTTTTGTCTGTCTGTCTGTCTGTTTGTTCCGGCTAATCTCCGAAACGGCTGGACCGATTTTGACGGGACTTTCACTGGCAGATAGCTGATATTACGGTGGGTAACTCAGGCTACTTTTATTTTAGAAATATTTAGGGTTCCGCGCAAAAAAATTAAAACCCATGAATTTATGAACAAAAAGTCAGATTTGAAAAATTCTTTTTGCATATAGTAGCCCAATTCTCGAGGAAAATTACAGGCTATTTGACATTACGCTAAGACCCTTAGGAGCCGAGCAAAAACGAAAAAGTCAGAAAGAACACTAGGCGAAAACGTAGTAATAGCGCGGGCGAGCGATGCAACGCGGCGGGACGGGGGACGAGGGAGTTTTATTAAAATGCGACTGTTATTATGTATCTTACGACTTCCACGCGTACGAAGTCGCTGGGCAACGCTAGTTAGTTAGAAAGATCCAGCTACAATTATCATTAGAGGGAACCCGAAGAAAAAAATGTTCAGTTCTCATAAACTCGGACAAAAACTGTAGGTTTTTAGGTAATTGTTTTTATAGGTATATAAGCTCGCATCTAGACTGAAAATGACTGCACTTGGACAGTAAGCAAGAGCAACCAATTAGAAACCCTCAAATACCCTCTTCATGGGTGCGAAATAAAATGTATCATCGCAGACATAGCGATGAATCACTTTTCAACCTTAGTACCTTAGTTATAAGGTCGAAAAGTGGTACATTTTGGGCCTCGCTACAAGATTGAAAAACTACTTAAGGGGAAAGCGCTAAGGTAGCCCGCGAAATTAAAATTTTCTTACGATTTTAGCAATTTGCAGCTCAGTGTCTGGGTGTATGTTGATTAAAGTATGATACGCGACCGTAACAAATATGTATTTACCGAATTATAATATTAGAATCAGTAATACAATTACTTAAGTTAGTATAATCCCGAAATGTTAAGAATTCATGAAATAGTCATTCAATAGAATTACTTGGTCTTAGAGAGTTGTATTGATGACTTTAATGATTATAATTTTGTAAATACATATTTGTTACGGTCGCGAATCATATTTTTATCAATATACAACCTAATACTGACCTACAGATTGCAAAAAACGTATGAAGATTTGATTTTCGCGGGCTACCCTGGCGCTTTCACCTTAACCAGAAAAAGATTGCCATCTTTAGTTGCATACCATGGTATAAACAAAATTGCTTAGACATGTCTAAGCAATTTTGTCCAAAAAGCTTCACGCTTCTTCTTAAAATTTTGCAACATAAGTACTTCATCGTACCGCGATTCCATTTCCGTGAGGTTCAACTTTGCCTCCGAAGATTTAAAACTAAACAAATAATTAAAGCCAGTGTGAAACCTCTAACAAACAGACCGTTTCTCTCAACAAAGCCCCATAGGTTAGGCAGGTAGGTAGGTATATTTATAGAGTATTGTATGAACACGTCCCCACTGTTTATATCTTCTGCGAACGCATCGGCTTTCTCCATGTTCTCACGGCACAATGAAACAAACCTGGTACAAGTTCGTAGAGAAGGTCCACGTTAACTACTGACCTACGAGTAGATAAAAAAAGGTTGTCCTGAAAAACAAGTCGCTGAATTGAAGCCTTTCATAAGAGAATTAACATAACCATTACCGAATGGCGTAATACAACATGTCTCGGAATTAACGCACAACCTCTTAAGGGATCATTGTACTCATCATTATGAAGAACTTTTACTGTGGGACCAACACTAAAATTGCGAAAAAAAAAATCTGCTGTTCCCTAAATTTTGATGAATTATGCGAACATAAATGTACGGAACACTAGTTTTTTTTTCCTGATTGAAATGTTAACGGGACATGAACAGTAGCGACTGTTTCACCACGCGCTAATCCATGATTAAATGTTTTAATTCAGGTGGAACGTAAATATTATTAACAAAGATGTTTATTTTAATGGCTGATTTACTAAAGTCCGATTATGAACAGTTTGGTGAATTGGCTTTTCAGAAACATCGGGTGTAAAGTAAACGACACGGCTGTAAAAATCGTAGGTACGACTCAATCAAACAATCTGCCTAGCCTTTTCCCAACCTGTTGGGGTCTGCTTCTAGTCTAACCAGATGCAGCTGAATACCAGTATTTTACATGGAGCGACTGCCTATCTGACCTGTCTACAACCCAGTTGCGGGGTAACATGATACCCCTTGCTAAGACGTGATTGTCAGGATTTTGGGCTTCGAACTACCCGTAACGACTGTCAAAGATCTACGAATGACAGCATTGCCTGTTACATCTTAGAGTGAGCCTTCTGTCCCTCTCTATTCACTGTCACAAGCGTGACACTTGTGCCCGCACCCGCCGCATGCGCAGCGCCGCGATTAATTAATGAAATTATGTTCACTAATTAATTACTTAGCATTGAGCAGTGCCCAGTTGGCTTTGTATGATGGGAATTTGAAAGCTATGTGTACTTTATTTCCTTGTGGGTGCTTAGATATAATAAGATGGTAAAAGAATACAATATGGTTTTTGAAAGCAGAAGTATCAGTAAACAATTAATTTTGCCCTATGTACACACGGCTACATATCAAGCTATACATTTCTAGTATAAGCTGATCTCGCATTGTATAGGATTTCCGTACAAAGAGAGGTCAGCTTATGCTTGATATGAGACGTGTGTACTTAAGTCCCTGCTTTCAAAAAGTGTTTCCTTTTGTTTACCTACTCTACGTTGTACCAAAAGCCGGCCCGGCTTTTATTCTTATCAATAAACGCCGGGCTGATTTATATCTTTGACAGTTGTTACGGGTAGTCAGAAGCCCGAAAATCTGACAGCCAGTCTTACAAAGGGCTCTCGTGTTACCCAGTAACTTAGTTGTGGAGGTCAGATAGGCAGTCGCTCCATGTAAAATATTGGTATTCAGCTGCATCCGGTTAGACTGGAAGCCGACCCTAACATAGTTGGGAAAAAGCTAGGCAGATGATGACTTTGTACCAAAAGCGTGTAACCTATAAAGGCTCGTGCAAACAAGCGTGACACGGGACGTGACACAAAAGCACCGCTCTGTGTCTCATCGCTTGTCGCGCCTGTTTGCAGGAGCCTTAAACCTAAAGTTACAAGAGGCGTTTGACGAAACTAGACATACCCAAAAAAACGAAGCGTGAAGCACGCGGTCAACTTGGTCAAAAAATTTCCTCATATTATTTCACTTTATTGAAATCGCTCAATAACATTACTCTCACTTTTAACATAATTTAATTTGTCAATCAAACATGAATAACCGTTTACAAAACATGAATACAATTAAATAGCTACAAAGGAAATTGACCTTTCTTCAACATTTTCATTGTATCCAAACGTGTGGAAGCGAGAATTAATACTTTAACAGATATTGAAAGATAGCGAAAGATGAAAGCACTGATATTAAATCCAATTTTATACGATAATGCATCTTAAATTAATAAAAATGTACAATAGTCGGGGTAAAATAGTGAAAATGTTCGCGTGCTGTGATTGATAAAACTACGTTTTTGTGAGAAGGCGAAAACCAGCGACTAAGTAATAAAAAGCGAATAGGTATACATATGAATTACCTAGCTATGTTATCTGTGACTACGCTCGCACAGTAATTCCCAGCACCCTAATTGCGTAACACACTATCAATCACAATCTGAACGATTTTGAAGCATTTTGCTAATCCATTGCTTCATATGTTCGAAAAATTTGTCTGCACAACAACGTAAAAAACGCAATGAATGTTCTTGAACTGTCAAAATGAAACCGACCTACTTTAAATGTGTTACGCAATTGCCCCGCTGTTTTGAGAATATAATTGTCTTTGTAAATAATTATGTGTCTATCTTTAGTAGTTTAGGCTTTTCAATTTACATTTTCTGTCAGTCACACAATCTGTCAGTCAATCACGAAACTACTTTATTTACTTATACAGAAGATTTCATTTCCTTCGATCACTACCTACTGAACTGGCATGGTTATACTCTGTGAGTCAACGTATACGCGAATTTCGCGCTATTCAGTTCTCATGTTTCAAGTCTTCCAAAAACGACGTAGGTACAGTCACGAGCACTAATATGTATACACTTAGGGAAATTTAAAAGCGATTTTCTCGTGTAATAACGATAGCAACTTTGAGATGCCTAATTCTATGTGTTCCAAAACATTATGTTCGTAACAATATAAAATTACAATCAATACAGTAGAAGAAAATCAATTTTAAAAGTAGCTAAGTGTATACAAATTAGTGCTCGTGACTGTACTTATTTGATCCAAAAGAAAGACTGAAAGTTAGCCTTGGATATTGCGGAAGTGAAGCTCAAAGAATAGGGGCTATTGAATCTATTATCGTGATGTGAAAACAATCGATATACCTGTAAGTCGTGTTTGTATGCTGTACTAATTATTTGTAAACAATGTTTGTTTTCAAATAGATTTTCAATTCTTTCACTAGGACAATAATTCTATAGGTCAACATATATTAATGTTCTTCCTACGTTGGACAGAGGAAATAAGACATCACTGCCTTGATAATGTGTAGAAAAAACTTTTCTACATATTTCTCGCTCATTTTTTTTTTAATTTAAAAAACAAAAAAAAAGTGCCTTTGACTGGCAATTCGTGTGCACGTCACTGAGATGTAACATCATGCCCAAATTCAAATTCCTGCGTTGCATAACTCGAAATAACCCTCCTTGCAGGGGTGAAGCCTTCATACAACCCGATTCCTATCGGCTTCCCTTCGGGCCAACCACTCTTCTTTATGTCTACTATTGCCAAATAATATGGTACACCTGTGTGTGTATCACAACACATTACACAATTATATTTAATAGCAGTTTAATACATCATAAGATTAAAATCCTACAGTTTTTTGTCTGAGTTTATGAGAACTGAACAATTTTTTCTTCGGCTTCCCTCTAATGATGATTGTATCTGCGCCACTGCCTCCTTGACAGACGGACCAAAAAGTGTCCTTATGAAAGTTCTGCTTTTGAACCTTAAAAGAATAGATAGGAACCTAACCTTCATAGAGAATCAGACTGGATATTTCAGGCGGAATAGATGAAGAGCGAATGGCGGGCCGGAATAAGTGGAGCATCGCAGGGGCCTCCGGCTAACCATGGACTGTCTCTACTGTCTTCGACACAGTTGATTGATTGCTTTATAAAACACTAGCTATGCCCCGCGACTTCGTTCGCGTGGAAGTCGCAATATACACAATATACTAAAATAACAGCCACATTTTAATAAAACTCCCTCGTCCCCCGACCCGCCGCGTTGCATCGCCCGCCCGCGCTATTACTTCGTTTTCGCTTAGTGTTCTTGCTGAGTTTTTTTCTTTTTGCTCGGCTCCTAAGGGTCGTAGCGTGATGTTAAATAACCTATAACCATCTTCGAGAATTGGGCTACCAAATGCAAACAGAATTTTTCAAATCCGACTGCTAGTTCCAGAGATTAGCGCAAAATAGCTTAATTTTCATGGGTTTTATTTTTGTTTGCGCGTAATCCTAATTATTTTTCTAAAATAAAAGTAGACCAAGTTACTCGCCGTATCATCAGCTAACTGTCAGGGAAAGTCCCGTCAAAATCGGTCCAGCCGTTTCGGAGATTAGCCGGAACAAACAGACAGATAGACAACAATTTGTTTGTTTTAAGTACCGTATGTATACACTTTCATATGCATTTAGTAAAAAGCTGTTATTTTGACATTACAAATAGACTTCAATTTTACTTATTTGTATAGATTTATAAGTCGCTTTAGTTTACCGTTTAATAACCAGCGCCCCCAACAGCGTCCATCATGATCCTTGTTTTCGACGTGTCATGTATTGTGCTCCAAACTTGACAATGTGTTGACACCAGAGGTCGCCGTCACGCTTGACTACACTCGCTGGAGTAAGGTTAAGGCCCTTTAAACAACAATGTCGCATAATAAAAGAGCATTATGTTGATGTGAATGACAATAAAGAGTGTATCAAAAGGCTGTTGATTGGTTACGGCAGGTGACGTTGGCAGTTTTAAGTGGATTGAACTCAAACTCAAAGCATTTATTCCAAACTAGTGACCCGCCCGCTGCTTCGTACGGGTGCAAACAATGTACTGATCTAGCGACATGTCAAAACATCGAGATTTCTGAGCTATATCAAAGTTTAATATTAATGTTTTATACACATAAACCTTCCGGAATAAATTCTCTAAATGATGGTGAAAACCGCATTAAAATCCATTGCGTGATTTAGGAGTTAGCGGATATACAGACAGACGCGGAAAGCGATTTTAGTTTATACTATGTAGAGATAAACTTTTTTAAATTTTCAAGGGGTCGGTCTGTCAGAAAGATGAAGCTAGTTGCCCATTCCAAAGCGTTGTAGGTTCCTATGGAGAAGACCGGGAAAGAAACTACACGCGGACACGATTTTAAATCAAAATATGATTACAAAATATAGGTTAGATCAATATCAATCATGTTGAACTTCAATAATGCTGGATGTATGCCTGGTACGGCAAGCGTAGCGTGAAACGCCCCCCAGCTAGATAGACCGACGACCTAAAAAAGGTGGCTGGGTCAGACTGGATGCGGCAGGCGGAGGACAGGGTGTTGTGGCGCAGCCTGGGAGAGACGTATGTCCAGCAGTGGACTAGGCTGAGTTGATTAATTGAATGCTGGATGTTGATCAGTGATCAGCAATCGGGCAAACTAATAAATAGGTAAATTTATTTAAGTGTATGGTGAGTGACATTGCTGCTACTGTTTTCTGGTCAAGGACATAGCTGCACATCTTTTCAGGGTCACTGAAAATACTCAATACTCAATCATTTATTGCATTCCACAATGTATATGCTTAGGTGGTAAGTAAATATTTACCGAAACAATCGTGGACCCTGTCGGGCACAGCAAAAGAAAAGTTTGAAGGAAGAGGACTTATTTAGGTATACATGCAACTAACTTATTCTAAGTATAATCTACTAAGGTATCATTTTATTACTTAATTATTATTTTAATTAATTTTAATCAATATTTTTTTTTATTAATTTATATAATCATGTCAGTTCTATACATTTGTCAATTAAATATTTATTTATGCTATAATAACATTTATTTAGTAATAACTTTTTTAATTTGTTCGTAAAAACGGCAATCTTTTTCTCATTTCTGAGTACCTCGGGTAGTTTGTTATATATTTTTATCGACATAACCAAAATATCATCATCTCATAAAAGCTAAGCTTCATAATTCTCAGCTGACAAGATCCTTTTCAGACAAACAGCATTGAATAACTACAATGTGGAAACAGGAGTAACCCCCCCCCCACCCTTTATTTATTTTTAAGACAAAATGGTTTCCTGCTCTATTTTTACACCTACGGTTTTTATTCGGCACAGATTACGATTACTTACGATTCGTTGAATATCTCCTATCACTACAAGGAAATCCATACTATGTAATATAACAAAGCTAAAGAGTTTGTTTGTTTGAACGCGATAATCTCTGGAACTGTCAGTCGGATTTGAAAAAATTCTTGTTGTATTTGATAGACCAATTCTTGAGTAAGGTACTTAACATTACTCTACGAACCTTAGGAGCCAAGGAAAAAGAAAATAAGTCCGAAAGAACGTTAAGCGAAAACGAAGCAATAGCGCGGGCGGGCGAAGAAATCGCGGATAGAAGCGAGTGTGTTATAATTAGAATACCGTACCTACCAGCAGTTACTATTTACACAATATATATGCACAATTATGATAATTAATCTTGTCCAGTTTTGACACGCCTAGTGATGAAATCGTTAGCATTAATGACTTGAAGCTGTTTAAATACATCTAGCTTAGTTTCATAGCCAGGAAAAAAGGTGTTGACATTTATCAGCACAGTAGCTTCTGCTCGGGACTTTATTCGCGTGAAGTTTCTTGTTTTAACATAAAACATATTCTATGACACTCAGCAATAGTGTAACTTCCAACTAGTGAAAGAATTTTCGGAATCGGATCAGTAGTTCCGAAGATTACCCCTTACCCATACATACAAACTACCTTTTACCTCTTTATAATATTAGTAGGTATAGATACCCCGCCGTCGCCTGGGGGGGACGCCCTAGGAAGACATATTATTATAGTGATCTTATTGGTGATGTTCTTTAGAAAGGTCAGGTGCGTAGTACTCGCAACCGGCGTGCGTGTATGACCAGATGTATGAACGTAAACGAGGCAAAAGGAGTATGTAAGGATCATAGCAGGTGGCGTTCTGTAGTTTCTGCCTACCCCCATGGGAAGAAGGCGTGGGTTTATGTATGTGTTGGTATAGATCGACCTCTTCTTCTGAACGTAAGTGTACTCCATCACTATGGATATTGAATACTTTGTAACAGCTGTTATGAAGACGAGAAAACGAGCCAAAGTGAAGGACGGGTGACCTTTTCGGTCCCAATGCGATAGAATATGATAATTCAAGCATTTCTTATACATAACCCTCATTTCTCATGCTCCACCTCCTATCCTTTTTCTTTTTTGGTCGGAAATCATCAAATGACTTCTCCCGCTCTGAACGGAGCGGGCGGGCATGTCAGACTTTTACTGATTAAAACCCACCCGTGTTCCTTCAGTTGCCTGCGCCGGGGCCACTGTAACTCTTTCGAACATCCCGCGACCCTGGCAGGCATCGGCCCTAGCGGACCCCGTCAATTAGTGCAGACATCTCTTTAAGGCGCGCGTGGAACACAACGCGCGGTCGACCCGGGCCTGGTCCTTACAGGATGGCGAGCTACCCATTGCTCGCCGTTCGCAAGCCCACGCCTGCGGTAGCCGGGAATCGGCTCTAGATTCCCAACGCCCAGGGCGTCTCCTGCGGCGATTAGGGGTGTGAGGGCGCAAAGATTGCCTCTCCCTCACGCGTTCCGCCTCCTCCTTCGCGAGCATTATTGCTTCGCAGAAGGAGGCGCCTCCTGCCCTGCCCACTGTATCCCAAAACATGCAGTCAAAGTGACCTCTGCGCAGCAATCGATGACGCCGTGGATGTAGTGAAGTTTCGGGCCAACAAGATTTAACCAAAATACTGTCGTGTTAGCGACTCGACGATGAAGAATCCTCATTTCAAGGCTTGGTCATATCTCTTCAGTGATTGAAACATAGAAGTCGAAAATGCTTTTTATAAACTTATGACACTTGAACCCATGCCCTTTTTCTTGCCCAATACACTGGATTGCACAAAATATGACCAAAAAATACCCCACATATTTGTACGCCGTATCATCCAGCGGAATAGACGCACCCTACTCATTTCCTAATGCACTGGATTGCACACAAATATGTGCAGTGCAGTGCAGTAAAAGGAGTGCAGAACATTCGGCGCGAGCGACTGGCGTCGGACGCATGCGCGGAATGCGGTCAGCCGGTGTAAACATTTCGCTTGGATTGCCGCCGCGTTAAGTAAGTGAGACCTTTGGAGTTAATGTTTGATTTGTGTGGGTACTTTTAGGTTTTAGGAACCTTTGTGGATCTGGGTACCTGCTATCTATAATCTGTACCGGTGATTAAGACTATGAAGTTGATTACTGACCCGAGAAAAGTAAAGGTGAAACTTAAAATGGCAACCTTTAAGATAAGAGAACTTCATCAAAGCTTAGTATTTAGTAGAAAAACATTAAATCCACAGCATAAAAGTTTAGATGAGCGTAACATTCAAATCAAACAGTACCTACCTAAACAAAATCACTGACATACATAACATAACGCCTGTATTCTCGTATAAGGTTAGGCAGAGGTATACCTATAGTACACCCACATTTCGCCCGTTATGTTTAAGTCCCATGTAATAGGGGGCGAGCCTATTGCCATCAACCACAAGCACCCACACAAACACACTCCCACACATAATTATATTAAAATGACACCAAACTAAAGTACTGAGCCAATTTTTGTTACAGGAAGTGTAAATCGATTTCTCTCGCTGTCGCAGAGAGATCTAAACCTAATGAATCAATCGATCAATCGAAGCGGACGGCCATCCGTAAAAGCTTTCATTTATATGTATTTATATGGGTGTTCGTAATTTTCTCCTAAGCCCTTCGTTCTGTATGACAAATAAGGTATTATTGCTATTTATTATGAGCTTGCGGGATGCTTTTTGCGAGGCTTTCCTTATAAGTTTGATATTGGTAAATTGTCAGCAATTTGGTACGGAAGTAAACTGTAATTATCAAGAATCATAAAATGGTTCTGAGTATAGACTCACTCATAGGCTCAAACTGAACAAAAAAAATCCTTCATGTTTGTAAAAAAGCATTATACAATGCATAAATTATCTTGCCCGAAAAGAAATGTGTTTACATTAATAAATAACTTATATTGTTCTATTAATTGTTTAAACTTTTAGATACTTAAGTAATTTTAAACTAATTTTTTTTGTCTCACTTCTTTATTCATGCGAAGTTTGCCTGTAAGTGGTTGTTGCAGTGTTGCATATACATATATGTATACAAGGTGTAATTTAATTAACGCACAACCTCTTAAGGGGTCATTGTATTCATCATTATGAACAACTTTTACTATGGGACCAAATCTGAAATCGCGAAAAAAAATGGCTGTTCCCTACATTTTGACGACCTATGCGAACATAAATGTAAGGAGCTGCTGTTTTTTCTTGCGTTTTTTTTTTCCTTAGTAAAAGTTGTTCATAATGATGAGTACAATGACCCCTTAAGAGGTTGTGCGTTAATTAAGTTACACCTTGTATATATGTATATTTTTGCATGTTACCTTTAGCATATAAAACCAGTGTAAACGATGGGGAAGAAAACTGTCAAATTAGTTCCGCGTAGATGACACGACAGAATTCTGAATTCTGAATTCTTTCATTCAGCTGCCAATGAAGTTCCTTGTTAAAACTTTGCCGCGAGATGGCGTGTTTCTTTCATTCAGCTGCCAATGAAGTTCCTTGGTAAAACTTTGCCGCGAGATGGCGCTAAGTATTTTATTTTGTCGCCGATTGGTCGCTTTTCATTTAATATCACTTTGACAAGTGACAAACACTCAGCGCTCTCTCGCGGCGAAGCTTCCATCAAGTGGTTCATTGTTGGTGAACCAATAAAATAAAATAAATAAAGTTTAGTAAGCTAGGTAGTAAGGTAGGTAAGCAAAATAATAATTTTGCTTATTAAATACAATATTAGGGCACGCACTATTATAAGTATACAAGGTGTAACATAACTGAAATCACAGAAAAAAATCAGCTGCTCCCTACATTTATGTTCGCATAACTCGTCAAAATGTAGGGAACAGCTGATTTTTTTCGCGATTCCCTAAGAGGTTGTGCGTTATTTATGTTACACCTTGTATAGCCGGCATGGTGCAGCTGTAGACAAATAAATCTATAATTCAAAAATTATTTAATTATCGATTTGACTGCTGAGCATGAGAGCCTGGGTTCGATTCCCAGGTCTGACAAAGTATTATTGGGTTTTTCTATCTGGAATTTCTTAGTAGTAGCCCGGAGTCTGGATTTATGCCCGGTTGATGTCAATAGGCTCGCCCCCTATTACATGGGACTTAAACATAACTGGCGAAATGTGGGTGTAGGTACTATAGGTACACCTCTGCTTAACCCTTCGGGGTAACAAGGCGTGATGTTATGTTTATTATCGATAGCTTCTGCTCGCGTTTTCGTCAGCGTGCCTATGACATTTGGCAGTACTGGAGGTAGCTTCCTAATAGTACAATCCCAAACATACAAACTTTACCTCTTTATAAGATTAGTATAGATATGCAGGGTGTAAGGGACAGCCCTCCGCAAACTAACAGGGTGCATTCAGCTCCTTATTTTGAATCATATTCCATCGGAAATACTCTCAAGAAAATTTTCAATTATTTTATCGTACCTATATTCAGCTACTATACGTTTATTTCAATATAAAATTACATTATCTGTACGTAGCACTCCATTTATGTAAATAAAACAAAGAACTAAAATCAAAAAATCAGCAATGGATGTTGAAATACTCGGCGGCCGAAGGCTCGCTGCGCTGCCGTTCGCTACGCGCGTTTTGCCACAGTAGCGATACATTGCGTATGAGGTAATAAGAGATGAGGTTTATTGGATTCCCCTAACGTTCCTGAAATAATTTCATGTACCGGTCATAATAGTATGATATACTGTATTCACGCCATCAATCTGCGGAGGGCTGTCCCTTACACCCTGTATAGTCTGCGTCGGTTTTCTTAAATAGCCCTATGGCAATAACAATAAACATCATATTTGAGCGATAAAATGAGAAAGTTTCAATATAAGTTGATAAGTGTCCTTATTCTTTACAACTCGGGAAATCCTGAAACGTATTTAGAAAGAACCCGTTCATATAACACTACTCTCACCACTAAATACTAACTATCTCTTCTATTCTTAAACGTATTTGCATTTCCTTTTGCAAAATATCAAAGAGCATCCACTTAACCTTTTAAATGCCGAGAACATCCGTTTGCATCGTATATGCAAGGAGGTTCACTCACCTACTTTAAATTACAACGAAGTGATTAGTCAGAGATCGGAAAATCCTAATCACGCATGCACAGTGTTAATCTATCGAACTATTCGCCCTAAGTGCATTCTTCGCACTTAAGTTCTGTTATACGCAAATAGGGTTAAAAATAAATTGGCACTTGAATGCAAAGAATGTGTTGTTTATTGGCCGGTTACATTATGTTTTCTTTATAGTACCTAAATAATAATAATACCAGCCTATAATTTTCCCACTGCACGGCAAAGGCCTCTTCTCATACAGAGAAGGCACGAGCACTGATCACCGCGCTTGCTCAAGAAGGGTTGGTGATTTCAGACTTAAATTGAAATGAAATGAAATTGTATATTCTTTAAATAGGATATCGGAATCACTTTTACACGTCATATTAAAAAATAATAATAAGCTAGAAGGGATCGACATTTCCTACCTGACTACTCCTAAGAAGAAATGGCGAAACAAATTCAGTGGTCAAAGTATTAACAATAAGTCCATGATCGCACAATGAATGTTTTTCTTTTACCAATAATTTCCAAGATAAACTTTACAGTATTGTTGGTATATAATGTTTGTAAATATATCTTTGTTTGAATGTGTCGCTGACAGGACAGACGTCATGACACTGGGCGACCCCATAAACAAACAATATTATTATTTACCAAACAACCTAGAACAAAAACGTCTAGGATGTGGCTATCCGTATTTATTACCTTCGTATTTTCTTTTTTAAAGTTTTAAGTAGTGATCTGACCTGAATTTAGCTACACAACTGCCAAGCCTAGGCTGTCCTCATTACCAACGAAAATAATTAGACTCGGACTCAGCCAAAGCGGAGATGTGCGGAGATGGCGTACTCGCTAGACTGGAGCGGAGCGGCTGGTGGGTTGTGCAACGCGGGGGAACTAGCAGCGCCGCTCCGCTCACATCTCTTCTCGTCTGCGCTGCGCGCCGTCGCCAGCTTGCAAGGCACAGCTCACACCTCCACTTCGATCGCGCCATCCATATGAGATATGTATATCTCGGCTTAGTGGTATCCACTGAAGCCGAATGGAGACGAGATGTGTGAATAACGAAATTCTATTGGTTGTTTAAAACACATCTCTCCTCTCGTCTCGTCTCCGCTTTGCTGGAGTCCGGGCCTTAGGTAGGTACCTCAGAATACAGAAAGAATATTAATTACAGCAGTCGATTTGATAACAACTTTACTGTTGATTGTAAAGTTGGTGAGAGTGTTCAACGAGTGGTAAAGACAATGGTGTATGAACGGAAGAATCCGCGGAGATTATTGTTGCATAAACGTAAACAAAGTAGGCGTTTAGGAAAAATGCATGGGTTCTGTTCAGGTGCCAACAAAAATGCATGGGTTCTGTTCAGGCGCCAACAAAAAAAAAAGTAGATTGTCATGGGAACTGCCGACAGAAGAGAAAACTTAAAACATTAACATGTACACAGGCCGCTGCGCGTCGCCAGTCTGGCGCAACACGTCACATTAGCATTTCGGTGACGCGAGCATGTCGTATGTCGCGAGCCCGTAAGATTTTCCCCTACCAAAAAGCGCCCAACGCGTCTAAAGATGTTCTCACTTCAAAAATACTGAACATTTTGCATATTAAAATAAGTTTTTCTGACAACGTTACAACACTCGATGATGTAGGTACGCTATATCATCGAGTGGATTATTTCTTACCTTTTTTCTATATCTACATAGAGTTTTAAACACACAACACGTATGGCGTATATGATCTTGTAAATCTAGCAGCATAACAGCGAATGATCCTGAGGGATAATGCCATAATCACGACGAACCAGGAACGCGAGACGCATCTTAGATTACAGCAGGACGCATTAGCACAAAGATGGACGCTCCTGGCCGTGATATTTATAATCTCATGGATACTTCAAAGAAATTTACGAGTACAGACGAATATTTCGTGGAAACATCAGAAAACCGTACGAATGCATTATTAAAAGCTTTCTCATTGAACCCTAACGAATGCTGTATCAGAAACGCCGATGCACGTTATGCGCAGTTCACGTCACACGTTGCGCAACGCGTTTGCGCATAAATTTAACAAAAACAAGGAGCTAATGCGCAGTCTGGACGTCATTTGCGCTAAAAGTTTGTATCCGAACCGCTATAAAAGATATCATTTTCATAGTAATGGATGTAAGGCACGCAGGAGCAGCACTTAGGTTCTAAATGAGTTTAAAGTGTGCATCTGTAAGTATAGTTTAACCGCAGTTAATAACATCGGCGTGGCATTGACCGATGACTTTTAAAGTTCTTCAAACTCTGCGAATCTCGACTGGTGTGTTCTTCAACTATTCACTTCTTTATTAAGTAACTCGTTCATCAGATTTTTATACAGATATCTAGATTTAACTTACTTTACTTTTTTTTTTTGAGACAGGTTTGCTCTTGACTCTAGTCTAGGTCAGAGGTGACAGAGACTAAGTCGACGATGGAGCGAGCTTACCCAGAAGAAGCCTGTTCACTCTCACTTTGAAGAGATCGGGGTTGTATGCGTTCGGAAACAGACGCAGGCAGAGAGTTCCACTCCTTTATCGGTATACATCGGTCCTGGTTAAAGCCCCAGAAAACAATATGTTGCAGAATATTTGGAACGAAGTTTTTCAACGCGGCTTGCAATAGGGGTTGACTGGTAGAAATCGTCACTAACGAAAAAGCGTTCATACTTCAGTGGGATCTCGATAACTCGAACCTCGTTGTTATTTCAATTTGACAACTCGAAAAATATACTTTGAGCAAGGAACTCCGTTCCAAGCGGGTGTCCCACGACACGACTTTTTTATATCTAAATACCTTATAAGTTAGGATAAGAGTTCAGATATATATATTATCACAATTGGTTACTCTGTAATGACAGATGTAAGTTGGAAAACAAATAAATAAATAAATTATAGATAGGTATACTACTCTAGTTATATGCTAAAAAATTTAGTACCTAATAGAAATATTAGGACAAAAAAAAACATATAACGTCCTACCATCTCGAAATCATGATGAAGTCGATTAAAAACGACCGCTTGAATGAAATAAACCTCTCATACCTCGATACGAGCAGCTACCATCTTTATCTCCCCAATCATTTAATTCAACCGCTCCGAAGTTATTTGCCGTAGCTCTAAACACTTCCAAGATATCGCCAGTTATATGCAAAATGGAAATAATTTACGAGACATTTAAGGTAGTTGCCACACGCAGTCAGAACTCAGAATTCTCGTGGCTTCCTGCGCTGCGCTCCTAGGCCGGACCGTGCCTAGATTGCAATGCTATGGACCTGTTTTATTTTCTATCTAGATTTTATTAAATGCGAACGATACCTCCTTTAGAATTTGCTTCGTTTCTGCTATAAAGAGATAACTGTCGGTTTAGATTTGATTTGGTTTTATTAGTTTTATTCGCGTTAAGTATTTGATTAATGTACAAGTTCTACTACCGTTGCAGTCATACCATCAGAGATCATAAAGCATTTAACTACGGGAATACGTTATACCTAATATAAATCTTGAACTACATAATAATCATTTCAAAGATGTTCTTAATACTGTACCTATATACTTAAGTAAAGAATGGTTGCAATTTAAATGTAGTATTCAGACATAAAACTGACAATCTAGAAACTAACATTAGATATAAATGATCCAGTATGTCCGAAAAATTATATTAAATTATATCATGATGTTTGTCGGAAACTGTTTCAGATTCCCATTACAAAAACAAATCCAAAATACGAAAATTATAGGTTGATTAAATACAATACAACAACATTATAATTATGATATTTTATGCGTCAACTATTAATTTGACATTGTTTTCCATAATACCATGGCCAAGTGACGTCGCATATTTAATATCTACAAAATTAAATACACAGTTTGAACAGATGTACAAATATTGCAAGTTATAACGACGTACTTTGTAGCTGTGTAAATTTATTATCACTTTGAATAAACCTGTTCAATATTTGTGAAAATTATTTGTTAAGAATTCGCCCTTCGACCTACATACCAGCCGATCTAACAATCTTACCGTGAAACCTTAAGTGAAGTGAGCAGTCAATAATGTCAATTCCTAGGTCAGGTAAAATGACAGCTCACTTCACGTCAGGTGGAATAACAGCTCACTTTAGGTCAGGTGGAATAACAGCTCACTTCACTTCAGGTGGAATAACAGCTCACTTCACGTCAGGTGGAATAACAGCTCACTTCACGTCAGGTGGAATAACAGCTCACTTCAGGTCAGGTGGAATGACAGCTCACTTCACGTCAGGTGGAATAACAGCTCACTTCAGGTCAGGTGGAATGACAACTCACTTCACATACATGTTTTCACGGTGCGATTTCTACAGAATAGACCGGCTCACCTACCAGTTTTTGGGACTTCGTAATTAAGCATTCAAAATAAATCCTAGGTACAACAGGAAGAGAAAATGAGTAGGTAATCTTAAAAATAACAGAATTTTTTTCAACATAATTACGGATGGAGAATTTTAACAAATAGTTTTTAATTTTAAACATATTGTATTATTCAGGTTGTGATCAATTGCGTTGAAAAATCCAGTTTTGTCCGATCATTATTAGCTCTTTATTGTAATCGAGTTTACAATGATGTCATTGAATCAACATATTTTATTTTTAAAATCGATCGTAGATTGTTTTCCAGTCTTTTTTTTTGTTATTTTCATTAAAACTCGCGCATCAACGTAATTTACCGACAACAATTTTATTTAACCTGCTTTAGAAACATATCCAGTACCTACTCAATAGGTACATATTTTAAAGATGCATATGACGTAGACTCCCAGAATAAGCAAGCTGAAGTGGCAATGGGTCGACCATGATGACCGTTGGGGTAGACGTGTTATTAAATGGAGACCGCGAATCGGCAAACGTAAAGCCGCGGTCCCACGGCCCGTTAACTGACAGGCCACGCCAGGCATTGCTACGCCTGTCGAGGCCTGTCGCGGCGCGTGCCGAGCATTCCTACGACAAGCCATCGCAGGCTTCATCGGATGCGATGGTTCCAACGGTCTGTCGGCATGGCCTGGCGCGATCAGGCCTGTGAGAAAGCGGGCATAAGGTATGTAGGACGCCCTCAAGCTAGCTAGATGGAGCGACGATCTATAGCAGGGTGGCTGGTAGCAACTGGATGAGAGTTGCCGAGAATCAAGTTGAATGGCGTGCAATTGGAGCGGCCTATGTCCAGCAGAGGACTGCTGTAGGCTGATGATGATGATGATGACAACGTAGGTAACGTACAGTGGCGAGGCTTGACATTTCGTAGGAGGGAAGCCGAGGAAGAAATTGTTCAGTTATAAATAGTCATACAAATACGATTATCACGTTGTAGCGCCGGCTTATTTAGAACAATCTGTGTTGTTGTTGGAATTCAAAGCTAAGAATAGGAGTTTTTGTTATTTGAATATTACAATGTATTAAATGTAAATCTACACATTACACACTAACATTACTGAATGTGTTATTTTTCAATGGTGATAGGTGAAGTTGCTCTTCCGATCCTCCGAAGGGAAGCCGGTAGGAATGGAGTTGTTAGCGCGCTACGCCTCTGGTAACTTATAATTAACTTACCACCCTCTGTTACCCTAATTTATCAAGAAAACTCGTCAAAACAATGTGCTTACCTACCTACCATTCATACATACGTACATAATCAGCCTATAACTACCTACTATATTGTAACAATATTGCTCCACAAATCACCAAATTAAGTGGAAGCCACATACCGTCACAAAGGAGGCTGTCATCAAATTTCACCGCATTGCATGGTTACGCAATTATATCGACGACCAAGTGCAACACAATCAGTTGCGTCATGATTCTATTGTTGGTGACGTGCAGGGTTGAACGAGTTGCATTGATATGTTACAAAATAATGATGATGATTATCACCACTGTCCCTATACTGGATGATTTTTTTTACCGTCTCGAAATTTTTACAGGGTGTTTTACCCATGAACATGAACAACTTTCACTATGGGACCAACTCTGAAATCACGAAAAAAAAATCTACTGTTTAATAGAAAAGTTCAAACCTACTTAACCAAAATGTATGAAACAGCTGATTTTTTTTTCGTGATCTCATAGTTGGTCCCATAGTGAAAGTTGTTTATGTTCATGGGTAGAACACCCTGTAAAAATTTCGAGACGGTAAAAAAAATCATCCAGTATATACAAGGTGTAACATAAATAACGCACAACCTCTTAAGGCGTCATTGTACTCATCATTATGAACAACTTTTACTATGGGACCAAATCTGAAATCACGATAAAAAAAATCTGCTGTTTCCTACATTTATGTTCGCATGACTTGCCAAAATACAGGGAACATCTGATATTTTTTTGTTTAGTCCCATAGCAAAAGTTGTTCATAGTGATGAGTACAATGACCCCTTAAGAGGTTGTGCGTTATTTATGTTACACCTTATATATAGATATTCTTTATTGAACAGCTTAGGTACACTGGCAATACTAATGCATAAGATTATTTTGGAACCCTAGCATCGTAATAAAATTAAAAACATGTTTTAACAAACTAAATAGTCGTTGAGTCTTGAGTTGAGCTACACGATTACTGACAAATGCTTGTACTGACTGGACAGGTCGACTCAAATGTGTGTGGTTGTTTCCTCAAAGACCATTTCAGACACGGATCTACATGGTCCTCACATGATTTGACGAAGATTGTGTCTGGACTAAAGAGACTTCGCCATTTCTTCTCAGGGGTAGTCAGATAGGAAATGTCGACTCCATCTAGCTTATTTTTTTTTAAACGACGTGTATAATTGATTCCGATATCCTATTTACAATTTCATTTAATTTCATTTCAGTAGTGATGGCCCACTATTGGCTTTGTCAATTTTGACAAGCTATAGTGAGTAAACTATTATTACGCAGATTAATTTATTGTCGTCTCCACATTGTATATTGCTTTAGCTTGTAAATGTTCCGAAAATATCAGCGGCAATTGAACCCTTCTATTTACAAAAGTAGTCCACAGTGAACCTACCAATGAACCTATTGATGTTCACTTGTTTCTAATTCGAAATCGATATTCAAATTTTCGAAGGTAATTCTCGAAAGATATCATATCATTGTCCAACCCTACCGCGTCGAAGTTTATTGTGGACGAGAGTCACGCCTTTCCGCAGTTCGACACAAACGTATCGCGATTGACACGACATTGTGTTTATTTTGACAACTGAAGCAATCGTTCACATTCAAGCCAGCGCGCAGCGTGAATTACTTGCTTACCGATATTATTGGCTTAATATTTGCTTACAACAACTAAATGGTTGTTGTCTACTGCTGTCTTGCAAGGCATTTTAAAAATTCAGGCTTCTTCTCAGTAAGCTCGCTCCATCGTCAACTTTGTCTCTGTCATCTCTGACCTAGACTAAAGTCAAGAGCAAACCTGTCTCAAATAAAAAATAAAAAATAAGTTTGATCAGCAACTTACATGCTTACACTCGAGCTTTTTTCCCATGAGGGTAGGCAGAAACTACGAAACTCCACCTGTTACGATTTTTACATACTTCTGTTCTTTTGATTTTTTAGGAACTTCTTTCAAATAGGTATGTATTTATTGATACTACCGAAGACGGCTTTTATTTTCGATTAGAGCTGAAAATTCAAACTGACAAAAACTATAAGCCTCACGAAAGCTTATCAACCACCCGATTTTCATGCTGTGGCCTAAAATCACCAATATCCACTTTTACGAGTATATCTCATAGATTCAATTCAATTTAATTTATTAATTAACAATTTACATTGTGTGTGAAATAATTCTACATAAAAAAATAAACACTCATAACATAAGACACGTACACATTGGTCATATAAAAATTAACAACTTAACTCACATCAAAAACAACAATATTATTAAATGTCCACTCACTAAAATTAAAAATAGAACATCATTTAAAAATTAAAACCAAATAATTAGTTCAATGTCAATTCAAATAAATAAAAGGAATATTATAACACATTTGTCATTTAAAAATAATGTCCATTACACAACACAATATAAAATATTTCCAATTCTATTACAAAATGTAATTCAATACACGCTACTGCAATATTTTATACTGAACCTAAAGATACGGTAACATAATTTTGAAATTATTTCATATCCAGTGCACATCGGTTACTAATGTACGTCACGTAGTATTTTATATCCTCATAACCATAACAAATCGATTCTATACCGACTTCAAAAAAGGAACAGTTTCTCAGTTCGTCGTTCCCTGATTATTCGAAGATGGCTGGACCGATTTGGAAAAATCTTATTATAATTTTTTTTTTTTTTTGTTTGAAAGGGTATACTTCGAAGGTGGTCCCATTTTCATCAGGTGATGGGATCCTGAAGAAATCGAGGGAACTCTTCAATTATTATAGACACGCCTACAGCGATTTGGGTAATTTTTTATAGTAATTCGTGGATTTGCTCTCGGAAAGCACTATTTGGTGAAGTGTAATTGATGATGAAGACCACAGATGGCCGCCGGAACTAGTCAATAGTAGTATTTCACGGGTTGCGATTTCATTGCTTTAATATGGTTGCTAAGCAATTTATGCTCTCACAATGCATGTGGTGAAGTGGAGCTGATGGTGAAGTACCAGGAGGATAACTCCTGAGGATAACTCTTCAACAATTTATTAACGTCCTTGCATCGGGAAAAGCAATATTTTGTAAAAGGTGATGAGCAGTTGACATTAGGCTATTGTAACTTAGACAAATTACAAACCGATCCACTAAAAAGTGAAAAATAAAAAACTTTTTTACAAAAAAAAAAACAAACTTAACATTGTAGTTGAAAAAAATGTTCTCCCATACATTCCAACTGCAAATGTAAGTTTGTACGCACGATATTGAAAGATTTACTGTGTTATTTTAAGACCATAGACTTCTTATAGGTTTTCCTGTAATTTATAAGTATAGAACTATTTTCTGTATTTTTTTCAAAATGTTGAGGCTCAGTAGTTTCGGAGATAAGGGTGTGGGGTATGGTCAATTTTCGTTTATAGAAGATAAATTACTGAAATTTGTCATTTGTAACAGCGAAATTTTAAAGTCTGTAAATCACTTTACATGCCTAAAAATAATACGGTACATAACTTGAAAAATAATTATTTTAAAATTATAAAAATCTATATATTTGAGACCCTCACAGTAAGCTCTTTCATTTGTTATGTCACACGGGAAAAAATAAAATTGCAAACTCTCCCGTGTGCCAGTTTGCAATTTTATTTTTTAATTTGCTTATTTTCCCCCCAAATTCCAAATTCATTTATTTACGTTACATGTCCGTATTTGGGTCACAGAAATTCATATGTGTACCAAATTTCAACTTAATCGGTTTATTAGATTCGGAGCTAATGGCTGTGACATACGGACAGGTAGACAGACAGACACACGAGTGATCCTATAAGGGTTCTGTTTTTCCTTTTGAGGTACGGAACCCTAAAAATACATAAGCAAACTAATTTTATTTTATTGTTGACCTAGCTAACCAAATGTATTCTTATAATGAATATAGTCTCGCTGTCTCGCTTAACAACGAGCTCATTAAATTTAAAAGCGGAATTAAAACAATTTTAGATATTTTATTTGCTTTGATGCAATACTTTGACACTGATTGTATTTCCTTTGTGATATAACACATGTTTGATATTAAATTAGCCAATATTTAAAACTTCTCACAACAAACATTTATTATCATACTTTTAATTTCTTTCCTTATTAATAATGATTTCTTTTTGTTTCACAAAAATCACGCAACGGCTACAGAGTTCTTAGTGCGACCCGGAGTCTAGCTTTATGCCCAGTTGGTGGCAATAGGCTCGCCATCTATTACATGGGACTTCTTAAGGGGGAAGCGCTAAGGTAGTCCGCGAAATTCAAATTTTCTTATGAGTTTTGCAGTTTGCAGCTCAGTGTCTGGGTGGATGTTGATTAAAGTATGATTCGCGACCGTAACAAATATGTATTTACAGAATTATAATCATAAGAATTAGTATACAATTCCTTAAGTTAGTATAATTCTGAAATGTTAAGATTTCATGAAATAGTCATTCAATAGAATGACTTGGTTTTAGAGAGTTGTATTGATGGCTTTAGTCTTTTGCAATTTGCAGGTCAGTATTGGGTTGTAACCCAATACTGACCTGCAAATTGCAAAAAACGTAAGAAAATTTGAATTTCACGGGCTACCCTGGCTCTTTCGCCTTAAGCATAACTGGTGAAATGTGATTGTAATAGGTACCTACACCTCTGCCTAACCCTTCGGAGAATACAGGCCTGATGTTTTGTATGTTAGTAAAAGGTAAGTATTACTAATTATGGTCGTTTACTTACGATAATTATTTTGCGTCCCGATAACTTAGCGATTGTTTTGTGAGCACGCGACGCTCTTAGGCGGGTATCACACCTCCGCCGCGAATCCGCATGGTGTCCCGCTACTCGAATCGCGATTTGAGTAGCGGAACATCATGTGAGCCAGTTGAACTGAACTACTGTGGTTTTGCTGCTATGGTTTCGCGGTGAAGGTGTGATACCCGCCTTAAAAATGGTGGACAGCTGCATACCAATCAGTGTTAGTTAGCAATGGGGTAAAGATGCGTTTACCTAATCACAGAAATTACATTATTTTGAAGAATTATTTATATACTTAGTGATAATAAATTAATTCGGTAAATAGTCATTTTAAAACCTGCCGACATTTACCTCAACCCGCTATCGTAAAATAAGAAAATCCTGGCGATTGGCGAATTTCAAAAATGTACTTGCCTATATCATCAAAATCATCCTCAGCTTGCCTCTTTATTGCGTAGCTTTATCTTTTTTTTTTTGTCAGGCAGGATGACACATCAAAATTTTCCGTTTTTTTTTTAATTTTAATGTATTTATTTTGAAAAATTCATTGAGTCTCAAAAAATCGCAAAGAATGTGCGTAATATGAATTGAGTTATGGAACTATGGAGAAGTGTCTTGACGCTTCATGACATTGTGAGCGTGGGTGATCCATCGCCGCCCGTTCCATGTCCACCGCGCACAGGATGGATGGAAAGCAGCATATGAAGAATTTTTTTGTTCCGTTGGTGTAATTGCTGTATGGCGTTCCAGTGGGAGGATAAAAAGATAAATAAATAATTTTTTAATTGTTTCATGTTTTATCCATTGTTATAGGTACATAAATGTAGTATGTATATACATTTTTTTTAATTATTTCTGAAATAATTAAAAAAAAACAAAAACATTTAAAAATATAAAAAATTTTGGTTCGAAGGTGTAGGAAGCAGGGTCAATAATTAGTTTATTTTAGACATTAATCCACTGACGCGTTTGTGAAACCGCCTTTACGCTGCGCATGAGCGCAGACAGAGCATTCGCGAAGATATTGTGCAAATTATTATAACTAAGTATGTATTTTCCTTCCACTGTTGCATTTACACGCAAAACAATTAACAATAAATAAAACAAAAAGTATTTAATGTATTTCATGCTTTCTGCTCGCGTTTGTAAGTATTTAATTAAATTTACAAGATTTATTTGACAATTTTATTTGCAGCCAGCATGCGTGATCACTGATCACTGAGAAAGTTTCTAGATTTCGTATTTGAACACTTAATTGTACGCATATCTGGTTTTCTTTGGGAATATCTCACGCTACGAGAGTTATTGGGTCCTAAAAGGATATGGCAATCTTTTATACCTTTATTCAGTTTCACCATTTTCAATGGTTTGGCTCAACTAGCAACTATTAACGTATTCAGTGTATTCACACATGGATGGAAATCATTTTGTTTAGAGGCATTTTTTCAAAATTCGATTGATTTCGAGGTGTGAATCCAAGAAGACTGACTTTAAAAACAAATGAGTCCGCCGATTTGAATGTGTTTCGAAGGGAACTTAATTGCTGCTACTTATTTACCTCAAACTGCTGCAATTTACTTAAATTACTTCAAACTACGCTTTTCATAACTAACTTAAACACATACCGGTCAAACCTCTTCATCTTATCCAAACCAATTTGAACAAAACATTAGGCTGCCAATCAAAATTAAGCACTAGGTCTTACCATCTTCCCTTACGTGATGATACCTTACATAAGGCATAGAGCACATAGCATTTTCTCAGTCTATCATGTGTACAGTCAAACGACGTGGAACAACTTACAAGCGAGGTTATATGGTAACGTAATGTACGCGGAAAATTTTCATAAGCTATGGTGATTAATTGAACTGTATCGTTAGCGTAATAGTGTGTTTCGATCTTTACAAGTGGGGTAATGTGATGGTTTTCATAACTTTTTGTAGGTTAGGACTTTGGGATTTATGTAAGATGGTGTGTTGTAATTCTGATTATATGTAGAAGAGGCATATTTTAAGTAGTGATCATCAGTGAGCTCAGATGTTGGATTATTTAATGACTTATAAATAACAATATACAGGGTGTGGCGTAAATAATGGATAATCCTGTATCTGGGAATGGAGGACCCCAAGCCCTATAATATAAAAAATTCTCAAACCCGAGAGTAATTTATTTGCAGAAATCAGATAGTGAAAATTCCTTCATTTGTGAATACGGTGGCCGAGGAAGTGACTAAAGGTGGCAATGAAAAATAAATTACTCTCGGGTTTGAGAATTTTTTATATTATAGGGCTTGGGGTCCTCCATTCCCAGATACAGGATTATCCATTATTTACGCCACACCCTGTATACCCACATTTAATAAAATAGTAACGAAGGTTTTTTGTCCATTTGTCTGGATGAAGTTTCGGATTGACGCAAAAACGGCTGAACGGATTTAGATGAAATTTGGCACATACAGGTATATAGTTTATAACTTGGATTAACACATAGGGTACCTATACTATTAATCCCGGTAGTACAGACGCCAGCACATCAAGCTACCCGAAACTGTCAAATTTTCCCAATCAACCTTGAACCTAATGCTTTAAGGATAAAGTTGAAAATCTATTACAGAAATTTGACAGATTGTAGTAGCTTGATATGCTGGCGTCTGTACATTCCCGTGGGATATTTTCCGACATCCATGGGTCGGACGAGTACCCTAGGTCCTAAAAATGATTTCACATTTTGTAAAACATAGGAGAGCAGTATTGTATTACTCGCTTGTGTAGCTATACCATATACATTAGAGCAGAATTCCTTGAACAAAATCATTCGTTTTAATATTCGTCGCAAGATGTATTATTGACATTACCACCACACATTTCCGAAAGACATTATCTACAATCTACATAAGTATTTATAGCCATTGATATACATACATTATAGGTATCTGTAATTAAATTTCTTAACGATAATGTATTCGCTCCAAACTATTACGAAAGAGATTGGAAACACGTTCTGTTTTGTTTTTTGTTTCAAAAATGTAATTGGCATGATTTTTATTAAGGCGTAAAAGTGACATATTAACTAAATAAAAATCATTTTATAGTAAATACTAATTCCATGCATATTTTTTTACTTTCGTAATTCTAACTTCGAATGTCTTAACAATAAAGATGGCGGATTGTTAAGGAGCGTCTGCAATATCCAATCGAACGCGTGCTGCATACCGCGCCGCATCGCGTGTCAACGCCTAATTATCGACAGAAACACTGCGTTTTATATTACACCGATGTGCGTTTCATTGGTGTAAGTGTCAGCTTTGAGATTAAATATATCGTTTTATAATTGTAGCGGCTAATTAACGTTGGATTGCAGGGTTGTAAATTACGATTGTGCAGGGCTTCGTAAATCAGGGTGTTTATTTGTACAATCGTGGTGTAAAGCTGGTTATTCCAGTTTATACTGCCTGTCAAGACATGCAGCCATTAAACACACATCACGCCATTTCACACTCAAAAAATATACACAGAGAAGGTAAAAACCGATGGCAAAAACATCTTACAGCATGAAGAATTCAAGCGTCTCCACTCATAATAGTAGTTTCCAATACTTGTGCGTTTTTGCTTAAATTACGTAGACATCTCAACTATCAAGTTATGCGGACTTATTAACCGACATATTATAATAGCTCGCGTTTTTTTTGCTAATCGTCTATTTAATGCAACACTCCAGTTGACGGCACACGCCCCCAAATTATTCCAACCTACTTTCACTGAAACGAATCATATCATGCTCAGTAAAACAACCAACGTTTGACAATTTGATATCAGACTGTCATATATTCATTTCGTAACGTTTCAAGTTACAAATTATATGTTTGGAACTATTACGTGATTTTCGAACAAATTGGAACGTGATTGCATGCTTGTAATACTGTAAGTGTGATTGCTGCTTTAGAATGCGTTGACAGATGTCACTTCTCCTTCCAATCCAAAGAATATACTACTCTCTGACGAGAGTTCCAATCGTAGTGTAGGATGAAAGGACGAACTTTAATAAACCGCTCTCATTTGAGAATGAGTGAATGAATGAGCTACAAGGATCTTTTGGCGCTTAATGATATTGTCAACATTTGTGTATTGACGATACAAGATGGCGGAAGTAACGCCTACTTCCGATTTTAGTCTCGCGCCAAAATAACCTAGTAACCTAGTACTTTTTGACATTTGTCAAAAAGTAAATGTTTTCTGAACTAGTGAAGATGTCACTTAAAATATATCGATTAAAATCTTAAGATTTGTGAGAAAGCTTTAAAATGAAGTTAATTTATTAATAAAGACAATAATTATTTTAAATATTAGGTACCTACCTAAAAAAAGAGCATTTCGACGTTGTGCACTGGCCTCATTATTAATTCAATCAAAACTAAAGTAAAATACACACTGACCAATCAAATTCGTAGCCAGACAAAAAGCTTTTGTTTTTCTCTGAAACGTAAATTAACCCATGCGTTCTTGTATCATTAAATCAAATGTTTCTGGTCTAATTTCCTCAGTGGTCTAGAAAAGAAAAAAAAAGTGAGAGTGGCTTCGCTGCTCATCATCCCGTGCAAACTGTAAGAGTTAATTGAGGGAGACGGATTACTGCGGTGCAGTGCACGGGTTAACTTAACTGCTATTGATTTTTTTTACAATGCGAAACGCTTTTAGTTCGGTGTTTGTGCAATTCAGGGTTGGTTTCGCTTTTGTTTTCTATTTTTAGTAATAGCCCTCAAGATTGTTTCAGTCTTTAATCATCTTCCTCCGTATCCATCCCTTTTTCATCCATATTTTATAACAGCATCGTCTCAGTGCTGTTTATGTGAATCAGCTAATAAATTGCAATACTTAGCCTTTTACCATGGTTGACGTCAGGATATTTTCCACGCCTTTTTACATCGTATTTCCCGATTTTCCCTAGGTACCTATTCAACTTTCCTACTACGCATCAAACAATATTTATGACAGCAGACTAGCACACCGCACCCAATGATGCGTCTCATCACGTACACCCATACCCATGGGAAGATTATCAAAGAAACGCAAAAATTAAACATGCACAACGTCTATTGTTACAAACATTTCCATGTTTATTCATGTCCGTATAATTAATGAGTCAATTATTCGTTTAATAATGAATGCAATCGGGCGATGCGTTCCCAATGCGTCGCTCGTTGCGTGCAATAGATTGATTCCTTGATTAACAACGTTACGTAGTAGCAATAGTTTCGATTACAGTGTGTCTAATTTATATGTTAACTGATTTAAATAAAAGTTTACGTGTGAAGTCGAGTAATTCGTTCCATTGAGTTCTCGTTTCTCAATATTAGTAGATGGGTATCGTTAAGAAATAAGAAACAATTGAAAAGAATGCATGAGCATGACGTCACGCGGTTACAACTTGATACGGATGCAATTTTTTGGAAACAATTTGTTGTATGAATGTAACCAAAGTGGAAATGGGTAGAGCAGGTGCTGTTACTGAGATGATTGATTTATGAAAGAAAGGTCATGCTGCGCTGAACCGAGCCGACTAAATAACTCAATGTGAAACTGGAAACAGTCATCGAATTCATTTGCCTGCTATGTCAAGGGCACCAACTTCAATACCTACCTACTTGTTGCTGGTAAAAAAATCATATAAGTAGTAAGAGATATTTTGCAAATTATTGTATGTCGAGAGTGAGAGTAGGTACCAGGCTAGCAGAAAATTGAAGCAGATTAGAACAAACTAGGCCGATTTTGTGTGGTTTTCGACTTTTCGTAAAGCGAAGTAAATCAGATAATTGGCTCGTTACAATTTTTCTGCTTAGACAAGATATATGACTAAAAACCTAGTTTCTGGGAAATCAAGAACGATTTAGTAGCGTGGCAGAGTTTATTACTTTAATTTATAGCGTAGTTTTCAATCAGCTCGCTACTGTTTGGTATTTAGAGCTAGAACTGCTTTCATTTACGTATCCATGCAGGTTTTAGTTCACTTCACGCAATTTAAAAAGTAATGTTCGCACTCTACCCCTAATTTCATCTCCTGTGGTAAAAATAAATGGAGCTACAGCGGACGTAGCAAGTGTTCGAAAAAATGGAGCTACGGCGTAGTCCGTAGCGTAGTGTTACGGTACCGCGTAGGGGTAGTGGTACGCGGCTATTTAAACTCTGAACAATTCATTATTCTGTTACATTTTTCATTGTCAATAAATAGAATTATGTCTGTACCTATGTTGTGTATGCTTTTCTCAAATTAATTGTATATCAATTTTTTGTCATCAGGGTCCCTAGTGACACACGTCTTGTCTTGTTACGGCATTACATGTTAGCCCACCTGCTGTCTGCTGACCATAGACCTCTCGAAGCAACGACGATAAAGCCCGATATGATTTATTTGATTCAATGTTAAAATGTTTAGGTGTTGCGCGGAGGTCAATTGCTAGGTACATTATTAGGTATTTTCATTTGAATTTAATATTTCGTAATTTATTTTTGACATTTAAAAGATTCAGTCCTACAAGTAGAGAAAGAATTTCAATCCACAAGGGTCAAATAAACCTCAAATTAAGTACCCAGTGCTATCCACAAAATACACTGAAATAAAAACCACAACTCACCGTAAACTGTTTGATGTTTTGTTCCTTTTTTAAAGTCATCGTTTTGTCGCCAAACATCGCATTGTACGAGCCCATTCACAATTATACGGATGTCATTCTCGATAACGATTCAATGTAATCGAAAATCGATTCAACAATCAAATTCAAGGGCGTGTCATCGGTTCCCATGATGAATTTTGACACGTTTCCGGTTGATCGGACTTCCGTTTGTAGAATGTATGTAAACAGAAAGCACAGTGAACGAGTTTCTGCGTTACGCAAATAAGTGAACTAGATACATAGACATAATTACACAGATTATTATACATACGGAAAACGAAAACGAATGGTTTCCTCAGCAGTAAATAAAGCATCTTACCATAGATAGAGATTTTATAGTTTGTTTTGTTTATTTATTCACTAATGTAGGCGGGCCAAGGCCAAAAGCCATAAGGCCTTGTCGAATTTAAGTTTTCTTCCTTTTCTAAAAATATTTGCATACTTTTACATAATATTCGTACACCTGCTTAAAAAATGTGTAAGTCCTTCTGGCTGACCGTGTTGACCATCAATAATATTAGCAATTTTAAATTGATTGACATTGGATACTAATTTTACTGACCACGCTATGTTAATTTACCAACATACTTATATTTTAGATTTGGCTAAGCAATAATAATCCTTAATGTTAATAAAATAAACAACCTTCCACAGACTAAAAAAATCTCAAGAACTTAGTGTGATATCACCAGAATAAACAGTAAAAATGATATCGGATTATAAATCTTATATCCTAGTAATAAGAGTGAAAGATTACCGTCAATTTATGGTTCTATATTATGTCAATGATCATAAGATAATCTCATAAGATATTATATCATCTTTGGCACTGGACCTCACTGGTCACACCTCGATGATGTTACATAAAAAAATAAACGGTTACATACTGACCAAAAGACTATAACTACCTAATTAAAATTCGTCTGCAATTTAATTATCTTTTGTCATCTCCTTATTAGCAACATTATGGATGTTAGTTCAATATTTATTACTATTTTCCAGAAGCAAAATGATAATTGACATATTTATGTAAACATAACAAATGCTAGATATGCAAATAAACGACTTTTATAATTATTAAACCAGTTTCAATTTTTTTTTACCACAACACTGAATTCAAAATGTCGAATAGGAATTTGCGCGCTAAAATTGACAGGTGACACGAGTCACGAAAAAATGTCTGCCTAGTAGTTTTTACTAAGCCTCCCGTTTTCAAAACTAGTATTATCATTAGCATTAGAAACAAAAGTAGTTAATTATGTAACCACCAAAATTGGCAAATAACTTCAGCAATATTATTAGTAGATAGGTAATATTGACCAGAGTAGGTATTATTATAGTATTATTAATAGTTGCCAACGAAATTCCAAAGTGGCTGTTTATTTTACAAATGCCAGACTAAGGTCAAATAACTAAAACATTGGCGATCACTTGCAACAGGAATACATTAATATTTTACAGAACAAGTTTTTGATACCTACGCAGACAGTTTTATCAATGATAAAACTTACTTTTGGATCAAGCAATGATTAAAATGGCTATCGCAGTAACTAACTTGATTTGTATTTCGAACTGTGAGCCTCTGACATAAGCAGATGCTATCAGTCACCATCACTTGCTAATAGGCCACACTACGTGTGTTAATTTGTTCTGCGTCTGTGGCTCTGTTAATAATGATGATGTCGTTTATTCTATTATGTTAATTAAATGTTATTTGTTACTGCCGGAATGCCTTTCACGCCGGTGTAGGAGTTTTATTAGACAGACTATTGGCCGGCAGTCTGGGAAACAGTCAATATGTAGGTAGGAGGTATATACGAGTATGTTATAGACTTTATCATACCCTCTATATAATGAAACGCTAACTTTCATACAACAGACTGTCAATCTATAATTAAAATTTTTAATCTTAAGGTTTTTTTTTTATTTGAGATAGGTTTGCTCTTGACTCTAGTCTAGGTCTGAGATGACAGAGACAAAGACGACGATGGAGCAAGCTTACCCAGAAGAAGACTGTTCACTCTCACTATGAAGAGATCGGGGTTGTATGCGTTCGGAAACACAGACGCAGGCAGAGAGTTCCACTCCTTTGCTGTGCGCATCACAAAAGACATTTGGAAACGCTTAGTGCGAATTGGTGGATTAGCAACTAGGTAGGGATGGTAACCTGCAGTACGTCTAGATGTCCGATGGTAGAAGGGGGCCAGCGGAATGAGGTCGTGGAGTTCTCAAGCACACTCACCGAAGTATAATCTGTAGAAGACCGACAAGCAGGCCACCTTGCGGTGATGAGCCAAGCTGTGAAGCTTGGCATCCACCAGTCTTACGTCGCCAATGAGCCTCTTAGCTCTGTGTTCCACCAAGTCAAGCGCGGCAAGTTGCTGAGCCATCCCAAAGGTGGCTGCAATACTCCATACAGGATCGGACTTGCGCTTTGTAGAGAGTTAAAAGCTGTCCAGGCGTAAAGTATCGCTTGACCCTATTTAGGATGCCCAGTTTCTTGGCCGCAGTTTGGGCTTTGTACTCGATGGTGGCACCGAAGTTGAGACATGATGTCAACTCCATGCCTATGTTTTACTATTCTCGTATTCTTGGGAGCATCAACTCTTTCAATAACTCGTTACAACAAACACAGTCTAATGATACACAAGTTATTTAAATTCGCAATCAAAACAACACCATACTTTACAAAACGTACCTAATTTGGAAGACTGACTTTGGATTTTGATTTATAACCGAAGTGACATAAACATCTTTATAACGAAGACATGTCCAAAGTACGATCCATGTGTAAATTATTAACACTATAGTGACAAGTAGGTACCACGCAGGTAACCATGAAAAAAATCGTTATACCTACTTAAATAAAGAGGCCTTCGTAAAGCCAAGTCTGGGCCGAATATGCGTGTTAGCATTATAAATATTAAAATTAATGTTATGATTTTCATTTTTTGGCTTAATGGATCTACCATCTTGTTTTGGTGAACATAATTTAAATTGAGACTCAAAACATTCAAAAAGCGAACGCCTATACTTGCTTCCAACTTTTTTGGCCAAGGTATCAACGACTTGCAGCCTAACTATAAAGATCCATTACACTGTAAAGTACAGTGTGCTCTATAATTATCTTATTTATACCACTTATAGCACATTAACGGACCACAATCATGTTTTAATGATAAAAATCTAGTTTTTCGCTCCAAATTTCACGGCCGCGATCGTTTGTTGAACACGCCATCACACGACATATGGCCGACCCTCTTATCCATTGCGAGGAAATTGTAAATAATAGCTTTTTATAAGTTATAAACCGATAAATAAGATCGCGGCAGCCATTACCGTACGTTATGAATGGGTTTTTAATTAAGAAAGAGATTGTTGATACTTGAAAGTAACCGGGATATTTCGCACTGGTGTTTGTTTACACTAAAGCTATAGCTTGTGTTGAAAACACATTTTAAAACCTATGTGCCCAAGATACAAAGCTAAATTATTTTGATATTTGAAATGAACGAACGTTTGAGAACAAAAAATGCAGCACAATTTGAATAACTGTAGGAAATTGACATGTTATTGTTCCATTTCCCGGCAGTGTCATGCAAATAGCAATGTAAACCAATAAAAAAATAGGAAAATAAATCACATTCTTGACCAAAAAGTCGTAAAATAAATCAATGTGAGGAAAACGTTTTTCAATGTTATTTCTTGGTTGTATTAGCATTGAAAAGTACGTGATATGACGGGGAACATTGAGGAAAGTCTGCTAATTCTTTTATTTACACAAGGATTTATTTTTAACAATAGCGCACGATATCCATGCCAATGTGTACCTATATATTTACTTATGTACAAATAAGCAGCCACTATGAATACAAATTCACTGCTTCGAAAATTGCTCTTCCTCGTAATTATAAGAAGCAGAAAAAATTATCGCTGAAAAAAGCACGCCTAAAAAGTTACCAATTCAAAAAAATCGTTCTAAAAGATTTAAAACTTTTTGTAACAGGTCTTCGTAATTCGAACTACAAGTTATGAGCATAAACACAGGGCGGGAACCACGTTGATTATACCGCTAGCAGACGAAAGTGAAAAGAGGTACAGTCTTGTTTTTTTTTTCAACTTTTTTTCTCGTCGCCCGATCTTAGCAAACGTGCTTGACACGCTTACCGAACTTACATGTTGGAGCTGTTTTTGTTTATAAGAAATCTTTTCGCTTTTACTCTTTTAGCATAATTAATTTATGAGGTTTTCATTAGTCCGTGCAGTTAAAAAGCAAGCTTGTTGAAAAAAGTAGAATAATAACTTATTTACAGACATTATAATCATAATCACGTCTTGACATAAACAATTAAGAAAAAAAAATATTCTAACCTCAAAACCTTTAAGTAACTGGCCACAAACAAAAAAATGAGGTCCACATAAAACGCATGCCATATTAAAAAAATAATGGCACTATAGATGAATTAGCTCGTAATCACCCATTTAAAAACAACAACAGAGTGGTCAATGACCCCGCTTGAGCAATACTGTATGCCTTTGCCTTTACCAACACAATTGGATTGCAGATACGCTTTTATTAATATTGAAATAACATTTGCAAGCTGGCGTCGTCATACTTTGTAATTTGCATGTTGAACGGGAATATAAGAAGCGTCATGAATTGTACAATAAATACCTAACACCATACAACCATGCAACCTTAATGAATATTTGATAAGTTGATGGCTTAGCACTACGAGTATTTCATATTAAGAAGTTTAGAAAACAATTAGGGGTCAGCCAGTGGCGGATCCAGGATTGTCGTTTGGGTTGGGCTTGACCCCGCTGAGGGTAGGTTTTAATAACGTGAACACTAAAAAAGCACAACATTTTATTTTGAAACGGAATCTTTGCTCTGTGGCGTAGACTGAGTGAAAATAAAAAGTAAAGTAGGTCCTACAGTTTTGATCTCAATATAATGAGTTAATAGTCTAATAGTCAGTTACTGGGCTATTGGCAAGAAAACCAATACAAAACCTTCCGGTTCCGAATCCAATCGAATCAATGTCCAATTACATGCGAAATAGAGTCCTATTGTCACTAATTCAAAGGGGAAGACGGTATTTCTCCTTCCGTACTGAATCCAATCGAATTACACGAGTCCTACAGCTTTTCATAAAATTCATTAATAAAAGGTAAAAAAAGGTATGGTTAAGTTTCTCATGGGTTACAGCATCCATGGGTGGTAACCTATTTAGGTGATAATGAGGGACCCGTGACCTTAGAGTAGCTAAAAACATTATGATTAGGTACCTACCTAAAGTTTATTGAACTAGGTAAGGTACTTCATTTTTAAGCTAGTAAAACACGCAATTATTTTTATTGAAAACCTCTCTAAATAGACCTATTGCTTCATTATATTCCAATATATCTAATGAACTAATTCGTGATTAATTTCCATTCGTCGTGCATCTTCCGAAGTCGGCTAACTGCGCCAATTACGACATCGATCGACAAATATTTCACTCGAACGAAATCTCTCGTTTAGGATCGACATTGCCCAACTATTTACCTATTCAGCCAGCAAACGTGAACTAGTCGTGACAATTGAGCAATTGAGTAAGTATAGACACAAAAGCTTTTCTTAAAAATGTTTTATTTAAAGCAGGCCTAAAAGAATTAACAAAAGAAGTCAACAGTAGCGGTTGATCTTGTTTTTTTTATTTGCTTATAAACCGTTCGGGTTCGAAGTTCAAATCTGGTTTATGTAATTGGAATTGATATTTCGATGAAATATTGCATACACCAAAGAGCGGGGAGCAGTAGTTTTTGGAGCGAAACCTTTTATCATAAATGCACGTAGTGCTGTTTTTTGTATAAACTTAGGGACCTGCTTACAACATTAATAAAAATAATAAAGAACATGTTACGTAAGATTTCATTATTTGTCGACATTTGAGTAAGAATCTAGCACTTAATTATGTAGTCAGGTTTTTCTTTCCCATGTCAAACATAGACTCAAAATCGTAGATTTCAATTTCAAAAAATGTACTCAAACTCAAAGTATTTATTTCAAATAAACCAATCACAGGCACTTTTGAATTGTCAAGGGGACAGTCAGTCAGAAAGATGAAGCTAGATGCCCATTCCAAAGCGTAGTAGGTTCCTATAGAGAAGAATGGGCAAGAAACTCCACAGACACTCATTAATGTTGTAATGGAACTTATTAAGAACAAAGAATGCTTCACAAAGCTCACATTCACAGAATTCCACATTATTAACGTAAAATTAAAAGTGCATTTCTGCATAATAATATTATCATAAGTTACACAACCTCTGTTATTATAAGAATTGATGTCATTGGTTTATAATGCAAAGTAAACAAACATGGTTAAGTACCTGTTATGTTTATTATTATTTTATTGTCATGAAAAACTGAGTGTCATCCATTCACCACTGAAGGTAAGGCAAAATACAGACCATGAGTGACAGCAAGTTTTTCTCTTTAAATATCGTTTTAGAAGTTTCTTCAAATAGCAATACTTAAAGGCAAGGAATATAGTAACGAATTGTAGCGTCTCTATCTCCAAGTATAAGTCCATATTCCTTTTCCAATTATAATCCGACCCCTGCCTGTCATACGGGAGGTCCTAGTTCAGGGGTCTGAGATCTCACTGATGTAACGTGTACTGAAGTTTCGAAATAAAATTACTATTACTATATTATGATTGTAGGTAGGTATAAGTTTATAAAAGACATCAATTATCTTGTGTTCTGTACCCTAAAAACAATATCATTCTAAAGGCTATAACCATTTTGTTATACCTTACATACCTAGTTACGCTTTGGATAACAATTGGAAAACCCTATGTATTCTAAAATGGTTTTTAACACGGCAGGGGACTATTATCAAATTCGCGCGATAGACGTAAATGTTCGAAATCAATAAAGTTTTCATTATAACTTTGGAATACCAATTTCAAATTCGAGTTTAATATTTGAATTTAAAGGCATTAGTTATTGGACAGAAATTGCCCAAGAAAATAATCCATACAGTAAACATGAGTTTAGAGAATTAGTTAAGTAATTCAGAAAGATGAACAGCTAAGCCAAGTGGTCGATTGCCCTGACGAGCTTGCTTCTGTAACCTTTTAGAAAAGGTGAACGCTACTTTCTGATCTTAATTGAACATTTCAAAAAGCATGCTAACCAATCTAATCGATTGAACCAAACGCAAACAATACATCGTTGCGAATGCTATTGTTAATCCCCAAATAAAGATAGAAGCAGAATGATAGAATGATTTGCTAGAGTGTGTGTTCGTGTGTAGCCGCTTTATCGTTTTGTAAAGGCTCCCGTAAACAAATGGACAGGCGGAGGAGTGGTGGCCCAGTAGTAACAGCCGCGACTTACGAGTTGTAGGTCGCGGATTTACTTTGTGTAAATTATTTCATTACCAATGCTCTCAAAGCGGTGAAGAAAAACATCATGAGGAAACCGGAATGTCCTAAAACCAAAAAAATCTAAGACATGTGAGATCTATCAACCCGCACTGGGCCCGCGTGGTGGATTACGGCCCACTTCCTCTCACCGAGAGAGGCCTGTGTCTCAGCAGTGGGAACATTATAAGCTGATTATGCAGACAGGCGCGAAGCGACAGTGTGATGCGATTCTGGTAGAACAATTTCCATTAAATTTTCATAGAAATTGTTCTACTAGAGTCGCGTAGCGCCCGTCTGCGGGAACCTTAAAGCGTTGTTCTACGTTCTACGGCCATTACATTTTATAGCTCCATTCGTGATGCAACTGGCCGCCTTGAACTTTCTTGGTGTTTGCACATCTAGTCACCAAACAATGAACTGCTAGGAAAGTTCAAACTGCAGCCAAAGGAGTCTGTTATTTTCGATTTGCGATGTGTTAAACGAGCTGAGTGAAACTCGGAATAGAAATGTGTTAAATTGTTATGTGTGTTGTCTGCACGAACGATTGGAAGACAAATGTTTGAAAACAAGCTGGAGCTACTGAAAATTATCGTGTTTGTAACTGGGGGAAAATACGAACTAACAGATAGATCGTCTATTTGTACCTACGACATAAATTATCAGAAGAAACTGACGTTAATTCAATTCTCAAACAAGGTAAAACCCTTTCGTGACATAAAATTATCTCTCAAAAGCAATCTTTATGAAGAGCATCAAGCATGGTAACAAGCAGTCTCTATTACATTGTAACGGAAAAAAAATGAACATTAAAGTATCATATTTAAAACAAATTAAAAGAGGATCCACGCTCGACTCGGACGCGCGATCGCGAAATGTCAAGGTAAGTTACAAGATGGCGCTATGAAAACAAAAATGGACGACGAATGCGGAGACTCGAAATTCAAACTTAAAGTGTAAATTTTTGTTAGTCAAGTGTCTCCCCGCTTTTTTTTTTTTTGGGTGGGAAATCGTCAAATGACTTCTCCTGCTCTGGGCGGAACAGGAGGGCGTGTCAGACTTTTACTGGCTAAAACCCACCCGTGTCCCTTCAGTTGCCCGTGCCGGGGCCACGGTACTTCGAACATCCCGCGACCCTGGCTGAAGTGCCCCCCCCCCCCCCCCGCCCTGCCAGATAAATGGTTGTTTCTGGATATGTGAAAAAAATCTCGGCAATAATGTTTCAAGGAAAACTATCACAGCTAGTAGTAGCTTTACAAATTAACGAGTCGGCCAACTTACATTTGCAGTTGGAATGTATAAGAGATCATGTTTTTCAACTACAATGTTAAGTTTGTTTTTGGGATAAATTCATCCCAACTACGGAAGAACCCTTCATTCTGCGTGGTCCGACACGCACTTGGCAGGTTTTTATTTGTTTAGCCCCATTCTTAAAAGGTTTTTCTTACATCAAGAAATGTATAGGTGACCTATACATAGGTCCAATAATGGATATTCAAAAAGAGAAATGCGCACGATTTTAGGATTCGGGATGCAGGACGAAAGAAGAACCACAAGATTCCGAGTCCCTCCCAAGCACAATGGAAAAGGAACAGTTTTCAAAGAAAAAGCGATGCTTCAACATCTTTCCAAAAGCTGCTTAAAATATAACAATCTCTGTTTATAAAGCTACGTAACAAAATTAACTGCTAATTTACGAACACGATTTTTGTTTATCTTGTAAACTCAATTATTAGGGTGAAGGCTTCGACCACACGTAAGCAAGATACTTCGAATGTCCTTGCTTCCTAACCAGCTATATTTGACAATCATTTGAATATCGTGTTGGTTTGTACAACTCGAGTATTGACTTATTTGGTGACTGACCGTAGCGTATTGCCGTGCGGGTGCCATGGGCTTACAAAATTGAATTTATTTGATTATTATAATGCAATAGATGGAATAGGCGATTACACCTGTATTCAAAGATGGCAGCTAAAACAACGGGTTGTTGTTTTTGGTCTGATTTTAACAAGCCTATATAGTTATGAGGATTAGGGCATGTTTTACTTACGAGTGCCAAACTTTAAACAAAGAAGTTTCGATGGAACAGTCTCGCTTATAAGACTATGATGGCCTCTCCAAATTATCCTCATTTTTGTTCCTTGCAATTTGACTATTTTCTCAACGTCTCATAAATAAACTCACTTGCAAATGGAATGCTTACAAATACTTACCCAAATTGAACCGTCAGTCATCAATCAACTTTTTCACGCTCCCGGATCTTTCCAATTCTAATTTCAAACCCAAACAAAAATGGCGCCCAACCTCACTTACAGGTCGCACTTGACCGCTGATTGATTTAAATAGTATCGTCAAAAACTGGAAATTAGAGGTTTACGTTTGCATTGGATTTATTATCCAATATTATCATATTCCGGAGGCCACAAGGCGGGGAGCTTCCACCACGTGTGTTTAGAAACATACAACTGGCGGTAATTACCTATATATTAGAACACGTTCATATCGTGTCTTTTAATGGGATATCCTCGACACCTTTGTTCGGAATTCAAATACTTATATCGTTATTGGCATTGTAATCATGGTCACTGTCGAGGTTTGAACGTTTACATAATCCAGGTAGGAACACACTTGGTGCATTCACATAAAACTAACTGCACTTTATACCAGAACTGCATAAGCAGAGACAGATAGCAGATCCTGTCTGCTGCCTCCGGAGAACGAAAACGATCAATCTTACAAAGCCCCTTTACGTCTATCTGTGGAAATTATCCCAGCAGTATAATAGATCACTTTAATAAACGGTTAAAACAAGAATACCTACGCCTATCACAAAGTGCATACATCGAGACTAGAGTAGACCTTGATGAATATTTGAACCTCATTTAGATATTTCAACTAAGTTGACATAACGAATTCAAACGAGCATTGAACGAATGTAAGTGAGGTAACCTCTCATATAAGGAATTAGAAAGACAGATCAATGTGATGATGACATGGATGAAGTCGAAAGTGTCAACATTTAATGATCTACTAAATAAATGCACTAAATAAAAGCATTGCATAGCAAGCTACTTCGAAGCGTGCCTATGTCCAGCAACGAACTGCAATCGGTTGAGTTGATTGGCTAATTGATTGACAAGCCATTTAAATCATTGTATAAAATAAAATGAGCACGATTTTGAAGTCTATTCACGCAAATAAGTTTGCAATATAGTTTAAAAATTAGATGACACTTCGCATTGAGCACCGTAAGTGATTAATGGACGTGGACAAAGCCACTTAGCTGTTGAGGTATGCGCAAGGACGGAGTGAGTTTTGTAGCCCTTCTCTTGACTCTATGAAGACATGTTCTAACTCACGACAAATAGACTACGAGTAAATATAACATGATTATTATTTATGCTTTCTGGAAAGGCTAAGGAAAAAGCAATGAAGGACGTGAGGGAAGCTTTGAGTTTTACGTATGAATGTATAAAAGTTTGGCTATAAGAGATAAGAGTAGAGGAGGATTAAAGGAACAATGGATGGATACTGTGCTGCTAAACATGATATGGCTAGAAAGGGGGTGACTAAAGAAATTACTGCTGATTAAGTGGAATGGGAGTAGAAACATGCTGCGCTGATTCCAAATAAATTGGGATATGATTGCGAGGGTGATGACTGGAGACTTGCAAAGCGCCACTCCCAAGGAGTAAGTATTTAAGAGAGACAGGAGAAGAAAACAAGATATTAACTCGAAATGAATGAAATCTTTTTGAAATTTGATAACGAGGTTCTCGATGTAGGTATCCCAAACGACACACGGACCCAGGATCTCAAAACTTGACGGAAATGACAAAACATTACTCATCCAGTCATGAAGCGAAGTTTACTCACATATAACGAATATATTACAACATAATATAGTAGATGGAAAACCCTCGACTAGCAAGCCGGTTTTGAAGGGGTCAACACTTTCACGAAGCATCCGCGAACATTTTCGTCTCAATATATTCTCTATAACGTAATATTCTCATAGATATCTTAAAACTCCGTTTGCATTTGTGACATCCGTGTTTTCTATCCATCTACATAATGCAGTTCATATGTCAATGGACAGTTGAAGAGCTCTTCTGTAAATGTCAGTTACGTGGCTATTGAAACGATGGGTCATTGTTTTGAAAGAAGCATATAAAGTGGTTTAGGGACAGTGCAATGAGGGATGTAGTAATGAGGGATGTAGTTCAGTTTTTAGTTGCCTTCCATGGCTTCACTCCATCAATGAATTAGGCCATCATAAATGTCTATAATGATGAAAATATACAACACAACTTGAAAATAAATACCTATGCTAGAGTGGAGAACTTATTATACTTAATACAGTTTTATACGTACGATTATATTTCTTAGACTTTAATATTTTTGGAAGTTTCTATGGACCTAACGTATGTTAGTAGCTTTAGAACTATGAGGAGGGGCTTGTGGGTAAGAAATAACAGCCGCAAGGGTCGATCGATCAGCTTACGCTACGCTTGCCGGGGTTGGTCCGTGGATGGGTGACCATCTTTATATACCAAGACCCCTCCGTGCCTTGAAAAGCACGTTAAGCCGTTGGTCCCGACTGTCATTCGTGGATCTTTGACAGTCGTTACGGGTCGTCAGAAGCCCGAAAGTCTGACAACCAGTCTTACCAAGAGGTATCGTATAACTCAGTAACTGGGTTGTGGAGGTCAGATAGGCAGTCGCTCCATGTAAAATACTGGTATTCAGCTGCATCCGGTTAGACTGGAAGCCAACCCCAACATCGTTGGGAAAAGGCACGCAAATAATGATGAACAGATTTAGAACTAAGCCCGCCCTTTTTTATAACACCTAATGAATGATACAAAGTATAATGTATTATTTAGTACCAAAAACTAGGCCTTAACTCACATTATAAAGTTCAGCGAGTTATTATTTTTCTGCACGAGTAAATAAACACGCGGTTACGAGTTCCAAACGAGTCGATTTGCAATTAATTACCAATAACATTTACCACAAATTGCAGGTTGAGCATTAAAAAACGCAGTTATGAGGTTTGCGGACCAGTGCAATTATGTTCTAACAATAGATAGTTCGTATGTTATTTCTTGGAACTAGAAATAGGTACTTATATACCTACCTAACATACCCTTTGATAATGACAACTGACCCAAATCACAGAATGAAAGAAGAACATTACGGCTGTGTTTAGGTTTAAACTCCCACATTTCGCCATTAAATCCCATGACGTAATACAGGGTGAGCCTATTGCCGTCAACCGGGCACAAGCTAGGCTCCGGGCTGCTACTGAGAAATCCCTAATAGAAAAACCTATTACAGTTTGACAGCGTTCAAAGGTTCAATCGTTTATTTTCGGAAAACCGAACTTTGCCGAATTAAATGTGACTAGTCTAATAAGGGAGTGACGGAATTAGTGCGTCAATCAATTTTAATTTAGACGGAAATATTTCTATTGGTCGACAGTCACATTTTCTTCTCTATATTTCGGTTTTTCCGAAGACAAACGATGGGACCTTTTAACTTCAAGCTGTACCTATACCCGATCTGGAAAACGAACCATTTGTCCAATCTGGAAGTTGTACAGGCAAAAACCATCGAGGTAACTCTAAATTACGTACCTATATTATTTGTGTTTAATCTACTAGCTAGAGTACCTACTGCAGTTTCAAATAAATGTGGGTTGTAAGGAGAACGTCTGCATTTCTATAAGCCAAGAAAATCTTTAAAGATGGAGGGAAAGAGCGGTAGGGCGACCGGTTTTCGCCTCCTCCTGTTCATGTTATTGAATATTTTCAATTTTCTCTAAAATACATAAAGTCAGTGCTATTGGCTTGGTTTGACGAGTGTAGTTTAATTACAATGAAGTAGTTATTATCTACTAATTAAGAATATTGAATTTTCTTCATTCTAGGAGAGAAAATGCAAATGCCTCATGCTTTTCAAACAGAAACTAATTAAATCCCTAACTGGTATTAAGGTATGTAATTATAGAAAGTTGCTAGTGATAGAAGCGAAAACTACTGTTTTCAATATCAATGCCGCGTAAAACTGGAAAATTACTGGAAAATCCTGCTCCTGTGTGACAATCCGTTCGCCAATTAGCAGCGATAAGGAACTTAAAGTTAATAGATATTATCGGATGTCAGCAAAGTAAACAATTATTATTTGCAACCATCACCTAATGAGGTTTTTATCTACATACCTGTAGCGGAAGCGCGAAGGGAGAGTAGACCCGTCCTTCCGGGCCGTTTGCAATTTTCACATTCACTCCCTTACCACTTTTCAGGGACCAATCCCAAACGAAAATTAAAAAAAAAAACACTCAAAAAAATAAACAGTCACACAGTTCAGAGTCCATCATTGTAGAATTTTAAATTTCGAACACGAATTGATGAACGAACGGGGTTGTATTCGAAAACTTCGAATTCGAAATCGTACGTCACTAAAAAGGTGCGATCAAAAACCGGTAGCGTGAAGCGTGCTCGCGGTAAAGAGGTTGGTTATCAACTGCAGGTGAGTGAAGCGGCGATGGCGGCGAGAGGCTGGGTGCGGGCCGCGTGTGAATGTAAACGTCTTGTAAAGGTTCTTCGAGCTTCAATTCGCGGCCGGTTTGACCCGGACATCAAGGGACAAATCCAGGATGGACAGAGAGAAACTTCCTTCCCTTCCTTCCTTCCGCAGAAAAAAGGTTCGATGCGATTTCCTTGGAAATGTGAAAGTGTTTACGAGTAAGTAAATGTAAATTACTTGATGTAGTTCACGGCTATAAATCATCAATGAGCGTTAATTAAATATTGAGTGGCATCTGAATTATTACACGTAAATATCTCTGTTTTTAAAACAAGCCTAGACACAGACACTTTCAATTTTCTCCACCTAATCATGAATGTAATCGAAAGGTTTCGAGAGCAATGATCACCACGATTGTTCAAGACGGGTCGGAGATTTCAGACTTATATTAACTACAAGTCCATATTTCCTCACGGTGTTTTCCTTCACCGATGTCAGTAATGTCCAAGGTAAACTAAGAAAGTACTCATTGAATTCCAAAAGTCACTTACTTCAAATACTTGCCCGGATTTGAACCCACAACCTCGTGTATGTTGTATGAGAGGCGAGGCCTTAGGTTCGAAGGGGATGGCGGGGGGCCTAGTGAGCGAGCGAGCAAACCAATCAGAATTAGAAGTAGGAGCCCCGCTACACGGAGCTCCGTCGACTACGCCTTATTAATACTCCCACTATTCCACAATCCCGAAAAAAACTGGTGATTTTTTCGGTAGGTACCTATAGTTTTGCTAGTTTTGGGGTTTTCAAAAATACACTAAAAAGGGTATATTCTACAAAAAAAATTGTTACTATAAAAATTCGCCGGTTCCTAAAATAAGTGCTTCAATATTGTTTATTGACCCCAAAAATAAGTTTGTGTTTCATATTATTTTTCGAAAAAAAAAACCTTTTTGGCAAAAAAAACAACTGAATTTCGGAAATCGGTGTCTTTTGTATTTTAGGTTTTTGCCGCCGACTTCCGAAATTAAAGTTATTTTTCACTTTGTAGTGTTTTTTTTTTGGAAGTCGGTTGTTTTTTTTTTCGCAAAAAAGTTTTTATTTTTCACTTTTTAGTAGATCCGTTTGTAATTTATCTAAGTTATAATAGCCTAATGACAACTGCTCGTCACCTTTTACAAAATATTGTTTTTCCCAATGCAGGGACATTCATTGTTAAGGAGTTCTCCTGGTACTTAGCTCCACTTCACCATATGCATTGTGACGAGCATAATTTGCTTAGCAACCATTTTAAAGTACGTAATCGAAACGCAACCCGTGAAATACTTATTATTGAGTAGTTCCAGTGGCCATCTGTGGTCTTCATCATCAGTTCCACTTCATGTTTTAATGTTCTTTTTATTGTTGTAATTCCTGTGCGTGTCCCAAATAAAATATTTTTCTTTCTTTCTTTTCTTTCTTCACCACATGGTGCTTTCCGAGAGCAAATGAACAAGTTAGTATAAAAAAATACCCAAATCGCTATAGGTGTGCCTATAATAATTGAAGAGTTCCCTCGATTTCTCCTGGATCCCATCATCAGATCCTAACCTGATGACAATGGGACCACCTGGAAAGTATACCCTTTAAAAATAAAAAAAGAATTTTCCAAATCGCTCCAGCCATCTGCGAGTAATCGGGGAACACACATAAAAAAAAAACGATTCCGACGAATTGCTAACCTCCTCTTTTTTTGAAATCGGTTAAAAACTATGAAAAACAAAGTTATTGCTGCGGTTGTAACCGAAAATATCTCAAAACTATTGCCTTAAATAGCAAAGTCGCCCTTCTAAACATCATAATCTTTTTAATCTTACAAATAAATTAAATTAAGGGAACAATAACTCCATACGCTTATGCGGCGCTCGGTCGTCTCTGCTTACCCCGCAAAGAAAAGCGTAAAGTTATAGTAGTAGGTAGTAGATACATTTAAGTACGTAGTTCTCATTATGAAATGTTTATTTTTCATTTACATTTTACAATAACTTTAATTACAAAACTAAAAGTTCACCTGGTTTTAACAATTTTCTATAGATTTTTTTACATATCCAAATACTTACATTTTATAAGTTGGTCGACCTAGTTAGTACCTATTAGGTACTCGTTAACTATAAAAATGTATACTATATAGTTAAGGCCTAGCTGCGATTGTTTTTCTTTTAACTTCGTTATTTAAACTACTATCATGAATACTTTTCACATACCTATCATAGTAGAACAACGGTTTAGGTTTAGCTGTTAGGGGAGAGGGGGAGGGGGGAACAAGTGACTTCCAAAAATAACCACTTTAAGCTTAATATTTCGCAAACATATTCCTGAATCTAAAAATATTCTTAATAAACCCCAATATTTTTGAAAGATCAATCCAACGATCCAATTTTTTCATGATGTTATTTCACAACATTGTAGCTAGGCTACTATAACAAAACAATGCCAAATTACAGCTTTTTAGTACTAAGTTCAGAGTTAAACCGCGGACAGACAGACATACAGACGGACTTGGAGAAACTATAAGGGTTCATTGTTTTACTACTGTCATATTTTTAGGGTTCCGCCTAAAAATACGGCAGTTCTAAGTATCTCTAACGACGTCTATTGCACATTTTGCGAACTAATCTTTCAACACTCTCGAAGTAGTTGCTTTCGACACTAGATGGCGTCAAAGCTAATATGATTGTATTTTGAGATGAAATACAGCGCCATCTAGGTATGTGACTCTGCTCTGACTAAATTAATGTAGGGTGTAAAGTTGGTCTGCTGAACACTCCTTTGCAAAAAAAAAACGGGCACCTTACAGTCATTGGCTTTTCTATGGATATTATTAATATTTTTTAGTATGTCATTAGCTTATATGGCTAGAATTTTCTTATTATCAATGAAAATATAGTTTTTAACACTTAATCCTTGAATCGGTGTTTTAGTCAATGTAAACAGAGAGCCGTATTAAAATGGACATTTTTATGGGTAAAATGAAATTAAGACTACGAGTATTTTCATGGTATTTTAATAAAAAAACAGGCAATAAAAATAAAAATTAGTAACGAGTATGACCTCTTGAAGCGATTACGGCAAGTAATCGTCTTGGTATGCTTTCCTTCAGGCTTTTGATGGTGTCCTGTGGAATGTGCTCCCACTCAGACGAAATCACACGTTTAAGGTCCCTGATGTTTTGTGGAGGGGGTTGGACATATCGTACTCGCCTTTTTAGGAGGTCCCAGACGTGCTCAATGGGGTTAAGGTCGGGGCTCCACGCTGGCCAATCCAAACGACGAATACCGACCTCTTGCATATAAGCATCTACGTCGCCTGAACGGTGAGCCCGAGCATTGTCTTCAATGTAAATGCCATCTTCAGCAATTACAGCCAGTGCGGGTTGTGCATGTTGACAAAGGATTGCTGTTATGTTATGTACCTTTGCGCATTTAGTGAGCCATTTCCAATGAATGCTATCTCGGTACGATAGCTGGAAGTTACGACCGCCCAAAACATAACGGTATCTCCACCATTAAGGGTGATTTCTTCAAAACACACGTCGGCATAGCGTTCCCCTGGTCTTCGTAACACTCGCCGACGTCGGTCCTCACCATGCAGACAAATTCGAGCCTCATCGGAGAAAAGTACCTACGCTACTCCAGTTACCCAGTGTCCAAGATAGGCAATTTCTAGCGAACCTCAATCGAGCAATCCGGTGCTCACGGAGTAACTTGGGGGGGCCGCACGGGTCGTCGACTGCGTAGGTATATCAGCCTCCTCCTCACAGTCCATAGGCTAACTTGTGCTCCTCGTACCTCTTCAAGATTTCTTTTGAGGTCTATGTAATTGCATTTGCGGTTCCTCAGCGCCTGAGTCACTAAAAAGCGGTCGTCTCGTGGTTGTGTGCAACGTTTTCTCCCAGAACCTTGCCTTCTCTGAACGGAACCTGTCTCTTGGTATCAAGCCCGGGTTCTTTGGACGGTTAAACGACTCATGTTTAACCGCTGGGAGACGTTACATTGGCTACACCCCTCTCCCAGCAGCGCTATAATTTTACTAGCTCTTAATGCTTTTTCTGCCATTACAATAGACACAAAGGTAAGTCAAGCTTTAAGTCACAATATGGCAGGATTATGCGACAACCAATATAACTGGCGAAATGTGGGTGTAGGTACTACTATAGGTACTACACCTCTGCCTAACCCTTCGGGGAAACAAGGCGTGATTTATGTTGTTATGCGACAAACATAAATTATTCTAAGTACTAAAAATAACGATAAGTTAGTTTAGTTGCTTGATAAGTCTGATTACCTTCTAACAGCAAACCCACGAAAAGTAAGTAAAAATTCACGAACTGAAAAAGGGATTATTATTTTTTTAAACAAAAGTTTCAAATTTGGAATTAACTTTTTTTCATACCCAGACTTTTTATTAAGTGCCAGTAACATAGTTTGGCTATTAAAACCTCTTTAGAACTAAACTATTACCAATAATGAAGAAAAATCAAAAACTGCCCGTTTTTTTTGCAAAGGAGTGTAGTAAAACTTTGTTTTATAGTTGGGTAACATTTATTTATTTACAACAAACATTGGCTCTTTTATGCTGGTACAATAAACAATTATGATAAATTAGTAGTAATAATTATCCCTAACAAAAAGGTATTTTTTAAAACAAAAACATTAAATTAAACTTTTTAATTACAGGTCTTTCAATCGACTAAGGTTTATTTCAATCAAGATTCCCACACACAATTCCCTATCCAATAAGAATTTTTATTAACAGTGCTGTTTTACACTCAGAATATTGTTGAAAATGTAATTAATTTAACCATTAAATTATACTTATTTAGTTGAAAGACACTCAATGAGACACAATTTATAAATTTTATTGTTATTACACCTATAGGCACTTAGTGTCCCTCAAAGTGTTATGACTATACTCCGTTGGTTTTGGTGCATAGTTACAGGTAAACAAACAAACCACGAAACGTAATACCAGTCACTTCAGTTGTCATGCTACATCACAGTTGTACTCTTCAATTTAGCAACGTTATAATAATTCGTTGTACACGTCTTTTTAGGCTCTTTACAATAGACAAATTACATTATTATTATTATGCCTAAGATAGCAATTCCCGCGCGACTTCGTCCGCGTCGATTTCGTTCTTAGCACCCCGTTAGGTGTAGATTTAAAAAAAAACCTGATACACGTTATTCCTTAATTTCGATCATAAGTATAAATACTGGGTTTCGAGTTTAACCGGACCGGTCGTTAAAATTCTTCCATACAAACTTTGTCACCCCCGAATCCCCCTTTAGATGGTGGTTTAGAAAAACAAAAATTACAAACTTCATAATTTACTTAGATAAGTATTTGTGCCAAGTTTCAAGTTTATTAACTCAAGAAATAAGATTTTTTCATTCAAACAAAATCCTCCCTTTTCACCCCTTTTAAGGTCGAATTTCCAAAATCCTTCCTTAATGGATGTTTACAACATAAAAGGCTACAACTGCCAAAATTTCAAGTTTGTAGCCCCCGCGGTTTAGGCTCTGCATTGATGAATCAGTCAGGACAAGTAATATTTATGTATAGATAAATCTAACAAAAAAATTGTACTCAAGCAGTTACAACTACGAAGAGTAGTTTAAGAATAAATGATAAATTTAACATACATACCTAAACCAATGGAGTATACGGTAACAGGACCTAAAAGTATTGTATGCAAAAATCATAAAACACATAACAATTTGTATTATAGTCCATATCAGATCATCACCAACGGTATTTGCTACCGTGTTTCCATGAGCCCTATAACTGAGGCTTCACATCTTTGTTGAGGATCAGCAATGGGTTCTGCATATCGAGCTGACATTGAGCAATGTCACTTAGGGCTCCTTGGATCTTCTCTAGGAGAATCTCTCCTTGGCGTACCACCTGGAACAAAATATTTAGATTGAAATTTGTATTTTTGTGTGAATATAAAATCTTATTGGACATTACAATAGAATGACAGGTGGAAACTAGTTACTATGTTGTAGATACTTATCTGGATTAGGTATTTTTACTAGATCAAAACTGGAATTATTGCATTTTAAGATGGTTATGTAGCAAGTGTATCTATTTGTCATACCGCCCCAGAATGAGGGTAATGTTTTTAATGGTTACTGACACACCAATTACTACAATGTTCCATCACTACCTTATCTCTTATAGATTTCGTAGCAAAATTAGAAGGATTATAAATTGAAAGTAAGGAAATGGATTTCAAACTCACTGTTTTTCAACTTAGAACATCCACAGAAACATACCTCTTCAAGTTGCTCAGCAGCCTCTTTATTCTCAGCCTCTAAACGCCTCAAGCTCTGCACCTGCAGCTCCGTCGAGCTCTCCTCACTCGGCAGTGACTCAATCAACGTATCTATATCTTTAGCACATCGAGATATCAAGGCAGCAAATAGCACAGCATAGTCCTCCTGATTTTGCTGTTGTTGCGGCGTTTGTGACCCGCTACGATCGAAACCAGGGAACTTGCTTGGCGTAGAGAACTGTTGCAGTATACCTATGCTGTTGCAAAAGTGCTCAGCTTGCTGTAAAACAGTAAATAACGATGTAAATATACAACAGGGCTGCACCAAAAATTACTACAAAACTCGCATTATTTTACCTGGTTTATGGTGTCTTGAAGTTGCGTAAGACGATCTGCCATGACTGGTGTGGGATTGAAACACGTTTAATTACAAACTGCGATTACAAATACGGCGAAAATTTACTAATACGCAAAACACAAATCACGCATCGAAACTGAACTGTTAGCCCACAACCTTCAAGTTAGCCGCAGATCAATTAATGAATGAATGACAGAAAAATCTTTACCACAGATCATAAATAAGGCAGTACCGGTACCCAGGTTTTTCAGATTTGTCAATTTTGACGTTTGACAGTCTGCCACCTGGGGGATAATTTATTATGTATCACAAAATGAACCATTTTTTTTTTCAAAAACTATGTTGGCTATATAATGGCCACTACTGGTCAGCACACCATGTGAAATTTTTGATACAAGGAACAGCACAAAGGGGCACTTCACATTTAGATCTTTTATTATTAGTTGCGCTGCAGCATAGTTGGTAGCGCATGTGTTTCTATGCCTTCTGGTAAATGCTCACCAACATTGGCAAAACTAATATCTTCAGATACACCAAAAAGTCTTCTGGCAAGTGATTGCCTCTGTAGTAAATAGCCTTCCTTTGATTACTTCGCTATTTCTTACACTTGTAATTTTTTTTACTAAGGGCCGATTTTTCAATCGTCAGATAACTTTTATCTGGGGAATATGTTTGACGTTTTGACAGCTTCTGTATGGAAAATATGTCAAACCGCCATATTTATTCCTCGGGTAAGTTATCTGACGATTGAAAAATCGGCCTTAAAAAAACAGGCATTCCCAATCTATCATTTCACACTGTTGCTGTACTGTGCCGTGGTCATATATATACTTAAGAAGGTCATAACTACCAAAACAGTTGTCAGAGTTGCTGTGCTGAGCAACCTTCATCAATAAGTGGTTGAGCTAAAGTTTTTACTTTTTTTTTTTCAATGTGGGTATGTGGGTGTACTAGCTATAGTCGCCGGCACGAGCCGTGAGCACAAACTTCACTTTTAAACCTTACAAATCTTATTTCCTTTTACGGTAATTCGTATACGGGCAGAGGTAATGAGGTTAATATAAGATCAAGCTTATTTATGCACAGGTAGAAAACAGAATACAAGAGCCCGCTGACTACGGCAACAACAGTTCATGTGGAATTTGTGCTCACGATTCGTGCCGGCAACTATACCTAATGTTTCGTGCAGAAATTTTATCTTTAACATTTACTGTATCGACTAGTGAAATAAAAAAAGCGAGTGATTATTTTTTTATTTTTAGCTGGTTCGATTCCCAAGCTTGTCGAGAAATCAGTGAATGCAATTTTAATTCTATTTAAAAATAATGTTTCCTTTAAGTAAAATAATCTATCTTAAGGATTTAAAGTGCCCTTCAAGTTACCCTTCAGGGCCCATTGATTTTTTCCACTCTGTACATGCCAAACTCGCGGTATAGGTACTCTGCTTGCTTCAGTGACGTCAGGTCAATGATGCGTAGTTTGAATGTGGCGTTGTAGATGTCGCCACAGGTAAAAAACACGCCTATTTCTGGGCAGTTGTGTAAAAAGCTATGTAGATAACTAAACCAATAAAATAATATTGAACATTATATTTATTAAATTAAGCAGTGTACATAGTATTTATGACTAGAAGTAAAAATATCACAATCCAATCAAGTATGTACAGTCAACAACACCAATTTTGCCGTTAAACATTTTTTACAGTATCTGTATTATGCATAATTCATTTAACAAATTGTAAAAAGCTTGGCATTAAAATAAATATACATTATAATAAATTAATGTATTACAGATGTGTTGATTGTACCTATTAAAGTTATTGCATTTCATGAGCACTCGTCATTGTAATTTGAACCATTAGCATAACTCCATAAGTCAAAAAAACGCGTCCTCATGATTTACAACGTATACACCTACATGTACTGGTGATCAGACATTCCTTGGATTCATAAAATAATAACAAACTATACTTTACTATTGTGCCATAACTATCTTATTATTCAGTAATGACTAGTTTAACTTTAGAATTTCAAAACAAAATAGAACCCATACCTCATAATATTCTAAAGTTCGTTTTTTAACCCAGATAGTAATTTGACAGGTGCAAATGTCAAACTATGAAATGAAAAAATGATACATGGAACATTTGAAATGTCAAATTACTATCTGGGATTAAAAAACGAATTGTACTTGATTAATAGTGAGATTTAACCAAACTACGTAATGTTCAGATGCTCTTCATTCTACAGGGTTATTTTAAATTTGCTAGCTAAACTCCGCAGACGCGATGGGTATCGATATCTGAACATGACAAAAAAAAATAAGACTTTTTTGTGGGGTCATCGATGCAGTTATTGTAGTAATTTGTAATATCTGTTTAAAAATTCAGTTTTTTGTTTTTGTGTTAACTTCACAGTCGATGGCTGTCGATATCTAAACACGATAATACAGACCGTTCACTATAACTTGTCCCTTGCCGTCATGTTGGCACCATTGCTTGCCGGTATGTAACAATGCATAAAAGCAATGATGCCAACATGACGGCAAGGGACAAGTTATAGTGAACGGTCTGTACATAAAAAACAGTTTTTTTTTTAACTCATACTTCAAGTAACAACACTAACGGCGGTTATTGACCTCCCAAAAACAAACAACAAATCTTTTTATTTTATCGTGTTTAGATATCGATACCCATCACATCTGCGAAGTTTAGCTAGCCAATTTAAAATAATCCTGTATAAAAATATCATATTTCATTTTAATAACAACAAAAAATATCTACATCAAAATGACTAGTAAATACTTACACATGATTATCTGAAAATGACAACTTTTTCTTAATTTGATGCTTCAGAAAATAATTAATATGTAACAGCTTATTGTTAGATAAAAGGAGTGCATCTATTAAAATAAAAGGACATTTTATTGAACACAAATTAATAACTTTGGTGATATGTAACTACGAAATGTAAACATTTAGAGATCATTACGCGATAGATGATACAAACACTATAACAAACGCATAATATACATATAATCTAAGGAAATTGATTCAATAGAAAAGCTTTATGACAACAATAAACTTTAAATAATTAATCATGTAATAATAAATATAAGCACTAAATTATTAAAGCCGATGAGGAACACAATGACTAGACGAAGTGATATAAGAGGCCAACACACACAACACAAGTTCAAGTGGACTTACTTAACAGTCTTTTAGGGTGAAAGGTTTTACTTAAATATTACAATTTATAATAGTTATTGTTTCTGTCCATTCCTATACATACTTAAAGCACTTAAAGCAAAACTCACTACGGTTCGTAGACTGAAGAGATGTGTAAATTAAATGGCTCTTAAACACTTGAAAATAAGAAACATAATGAGGTACCAGTAAACACATAGACAATCATTGACTAGACATCTTGTGCAGATGAGTTGTGGTAACATCAGTCAACCTGAATTATATTCATAGGAATTATAAGGATTATTTCATAGGAAGTAAATAGCACATCAGTAACTAAGCAGATGAAGTAGTAGTTGTACATTTTATTTTTATCCTTGATAAAACCATCACCATAGAAAGAAAGGCAACCACAGCTAGAGGGAGAGAAACGCCATAAATGAAGTAGCTGAGAAGTGGCTGTTCGCCGATTGTGATTATTAGCAAAATTACTTTCTTTATACTTATTGAATAGCCAGAAAACTGATTCCAGTTATTAAAAACCACTAACACAAATGTTAGTCAAGTGCTTTTGAGCCATTTACAACTGAATATCAAGTATAATAACAATAATACACAATCATAAATCAATGAGGCTATTTTACGTATGCAAGTGAGATTCAATAAAATACTGTTTATCGTGCCAGTGCACCCAGTTTACTTCTCAGCTGCGAATCTGTGGGCAACGCCAGTGCCCACTTACGTAAACCAACTAACATAACTGAACTTAAAACTAAGACGGCTCCACAAACAGAATACTTGCTTGGAATTTCATTGAAGAACATGACTTGCCACAGAAACGCAAACACAATATCAGCTGATCTAGCAATAGCCACAGGACCAGCCTGCTCCATTTGCAAAGACATTGTCAACAGGATTTGTCCCAAATAACTAAACAATGCCAGACAAACAACTAGAAATCTCTCGGTGCCACAAATAGGCATACACAACACACCAAACACATATGAGTAAAACAATGTTTGTAATATAGCAATAGCACCAAAGTTTGTCATAATTACAGAGAAATGCAACCCTTTGAGCACTCGAAGCAAAACATAAGCATTAGCGCCAAATATTGTTGAAATAAAGGCAGCCATGGCACCCCTAAGACTATTGTAATTCTGGTTATGCTCTGCAGTTGGGTCATCACCAAATAAAAATGGTGGATGAGTAATCAATATCACTCCAATAAGAGTTAATACAATGGATATTGTGTTCCAAATACCACATGGTTCTTTCAAGAAAACTCGAGCAAACAGTGCAACAAAAACAGGCACAGAAAATACTATAACAGATGCATCTGCTAATGGCATGTTTCGAAAAGCATAAAAACTTAACATTAATCCTACTGTGCCTACAATGGACCGCAATAGCAGGAGGACACGTTTCCCTTGAGGAAATACAGGTTGCTCTGTGTATATCACTATAGGTATGGTTGGTAATAGTACACCAATGAACCGGAACATTGCTAGCTGCATTGGGTCGATGTTGACGAGGCTCTTAACGATGACCGAGCACAGTGAGAAGAACAAAGACGATAGCGTCGCCAGTATCAGGCCGAGGTAAGGACATCGTTTTATGAGAGGTCTCTTATTCTCAAGTAGATTAGGTAGTGTCTCGTCGCCACTTCCCGCCGACAAGTCCACAAGATGTTGAAGTTCTAAATGCTCCGGCATAGCTCCTCATAAGCCACCTGAAACCGCACCCCACTATGTTATTATAAATAAAATATTAATTACTCTCTAGATGTATTTTTGTAACATTTAGGTACAAACCTTTCGGGAATTTCTCTTCGAAATATGATTTATATTAGTATTCTGGCAATTAAATAATCAGCAATCCCATTATTAAACACAAGACGGATAAAAATAACACTCGGTCAAAGTGATTTTCAGAAATTTTCGTAGATTTTCCAACAGTTTGACGTTTTCATTTGGCATCTGCGACATCTGACATTTTTTCTGTCGGAAAATGACTGAAACTGAAAATGAAATGATTTTCATACGTTTCGTTTCACGTAGGATGGAGCCACAGAGTACAGACGCCAGCAGGTCAAGCTATCCGAAACTGTTAAATTTTCCCTATCAACCTTGAACCTAATGCTTTAGCGATAAAGTAAAAAAGTTAAGTTAAGTAAAGTAAAGTTAAGTTGAAAATCTATTAAAGAAATTTGACAGATTGTAGTAAAATTGATGTGTTGCCGTCCATACTTTGGATGGAGCCTAGCGTTGTATTGTAAGTAAGGTGTTTTCAGTATTATAATAATCTTTTTAGCTTGGCAACTGAGAACTTACTCACAGCAAAAAAAATATGGTAACGGACCTTGTGCATGACATGGCATACATTTCGACCACTTTCTTTAGTGTTGCGTCCACAGATCCAGAACAATAACTTGCTCGTTGAAACGCTTCATTGTTGGTAAACGTAGCACCACGCCTGTCTCTGCTGTATGCTGTATCTCATAAATAGCCACCAGTATTATTATCACCAAATAACTGAAGGTTCTAGAACCGACCTTCAGTTTTTGGTGATAATATAGACACTGGTGGCCATTTATGGGATACAGCATACAGTAGAAACAAGATTGGAGACAGTTGCCTTCACTGGCGATTGTTAGAACAACAACAAAAGTTCTGGGCGTATTCCGAATTGCACTGTAATCGATATGAGCGTGCTTACAGGCGCGATAACGATGTCCCGTGAATCGTCATAGATGACGTCATGACATGCACCATCTTGCAACAACGCCGACTATGCCCTTATACTATAGTATGTTTTAGGTAAATCCATCAGTCCTATAAGGCGATCTGGGGTCTGGGAACTATAAGGTGATCTGGGGTCTTGTAAAACATAAAATTGTCTCACATAATGTGGGATTAGTTGACATCAAAGTATTTTGAAATACCTAATAATTTTATTTTTAATTCAAATAAATAACTGCACATGTTATCGTTCTCTAGACAGTGGCTGAACAAGCTTTTCAGAGCTTTTTTTTTCATAAAACCTAATATTCACTTTAATTGTCAAAAAAACTAAGTATCAAAACCGTTTTCATCGTACTATATAGGGTTACAACATGCACGATAGTGGCGCCACCATTATTTTCACGACTTTTTGGCCTAGCTGTAAGCGCTGTTTATTTTTTTTAATTCGAAATAGGTTTGCTCTTGACTCTAGTTTAGGTCAGAGATGACAGAGACAAAGTCGACGATGGAGTGAGCTTACCCAGAAGAAGCCTGTTCACTCTCACTTTGAAGAGATCGGGATTGTATGGGAAACACAGACGCAGGCAGAGAGTTCCACTCCTTTGCTGTGCGCATCACAAAAGACATTTGGAAACGCTTAGTGCGAATTGGTGGAATAGCAACTAGGTAAGGATGGTAACCTGCAGTGCGTCTAGATGTCCGCTGATAGAAGGGGGCCGGCGGAATGAGGTTGTGGAGTTCTTGAGCACACTCCCCGAAGTATAATCTGTAGAAGACCGTCAAGCAGGCAACCTTGCGGCGATGAGCCAAGCTGTGAAGCTTGGCATCCACCAGTCTTACGTCGCCAATGAGCCTCTTGTGCGTCAGCTGTGTGCGAGTACAGCGCAATTCGGAATGTGGCTTAAATCAGAACGCAAAACGTGAGCGCTTTATTGTACCTTTAGATCGAGCCGCCGCGTGGCCGCTCATGAGACAACACTATAAAATTTCAGTGTTGCTATAACGTAAAATTTTCCCAAAATACGACCAAAATGATACCTTATGTGTGGGACTAGTTCGTGGACAGTAACGACCACAGGCGTCTAGATAGCTAAAAGTGATACGACAGTACGCCTGTCGACGTATCAGTTTTGTCATGTCTGTCATATCCCTGCAAAAAAATTATATTCTATGTGACAGAACGCCTTACGACGTTTACGCCTATATCCGTTCTGTCATATCATATGGTTTTTTAACCATGCGTTGTGACACTACGCCCGTGGGCAATGTATGAAAAAAAGTAGTGTCTCAGTAGCTGCAACCTGTGAGATAGTACTGTCCACGAACGTGTTAATAATTATTCGTCATCAAAATGAACTCCAAAAAGCCCCCTGATCCCGACCCCCCTGATGAGCCTTTTGATCTTTCCCCTGGCTTGACCATCACCCTCCCCCATGACACCCAAATACTCACCCAAGCCCCCAATATGGTTACAGAGAATACAAATTGGAAAAGAGCCGCTGTCCCCCCCCACGACTACTCCAAATGTTCCACCCAAGATACCGAAAACCATAGTCGGCAGACTTACAGCCAGAGATAATCCACCGTATATTGTCAATGTTTCCCGGGGAAGCGCTAAGGTAGCCCGCGAAATTCAAATTTTCTTACGTTTTTTGCAATTTCCTGGTCAGTGTTAAGTTGTACGTTGATGAAAATATGATTCGCGGTCGTAACAAATATGTATTTACAGAATTATAATCATTACAATCAGTAATAAAACTTGTTAAGTTAGTATAATCCCCAAATGTCAAGATTTCATGAAATAATAATTCTTGGGGTTTACTTGGTCTTAGAGAGTTGTGTTGATGACTTTAATGATTATAATTCTGTAAATACATATTTGTTACGGCCGCGAATCATATTTTAATCAACGTATAACTTAATACTGACCAGCAAATTGCAAAAATCGTAAGAAAATTTGAATTTCGCGGGCTACCTTGGCGCTTCCCCCTTAAGGATGGTCAGACTTCAGGCACTGTGCTACAACCTGTCAAGTTTGGCATGTTTTTGACGATAAATAACATCAATAACATACGCCTCGATGGGGTCAAACGTATAGGAAGAAATCGTGTGTCAGTTGAATTCAACTCGCATCAGGACGCAAACAGTTTTTTAGTTAATAATTTGTTAATTCAACATAATTATACTGCCTCCATCCCACAATTCAATATTACACGTATGGGTATTGTTAGGGATATCCCTATTGAATGGTCTGAGGGCGAAATCATAGAAAACATCAAGGTTCCTGAAGGATGTGGTGCTGTTGTGAAGGCCAGGAGAATGAACCGTAAGGTGACCTCGTCTGGTGTAGCCGAGTGGAAGCCTACGCAGAGAGTTGTTGTTACTTTTGACGGACAAGTTTTGCCTAAGCGGGTATATTGTTTCTACTCGGCTCTTCCAGTCGAGAGGTACACATACCCAACAATCCAGTGTTTCCATTGTTGTCGATTTGGCCATACCCTTATGCTTTGTAGGTCAAAATCACGTTGCTTCAAATGTGGTGAAGATCATCCGGGTGATGGATGTGAAATCACCCCTGAGTTAGGATTTTGTGTCTCATGTTCTGGGAACCATTTCGCAAATGACAGTGGTTGTCCTGAATTGGGCCGGCAGAAGACCATCAAAGCTCTGATGGCGAAAAATCGATTTCATATGCAGAAACAAGTCGGGTTTTCCCTCCTGTTTCTAGATCTTAAGCCGATGCGCGATATCTCAAAATCTGCCCCTCGTAACAAGGTTATAATAAATAAAATCCAATCCCCGTCCTCAAGCCCAATGCCTGCTACCCAAAGATCATACCGTAAAACGGTCTTCCTTAAACCTAAACCCCGTGCCCCCCTTTCTCCTGGCTACAATAAGCAAGCTCATCAAACACTTATCCAAAATTACTCATTTTTCCCCTCCAAAAATGGCTACACCTTCCCAATGGAAGCCGCTGAGCCAATGATCTGCAGACATGAGGACAATTCGAAAAATATTTTGGAATTAATTACAAACCTGTTGTACGCACCGGGACTTACAGCTTAGTACGGCCGTTATTCCAAATGCGTACAGTGTGACTACGTTCGAGACAATTGAGCCTGGTACCTACTATCTACCTAAGACCCTACTGACTACAAACCTAGCCCTATAGAAATTACCTAGCACCCTATTATAGTTACCCTACAGCCCTAGCCTACCATACAAACCATACCAAACGTAGGTTACGTTGGTTTACGTGAGGGAAGTCTGTTACAAGGAGACCTACGGTAACAGACGGAGGTTGGGTAGGAATAGGGGTTTGTGTACGTCGTGCAATGTACACAGGAAATGGTTTTCTCACTGCCGATCCCACAGACTCATAGGACCGATGATGGCTAAAGGTGTCTTGGCCACAGTGAGAGGAGTTATAGGAGATGAATCAGACTCGACTCCAGCTTGATGACTAGTTTATTACGATAATTAACTTAATTATATACAAATTTTGTGGTAAATACACATTGATAGCTATTTACATGTGTGTTGTATGTGTATCGAGCCGATGAAGCGAAGATTTCAGTAGGTCACTTCGCAGTGCTGACGGCGCGCCGGTGTTGCTGGCGCGTAGAATGAATGCATGTCACTCTTAACGCTGATGCTGCGATGCTGTTGCTTGTTCATGGTTGAACATTCTGCCACCCCTCAGCACCGGGACTCCAGTTGGTATAACTCAACAGGATGTGGTAAAGTGTATATAGGTCCTGTTGTTCGTTGGGTAGATGTCTCGTTGACAGCGGGTGGGTTTGGTTCTCTTGCTGGTTGCTTAGCTGGCTCGGTACTTGTTCTTCTGGTCTTGTGCTGCACTGTGGCTCCCATCCATCTCAGTATTGTTGGGCCGTAGAAAACTAAAAACAAAAATATTAAAAACATGATTATACACGATATTGCAGTTGTTAAGTATGTGTGAGAACTAATTTGACTCCATACAGTACTATCTAATTCGGTTTGTAAAGCATTTTCTTTGTTAATTAAATGCTGAAAGATCTCTATTGAGTTATCTATGACTTCTTCTTTGGTTATGTTTAGCATGGATTTAGTCACCATGTGCGTATTAATGGGAAAATCTATTTGTTTTGAGTATGATGTTACAATCGGTACTGAAACAATTCTTTTGGCAGTTAATATGTTATTTGTTGTTTTAATAACGCAGTTATCTGCGATCCGTATTACACCAACATTTTGGAGCTCAAGTTCTTCTCTTTGTCCATCACACAGTATTGAAGTCGTAACCCGATCTCTTACAATGAATAACCAAGTGTTTGGCATGTGAAGTTGTTTCCATATTATTTCATTGGGAAATTGAAACGTTTTGGTAGGACATTTTGTATGTGTCTGGTTTTTGAATAGTTGATTTACAATGCAATTTTCATTTAATTGCATGTTTTTCACGGCCCCAGGATAGCAAATAAAATGGTTAGTCCATTCTAAACATCGTTTGAACTCCTCGTAGTTCAAGTCAAAATATAGTTCGTTGTTGTAATCTAACCCTATGTAAGCTTTAGGTATTTCTAGATTTTGGACAGACTTATCTGAGTTTATCTTTGGGACTGGTGTAATATACATTAAAGTATATTTAGTTATCTCTTGTATAGGGAAATAGGAGTATACTTTTATATGAGTATTGTTTTCAGTTATCTTGGTGTCCAGTATCTGTTGTTGAACGATTTTTAAATTAGACGGTAACTTTTTGTTTGCTGATGATATCAGGTCACTGACGTTCTTTGGTGTTAATACACTATATACTGTTGCCTTGGTTAAGTATATTTCCAATATTCCGTTATAATAATCCATGATTTCTTCCATGCAGTTATATGCTAATTGGTAAGTATGCATAATACGTATGTTTATACTGTTGTGGTCGACTGTACTGAACCAATGGTCGAAAGACTCCATGTAATCTATAACTTGGTTTAGTTTAGTTTGAAACCCTATAAGTTTCTGTTTTATTCTTTCTTCAGTTTTGTTGACTTGTGAGATTGTTGATATCATGAATTTGGTTTGATGGTTGGCAGCTTCAATTAATTTTTTTTGGTTTAAATTTAATGAATCTATATCTCGGTATGCCTCATCATTCACTCCGAAGATCGACGTCAGTAACTGTCCCAATATGCCCCTTTTCTTCCTACTTTGGTTTACTTCTGTCAAATATTCTTTCGTCCGTTCAAATTTTGATTGTTCTTCTAACAAATGGTGGTGTAATTGCTTGCAAAATGCGGAATCTGTTCTTTTCTCTGCATTTGTACATAGTTGACTAAATTGTGACGTCATTGTTTTTATTTTGACAAAGTCTTGCTGTAGGTGTTGCTTTCCATAATTTATTTCTATCCTAAATATTCCTCTGTCAATGCTTGCTGTTCCTATTTGTTCAACATAAAATCCTGGTGGTATCTTTTTTAAAGAGTATGTTGTTGTAGTCGATTTTGCTGAACCCAATAGTTGTAAAATGATGAAAAGCAATGTGAGCCATTTGAATGTTTTATGACGTCGTCCTGGTTGATTTGTTTTGTTATTTTTTACGATTGTCGCGGTATTTGTTTGTATCGCATGTATAGGTTCATTACTACTACTATTACTACTTATATTTGGTTCGATTGGCAATGGTATTAATGTGTGGATTGATCGTTTTTGAGTTGTTCCTGACGATTTTTGAAGTGTCACTACTCGGGATAAGTTGTCGTTACCCGTATGTATTTCCTTTATTTTTGCTAGTGGCCATTTGCTTGGAGAGACTTTTTCGTCTTTTATAATTACTAGTGTTCCAACTGATAAGTTTCCTTGATTAGTTTTCCATTTGTACCTCTGTTGGAGTTGATGTAAATAATCTTTAGTCCAGCTTTTCCAGAAATCCTTTTTCATTTTTTGTATCTGTTTCCATCTGTTTATGTGATCTGTATTAGTTTCCGATAGCGGGTCTGGTATCCCTACTGCTTCTCTTCCTATTAAGAAATGACTAGGTGTTAATACGATATTGTCGTTTATATTTTCACTTAGTGCACATAACGGTCTTGAGTTTAAACATGCTTCAGTTTGTTGTAAAAATGTGCTCATTTCTTCATAAGTTAGTGTCTGTTCTCCTATCACTCTACGCAAATGGTGTTTCATAGATTTTACTCCCGCTTCCCAAATCCCTCCGAAGTGGGGAGATGATGGAGGAATAAAGTGCCATTGTGTTCCAATGTTAGTCAACGTGTTTTGAAAGTCGTCAGACTGGGTTATGTCTAACATGTCTTTGTACAAGTGGTTGGCAGCGCCTACGAAATTCGTTGCGTTGTCACTATACATGTGTGATACTGGACCTCTGCGTGCCATAAACCTTCGTAGTGCTGCTATGAACGTTTCTGTTGACAAATCGCCTACTAGCTCCAAATGTACCGCTTTCGTGGATAGGCAAACAAATATCGCAATGTAGCCTTTGTAAGATTTATGACCCCTACCTTTCATTGTTCTCACTGATATTGGTCCAGCATAATCCACACCTGTGTGACTGAATGGGTACGATTCCGTCACTCTTGGTTTTGGTAATGACCCCATTTTTTGTGAGGCAGTGGATGATCTGTATCTAGTACACCTTACACATTTCCTAATGCTACTTTTCACGGTTCGCTTTCCTCCAAGTATCCAATATTTCTGTCGTATATACGCTAAGGTCAAATTATTACCTCCATGTAATGTGGTTAAATGAGCATCACGAACTATAATTAATGTTACATGATGGTCATGAGATAAAAGAATCGGGTGTTTTTGATCATATGGTAGACTGGAGTTTTGAAGTCTTCCTCCTACTCGCAGTAAGCCTTCATTATCAATGAATGGGTCAAGGCACGATAACCTGTTTCCTTTCTTCAACGATTGTCTGGCTTTAATAGTTTTGTACTCCTCGGAAAATACTTCTTGTTGCACTAAGAAGAGGACTTTTTTAGTTGTTAAATTAATTTCCATACAACTTAATGGTTTTTTGTGTTCTTGTTTATTTACGAACCTGTAGCAATATGATAACACTCGTATCATTCTTTGAAAGCTTGAAAACCTTGTCCAGATTTCATTTTTTGGTATAATAGTTATATGGTAACATCGTTTAATCTCTTCACATATCTCTGGTATAGTTTTTGTACTTGGAATGTTGTCACTTCTTAACCACTCTGGTCCATTCCACCACAGGGATAAGTTTTGTAATTTGTTTGGTGTAGTACCTCTTGTAATTAGGTCCGCTGGATTTTGCAATGTATTCACATAATTCCATTGCGCTTGTGGTAATATTCTTTGTATTTCGGCTACTCTGTTAGCTACGAACGTCTTCCATCGCTCAGCTTCACCTTTGATCCAGCCGAGAGTAATCATTGAGTCGGTCCAGCAATAAATACTTGCGATTTGCATTTCCATTCCCGTGATTACTTTCTCCATCAGTTGGGTTAATAGTACTGCAGCACATAACTCCAATTTTGGTAATGTAATTTTGTGCTTTTTAGGCGCTACCTTTGATTTCGCTTGTAAAAGGGTTACGTTAAATGTATTGTTATTTTGTGTCCGACAGTATATCACTGCACCGAAGGCTTTTTCAGAAGCATCACTGAACCCGTACAGCTCTACTCTCGAATTGTTTGAAAAATGACACCATCTTGGGATGGAAATCTTTTCAATTGTCTTTAGTTGTTTTTGTAGTTCCATCCATCTTGTTTTAATAGTTCCCTCAACGGATTGATCCCATTGTGTCCCACTTGTCCAAAGTTCTTGAATTATGAGTTTCATATTTATAATGACAGGTGCTAGCCATCCGAGAGGATCAAATATCTTGGCGATTTCCGATAAAATAAATCGTTTTGTTGGTTTTTCATTTACATTAATAGTAATCTGAAAACAGAAACTGTCCTGTAATGGTGACCACAACACTCCTAAGGATTTTCTAGTTTCATCTAGCGGTATTTTCATCACTTGGTCGTCTTTGCTTTCATTAGGTACATTTTCTAACAACTCAGTACTGTTAGACGACCATTTTCGTAACTTAAATCCGCCTTTTCGTAGCATATTTATTAAGTTTTCTTTAACATTTTTGCTGACTCAACACTAGTATCTCCAGACAAGATATCGTCCACGTAGAAGTCCTGGAGAGTTGTCTGGCTGGCTAATGGGTAGCTTGCTTTTTCGTCAATAGCCAGTTGTTGTAGCGTCTTAATCGCTAAGTATGGGGCAGCTGCAGTTCCATACGTTACTGTAGTTAATTCGTATTCGTCGATAATATGTTTCGGAGATTTCCTCCATAGTATTCGTTGGTATGTGAAGTCTTGCTCGTTTATTTTTATGTATCGGTACATTTTTTCGATGTCCGCCATAAATGCTATTTTGTGTTTACGCCAACGTAACAGTATAACTGCTAAATCTTGTTGTAGTCTTGGTCCCGTAAACATGTTATCGTTTAGACTGATGTTAGTACTCGACTTGCTTGACGCATCAAATACTACTCGTAGTTTAGTAGTTAGTGAATCTTCCCTGATTACTGGTTGATGTGGTATATAGTATTTACCTTGGTAATAGTCAGTATTAGTAACTTTCCTCATATGGCCCATTTCTAGGTACTCATTGAGGAACTCTTGGTATTTGTTTCGTAAATTTTCATCCTTATCGAACTTTCGTTCTAATTGTAAAAGTCTTGCAATAGCTCTTTTGCGCGAATTCCCGTAATCCACGTTGCTATTTTTGAATGGGAGTTTCACTGTATATGTTCCATCTGGATTTCTTATAGTAGTTTTTTGGTAATAATTTTCACAAGTCTGATCGTCGTTGGATAATTGGTACTTTTCAGGAATTTCTTCTAATTCCCAAAACTTGTTTAATTGTTGAACTTCTGTAGTACGTGTCATCGTACTAATAATTGTATTGGTATTGGTAGTAGTGCCGCAAATACCGGATAAAATCCACCCAAACTCGGTATTTTGAGCGATTATTCCGTCTTGCATCTTATGTAACCCGTTTAGTAACAAGTTACTATATTCTTGTGCCCCCAATATTATATCTATTGGTCCTCTTTTGTAGTACGTAGGATCGGCAAACAGTTTGTTTCCTAAACAATCTGATTGTACTTCTGGTAAATTTTTTTCTGGTAAACAGCCAGTTAGTTTTGGTAGTATTATAAGTGTGACGGGTAACCTATATTCACTCGGAAATCTTGGCTGTAGCATGACACTGATCGAGTTTTTCGATGTTTTGGGTTTTTCGTCAGCAATCCCGATTACTTCGGTATGTATCTTAATACGTGGGTACGACAACAGTTGGGCAACCTCTTCTGTGCAGAACGATGCCTCTGAACCTTGATCACATAGAACCCTAAGTAAATGCGATGTCCCATCTGACGAGTGAGTTTTTATTATGGCCGTTGCTAGTAGTGTAGTTTTTGGTATATTAGTTTTGTCAATAGTAGACACGTTTGCTACAGTTTTCGTCATGGATTTACTTGTAGATGGGGTTGAAAAGTCTTCCTTTTTTGACTCACTTTTTGCGTGTTTTATAGTAGTATTATTGTTGCTTTGATGTAAATAAGAATGATGACCTCTTTTCCCACAGTGCCCACAACTTTTATTGCTGTAACACTTTATCGACGTTTCATGAGTCAGACAATTTTTGCACATCTGTTTTTCGTTTACGATCTTATTGCGATCTTGCACTGATAGCGTTTTAAAACTAGCACATTGGTAAATGCTGTGTTCGTGACTTTGGCAAAACCAGCATATACGTTTGTCCAATTGTTTGGTTGCGGAATTTGCTGACTCATGGCGCGGTCTGTGAGCAAAAGATTCTTCCCTCAAAGAGCTTGAAGTTTCCAGACACTTAAACCTTTTTTCTAAGAATTGCATCATTGACGAGAATTCTTGTAGTTCATTTGGCTCTTTTAATTGCTGTTCGTATTTTTCATCAGTTTCCGAGTCCCATGTTCTACTAAGTATTCTTGTTAAAATAGGATCCCAAGTTGAAATGTCGATGTTTTGACTTTTTAGCGCTTCTAGGTTCTCGTTGATTGTATCATGGAGATTTCTCAAGTTCGTGGCAGTACTTCTCTTTATTTTCGACATACTCAGAATGTTATCGATATGCTTAGTAATGATTATTCTATGATTTTTGTATCGTCTTGTTAACAGATTCCATGCAACTACGTAATTAGCGTCACACACTGTTAAATGCTTGATCAGCTTAGCGGCGTCACCTCGCACATGCGTTTTCAAATACTGCATTTTTTCCGTGTCACTTAATAATTTCTCTTCGTGTACTATTTTCAAGAATAAATCATAAAAGGAATTCCATGACTCATAACTTCCACTAAATGTTGGTATTATTATTTTTGGTAATTTAACCGAGGTTCTATGGTTGTTGTGTGTCGATTGTTGACCTATCATTGCTAATAATTTCCCCATTACAAGATCGAATTCCGTCTGTGCTTTCTCAAACATGTTTTCTTGAAAGTAGCTGTGTTCCAACGTACTATCTTCCCTCAGAATAAGTACATGTGTTTCTTCAATTTCTTGCCACTGTTTTTGTAAAGTAGTAATTAGAGATTCGAAATACCAACTCGCTGTCTCTTCAGTCATCGTTTGAGTTGCCGACTGCAGTTTCTTCTGCATCTGATTAATACGAAATAGTTGAATATATAGTTTTGGTGAGCTAACGTCTTTTTCCTCTTCGGGGTCTATATCTTCTGGCTCATACAGTTGGTTTACTACCTCTAGTCTTTTCTCACACTTCAACAGGTACTCAATCGCCTGCGTATACTGTGTTTCGATAGAACCAAAGTAGTTGGCAGTGATGTATTTGTGATTACACAACACATCCTGGTTTTCTAGTCGTGAGTGGTTTTTTGACGTTCTAGTAAATATTTCTGTGAGTCGAGTCCTTCTCTCCGTGATATATTTTAGAGTTTTTCTTGATGCCGAGTCTTTCTTGATGTTGGTAAACATTTGTCGTAGTTCATTGTAATCTGCTTCTTGGCTTCTTATGACTTCGTTTATTTCTTGTATGTCCATTTTCCCTATCTGTCCCTACTAGTCCCGTTTGTTAACAACGCTTCCTACTTGCCCTTTTATACTACCTATAAGTGCGACTTCTCAAAATATTGGTGAACCCAATTGTTGGTGCCGGTTCCCGATCCGCTATCGTACAACTGGCGTGTACGTATGTCAGTCCCTTTTTGCATACAACAAACAAGCGCTTGTTATGTCCGTTAGTTTGAAGTACGTGTAAACGTCAGTCAGTCAGTATAACGTATGCCAAAAAGAAGAACTTTTTTTCCCTTTATTTAATATTAGTTCACAAATGATACAACGTTAAAGTACCGATTAAACAAATTACCCTGGTTTCCCTAAAAATTGCTCGAAGGACCAAATTGTACGCACCGGGACTTACAGCTTAGTACGGCCGTTATTCCAAATGCGTACAGTGTGACTACGTTCGAGACAATTGAGCCTGGTACCTACTATCTACCTAAGACCCTACTGACTACAAACCTAGCCCTATAGAAATTACCTAGCACCCTATTATAGTTACCCTACAGCCCTAGCCTACCATACAAACCATACCAAACGTAGGTTACGTTGGTTTACGTGAGGGAAGTCTGTTACAAGGAGACCTACGGTAACAGACGGAGGTTGGGTAGGAATAGGGGTTTGTGTACGTCGTGCAATGTACACAGGAAATGGTTTTCTCACTGCCGATCCCACAGACTCATAGGACCGATGATGGCTAAAGGTGTCTTGGCCACAGTGAGAGGAGTTATAGGAGATGAATCAGACTCGACTCCAGCTTGATGACTAGTTTATTACGATAATTAACTTAATTATATACAAATTTTGTGGTAAATACACATTGATAGCTATTTACATGTGTGTTGTATGTGTATCGAGCCGATGAAGCGAAGATTTCAGTAGGTCACTTCGCAGTGCTGACGGCGCGCCGGTGTTGCTGGCGCGTAGAATGAATGCATGTCACTCTTAACGCTGATGCTGCGATGCTGTTGCTTGTTCATGGTTGAACACCTGTTAATGACTGTTCTTACAAATCCTACTCCATCAATACCTGATCACGTTACTTTAAAATTGACCTCAATATTAAATTATATTCACAATCTTCCATCTCCTAACATTCCTTCAATGGAACGTGAGGAGTATTACTCCCAGGAAGCCTGATCTTTCATTCTTAATTAATAAGTATAATACATCGGTCTGCGGCATTGCCGAGACGTGGCTTTTACCTGAAAGTAATTTCAGGTTGCCGGGTTTCGGCGGTGTACGTAATGACAGGCCTGATGGATATGGGGGATGTGCTTTGCTCATCAATAGCAAAGTATCATTTTCCCCGATTCCTCTACGCTTTGTTGACGATAACATAAATGTTGCAGCTGTTTAAGCTGAGGATATAAATATTTTTTCTTTTTATATTGCGCACCCACAACCCGAATATCTTTCAGTCATTAGAAATTTGTTATGCAATGTTAGCGGTCCAATACTTCTTATGAGTGATTTTAATTGTCATTATCGTTGGGGATCAGATACTTGCGATAACTTTGGCATTGGTTTGCTGGATATATTGGATGATCTTGATCTCTGTGTCATCAACGATGGTAGTGTCACACGCAGGTCTGCACCAGGGCAGAGTAACAGTTGTGTTGACTTGACATTCTGTTCATCCAATATATCTAGCCTTCTCATCTGGCGTCGCTTGGATATGACTTATGGAAGTGACCACTACCCCATCATGATCGAATTCCCGTCTAAAAATGTTCCCACTAGTCTCCCCTCGCCTTTTAAAACACCGACTAAACTCAGCAGATTGGGATTTATATTCAAAAATTTTAGATTTAAGAGTATCTTCCTTTGCAAAAATTAACGAGAATAATGCCCAGGAATGTTTTTCGTCCTTTTCTTCTACCATTTCTTCTACAGCAGATGACTGTTTCCCTTCCAAAAAACCCCAATCTGGTAAAATTCCTTCTCTGCCATGGTGGGATAGAGAATGCACTGACATGATCAGAACCTCCTAGGAATGAGGCTGAAGAGACTGTTAACTGTGAATCGAACCTGGATAACCTCATCGCCTTCAAGCGAATATTAGCTAAGTCCAGGAAAGTACTCAAAAAGAAGAAACGAGAAGGATGGTACAAGTATTGCAGTTCGCTGAGTCCATCCACTCCAGTTTCGGTGGTATGGCGGAGTGTAAAACGTTTCAGGAGTAAAGGATGTCTCAGTAAGAGTGCACTTTTTCATTTTAAAATAAAAACTAGTATTTTATGACAGAGTTGTGATATTTTTATTGTATTGTAAAGAAGACATGTTCCGATTAAGTATGGAATAAAATATCCGGCAATTTATGAACCCCACGGCTCCGATGACAGGCCATTACTCTTTTCATGAAATTTTCCATGACTTTTGCACAGAGATGTGGCTGTATCTCACCGATGACGCGTTGGATTTCCGATTTGAGCTCAGGAATTGTTTCGGGTTTATTCGCATAAACCCGAGATTTCACAAAACCCAAAAAAAAAAAAACTCGCACGGCGTTAAATCGCACGATCTTGGTGGCCAGTTGACATCAGAATTTCGTGAGATAATGTGTTCTGGAAATCGTTGCTGCAATAAGTCGATTGTTTCATGCGCGGTGTGGCAGGTTGCGCCGTCCTGCTGAAACCACATGTTGTCCAGATTCATGCCGTTCAGTTGAGGCCACAAGAAGTCCGTTATCATATTCCTGTAACGAATGCCGTTCACAGTCACTGCAATTTCGGCCTCATTTTCAAAAAAGTAAGGTCCAATCACGCCGCCCTGACCAAAATCCGCACCAGACAGTTACTCGTTGTGGGTGCATTTGTTTCTCATGGATTGCATGAGGATTTTCCGAGTCCCAAATTCGACAATTTTGTGTATTCACGAAGCCATTCATATGGAAATGCGCTTCATCGGAGAAAATAACTTTTTTCGAAAAATTGGCATCGACTTCACTTTGCTCCATTACCCATTGAACGAATTGCCGGCGTTTTCCGTGGTCTGCTGGTTTGAGCTCCTGAGTTAGCTGAATCTTGTACGCATGAAGGTGGAGGTCTTTAGTCAAAAGTCGCTGCGTAGTGCTTCGTGAAATTTGAAGTTGTTGAGAACGATGCCGAATTGATGTTTTCGGGTTTTCGGCGACACTCGTTTACAGCAGCAATGTTTCAAGAGACCGACCGGTCCTTTGACGCAAAGGATTCTTATTATCCATAATCGACCCAGTTTCTTCATTTTTTTTTACCACTCTTTGAATGGTTGACACATTAGGTGCATTTTCTCGGCTGAAAATTTGGCGAAGTTTGCGAGCGGTTTCAGCGTAACTTTCCCCATTTTTGTAATGAGTTTTCACAATTATAACGCGTTGTTCTTTCGAAAAGCGCTCCATTTTTAAAAATCGGAATAAACAGAGGTGACAGCTGTCAAATTTCAGTTGCCACTTGCATGAAAAAAAAATCCAATTTTAAAAAATGCACTCTTACTGAGACACCCTTTAGTTTCGCACCTGCCTCCTCGAACAACCTCTCAGAACTGGGGTGCCAGTTTTTCTCAAAAATCGCTCCAGCCTATGTTCCTCGCTGGTTCCAGGTGTAGAGGACAGTTGTGTTGGCATTGATGATGTAGACAACACTAACGATCCAATGAACATACCATTCAGCTTGGAAGAATTAAAAACTGTGCTATCCCGTGTCAGGGACTCCGCACCAGGAGTGGATGAATTCCCTTACTCTTTTATTGCCAAAGCTGGTCCAAAAACCCACCAATACTATCTGTGACTTGGCAAATTTTTGCTTCACTTCCGGATATATTCCCACAGACTGGAAGGTTCAAGTTGTCATTCCGATATTAACCTTTAACTACTGACGTGGGTGTCTCATAGACGGTGACTTCACAAATATAAGCCGTATTTCAAAGCCTTTAAAGATACACCCGCGCTCTTCCCTGTAGCTTCGGGATTGAACACGTCGATCATTCAGTCGATCAGATCATAATATAAGTAAAAATTATGCAAATCAGTTAATAAAAATAATCCATTTCTATTATTTACTAAGCCGTCTGACATGCGTCACGTCACCATTTATGATATGACTAAACCACGTCAGAACTTAAAGGTTAAAACATGGCAAAGATCCTAACGATCATTGCTCATATAGACCTATTGCCCTATCGTCCATACTAATTAAACTCTTAGAACATTTAATCAAGAATCGTTTAGAGTGGTTGGTGGAGAGCAGCAGACTGCTTCCAGCGACTCAGTTCGGTTTCAGGAAAGGTCTGGGCACAGCTGATTGATAGTGTAGGTATCCTCACATCAGCGGTCCGGCTGGCCCTCAGTAGGAATGAGTCTGCGGTGGCCGTTTTCCTGGACATATCAGCAGCCTAAGATTCGGTCCTCCTGCCTATTCTCAGGCAAAAGCTGCACGAGCTGAGAATCCCGGCTAGGATTTGTCGTATCATTGGTAGCATCTTTACCAACCGTGTCATTCAACTAAGAATCCCTGGAGCTGACTCTGAACAAGGAACAGTATGGAGAGGGCTACCTCAAGGATCTGTTCTTAGTCCCCCATTATACAATATATACACAGCGAATTTGTCCTCATCTTTAAATTTTGACTGCAAAATCCTTCAGTATGCTGACGATTTTGCGTTACTGGTCACTGGCAGTTCCATTCAGGATGCCGCTCTATCGATGAATGTCTCTCTGTCTTCGTTAAACCAATGGCTCCTTGATAGATAGATATAAATATTGACGGACAAATCATTCCAGTCAAGGATAAGGCTAGGTTTCTGGGAGTAACGTTGGACTCGAGATTGTCTGGGGTTGACCATATTAACAACACGGTCAAAAAATGTGAACGCTCCGTATCGGTCTTTAAGGCTTTGGCAGGGGTGTGGTGGGGAGCTCACCCCTACACCCTCAAACTGGTCTATAACGCGTTGACCAGGAGCGCTTTGGACTACTGTTGCTTCCTTATTGAGCCTTGCAACAAAAAAGCGCTCAAGAAATTAGATAGCATCCAGGCCAAATGCCTGAGAATTATTATTGGAGCCATGAAATCCTCTCCCATAAATGCGCTTCAAGTTGAATGTGTAGAACCACCCTTATACCTAAGAAGACAATATTTGGCTGATCGTTTCCTGTCTAAAATATTATCCCTTTCATTCCATCCTTTACTCACAATTTTAGAGCAAATCGACCTCTCCTTCAATAATTCTCCTTATTGGAACAAAAAGGCTGTTCCTCTGTTGATAAATAGGTACAGAAAGCTTAAACACCTCTCCTCACCTGTTTGTCAATATCCAATTCTCCCCGTCTTATATATGAGGCATATGAGGCGATTCACTTCGAACCAAAAGCCGTTTTGGGACTAGGTATATCAAAGAATTACCAAAACGCAAGACGCGACTTCGAGTTAGCCGTCAAACGTTACTGGGAAGGATGGAATTTTTTATCTTCACTATTCACTTTCATCTTGCACTTCAGTTCTTGTAATATAGTTTGAAGATGCGCATTTTTTTTATTTAATCGACGATTGACCTCTCGGACTGCTCGTAATTTACGCAATCTTTTTGCAGATAGCTGCTTAGTTTTTTGAAATTTCAGTTTTAATAACTTTTCTTTACGAGTTGTTGCCACAGTCTGAAATTAAACAGTAAAATTAAATGCGTGTTAGCAAAGCAGAAAAGTACACAATAAGCTTAAAGACATAACATCACGCCTATTTTCACCGAACAGTTAGGTTGAGGTGTATAGTACATCCACATTTCGCCAGTTAACATATCAGTTCCCATGCAATAGAGGGCGAGCCTATTGCCATCAACGGGGCACAAATCCAGAATCCGGGTTACTAATAAGAATTTACTAATAGAAAAACTCAGTAACGGTTTGCCCGACCTGGGGATCGAACCCAGGACCCCGTGTTCAGCCACTAGACCAATAGACCAACGAGACAGTCACAAAACTTAAATTTAATATGAATTAATAAATCTGCTTGTGTTGGTTTAAAAAACATACTTTGTACATTATTAATGTATATGACTTATTGATGAGTTATATGAACATGGTTAAAAATACATACCATGCGCAACCTCTTCTGTGTGTTTTTTGGAGATATTATCGCTTGTTTTCTTTTCCTGTTTGGTGTCGTTACAAATTCATTTGTACATGGCTGATTCTGATCTCTTACACATTCTTGGCTGGTGGAAGCTACTGCTAACGAGATGGATGGATTCACACTAATCATGTCAGGCTGCTCTAATGAAACCACAGGAGTCTGTAATAAAAATTATACATTAATAGCAAATTTTTATTTAGAAATTACCATTAATCTACCTACAGTACTAAAATGTTTATTACTAACATTAAACAATGAGCTTTTGAGAGAATGTTTCTGTTTTTTTTTCTGTAATACAGTATTACTATAAGCTATGTTTTACATTATGAAGAAGTAAAAATAACTACAGTAACCAACATTTATTAACTTTCATGAATATGTTTTACTGGAATTGCTTCAGGTTTTATTCTTCTGAATTTGTTTGCAATGCTGATTTCATCATTATCAAAATGAATGGAACAAATTTTGGATGATCTGGTTGGCTGCCAATTCTGTCGGCTAGTAGCATTAATCCAAACGTTTTTTATATCGATATCCTTAGGAAACCTGCAATCACATTTTGGCAGTTTTCATATCTACTGGTATGATATGAAATGTGTTCAAAAGAAACCTCAAAGGCATTTCAAAAGGTTTGAAGTTATTGTTTTCAATTATTTCAAGTAATAATATTATTTTTTTAGTTTTTATTATCATTTATCACAAATACATTAACTTTAGTTAGACATCAACTTGATAAGAGCACACAAAATCGCCACCGATAGTTATATATACAGCTACAGTGCAGTACTAGCTACAGTGTTTCACTCGTTTCTGACACCATATTCTGTAAACTATGTGATTCTAGCCACCACCGATTTATTTGATTTGATTCGATTTGAACATGTATTTATATTGGGTCCAGAGTTAGGGGAAAAGGTGTCAAACGTATAGCAACACAGCAAGTAACTATTTTTAGGTTATGTGGTATGAGAATTGAAGTTTAACACAAGAAATCTTACATATTTTGGACTAGAACCCATGTTAACATATAGGCACAAATGTATACATTCAATAAATATACTATAACACTAACAGTATTATTTACTTACGAGTGAAAAGTGACATCGCTATTTGCCTTTTCTGTGCGGCTTTTACAGCCTAATATACTGCATCCTCCCATTGTAGAGCAAACAATATACATTAAACACTTAACTTATGGAGTCTATTTCTCAATATTCTATAATTATTTTTATTCTATAATTCTCAACACTAAAACTAACAACAATTGCTAAAACTGTCTGAAAAAGGTAAATTATTAGACGCAAGATAAATTTTGTGACAATGAAAGCACTTTGTTTGGCTAACATTTGAAAGTTCGCCAAGCAAAACTATTGCACGCCGCAAGAGACAGAAGATACGATGCATAATTCGGATTTGATATTCGGCTTCTGCTACTAGTCTAGAGTTGACATTGACATTTCGTTTGTACGTGACGTTTCAATTCAAAAACAAAGTTGCGGCAAATTGGTAAATAGTTCAGCAGTAAGAGAACACATGCAATGAACGTTTAGAATTGAAGATATGAGCAAATCATCTTCGTCTAGAATACCGGTTGTTGCTGAGTGTGTTCTAAATCATGTAGAAAAACGAGTAAAAGAATCTGAAAGTAAACAACGTTAGTTTGGTTATGTTTAAACCTGGCCTAAACAGTTTATTTTAACAAACCTTTATTTATATGAAGAACTTACTTTCTTTATTACAATTAGTTTTAGATGAGGAGCTGCTGTCGCTGCATTCTGTGTTTGGCGCAGTTCTAGAAAGAGCATTGGACATCTTGGAAAAGTATCCAACATTCGTTGCATACTCAACGACGAACAAATCAAGAACTTTGATAGAGATCAAGGGTGAAAACGACCGCTGTTACCGTGTTTTCCCGCGCATTAATTTCTGTCCATGCCGGTCGTTCAAACATCAGGTTCTTGAACGGAAAGCGCAAGTACTCTGCAAACACGTACTGGCCGCTAGGATTGCGCAGATTCTCGGCCGGATTACCGACCATGAGGTAACACAAGACCAGTATTTGATGCTACTGCGGTCCATGTACAATATTGAAGAGAATAATGGATGAAGGAACTTCACAGTACTATTTTACGGCTTCAATGGACTCTGGGAAAACATTATGCAGCTTGCTAAAAGCAATACAGTTTCAAGAGGTAGGTAATGTTTGTTCTGTTACCTATTATTAAAAACTGAATGTGAATTAAAAGACCTATGATTAAAACATTTTATGTGCCAGTCAAAGCTAGAACAAAATTGATGGCCTCAATCACTCTGCTCCAACAATTTTGTTATCTCTCATAAATCCACTAGCTGAATTCATAATATCAGGTCATAAAAAACACTTAAATAAATGTGTTTTTATATGTTTCAGAATGCAGTATTCTGTGCCTTGCCAGAGGGTCTGAAGCTGACAGTGGAAGAGGGCAAGTGTGTGCAAGCTTCTGCCTATGTCCCCTCTGATAACTTCACAGAGTACCATGTCAGAGATGATGTGGATGTTATGTTCAAAGTAGGTAACTGATAAGGTGTATTCCCATTGTCTCCGTCAGTCTTTTTAGTAATTTTATTAAAATAACATTCAATTATTAACAAGTAAAAAGTAAAGAGGTACGCACTGGGGTGTGGTGGGGGCCTCGTCCAGTATAGAGGGATGAGGAACAGGGTGTAAAGTTCACTCATCCTCCATAGAAAAGGAGGATCCTCCTTAATGGTTGATGTTGGGATGTTGTATAAAAGGTGGAACAGGACGATTGACATTCCTTTAAACCACGTAAAGAGAGTCATGTTCTTTACCCGTATACAAAAAATCAATCAAATCCAATGAATACTTTAGCCACAGGAAATTATTTTTCATTTTCTTATTTTTCAACATGATGTAGATCTGAGTCCGTAATAATAGGTAAACATTGCCGCCGCCGCGCCCCGCATCCCGCACCGCACCGTTGCTCAGTGACTTTTCGTAGATAAAGCGCGTTTACTTTTTATGCAGTTGATTCTGCTATTTATTTTGTTTGAAAACTGCAATTTTTAAATTTTCCATTAACTACTAATCTTCGTGTTTTAAAATGTTTCGATGCATTAGTTCTGTGCTCGTTCTCATTTAATGTCGTACATCCAGGTACACGTTGTATATGCCAGTTACGCGGTAAACTCTGCTTGCGCGATGCAGTATTTGTGTGACGTCAGGTCTATGTTGCGTAGTTCGCATGTGGCGTTGTAGATGCCGCTACAACATTATTAGTAGGCCATGTCAACACACGCAGACAGCGATAATTTAATAAAAATGACAAAAAATACTGTGATGGGGACACAGTTAATGGGAAAACACCACTGATAAGATATAATGTTTTTGTTATACCAAATATCAGCGGCGAGGTGTGATTTTTTGTAAGAGAGAAGCCAAAGTGAAGCCGGTTTTAACTTACTTACATATCAATAAAGTAAAAATTAATTTATTAACTTAAAAAGAGGTGTTTTTGTTGTTTGAATGTTGTGGTGAATTAAACACCGATAATGTAACTATATTTTTTGGCAATATTAGACACTATTGATTGTGCCATTTTTCAATAGTGGCAAAGTTGCTGATGCGAACTTCTTGAAGGAAGCCGGTAGGAATCGTGTTAAATGGTGCTTTCGCCACTGCCAAATATGTAATGCTTGGTGCAAATCTTAATAAATTCCTATTCGTGTTTATATTTTGCCAAAGGCATTCCTATGAGTCCAAGCATGTCCTGATAGCATCCTCATGTCATAACTACCTCTATGATAAGCACACATGACATCTGAACCCATCTTTCGTTTTCATTTCATTCATCTTGGCTTTCAGGATAGAAATCAATGATAGATTAAATATCTCCAAGCTATTTTCAAATAGCTTGGAGGTATTATAGATTGTCACACATATCAGCTAATTAGCTGCTGGTGTGTTCTACCTAATAATAACAGTGACAATGACAGGATGAATTCCAGATTGTAATGTCTTTATGTTGTAGATCAGCATAGCAGTGTTATCAGAATGTCTGAACATATTTGGTTCAGGCGAGGAGTCTAGTTTGAAGATGTATTACAGGGGTGAAGGATCACCTCTACTTTTAGTGTAAGTTTCTCCTGAATAAAACCATGCAATTAAGTTACTATTAATATCTCCCTTATTCGCAAGAATATCTACTTTTCCTACATTTCAGCTTATCCTTCCTTTTTGGCTTCTAGCCCTAAAAAAATGACTGTGTGTATAAAAAATACTGTGATGGGGATACAGTTAATGGGAAAACACCACTGATAAGATATAATGTTTTTGTTATACCAAATATCAGCAGCGAGGTGTGATTTTTTGTAAGAGAGAAGCCAAAGCGCAGCCGGTTTTAACTTACTTACATATCAATAAAGGAAAAGTTAATTTATTAACTTAAAAAGAGGTGTTTTTGTTGTTTGAATGTTGTGGTGAATTAAACACCGATAATGTAACTATATTTTTTGGCAATATTAGACACTATTGATTGTGCCATTTTTCAATAGTGGCAAAGTTGCTGATGCGAACTTCTTGAAGGAAGCCGGTAGGAATCGTGTTATATGGTGCTTTCGCCACTGCCAAATATGTAATGCTTGGTGCAAATCTTAATAATGTTAGGTAATGTTAAAAGTTTAGGCCAAATTAACAGATCGAGACTGCTCCATTCCTATAGCAAACATTTTTAAATTAATTTTAAAATCTTTATTTTCCCAGATTACAACCTCAATCAATACACAATGTGATGACAGACTGTGAGATATCTACTCAAACAGCTGACTCAGTGCTAGAACTCCGAGATGAGGATGCTGAAGAAGTTGCCAAGCTGGTGCTAAAGGCCCCCGCCTTCTTAGGCCTACTGGCAGACATTGAGCGGTCCTGTGAAGTGTTCGAGCTAAATCTGTCGCCTGAACACCCGAATGTCAGCATTGTTACTTATGGCATGCAGGTAACCATCTTCTATACATCATACATCTAAATAAATAAAATTGAGGTGTCTCTTTGTAATGTCAAACTAATAGCTTTTTACTAAATGCACATGAAGGCTATACAGTACTTATAGCACAAAAAACAATTTTTAAGATTTTTGTCCTATAAGTAAATAAAAATAAAATATGATATTCCCTTTTTTAAATAAAAACCTTACTCTCTTGCAGGACCGTTCTTGCATTGACATGCCGAAATCCTCGGACATGGTCCAGAGCTTTAGCTGTGAATCACCCATCACACTGAAGTACCAGCTGCATCACATACGAAGCATTATGAAGGCACTCGCTATTTCTACCAAGGTTTGTTTATAATTTACTTTTAAAACACAACAATTTCCTTCTTTTGCTAGAAAAGATGAAGGTTCAGATTTAACGCAAATGACGGCCGCACCGCAACGCAACGCCTTGCAAAAATCCTTCATCACTGCCGTATATTCTCTATGAACCAACGCACACTAATACAGGCGGGCCGCCTCGCACTATTTTACGGGTTATGTTTTTGTATGAAAATAAGTGTGCTTGGCTTTGAAGTGGTACAGTCCTCTGACCATTATTATTTTACTTTGACAGCACCTTAAAGGGTCATCAAAACGATCAACCGCAATTTATTGTCAATTTTGATACACATTGACGCGCAAATTGACCGTCTGTCTACCAAGATAAGAGTAAGCGTTGAGCTCCTTAACTTTTATGTTGAGCTGTACGATTACTGACAGATGCTTGCACTGACTGGACAGGTCCACTCAATCTGTGTGGTTCTTTCCTCAAAAGACCATTTCAGACCAACCTACATGGTCTTCACATGATTTGACCAAGATTATGTCTGGACTTTAAAAGAGACTGTGACCTCTGAGTTTGTTTCGGCCTTTCTTCTCAGAGTAGTCAGATAGGAAACGCCGGCCTCATCTAGTTTAAAAAAAAAATGTTTGACATGTAAAAGTGTTTGTATAAACCTACTTACAGAAATAAAATCATTTATCAAGTGCAATTGAAGCGATTGTCAATATTACTACAACAGAAATTGATGGCAATTGATCATTCGCAATTGTTCGTTTCGAGGACCCCGTATTTCGTAGCAGCAAAGGCTGTTCTCGTAGTTCAAGTGCTATCGACGTGCAGTTGCAGTTGAAATGATAAGCTAGCTTCCTTTTGACGTCATGGTGTCTAATTATTGCTCACTAGCTTCCGCCCGTGACTTCATCCGCGTGAAATTTCTTGTTCTCCCGACCCACCCCGTCGCATCGCGTCGCCTGCCCGCGCTGTTACTTCGCTTCGTTTTCGCTTAGCGCTCGCTCTTACTTTTTCTCGGCTTTTGCTCGGCTTCTAAGGGTCCTAGCGTAATGTTACATACCCTATAGCCTTCCTCAAGAATTGGGCTATAAAATGCAAAAATAATTTTTCAAATTCGACTGGCAGTGACCGAGATTAGCGTGTTCAAACATTCAATAGAAAATAAAGTGTGTAGATAACTAGACTAAGCGCATTTTTCTTACTTTAAGCATTTTTATACCCGTTGCAATTTCTAAACGAAAGATCCGATCCGAATAATTTAAAAAGGAGTTTACATATAATACTTAATCAACCTTGATTATGAAACTGTTTATTTGGATAAGGATTAATACCATTTTTATGAAAACACCTTCGTAAATAATGCATTATTTTATAAGAAATTTGATTACCATTAAAAAAGTTATAGTGAGCCAACCTTAAAAGATAGACATACGCTATCGCGGACTGTTTTTTAGAACTTTTTAAGAGGAACGATTCTGTCATACATGATTTTTGCGTAACTTTAACAATTTACGCAGCGCACGCAACGGAAGCTCTCAAAAGGAATAAATTTTCCTCTTTTTTGCAACATTTTTCATTGATGCTCCGCTCCTATTGGTCGTAGCATGATGTTATATAGCCTAAACCCTTCTTCGATAAATACGCTATCCAACACTAATAATTTTTCAATTCCAACCAGTAGTTCCTGAGATTAGCGCGTTCAACCAAACAAACAAACTCTTCAGCTTTATAATATCAGTATACATAGATAAGTTGTATGTGGATGCCTATGAGAGTAGGGGAAGACAACAGAAACGAAGAATGGACTGTGTGAAAGATGATATGGCTAGAAAGGGGCTGACTATCGAGATGACGACTAATAGAGAGATATGGAAGAAAAAGTCATGTTGCGCCGACCCCACATAAATTGGGATGAGGGCAAGAGAATGATGATAAAGTGTAAATTCTCCTATTTTTTGTTTACAGGTCGTGCTGAGATGCAGCTCCAACGGCGTTATGTTATTACAATTAAAGTTAGAAAAAGAAGACCAAAGGCAGATGTTTTCCGAATTTTACATAGTTCCGTTACTCGATGATTAATGCTGTTATTAGTTTATAAGAATATTTTTATTTATAAGTACAAATAAATAAAATTTAAGTGTCTGTTTGTATTGTCAAAATAACAGCTTTTTACTAAATGCATATGAAAGTATATATCGACGGCGAAGTGACAATACCTCGCTAAGTCACATTTTTGAGGAAATGAGAAATTTTATTTTAAAACATGCGAATAACGCCTTTAAATTCAAAACGATAAAAAAATTGAATTTCTAGAAAAATGTCAGTTAGGAGGTAATGGCACTTCGCCGTCGATATGGTACATACTTGTAACAAAAAATAAATTTTTAATCTATACAAATAAATAAAATTGAAGTGTCTGTTTGTAATGTCAAAATAACAGCTTTTTACTAAATGCGTATGAAAGTATAAACAAAACAAAAAACAATTTTTAAAATTTCTGTCTGTTTGTTCCGGCTAATCTCCGAAATGGCTGAACCGATTTTGACGTGACTCTCACTTGCAGGTAGCTGATGTTATAAGGATTAACTTAGGCTACTTATATTTTAGAAAACGAATTGCAGTTTGCGTAAAAACTTTAAAACCCATGAAAGTCGTCAATCGTCGACTTTGTCTCTGTCACCTCTGACCTAGACTAAAGTCAAGAGCAAACTTATCTCTAGTAAAAAAAAAGTCCGATTCAAATAGGGAAGCATTGAAATCCACGCGGGCGAAGCCGCAGGCACGGCTAGTAACAAAATAAAAAGAGACTTGCAAATTGTACCTGCAACTTCTTTCAAAATTTAACCTCTAAAGTGCCAGTATTCTCCGAGTAAAGTGGCTGTGACGTAAGGACGGCCAGACAGACGGTCAGGTCGAAATTGTAAAGATTCCTTTTTTGTCTTTTGGCTACGGAACTCAATTGCTTAAAAACCACCACCAGTTGATTTATTTCTTCCGAATATACTGTGACTTCACGCTTCTATTTCCATTGATTTATAACAACGTGTTCCTTTCCCTATCCCATAACTCTAGGGGGTCATTGTACTCATCATTATGAACAACTTTTACTATGGGACCAAACCCGAAATCGCGAAAAAAAATCAGGTGTTCCCTACACTTTTTTTTCGCGATTTCAGGTTTGGTCCCATAGTAAAAGTTGTTCATAATGATGAGTACACAAAGGAACACGTTGTATTATCTCAGCATAATACACAGTCACGTGAGCGAAGCCGCAGCACAGCTAGTAACAAATAAAAAAATACCTGCAAAATATATTGACTATATTTCGTTCTCAAAAAATTACATACAACTTATAAGGAATGTTTGTTAAGTAAACACTGGTTGAACTGTTGAGTGAAGAGTACATACAGATCGTCAATAGACTCTATTTCTTCACATACAAATTAAGCCTAACTAAGTCGAAGTTACATTGTTTCCAAGATAAATTTTATTCAGCGAGATGCAGTTTTGGAGAACCAACAAACTTGTTATATAATTTTGTTAATGAGTTAGTTACCATAAAATGATCGTTATCAATTCCAACAACATTTAATTTTACACGTCATAATGTTTATACTAATTTTATTCTAAACATCAGTTGTTTGATTCCTTTGTGAAGGACCAAAAAGTTTTTTAATTGATCGAAATGGATAATTCGTCATTTCGCAAATATAAAAATTGCTCTTTCAAGTACCATCCAACGTATCTATGACAATAGAAATAATTGTCTATGTAATGTTTATAGTAAACACTTTTAGCAATTTGTTCTAGTATTTTTTCAGTACAATTGAATAGTTTTGGAACGAAGAACTAAGTATAAGAGATATTATACAAATATTCGTTCTATTTGAATAATAGGTATAGACTCAATCAAATAGTTGAATACATAGTGATGCAATGATCATCATCATTAGTCTACAGCAGTCCACTGCTGGACATAGGCCTCTCCAATTGCACGCCATTCAGCTCGATTCTCGGCAACTCTTATCCAACTGCTACGAGCCACCCTGCGAAGATCGTCGCTCCACCTAGCCTGAGGGCGTCCTACATTACGTTTGCCGATTCGGGGTTGGAAAACATCAACCCCAACGATCATCGGTTCTAGGGCTAATATGGCCGGCCCATTGCCACTTCAGCTTGCTTATTCTCTGAGCTATGTCGACAACTTTGTTTCTCTGCCGGATCACCTCGTTCCGGATTCAATCCCTCAGAGGGATTCCAAGCATAGCTCATTCCATAGCTCGCTGAGCGACCTTGAATTTATGGACCAGCCGTACCGTGAGTGTCCACGTTTCGCCTCCGTAAGTCATAACAGGCAGAACGCACTGATTGAAGAGTATTTATAGGCTCTGCGGAATACGCGACGACAAGACGCGCGAAGTGATGCAATAGATTATTTCATATTTTGTGAATGTGAGGACGTTGTAGGCTTAATAGACTGTAGATTTGTAGACCATTTTCAATTTTGTTAAATACCTGGTACTTGTTGACAGGCCTACACTGTCTGCATATACTTAATAACACTGTAATTTGAAAACATTGTAAAAGCCAATTATTTTTAAAAGTGTAACCGTGGAGTTTCTTACCGGTTCTTCTCCATAGGAAACGACCAATTGGTACCATGCACCTAGCTTCTGATGTTTCTTATGTGCCCATGTAGGTTTATGTGAAATGAAATATTTTGATTTTTTTAATGACCGATTTAAATAACAGATACTGCGGTTTATTCGCCGTGTGTAGGTACGGTCGATTTTGTTTTAAAATAGAGATAAATTAAGAATGATTAATTACATTGATTCATGAAAGGCCTGTAATAAACGATAAGAATTGATAAGATGATCGGATATAACCACTTATCCAAAACCTTCCTTTTTTTTGAGTTTTCTATACACGTATAATTCAATATTGATCTTTTGCACAGAAAAAACACAACACGTCCGGTTGTTTGCCGTGTCATGTATGGACGCCAGCACATTAAGCTACCCGAAACTGTCAAATTTTCGCAATCAACCTTGAACCTAATACTTTAGCAATAAAGTCGAAAATCTATTAACCCTTTAACCGCCTACGACGGATTAATCCGACAAATATTTTCGTGTCCATTTCGCCAGGGTCGTATATTTACGACCAAATATCGTAATGATTCAAGTTGCCCGGCGCTGGGGGCACGACAACTGATATGAAGTCGGGCGGTTAAAAGGTTAAAGAAATTTGACAGATTGTAGTAGCTTGATGTGCTGGCGTCTATACAAGCTCACGTTTTTTTTACGGAGTGGTTTTTACGCCGTACCGTAATGAAACCATGCCGTGTACAAAGGGCCTCGTATGGCGTCAGTTTCAAGTGTCAAAAGTTTTCGTTAAAAAAAAAAGATGTCTGTGTATTAAAAAACAAAAACCTTTGACGCTTGAAACTCGAGACAATACTAGATGGCTCTGTATTAATACATAATCGAAAGGAACTTCGTTCCAAGCTGGTGTGCCACGACACCTCTCGACTTTAAATTTTTCGTTATGATAGTTTTTGATACACACTGAATACATTATCCTATTAGATAAATTACAATACAGACGAATAGTGTTCCGATACTAACCGTATCAGAAAATAGATTTAAATAATCATTGCATAGTAGGAAAACGATATGCTTCCTTTTTGTACCTAACTACATGATACATACATATAAAGTAACCAATCGGAGTTAAGATAATATAAATTAAACTTTTTAAAAATCCCTGACATAAATAGTAACCTTGAACTGATGCTGCAGCATCAGTTCAAGGTTACTATGTTATTCTAATATCACTGAAGTAACAGAATACCGAATTTCGACTCGATCAGACCTGTGGAAGATGCTCACATCCATTCATCACAACTAGAACAGAGCTGATAATCTTCAAACGGCTGAATAGATTTTCTTGAATCATAGCTAAGAACACTCTCGATCAAGTCACCTTTTAAACAAAACAATAAAATCTAAATCGATTCAGTCGTTTGGGGGCTACGATGCCGCAGACAGATACACACGTTAAACTTATAACGCCCCTCTGTTTCCGTCGGGGGTTAAAAATGACTCGGTTTTAAGGCCCATTTAGACAAGGATAGTTTTTCGACCGTCAAGCATATTCATGCGATATTCGCCAGACGATTATCAGACTTATCTTTTATCATATATTATCTTTGATTGAAGCAAAGCCTCGAATACGATTATGTCATACCGAGACTTGCCAGATGAATTTCACGAACTATGATTTGACATCTCGAAATAGTCTTGTATGTTAAGAGGGCTGTCACATTTAGTCACCTCTCTCGCTCACACGGGACCAAATTTTTCAGAATATTAAATGAAAAGAAGCTTTTTTTTGAAAAATGTAATCAATTGGCGAACTATTAAATTTATTAATAATAATAGTTTATTAAAACTTAGCTCAATAAGGATCTGTTTTTGAGATGAGTTAAATAAATGCTACAATAAAAATGTGTTTTTAATAATTAATTACATATTAAATTAATATATAATATTATTTTTTAGTTTGCCAATTGATTACATTTAAAAAAAAAAACACCTAACCCTTCGGGGAAACAAGGCGTGATGTTTACATTAAAAAAAAACTTTTCATTTAAAATTCTTAAAAATTGGCTCCCGTCTGAACGAGAAAGGTGACAGCCCTCTTAACATGGACGATGTCAATTTTAAAAGACGAGACGTTTTTGGCCGGCGTAGATGTAAACTTTATCTCTTATCGATAATCGCCTACTTAAGGCAAGAACCTCTCTTCGTGTGAGCCACCGGTTCAGTTTCTAGACTTGACAAGTGGAAGGTATGGAATATTATAGTTAATATATATTCCACCTACCTATTATTATTAGTATTACAATCAGACTAGCCCCTGTAATTCTTGGTTTAGTTTTAAAGCCACCGAGGTTTACTAAAACTGCTTAAAAACTTAGCAATCATTTTCGAAAGTATTATAATAATACCAGCCAAGTGAAATAGCAACTAATTCAAATAGTTATTAAATTATTTCTTAAAAAATTGCACAAGTTTTTGAAGCGTCCTAAGCATTGTAAGTCATATTTTTCCTTATCCATTAAAAAAAAATGTCTAAGGGGCAGTTTGGCAGTGAAGAATACAATAAATTGTTACTTAATATCTAAAACATTAATTTAAGTACTTTAAATACGTAACATAGATTTGGCTAAGCCTTATTATGACAATAAATTAATCTAGAATAAATAATACTAATTCTAATGCACAAATAAATAATTGCGGAATATTCAGGCAATATACAGGAGCTAGACCACCTCCTCTTAAAGCAGTATTATTGTAATCTTACTTGAGTGTGGGAAAGAGACTTTCTCACACTGGAGTAACATTAAAATAATACTGCTCTAAGAGGTTGGTTGGCCCCTAGGGCCCGATTCCTATACGTTACCAATCGGTTTTAGTTAAAACTAAGCGGTCGTGAGTTTGCAAATATTAAAGCGTATAGTTTTCATAGAATAGTTATGTTAGCAGTTGGACATTTCAGAGAACAACAATAAATTTCTTTTTTATATAGGAATCGGGCAATAGTAAATAAATAAAATATGGCCTGAATTAGCTGATTTTAGAAGTCTCGGCCTAAGAATAATAAATGAGCTACATTTTGCGTTGGACAGCAAAGTTATGTTACACAAATTATATTTGCCGTCCTTAAACTATATCAGATTCGCACCTGACAACAAAACTAATTAGCCTACAGCAGTAGGTACATACAATAACTGTGTTAAATATTATTTTTCTATACTCATACTGTGGAGTACACTCATCCAGCATTCATTTTATACAACCTAACTACCCGATTTCACTTTGTGCTTATGAAGGCCTTAATTAGGTACAAATACTAGGTAGAAATAAGTGTGTTAGATATAGATACACATACTTACACTTTCTAGCAGAGTAAGGGATATCTATGACACATTTACACGTCTCCAGTCTTTAGTACCTACAATTTATTTTAGTGACAATCAATCTGCCTAGCCTTTTCCTAACTATGTTTGGGTCGGCTTCCAGTCTAACCGGATGCAGCTGAATACCAGTATTTTAAATGGAGCGACTGCTTTTCTGACCTCCACAACCTAGTTGCTGGGTAACACGATACCCCTTGGTAAGACTGGTTGTCAGACTTTCGGGCTTCTGACGACCCGTAAAGACTGTCAAAGATCCAACAATGACAGCCGGGACCAACGGCTTAACGTACTTTCCGAGACACGGAGGGGTCTTGGTACCTATATCAAGACGGTCACCCATCCACGAACTAACCGCGACAATCGTAGCTTAACCTGATCGATCGATCCGTGCGGCTGTTATTACTTTTCCACGAGCTCCTCTTATTTAATAGGTAGTTATAATTTATTTAGTGACACTAGAGGAGCTCGTGGCTAAGTAATAACAGCCGCACAGGTCGATCCATCAGGTTAAGCTACGCTTGCCGGGGTTGTTCGTAGATGGGTGACCATCTTTACATACCGAGACTCCTCCGTGCCTCGGAAAGCACGTTAAGCCGTTGGTCCCGGCTGTCATTCGTGGATCTTTGACAGTTGTTACGGGTCGTCAGAAGCTCGAAAGTCTGACAACCAGTCTTACCAAGGGATATCGTATTACCCAGTTACTGGGTTGTGGAGGTCAGATAGGCAGTCGCTCTATGTAAAATACTGGTATTCAGCTGCGTCCGGTTAGACTGGAAGCCGACCCCAACATAGTTGGGAAAAGGCTAGGCAGATGATGAATTTATTTAGTGACACGAGTGAGTACACTAATGACCCGGCCGTTTACACTGTTCAAGTCACTAAATGTTATTACCGTAGACGTTTAAACGAGCCTTTAGAGACCAATCACACTTGTCAGCATCACACTTCAATAAACATTTAAAAATGGCTGACAAATATGAGTTCCTTACACTGTCGTAACAAACCATCAATCTATAAACCCATCAGTCTCGAACTGTACCTAAAATTTACTGTAAATGATATACTTACATTGACTTGTGTCAGACACATACAAAAATTGGCTAAATCTAATGTGTTTTTTCTTACATGTCTTATTTAGTAAACAAACACGGTACAAAGTTTACGAGCTTTGGCATCAATCGGACCCAAGTTATGAACGTCTTGACCTTTGTAAGAAATGCAACAGTTTGAATTGCATTAAAGACTGTTTAAGAGGGGATGGGGCCTGCGAGGAATTTGAAAAATAGGTATTTGAAGAAACTATTGCCGTCGCGCTGCGCCCGAAAATCCCCGTAGAGTGCGATAGGGACAGCTGCAGCTCAAGATCGATTACATCACAAAACTTTCGACGAAATCGACGTTTCATATTCCCCTGTTTCTCCTCGAAAACTGACCCGATTCAATTATTTTTTACATTAAAATTTTAAGAAAAGTATGTCCCTATAATTTGCTTTTATGTAAAAAATTCGAAAGTTTTTAGTCCTCTAATCACGGCGATAAAAATGGGACATTTTGTGGACTTTTTGGAGAATCACATTTTCTACCCTCATTAGTTGCTGAAAAAAGGAAATGACAGGGACGTGTCTATAGCAGACTTTGGTTTTATGAAAAATAAATGACTGAATTATTTGTATGGAGAATCGCAGGCCCTGTTCCCTCTTAACACATTAGCATTACAAAACATTAAGCCTGTATTACCCGGAAGGTGAAGGGGGACAGGTGAATAATACACCCATATTTAGTTTAGTTTTAAGTCACAAGTGAGATAACTTATTAATTTACTCCAAATCGAAATCTCAATAACGCCGTATTTGTTTACCAGAAAAGCCATGACAACAAACACACTTCACACAAGAGTAATAGGTACAGTACCGTTTTCGTAGCAGCACAATGCTCTATTGATGACACCTAGCACTCCGCCCTCAGTCGCTCCACAGTACGGTGATTGTTACACAAACGTGTATTGGTTGTCTACGGCGCGGATGTCGTGGTGGGCGCCGCTAGCGACCAGCAGAGCTTCGAGCTCCGCCCGGCGCATGCGCACGTCACTGCCGTGGGTCACGTCCAACTGGGGAGTATAGTACCCAATAAATATTGGAAATGTTTTTTTTAAATTTTTTTTCATGGATTGTTTTATTTGTGAAATTATTTAAGGTTGACAAGTAGGATAAGGGGCCTCCCAATTGTAGTGTAATGTGTTTGGACGCGTTATTATTAATAGTTTTCTTTAGTAATTGTTTATTTCGACTTGGCCAGTTATTAGTTTGAAAGCACTACGTTTCTATGCTGGTCAATTATAATTACATCAACAGCTACGCGGCTAACGTATACAATTACAAGCTATATATAAAAGCATAAATATAGTAATAAAAAACTTACCAATAATGAGTATGCTTGCAACACAACACACAGACAAAAAAAAAAACGAAGAAAAAACACAGCAAAATAAAAAACAAAGCCATTCCATAGAATAAAGTTTAATAATAAAAAATTTACAACCAAGAAATTAAAATTAAAGCTCGGAAGAACATGATTTTGTACAAATTATAAACAATATAATTATATTCTAAGTTCCATTGTTAGTAAATTATATTAACAGTCCATTTTATCAAACTTGAGTTATGACGATAAATAACATTCTACAACAATTTAAGGAATAATTGGGTCCTAACTTATTTTTTTTTCCAGTAAATATCTCCCAAAGAAACTTAGTTTGCTTCAAGTGCAATTTTTAATAGGTATTTTATAAATATCTTATTAAAATACTAGGAACATTTACTGCTATTTATTCTGTAATAAGTTAAAATTACTGGCAGGTCATAAGGGCGATGCTACATTTCTCAGAAGAAGTCACAAAATATAGTAGTAGCATTTAAAAATAGATGTGTCAGAATTCAGATCTATAATTTATGTTTTCTTCTCTCACTAGAACCAAACTATTCCTTTCCAAACCCAACTAATTCGGGTATACTACTATTAAATACCTACTCTGGCATGTAATGTTAGCTTCATAACGAAATCATTAAAAATGCAAACGAACTTGTGTCCCACTACACATACAATACGTACTAAGTTTAAATGCGATTATTCAATAGAACATTGTGATTCCTTTACACCTATATCTATATAGGCACTTAAGTATACACCTAATAATATCTTAATTTTATTTATTTTAAATATGACGTATAAATAAATTTACATTTATTGTCATCAATAAATAAAATGCACGTACAGGAATCGTGGTTACAAGAGTAACTATACTTAATCGTAATATTGTTCGTAATAATCATATTCAAAAACCGTTTTTAGTCTCTAGTACATAAGAGCTACTTTGTTAAAGCTATAAGACGTAGCTATCTTAAATTAAAGCATGGTCACCATGTGTTTATTGGCAAAGATTGGCGAACTGTGTTTTAATAGATTAAGTTCTATTTTTAATATTGTTTACTAATGCGTACAAGTGATTCACTTGCCAGCCCACGTCTTATGATGGTTTTCATTAAAAAAGGACCTTAATATCTTAATTTTAAAGTTTTTTTTTTTAAATTGACACAAAAATTCAGACTATTATTGGAGTCTTTTTAGCAACATGGGGCCATCTTAGTAAGTCGTGGGCCATAAATGAGTATGAGAACAAACAATGCTGAGCAAATATAACTACAAGCTACATACTAACAACATCAATAGCAACATAATATGAACAACTTGAAGGCGAAACATAAAAAAAAAAATCTATGCACAATATAACTCATGCTTCGTAAATAGCATGGTGTGTATAATGAAATACCCACATTTTTGGGTAATTTTACCATAAAGCTTCTGCTTAAAGCAAAAATGGCATGGAGCAGTATTGAGCCTCAAAAGTTTCTTAAATCAACGCATTTTAGACCTTAACGACTTAGCACATATTTTAAAACAAATCTCAGATCCATTGAGCCTTAAGGCCTGCCGATTTAAGTTTAATTATTGCCAATTATAATTACATTATAATTAGCTTGTGAACCTTAATATTCTTTGTCTGATTTTAAAGCTTGTAGCAGTAAGGTTCGGTGGGTCAATATGCCTCATTATTAAAACTGAAGTACCGTAAATATGACACATCGGGCTTGTGAAAAGGACTGTCACGCAGTATAAGTGAGAGAGATGACGCTACAAACATTTTCTTAAGGCGAAAGCGCCAGGAAAGCCTGTGCAATTCAAATTTTCTTACTTTTTTTGCACTTCGCAGGTCAGGTGGGTGTAAGTTGATCAGTACACGTTTCCCGACTGTAACAAATATTTATTTACATAACAATAATCGTTAAAGCAATCAATACAACTCTCGTTCAAAGCACCCTGTTGAATGACTAACTCATCATGACATTTGAGGCCAATTGTAACTTGAGTTGTATTGATGACTCTAATGATTATAGTTCCGGAAATACATATTTGTTACAGTTCTGAATCACATGTCATCAACATACAAGCTGACACTGAACGGAAAATTGCACAAAACGTAAGAACATTTGAATTTCGCGGGCTACCTTAAATCATCCGCGTAACAACTCAATGTGCCGTACGCACGGCCGGGTATTATAGTGTCATCAAAAATGCGTTTGTTTATGATCAACTTCTATAATCAAGTGAAGATCAATGAATAGGTTTTTGTGACGATTCTCGATTGTTTATAAACAACATTGCACGTCTCGGTATTCATTGGTTTAACATTCACAGTCCGAGCCAATGTTTAAGAATTTGTACTATTCAAGCCATGATAAATATCTCTTCACACTGGTAAAATATATAACTGCCGAGCATTTATGCTAGCAGAAAAAGAAACTAAACAGGCAGAATAACCAAACAATCGAGAACCATAAAGGGTACCATACATGATCAGGTTTACCTTCAGGGGATCAGGGGCCAAGTCTGCTCATTCAATTAAAATGTAGGTAGTTGCCAGCCCACTTAAACATTTTATTGAGCATTGAGCTTCATTTATGATTGAGACAAAGGTATTCAACCATTTTTATTTAATATTAGATGGCAAGCATATACCAACGGACGGGATACGATTCATAATTAAGGTGTTTTCTGTCGTGTTTTTAGGGTTCCGTATCTCAAAAGGAATAAATAAAAAACCCTTATATTATAAGGGTTTCGTTTTTATAAGGCTAATAGGATCACTTTGTTATCCATTCAATACCCTTATTTATTGGAAATAAAATAGCAGTTCAATGCCAATTCAGTGGTCAGTCAATGACCAGTTGTCTTAAATAAACTATTCTATCGTCACTCAAAATATTTACACATTATGAGAATCGTGTCCTAGGAAAATTGAAGGAAATTCACCTATCCATGTATGGTAGCCTTATCAATTCTTCAGATAGCTAAGAAACCATTTGTGCGATGCTCACTTGTTGTCTGTTCCCCTCCTGGCAGACGACGTACTCGGTCAGAGTGACGTCAGCAGCGCCGCCCGACTCGAGCGGGATCGGGTTCGCTCGGAAGTGTTCGAGCATGTCGTGGACGTTCGGGAACCAGAGGTGCTGCACCCGACACTGGCCGGTCTCGCTTAGGGTCATGCGGAGGTGCTTGGCGCGACCCTGTGGAATGTCATTGGGTTTAAAGTTGGCATTAAAATAAATTACTCATTGAGATTGGTTAGTCTGCTTACTCGGTGTTGTCATAAGCAAGTGCTACGCGTTTCCGTACCGTAAGTAAATGGAATTTAACAAACCTAGTGAGTCAAAATCGATAAAAAATAAAGTCGACCTCCTAATTGCTTTATCACCCTAAGGCTGAATGTCACTTAGCATAATCAGCCTACAATGTTCCCACTGCTGGGACACAGGCCTCCTCTCTTCGAGAGGGAGTGAGCCACCACGCGGGCCTAGTGCGGGTTGGTAGATGTCACATGTCTTCGAATTTTTGGTTCTAGGACATGCCGGTTTCCTCACGATGTTTTCTTCACCGTTTTGAGAGCAGTGGTGATCAAATTATTTACAAAAAGTAAAGCACCTGCCTGGGTTCGAACCTACGACCTACAATTCGAAGGTCGGGGTTGTTATCACTGGGCCACCACTGCTCTCAAAAAAATCGAATGCCACTTACACGTAATAAAAAGATAAGGTCTATTTGTCGAAGTGGCAATTAGATAGTTTCAACCTTAGAGCTGATTTCACCAAAGAAACTGAACGCGATCAGCACATAAACCACGATAAAGGGCTGTCACAGTCATTATTTTCTTTAGAATAATGACACTGCCAGCTCTTGAACTTAGTATAAATGTGCTGATCGCGTTCAGTTTCTTTGGTGAAATCCGCCCTTAGTGACATTTCAATTTTCTGGGAATTGTTGTCAAAAGTAGTAATGCAATAACGAGGTCGACTATACCTATTAATATAAAGTACAGACAGACAGAACCCAGATGTATTCAAATTCCAATTTATGTACGACATCCAATCTCATTTGGAAACAAGGAGGGTCCTTGGTTTACTTTAGTCAGGGCCCAAGAAAAACACTAAGGGAGAATTTCACCAATAAAACTGAACGCGATCAGCACATCTAAAGCGCAGGCCACACCCCAAACGCAGCTAAGTTCGTTTAGCTTCGTTCTCAGTGTGGTCTGTGCTTAAACCACGTTCAATAGCTGTCAGTGTCGATATTGTTATGGAATATTGATACTGACAGTTCTTGATCACGTTTCAGACGTGCTGATCGCGTTCAGTTTCATTGGTGAAATTCGCCTTCCAAAGTTAACAAATTGTCTAACCTGAAAGTTAAACGTCAGCACATACTCTCCGCGTCTTGTCTCACTCTGTCGCACGAGGTAGCACCCATGTCCGGACGCACCGCCCGCCAACACGCATGCTGCCGCCGCCGCCCGAGCCAAAGTACCGTGGAACCACGGCCATTCGGCAAGCGAGACCCGGGAGGATGACTCACATGCTTCTTCTGCTATTGAACCTGGTTGAAGTAGAAATTGTTGAATGTTATATGTTTTTTGAGGCTCTGAGGGTTTCGGGACCAGTTGGATATAGATCTATCTAATTTATATACTGTATGTTGTCATATCTGTGCTGAATTGTCTTAGTTTGTAGTCTGTCTCTGTATTTATTAAAATAAAATCTAGATCAGAAATAAATGGCGCTGAAGGTCGAGAAACTAGTGGCAGTAGCCAGTTGACCTATTCAAAAATAAATCATTATCATAGAAAAAACGGCAAAATAGCTGTTTCTTTAAGGCGACAACGCCAGGGAAGCCCGCGAAATTCAAATTTTCATACGTTTTTTGCAATTTGTAGGTCAGAGGTTTTATGTTGATTAAAATATGATTCGCTTCCGTAACAAATATGTATTTACAGAATTATAATCATTAAAGTCATTAATAAACTCTCTAAGACCAAGTACCTAATCCTAAGAATAACTATTTCATGAAATCTTGACACTTGAGGATTATACTAACATAAGGACCTGTATTACCGATTCTAATGATCATAATTCTGAAAAAAAAAACATATTTGTTACGGTCGCAAATCATACTTTAATTAATATAAACCCAGACACTGAGCTGCAAATTGCAAAAATCGTAAGAAAATTTGAATTTTACCTTAGCACAACCACCTTAAGGTTTTAGATCGAACCATGTTTAGCTGACAGACAAGAAAAGGATAAGTACTTAAACGCTATCAAAAAAAAAAAAAAAATATTGTCAAGATAGGAAGAGGTCAGATTTTCAAGAACAAGGGAAGCGTAAGGTAGCCCATAAATCTCTCTCTTAATCATTTGTATATTTGAAAGAATAACAAAGTTTACGTACTTAACATTACTACAAATACTCTACACCAGTCCCTGGTGATAATTTCGTTCAGGAGGCCAACCTTCTTACTCTCACTATGCACTACTCGACATAATAAAAAACAAAACGTAACCTATAGTATCACTCGCAAAAGTAGACAATAGACTGATCGCATTCGGCGAGATGACCCCAGACTTCATGCATGAATAAATAGACCAATGAGTCGATACCGTGATTGTCTCCTGACCGATAGTGTAAATAAATGCAATCAGTGGTTTGCTCATCACTTGTTCATCTATGTATTTGTGTGGCGGTTAGCTTCAGTAGTATTATTCTCTAAACATAACTTCGATAGGCTTCGGTGGTGTACTTCTTCTAGTACACCGCTGCCCAACCCTTCGGGGTAACAAGGCGTGATGTTATATGCTCAGACCAATTGGTCTAAGGTTATGTATATAACTTCGATATTTGAAAAGCGTCGTGGTGTATGACCGCAACGAAAACAGTCAGAGTGTGGCTCAACGTGAATTTTACAGAATACCACTACAGTTTAAAGACCAACATGCTATTCATGAGCATGCTGTAAGAATGGACAACAGAGCATCATTGTCATCATCTGCGCAGCCTTTTCCCAATTATATTGGGATCCGCTTCCAGTCCAACCGGATGCAGCTGAATACCAGCATTTTACATGGAGCGACGCCTATCTGACCTCCACAACCGAGCTACTGCGTAATACGATACCCCTTGGTAAGACTGGTTGTCAGACTTTCGGGCTTCTGACGACCCGTAACGACTGTCAAAGATCCTCGAATGACAGCCAGGACCGACGGCTTAACGTGCTTAATGGACAACAGAGCAACAGCCACAATAAGTTAAGACTTACGCGTTAGTACGCGTCGAACTTTATGGCGGCTCTGAAGTGCGCTACTCGCTGCGCAGTACCCCACCCCTCACCCTCGCTGACACATGAAGTTGTTACTGCGCAGCGACTCGCCTCATGTTCCGAGCCACCATAAAGTTTGAATCGGGCTGATAGGCTAATAGGTACCTAGTTTGTAAATTTTCCTCAATAATCGAAAATTTTGAATCGATATTTCATCAAAATATGATTATATTTGAAACAATAAGCATGATTTATTTGCTCCAGTCCAGAAATGCCCAAATGACAGATATACAGCCCAATGGGGTAGCTCTTGATAGATATTTTTCTGATGTCCATTTAGCAACAGTCTCTAATTTGATTACCTATGGTAGGTGCTTATAATCCAAGTTACAACAATAGGGAACCTTACTGCCAATTGCTCCCGCTAGAGGGCACCATTGCACTAGTAAGAATGCTGGTACGGGCTTGTAAGTCCCTCTTTTGGGGCAGGTCGGTAGGCGCACCATAGACAAGGCAACCCAAAAACCAAAACTTATCTAATTCAGCCTCTTCAGGGGTATCACAACATTGCTGGTACTGGCTGGCAAGCCCTCTTTGGGGGCAGGTCGGTAGGCGCACTATAGACAAGGCAATCTAAAAATCTAAACTTACCTAATTCAGCCTCTTCAGGAGTATCAGTAGCTAAGTCAACATTGCTGGAACTGGTAGGCAAGTCCCGCCTCGGGGGCAGGTCAGGCGGCGCTGGCTCAGGCATGCCGGGAAGTGCGTCTGGGGGCGGCTGCGTCGTCGGCGGCGAACGCATGCAGTACTTGATTGTTGCTAGCCAGGACTTCATGTCGTCTACATCTGCTGCCTCTATTACATATTCCATGTTGTTGTCTGCCTGTAATAGGAATGGGGTTATTTTTCTATTGGGCTAAAACTCTTTATAATCATTCATAATAATTCAAAATATGGCTATGCTGGAGCGATATACTCAGTACTGTGCTGTGACAAAGCTCCATAATAAAGATTTACAATATATGGGGTTATTTAGGGTTGAGTCAATAAGGATGGTATGAGGGATGACTGAAGAAGGGGCCTGAAAGTACATTCCTGTGTTCTCTTTCCTTTCATTGGTTAAATATTTGACTCCGATAAAGTAGGAAACAGAAAACATTTTGTCCTAGTTTATCATTTGTGACTGAGTTATAGCTATATACAGGGTGGAATTTTTTAACAGCACCTGGAGGGAGAGTACTCTAAATACTAACAGATGTGATAAATGAAATGAAAGGAAAACCATAAAATCTTTACCCTTTTTTTTCGTTGAATTAAAATATGTTAACTACTTTTAAATGTAACTATTTTTTAACTATATGTAAGCGGGCCCACTCTAAATGCCTGGAGGCTTTTATTTAGGTATAAAGTTTTTATATATTTTTTTATTGGTATTTTGGTGTGTGCTAGCTGACACATGGCAAATAATTTTATTAATTTTTTTTTGTATTGCGTAATGTAAATCATTTTGCATACTATTGTTATAGAATCAAGTTTTACTAACTAAACAGACAGTTGTGCTGCTGGGAAGTTTGTTGCGCCTCTGTCTTCTTCCCAGCTAAAGCAATAGGAAGTGGTGAAGGGCGGGCGTTTTGGGGTCAGTACCCCAAAACTTTTTGAATGTCAAAAATTAGGTACATAAGACAGTTCTTATGTACCTAATTTTTGACATTCAAAAAGTGCTGATACTCAGCCTACTTTGAATAAATGACTGTTGATTTTGATTTTAAGTCGCCAAGTTTGAAAAAAAAATTGATTGAATCTCACAATGTTAATAGTAAATAATCTAAAAAAACCTCCAATTGATTAGATAACAAATTAGTATCAAATAGATCCCCATCGCCGTATCTCTACGTTGACGTCGTGATGGGGCTTGCGCGCTCCGAACTCTAGGTCTGTGCCGGTAGAGGTTACTTTGCCGGAACAGGTCTAGGATGAGGAGCCAGACCAAGAGAGATACAGAAACCCGCAGGGCAGCATGTGGCGAGCTGCTGGGCAGTAGCGACCCCACGTACTTGAATGACTTTTGATTTTGATTTTAAGTCGCCAAGTTTGAAAAAAAAATTGATTGAATCTCACAATATTAATAGTAAATAATCTAAAAAAACCTCCAATTGATTAGATAACAAATTAGTATCAAATAGATTATTATTATCCAAACAATATTGTAATCTAAACAGGTAGGTTATAAAGTCACCCATTAATTTATTATGATTTAATAAGGAAAAAACCTGATAGAAAAAATGAGGAAATAATTCTGTTATAGAGATTTATAAGTATAGCTCTATCAGCTGTGTATGGCTGACATGACAATTATTATTAGTGTTAATGAGTAACGGAATACCATTAGCACACATTCATTCCTATTTCAACACAAATTCCTATGATGTGTCTATGACTCTCACAGGATAAACAAGAATTTAATATCACTGGTAGAAAATACATAACAGGAAAATCTTAAAACCTAATATGAACTGGTTACCTACTTACAATACTAAAATGCATAAACGTCTTAATATTAATAATTATGAATCATTGTAAAATGAAATTGATTTTAATTCTGAATCATTATTGGTCTGTTGAATAAAAGCATGTTTCTCACACTTGTTGAATTCAAACTGGAAACCATAACTGGTTAAGATTATTTCAAATAATTAAAACAATTACCTTCAACACAAAAGTATTTTCATGGTCAGGCATCTCCAATGCAGTAGTTTCCCGAGCCTCTGATATGAGAAAACAGAACACTCCACTGCGGGGTTTCTGGGCCTTCGGAGGAGAGTAGAACTCCAGCATGTATCCCCCGACAGTCTTCACTAACGCTAACCTGCATCTCTCCCACTTCTGAGGTCCTCCGGGCTGCTCCAAGCTCTCAGGAGTTAAATAATTTACCAACCCTTCCTTCCTACACTCTACAACTATTTTAGCTAATTTAGTCTTGTTGTGTTTGTTCAGATTTGATGAGAGCTCCACCTCGTCCGAATGTTGCTTATGAAATAACCCCTTTCCGCGTCTGAGACCCTTGAAAGATAACCTTCGGAAAAATGGTTTGTGCTGCGTTTTTGGCGAGTCCGTGTCCTCTGAGTAGTCACTCTCATCGTGTCCCGTGTGCGTGCCATTAGGAAGCTTGTGCAGAGCTTTCAGCTTCCCGATTTCATACTCGAATTGTTCCGACAAACATTCAACGAATTTCTTCAGCAAGTCCTTGTGTGAAGGTTGCGGCCGGGCCGTGGGGTCGTTGGCACCGGTCTGTACGTACTGTAGGCAAGCCTTGGCGAAGTCCTGAGCAGCGGCTTTGGCCTGACGCTCGCAGAACTCGACCCATCCGTCGGGATCGCCGTCGGACGGGCCCGCCATGGCAAGCAATTTCTTTAGCAGCTCCACTTGGAAGGCGGGTATTTGATACACCACATTAAACACAATAACTAAGCAATGATGATTCACTATTTTTCGGCTTATTACCGAGTTTCATGCCAATTCTGTAATCAAAATAAAATTCACGATGCTATCACAAGTTTTCTCGCGAAAACAAGTTTTATTGCCAGACACGAAAAATAATGTGTTTGCTCCCTGTCTGTTTAATTTAATTAGGTAACATTAAAACAAAAAAATGTGTGTTAAAAATAATGTTTAAAAAGCGAAAATTTTATAACATTGATATTGTTAATTTAAAGGTAGTTTTTTTTAAAACTAAAATTAAAACCTATTTTTTTTACATAGGGTAAACTTTGTTTGTAACGCTAGATGGCAGCACTAATTATGAGAAGTTTTCTAATGGAAAGAATAGATGTCATTGTTTCAAATAGTTTGTGTCATGAAATTCAGATGGCATTACTAACCATACTAAAAACATGAAACATTTTACAGGTCTTGGCGCCCAACACTCAACAGTGTCCTTTTTAAGAGTTCCAAATTCATGATTTTTCGTTAAAGTAGTAAGAAAACACATGTGAATTGTGAATGGGCACACGTGCGAATGCGATTACATAGTGTCGTAATAGCTACTATGCACTTGAAGCCGCTTGAAACAGCTGGATGGGACCGGCCGGGGTCGCGAGTCGCTACTACTGACTGTCGAGAAGATGCTGGGAGGTCTTCGACTGCAGCTAACTCGGTACCAGTCGCCACAAGAACGTATCACTCACTTCGCTATTGGTCCTAAAATGGTACCCTGCGCTAGCGCTCAAAATGGTTAAGAGGAATTGTTAAAAAAATGTTTATTTGTTAGATACCACCAACAGCATTATACTTAAACTCAACATTGGCTTACAAAAGTATTTGGGAAAAGTATTACTGCTGATGTATATGTCGTGGCCAGATCTTAAAATTGATCATTTCATGAAGTGTTCGACCATTTCATGAAATAGTTGTATTTCATGAAATGGAACATCGACCGCTGGTCACATCGTGATGTGGTCTGGCCAGATCATTGCATACTCAACGTTTGACGATATGAACAGATAAACGCACGACTAGGTACTTCATGATGTGGATCATATCGTTAACTAGTTACGATTATCCACCGGTAGAGGTGTTGATGTCGCTTTGTTTTTGTTGTGCATCGATTCCTACCCAACTTGGATGTAGCGTTCGCCGGCCGCTACCGCGGCACCGCTCGCTTCAATCGCTCGGCTCGCGCGCGATTGGTCACAGTTCTAAGTCTAACATAGCCCATTTGATCGGGGTACCACTAGCGGCGTGAAATGCAACTACTTTGCGATATGCCAGTGGTCAGCTTGGAATGTCGATAAATAGGTTGCTTTCTGACAAAAGCATGTAATATCGTACGTGACCGATATGGCCATTTCTACGATCAAAACACGACATATACCCTACATTGCTAATATGGCCAAACGTCGACTGACATATCATTAAACGTTGACGTTTAACGATATTGTCAATTTTAGCTGGTCATTTCATGAAATGACCGAACACTTCATGAAATGATCAATTCTAAGATCTGGCCACGACATAACATAATACATAAATTATATGTGTAAGTATATAACATTTAAAGAAAATATACATTGGACAGCAGCAGTTTATAAACTAAAAGTAACATTTAAAATGTACCTACACAAAGTTATTGAACTTCAATAAAATAAAAATACATACACATAGGTATAAATTAATGAAGGGCGTGAACATAACCCGTAATTCAAATACAAAATTCTACTATAACAGAAACTAGAAGGTAGGTAATGAATCTTTTCTACCGAGGGAAGGAGGACAAAACGAATGAAAATAGGAATGGGATTGAGTGTATCTACCTGATACCTGCTTCCTGAACATCACCGGATTACTGGATAGCTTTTAACCAATAACAATGGACAGTGATGGCCCAATGGTAACGGCACCGACTTATGGTTCGACCCGGCTTCGGCCTGGGTTCGAACCAAAAGTCTTTATTAACCGACTTCAAAAAAAGAAGGAAGTTATCAATTCGACAAGTATCTAAGTATGTAATATTATTGGAAGTGCAATATATTGACATGCTAATCTCCAATCCAAATATACTTACCTACAAAATTTTATAGGTGTATATATGTTTGTCTATATGTAGGTATGTATGTTTGTCCACGCATTTCTCTGAAACTGTTAATCAGATTGTGATTGTGAAATGCTGGTCCTGCTCCACAGCCACTTGGGCTTTGTTAAATATTTTTTTTTTTTTTTTTTGTTTGGAAGAAATGCGTCCCCTTTTTTTCTGACATTATGTTATTACTATAGACTTATTGACTATATATAGACTATAGATTTAGTGTTTACTAATCTTTTAATTACAATCATTGCAAACTATAGTTTTGTATAAATTAGAAGCATCTTTTCAATTTTGTAAATGTGAGTACCATGGAGCGGTTTTATGTTATGATGTAGGTATGTTGACTTGAAAGAGTATGGCAGTTGAGAGTATGTCATGCTCACTTAAATGTCTCGCTGATGGTGGCGCGTGTGTTGGATCATTCGGTTCCCTACAAAATGGTTGAGCTGGATGGTGCTGATCCACGCGTCATGTTCGTGAACGGGCGCCGTCAGTGGAGACTGGTCATCTCTTAGCTGCCAGGACTTATTTTTAATCTTATATTTTAAATTGTTTTAATTATCTATTTTTTACATTGTTCTCACATATAGAAGCAACAAGAACAATAACAATGTACCTACCCAGGATTTTGTAACAATTTTGATTTAATAGAGTGTCCATGGACTTTCTTGCCCATTCTTCTCCATAGTGATCTACGTTTTGGAATGGGCGACTAGCTTCAATTTTCTGACTAACTGACCGACTCTTTGACAATTCAAAAGTGCCTGTAATTGGTTTAATTGAAATAAATGCTTTGAGTTTGAGTTTCTTTTTGTTGGCTTAATTTACTTCAACTTAGGCAACAGTGCAAGTTTCATCAAATTCGGTTCAGTAGTTTTCAAGAGATGGACTAATACGTGTAAGTGTGACGGCCTGGCTTATTGATACGCCCTGCGGGTGTGGTTTCAAAGGGAAAACATCTCAAAACTTAGGCCAAATTCTAGTGCAGTATTTACAAAAAAACTATTAACTACTTATTACAAACAAATATTCCGGTTTTTACTTAAAACTAAAAATTACAAAATAAAAAATAATTTATAAAGATTAAATCGACTTCGAAAAGAAATTAGGTACCTCAAAATTATGAAATAACTTTAATTTTGGAAGCTAGTGACAAAAAAACTAAAATACAGATCCCAATACACCGACTTCCGATATTAAAGTTGTACATTACATAGAAATATAAAAAATGGTTATTCATAATTTTGTTAATTATGAATTGTTGCATGCATGCATTTGTTCGTTTTGAAGTCGATTTTTTTTTTCAAATTATTTTTTTTTGTTTTGTGTTATTTATTTCAACACCACTGCTTTAAAAACGGCGAACGAAAACATCGTGAGAAAATCGACATGTCCTAGAAGCAAAATTTCGAAGGCATGGACATCTACTGTTCTACCAGCCCGCAATGGGCCCGCGGCCGCGTGATTATGGCCTATTCCCTCTCACAGAGAAGAGACCTGTGTCCTAGCAGTGAGAACGATAATATTATATAGGATGATAAAGTACGTAGGAAGGCAATTAAAATTTTAATAAGCAGAGCTCTCCCAAATCCAATAAAAGTTTAACTACATGTTCATGATAGAAAGTACAGGCTAGGTACCCTCAGAAATTAATAAAAATACTCCAAAGCGTCCAGAAATACCCAAGGACCACTTACATGCGTCATCGGCATCAGATCTTTTCTCATAAACCCCGTCTAGCGTCGATCGTAAAGTGTGCGCGCTCGTCTCTGTCAAATTTCCAATAATCTTATTTTGGCGCGCATCACGCACCCCGATGACGGATATATGGGAGCCATCTTGCGAACGACGCGCATGCGCCCGGCCGTTCACCTGAACCGCGACGATAGTTTTACGACATCCCTCTATATTTTGCGATGATAAAAATAATAGTAACACCTTGACCACGGACTGAATATCGGTCAAATTGTTACGTTTTTGTGTAACACTAAGAGTGAAGTTGAATCACTGTTTTGCTCGTTTTTGTGGGTATGGCAACAGTATTGCCTAATTTTATTGGCTCAACCAATCTTCAGTTAATTCTGCTATCCTTTCAGTGACCCTGTAATCAGTTACCTACATTTAGTTGGACTGGAAACTTAGGGAAACCATGTTAGGAGCAGGAATTGGAAAAGCTTGAGGTGGAGCTTTTTTATGCATATTTTTCCTAACTTTATAATAGGTATGATGACGTTGATGCCGTTAAGATCTCGTGATTCCTATCCATGGGTATATCTTATATCTTACAGAAATACGTCTTATTTGCCTGAAATATTATTGTTAAATTTATTTTAAAGTCTAGAAAATCAGTCAAGGACTCGTTGTGCGTTTTCAATATCAGCACCATAATTGCGTAACACACTATGAATTAGAATCTGAATGATTTCGAAGCTTATTGCTAATCCATTGCTTCATATGTTCGAAAAATTTGTCTGCTCAACAACGTAAATAACGCAATGAACGTTGTTGAACTGTAAAAATGAAAGTAAAAATTAATGCACAATAACGAATTTCAAATAAAATTAATCAATCGTTTCACTAATATTAATTGAAACAGAATGATGTCTTTTTCTTCTATGTTTAAATCTACGATCGGCTTTTACAACCATAACCAGATGGTAGGTTTTGCATACATAATTAGGTGTTTCTTCAATAAGAACCATCCCACATGTATCCTGATTCAGAATCTCTAGAGGCATTTGATTTCTCCATCGCTGTTCATTAATTTCCTACCCAGAGAGTTGCCATGAGTCTTTAATTTTTCTTTGTATACCTATGAGTTTTTAGTGAACCACCACCACTCTAATTGCATAACACACGGAGAGTAGGAATCGGTTCCATTTTGACAGTTCAACAATATTCATTGCGTTATTTACGTTGTTGAGCAGACAAATTGTTCGAACATATGAAGCAATGGATTATCAATATGCTTCAAATCATTCATACATTGATTTGTGTGTTGATCGTGATTGATAGTGTGTTACGCGATTAGGGTGCTGATATGGGTCTCGGTACAGAGTTTTGAAAACGTTGAAGTAGGTACTCGTAACTGCAATGTAAATCCAGAATGATACTGGAACCAATTTTGTGTGTGCCTCGCACACAAGTTGGAATGCGATGTTAGTATGAAATTCCTTTAGTTTTCTTTGTTGATTCAATCATCATTCAGATGTTTCCTTTGTTTCGAAAGTGTTACTTCAAATTTACAATAACCGTAGAATAGTAATTATCTTGTAGGTAGTTAGGTACTGTAGAGGCTTTATCCTGAACGGCGTTTTCATCCTCTGCGAGTTATAAGTTAGTATAATCAGCCTATAATATTCCCCTGCTGGAACACAGGCCTCCTCTCTATGAGAGGGCTGTAATCCACCATGCGGGCCCAGTGTGGGTTGGTAGATGTCACATGTCTTCGAATTTTTGTTTCTAGGACTTGCCGGTTTCCTCACGATGTTTTCCTTCACCGTTTTGAGAGCAGTGGTGATGAAATAAACTACCTAAAGTAAAGCGCCTGCCTGGGTTCGAACTTATGACCTACAACTCGTAAGTCGCGGCCGTTGCCACTAGGCCCCACTGCTCACTTTATAAATTATTTAATGAAATAAATGCTATTTTCATATTTACAAGATAGAAAATAATAGAGACTCAGCTTAGAGAGCTTGAGCTGAGATTAATGCAAATACCTCTTTTATTTTATTTTTTTATTCTAGCTGGCAGTTCATCAAATGTGAATCCCTTTTTCATCTTATAATTTCCTTTAACATTTTACGTTAATTAAGTACTTTCCTTAAAATGTTATTTCTGAGTTTTTTTCTTATGAAGAGGCTGTTTGAAAAACAAAATTAGCCACGCGCACACTCTTGAGCCGCTTTACGATCTCTTCCAGTAAACAAATGCTACTGTTTCGTGTTTACAGAGAAAGTTTTGTTACAGTAGGGTCACCATGTTAAAGATACAGATTTGAGGGAACTTCAGCATGTGTAGTAATAGCGCTGTGCTGTGGGTTCCCCATAGCACAGCTTCATGCTGAGTGGAAGCCTTCTAGTCATAGTCATGACGTGCAGCTGCCGACTATTTGTTTCGAGTTCGTGATTATATTGTGGATCTATTTTGATTTATTTTTCTGGTTCTGGTTCTTCACTTTCCTTAACCGCTCTGTTATTGCTATCTTCTTCTGCTGTTTTTCGGTACATCTAGCAGTATAGCATGATCAGCCTATAATGTTCCCATTGCTGGGACACAGGTCGCCTCTCTTCAAGAGGGAATGGCCTGTAATCTACCATGCGGGCCCAGTGCGGGTTGGTAGATGTCTTATGTTTTCGAATTTTAGGTTCTTGGACATGCCGATTTCCTCTCGATGATTTCCTTCACTGTTTTGAGAGTAGTGGTGATGAGATTATTTACACGACCTACAAGTCGTAAGTCGAGGCCGTTACCACTGTGCCACCACTGCTCATCTAGCAGTATCTTGCATCTTTTATTCCAGTAAAGTTTTACGATATAGGAGCGAAGTGCTCACGAAGGTCTTGGCCATTTAACGGGCTCAAGGTTTTTTATTTTATTTTATTTTATTTATTCGGGACAAAAAACAGTTACACGCTACAGATTATAAAGAAATACTTAAACTAAGATTAACAAACATGTAACCCACACCATTGTTCTTTAATTCTGACATAACTATAACCTCTCAATTTAATTTTACAATTATAAAAGAAAAATAAGTAATGATAATGTTTAATGCATGCTAATTTAGGATGATAAGGGCAGGCGAATTATAATTGCAATGCTTGTAAAATGCTGCTAAGTCATAAGTACTGACATAATATTACACCAACATTGTACACTTAGTTCGCAATAAACGTTTTGACTTTGACTTTGACTTTGTCTTCATTTTAACTAAAAATTTAACAGCAGTGCTGATAAAAGAAAAAAAAAAACAAAAAGGAAAAGACAAAACAATACAATAGTCGCTACAACAATAGCGCTGTTGCTAAGATTAGCTTAACATAACTTATGTCACTTCGCTAGTTAAAACAATAAGAGCCATTTTCTTAAATAATCGCTTGGATTGAAAAAATATATCTAGTTCCATAAAATACGTGTTATAAGTATCAACAAGGCGACGAAGAGGTGCTCGCTCCCCAGCGTTGGTCCTGCATATGTCTGTATGGAACAGTTGAGGGACGCGCACCCCCCTTCGAATAACACTTCTAGGTACCCTGAGACACAATTTGTTTATTAGGTCCATACAGTCCAGTTGGTTATTGCATATGCCGTGTAGCGTCATTACATCGAGAAACAGCCGCCTGATTCCCAGATCCTGAACTTCATACCGTTTCAATAGCTCCACGTAAGGCACCTTTGAATGGAAGCACTTATAGTTCATAGACCGTAAGAACTTCTTCTGTACCATTTCTATTCTAGTGCCGTATTTGTTGTAGGATGGGTTCCAGATTGAAACGGCGTATTCTAACTGGGATCGCACCAAGGTCTTATAAAGTGTTAAAAACGTAGAGGGCCGCACAAAGTCACGCGTTGATCTCATGACGAAACCATACATCTGATACGCCTTGTTTACTATATTTTCAACGTGTATGTCGAGGTGCAAATTGGCATCTAGTGTGACACCCAAATCACGAACAAAACTAACTTTATCCAAGTGCGAGTTATTAATTGAATAATTAAAATCAGCTTTATTCCTCTTTTTGGTAAATGAGATAGCAAGGCATTTGGGTAGACTGAGAAAGAGCTTATTATTGTTGCAGTATGTAAATAATCTGTCTAGGTCCGATTGAAGAAGTAGACAATCTTGTATATTCTTACATGGTCTGTAGATTTTTATGTCGTCAGCGTACATCAAAAATTTAGAGTTGATAAAACATTGATTAATGTCATTAATAAATATAATGAAGAGAAGAGGTCCCAAAATGGATCCCTGTGGTACGCCAGATGTTACAACTGTAGGGTCAGACTCGTAACCGTTAACAACAATTTTTTGGGTCCTATTATAGATATAAGAAACAAACCATCTAAGCAAATTACCACGTATTCCGTTGAAAGCTATTTTCTCTAAAAGCAGTGTATGATCCACCTTATCAAACGCCTTCTGAAAGTCCGTGTACACAGCATCCACTTGAACATTTTGATCCAGGTTTTCAAATAAATAATTGGTATATACTAACAGATTGGTTGTTGTTGAACGACGTTTGACGAAACCGTGTTGCTCAAAGGTTCTGAGTGAAGCAGTGTTTTATGAAATGGCATTGGAAGGTATAGGTACTAACGTGTCCCGTTTATCTTAGAACCAAACTGTTGTTATGTTTTTTTAGTGAAGTACCATGTAGGTACTTATCTCTTTAGGTACCTATAATAATCACCACGCATTTCGCTAAGCTAAACTTAAACCTGTTGCTGGCACTAGGATTGGATGTGTTTTACAGGAAAACTGAATACTAAGATGATTTCAGAGGTCATCCTAGTAATGTAGCTGGAGAAAACATTGGGAAAGGACTCTGGGCAAAAATGTATGGGGTTTGGTCCAAATGTCCACCATTAACGAGACCATTGTCTCTAAGTAGTCTATTAAATAAGGAGTAACTTTTACTAAGATACATAAAAAAGAAATTGGTAAATTAATAGTTATTTTATTTATTTTTTATTTGAGATAGGTTTGCTTTTGACTCTAGTCTCGGTCAGAGATACCAGAGACAAAGTCGACGATGGAGCGAGCTTACCCAGAAAAAGCCTGTTCACTCTCACTTTGAAGAGATCGGGGTTGTATGCATTCAGAAACACAGACGCAGGCCAATTGTTATAAATAAAAATTATTGTTTTTTTCTACCTACGATAGTTTGCTTCAATCTCATAATTCCACATAATAATGCTCCTTTTCCCACCATTTCATCAAAAGTTCCAAATCCATGTCCCAAGTTTCCAAAAGCACGTAGTCTTACTACGAAGCCGTTTTTCTGACAGTGCATCCGGCGCAGGAGAGGCCGCTGACAGACAAACGCTTGCAGGAAGACCGCGTCGTTAGCGCTGTCGTCGCCCGCGCACTAAACTTAAATAAAAGCAGCGCTCAGTTAGCTCGCGAGTGGTTTTTCACTGCATAGATGCGATCATTTTATTTTGAGATGTATATATTTGTATGTGAAAGTGTTTGAAGTATGGGACGGGGTTTTTAGGCTGCATAAAGTTTTATTATTTAGTTGGTAGCAAATAGAACCAAAAAATGACTTACGCAAATTATGAAAACGTATTTGCCTAAAAAAGTAACTAGTGGTATGTATGTGGGTACCTCGCAGTATGAATTTATAAAAAGTAAAATATTTTACAAGTAGCTTTTCACTGCATAGACAGATGTGCGTACTTTATTTTGAGATGTTTTTGTAGTGAAAGATTTCAAGATTCGGAGCGATTATGGGAAAAAGAGATTTTAGGCTGTTTAGCGTTTTATTGAGCTGGTATCGAATAGACTCAAAAAAGGGCTTACCTAATTACCCGCACAAATTACAAAAACGTATTAAAAAAAGTCATTCTTAAAATTCAGAATTAGGTATCTACCTATCTAAAATTGGAAACTGAGGACAATTACAGGAAAAACATAAACATAATATCACGCCTATATTTCCCCGAAGGGTTAGGCAGAGGCGTACCTATAGTATACGCACATTTCACCAGTTATGTTGAAGTCCCATGTAATAGGGGGCGAGCCTAGTGCCATCAACCGGGCACAAATCCAGATTCCGGGCTACTACTGATAAATTCCTGATGGAAAAACCCAATAGCGCTTTGCCCGACCTGGGAATCAAACTCAAGACCTCATGCTCAGCAGTAGCGCTTGCGATCATTAGACTAAGAGGCAGTCATTTTGAGATGTTTTGTATGTGAAACTTTTTGAAATTATGTGAGAGATTTTGGGAAAAAGGATTTGTAGGCAGTCTACAATCCAGCAAATAAGCCCTAAAAAGGGCTTACACAAATCACGAACGCGTATTAAAAAAAAAAGTTATTTAGAATTAGGTGTCTACCTAAAATGGGAAACTATGAGGACGGAAATCGTAGCAGTATGAATTAGTACAGTCTGTAAATAAGTTCTTTGTTTTCCCAGAATAAACCAACAATTTCTTAAGGTTCGTTTTGGAACAAATTGTCTCCAAGAATACGCGTCGCAACGACCTAGACTCAGACGCATACGCATGTAGGTTCAACGACTTGACTCGGTACATCTTGAGAAATGACCCGTTGCCACACCACACATTAATTCTTTGCATTCAATACCCAAATAGACTGGTACATAAACAACCTATTAACTGGTGATTTGTTTTATTTTTTAACCGATCTGTTTGGTACCATGCGTGGGATGATCTTTGTGCACGTCGAAACTCCACCTATTATAAGCCCATCTCTTTCACATTCCCCATCTTGACGCATGCTAGAGTGAGAGATGAATAAGTAAGTCACGCCTACAGTTTAAAAAAGCTTTTCTTCTGACTGAAAATATTAACAGTATATCTAATGTTAGAGATAATAGTATAAAATATTATGAATTATTATGTTTCGGTCGGATATCATTCGACAGGATTGTTTCGAATAAAAAATAATGTGATAATAAAAATAAATTTGGTCCGTGAAATATTTTTATAATATTCGACAGTTACATGATTCTTTTTTTAAATGGCTGATGTTCTGGTTAGATTATAACTGCTTCTATTAAATTGTATGTCAGTAATTCTTTTTATAAAATCTACTCAGATTTTGAGTTTAAAAAAAAAATAAATATTGTTCTTTTGGACGTCGTGCCAACCAGTGTTATGTTCCCGTTTTTTTTCACGGAAACTTACTTGCGAACTTATTATTATTAGAACAAAACAAATTATTATTAGAAGAAAGAGAAACAAAACTAAACAAAATATAGGTGCTACAAGTTAACTTAAAGCAGTTTTCTTTGCGAGTAAAATGAAATTCAGTAAATGTAGGTATTCAAATAAACTAAAAATACGAGGACTGAAATAAAAAATCTAATGTTAAAATGAAAAACACTGGTTTTCTATTTAGAATGATTATAGATACAAGTCCGACGCATCAGATGCGTCGCTCGCAGTGCAGTTACAAGTTTTGAATTCCACACAATTTTTGTAAGTAGAACCTGTCCTTTTTGTTTGTGTGTCGGTGTAAGTTTCCTAGGTATCCTTGTATTTATCTATTCTTCTCATAAGTATTCTGTATAATATTTACACTTGTAAAAGTCCAGAAACTACAACAATTTACTTCAGGTCTAATAACAAAACATTTAAATATTTGCTACGAGAAGTCGTAGCCACGTAGCGATCGTAGCGTGATCGTAGCAATTTATTCATTCATTTATAATTCCACTTCTTCTTTGGAAAATATATTTTATTTTCTATAAAAGTATTTATTTTATAGATACATAGATAGAATACTCTTTATTATGTACACCATAAAAATTACAGATATAAATGTAGAAATTTTACATAGGGTGACTGACACAATGGGCGGTCTTATCGCTAAAAGCGATCTTTTACAGACAACCTTTGGATGGATTAAAGGGAGAAGGAGAGATAATACTGTTATATATTATAGTTTTTAAATAATGTTTTTATTTCATAAAATGTAATGAATACTGTTTTTAGAGTGTAGAGGAACACTGTAGAAAAATCGTTTTCAGTTTTCTAACGTTACTTAACAACATAAATATTCAAAGAAGGCAACAGACGTTTTTACGCTCGTCTGTCTCCAAGCTTCTGCCATCAAAAAATATACTTTTGTACATTTGGTCGATAATCATGGTAAATTCATTCTCGTGCGGGGTCGTGCCTGACAAATCGCTGCCCGGTTTAAAAATCATTTAGATAGATATGTAGATAGCTAGATAAAATACTCTTCACTCTTATTCTTTTTCTCATTCTCTTCTCTCTCTTTTACCTCTTGTAAGGTATTTTCGATTGAGGCAGACCAACCAAAGCTCATTTAATTTCCGCCTATACAACGTCTTTCTGGATGTACGACATTAAATGAAAACGAGCACAGTACTAATCCATTGAAACGTTTCAAAACACGAATATTAGTAATTAATGGAAAATTAAAAAAATTGCAGTTTTCAAACAAAATAAATAGTAGAATCAACTGCATAAAAAGTAAACACGCTTTATCTACGCAAAGTCACTGACCAACGGTGCGGTGCGGGGTGCGGGGCGCGGCGGCGGCAATGTTTACTTATTATTACGGACTCTGATCTACATCATGTTGAAAAATAAGAAAATGAAAAATAATTTACTGTGGCTAAAGTATTCATTGGATTTGATTGATTTTTTGTATACGGGTAAAGAACATGATTCTCTTTACGTGGTTTAAAGGAATGTCTATCCTCCTGTTACACGTGGTATAAAAAAGATGACTGCTGCATCCATAGGTAGATATTATCTCCATTACCGATTCTAAATAGCACCAATACATTATGTTGTTTACACTTAGCATTCCTACCTGTGAATCAGAAGCTGCACTGAAGTGGCACAGTGTTTACTGCACGGATTGATCAACGATCTCGCTCAGATAAACACAGTTCACACTTACACACTTATGCGTTGAGAGATGCTTGTTAGAAAAACTATAGACTACCTACTAAAGCTGAGATTGCACTGTGGATTTTGTAAACTTTTTTCGTTAGTGGTTAAGGTTTTTTCGTTCGCATAATTTCGGTTTGTTGTTAATTATTTTGGTCGGTGAATGGGTTTTAAATCGAAGTCTTAATTATTTTAGAAGAACGATAATATGCATCTTGCAATACAAGTTAGTTTCGGTACCGTGAAATAGGGATAGCGAAATAGTTTTTGGTTTTTATCGTCCCAGTGATTTCTGGTGCCTTTGAAGCTTATTGCCTTCGAAATTGCTTCAGGCATCTTCCTAATTATTGTATTAAGGTTTGGTTTTGCGTAACCCCCCGTCGTTTGATCTTTCGAACAAGAGTAAGTAATTTACTATTTTGGTCATTGAAATAATCACGAAGAAACTCAGGTTAAAATTGCTAATGATGTGTAAAACAGGGCAACAACCTGTGCAATTAAACATCGATATCACATCAAGCCAATTAGGTTCCTAATGCTGTAAATTCTGGGATAATTATTGCACATAAGTCCTGACAGCATTATTTGTTTGTATAAGGAACCGTACCAAAGGATTGTATGCCTACATCCTTTGTTGTAAATGAAGAAACAAAGGCTCATTTATTCTTGGTCGTTAGCCCCCATTCGGGTATCTGATTGACTTTAACCGCATTCGAGCACCCGACACGTTAACTACAACCTGTGCAATTAAACATCGATATCACATCAAGCCAATTAGGTTCCTAATGCTGTAAATTCTGGGATAATTATTGCACATAAGTCCTGACAGCATTATTTGTTTGTATAAGGAACCGTACCAAAGGATTGTATGCCTACATCCTTTGTTGTAAATGAAGAAACAAAGGCTCATTTATTCTTGGTCGTTAGCCCCCATTCGGGTATCTGATTGACTTTAACCGCATTCGAGCACCCGACACGTTAACTACAACCTGTGCAATTAAACATCGATATCACATCAAGCCAATTAGGTTCCTAATGCTGTAAATTCTGGGATAATTATTGCACATAAGTCCTGACAGCATTATTTGTTTGTATAAGGAACCGTACCAAAGGATTGTATGCCTACATCCTTTGTTGTAAATGAAGAAACAAAGGCTCATTTATTCTTGGTCGTTAGCCCCCATTCGGGTATCTGATTGACTTTAACCGCATTCGAGCACCCGACACGTTAACTACAACCTGTGCAATTAAACATCGATATCACATCAAGCCAATTAGGTTCCTAATGCTGTAAATTCTGGGATAATTATTGCACATAAGTCCTGACAGCATTATTTGTTTGTATAAGGAACCGTACCAAAGGATTGTATGCCTACATCCTTTGTTGTAAATGAAGAAACAAAGGCTCATTTATTCTTGGTCGTTAGCCCCCATTCGGGTATCTGATTGACTTTAACCGCATTCGAGCACCCGACACGTTAACTACAACCTGTGCAATTAAACATCGATATCACATCAAGCCAATTAGGTTCCTAATGCTGTAAATTCTGGGATAATTATTGCACATAAGTCCTGACAGCATTATTTGTTTGTATAAGGAACCGTACCAAAGGATTGTATGCCTACATCCTTTGTTGTAAATGAAGAAACAAAGGCTCATTTATTCTTGGTCGTTAGCCCCCATTCGGGTATCTGATTGACTTTAACCGCATTCGAGCACCCGACACGTTAACTACAACCTGTGCAATTAAACATCGATATCACATCAAGCCAATTAGGTTCCTAATGCTGTAAATTCTGGGATAATTATTGCACATAAGTCCTGACAGCATTATTTGTTTGTATAAGGAACCGTACCAAAGGATTGTATGCCTACATCCTTTGTTGTAAATGAAGAAACAAAGGCTCATTTATTCTTGGTCGTTAGCCCCCATTCGGGTATCTGATTGACTTTAACCGCATTCGAGCACCCGACACGTTAACTACACAGATATCGTTGAAGATGAAGCTTGACAAACTTGACGGAAGTCGGTTTACTCGTTCATTATCTACATTTAGTCGTTCGCCAGATTCTAAAGGCATTCAAATTCTTAAGAAGGACTTTGTAATTGAGCAAAAAACTTTGAACTTATATAAAAAAAATGTCATAAGACAAGTATTTGTCTATTTCTAGTATGAACGAAATTGTTGCCTAATCGTTTTACGAACAAAACCGTAAAAAATCATCGATCGATTTGGTTGTTCTGATTCCAAATATCTTAATTTCAGAAATTTTCCGCGTCATGTCTGACTGCATTTTCATACATGTCAAGAAAAATGACCGATTGCCTAGCAATCTGTCCGATTTTCAGAATATAGTTGATACGATATATGTATGTATTTTAGATACCAAAAACACAATTTTCAGACACCAATCGCGTCGCACGTACCCAGGAGACTATTTGAGAAAATTAAAAATAAGGCAAAAAAAAACCATAGCAAACCGTTTGAAAATCTTGTCAAATTCAATGTAGCTTCTTACTAACAAGACAACTTTTCTATAGTCAGAAATTATTAATAAACCGTATTGCAGCGTATTTACCTACAATTAATAAAAAGCTTACCCGAAACGATCAAACTGAAATTGAAGGGCTTTTAATAAATTAAACAAAAGAAAACTGGGATAATGTTTATTGAAGAAATTTCATAGTTTTTAATCATTGTTGGACTCTTCATCGTAGTCGTGAGGGATAGGAGCGTAACAAGCACCGCTCGTTTGCCGGGCGACTCCGAAACGCTCTTTTCGTTTATGGAATTATAGGTGACATTTTAAATGTCTGAAAACAGTTTTTTGGTAACCAGAGAGCCATACAAAGGATTTTAAAAATATTGAACCAGGTTGCTATGAGACAGGTCGGTATTTTTTTAAAAATATTTTTGAAAATGTACTCAGGCCACATTTGTGACCAGCAAAATGTCTGGAAACAAACTTTTTCGTAATAAAATTACGAAACGTATGTACATTTTTAATATCAGACATATTGTGATAAAACTATCTGCCTATTTTGACCGGTACTACTTACCCACCGACTCGGGTTCAGTAGGGATGACGAACCTGTTTACATCCACGTGCCAACAAACCATCCTGACTTAGTGAAAAAAAAAATATTCGCGAACAGAAATAGACCTTTACTATTAGGTACTTTACAGTCATCTTAACATTTAGGTACCGTTTTATAATTATTTAAATGAAAGAACAAACTGGTGCGCAACTTCTGCTGTTACAAACTACATATCAAATAATTTATATCAAGTTGACATTTTTTCTTGGATTTACGCGGCAACTCAAACTCAAACTCAAAGCATTTATTTCAATTAAACCAATTACAGGCACTTTTGAATTGTTAAAGAGTCAGTCAGTTAGTCAGAAAATTGAAGCTAGTCGCCCATTCCAAAACGTAGATCTCTATGGAGAAGAATGGGCAAGAAACTCCATGGACACTCTTTTAAATCAAAATTGTTACAAAATCCTGGGTACATTGTTCTTGTTGCTTCTATATGTGAGAACAATGTAAAAAATAGATAATTAAAAACAATTTAAAATATGAGATTAAAACGACGATAGCTGAAATCGAATCGCCAGTCTTAGCCGGGCGGGCTCAGATTTCTATGATTATTACTGTGACATTATGTACCTAAACTCCTGAATTGACGCCGTTCCAAATTATTTTGTCGCGTGCCACCAATAGCACGCGTGCCATTGTTTCGCAATCCCTGGTCTAAACTAACAATTTTATACGGTTTTGGCCGTAAAACGATGCGACATGGTTTTGGTCGTGGACTCTCGTAATATTCAGGAAGTTCGGTGCATATAAGATAGGTATAAAATTAGTATAAATTATTCTAAATAAAACATAAACATAACATCACGCCTTGTTTCCCCGAAGGGTAGGGCAGCGGTGTACTATAGTACACCCACATTTTGCCAGTTATGTTTAAGTCCTATGCAACAGGGGGAGAGCTTATTACAATCAACCGGCCACATATCTAGACTCCGGGCTGCTACCGAGAAATTCCAGACGGAAAACCCAATAACACTTAGCCCGACCTGGGAATCGAACCCAGGACCAATACCAATATCCTTTTTTATATAGGCATCAGACATTGTTTTGTTGTAACACTGCATTTTTATGCAGATTTAATGCTCATTGACTTGGATACTTTGGTCCCTGTCTATGTAACGTATGTATTTAGTAACACGATGTTTATTTCGACTGTGGGTATAATTTTTATTTTTATTGAAAAGGTTCTTTGTTCTCCCGAAAATTTTCAAATGATTTTTCAGTACCTACCTATCTGCCTACTCCAAACAAGGGAGCCGCCGTTAGCCCAGTTTCCGTACGTTTATTTATCGTACAATTTCTAAGCAAAAAGCTTTGTTTTTTCACAGATAAGAGAAAAACGTACCTGTGTTAATTCAGTTTTGTCTGCATAATTCATGTTGTTAAATGATAAATGATTTTATTTCCGTAAGTAGGTTTATACAAACACTTTTACACGTAAAACATTTTTTTTTAAACTAGATGAGGCCGGCGTTTCCTATCTGACTACTCTGAGAAGAAAGGCCGAAACAAACTCAGAGGTCACAGTCTCTTTTACAGTCCAAACATAATCTTGGTCAGATCATGTGAAGACCATGTAGGTTGGTGTCTGAAATGGTCTTTTGAGGAAAGAACCACACAGATTGAGTGGACCTGTCCAGTCAGTGCAAGCATGTCAGTAATCGTACAGCTCAACATAAAAGATAAGAACTCAACGTGTTGTTAGGTAGTTAACAGGCTGAAATATTGCCCGTATGCATCGGTACAGTGTTGTCTTGATATTAAATATAACTTAGACTCAACAAACACCTCTGGATAATTTCACAAAGCGAGTGGGCTTGAATAGGTACCTCTATAAGTTTAGAATTAAATCAAAACGTACTACATCGTCGATAACATTCGTCTACCTACTGGTGAACTGCTTCAGGTAAGGTCGAACCAACAAACTGTGCAGTACATAATTCAGATGAAAATAAATAAAGTGCTGTGGGAATGAAAGCTCTCGCGATTGGGCGGTGGGCGGAGCGGGGCGGGCTCGGCGCTGGCGACGCGCGCCGACGACAGAAGCGTTCTCCTCGCGCCGCCGTCTGCGCGCGCGCATAACTTGATTAACGCACAGAAAACTGATTTATTGTGTCGCGTTGAAAAAATAATCGGCCGCCGGTGAAGAAATGTGATGGAGGGACAGGAGTGGCGGGGCGAATGGCAGCAGCCGCGCCAACTCGATGGTCAGTGATGCTGTGTGTCTGTTTGTCTTTTGTGCCGATTGATGGAGATCCAATAAGAGAAGTCCTGGCTCTTGAACCGGTAAATTGCCTTTGTTTTGTCTAAGTCCTGGTTGAGAGAAAAGGGTTAAAGTTCAGACGAGTTTCAGTGAAAGATTTAGTTTGTTGAAAAAGATAAAAGCAAAATTGTATTGTTGTAAAATTGTTCTTGTTCTTTCTTCTTTATTGTGTAACAAAGTCATGATCCGAGGCCCGTCGAAAATCCCTATTTATGTTCGTCCCGCTAAAGTTTTCAAAAATTCAGTATTGTGCAATTTGTGATGATTTCTTTCAGTCGCCACTGTGACGGTAATAGGTATTTTTTTCATTATTGATAAAGTTAAAACCTCTTGATTGGACCCTCGCAAGTCGTCGGCACAAAAGATTTGCTCTAACTTTTTGCATACTTAATGACTTGCGTGAATCTAACCACCCACGGAGAAGACATCTGCACGAATGTCAAATGCTTTAGATTTTCAGCATTCCATGATAAAACTAAATTCTTGAAATATTTTTTTCTTGATATTAGATAAACCAATTTGTAAAGCCGTCCTTTATAATTTGTTTAACATTTCAAAAGTGATTTGTGGGATTACCTACTAAAATTATGTTGCAATTTAGTAGTTCAATAGATTTTAATCCAAAACCCAAATACGCAAAAAAAGTAAAAAAAAAATAAGTTGCAATAAAAGTAAGTTGACGATTAGTCTGTGCCTGAAAAGTTTATGTAAATTTCTATACTGTAAAACAATTGCACACCTAAACGTTTCTTTTAACTTAATTTTAGAAAATAATAAAAGGCACGAAGATTTCGCCAAAAAATCAAAAGAACAAATCCTACCCAAACATAATTATCTCCAGTCTTAAAAGGCAAAAAGCAAGCTCCTCAACAATCCACGGTTCCTGGTATGTGTGACTCAAATCGTTCGCGTTCCCATCGCTCTTCTGTGATAGTGTTCATTCATCTATCCGTCAGCAGCGTGGCTGCGATCGACGCAGGCCCGACGATTGACACCCGACCATGTCGCACCAGCTTTTAGATCTTTTAGCCCACAGTTTTAGCCTCATCTTTTTGTCTCGCGAACATTTTGTGACTGCTTCACATAATGTTCGGATTTCAAATCGGTCGCGAGCTTAGTACGCGCAACATCAAAAGTCTTATTTCAAATGATTGAACGATTGTTGAGTGAGGACTGTTAGTAAAAAGTAGTAGATAGTAAATGTTTGGCAGAATCGTTTTTCGTCTGTAAGAAAATAAGCTATTATATAAACGTCGATAGTCATGCGTGTTATTGTTATAATTTCTCTAAGTGACTCGCTTATAGGGAAGCCAAATAATTATGGATAAAAAATATAACTACAGGTACTCCATTGGTTTAGGTAATTAACTAAACGTAAACAAGTTGTAAAAAGGGTTTTTATAGATGACACTTTCTTGTTTTTAAATACGTTCTAACCAAATAAAATTTATTTTCGACTTTTACAACACTTTCCTCTTTTATTAATAAAAATTTATGGTTAGACTTTATTATTTATTTTTAAACTATTATTCGTAGTTGTAACTGCTGGAGCACATTTTTTTTTAGTTACATTTATAATAATAATAATACGTATATTTTGTAATCTGAGCCCAAAAATACGGGTGTAACGAATTATAACGTTGCTAAATTGAAGAGTATAAATAAATATGACGTAGCATGTCAGCTGAAATGACTGGTGTTACGTTTAGTAGGTTAACCACGTCACGTGATTTTTTTGTTTACCATCAGTTGACTACCTAAACCAACGGAGTATAGGTGCACCCTACTAAAATGCAGAATACAATCTCCTGTCCTTATCTATCCCAATTAGTTCGGAGGCCGCATAGCAAGCCTTCTTTTTCCATACATCTCCCTCGGCCATCATTTCGGTCTTCGCCCCGTTTTTTCGCCAAATCCCTCCATCGTTTCTTAGGTCTTTTGTAATGTCCAGTTAGACATAACAATAATGTTTCACCTTACGATTAGGACCCTTATCCTTTGACAATAGGTATGTACTTATTGTCCTCCTGCCTTTATCCGAATTTACTTGATTTTTTTCTCGCTGGTCTTGTGGTCGCAAGCGCTACTGCTGAGCACGAGGTCCTGGGTTCGATTCTCAGGTCGCGCAAAGTGTTATTAGCTTTTTCTATCTAGAATTTCTCAGTAGCAGCCCGGAGTCTGGATTTGTGCTCGGTTGATAGGCAATTGGCTCGCCTCCTATTACATGGGACTTAAATATAACTGAAGAAATGTAGGTGTACTATAGGTAAGGTACACCTCTGCCCAACCATTCGGGGAAAGAAGGCGTGATGTTATGTTGTTAACTTTTTATAAATGTATTTTCTTTCTTTTTTCTTTATTTTGGTCCAAACATCTGTAGCAGCCATCAGCGCAGTATTTACCCCATTTCTTACCATGTTTCATAATGTATACTTTAATAGCTAGTCATCACGTATCGTCTCCATTGTTTCTTTGGTCACTCTCAATTTTATACCCGCTGGACACCCGTCGTAGTCCACGTTAATAGTTTTTATTTGATATTCAACGCCAATCATGAATGTTTTTAAAACATTAAACCGAGGAGCACATAGTCCAAAACATGTCAATCTAGATTGATCACCCGCCAGGGGTGGGCAACATTTTTTGTGGTAATTAACCGACGCCCGGCGGACGTGAAAAAACTTCAACGCTACTTGACTCGAATACTTCCAATTCGTCCGTTTTGTTATTTTAAAGGTTACTAATTACTTTTCGTTTTATTATTGGTTTTAGATAAGTATTTAATTTTTTTGGGTGCAAATGCATTATTCCGTAAAATTCCTAATGATCAATTCAAATTTAGGCATATTGATTTTTTACAGCGAGCGTTCAAAAGATATAAAGTTAATAATAATATATTATAATAATACTATTTTTTATTGTTCTCTAATAATCACAAACACAGTACAAAGTCAAGGTAACACTAAATAGAGACTGGGGTCAGTTATAGGTAAAACCTGTATTACAGATCACTTGGCTAATCCTCCATCGGACAACTCAACCTATGACCTACGACTGTCAGAAAATAACAAGCTGCCGATCTATTCTGTAAACATCACACCGTGAGCACCTGGTGAAGTGAGTTTGAAGTGAGCTCAATCCCTAGTAGAGTAAGGTGGGATGATAGTTCACATCACGCTCACTTCACCTAAATTTTCACGATGGGATCTTTCCAGAATAGCACCACAGGTTGTACATATCAAAACACTATTACGAATTAATAATAACAAAAGTGAAAAAAAAGGAAAATTAAAAACTAAAGTAAAACAATTCTGGTGGCAAAAGTGGCGTTAATATTGATTTGGGGGTGAGTATATGTGGGTGTGTGTAGTTGAGAGTGTAGGTGATGGTGTGATGGGTACCTAAGAACTTACCGATTAATACAAGAAATAATGCAAGAGCTTCCCAATGGGTTCTTGAGCGTTTCTCTTCAAAAGCGGATACCAATAACAAGTAGACTAAAATGGTATGAGACGGGATAATAAAAAATATAAAATATTTCTGAAATAGTTGCCTGAAAACAGAATCATCAACTACTAATGAGGCATCATCACTACCCACCTTTTCAGAAAAACATAAAAATAATAATGAATCAGAAGCAGGTTAGATGAATGGTTTCCCTAATAAATATCGTTTACAAGAATTTAAAGAAGATATAGATTTTCCGGTACCTATTTATTGTGGCGTAAACGTTTATGTCTGTGACGAGAAATGGTTCGACTTTCTTCTTGGAATGATTTTCTAAAGTATCTCATACTACATAATTTATTATGAGGCTAGCTGTCCCCCGTGACTTCGTTCGATGCACAAGTCGTAAGTGGAAGTCGTAAGATACACAATATACTAAAATAACAGCCATATTTTAATAAAACTCCCTCGTCCCCCGACCCGTCGCGTTGCATCGCCCGCCCGCGCTATTTCTTCGTTTTCGCTTAGTGTTCTTTCTGACTTTAGAATTGGGCTACCAAAAATGCAAAAAGAATTTTAAAATCCGACCTTTTGTTCATCATTTCATGGGTTTTAATTTTTTTGCGCGGAACCCTAATTATTTTTCTAAAATAAAAGTAGCCTAAATTACCCGCCATAACATCAGCTATCTATCAGCGAAAGTCTCGTTAAAATCGGTCCAGCCATTTCGGAGATTAGCCGGAACAAACAGACAGACAGACAAAATTTTTTAAAATAGCTTTTTTGTTATAAGTACCGTATATACTTTCATAAGCATTTAGTAAAAAGTTGTTATTTTGACATTACAAACAGACACTTCAATTTTATTTATTTGTATAGATGTATAGATAAGTACTTCAGAATTAATGTGGTTGGTGTGTGCTTTCACACCAAATATTTCGACAAGCACTAAATGTTCATAAAAGCAAATGTAGTCGCAGCATTCAAAAATAACCGTTGCAAATTATTACAGCAATATATCTACAAATATTAGGTATAGCAAACAAAATAAAATATATAAATACCGACATTTCTTATGCTGTACTTACCTACAGTCAACTAAAGTCGCATAAACATTATTTCCAAGCACAAGATGCTAAGCATTGACATTTATTTGCCAGTTTGTTACCTGGCAACTGAACTGAGACAGACGTCCTAACACTCCAAGTTTTTAAAACACGTGATAGGACGTCTGTCTCAGTTACTTGTCCCAAGTACCCAACCCTACCTACCTCAATATTCAAGAGCTCCATAAATCTTGTAGAACAAAGTTTTTCCTCCAAGGATACGCGCCACTCCATGCGACCATCACACGTGGTCCCGATGATAAACGTATTGATTATTATTGCAAAAACTGTAATGTAAACTAAAGATTAAGAGCTTCGGGGAACAATGATAATAATAATCATTTATTTCGAGCAACAAGACTCATAGTGGTAGTAACAATATTGTACTTACATTATGGAGCAGTAGGTTATGAATTAGTAATTAATTAATGAATATAATATGATGGAAGTAATATGGATGTATTATCCGGGACGAAACAGAAGGATGACATGATTTTGGAAGATTATAAGTACCTATATAAAAACAAACAAACTGTACACATAGTTGCAAAGTTGCACAATCACATTTACACTTACAAATTTGACAAACTTGCAAAGTAGCTATGGAATTAGAATTATTGCTTTTGCTGACAATCCAAATGAAAATATATGTTGAATTGAAGACAAATTATGATATTTTATTCAATCGTCCATCTAATTTAGAAAACAAATGAACACAGATGAATTTTGTCAGGAGATGCATAACAACATGCAGTTTTGTACAAATCAGAAAGCAAGATGTTCTTATTATGTAATATTAACTTGTTAAGCTTTAGAAAAGCCTAAAAAGTTTAGTTTTCATTTTAAAAGAAAGATAGGCAGGTACCCAAAGAATACAAATTGGAAATCCAAACAGGCAGACAGATTTACGAACATCTAACTGTAAATCTTTTACAAGGGTGGACAAAAGTTAACACATTGCAGAGTTATCGCTTACACGTGGTCCCTATCTTATCTAAGAATTTTGTTTTACAGCCTCTACATCGATACCTGTCACGTAAGCTAGACGTTTTAACATTATCTTGTGCAATTTGTCCTCCAAAAATAGATTTTTCCTCAGTCGAGACATAGTTTTGTTTGCGAACGACATTTTTTTCTGGTTTGTCAAAGTGTTTATGAGTTGTTCAAGTTTGGCTGTCTTTAACTGTTCGTTAAAAGGTAATCTATCCAATCTTGGTGTCATTTTGCATTTTTTACTGTTCGTATATTTACCTTGAAGATAATATTTTCCATTTTACGTTTTGGAATAAACATAAGTCACCATTGAGTCGAATATTTTAGCAAAGTTTGAACATAACTATGGTTGAGTTAGTATATCGATAATGCTAGCTTCTACAGCCATCATTGAATCGTAAATGGAATCATCAAGTTCAAAACCCAGAATAATCATAAATTCGAAGGTGTAAAAGCTCTCACAAACATCTTAATCGGACCACCTACATAACGCAATATCAATCACTAATCTACCGTTGACATGCCCTTTCAAATTCTCACGGCTCACAAACAAACCATCTATTTTGAGTGCTCGGAAAAAAATATGAAACAAAAAATATACAGGATTACGAGAGCTCATAATGAAAACAAACAATTGGGGCATAAGTCATGATACGACGGACGGTGGCGGCCGCAGCTGGGAGGATATTCTCGAGATGTGGAATAAAGTCGCGAGATGATTGAAATATGAATGGAATTAAAATTCACATGTGGTTTGTAACGAAATGCGATCGAAACTTTGAATGGATATTTTATTGATGAGATTACTAGTAGGTATACCAAATCTTATGAAGGTAGATGCGCTTTCAGTGGTGTTCAATATTGTAAACACATGGGATGAATTCGACATTCCGTAGGAAGAAAATGTAATTAATGTTTTAATCAAATAATATTTCCTCTCGGGAGAGGGCACTGGCTCTTGTAACATAGTTTAACTACAAGAGTCAGGGACTACACATAATTTGTAGGCCCTTTCTTATATATTAGAGATTATTATTATTAAATCAAATCATATCATCGTCGTTCAGTTCTGATCTTAATTTAAATGAGATCAGCCTACATCTTCATTTTTTACTTCTCCAACCGCCGTCATCTTAGTTTTCATAACATAACATAACATCACGCCTTGTTTCCCCGAAGGGTTAGGCAGAGGTGTACCTATATAGCACACCCTTAGTTTTCATACCCTTGTTAATCAGCATCCTTGAAAAATCCGTACATCGTTTCTTTGGTCTTCCTGTTTTCTTAAAGCCATCCATCCATTTTCATACTCAGCACAAATCAAATCAACTCTAGAAAAGCCATTGGACAAACATTGTTTATTGTAACTTTGAGAATAGTTCCCTCGGTCACAGCTAATTTAGATTTTACTCTCACGCATATTCCATATGATTTACCAAGAATTTATTATTATCCTGAACGTTTAGCCCTACTTTGACACGTTTTATTGCGGCATGATGATTATCTTTGAAGCCATCAATAACAACTTCGTAGGGTAAAAAAAAAACAGATTGCAATACTAGACTATATGTATAGATGTTTTTTTTTAGAGGCGGAAAACTTTTAATTCAAAAAAACACAGAAAAATGTTTTTAATATCCATGAAATTGGCTTTATATAACAGATAATTTTATGGCATTAATGTTTAAATTATTATAATATCGGTCATGCATGTGGCTCATGGCTGCCACGGCGGGCGCGTACCTACATGGCGTAATCTGGAGATTTTATTTTCGCACACTCTTCGCATTACTCTTAGGAAGTGCCTTTATCTAGTTTACGTTCCTCAACATTGCCTAATATCGTGATTTCATAAGTCGTCATGGCACTTACCTACTTAAGTTAAGTGATGTATTTTCTCCCTAGTATTCATTATTGTTTTAGAAACACGCCTTTGTGTCATTAAAATTACAGTCTTTAATTTCAAAAAGAGTGATTCATTTAAGAAATAAGACCACTAATTTAATTAATTGCTTCCATCACAAAACATTGCTCTGTATTCATAACGTGTTTCATATCCAACAACGAATCGTATAATTACAATCACTCATAAATTATAAACGAAATTACATTCCTATTCATAATTTCTCATAAAACTATTTGTTTTTACTATCAATAATAAAAACAGTGTGAAGAAATTTATTAATTTCTGTTTGTTTTGTTAAATTTTGTAGGAAACACGATTAAAATCACAAAGGAATCGTGTAATATTGTGGCGCTGAAACCGTGTTCGTCTTCGGTACAGCGCGATTTAGCATCGTAAGTAAAATAAACAGAAGCTCCGTCGTTTGTTTGTTTTCGTAATATTTTAATTTTGAACGCGTTTGTTATAAGCGCCTCGTTTTCAATCTTTGAAGTATCACTATCTATATTCAATGTTTGTTTGATTTCAATTATAAGTAGTAGCATTTGATTTTAATTTACGGTTCAATCATGGTGTGTTCAAATTCATTTTTTATTGATTTCATTGGACAGCTTTATCTTTTCTTCAACTGTTTTTTGAGTATTTTTATTTTACATCTGAGTTAAGTCTCAAAATAAAATTACCAACTGTTCTTTTCATCGCGTTTAAATTTAAAAACCAAGTACCTACCTATATTGTTTATTTTTAATAGTAACCTATCCGGCTGGTTTTTTCGGTGAAACTTATTTGAATTTCAGATAAGTTTTCACAAAATTTTAGACATAGTCAGAGTATTTTAGCTAGCCTGCTCCAGCATTTGGGTTTGTTTATAAAACGTATATTGTTCTCATAAGGATCGCGACTCGCGCGCATAAAGCATTGATATCGTTAACACGTGTGTCGTTGCGATACATTGTGGACAAGGCGCCACCAAACGGTATTAAGTGGCGCCTGCGCCTGCAAAAAATGTAGCATGAAGACACTTATTCCTTTTCTCTTTCTTCTATTCCCTTCGTAATTTTTGCTCCATCGTCGACTTTGTCTCTGTCACCTCTGACCTAAACTAGAGCCCAGAGCAAACCTATCTCAAATAAAAAAAAAGAACTTTCTTCGTTAAGAAACTTGGACATAAACTGGAAGCGGTTTTCATAAATAAGTATTTCGGAAACAAAAATCAACACCAGGATTTTATCATATTGCTTAGATATTAATATTTTAATTAATAGGAATCCATTTAATCGTGTAAACGATGTTATAACTACGAAGATTAACATAGTGCTGTCATGATGAGTGATAAGTTACTGATACATTTCTCCTTTCGATAGTGTGGTACAAAAGGAATGAATATACATAACATGGAACACCTCGCTATTGCATGAAATCGACATTTAAATCAACAAAAGGAATGCCGAACTAGTTACTTCTGCCGCATATCATTCCCGTAGATACAAATCACCAATCTTCCTCGTTATTCGAACTATGCGAGCCGGAGTGCCTCATATATCGTCCCAGTCCTGTCCCGTTACCGTCCTGCCATGTTACCGCACCGTCGCCATCTCGTCCCGGTATCGTCCCCGTGACGGTATTCCGGATAAATTAGCCCAATTAGTTCCGATGTCGAAACGGGCGCTGCGTGTGCGCATGTTGTTGCTTTTTTAAAAGATAGGGTTGCTGCGTAACGGTGGTTATTTATTGGCTGAAATTTTTCATTGTGAGTGATGTAATTTAATTGAGGTTTTTATTTGTGTTAGTATGTGGAAGTAGGTGAGTTATATGTAATTAGGGAAAGTATTGCTGGCACAATTACCACCATTCCTTTAAAATTAACCGATTGAGATGAGAAAGGTCTCCCTTTTAAGACCCTAGAACTCCCAGAAGTAAAATATTTCAATAAATACGAACCAAGCAAAATGTGTCTATGAATAATTTATCAAATAATTGAAATTATTGACGGAAGAATCCAAAACTGTTATGTTATGAGTACTAACAATTTCCAAAAGTACAACAATACTAATGAAGAAACATTGCTCTCCAGACTATTTTTCTCATAAACTCACAACACCCCTTCTCGAAGACTCAACAATCAAAACTACACCCTTTTCTTTTCATCTCAAGTTTCAATCTCCCTTAGCAGTACCCCGTAAGTTCTACAAACAATCGTGTGTGGTAACCATCATGTCCTGAAGGTTTGATTTACGCGTCGGTCAGGTCTTCACTTCCCGCCCGGCGTCATAATTTTATTCTGTGGCATCGCATCAATTACTCCAGGCATTGTTTGACGGCTCTTTCATATATTTTGCATGTAAAGTATCGTCTTTATTGGAGGAGTGATCGTTTAGCTAATATGCGTATTGGTTTTGCAGGAGGTTGGCGTAAATATTGATGTTACTTAGCTTGGTGGAATTTTGAAAGAGGTGGAAAGGTCATCAATTAATAAAATACAAATTAGTGACAAGTTGAAACTGATTGGGATCCTCAGGTGAATAGGAACTAGAAACTTTAACATAGATGATATAGAAACTTAGCAAGTTTTTATAAAATGTTCAGGAGCTAGACCACCACCTCTTAAAGCAGTATTATTGTAATCTTACTTGAGTGTGGGAAAGAGATGGAGCTAGACGTCCTGTATAGCTCCATCTCTTTCTCACACTGAAGTAACATTAAAATAATACTGCTTTAAGAGGTGGTGGTTGCCCCCCTGTTCCTTACCTCTTTATTTGTAGGGTTCTGTACCTCATAAGAAAAAACGGAACCCTTATAGGATCACTTCGTTGTCCGTCTGTCTGTCAATACCCTTTTTTTCAGGAACGCATGAAGGTATCAAGTTGAAATTAATATTAAATACGTAGGTCTACGATCCCTTAGAGCTTTAAAAAAAATCAAGCTTCTAAGTCAACGCAATAAAAAAGTACGGCCATTCATGCGACATATTTTGGTACTCGCAAATAAATCAAAACCTATAGGGTACTTCCTGTTGACCAAGAATCATGAAATTTGGCAAGAAGCAGGAAACAAAAATTTGTAGTTTTATCACATAAAAAAAATGCGATTTTCTTACAATTGCAGTTGGAGGATTGACCGTGACGTATATCGATGTATGGGAGAACATGTTTTTAACCTACAATGTCCTAAGTTTGTTTTTGGGATAAATTCATCCCAACTACGGAACCCTTCATTGTGCGTGGTCCGACACGCACTTGGACGTTTTTTTTTAAAGCTACATAGGTGACTAAAATCTATTTGGTTCTCTGACTATACTTATTAACATCTCGATGCTGAAATTCATAATCCCATCAATTCATAATCTCATTATTATCAATGTCATCGAAATGTGTTGTGTAAATTTTGCAACAAAATTCTGAAACAATAATCCTTTTCAACCCAAACTTATTCTTGAGCGAGTACTTAATTAAATGTTCCAAAAGACATTACTTTTCCTGTAGGACGCGTACGATTTATTTGTTTGACATTTAGTCGGATTCCACGGGATAAATAAAAATACGAGAATGAATAACTCCGTGATCGGGTTTCTGAACTTCTCTCTTTTTCATTGATATTTGGAGAACGGTTTGTAGCGGTAATGGTAGCTTAGGATTTGAAATAAGGATAAATATATACATATAGTAGAGAATAGAGATTAATATTGAAATAAAGAAGTATCTAAATAAATTCTCATATTATTAAAGCTAATTGTAGAATTGTAGAATTCTGTGGGAGTGACAGCAACTTATTGCCATTGTCACTGACATAAAGGGTTGCATGGCAGACGTGGTCAGAAATCTCAAACTTTGGAGAGATTAGAAAGGGGAAAGAGGAGGCCTTTGCCCTTGCGCAGCAGTGGGACACAACGTAAGCAAACAAAAAAAATTCTAAACAATCAATCTGCCTCGCCTTTTCCCAACTATGTTGGGGTCAGCTTTCAGTCTAACCGGATGCAGCTGAATACCAGTATTTTACATGGAGCGACTGCCTACCTGACCTTCACAACCCATTAACTGGGTAATACGATATCACCTTGGTAAGACTGGTTGACCTGGTTGTCAGACTTTCGGGCTTCTGACTACCCGTAAGGACTGTCAAAGATCTACGCATGACAGCAGGGACCAACGGCTTAACGTGCTTTCCGAGGCACCACGGAGGAGGCTCGGTATGTAAAGATAGTCACCCATCTACGGACAACCCCGGCAAGCGTAGCTTAACCTGATGGATTGACCCGTGCGGCTGTTATTACTTAGCCACGAGATCCTCCTTCTAAACAGTTATAAAATAATTATTCTAGTTAGGTGTAAGCTTTTTTTTTTAAACTTTGTACATCACACAAGAACGAACGGTCCCATGCAAATCGCTTACAAAACTTGCAATTTATTTTCATCAATCAAGGAGTACAATTTTTGGGAACATATAAATACTTTGCCACACAACAGGGCTGCAATATTTTAAAAGCACAGCTAATGACGTAGTGTGGGATCAGTTAACAGCTAACGAGGCCTGCGACACAAATCACCATTAGCGTTGGTGATGGACCGTGAGCGACTTACGAGCGCTCCGATATTCGGTAACACCTCGGAAATGTCCGCCTTTTGGACTAAAATAAAGGAAGGTTTTTGTAAAACCCTTTATTTGTTTGTATTACATGGGAGTTAAACATAACTGGCGAAATGTGGCTGTACTATAGGTACTTTGCCTAACGCTTCGGGGATTTCAGGAGCGATGTTATGTTATTTGTATAAAATTTCCTTCTTCTATCTATACATATTAAATTATAAGTTAAAGTCGCTTTTCGTGTCTGTCTGTCTGACCGCGTTGTTCTTCAAAACTACGCAACGGATTTTGCTGCGGTTTTCTCCACCATTTAGAGAATTTACTCTGGATTCGTAAGGTTTCTGAGTACATAAATAATAAAACATATAATAATGAAATAACATTGAGATTAAAGGAGAGCCATTGCACGCTAGAGCACTTGGCCAAATAAGTGGGAAGTACCTATTCTGAATTTCTGACAGATTCAATATCGATTTCTCTAGTCTAAAATAACTTCTGGTTACATTACAATTTGTACTTTGATTAAAAATGCTTTTGGCATCAAATACCACCTTTATGCAACGTACTTTCAAGCCTCAGAAAGCACGCTAAGCCGTTGGTCCCGGCTGTCATTCGTAGATCTTTTTCAGTTGTTACGGTCGGTCGTCAGAAGCCCGAAAGTTTGACAACCAGTCTTACCAAGGCGTATCGTACTACCCAGTACCTGGGTTGTGGAGGTCAGATAGGCAGTCGCTCCATGTAAAATACTAGTATTCAGCTGCATCTGATTAGACTGTAAGCCAACCCCAACATTGTTTTTCAAGTCAAGTTGAAAAAGCTTGATGCACTATTCAAAATAAGTCAATCTACCCAGCCTTTTCTGAACTATGTTGGGGTTGGCTTCCAGTCTAACCGGATGCAGCTGAATACTACTTATAATTTTACATGGAGCGATTGCCTATCTGATCTCTGCAACTCACTTACTGGGTAACACGATATCCTTTGGTATTTCAGCCGAGACCAACAGCTTTGTAGTATTCGCCCCACTACGTATTCATACTATTTATTTGCATATTTTGAAATATTATGAAAGTAGGTAAGTAAAGTGAGAGAGGGGCTCGTGGCTAAGTAATAACCGCCTTAAGTGTCGATCGATCAGATTAAGCTACGCTTGCCGCGGTCGGTCCGTGGATGGGTGACCATGTTTTACATACCGAGACCCCTCCGTGCCTCAGAAAGCACGTTAACCACTGGCAACACCATAGGCAATGCTGCCAATTCCTAAGGCGGGGGTGGGATCTTCTTATGGTGAACGCTCTGTAAGAGACTGACTATTGTAACCGTACGTTCAAATACTGCAAATTCTCAATCTGATTAGAATAATTAATGTCGAATCCCTAAAACCGAGGCACAAATCTCTGAAACAGTTACCGACGGAGTCGGCTAGCACTAGGAGCGTCTCTTAAAGTAGAAACTATAGAGGTGTAAGGAACAGACCCTCCGACCAGACGGGTGTTGTGTCCGGTGGGCAACTGCCCGACTGTTGATCGCACGGAAAACTCTGCTTGCGCGATGCAGGATTTTGCGTGACGTCAGTGTGGTGCGTAGTTCGCATGTGGTGATCTAGATGCCGCCACAAAACAAAGTCATTTAGCCAGTTATAACTCGAAACAACAGTAATAATGATCTAATTAATAAAGTGTAATGGTTGATAGGATCAGTTAACAGCCAATGAGGCTCGAGACACAAATCACTGTTGTCTATTAGCGATGGCGTTAGACCGTATTACTAGCTGCCAGAATAGTTACTAGCTAGTCTGACTACATTGTTTTATAAGTTTTATGCAGCTTGTTTGCATTTACTGATACTGTTAGCCTGCATCATCATAACTTCCAGGTCTTTCGATCCAGGGCTAATGTGGACCACTGGTCGTTTGTCTTCTCCCGCTCGTCCTGCCATCATTCAGGACCCTAGCACACCTCCACCGCGAAACCATAGCAGCGAAACCGCAGTAGTTTAGTTCAACTGACTCGCATGACCGCGCTCATAAAAAAACGGTCTACTAATGTTTTCATTGACTCCACACACCTTAAGGGGGAAGCGCCAGGTAGCCCGCAAAATTCAAACTTTCTTATGTTTTTTGCAATTTGTAAGTCAGTATTAAGTTGTATGTTGATTAAAGTATCATTCGCGACCGTAACAAATATGCATTTACAGAATTATAATAATCAAAATCAGTAATACAACTCCATAAGTTTGTATAATCCTGATTGTCAAGATTTCATGAAATAGTCATTCAATAGAATTATCTAGTCTTAAAAAGTTGTATTGATGACTTTAATTATTATAATTATGTAAATACATACTTTTTACGGTCACAAATCATATTTTGATCAACATACAACCTAATACTGACTTGCAAATTGCAAAAAACGTAAGAAAAATTGAATTTCCCGGCTACCTGGCGCTTTCGCCTTGAAGTAAATAGATTTATGGTCTTGTATAAACAGACCCTACTTTAAAACAACCTATGAATTAAATTTTAATAAAAACGGTTGTAGGGCTTGTATACAAAACTGCGATGTGACGTCGCATCGCAAGAATCTGCGAGCTGCGCATTGAATCTTCTCAGTCAGTCAGTCAATCAGCTCGCAGATTCTTGCGATGCGACGTCGCATCGCAGTTTTGTGTACAAGCCCGTAGGTATCCTTCTATTTTTCTTGCTAACGCGTGGCATAATATTTAATATTGTCTGGGGACCCAGTTGATATATTCATTGTATCATAGCATGTTACACTTTACAAAATGTTTTTACACTTGATTTATGTACTTAGATGAGTTTATTTATTTATTATTTATTTTATTTTAATAAGTACAGATACAGACTACAAACTAAGACAATTCAGCACAGATATGACAACATCCAGCATATAAATCTGAAGTCCAATTATTACTGTACACAGCGTTCAACATTTAATTATGCTTCTTTAGTGACAGTTAACGTGGAATAATATGAGATAATGACACTGTAGCATTTACAACTTATATAAAGAATTTCTAAATTCGTTAAAACTGTTCAAAAACAAGTCTACCTTAGGACATATTGCATTATATTGCCTGCACATTCTGGATAACGGATTGTTTTCCGAAACATTATTGTTACTAGTGGGAATACTGAATAATTGTGGAGTGCACACAGATCGAGTTGGTATTTTAAAGTTGAGACAAGAGTTCAATACCTGGGTACTGAATTATGGTAATTTCTATCTACTAAGTACTATTATTACTTCGCCGTCCTGATAAAGGGATTTTTCACATAGAATGAGAAATTTTTTGCCTCTTCAGGATATCAGTTTTATATTTAGTTTCAGGGCAACAGGAAAACACTGAGACATTTTGTAATCTATTAACTGTTACAAATGGACCGTGTGAAAGTTGAGGGGCTTACAATTCTATGCTTGATGTAGAAGATTTCAAGTGTAAAGTACTTAAGCTAACAAATCTTCAGAACATAAATGGCTCCCAAAATAAATTAGGAATCTAACTTGAAGAATGAAAGAAATGAATGATGTTTGTAAAAATATAACAATAGGTAATGCAGAAGCTTGTTACCATACTCATCACACATAACATCTCGCCGTGTCGCCTTGTTATTACCATACTCATTATTGCATAATGCAAAATAATATGTAGACAATCCATGTTTTGAAAAGTTGATTCGATCGGTAGTTTCATTTTGTCTTATTATACATATTCTTTTTACACGACTGCCCAAAAAAAGGAGTGTAAAGTTTTCAGGGCTCATGTATGTTTGTGGGTTTCTTTATTCCACCATAACCTTTAAACGCCTGAATAGATTTGGATGTACTTATGGGGTTTACGTTAGAATCCTTACATCCTCCCAAGTGACACTGGCGATACTTTTTGTTGGAAAAATTCATTATGGCGGCAGTATGGCTTCATTTTCAAATGTGAATTTTTTTTATTTTCATCAATATGTGTATCATATTGAAGGCCTTGATGAGCACATTACAAAACCAAAAAAAACTTGTCGCTAAAATGTATAAAATAAAAATTAAAAACACGACTGCCCTGCCAAAAAACGAACTAAAAAGTAAAAAAACAAGTTGTATTAGTCAATCTATACAAATTGAAAGGTCAATCATTTACTCCCTGATTACACAGATAAATAAAATAGTCATTGCAGTCGCGGAGTATAATCTAAGAGGTCAACAACAACAATGACAATTTTATTCATCTGTGTAATCAGGGAGTAAATGAGTGACCTTTCAATTTGTATATAAAGATTAACTAATACAACTTGTTTTTTACTTTTTAGTTCGTTTTTTGGCAGGGCAGTCGTGTTTTTAAATTTATTTTTTCCTATACGAATCTAAAAGTCGTACCTATTAGCCACTAAATCTCACCTCTCTCATTGTATAACACACCTTGGTGATGCCAGCAACACCGCAGCCAGTCGTCAGCCTCGTCGTCTCAGAATAGAAGTTGGCACCTTCTGTCAGCAATCACAACACTTCGGTACTTTGCCGCCTGAGTACCTGGCATACTTGTGTTGGAGAGTATTAGTGGGAAATGCAGGTGCAGATGATGATGGATCTGTGATAAATGCAGGTACTAATGGTGCGGATAATTGTGATGATCAAGGTGGAACTGAATTTAGGGCTGAAACAGTTAGTGAAAAAGGAAAAAAAGGACTCAAACTTATAGATTTTGATGTTTTTTTTTTATAAAACCGTAAAGTTACAAGTTAGTTATTTTACCCAAAAGAGTTTTTGATCTTGTAGCTGAGCCCAATTTTATTAAAACACAAGTCCTTAAAACAGCCGACTGAGCTCACATAAAGACAGATCTAATAGCCAACCGTCATAACGTTACTGTAATCAAAGATGTAAACTGCAACATTGCAGAATCACGCGCACATTACTGCAGATATAGAAACAAACATGTAAACATTGATAGTATCAAACGGAGGCATATTTGTGCGGCTCCGAGAATAGCGTAGGAATAGCATCGGATTAGTTGCCAGCATCAGTCAATCAGCAGTCACAACAGAGGCGACACCTCGCTTACACAATGCTCTTCCTAGAACACATCTGCTACGTGCACCAACGCCTGGTTTATTCCAGAAACGAAACGTTTATCTGTGTAAATAAGTATTTGTCAATATTCGTATAGCTGTTTTGTTTCAAAAAGAGATTTTTGATGGCTTTTTTGATGAGGATAATTCTGCTATCTGCAGTAAAACCTGCTTTATTTCAACTCTGAATCGTTTTGCTTGATCAGGGAAATATTTTTCATCACCATAATGATAATCTGTTTAAAATAATTTTCATGATCTTCCCCGAAGACATAAGATGTTTAATGCATGGATAATTCCAGCAACGAATCGTTTTTAATAGGGTTATATTAGTCGTCGTCAAGCTAATTTGTTTCTTCAAGTTGAATTAAACGATCTTCATAAATATATAATATTTCATTAACGCCTGGTTTATAAGAGCAACGCTCATTTTAACTAACTTGAACAAACTGAGATTGGTTATATATTTCGTCATCGAGATTCTGGATTTGTTTCTATGAAGTTTTTTCCGTTGCGGTTGCCCCTAATGCTTAAAAAAATTGTAATGTGTGTTCTAAATTATGAAGCTTACGGTTCATTATCGTCACACAAGACTATTTATTTGAACGGTCAAATCGGAATGTGGTATAATTGAATGAAGGCATAAAACTCGCTAATGTAAGATCTTACACCTTCGTCGCTTTCCTAGTAGATTCTGTTCTGAATTTTGGATGATATCTCTGTTACTACGAATTTGCTTCTGAACGTAATAAAACGTCTGTATCGTGTGTGAGAAGTAAAATCAGCGATGATCGTATATTGAACAACATCAATGTGAATGTCAAAGTATTTAAAGAGAATAGGTAATCAAATTAAGACAGATGGCCATCTAGATTACATTGATTAACCAAGAAGATACATTGTCCTGTCAGAATAGCAAAAACAGAAAAACGTAGGTATATAATGTATTGTTTATCGAACAGTTTTAAACGAACGATTGCATTAGTCACGTGCCAAACTTACAATATTTTTAGTTTGCAAACTAATATTGCCTATTAATAATTACCAAGAAATAAATGAAATTGGGACCAATTAAAATTAAAAGTAAGTAATCGAATGAAAGAAACGAGCAAAAACAGAGAATAATTTTTATCAAGTTGATGAAACTCAAGATATAGATGAAGTAAATGAATATAGTTGAATTAACCGCCTATTTTAGCACTATCACGGTCTAAGTGCATTAATACATACATACATTTTAAGAATCCACCGAAGTGACGTCCGTCGATCGGCTTGTTAATGAGGCTCGCAAGCTATGTTGACACCACTCCGTGATCAAAGTGCTCACTCACTTGCTTGCTAATTCGTTAGTGCTTCCTCTGAGCATTGTCTATTTGTAAGCAAAACGGATTTCAACCCGCCAGCCCAATGATTCACTGAATCGTTTTTCTTTGAGTCTCTTTTAGCATAAACAATGTTGCCAGTTATTTGTTTATTAATCTTTTGATGGGGTTTGTGAAATATGTTTGGGTTTTTTTGCACAAAATCGGAAGCTATAGATTTAACACCTCCTACTATTTTGCTGATCAGATACCCTTCTGATACTTTATAATCTGACCATAGATTTCTGTTAAAATGTTCTCGTCGACTTCCTATCTTTATCTATTTGTGAAGTTCAATATTTTCCGAAGCCCTTCGTTGCCCACATTTTCATAAACAAACCACCACGGCGTTTTAGATACACAGTAAACATAAATAGATAGAATGTTATGACAGGTGGACTTGTAATACGCTCCTTAATCATATTTTTCCTCAAGAAGACACTTAGCATATGAAGACTTAAAATAGGTATTTGCCCTTCATTATGTTGGAGTCAGTCAGTTGGCAAGTCATCCAGCTCGGTAGACACAATTTTGAGAAAGAAGCTGACAGAAGGATCCGGTTGGGTTGGGCAGCGTTTGGAAAACTTCGCCAAGTCTTCTCGTCGCCTATCCCGCAGTGTTTGAAGACTAAGGTCTTCAACCAGTGCGTCCTGCCCGTCAAGACATACGGTGCCGAAACGTGGACACTGACAGTCGGGCTGGTCCACAAATTCAAGGTCGCTCAGCGCGCTATGGAGCGGGCTATGCTCGGAGTCTCTTTGAAGGATAAAATCAGGAATGAAATTAACCGGAAAAGAACTGGAGTTACCGACCTAGCTTGCATAGTAAGCAAACTAAAGTGGCAGAGGGCTGGCCTTGTTTGTCGAAGGACCGATGGCCGGTGGAGCAGACGAGTCCTGGAGTGGAGACCGCGTATCGGTAAGCATAGTGTGGGACGTCCCTCAGCCAGATGGACTGACGACGTTAGAAGGTGGCTGGGACAGACTGGATGCGGAAGGCGGAGGACAGGGTGATGTGGCGCAGCCTGGGAGAGGCCTATGTCCAGCAGTGGACTGCCATAGGCTGAGTTGATTGATTGATGTATTGCTGCGGTATAAGTACAATGGTAGGTACAGTTAAGCACACATCCAAGATAAGAATTTGACTTGGGCGTTAACTTCGTACCAGCAATTTTTGTAGTTGTGATAGTATCTATGCACTACAAACCAGCTCTCTTAGATTAAGAATTAAGATGACATTGTAGCATCAAGAAATATAAAGATCAATAGCATATAATACGGAAATGACAAAGATAGATTACGTGACAGTACTTGATCAAATGACCACATAACAGGGTGATCTAATTTATTATAGCATGGAAACAATGTTCCAAATTACTCATATGATACCGCAATGCTCATCATATCGGTATATGATAATACCGCGTTTGTTAGCGGTATGAGCGGCAATTTGTAGCGGGCTGGGGGCGCGTAAATCAAACGTGTCTCCCGACTGCGCCTGCGCTGCAACACGTGTTGCCACGGAGTAGGGCTGTCCTCTGTTACTTCAGTGTTTCATTTAAATAATACATATTAAGTATTATGTTATTGAATAAAAATTGAATTTACATGAGTATCTAGAACACGCTCAAGGTGTGGAAATCAAATCAAATCTTTTTATTGTGGGCATAGGTTATACAGACAGATGTTAGGTAAATTACAGTTCCATTATGTCCCGCCTAAGGCGCCTTCAAATTTGCCGCGAAGTGCCGCCCGGCGGCAGCACGGCTGCAGCGCGGCTGCAGCGCTTCTTTGTTAATCCATATAAATAAAAACCGCGCGACTGCAGCGCTACACCTGCGCTGCGGCAGCGCATCAGTTCATTGATCGACTAGTGACGATGCGCACTGAACGAAAATCAGGTTGAAGAATTTATCGATGCGGTTGAGAGTCGTCCAGCGATATGGGTAACTAGTAATTGGTAATTCTGAAATTTTTGATCACAGTAGCCTTTTACTTTATGAAATTCAGTTCGTTGACTTATACAATAAAACAGCAACATTTTCTTAGGTTTCTTTTTTTTTTCTTTTTTCAAAATCTTTTTCGTTTTCTTAGTAACACTAACAGCAGTGTTTCGTAGTCAAAGTCCATCGTGAAACTAAATGTACAACACTGTGATGCTCGAACCTAGTGGTTGCAGCGCGGCAGCAGCGCGGCAGCAGCGCGGTGGCAGCGCTGCTGCCGCGCTGCCACCGCACGGCACTTTGCGGCTAATTTGAAGGCGCCCTTATAGGCATACAATAATTATATCAACATGCGGTATAAAAAATTGCATAGGTAACTTATAAAGCAAATATTATTATATTATATTATTTTGTAAGATTTGTCGTCATCGACAGATTGTAGTAAGTACTAATTGTTAAGAAAATCCTATCCTATCCTATCTCAAATAAAAAAAATAATAAAAAAAAATCTTGGATCGTGTAGTAAGCTTTGTCAATTAAAAAATTACGCAATTTATATTTAAATAGAGGGAGTTCCTTGGAAAAGGATTGCTTCAGATTTCTACGGTGCAGGATCTCGTTTAACCATGAACTACGAATATATGAGAAAATCATACCGTGGTTAAATATTAGTCATACTATTAGGCTGACTGTTTTGAGCATGCAGAAAAGCTCCCAGCAGGCCATCAACTGCTCACCTGGAAAACTCTAAACCGACTACAAATCCAGGTGGACAGCTGCAGGTCAGATGGCCCAAAGTGCAACTGTGGAGGCACATCATATCTTAAATAATGTCCCACCTAATGCTCTGCTCTTCGTGCAACTCCACCTGCACTTTGAGAGACCTGACCAAAGCCACTGCTAACGCTGTTGATGTAGCCGAGTTCGAGTCCAAGCTCATTTAAAAACAAAAATATTGGAATGACACGATGAACAAGAATCAGCAGTGTGGAAGCGGGGCTGACTGCCTTAGGTGTTCCGAATGTACTATCGAGGAAACATATCTGACCAATTTGAAAACAAAATCCCGTGCACAAAATGACCACATCTGTTAGCAAGCGTTACTATAGCGGCCAAGCGCTGTAAGCAAGAATAGTCCTTACAGTGTATAGACGTTCGTTTCTCCCATGGTACATACATTTAAGTATCTCGTTGAAGCTATTTTATGCAATTTCTATCGATATATTTCTAGTAAATGTAGTAATATGCTTGAGGGTTCGCAGTTCAAATGGAGTCAATAAAATTGGTTGACCTTTAAATGTTTCTCAAGATACTCGGAATCACAAATGCTAACGATTAGTCTATCCTATATACAAATAAATAAAATTGAAGTGTCTGTTTGTAATGTCAAAATAACAACTTTTTAATAAATACATAAGAAAGTATGTACGGTACTTATATATCAAAATAGCAATTTTAAAAATTTTTGTCTGTCTGTTTGTTCCGGTTAATCTCCGAAACGGCTGCACCGATTTTGACGAGACTTTACAGTGAAAGTCCCGTTAAAATCGGTGCAGCTATCTGCCAGTGCAGATAGCTGATGTTACGGGGAGTAACTTAGGACACTTTTATTTTAGTAAAATTAATAGAGTTCCGCGCAAAAAAATTAAAACCCATGAAATTATGAACGAAAAGTCGGATTTGAAAAATTCTTTTTGCATTTGGTAGCCCAATTCTCGAGGATAGTTAAAGGCTATTTAACATCACGCTACAACCCTTAGGAGCCGAGCAAAAAGAAAAAAGTCAGAAAGAACACTAAGCGAAAACGAAGTGATAGCGCGGGCAGGCGATGCAACGCGACGGGGTCGGGGGACGAGGGAGTTTTATTAAAATGTGGCTGTTATTTTAGTATATTGTGTATCTTACGACTTCCACGCAAACGAAGTCGCAGGGCACATTTAGTAGGTAATAAAAGTGTAGATAGTGGTGATATTTTTTTCGTACAATTCGTCAATTACTGCTAATTGAAAAACAAATAGCTACGCATATCGCAAATGACCGCAGGTGGTTATGTCATGAGAACACAGCAGTATTATTTTAATATTACTTCAGTGTGAGAAAGAGATGAAGCTATACAGGACGTCTAGCTCCATCTCTTTCCCACACTGCAGTAACATTAAAATAATACTGCTTTAAGAGGTGGTGGTCTAGCTCCTGCACCCTAATTACGTGTCACACTTATGATCACTAAAGCTTATAAAATATTAATGGAAGCTGGGATATGAGTATTTCTACAAGCCATGAATGATGTTTTTTTTTAATAGATACCTTTGTGAGGATGCCGTGGAGTAAGGAGTTTTGTTGTGTTGACTCTTGGCTTGTGGTGACGGGTCATTCAACATTAAGAGTTAAACTGAATCTATGAAAGACACGTTTACAGTACCTACTAACTGTTCAATACAATGTGAACATATATTTTGATATTCTAAATTATTATAAATTAATTTCATTAATTGCATTAATTTATAATAATTTAGAATCAAATTTAATATTTTAGTTTTTTTTATTAGTGCAACATTAATGTGCCTAAAACATATTTATGTGGTGTGGCAACACACTTTTTTCCGTTGTTCGCTTCCGTGATACGTTGAGTGTAACGCCATTGTTTTTTTTTTCTATAAAAAATAGTAAAATCAATATTTTACTTTTTCTCTTTCTTTGATTTGCAACACTAATAATAAATGGATAAGTGATGTTCAGCGCAAATTATGTCGGTAATGAAAGCGAGTCTTGTGCTATTATGATAGTTAAGTACCTAATGTTTTTTTCTGCTGAGCAAGAGGTCTTACAAACTGTTCACCTAAAATGTTTAGTCATGAAGTGTTTAAATGTTTAGTCATTTTACTGAAGTGTTTTTATGTTTTAAAATTAATTAATTCATTGATAAGGCGATTAGCGACAGTTCAAGGTTTTCTTTTCTCAAACCAGTAACAAATCCGGACTTATACAGTTCTATTTTTAAGCTCGCACTTTTTATTTTTATATAAAAATCAATACTAGGTATACATAATAGGTAAGTGGTTTCGGCGGAGCGATTATGAACCGTTTGAAAAATCATTAGAATTATATAAGTCTATAAGTTATTTCATGAGAATTTTCTTGTAGCAGCCCTACAAGGTGTAACCGATGCGACGGCGCGGGCGCACAGTAGATTTATAGCGCTCAATCAATGCGGATTTATTGCTGAGGAAGCGACCAGCACTCGCCTTTTGTTGTGCCGTATATATAGAACTAACTTCGATGTAATTGGCTCTATAATTTACCTTAATTACCACCGAACGATTGTTCATTTGCATGTGATGTCATTATTATTGCATACTGACTGTGACAACGGTTCGATATTACGTGCAAAAGGTCTCAGTTTTTGCTACTAAAATGTAGGACCCAATTATTCTGCGGATGTAGTTTAGAATTAAAGGTGCCTTATACAGATGATTTCTTATGAATGTGTGTGAAATTCTTATGAATTCTACTGAAACCACCACAATGTACTATCCTAAAGCATAATTTCTGTATCTAGCTCAGCGTTCTTTAATTTACCAAAATTAAATAGTTTCTTCTTTTATTTTACATGTTTGTTTTTTTATTTGAGATAGGTTTGCTCTTGACTCTAGTCTAGGTCAGAGATGACAGAGACAAAGTCGACGATGGAGCGAGCTTACCCAGAAGAAGCCTGTTAACTCTCACTTTGAAGAGATCGGGGTTGTATACGTTCGGAAACACAGACGCAGGCAGAGAGTTCCACTCCTTTGCTGCGCGCATCACAAAGACATTTGGAAACGCTTAGTGCGAATTGGTGGAATAGCAACTAGGTAGGGATGGTAACCTGCAGTGCGTCTAGATGTCCGATGGTAGAAGGGGGCAGGCGGAATGAGGTCGTGGAGTTCTCGAGCACACTCACCGAAGTACAATCTGTAGAAGACCGTCAAGCAGGCAACCTTGCGGCGATGAGCCAAGCTGTGAAGCTCACCAGTCTTACGTCGCCAATGAGCCTCTTAGCTCTGCCTTCCACCGAATCAAGCGCGGCAAGTTGGTATTTAGCTGAGCCATCCTAAAGGTGGCTGCAATACTCCATGCATGATCGGACTTATTAAAGAACTACTACTACTACTTGTTACTTGTTGTGTTGTTGTTGTTGTCGTGTTGTTATTGTTGTGTTGTTGTCTTGTGTTGTTGTTGTTGTGTTGTTGTCTTGTTTACAAATAAGACTCAATCTTTTTTGTTTAGGTACGTTTTTTGTTTATAAAGAATTATTTTCACGGTACGATTTTATATGAGTATCAATGTGACATTCTATTGTTTTAAACACTCTTAAGTAAGCTACCAATCCGCACTGCGCCTGCGTGCTGGATTATGGCCCACTCCCTCTCACAGAGAGGAGCCTTGTGTCCCAGTAGTGGGAAAATTATAAGCTGATTATGTAAGTAATTAGGCCTAGGCCTCGATTCCAACTGGGAAGGTCGCCACCATGGATCTTCTATGAGAAAATTCATGGTCAGCTTTGGATGATTATGAGCTGATAAGTAAGGCCTCGACGAAGTAAGACAAACTTCGTGACAAACACAATGCGATTTCGATCGATTCAAGATTGAGGCATGACTTTATTGAATTTGATTGTTCGATATAGCATTGATTTGATTCTCGTCGAGCCTATTTGTTAATTAACAAAGTTGACGTCATACCATGAGATATTTAACCATAATAATAGCTTTTGAAATTATAATGAGGTAATGCTAGTAGTTATTAAAATCCAAGATAAGATTTTAGTACAGTAGGTATTTCCATATTGGTAAATGTCACGATCATACATACCTAGATAGTTTTAACATCACATCATAACATCACGCCTTGTCTCCCCGAAGGGTTGGGCAGAGGTGTACTTATAGTACACCCACATTTCGCCAGTTATGTTTAAGTCCCATGTAATAGGGGGCGAGCCTATTGCCATAAACCGGGCACAAATCCAGACTCCGGGCTGCTACTGAGCAATTCCAGATAGAAAAACCCAATAACACTTTGCACGACCTGGGAATCGATCCCAAGACATCGTGGTCAGCAGTAGCGCTTGTGACCACTAGACCAACGAGACAGTCAAAAAAGTCAGCAGTCGGCAGTCTAAATTTTTTGGCATACATATAAATTATAGCTACTAATCTATTGTATGATTACAAAGAAATCTTAAAAATTAAATATGTGAAGTGTAAACGTTTAAAAATTGAAGTAACATAAAATTTAACAACATAGGCATCGACAATCTCATAGGTACCTAATAGATTGAACGATCTAAAAAAAATATTAATGAAAAATGTTAAAATTTTACAATGGTACATTAGAATTATATTTAAAGAAAGATAGGTCAATGTCACTTGCAAAAACATGAGAGCACCAACACATTATGGCTATAAAAATTTATTTTTAGATAAAAGACTGTGTTGAGAAGGCATTTAAAACTCAAATAGTGAATTTTAGTATTATGTCATCCATATAATGGCAATAAATTGTAGGTCCAAAAATATGCACTAAGATATTTATTATATTATCACAACACTAGTATGTTTGAGGACATACCTAGGTCTCAAATCTCAACCCTCCAATTCTGCTGAAGTTAAATTAGGAACCAACGATCGTTGCCATGGTAAAAAATAAGCATATGTACTGTGGTTCGTCAGGAGAGGTATATACCTCTCTCTTCAGCTTGGACTCACAGTTTACAGTAAGTGAATATCGAATTAACCACCACAGCATACCACAAACCACAACACAGGACAGGTGCAATGAAGACACAAGACTCCTAAATGAATACTAAATATTTATTTATCATCGTTCATCACACAAATATCACCGACTCTGCTCTGATTGCCAGGGCACGCATCTCCTGTGAATACATTTCCTGGTCCTGTGGCTGAAGTACCATTTTGAGTTGGCTCGGTGCCCTCGTCGGTCATCGCACCAGTTCCTCGATTATTGTTAGGAATGACTCTTCGACTGGGAACTGTCACCTCATCTATCACACCGGTATCTTCATCGCCATAGTCCACGTAACACACACAGTCCTCACCAACACATTGAGCCTCATCATCATAAGGTATGTAAGGGAAACTCGAGTCAACTCTCGGGATTGCAGGAACCCCCACTACATAGGACACTGACGCGACCAACACGAACAACACTACCACATTCATCCCGGACCACAGAGCAACAATGAATGATGACTATATTTCTATTAACCATACATAAGTACGAAGTTTCCGACTTCGTCATTTACATTAAGGCCTTGGACGAGGTTAAGGCGATGAAGGTTCTGTACCTATTTAAGAGTTAAGCGTTGAGTAACTTTGTTGAACCACGTTATTAAATCGTCGAAGTTGTAATCGAAAACCTGTTAGTGAAACAATCTTGTCTTATTAAAAAAGCATTACGCATCTTCTTCAAACGAAATAATTTGTTTGTATTAAAAATTGCTTTTGTGCTGGCCTGACATTTTGTTGCCAGATTTATTTGTACTTATTTATTTTGAGCTGGCTTAATTTGATTGATTGAGTTTTATTTAAATTTGAAATGTAAGTGTACAAATTAATCGTTTCCATTATTCAACTGAAGATCCGTAGGACTTTTTAAGTTTTGACGGAACCCCAAATAGTTACGGGGGCAGGGGGCGAACGTTGCAAGGTTTAATTCGTCGAAATATTTGATTATTCTCCAAATCAAGCTAACAAGATCTGTAACTAGGACAATTTATTGATAGGATAGGCTTTTAGGATAGGCTTATGTCTGATCGTCTGTTCCATATGTTTTCTCTAGAAAAACCATATTTGAAAGACGATTCTGGTGGTGAGGTTTGAAGCTATTCACCAATTTTATTCTATAATAGTTACCTAACTACCTATTAACAAAAAAAAAAAAACTTTACATGGTTAATATGAACCATGGCGTTAATGGCATGATATCCATGGTAATTCATTTGTGCCAGCATTTTCCCAAACAGTCAATCTAAAAACAAACTTCTTCAAATTGGTCCCTAATTCCTACATTTGGTTAGTGTGGCGAATTCGGACATATCCGGCGGGTATTGTATTATCATTATTTGAAAGTTGTTAACCTTGGCGGTTGCTGTCTTTGTCGTTTGACATAGGTAGGTACTTATGTATCTCGTTCATGCAATGAAGCATTATCTGTCATTTTATATAGCGCTGAGTTCTTATAATTTTATAATGAGACACGAGCGGTACCTTTTCTTTAGATGAGAATGTCATTACAATCAAATCAATTTAATAATCCATTCTGATTGATATGGTAAGAAACATCGTAATGAATTTCAAGTGCAGACGTCTTAATTCTATTATGTAATCTTATGTCGCGTCATTAGAAAATAGGTACAGTCACGAGCATAAATACCTTTTAGTTAGGTACGCAAAATCCAAGTGCTTTCCTCGTAAAATAAAAATTGCAACTTAGAGAAAAGACCTTTTTAATTTTATTATATACACACATCAAAAGTGTCAAGGGATCAAAGTAAAGGGTAAATAAAAATGTCTATTTAGATTAATTAAATAAAATGTTTTCGTATGTGTAGATCGCCGAAGGACTCTCTGCTTTTGCATTAACAAAGACTTTTCGCGATTTTTGCTTATGCTGGATTTTTCACCTTAGTTAATCCTGATATGAATGAATGAATGAATGAAATGCACAGATCCCAGCGTGGTTTAACCAGACTCGATTACTCGAATGAACCCAAAGATTCACACTAGCCCCTGTAGCTTCATGTTTCATGGGGCTACATAGGCCATTGCATATCAAGGAGTAGACCGGGGGGCGCGGTAATGGTCGGGAAGACGTGCCCTTAGGATATGGAAGGATTATTAGAGTCTACCGAGTATGCACTTCACCTTAGTTAATCCTGATAAAAGATTAAAATAAAAGGTTTTAAAGGTTATTAAACGTAAAATAAACAATTAATAGTCTGTATTTTCGCCGTTAACGAGTATAACACATTCGCAGCGATTTGGCATACTCAATATGAGTTTATCCAAATCACGTTGCGGAATGGCCGCCCACTTCCGTTGTGACAGGTGAAAAAGATTTTCTGGTGTGTGTACGGCATCCATATTTGGCTGAGCTCTTCTTTGAAGCATATCCCATGCGTGCTCAATGCGATTCAAGTCTGGCGATTGAGCTGGCCATGGTAGGACGTTATATTCGCTGCGGCAAGTGTATTTGCAACGACTCTGGCAGTGTGTAGACGTGTATTATCATGCATAAGCAGAAATGAAGCACTAAATTGGGTCCACAAAGGAACGACAACATCTGATACAATCGTTTCAGCGTAAATCTATGCATTGAGATTGCCTCTGATCCAAATCAGTTCGTTTCTTTTGCCTATCCAAATGCGCCCATATCATGATTGTTCCACCACTGTATGCATGGACTTCCTGGCATGATTTTAAACGTTCTTGGCGTCCAGGGGTACTCCAATACCATGTACGTCTAGTAGCTGGCTTCATATCAAAGCGAGATTCGTAAGAAAAACACACAAAACGCCACTCTTCTTCTGCTCAACCTCTGTGTTCACGAGCCCATTGTAAACGGACTCTGCGATTACGGGGTTCAATAGGTGGAACACGTAGCGGGCTTCGGGAACGGAGATTGACTTTATGCAAGCATTTTTTTAAGGTTCGATAGCTTATTAACATCCCTGAATAGCTATGAAGCCTCGTAACCAACATCATCGCGGTCATTTTACGATTTCGTCGAGCAGTAGTTTGTATGTAACGATCTTGTCTGCGTGTGGTGATGCGAGCTCGTCCTCCATGTCGCTCTGCCACGCTGCCAGTGATGCGGTAACGTGTCCAAAGTCGACTTATAACACTGCGGAGTGCCCAGACCATTGCCACAGCACGTTGCCGAGAACCAGAGTTTCCAACATTCCGAGCTCTGATTATTTCATCTCAGATCAAATGACGTCTTCTCTCCATGATAGCGTTCTTTTGTAATGATTCCACTCAGAAGTATGGCTGAAATTTTACTGAATTTGCCTCAAACCCGTTGCAGGATATAATTATAGGAATACGACTTGACAGAACATTTTCATCTTTTGATCGAAATTCAAAAACTATTCCCGTTTAAAACGACGTCATTTACTAAAAAGTATCCATAGGAGTTACAAAAATATAATTAAAAATCCAAATTTTTAGTAACTAGCAAAAACGTGCTTGATCCCTAGAAACTTTTGGTGTTTGTAGTATGGCTTTAATAATACTATGTTCCATGTTCACTGTAAATTATCTATGAATACTTTAGAAGTAGGTAGATAGTTTTGAGTACTTAATTATTAATACTTTTTATTACTTTAGGTGAATCCGCAATGGTAGCCCGCGAAATTCAAAATTTTCTTACGTTTTTTGCAATTGACAGGTCATTGTTAGGTTGTAAGTTGATCAAAATATGATTCGCGACTATAACAAATATGTATTCATATTTTTATAACGATAAGAATCATGAGTACATCGCTCTAAGTTAGATCTGTTCCAAAATTCGGAAAATTCGGAAATCGTGACATTTTTGAACACTTAATACATAGTTGCTACATGGCAAAAAAAAAAATTGGTATTCAACTCCGAATAGACTGGGAGCCGACCCCAATATAGTTAGGAAAAGGCTAGGTTGATGATGATGATGAAACATATACACATGGTGTAACATAAATAACGCACAACCTCTTAAGGGGTCATTGTACAACGGCGTTATGAACAACTTTTACTATGGGAAAAAAATCAGCTGTTCCGGAGTTATGCGAACATAAATGTATCTGAACAGCTGATTTTTTTTTCGCTATTTCAGGTTTGGTCCCATAGTAAAAGTTGTTCATAATGATGAGTACAATGACCCCTTAAGAGGTTGTGCGCTATTTATGTTCCACCTTGTATACCTATATAAAATCTGTATCTGAAAACAATATTCCAAGCCATTATGCACACACATTAGTCTCTATCTGCTATAAGTAGTTATCTTCAAAGCACACGCGCTCAGTCTTGGCAAGTGCATCGAATATTACTGCAACTGGGGTGGAACAAACGTTCCACCTTGTGCTGGCTGTCCATGCCATCAATATTTATTGTCCAACAAACCATCGGCCCACATTTAATCGATTCGTCTAATTATACACACCGATTGAATGGGTCTACGGTATTTGTGATTTACGGCTGGTCGTCCATATTGTCATTATTTTATTGCGCTGAAATGGGGCATAGAGCTGAAGGTTTTTGGTCTGTGCAACGCACTTACGGCTTAGGTAAGCGATACCGGGAAGCGTGCAGTTGTTTGTACATTGGGTAAGAAGAGTTTTATGGAAAAGTAACAAAAAATTAGTCTTTATAGTTACCGGCACGAGTCGTGAGCACAAACTCCATTTTTGAACCTTACGAATCTTATTTCCTAGTACGGCAATAAAATTCATACACGGGCAGGAGCAATGAGGTTAATATAAGATTAAGCTTATTTACGTACAGGTAGAAAACAGAATACAAGAGCCCACTGAAGACGGCAACAACAGTTCGTGTGGAATTTGTGCTCACGATTCGTGCCGGCAACTATACCTGTGTGTCTATACCGGTGTGTAGCTATTTTTCTATCTTTGGGCACACATTTCCTACTAGTCTAACACTTCACACAAGATAAATACTCACTCACACATCGTCACACAACAATTCAATAACTTCTTCAGAATTATAGGTAGATATTTTTATTTTTATTTTATTTTTTATTGTTATTACTTTGTCTTTGTGGCTTGTGGCTAAGTAATAATAGCCGCATGGGTCGATCCATCAGGTTAAGCTACACTTGCCGGGGTTGTCCGTAGATGGGTGACCATCTTTACATACCGAGACTCCTCCGTGCCTCGGAAAGCACGTTAAGCCTTGGTCCTGGCTGTCATTCGTAGATCTTTGACAGTCGTTACGGGTCGTCAGAAGTCCGAGTCTGATAACCAGTCTTACCAAGGAGTATCATATTACCCAGTACCTGGGTTGTGGAAAAAATACTGGTATTTAACTGCATCCGGTTAGACTGGAAGCCGACCCCAACATAGTTGGGAAAAGGCTAGAAAGATTGACTTTGTTTAACTCTTACTTAGTTTTTATTTTTGTTATGTAAAAGCTAATTCTAGCCGTGGTGGACCTGTAACACAGGTTTTTCCCAAAAACCTGTATCAGGCACCAGTCTCTCACAAAGGTGGAATACAGCTGTGACCTTTTTTGTGCACATTAACTAACGAAGAGAGAATAAACGATAAATAAATGAATGAATAATATTATATGAGATATTTAGAACAGGATGTTCTCTAAATTTCGCTGATCTATCGTTCTAGCATTTGAGCAAATGGGGATTTGACGGTCGCTGAAAATGAAGATTTCAGATCAAATTGTTTGAAAGTCATCGCTGGTATGATTGATCGCCATCAAACTCCTAAAAAAATGTAATAGACGTCAGCCTAGTGATGACTTTGTTTCACATAAATTGCTAAACACTTCCCACAAGGCCGCAATAACAACTCAATTTTATTATCTTCACATTATTGAGACTCATTGTCAAATATGACAACAAACTGAAGAAATATGAGCAAAAAATTTTTAATGCAACTTATCTTGTTGATTTACTCGCAAACGCCACATTAGCGCTCGTGGCACCACACAAATAACTCATAAAGTGACAATTATGCGTTTTTCAACGCGTATGCGAAAAATTTATCGTTTCCGATTACATGCACCGGGACCTCGCTCGGTTATTATGATTCCAATAAAAATTTCTCACGTTATTATTAAATATATTGTTGCCTGATTGTTTAATTTGGTAAAAGTCAGAGATTGAAACCAGTCTTCTTTGATAGATTTAGGGATTCTAGATACCATAATGTTACCTTCTTCAATCGATTATTTTAAATTATATAAATCCATTACCGTATGAATCGGTTTAAAAATAGTGCATAAGTGAAACAAAAATAAAACTCGATAGCTCACTAAAATAAAACTAAGATCATTGTCGTTTCTACGTAAGTATAGTTTTCATCACCCGTCTTATTTATAATCCCCGTCTTGACACCGCGCGATGAAATTATTGCCGCCATTTTGGACGCGTTTTGAGTTTTCCCGCCATTATAGCAATTAGTTGAGTGAGATGTCCGCGCTCGGGTGGACGCTTTACGGTTTTTATGGGATTGTTTCTTATTTATTTTTTTCTAAAGTGTTTGCTTTTATGTGTCCAAATGTGGTTGTGATTAAAGTGTGTGTGAGCCTGTAATGTTAGTTTTCAGTGCCTTGAAATTTAAGTAGAGTATGCCCGAGGTACGGTGTTATATTTTTGTATTTTGTATTGTTCAAACAAATTAACCGTTGTTATTTAACATATAGAGTAATTAAGGTTGAAATTAGATAACAAAAATAATCCCAATAGCAATGTCAAAAGGTGAAAGATGGGTGCTATGCCGTGGCGTGAAAATTACAACTTCCTGTAACACTTCCTGTACAGAAACATTATAATTAAAGTAGAAGATATTAATCAAAGTTCATAGTAACCCAATGATTAATGCGCGGAATGCCGAGCAAGAAGTATTAGTGACTGCGCTACTGACGTGAACCCACTCTTATCGTAATGAACATTGCAGAGGTCAACAGGACTACTAGTACCTAATGTCCAGTCCACATAGCTTAATAATCATGGGTCGCGGGATGTTCGAAAGAGTTACCGTGGCCCCGGCACAGGTAACTCAAGGTACACGGGTGGGTTTTAGTCAGTAAAAGTCTGACACGCTCTCCCGCTCCGCCCAGAGCGGGAGAAGTCATTTGATGATTTCCCATCCAAAAAATAAAAATAAAGAAAAATCATGAAAAACAAAACTAGTTACTGTTAATAAAGAAATTGCGGTTTTCCGATAATCTTCTCTTCTTTCATTCACATAGGTAAAACTACAGGCTAATTATATTATATGTAATATTCATTATCAAATTATCACTTAACAGTTTTTGTTTTAAACCGGAATATAAACGGCGAATACATTTCCTACTACACTCGTTACAGTATTATAAATAAAATGATTTATGATTGAAACTGAAAAAAAAGTTCTTATTTGTTTTGAGCATAATGTTTTCTACCGATGAAAAGCATATTTTATTACCGTTAGTTGAGATAAACACGTTGGTGGTAGGTTAGTTACGGTACGATACTCATATCTATCGATGACTGAACGTTTCAAGATATCATCAAAGATACTTAAAACCACGGATATCCGGATAGTACCATAATATAGGAGAAAATACGTTTATGTGCGGTAAACATGACGCAAAGAAAGAACACAAACACAAAAGAACAAGTTGGGGGAAAACATGCGTCACATCCGTGCAAAACGACCATCGCTCAATATACCACGTGTAACAGGAGGATTGACATTCCTTTAAACCACGTAAAGAGAATCATGTTCTTTGCCCGTATACAAGAAATCAATCAAATCCAATGAATACTTTAGCCGCAGGATTTTATTTTTCAATTTTTTATTTTACAACATGATGTAGATCTGAGTCCGTAATAATAGGTAAACACTGCCGCCGCCGCGCCCCGCACCCCGCACCGCACCGTTGGTCAGTGACTTTGCGTAGATAAAGCGTGTTTACTTTTTATGCAGTTGATTCTACTATTTATTTTGTTTGAAAACTGCAATTTTTTAATTTTCCATTAACTACTATTATTCGTGTTTTAAAATGTTTCAATGGATTAGTACTGTGCTCGTTTTCATTTAATGTCGTACATCCAGAAACACGTTGTATAATATTTTTATAGGGTAAGGAAAAATTAGGAAATCAGATAAGAACATTATGAGTTTATGAGAGAGTGATTTGGGATTTGAATGAGTTTGGTATTTAAAAAACTACAACTAAAGCTAGAGATTGTGCGCTTTTATAATTACTAACGTGACGGTATTGTCGTGGAGGTCCACGTCATGGAATTACGTGCACGTTCTAACCTCCTCGCTTGTGCTCGTTCCTTACCTAGTTGCTATTCCACCAATTCGCACTAAGCGTTTCCAAATGTCTTTTGTGATGCGCACAGCAAAGGAGTGGAACTCTCTGCCTGCGTCTGTGTTTCCGAACGTATACAACCCCAATCTCTTCAAAGTGAGAGTGAACAGGCTTCTTCTGGATAACCTCGCTCCATCGTCGACTTTGTCTCTGTCATCTCTGACCTAGACTAGAGTCAAGAGCAAACCTATCTCAAATTAAAAAAAAAAACCTTATCGTGGACGGTTAAAAGCGTCTTTCTTTTCTTCGATAACACAGGGTAGTAAAATGTATGTAAAATTACTTCCCTGTGTTATCGTGACGCCTTGACGTGGACGCGCACGATAATACCGTCACGATAGAAATAATAAAAGCGCACTTTGGATTTCGAAAAGCTTTCCCAATCATAAAACGTTCAGCAAAATCATACGAGATAGAAAGTAGTGTTCTTTTGAGCACACATCCTCTTCAACTTATATTTCTAGTTTGATGAACAATAACAAGCATAATATATAGCTAAGGACTAAAGTTAATTAAGTGTTTTGTGTAGCAGGTAAACCATTGCCCAGCAGTGGGAAGATCTAGGTCGACAGCTCGAATCATTTCGCCAAATAAATCCAAAACAGTTCAATAAAAGCTCCTCTGACGCAGCGTAAACAAAATGGATTGTGAGGTTACCTTTTGACAGCTTTAATTAATATGAACAGAAATGTCAAACGAACGTTCGTCGGCCAGGGTGTCACGTGACCGCTGACTGGCTTGTTTGACGAGTTCATAATACGAAATTGCAAGGCAGTTCTGTTAACGCCGTAAACTGCCGGAAATAATAGAGTTCATAATAAAAAAAAAAAACTCTGAACTCAGAACTGAAACTACAGCTTGTAAAACATTTATATCTACTTACTGCTATTGTAAAAGATTGTTACCTATTAGGTATTTTCTATTATTAGGTGCTTTTATCTCCCATTTTTTATGGACTTTAATTAAAAGCATGAAGTAAACATTTTCGCGAACGCGAAACCTTCTAGCGAAACATGTGTGTATAGAGTTGTATCAAAATGCACAGATCTACATAATTTTCTGTATGTCTGCGAATTCTACACAGTTCAGTTGCAGTTCTACATTATCTGACAATTACCGTCGCCATTCTATCCCGAAACAAGATACTTCTTCAAACATTTTGCTCCAATGTTTTTTTTGCTTACTAGATGTTATGAAAAAGGCGTTAAAGTAGGTCGCTTCAAACACAATCTATCAAAATGGTGTATTATTGATCCGTCTGATACACTGTGCGAAGGCGGTGCTCCTGACTAAGCTGTGTCTCATCTGTTGGACTGTTCATAGTGCCCATACACCTGAACTTTTGAGGACCTAAGAAACGCCACTGTCACCGCGATTGAGGTGGCCACCTACAGGGCTCAACCCATTTAATACAAATCTATCGACTCAAAAATAATTAGAAGAAGGCATTAAAGTGTAACTCAAGTATGTTTGATCAAGTCAAATCAAATAAAAAGTCATTTATTCAAACTAGGCTGAGAATCGGCACCATTTGAATGTCAGAGTTATGCAAGATGTAACATAAATAACGCACAACCTCTTAAGGGGTCATTGTACTTATCATTATGAGCAACTTTTACTATGGGACCAAACCTGAAATCGCGAAAAAAAAATCAGCTGGTCCCTACATTTTGACGACTTATGAGAACATAAATGTAGGGAGCAGCTGATTTTTTTTTCGCGATTTCAGCTTTGGTCCCATAGTAAAAATTGTTCATAATGATGAGTCACAAGCACTAATATGTATACACTGAGCAACTTTTAAAAGTCACTTTCTCCTACTGTATTGGTTGTAATTTTATGTTGTTACGAACATAGTATTTTGAAACCCATACTATTATGAAAGAGGTCTTATCTCAAAGTTGCAATCGTAATTCCACGAGAAAATCGCTTTTGAATGGTGCTAAGTGTATATATATTAGTGCTCCTGACTGTACAATGCCTCTTAAGAGGTAGTGCGTTCATTATATTACACCTTGTATAAGACAGTCTCCCAAAACGCCTGCCCTTCACCATTTCCAAGCTGGGAAGAAGAGGTGGCGCAGCAAACTCCCCAGCAGAACAGCTGTCTGTTAAGTTAGAAGAACTTGACTTTATACAACAAAGTAATTGAAATTACGAAATACATTGTTATCAGGTATTGTATCATCAAGCGGATGTCCTCGTGGCGGGTTCTCGCTATCACAGTCCCTGGTTGAGCGGCTCGGTCGCGACCATGAGCAGCTTCCCGTGCTACCGCCGCTGCACCATCCCATCAGAGATGTAAGTACCGCTTTCTTCATATTTACTCTCTTTTGTTCAGACTTAGGCAACTTTAGAAAGAAAGAAAAATAGGTGTATTTGTCACAGAAACATGTGCATATATACAAAAAAATAAGTTAATTCGAATAATATAATCACGAGCTTAAAACAGAAATAGTCGGTAGCTGCACGTGCATCGAAGACTTTTAAGCGACTGCTGCCAACCGCGTCTCGACAGAGTTGACCTTGGTGGTTTACAACCGTGTAGATGGTGGTTTACGACCAAACATTGAAACAGCTCTGCCGGTCGCCAACCAAGGTCAACTCGGTCGTGGACGCGGTTGGCGATCGTGTAGCAGGTGTTTTACTTAGGATATTTCCACTGCAGGATTATTTAAAAGCTGTGCATTTGATAGTTTATTTGCAGCGTTGTCTGGATGACCATTTAGAATTTTAGACCCACTTGCACTACAAATGACTAAATGCGTTTAGGGCTAAACGAATTTAAAACATTGTTCTGTTTCTTTCAATAGTTTGTAGCTGATGACAGAGATAGAATGATATTTTGTAGCTGATGACAGAGATAGAATGATATTTTAAATGTTTAGCGATAAACGTATTGTTTGTTGTTTGGCCTTAAAAACCCTGAAAATCCGGTCGCAATTATCTAATTGGTCCGGTAGTTATCCGGAAAAGAACCGGAGTAACCGACATAGGCTGCAGAGTAAGCAAACTGAAGTGGCAGTGGACTGGCCATGTTTGTCGAAGGACCGATGGCCGGTGGAGCAGACGAGTCCAGGATTGGAGACCACGTATCGGCGAGCGTAGTGTGGGACGCCCCACAGCTAGATGGAACGACGACCTTAAAAAGGTGGCTGGGACAGACTGGATGCAGAAGGCGCAGGACAGGGTGTCGTGGCGCAGCCTGGGAGAGGCCTATGTACAGCAGTGGACTGCGATAGGCTGAGTTGATTGATGGATTGGTCTCACGATAATAGAACACAGTTCTGAGTTCCGATGGACTTCGTTTTTGATCCATTCAAAAGTGGTCATAATACTAGTTTGCAGCGACTGTCATCTCATTGTTAGCAGAATTTCTTTGAGATTGTATTTAATTGAACCTTGTTCTGCTAGAATTCAGTGTGCGCGCGCAGCACATACTCCCCACTGCAGGCGCTTAGTGAAAGCACATGTCGGGACCCGGGCGTGTCAGCGCCGCCGCCGCCGCAGCCGCCTCGTGTACAGGTACCAATCTTAATTTTAAGGCTCCTGCAAACAGGCGCGACACGCGATGCGACTCAAAGGCACCGCACGTCGGGAGAGCCGCGGTGCCTTTATATCGCATCGCGTGTCGTGTCTGTTTGCAGGAGCCTTTACTCATTGACAGACCACGCACATCCCAAACCGCTGGGTTTACAAGCATTCAATTTTGCACAAGAGTTCATTTAAATATTATGAAAGTGAGCACTAAAAAGGATGGTAGAGATAAATGGTGCTGTTCCATGCCTTATGTTCGTGAACGGGCGCCGTCAGTTGGGACTGGTCATATTTTAGCTGCCGCGGCTTATTTTAATTATTTTATTTTTTAATTGTTTTTTTTTTGTTTCTGTTTGCTACTCTGGACGCTTTTAACGTGTAAGTACGTCTTTTCTACATCATTCTCACATTTAATTATAAATCCAACATAAAGATGTAAATAATATTTTTGTAACAATATAATTTAAAAGAGTGTCCATGGAGTTTCTTGCCCGTTCTTCTCCATACGTACCTACTACGCTTTGGAATGGGCAACTAACTCATATTTCTGACTGACTGTCCCCTTGACAATTCAAAAGTGCCTGTAATTGGTTTTATTGAAATAAATGCTTTGAGTTTGAGTTTGGATGGTCGTCAGTGGAGACTGGTCATCTCTTAACTACCAGGGCTTATTTTTAATCTTATATTTTGAAATGTTTTTAATTATTTCTTTTTTACATTGTTCTCACATATAGAAACAACAAGAACAATGTACCCAGGATTTTGTAATAATTTTGATTTAAAAGATTGTCCATGGAGTTTCTTGCCCATTCTTCTCCATAGAGATCTACGTTTTGGAATGGGCGACTAGCTTCAATTTTCTGACTAACTGACTGACTCTTTAACAATTCAAAAGTGCCTGTAATTGGTTTAATTGAAATAAATGCTTTGAGTTTGAGTTTGAAAATTCATCCTCTAAACGGGTTAAATAAGGGATGAAGGTTTACATGGATGTTTGTCAATTTTGTCGATGGGAGATCCCATCAGGCGCACGGCTTGTTACCTATGTTAGACAAGTAGCCCTTTAGAAATCATTTAGTAGGAACTGTTAAACTCCCTAATTCAGTAGGTAGGTTTCCAAATTTGTTTATCCCCAAGTATGCTTAATTGTCAAACAAGGGTGGAGGTCCACCCTTGTTTGACAAGATTCTGGTACAAACCCACTTTCGTAACCAGGCGTCGAACCAAAACGTGACCCTCCACCCGGCGGTGGCACGCTGCACGGCCACATTGGAGCTGTCAGCACTATGGCGCAGCTTCCACGAGCTTGGTACTGAGATGATCGTCACCAAGGCAGGCCGCCGCATGTTCCCGGCCTTGCAAGCGCGGCTGTCGGGACTGCTGCCTAATGCGGATTATCTGTTGCTGGTCGACTTCGTGCCGCTCGACGATAAGAGATATCGATATGCTTTCCACAGGTAAGGTTTGGTTTTAGTACAAAAAAAAAACCCTAAAGCGCGGTCACTGTCAGATTGCATAGAAAAGAAAGAGAAGCACGGTGGCTGGTAATTTGTTGCAAAATATAATGGACTAAAAATTAAAACACTCTTTTGTTAATATATTGCTTGTAGAATAATCTGACAAAACATCAAAATGATTGCTTGTATGGGTTTTAAACGTTAAAAGAAAATTTCAGAGGTATCTTCGTGATTTTTTTCTATCGTAAAAAATTAGTTGTTTTATGTTTTTAACACACTATCTAACTAGCATACATAATATCCTGAAAAATATCATATATTTTTGTGATTTTGTTCACTGCAGTGGATCATATACTTTTAGACATGATGAAACTTGCGTTTAGGTCCTGCAGCCCTTAAGCCTGATTTACACGATGCGATTTAATTGTCTATGGTAATACCACCCAGGGACTTCAGAAGGCAGGCTCGACCTAGCGTGGAGTCTATAAGCGAAATGCTTCCTTTGCGTCTTATTTATGTTTTTTTTTTTATGTAGACCTAGCTATTAATGTAGACTATAAGAAAACGTGAAACACCGACTTAAAAAAAGGAGGAAGTTCTCAGTTCGTCGGTATCTTTTTTATGTTACATATTCCCTGGTTACTCGAAGACGGCTGGACCGATTTGTAAAATTCTTTTTTGTTTGAAAAGGTCTACTTCCTAAGTGGTCCCATAGAAATTGTATTAACTTTGCTTTTGTAGTTTTTGAGTTAGATTGTATTTTTCCCACTTAGTTTATCTGGATGATATTCTAATAACTTCCTGTCACTGTAATTTATATAGCAGGTAGTGGTATTCGAATAAAAACTTTTTACAAAAAAAAAAAAAAACAACCGACTGCCGAAAGTGAAAAATAACTTTAATTTCGGAAGTCGGTGGCAAAAAAGCCAGAAAGACAAGATGTCTATCGGAAGATAGGCGTTTTTAATTTCAGTTGTTGCGAAGGTTTTTTCATGAATGTAAATCCAATATAAAACAGGTCATAAATTTAAATAAACTTGCCAATTCTTCGCCGAAAAGGGCACAAAAGGAAACATATACTTAGCAGTGGGTGGAACAAGGTTGCCAATGATAATGATAATGCTTTCGTCAAGCTTCAGAAGCTTTCACAAAGATCATTCTCTGAATTGAATATCCATGACCACATCAGTATATCAGTCAAACTGCCTAGCCTTTCCCCAACTATGTTGGGAAGAGCGGAAGCAGCTGAATACCAGTATTTTATATGGAGCGACTGCCTATCTGACCTCCACAACCTACCCCACCCACCCTTTGGTAAGTCTGGTTGTCAGATTTTCGGGCTTCTGACGACCCGTAACGACTATCAAAGATCCAAGGCAGTCGGAACCAACAACACATGCTTTTCCGAGGCGCGGAGGGGTCTCGTTATGTGAACATGGTCACTCATCCAGAGACCGACCGCGGCAAGTGTAGCTTAACCTGATCGATCGACCCGGCTGCTGGCGGCTGTTATTACATAGCCACGAGCCCCTCAACATTAGTACATACATCAGTTTAATAAAACTGCTTTTATTGTAGCTCAAGCTGGGTGGTGGCGGGTAAAGCTGACCCGGTGTCGCCGCCACGCATCCACGTGCACCCGGACTCGCCCGCACCCGGGTCTAACTGGATGCGTCAGCTCGTCTCCTTCGACAAACTCAAGCTCACCAACAACCAGCTTGATGACAATGGACACGTGAGTACAACTATACAGGGTGCAGGGGCGTAGCCTTCATACAACCCGATTCCTATCGGCTTCCCTACCGCACAACCAATCTTCTTAATGTCTAATATTTCCAAATAATATGGTACACCTGTATGTGTAACTGTGTATCGCACCACATTATATAATTATATTTAATACCAGTTTAATACATCATAAGATGAAAAACCTACAGATTTTTGTCCGAGTTTATGAGACCTGAATAATTTTTTCTTCGGCTTCCCTCTAATGATAATTGTAGCTGCGCAACTGACAGGGTGGCAGGGACAATCGACGCACAACCTGTTACCATGGATTCAGTACATGATTCTGGACTCCCCTGCGTTGCAATTTTTCGTCGATTATGAGAAAAAAAAATAGCTGTCCCATACATTTTGACTGCATAGACTCTTTTGTAGGACACAACTGTGACCAACATGTACAGTTGGCGACCGTGTAGCAGTCGCTTTACCTTACTTATACCTTAAGGCGCTGCGCAAATGAATCCATGATAACAGGTTGGGCGTCGATGTCCCTGCCACCCTGTATACTCAAGCATTACTTAATAACATCCGCAACGTATACATAGGTAGTAACTTAAAATTTAATGAGATCATTAAGGACTCTTTTGGGCGCAACAAAATAGAAAAAACAAAAAAAACAAAAAATTTATATTAAATAATATTAAATTTATATTAAATAAATTATATTATTTATATTAAATTTATATATTTTTTTTTATTTTTATTTTTTTTTTTATTTTTTTTATTTTGAATTTTAAAACAAGAAAGAAAGAAAGAAAATACGTTTATTTGCGGTAAATATGACGCAAAAAAAGAACACAAACACAAAAAGAAACAAGTTGGGGGAAAATATGCGTCACATCCACGCAAAACCGCCATCGCTCAGCATAATGCTGCAATCTTATGCGAGACAGAGCCCCAGTCTGCCCCAGCGCTGGTTTTCAGCGACAGCCGGCGTTGACGTGATGACGTCAGCCGGTGCAGCATGCAATGTAATTTAAAAAAGAAACAAAATAAACACAATATCTAAATATAAAATGTTTATATAAGTTTGTATTAAGAATGGCAACTTTACGTTCCATCGAAACGTAACTTTTTAGTCTTTTAAGTATATCTAATGGTATTAGGGTTTTGACATAATAAGACATTCACAGAAAGACGATTTGAGTTGCCGCCGCCGCTTCTATTTCTACTTAGGGCGGATTTCACCAATGATACTGAACGCGATCAGCATAATCTAAACGCGTTCAAAAGTCATCATTGTTGTGGAATATTGACACTGACAGCTCTTGTCAGTTTCATTGGTGAATTTGGCACTTAGGGCTAATTTCACCAATGAAACTGAACGCGATCAGCACATAAACCACGTTTAAGGGCTGTCAGTGTCATTATTTTCTTTGGAATAATTACACTGACAGCTCTTGAACGTAGTTTAGATGTGCTGATCACGTTCAGTTTCATTGGTAAAATCCACACTTAGTGTTACCACCTACCACCACCTACTAGTTACTGTTTATTTGCATCTATTCCAATCCATTATTTACTTTTTCCCAATGTGTACTTATCTACATGATATTTCACGTCCTTCTAAAAATTCTTAGGTACCTACGTTAAGGCTCCTGCAAACAGGCGCAACAAGAGACGCAGCACAAAGGCACCGCGTGTCCTGCGGCGAACGGTGCTTTTGTGTTGCGCGTGATTCGCGTCGCACGTCGCGCCTGTATGTAGGAGCCTTTATTCTTTACAAAATGTTGCTGATAATCGTCAATTCGATATGTTGTTTACGCTTGCGTGCAAAACAATCGTTCCTGGCTCACCTATTCAATTCGAGAGACGATATCTCAACTAGTTAATAGAAATTTTCAATAGTTTTTTTTTTGTTTCTGTTTGCTACTCTGGACGTTTTTAACGTGTAAGTACGTCTTTTTTACATAGTTCTCACATTTAATTATAAATTCAACGTAAGATGTAACTAAGATTTTTGTAACGATAGATATAATTTTAAAAGCGTATCCGTGGAGTTTCTTGCCCGTTCTTCTTTATAGGTACCTACTACGCTTTGGAATGAGCAACTAGCTTCATATTTCTGACTGACCGACTCATTGACAATTAAAAAGTGCCTGTAAATAGTTTAATTAAAATAAATGCTTTGAGTTTAGGTATTTGAGCTTTTGAGTTATCTTGTTTAAATCGAACAGCACGGAGCAGTTAGATTTTTTGCACGCCAGTGTTTAGAAACATTGTGACCAAAAGTCTCCAAGTCGAAGATCTGAGCACAGTTTTCTCCGCTGCTGCAGATAATCTTGAACTCGATGCACCGATACCAGCCACGGCTGCACGTGGTGTACCTGCCGGGCGAGGGCCAGAGCAGCGCGCACCGTACCTTCGTGTTCCCGGAGACTGGCTTCACCGCCGTCACCGCTTACCAGAACCATAGGGTGAGTGTAATACAACTCCTGAACTAACTGACACCGGAGCTAGACCACCACCCTCTTAAACTATTGAACCGCATGACGCCTTGGGGCGTCAGCAGAATTTAGCAGGTTAAGGGCTCCCACACAATACTGCGCATTCGCATTGCATCGCAGTTTTGTGTGGGAGCCCTTTCAGCGTTCAGCGGGGATCAGCAACTTAAGGGGGAAGCGCTAAGGTTGCCGCGAAATTCAAATTTTCTTACGATTTTTGCAATTTGCTGCTCAGTCTCTGGGTGTATCTTGATTAAAGTATGATTCGCGACCGTAACAAGTATGTACGAGTATTTACAGAATTATAATAATTAGAATCAGTAACACAACTCCAATCCTCAAATGTCAAGATTTCATGAAATAGTCATCAAATAAGATTACTTGGTCTTATAGAGTTGTATTGATGACTCTTGTATCTTTACCAATAATGAAGCAAAGACCTCCTAGCTTTACAAGTAGACCCTCCTATTATGGAAGTAGCTATAACAGGTAAAATTAGCTTACGGATCTATTTATATGCCCAGTTTTGCAATAAAAAAATCGTTTCGATTCGTTTTTAGGGTTCCGTAGTCAACAAGGAACCCTTATAGCTTCGCCATGTCCGTCCGTTTGTCTGTCCGTCCGCAGCTTAGCTCAGACAGAAACTCTTAGTACTAGAAACCTATAATTTGGCATGGATATACATATTAATCACGCCGAAAGTGATAAAATAAAATCATGAACAAATTTTTTTTAGGGTACCTCCTGTACCTACTCGTAAAGTGGGGATGTTTTTTTTCTTCTCGTCTACCCCATGGTGTGGGGTATTGTTGCATAAGTCTTTCAAAAATATTTAAAACAGTTTTTCGATTAAGGGATCCGTTTCTGAAATATCAAGCTTTAAAGTGCAAATTTTTGTTAGAGTCAATTAGTGTCCCCCCACTGCCAGCTAAACGGTTATCCCAACTACGGAACCCTTCATTATAATATAATAATAATAATATTCCACAACTTTCACACAACGCCATCTAGTCTCAAACTAAGCAGAGCTTGTGATATGAGTACTAGACAACTGATAAACATACTTATATATTTCTAAATACATACATATTATAGATAATAACACCCAGACACAGAAACAAATGATCGTGCTCATCACACAAACATTTGTCCTGGGTGGGAATCGAACCCACGACCTCCGGCCTAGTAGTCAGGGTCACTAACCACTAGACCAACAGGCCATTGTGCGTGGTCCGACACGCACTTGGCCGGTTTTGTTTAGAGGAACCGTGCATTAAAAGTTTTCTTTTGGTTTTTACAGATAACGCAATTGAAAATAGCGAGCAATCCCTTTGCGAAGGGATTTAGAGACTGCGACCCCGATGATTGGTGAGTGAGACTTATTACATGAACTTAAGAGCCTATACTACCTCAAATAAAATTCACTCTTTATCTCTCTCGCACGATACTGCGCGCGGACTGAGTAAGAGCAGGACTGAGTGCGGTGCTGGGCGGCAGGGAGCGCCGATAGTTTAGGTAATTGCTTTTAACGGTGAAAATAATGGTAATTTAAATAAAATAAAACACATAAGACCTGCTTTATAGTTAGTTCAGTAAGTATAAAAAGTTTCATGATCTTATTTGAAGTATTGTAGGATTGCCAACGGTTTATAGTTCAGTTTAGAGGTAACTTTGAGATTTTTTTCTATCGAGAAAATTTTATGGAATCGTGTTTTCGCCATACATAAGACTTAACATTAATCCTCAACTTTATCATATATTTATTTCAAAATTAATGCTGCTGTATTTTCGACATAACGGAGGATCATGCTAAGCCATTTGAGGTAGTATAGGCCCTTAACGCTAAGTTATTTTGACGAGTCAATCCTACAGACTGGTTTAAAACTAAAGACAGATGATCTAATTTCCACAAAATGTTTAAGATCAAAAACAAAGCATAACATTAAGTCTTTCGAAAGATTTACACAATGTATTTCTGCGCCATATTTTGACACGAGACCATCTTAAGAAATTAACGAGACATTAACGGTTGGGTAAACGTAACCACGTTTCTCCTGCGTCCCGCAGCAGGGCTATGAATCAATTTATTTACAAAGCTTTCATGCGACGCTTCAGAACTCATTTCAACAGCCGGTGACAATTTACTTTTACGACGTGCCCATAGAGTAAAGAGTTACGCACGACAGTTATGGCGGACACGGCTCGTTTCCCGTTCCCGCCAAAATAAAAAAAGTATTTCTAACCTTAAAATTTATTGTTTAATAGTTTTCTGTTTCCAGTAAATTAGTTTGAAGTGTGCGATTGGGAAAGATTTAAGTTTTAATTATTTACCTCTCGTGTTATGGGGGGTGGCATCCTTTAGGTACCTTCTATTTTAAATCACTTAGACTCAATCATTAGGAACTGATATATTTTTGGATACTGTTTTCTGAACTTCTAATTATCTATATTCACAACCATACCTATAGAAATAAGATTAGGTAAGATTTACCTTATAAGAGGCAACAAATTCAAAGTAAATAGAGATCAGTACCTAAATCTCGCACCTGTTTTGTATCAAACAGTGGGAGGCGGCGCGTTCACTGTAAGATTAATTCTTTTATAAACATCCACTCAATGTTTATCTCCCTACTATGGGTGTGGAAGAATGCATTTTATATAAAGCTGTACAGACAGGTGCAAAATACTTTAGGATTTTTATCAGATATTTTAAGCATTTTTTTTTGTTTTGAAACTTAAAGATCTGTAAACTAAAAAGGTATTTTGCATAGAAAAATTGCATCGGTCATGTCCATGATTGTAATTTTTATTCTTAGTTTTAATAGGTACTTAATTTTAATTCTTTTGTAACTTTTGAGGATTTAGAAACTACCGTAAATGTAGGTAGGTATAGGTAGTAGTTTCACATAGTATTTTCGCGTTATCTTCGCAAAAAGATTACTACATTTGTAAACTTTCTCCTCTCCCGAAACTGTAATTTCTGTTCAAGCTTTGCTACCAGTAACGTAAACAATACTTAATTTTCAATTAATAAAACAAAGCCCACATTGTTTACATTCCACATTAAAATCCACTAACTCAGCCATAAACTCCAAAGAATACGTACTCTTACTGACTGTACAGCATAAACACTAAACAGTGTGCGCCTGCGCAACGATCTCCTTGTTTACGGTGGACTCGGTTACGGCCATCCTGCCCACTGTATTGGCTACCAGTGTTGCCATAAATCTGGCCTGTCTACCATTATTCTCATGGTACGGTAAACTGCACACGTTTTATGTACCGTTTATAGCAATTCCGTGTATATGCTCAGCCAATCGTGTGGGTAACCTGTTTTTAGCTAAAATAATTGCTTTGGGATTAGCCAATGGTGGTGTAGACAATGAAAAATTATCATAAATGTAATATACAACGTGGAGACGACAATAAGTCAACAAATAAAAATACTGGCAATACTGATGCATAGGAGTATTTTGAAACTATCAAATAAATCCTAAAATCAAAATTAAAAAAAAAAAAAAACTAACTAAATAATCGTAATCATGGGCCGATTATGGGTTTTTCCCGATCAGGCGACTAGCTATAGTGACTAAACTATTAATAGTTTAAGTACCAATACCTACCTTTGATTGAATTTTTGTTGTGCAGACTGGGAAAGTTATTAGACATAGGTACAAAGTTTAATTTATTGGTGTATAATGGTTTCCACCTTGTATATTAAAACAATCTCACCCACATTTCGCCAGTTATGTTTAAGTCCCATGTAATAGGGGGTGAGCTTATTGCCATCTACCGGGCACAAATCCAGACTCCGGGCTGCTACTGAGAAATTCCAGAGAGAAAAACCCACACACACTTTGCCCGACCTGGAAATCGAATCCAGGACCTCATGCTTAGCAGTAGCGCTTGCGACCACTAGACCAACGAGACAGTCAACTGGCGAAATGTGGGTGTACTATAGGTACACCTCTGCCCTAACCCTACGGGGAAACAAGGCGTGATGTTATGTTATGTTATGATAATAAAAAAGTATAATGTTACGTCGTATATTTGGATATCGACCATAATATTGGTCAATCGGAAATGCCAGTGCTTCAGCAGGAACATGCTATCGAAAAAATAACAACTCGCAGCAAAAATTCATGACCAACTTGTCATCTAAGCAATTAAATCAAGTGATAAATTATCCGCAGTTCTGTGAAAACTTAATCTACACATGCACAAACAGAGGGGGACAAAAAATATCATAAACTTTTTTCCTTGTCCTACTTCCTGGTACCATAGATTAATAACTCCGGGAGGGACGTATGAGTGCCATTTGTCGCGCGCTGTCAAAATAGAGAATTATCGCGAAGCTGGTAACACGACCCCGCCTACTGGGCGGGCGAGGCCATAATGATTGGTTTTTTTTTTATTTGTATCATATGTTGATAGTTGCCACTCATTAATTTAGTTGGACACTAAAGATGATTAGTGATACAACTCCATTTATTTATAAAACGTTTTCTTTCCTCGGGACGTTTAAGTTAAAATCTCGACTCCTTGGCGGTTTCCAGCATAACGTTTGGATTAGGAATATAATTTTGTAAGCATATTTTGTTACTTCTAAACCGTTTTAAATAATTAATTGTTATTCGACTGTGGATAAATTTACTTAGAAGCTTCAGAACATTAATATAGGAAAGTAAACGGATAGCTATAGTCCTTTCCATAGATTTAAGCTATGATCCTTTCATAGTTGTTTTAAGTACCTCTGATGTTGAATCACTGTCAAAACCACAATGATCTTTATTTCTAGTTCCAATAAGGTTGATGTTAGGGTGCTGCTGTCAGAGGTAAAATACACTGTGAAAGGACTGTACGATAACATCATGTAGGTATGCATTAAAACAGTGATGAATTGTAACGAAAAGTATATAGCGAATATTGTCCTATAACTAAGAGCGGGAAGACATACGTGTAGCTTGTACAAAACTATGCAAGTAGCTTGCATGCCAATGTAGGTACCATAATAGTTTCTGAATATCACAATGGCATGCAAGCTACTTGCATAGTTTTGTACAAGCTACAGGCATGTGTATTCCCGTCGTAAACTGATTGGTATGTTTGTGTTCACAGTCCCCCCGAACAGAGTCAGCAGCGCGGCGGCGCGCGGCGGCGCGAGTCGGCGGTAGAGGCGTGCCCGCAGCTGGCGCAGCCCTACGCCGCCGAGCCCAGCGCGTGCGGCCCGCTGTACCCGCCGCACGCGCATCCTGTGCGGTCAGTCTTATTATTATGTTCTACGTCTATGAGTACAAGTCAGGGAAATGGATTTTTGGACCGAAATTCTTTAACGTATCTTGCGGTAGGAGACTAGGAGTTGACTGGTTGAAATCGTCACGTAACGAAAAAGCATTCATACACGTTATGACTCCTCCATGCGACTGTTCGAATTCACTCTTTCTCTGTCTCTCGTTAGAGTCAGAGAGAGAGAGAGAGAGAGTGTGAATAGTGTGAATTTGGTCAAAATGATAATCCAAGATGGCAGCTGCGAATTTTTATTTTATTTCATAATGGGTGTCGATTCATGGTTTTCAAGGGTGTTAAAGCCGATAGTGACTTTAAAATGTAAATCCAAGATGGCAGCTGCGAAAATTTAAAAAGTTTTCAATCATGAGTGTCTTTTTCATAGTTTTCGAGAATAGTGAGGTCAAAATGTAAATCCAAGATGGCAGCTGCGAAAATTTAAAAAGTTTTCAATCATGAGTGTCTTTTTCATAGTTTTCGAGAATAGTGAGGTCAAAATGTAAATCCAAGATGGCAGCTGCGAAAATTTAAAAAGTTTTCAATCATGAGTGTCTTTTTCATAGTTTTCGAGAATAGTGAGGTCAAAATGTAAATCCAAGATGGCAGCTGCGAAAATTTAAAAAGTTTTCAATCATGAGTGTCTTTTTCATAGTTTTCGAGAATAGTGAGGTCAAAATGTAAATCCAAGATGGCAGCTGCGAAAATTTAAAAAGTTTTCAATCATGAGTGTCTTTTTCATAGTTTTCGAGAATAGTGAGGTCAAAATGTAAATCCAAGATGGCAGCTGAGAAAATTTAAAAAGTTTTCAATCATGATTGTCTTTTTCATAGTTTTCGAGAATAGTGAGGTCAAAATGTAAATCCAAGATGGCAGCTGAGAAAATTTAAAAAGTTTTCAATCATGAGTGTCTTTTTCATAGTTTTCGAGAATAGTGAGGTCAAAATGTAAATCCAAGATGGCAGCTGAGAAAATTTAAAAAGTTTTCAATCATGATTGTCTTTTTCATAGTTTTCGAGAATAGTGAGGTCAAAATGTAAATCCAAGATGGCAGCTGAGAAAATTTAAAAAGTTTTCAATCATGATTGTCTTTTTCATAGTTTTCGAGAATAGTGAGGTCAAAATGTAAATCCAAGATGGCAGCTGCGAAAATTTCGTTTTTGTTGCCTTTTTTGAAAGTCGTATGGAACGTTATTCAAATAGGGTGTCAACCCTACGTCAATTTGCCGTGATAAAGTCATTTCACTTACGGACAATTTAGGTTGGTTAACAACTTGCTTAACAATTATTTTCCCTGACTTTACATTGATGGTATACATTTGTTTGATTTCATGCTTAAGCCTATTGGTCTAAATCATCTCAAGTATTTTTGAGATAATTAAACATAACATCACATAACATAACATCACGCCTTGTTTCCCCGAAGGGTTAGGCAGAGGTATACCTAAAGTAGTACACCCACATAATTAAATGATTTCAAAAATACTTGCCATGATTTTATTTAGGTACACACGGCTACATATCAAGCTATAAAATTCTAGTATAAGCTGATCTCGCATTGTACAGGATTTCCGTACAGTGAGAGGTCAGCTTATACTGGAAATGTATAGCTTGGTATGTAGACGTGTGTATTTTCATTTTATTATATCTACAGCTACTTCTGCCACAACTTAATCAGATTTATATATACCAAAGAATTTACTTGTTAAATTATTGATAGTGTGACTCATGTGGCACATATTAATAAATAAAATAGCATAGTTCCGAATATCCACCTTATTAGCTTTCAGGATTATATCTACAATAGGTGCTTACCTTTTGTAAGTACGTAACTTACATGAGAATAATAATATTGGCTCTGTATTCGGATAGCGTTTCGTTAACGCCTGTGGGTAATTTTAACGCAAAGATGCATTCAGTGCAACACTCTATTTGAGTTACAAGGCGTTTTATGCTATACTCTATATATAACCAAATTACGCATTTATTCAACCGCAACAACTGCCTCTTTAAGTTGTTTAGTTGTCGCAAGCGCTACTGCTGAGTATGAGGTCCTGGTTCGGCAAAGCGTTAATGGGCTTCTCCATCTGGAATCTCTTAAATAGCAGCACGGAGTCTGGATTTATGCTCAGCTGACAGCAATAGGTTCGCCCCCTATTGAAACGTAACGTGGGTGTACTATAGGTAAACCTCTGCTGTACCCTTCTGAGAACACAGGCGTGAAACATCACGCCTGTGTGCCTGTGTTGTGTGTGTTGTGTTGTGGAATAAATAACAATTTATTCCACAACTAAATAATAACCAAGACCAATACTTGATAAACTTGAGCGGCTTCAAAATTTTCGTATAAGGTTCATATACAGTTTGCGCAAATATGACCATGTTTCCGAATTTCGTGTGAAGCTCAAGTGGTATTCGCCTTCGTCGGAATGCTCATATTTTTTCCCTTTTGTATAATTCCCTCTTTACCCCTTCCACCCCTCTCTATCTCACGCTTCCAGTTTCTTTACGACTCCCATACGAAATTTTTAAGGTAACAGATAACTTGAAGCTTAAAATGCAAATGCATTCCACAACTTTCCTTGACAAATCATTTACTGTTCAGGCCGCTCGTTTGTGTAATGCATTACCAGTTCCAATAAAGCGCGTGCAATCGCTGCTCGTGTTTAAACGACTCGTGAAGGAACATTACTTGTTGTGGTGATTTTGTTCTCGTTGCTGGCTGATAGTCGTCTTTTGTTTTTGTTGCTTACATATTTAGTATGTATGTATATATTATATAGCATATGTATCTGTGTATCTATTATAGTATATTGTACTTATATACTTTTTATTTGCACCAGGAACAACCCCATTTAATGTCCAGAAAATCACTGTCCATTCCAAGGTTGCCTGGAAGAGATCGCAGTTTGCGATAAGGCCACCAATTGTATGTTTTGTAGTTTGTAATTTATCTCTAAGTAATGTTTCATCTGGTGTACCATATAGTATATATAAATAAATAATAACTCAATGTATTGTTACAGTTACCAACCCCACTCGGGCCACAATAGCGCTTACAGTGCTTACTACGCCCACAGATAGCTGGCTATCTGACGGCGAGCGATAAGTAGTGATTGTAAAGACAACGGCCGCCCGCTGACAACATGCGACAGATATGAGCGACCGCGTCGCTGGAACGCGCACCATCTGTCAATATTACCGCCTTTAGGGGGAAATTTAAAAAAAGTGGTGAATTTATTGCGGCTCTATGGTTATTGAATATTTTGAGGACCTTCCAAGTTCAAAAGCTCTTCAGTGAAAGCAAGAGATTCTATAGAATATGTCTAAAATAGTTTTGTATATGTCCGTAGAGCCGTGGTATTTTGTAAAGCGTAATTTATTGTGATTTTGGAATAATATTCTGATCTTGAAATTGAGAAATTGATTCTTGGTAAAACGTTTTTTTATGAATTTGATGTAAAATTCTTGTATAAATTCTAAAAATAAATTATTTAGTGACTAATTTGTGTAGGAAGCGTGATGTGTTTACGCTTGCAATGTGTTTAAAATTACAACGTGGAGTCGTTATTTAGGGTTATTTAAAAAAATTACGTGAGGGAATTTTCATTACATTTTTTGGCGTTAGTGGACAAATGTGTAAGTAACGGTTATTTGTCAGATGGTGCCTAGGCAATGTTTAACAGTTGGTTTCAAAACGAAATAAAACATATTTTATATTGTTACGCACACATAATTTAATGTTGTAACTTGGTTTAATGATAGAGAGTTATATTATAGAGAAATGTGAACGTTACACTGTACAAGTAACCAAAGGCAAAGATTTGTCTAGGACTGCAAATGTGAACCAAATATTTTATATAATTTCTACTAACAATTTGTTTAATCTCAAATATTACATAATATTATTGGTAAAGCACTGTCTACGCCCATGCAATAAATGTGCCTTTTCTGTCACAATATTATAATCAAAAAGATATTGAAACTATTTTGTTACCAAATATAATGTATTTATTGCTATAGTCTAATATATTTTTAATAATTACCAAAAACTCGCGCATTCTTCTTCATTTTGTTAAAAAATGAAAGGATATATGAATGCACCAATCAAAACGCCAAGTGCCAAATGTAACCAAAGGAACATAGTTAATATTAAGATAGATTAAGCTGTAGTAAATATGTTTGGATATTTATTGAAATATATTAAAGATGACGCAAGTCAAAAACGTGATTTTATTTTCATGCTACTTTCATATAAACAGCTATATTACTTCCACGAGAAAGTCAGAATGCCTAACACTGTTTGCCCACCGCACAACGTCAACGGGACGTCAACTTGAAGCTACAATATGAGACAATTTATTTACAAAATAATAATAATAAATCTATTCTAATTTCAAGTTTAGATCAGAAAGAAACTGTACTGCACTTGCTGCGGTAACCTTTCTATCTCGGGGGTTCTAAAATATGACTTTTCACCGACAGTGTATGTCATGACATGGTTGACAGTGGCTGAACCGGGCTTGTCACCTCTTTCCACGTATACCTTAGAAGAAACAGTCTCTTCTAGCTCTTCTCCTACTAATTCTGGTTCAGGCATAACAAACTCATCAAAAGGCATGATGATAGTTGAAGCAGAAGTTATAGGTTCCATGGAACAGTAGGAGTAATCTTGAGGAGCGTAAGATACGGTATCGTAGAAGTTCGGGCGCTTGCTCACAGGAGGACTGTTGTAGTGGTTAACGGGAGGAGGGATCTGAGTCTCATAAGGATAGTTGTAGAAATAGTTGTAGCTTGGGTAGGAGTCAGCGTGATGATGATGGTTCACTGTTGGTTGAACATTCAGAGCAACAGGTGTCTGTTCCGGATATTGGACAGAATAAATGTAATGACCATCGTTATCTTGAGCTTTAGTCGGTGCGTCTACAGGTACGTATTCAATTTTCTGGCTAACATTCTTCATTTCTATGGAGTCATGTAATAAGGAGTTCATTTCCTTAGCCTGCTGGTTAGCAGCAAAAGCAAGGTCAGAAAGGATTTCAGTGTCAGGGCTAAACTCAACTCCGTATTTGTCGGCGATTTCTTGCGCGGTCATCATTTTGTCAATAGCAATATTCTGGAATTCGTTGTTAGATTTGATATGTTTGAGCAGTCTCGATACCAATTGTGTGCTAGCCATAGGAGTTTCTACTGATCTCTTCTTACGTAGATTATTGTCTTCTTTTTCGTCTTCCTCTTCTCCGTCTCTTTTGTCACAGCCATTGAGCGCATAAGTCAAGAGGTTAGCCATCTCGCTTTGTATCGCAAGAGTGATCTTCTGTGCAATTTCCTTAATTTCCTCCAACTGTTCTTCGACTGATTTCTCTGAGTTGGTAGCTTGAGTCATCTCGGCGACTGACGAGGTCGGATACAAGTGTGCGTCGGGAAGAAGGAAGAAATCGATCCAGTCCTTCTGACCGCCGGGAAACTCATTGATAACTTCATCGCTTACATTTGTGTTATTGTATGTAATCTCACCACTGTTGAGTTCTTCACTGTCGGTTCCATTAGCGTTAGTAAATAAACCCTGAAAGAAACATTTATAAATTAAATACTTGATCCTGAATTAAGTATCAACGAAAAGTGGGTCCGGAGTTTTTAATTGATTACAAATACACAAATCAATAGCGGTAAATCACTAAAAAGCACATTGCTGGGCTATATAGGGAATAGTCCAGTTTCAGCTGGGTGTTCTAAGAATAAGCAACTTCTTGGAAGAGTTTTTTTTAGAAAGATTCAGACATGATGGTTTTAGAACTTACCTGGATGGCCAAGCCAATGATTATGTACAAGATGCCCATGGTGAATGAGTTGTGCCCTTCCACCTCCAACACGTACATTTATATATAACACTATCAATTAATTAGCAAATTATTTTGAAACTTTCCAAGTAACAATTTTAATGTTAGATAGGACATGTTTCTTAACTTGGGCAATAATGCAACATGTCTTTACAAAATGTGATATTAATTTTGTGGTGAAAAAGCAGAGCACTATGAACAACTTCTGTTTTCTTTATCATCTGCTAAGGTTGTTTCCTTGTGAATGGATATATTGGGTATTGTAGTAGTTGTAGTAAGTACAAAGCAATGATGTCTTGAAGAAACTCTTAGATTGTTTATATTCCTCAAAGTAATTTTCTTACTGCCAGGAACACTATCTACCGGAATTATAAGTTTTATAAATAATAAAAAAACTAAGGAGAGTATTTTGTGTGTATGCAAGTACTGTTTTTGCTGTTTAAAATGTTTCTCATGTGAATTCTAGGGTTCTATAGATCTCTTTGATTTCAATGTTTCCTTTGCTCGTTTTAATGCAAGTTTTCATTTTGTTATTTCCGCTAGCAGCAGTTTTGGATGTCTTGTTTGACAGATTGGCTTGATCATCAATAACGGTGATAAAAAGAAAGTAGCGAAAGAATTAGTTCAATATTGATATGATGTTTCTAAATTAACGCATACCTACCTTTCAAGACAAACGAAATATCCAAACATTATGCTCTCAATTTTTCCTGATCAATAAAAATGATCTAGAGTCTAGATCCTTAGTTCCCATAGTGGTCCAGGTGGACCCCCAGGAGTCCACGGGAGACTCGAGGGGGGTCTACGTTAGAGTCTATCTTCACATTTTTTGTCGAGTTTTGGGAATATAGTAGAAATGTAGCTGCAGGGGGTCCACCGGAACCAGCTAAATTTTGAAAGTGGTCTATGAGAAAAAAAGTCTGGGAACCTCTGGTCTAGATCAATTTTATTGATCTACTTTGTCTAGACTCTAGACACTATAAGAAAGTAATAGTAAAAATTGTATCGAAATCCACAAAGCCGTTACCTAGATTAGCTTGAATATACGAGTACAGACAGTTTCTTTTGTTTCATAATAATATGCACTCATTTACGTATAATTTTTTATAATTAGCATTTCTTTAGGATGTTGTGACTTGAATATCGTCACAATGTATAAAGGTCAAAGGTTAAACAGTTAGTACGATGCGTCGTACCTTGATCGTGCATGTACTGCATAATATGTAAGATGACGATCAAAATTGACTAGGTATTAAAAGATATATCGTACACAGGTAAGTTATTTTCATATTGTTAATGATCACGATGACGCTTTTTATAGAATCATAGCTTAATAATGTGAATAAAATACAGTAAGTAAATAGTTAACAAAACTTTATTAAATAATAATAAATTAGACCCAGCCAGTCTATACATTTATACTTGGTAAGTACTACTTCCCCTCTACATTAGCTATACCGTGGGTTTTCAGGATGCTTAGGGTAATGTGCAGGGTAAGATGGTGGGGCTAAACTAGCCGTTGGGTATCCAGGCTGATAATAGGGTGGGTAAGAAGGCACTGGAGGGTAAGAAGTGGGTACGGGTGGGTATGACTCGGGGGCGGGTGGGTAAGGTGGAGATACTGGTGGGTAAGGTGCAGGAGCCGTTGCGTATGTCGGAGGCGGCGGATAAGCGGGTGCCGGTAAATATCCAGGTGCTGGTGGATAAGAAGGCGCTGGTGGGTATGCAGGCTGTGAAGCGGGTGGAGAAGGGTACTGCTTATAGGAAGATGGTGGATACTCATGATGAGTCGGCGGGTAATGATGAGGATACGGCGTGCATGGCGGAGGGTAAGCAGGCACAGGAGGCCCGTACTGCGGATAAGGATACTCATAACTATACGGCACAGTTCGAGGCGCCGCCGAAGCAGTAGGACTAGAATATTCAGGTGTAGGGGTTTCGTAACTATAGTATGGGCTCGGAGCTGTCGTTGAAGTCGTCGCTAAAACAAGTGGAGGGTTTGTTAAGGGCGGTGAGGTCGAAGGAGGCACAAATATTACTTGGGGGTAGAGATAGCTATACGTAGAAGGGTCATAAGTGGTCGTTGACGGCGTTGAAGGGTACTCAGTGGACGATTCTGGTGTGGCGTTGGAAGGTGCGCTTGATGTAGACGGCTGTATTGCGCGCAGTAATGGTGCTGAAAGTTAATTGATAAATTGAAGATTTTCTTGAATAATGGAGAAGAGAATTGAAAAATAGAATATTGCTCTTCTCTATTTACCTAGTAAGAGCTCTTGATTTATGCGCAAGTACCTAAGTCTGTCTATCTGTTTGTCTGTTACATTTTCACGCCTTAGCGGCGGATTTGGATGAAAGTTGGCGCACAAGTAGACCATGACCTGGGTTAGGACATATGCCACTTATCTTTTTATCCCGGTAGGACCTTCACGTTCCCGGTATGGGTTAATATTCACCGGAAGAAGCTAGTAATAAGTAACGAAGCCTTTTCTTCGAAAGGTTAGGCCAAAAATACAATCACTTTGTTATTCAGTTTTCCAATATTAGTTTATTAACCCTTGATCTTCTTAGTAACAAAACAATAATTAATTAATAGCATTCCACATTCCATACAAAATGCGTCGTCAGCTGGGACCACGCGGTAGTGTTGTGAAACAATATCAATTTAAGGTCAGTTACACATACTCGTACATACCTAATGATTGTATTAATTTCGGTCGCATTGTGAGTTGTGTATCTGTAACTTTAATGTTTTAAAATTATTTACTTACTTTAAAGTCCGCTTGTACAAATCGCTAAATACATTTAGTGCTAAACGAATTTAAATCATAGTTATATTTCTGTCTATTATTTGAAAACGACGGAGATAGAATGATGTTTTTTTTTTTAAATAAAAGAAAGAAATGCAGAAAGAAAAAATGAAATTATTTGACCAAGGTTAAGGTAAGTACACAATATTCACAAAAAAAAAAAACAGAAAAAAGTTAAAACAGTATTGTGTGCCTCACGGTTGCGCCAAATACGTTTAGCGCTAAATTATTTGTGGTGCAAATGGGCCCAAAGGTGTTAATACGACTCTATAGTGTTTCTCGCCATATCCTATACTTACATGCAACATTTTTGAAAAATAAACAAATGCTTGAGTTTTGGAAGAAATGAAACATAAAAAAACTGATATTTGAAGTCCGACAGCCTTGACTTTGAAACTCCCTAAAAACCCAAAAGTAACCCCTAAGGACAATAAAGTGTTGAGGAGCAGGGTCAAAACCTGAGGCAAGAAAGGTTTATTCAGTCTACTACATAATCAGTAATCAAAAATATTGATACCTACTAATAAGTAACTGCCCTTATGTTATTAGTTTTAATTGCTCATAAGCATAAATACTTACATGATGAATAAAGGGCGCTGATCATTTGATTCATTTTATCATGAAAAGCCGCCATCTGTAAACAAAATTATTTTTATTAAGGTATCTCTTAATTTAAAAAAAAAACCATGGTTACACTGAAATGTTCAAGCTAACTTGGTCAGGTTGTATTTACATAGAAATACTAGCAATTCCCGCGCGACTTCGTCCGCGTGGATTTCGTACTTTAGTACCCCGTTAGGGGTAGATTTTCACAAAACCCTGATACACGTTATTCTTTATTATCGGCCTTAAGTACAAATACTGGGTTTCGAGTTAATCGGACCGTGTCTTAAAATTCTTCCATACAAACTTTGACAGCCCGCAATCCCTCTTTAGGGGGTAATTTAGTTAGAAAAACAAAAAAATTACTAACTTCATAATTTACTTAGATAAGTATTCAATCGTGCCAAGTTTCAAGTTTATTAACTCAAGAAATAAGATTTTTCATACAAACAAAATCCCCACTTTCATCCCCTTAAAGGGCGAATTTCCAAAAATCCTTCCTTAGTGGATGTTTACAACATAAAAGGATTCAACTGGTAAATTTCAAGTTTGTAGCCCCAGCTGTTTAGGCTCTGCGTTGATGAATCAGTCAGTCAGTCAGAAGACATAATTATTATATGTATATAGATGAATATTTCAAATAGTATTTAATGTTTCCGGAAATAACTATAATTATCTACCTAATGGCATTCAGTTTTGACCCTTTCAAAATAAATAACGTGTATACAGGTGTCCGGTTTCAGAATAACAAAATTTAAAGGGATGGTATAGACCATCAAACTGAACAACTTTTTCCCGGGGACCAACATCGTAATCGTGAAAAAATTATCAGTCGTCCCAGACTATATGGTCGAATAGCTATTGAAGTTTTGTATGGGACGACAGATTTTTTTTTTCATGATTACGATGCCAACATCTTCCACCCGGGGACCAATCCCCGGGTGGAAGTTGTACAGTTTGATGGTCTGTACCACCCCTTTAAGTTTTGTTATTCCGAACACCCTGTATAACAGAAAGTATACCTACATGAGTGAACACGTTTAAAAGTAAAGCAAACATTATGAAAATATATAGAGTTAACAGAAAAACATTAACAGATCTCTAATCGTTTGGTATGTAAATGGCTGAATTTAGACAGTTGACCTGCGGGTTAATTGCGTAAACACACAATCCCAATGCCATTTAAATGACAACTCAACAATATTCATTGCGTTATTTAAGTTGTTGAGTAGACGAATTCTTGAAACATAATATGGACGCAAGGGGTTATGCATTTCCTTAAAAAAATTGCGATAAAAAGTGTTACGCTTTTACAGGTAAAATATATTTTTAAACCAAAGTTACTCAGAATATTTTGTAAACAAACTCACTTGTGATTGCGGCAAACTCTGGGAGCTGCTCGAAGTAGCATAACAGAGTCCTATCGAAAGCGCACCTAATATTACTTGTATCTTCAGCATTTCTGTTGCCTTGGTACACCTTACTGCAGGAAACTATCGACAAGAGCCCGTCCACAACATAACTCCATTACCAGCGTTACTATGATATTTAAAGTATAATTTTAACGTAATCTAATGGGAAACGTGATGATCGAGATGACAGAGATGATAAGTTTAATTGTGATAAGTAAGTTCGTTCGTGAGGATAGTGGAAAAGATAGGTTAGTTGAAAATAAGATACTTAGTTCTTGGAAATGTTAGTGGTCGGTTTCCGTGACCGGATCATTTCTTCTGTGGTTTCGTAAGAATAAATGATGTCATGTTGCATATTATACAAGATGTAATTTAAATAATGCACAATCTCTTAGAAGGCCATTGTACTCATCATTATGAATAATTTTTACTATGAGACCGAACAATAAAACAGCTGTTTCCTACATTTTGACGAGTTAAGCGAACATAAATGTAGGGAACAGCTGTTTTTTTTGCGATTTCAGGTTTGGTCCCATAGTAAAAGTTGTTCATAATGATGAGTACAATGACCCCTTAGGAGGTTGTGCGTTATTTAAATTACAACTTGTATATCTTGGCTGCTCAATCAATCTGCCTAGCCTTTTCCCAATCAAGTTGGGGTCAGCTTCCAGTCTAATCGGATGCAGCTGAATACCAGTATTTTACATGGAGCGACTGCTTATCTGACCTCCACAACCCAGTAACTGGGCAACACGATACCGCTTGGTAAGACTGGTTGTCAGACTTTCATTTCTGACTATCCGTAACGACTGTCAAAGATCCACGAATGACAGCCGGGATCAACGGCTTAACGTGATTTCCGAAGCACGGAGGGGTCTCGATATGTAGTGGATGGTCACCCATCCACGAACCGACTTCGGCAAGCGTAGCTTAACCTTCGATCGACCCGTGCAGATGGTATTATTTAGCCACGAGCCCCCATCTTGGCTGCTCAATCCTCCCAAAATGGGACCACCACCGGATTCCTGATAAAGCAGAATTAATGTCTGCTACTTTTCTATTGTGTCCTTTGTTTGGTGTTTCATATTGAAGAGAGAGGAGCTCGTGGCTAAGTAATAACTGCCACACGGGTCGATCCATCAGGTTAAGCTACGCTTGCCGGGGTTGTCCGTGAATGGGTGACCATCTTTACATCCGAGACTCCTCCGTGCCTCGGAAAGTACGTTAAGCCGTTAGTCCCGGCTGTCATTCGCAGATCTTTGACAGTCGTTACGGGTCGTCAGAAGCCCGAAAGTCTGACAACCAGTCTTACCAAGGGGTATCGTATTACCCAGTTACTGGGTTGTGGAGGTCAGATAGGCAGTCGCTCCATGTAAAATACTGGTATTCAGCTGCATCCGGTTAGATTGGAAGCCGACCCCATCATAGTTGGGAAAAGGCTAGGCAGATTGAAATGATTGATGAAGGGCTTAAGCTATTTATACTTTCAGGTTAAAGTGACTACGCATGAAAAAACTCTAAAACAAATCAAATACCTAATACAAAAATAAAAACAAAAATATTCAATTAACTAGTACGCTGCCTTGTATGTCACATCTAGTATCTTGTAACTTTTGTATCCGTGTTTGTATGTCACATCTAGTATCTTGTAACTTTTGTATCCGTGTTTGTGTCACATCTAGTATCTTGTAACTTTTGTATCCGTTTTTGTATGTCACATCTAGTATCTTGTAACTTTTGTATCCATGTTTGTATGTCACATCTAGTATCTTGTAACTTTTGTATCCGTGTTTGTATGTCACATCTAGTATCTTGTAACTTTTGTATCCGTGTTTGTATGTCACATCTAGTATCTTGTAACTTTTGTATCCGTGTTTGTATGTCACATCTAGTATCTTGTAACTTTTGTATCCGTGTTTGTATGTCACATCTAGTATCTTGTAACTTTTGTATCCGTGTTTGTATGTCACATCTAGTATCTTGTAACTTTTGTATCCGTGTTTGTATGTCACATCTAGTATCTTGTAACTTTTGTATCCGTGTTTGTATGTCACATCTAGTATCTTGTAACTTTTGTATCCGTGTTTGTATGTCACATCTAGTATCTTGTAACTTTTGTATCCGTGTTTGCTCGGTTGGTGATATGCATTGTATTATGCGCATCGCCTACCCACTAATAATTATTATTTCTGTACGCTTGTTATTTAAACAAATTGTACTTAAATATTGTTTCTCAGTAAGTGAATTAATGTTAATTTTTATGAGGAAATAAACTTCTTTATCCATAGGTTTGTCCAAGTATAGCATGGCCTCTATATTTACTGCTTTATAATAATAATAAATAAATAAATTTTTATTTAACTTCTTATTGTACAAGAAACACTTATCTAAACACTATGCAGCGTTACAACTAGGGAAAAGAGTGTTTACGATGAACTCTGGCACCCAAAGTACGATTTAACTTGTGTTTAGTGTGCCAGCGTCCTCGCCTATGATTTGAACATGTAGCAGTAGTTGTAAGATGAGCACAGTATATTCTTATTGAATTATAATATATTTCCTAGCTAATGCAACTATGATGTGTGGCCTATTTATGTACCTATGTATGGGTGCGTGTATGTGTGTGAGGGAGAGATAAATATGGTGAAAACTAGTGTAAATATAAGTCTGGATAAATATACAACAAACATAAACATAAACATGAAAACACTTCTACCCGCGACTTGGTGCGCGCGAAATTTCTTGTATGATAAGATATCCTATGACACTAATATACTTCCCATTAGTAAAAGAATTTTCAGAATCGGATCAGAGATTCCGAAGGTCACCCCTACATACAAACTTTACCTCTTTATAATATTATTATAGATGACGTCTTGAACATCGAGAACATGTAATTTACCAAGTAATTTATTACTGTGTCATCAAGTAATATTGGTGGTACAGTAATAAATCCCCTTCGTATCAAAAAGTTCTAAAAGCAAATGGTCCTATAATCAAAACGACACTTTAACAAAAGGTCCTATTAGACCATACCACAGACTACCTGCAGTACTGGCTCTCCTTTTTCCCTTAATCCATCCAAAGGTTGTCTTCAAAAGATCGCTCTTAGCGATAAGACCGCCCATTGTGTCAACCCTTGTGAAATTTCTAATTTTATATTTATACATCTATACTCTATAGATACATACAAATAAATAAAATTGAATTGTCTGTTTGTAATGTCAAAATAACAACAGCTTTTTACTAAATGCATATGACAGCATAAACGATACCTATAATGAAAAAGTAACTTTTAAAGTTTTTGTCTGTCTGTTTGTTCCGTCTAATCTCTGAAACGAGCTGGACCGCTCTTGGCGGAACTTTCACTGGCAGATAGCTGATGTTATAAGGAGTAACTTATGGTACTTTTATTTTAGAACAATAAATAATTAGGGTTCCGCGCAAAAAAAATAATAAAACCCATAAAATTGTGAACAAAATCCGATTCAAATAGACAATTTAGCGTTCTGTATAGCTCCATCTCTTTCTCACACTGAAGTAACATTAAAATAATGGTTGGCCCCCTGTAACGCTGAAAAATGACTATCAGTTTTTATCGTCATGGCTCATTATAGCATTTATTAGAAAGATACCATTGAATTGAAAAATAAAGAAGAATTAAAGCACTGACGTAGTGTATTCAAAATTATTATCATCACGTGCAAGGATAAATGAAAAACGAATGATAATTTAAATGTAATTTTATTTACTTCTACATAACATACCTACTGAATGAATCTATGGCTACGGTTTGAAAGCAAAAATATTAAAACAACTAATTATTTTCAGAAGTGCTGCGATTAATTTTATTTATTTAAGAAATGTGCTAAACAAGATCAAATCCTCACGGCTCTATATTATTAACCTTATAATCAACGACTTCAGAAACGTCATCAACATCTTCTAATGGTTTAGCGTCATCCTCACGCAACCTACCCCTCTTAGCCTTACCAACCATGATCTCAATTCCCAGTAAAACTACAGACAAAACAACTCCAAAAACAGTCAGGGCTAGCAACGGTGCGATATCTCCCATTTTAACCCTCTCAGCGAGAAGAGACGCTCTGCAAGGTGGTTGAGGAATCCTCAAGCGGTCAATCAGGCGCTTCCCTAGACCAGTCTCCATCATCCGTCTTCCGGCTATGCGCAAGACTTCCGTCCACTGCCCGTCTTTGGTTGATTGTACCCAGGTTAAAGTCTGTAGAACAAAAAGTTTATAACACTTATCTACTATTAAATGCATAACATGATTTGATTGTCTCTTTGGTCTAGTGGTCGCAAGCGCTACTGCTGAGTATGAGGTCCTGGGTTCGATTCCCAGGTCGGGCAAAGTGTTATTAGGTTTTACCATCTGGAATTTCTCAGTAGCATCCCGGAGTCTGGATTTGTGCCCGGTTGTTGGTAATAGGCTCGGCCTCCTATTTCATGGAACTTAAATATAATTGGTGAAATGTGGTGTAGAATTAGGTATACACACATTTCGCCAATTTTTATTAGATATTTTTTAGAAGAAGTTATGTCATATCTATACATACGCAACAAAATAGCCATTGAAATTACATTTTTCCCGAACCATAGGGTCTGTTGTTAACATACATAATATAATTTTTTTTTCTCACATTATTTATACTTTTGAACCAAATGATCGGATTTAAACATCATCCAGCAATTATTTTAAATCAAATAGAAAAATTTTCGAACCAACAACATAAAAATATTGATTGCAACTGGACTTGGATCTGATGTAACTACCTCGGATATAAAATGTAGTTTTTCCGGATTTATTGGAGGATTTATTGGTTTGCTTTTTTTTTTTTTTTTGGTGGGTGTACTCACTATAGGTACACCTCTGCCTAACCCTTCGGGGAAATAAGGCGTGATGTTATGTGTGTTATTGGAGGAATCGCTTAAAAATTAACACCCCTCGAATCTTAACTCACCAAGCATAAATAATTATAGCCGTGTTCTCCTCAATCTTCAAAATTATAGAACAATTATTAATTTTCAATGTTTATTTTTGCTCTCCTGAAAAGTTGCAAAAAGGGATATCAGACCAGATAGCTCTGATGTCGAGAACTTACTTCAGGAATGGTATCAACATGCTGTAGCTTGCAGATAAGCTCATCACTGAAGGTCTTAAAATGCGGGTAGATCAGGTTGTACTCGCTGTGGAAGGCGGTGTTCCCTTGCTGAATCAGTTCCACGCCACGCTCCAGTTCTTGGTAGAAATGTGACGTCATCTTCTTCTTTTTCAAGTATTCGAGGTCGTCCCATGTGGTTTTCACCTGCAATTTGCAAAGATAGCATTGTTAGATAAAGTTTTGCTGTCTAACGTTCTATAGTTGTTCGAAAGATTTGAACTCCGCAATGCTTTAGAAAATATTTGTTAGTTTTATTAATACTATCCATTTTTGGATTTCAACAGCGAGATATTTGGACGGATCATATTATACTCTCGTGCTGAAAAAGTTCTTCAATTGAATTAAAGGCAATTTTATTGTAATTTTCAAGTAATCGTGCTAAAACTACTTACATCAAAGTACAAAATTCGCATATAATCGTAATCGTCCGACGCGATGGCGTACTTGGAGTCTCCGAGAGCTTTTAAGGAGTCAAGTCCACCACGGCCAGTGCTCATCAACGCGGAGACGATGGCAGATGTATAGTAAGCGTGCACCAACATCCCGCTCACAGAGAGGACCGTGAACGCGAAGCGGCCTGACCCACCTTCGGGCACTGCGCAGGCGTCTGGTGGAAATATTACATACATATAAATATTCCAAGAAACCAATGCGCGATGATGAGATCTAATATATAGAGCTGCTACAACCGTGGAATTACTTGCCTATTTTGTATTAATAACATGGTTACAAAAGTATAGATTAACAACTCTATGTGGGCAAAGTATACTGTGCGGCATACAGCGCCCTTCGCGTCCAGTTCAATAACGCGAGGGCGATGTTGGGGCTGCCCCGCCACTGCAGCGCCTCGGCCATGTATGCGATGACGCGCACTTACTGCTTTTACGCGACGATGCGCAAGCGATGCACGTATCTGGTGCGCAGAGTGCGGGGCAGCGCCAACACCATCCTGGCGATGATCGCCAACAGACTGTATTGCCCTTATATCCAGCAATCCTGTAGCAGACATATTGTAAACTTGTGAGTGTTCGGTTTTGTCTGTGCTTGTTATCCTGTCTGTATTCTTTTATGTATCTGTTTGTATATGAGTCTTGTGCTACTTGAAATAAACAAATATTTTCTTTATTTATTTTATGCAATTCCAAAAACTTTTCAGAACTTTTGAGTGACAAATGACAAATCTGCGATCGGAGTAGGTAACCCGATGGAGAGAAAACTTCATACAACCGCGCAATAATAGGTGCACAACAACAAATTGCGGTAGCACATATCTTAGAAGCCTCTGTGGAGATTACTCTGTGCCGCGACGTTCGTACTAATTCGGAAACACGGAGATTACTGAAGCACATACTTTTTGTTGTTAAAATATACATACATTAACACACACCTTTTTCCTATGGGCGTAGCCAGAAACTCCACATACTCCTTATGCTTCGTCCACGTTCACACATCTGGGGGGCAGTTCCCGTATTTTTAAGAACTTTCGCAGTCTAATCTTAGTCTCATTCTGTCAAAAATACCACTAATTTCCATACATTTTTGACAAGTTTTTGACGTTGATTGTCGCTGAGATGAGATTGCGATTTGAATATGAACGTGTTTTAAGTACGAGAATTCGCCTTTTGGTCAAATACGTGCGCCGGTTGCGAGTACTACACATACGCACCTTCTCTTGAAATGGATTGAGGAGAACATGAAGTCGTCACAATATTAAAGAATATAGAGAAATTACCGTGTTTTCGCTTAGAAATATAGTTTTGACAGTAATATTGTAAATTGAGTATTTATTTAGAGCTAACGTCGCGCTGGAAACTTAACTAAGTATCACCGGCAGTATTATAATTATAAGGTCATCACCTGCCGAGCCTTTTCCCAACTATATTGGGGTCGGCTTCCAGTCTAACCGGATGCAGCTGAATACCAGTACTAATACATGGAGCGACTGCCTATCTGACCTCCACAACCCAGTAATTCGGTAATACGATACCCCTTGGAAAGACTGGTTGTCAGACTTTCAGGCCTTTGACTACCCGTAACGACTGTCAAAGATCCACGAATGACAGCCGGGACCAACGGCTTAACGTGCTTACCGAGGCACGGAGGGGTCTCGGTATGTAAAGATGGTCATCCATCCACGGACCGACCACGGCACGCGTAGTTTAACCTGATCGGTCGACCCGTGTGGCTGTTATTACTTAGCCACAAGGCCCCGCGAGCCCCCGCGATTTATTATAATTATAAGGTAATGCTAATTTGAGTTCATTGCTTTTTAAACAATCCAAAAGGTATCCAATATCCAATCACGAAAGCCTTTTGCTGGTAGGCTTACCTTGCTGCAACCAGGAAGTAAGTACAGTAAACAATGCTCCGTCCTTCTCTTTAGTTGCCTTGGACGTTATCCTCTGGACCATAGCCAGGATGGCCAGCATGGCCAGGCAGCTCCACCACACACCAGGAGAGAACGGCTCCAAGTACATGTTGCTGCTGCTCTCTCGCTCTGCTATATACGTGAAGCCTACCCTGTTAATACCGTACGATTATTTTTTTACCGATAGACTTGGAGTTCAGAAAAAAAAAATTGAATTAAATAAACTATTCGGCCTGTTACTCTGTCTCTGTCACTATTTGTGCCATGACACTTGGTTTTTCAACTTATGCATTCAGTCTGCCTCACCACTCGTTTTCTTCAAGTAGTTGGTCTAGGGTTGGTTGGCCAAGGGCATATAACTGTAATTTTTCTGATGACTAACCGAGTGGGAAGAACAACAAATATTAACAAATATATTTTTGAAAACGTTGGGCATACTAAAATTGTTGTTCGCATAATTTTTTGTTTTCTGATTCTTGACAAGAGTGTATTTATTATTGGAATTTACTTGCAATACCTGAGCGGCCATATCGGTAGGATGAAGTCGTGAGTAAAGGTCCTCTCCCATAAAATGCGCAATATGGCCCCCGAGATGTCCGCTTCACCGGTTGACACCATCACGAGCATACTGTTGTTATGGTACGTGGCTACCCATAACTCGGTCTCTATTAGAACATCTCTGAAAAGTATATTTTCTATATCTAGATATTATGTTAGATTTTTAAATAGCTTTTATTGCTTTGCCCCCGTGGCGAATCTCAATAAACCAAGCTGTGTATTTTTCGGGTGACTGTCTGGCAAGTAAGCTATCCATATAAGCAAACAAAAACCCGGCGATCTGGTGCTCCATTGTTGCATGAAAGAAGATCAAGCAAACAAAACTTTTGCGTTTAAAAATTAGGATTTGTCTAGAAACAAACTCCACTGTTTAAACTGGTGAGCAAGCAAGTAGGAAGCTACTGGTAGGTAGGCATCTACTATTCCTCAGCTTTTAAAATACCTAGTAATATATTTACTTGCCAAGAAGTTAGTAAATCAATTGCTTATACAAGGTTTTTTTTTTTTGTAAATCATGAGTAGGTACGTACACAGTAAATAGTAGCTTATTGTTTTTATTGACCAATTTCTTGGCAAGTTAAAAACTTCAGGACAATATTACTAGATATTTTTAAGTATACCCAAGTGAATACTATTGGCATATAAACCTACTAGAGAAAAACAATTGCATACCATACAATACTTACTGTGCATTCAAAACTTGAGTCATGAGAATAGCTGTTCCGTACGCACTGCGGATGCTAGGATCCGTGTCTGAAATAGACTCGTCCTCCAGGAAGTCTATAAATGTTCCATCATACCGGTCAGGGGAATAATGTCCTGGCTGCAGAACAAACGTTATTAGTTCTACTGGAAAACCAGCTATATTCGATTAAACACCACCGCCATCCACCTATATACCACCATACATCCACTTCTACCATCGGACATCTAGACGCACTGCAGGTTACCATCCCTACCTAGTTGCTATTCTACCAATTCGCACTAAGCGTTTCCAAATGTCTTTTGTGATGCGCACAGCAAAGGAGTGGAACTTTCTGCCTGCGTCTGTGTTTCCGAACGTATACAACCCCGATCTCTTCAAAGTGAGAGTTAACAGGTTTCTTCTGGGTAAGCTCGCTCCATCGTCGACTTTGTCTCTGTCATCTCTGATCTAGACTAGAGTCAAGAGCAAACCTATCTTAAATAAAAAAAAAACAATTCTTTGTAATATTTGCTCATCTATGGTGCAGCAAAGGAAGAGAGAAATCCATATCTGGCTGGAGTCAGAGCTGTATTACGATATTATGCGACCACTAAGATTTCTTGAATATTTTCTTGTTTGCAACTGTACAGTTTTTTCCGTAGTAGGTTTTAAATATTGAACATACATTTTGATTAAATTAAACGAATTAAGAATAATCCACATATTTGTTTCAGGCGACACAGGCTCATAGACACATAACCTAAACATGCACATTTTTATTATAGATTGTGACCCGGCCATACTAGACCACATTCCGCATCATTTTTTACAAGGAGTTCTTTACATGACCCACGAACATGACATTATATTAAATGTATACTAAACTCGTGTTATTAAATAAAGATTAATAGAGTAACATACTGGGGTAGCTATTCTCAGAGGAAATCTCTTCAAGTCCAGTCTCCTCAGAATTCTTTCGCGCTCGTGCATTAGAACCAAGCCGGAGGAGTTGGTCCAATGCGCCCAGACGTTTATGGCTATGCCATCTCTGGGGTGCACGTATACGTCGTAAATGTGGATTGAGGATCTTGGCTCCGTGGTTATTGCTAAAATAGTATCAAAAATAAATGTAATATTATTGACCTTATACTTTGTAAGAAAAATTTTGATTTAAAAGTGTGTCCTTGGAGATCCTTGCCCGTTATTCTCCATAAGAAACCATTTCGCTTTGAAATGGGCAAGTAACTAGCTTCATCATTCTGACTGACCGACACCTTGTCAATTATTCAAAAGTGCCTATTAATGATTTAATTGAAATAAATGCTTTAATTTTTTCACTTATTAGTGGAGTTTAAGTTTGATTCGTTTCGTTTCAATTTTTTTTTGTTAATAGTGAGACAAATTACTAAACTCCGTATCCGTAGCCTCTTCCCAACTATATTAGGGTCGGCTTCCAGTCAAACCGGATGCTGCTGAATACCAGTATTTTACATGGAGCGACTGCCTATCTGGCCTCCATAACCCAGTTACTGGGTAATACGATACCCCTTGGTATTTGGTAAGACTGGTTGTCAGACTTTCGGGCTTCAAAGTCAAAACGACTGTCAAAGATACACGAATGACAGCCAGGCCCAACGGCTTAACGTGCTTTCCGAGGCATGGAGGGGTCTTGATATGTAAAGATGGTCACCCATCCACGAACCAATCGCGGCAAGCGTAGTTTAACCTGATCGATCGACCCGTGCGGCTGTTATTTCTTAGCCACAAGCCCAAATGACTAAACTAAGGTTATTCAATGCGGTTTTAGCTTTTAGAGAAAAATTAGCAATTTGTAGATATATGATCCAACATTTAAAATACGAATAGTCCCAACTTTACCTGTAGAGTCTCTGGTCTCATTACTGGCGACATGTTCCCATTTGAGAAAGGCTATGTCAGAATCATATCGAATCTTACGCAGAACGTCAGGCACATGGTCACCTAGTATCAACCATTTGTACTTCATCATGAAATGTGTTTTCTTCACCTAAAGTCAACAGATGTAGCAGTCTAAATATATTTCTTATGAATAAAGCCCCATTTACACGATGCAAGTGTCTTGCAGCGTTGTGACGATACGAGTTTTATTGTTGCACCATGTAAATCAGGCTTTAATGACCTAATTATAAACGGTCCCTGGGAAATACTACTTTATTGATCATCATCATTCACAGCCTCCTCCTTTGAAAAGCATTTATTTGTCGCCATTAGCAATTTATTAATTATTTGTCTGTTATTATCAAATGATTATTCGGCAAGGAGGTAGGCACTCCTCTCTTCTAAATTCATTTGTTATAATTTTGGTAATTTTACCTATAATATAGGTAAAATTTCAAAGCCAATTTTAAATAATTATTATTGGCTTTGAAACTTATCACTATTATATTGAACCTTTTCAAACATGGGCATGTCGTCATGTTCGTGGGTCATGTAAAGAACTCCTTGTAAAAAATGATGCGGAATGTGGTCTAGTATGGCCGGGTCACAAGAGAATGTAGCCGTCATCCCATACCGTGAGAGTTGACGAGTGAACTTTATTTGATCTGAAACAGAATTAATATAAGTAAAGGTTGTAGAAGAGGTGTAAAAGATTTCATGATAAATAAAAAAAATCCGCTTTTTTGACACACAAAATGTAATAATAAATTAATTCGATTAATTAGGTATTTGAATTTGACATTGGAGATGTTATGTAATCCTTTTAATGACAGTTACCCTTACTGGAGTCTATTTTATTAATTATTAACAATCGAAGCTGACCATATTTCGTTAAAAAAATGTAATTTAAAAAATATAAATTTGTGTTACTTCATTATTTTTTTTTTGAATAATGGCTTCACTTTTTCAGATCTAACGGCCTATTTCAAATTAAGTATTATGTGTATACCTCCTAAGTGAGTAATTTTTAATTTTTATTAAAAACTAACTGCCAGACGTTTTCCTGTCCACAATAATTCATACAAAAATCCCTAAAATTCTTAAAAAATGACGTTCTGTTTTTTTAATTAGAAACTTTTTTTTTTCACAAAAACCTGATTTGGACTCTTACGATCATTTTAAAACACAAAATTGCCAAATAGGTCCGGGCGCTCTCTAGTGATGCGCTTACCAACGAACAGCATTTAATTTTTATTTATACATACATTTATGTACATAGAATAAGTCATCATTCACGTAGTTAATCGTATATTTTTGTTGTGTGTTCTAAGCGGTTTTCTCTTTTTTTTTAATTACAAGCTTTTATTTAACTTGCAATGTTTGTTTGTTTAGATCGAATCTTGCAAGCTGAATTAAAACCACTTTCTCTTATTCTACAGAGTTAACATTTTACATGTTGGTTCAATTTCAAAGACTATAACATTTTTTATGATAAACATGACCTGGCTGCTACACATAGGATTGGCTTCAGACGACGAAACTCCTCAACGGTCAACAGTACGGACACGAAATTTTATATACGCATTCATACACCATGATCTGTCTGCTGCGCCCAGGATTGGTTCCATACGAGAGATGTCTTCAGCGGTCAACAGCTCAGGCATGAAATTTTCAAGTTCACCAGATAGCCCCGTCGTGTTTGGTTTCATTGGATATGTATTGACAAGTGCTTTTACACTAGGTAGTGTTCAGGGTCTGATGATGGAGCCAGAAGGTGGCCGTAAGAACTCCTCAATTAAACAAGATAGCCCTATTTGCGGTCGTTTTGTTTTGCCAAGTACTATAGTCCAAAGTGTAGTCCAGAGCCTCATGATGGATCCGGAAGGTTACCAACTGAACAAGATAGCCCCGTTGTGTTCGGCCATTAGGACTTGTTTTGACAAGTAGGTAACTATGTTAGCCCAAGGTGTAGTCTAGGCTCTGATGATGAAGCCAGATGGTGGCTATAGAGATTTCTCAACTAAACAAGATAGCCCCGTTATCTTCTGGCTATTTGGATATGTCTTGACAGATAGGCACGTTAGTGCAGGATCTGATGATACAGTCGGGAACACACCGTAAGAACTCTTCACAGATACAAGATAGCCCGCTATCTTTTAGCTATATTGATTTGTCTTGACAACTACTATAGCCCTGGTTGAAGTCTAGAGTGATGGTGGAGCCAGAAGGTGGCCTCAGGAACTTCTCAACTAAATAAGATAGCCCTGATATGTTAGGGCTCGTTAGTTTTGTCTTGACGTAAACTATAGCCCGAAGTGTAGTCCAGGGTCTGATGATAATGTCAAACGGTGACCACTGGAACATCTCAACTTTACAAGGCAGCCCTGTCGTGTTGGACTCGTCGGATTTGTCTTGACAAGTACCTTACAAGTGAAGGTGATAGAACAGATATTTTATCAAATTCTAATGCAAAATAGTACAAAATAAAATATATACGTAAAATATTTTTAATAACAAGATTATATTGAACTAAAAATTAAAACTTGCGTAAACATAGAACTTTAATTAAATATTTTCTTAAAAGCTTGAGGCGTGAACGTCCTTGTTATACTTAAAGATAAGCGTAAATATTTATTTTTTCTATCTTACTTACCTACTGGGGGCCAACATGCCAGTACAATAATGCTGCTGACAACTTTATGCTTGAAGAATTCCACCACTGCCTGAGCCAGCATGTTTTCAACACAGCTTTCTATTACAATAATAAATTAAGTGTACAGTTTTGTAGGAATTTCTGTTCTCATTAGCTTACTGGAACAAATGGTACAATCGAAAACTTCAATGTTAAGTAAAATTCTGGAACTGAATTGTTTGTTTCCAACGTATCGACGTTGCAGATCTAATTTATATAATTATATCCAATCACAAACGTGTAACAGTCTTCCAAATAAATTACTATGGTGAAAATCCGAATGCCCTTAACATTTAGGTAGGCATTTAATTTGCTTTCACAAATAACTGCAATACATGTACAAAACACTACTTCTGAAGTGTAAATAATTTATTTGTGTATGTTTATTTATCGTTTGCCTGTACCGCTGCATACGAAATGCATTTGCACAGTAATTTGGGCGTATCCACGTCCAAATGACAGGGTTCTGACAAATAACCACCTTCGGTAACAGCCCCCTTTGTGACTTAAAAATAAAACAAGCCTTTGTTTGAGTCAGTGTATTTATTTATAAACGAATGTGGAATAAATAAAACTAAACTAAGATTATTAAGAATAAATTAATAATATTTGTATGAACACGGGCACGGAGGGTGAGGGAGCTCCAAAGGTTTAGGCTCTAAGGTTATAGGTACCGGAGGGGCCACCATATAAGCTGTCATAGGAAATCCGGGAGGAGGGGGTGGTGCTCCGCAACATGGCGGCAGGGGAGGTGGCGGAGGAACGAGGGAAATAACCAGCGGTGCTGGAGGCGCGGCAGGTGGCAGGCAGCAAGGCGTTGGTGGTGGCGCTGGAAGATATATAGGCGCCGGCGGAGGCGGTGGAAGCATCAAGGATGGTGGCGGCGCTGGTAGCATGAAAGGAGGTGGTGGTGCTGACACACACATTGGAGGAAGTGCAGGTGGTGGTAAACACAGTGGAGTCGGTGGAGGAGCGGGCAGTATCAATGGCGTTGGCGGAGGCGGCAACATCATTGGCGGCAAGCAGACTGGAGCAAGGGTAGGTGCGGGCAGGCAAATAGGCATCGGAGGGGGTGCTGGCAGCATGAGGGGAGCTGGAGGTGCCAGCAGGATCGGTGGCAAGCCTGCTCCGCATGGTGGAGGGGCCGCTGGCACCAGTATAATCGTTGGAGGCGGTGGGGGTAGCTCCTTGCAGCATAGTTTCTTGTCCTTATCTGTAATTAAATATCATGGTGTTTTACATTTGATAGATTGTCTCTTACCCACTGCAGGATCTCATAGAGTATTCGACGAAATAAATAAAAAATATTTATTTTCTATGTTTATCTTGAACATCACTGACATCGGTAGAAAACATCGTGAGGAAACCTGGACTTATAGGTTTAAATCGTCAATATTACTTACCGAGCAGCTTGGTAGCAAGAAGTGGCTTCAGCAAACTGTAACATTTTAAATGCGTTTAGATTACTTTAGATTGTGGCTGGACATATCATTAGTAACTTAAAAACACCACGGTAGAATAACTTACGCAGCCAGCACTCCTTTCTTGCATTCTTTCATTTCCTTTAGTGCCTCGAGCTGTAAAAGAATAAACATAGTTATTGTATGCTTATGCTCATGAATATAATGTATGCTTCTGAATGGAAGTTAAACTATTTCAATTTGCAATCAACAAAATTTAATTTTGCAATAAACTTTTTATTTATTTATGTCAATTTTATAAAACATCTATTAAAACCTTACCAAGCATATTCCTTTCTCGTCACAGGCGATGATGTAACACGAGGAGACCAGCACGATCCCTATGGAGGACCAAAATACCTTTTGACCCCCCATGTTCAAAGTTCACAGAAACAATCTCAAACAAATTATGGTTATAAAATAAAATTTTATTCTATTTAAAGAGATGCATTTGACATGAAGCAGTTTCTACGTGATTATCGTTATTAATTTTATCTAGAATTTACGTAATATGATAATAGGGAAAGTTTAAACTTGGAACCTTTGTCCTGATAAGATGAAACGTGTTGTAAAGCACGGTGATTCTTATTTCAAACTCTTATCTTCAGTGATATCATTTGAATATTGCTTAATTAAATACGTAATGATTATGATATAACTAAAAACAAATGAGAAGTTTTGCAATATAAATGGTTGGCTGTGATTTTGTAATTATTAAATGCCTGATAAAGTTGATTAAAACGGTGCTGATACTTAAGTATGTGGCTTATATAGTATGAGGGTATAATGGTAAGTTATTTGTTATAAATTACTTCTAGCTTAAAAAATCCAAGTCGGATCAAGCAGATGGACCTATATTCTTTGAGTTTATTTACCTAAGTTTCTGCATCCGGTTATAAAGCCACCCTTTGCATAGACAATTTCATGCTTACATGCTCTGTGATGCGCATCTAAAGGCCTGTAAAGAAAAAGTTATTTGTATTATCCTACTGTCCTATACAAGGTGTAACAGGAGGATTGACATTACTTTAAACCACGTAAAGAGAATCATGTTCTTTACCCGTATACAAAAAATCAATCAAATCCAACGAATACTTTAGCCACAGGAAATTATTTTTCATTTTATTATTTTTCAACATGATGTAGATCTGAGTCCGCAATAATAGATAAACATTGCCGCCGCCGCACCCCGCACCCCGCACCGCATCGTTGGTCAGTGACTTTTCATTTAATGTCGTACATCCAGAAACACGTTGTATACAAGATGTAACATAAATAATGCACAACCTCTTAAGGGATCATTGTACTCATCATTATGAACAACAATTATTAAGAGACCAAACCTGAAATCGGAAAAAAATCTGCTGTTCCCTACATTTTGAAATGTAGGGAACAGCAGATTTTTTTCGCGCTTTCAGGTTTGGTCTCATAGTAAAAGTTGTTCATAATGATGAGTACAATGACCCCTTCAGAGGTTGTGCGTTATTTATGTTATACCTTGTATATGTAGTATACCAGTATTTATAATTTTCAATTTGTTATTGCTATAATACTTTGTTAGTACTAAAGTTGAGATTATCAACAGCGCGTCAACACAGAGAAATATAACTAACTTGTAAAATACAACTATTTATACATACCTGTAATTCGACATGTCTGCTACTCACTTTTATTACAAACTTTTTGCTGAATTTTATTTTTATTTAATTTATTTATTTAGGCTAACCAACAATTGTTTACACAATACATTTATAATAATTTCCTTAAAATAGAACTATAGAATAGAATATCGAATTGTTGTTGTTGAAAATAACTGAATTTTAATTTTTGCATAAAAGCACATTAAGTTCGTCACTACAAACCACAAGAGTAAAATTAAATATTGTTAGGTTAATTGGGTAATCTGATTTTTTTTTAAATTCCGCTGTCCTACTTAAAGGACAACAGGCATATCTGGGTACTCCTCAACTCCTTACTGTTATCAACGACTTCCCAAAGCCTGGCGACAGTGAGGTTCAGAGAAGCAGTTTTCATAATGTTCCAAATAAAAGCATTGAGCGAACAGACAAAGTCGTTAAAGTAATTTTCAGATTATTTTATAATTAGTAAAATAATGAATTTAGCTCAAATTGAGAAACGATGTAGATTTTCTTTTCTTTTTAATCGTCTGACCGACATAGTAGATCAACGCAAATGAAGGAAACGTCATGAGGTGGATTTATACTAGCACCCCAATTGCGCAACAAACTATCAATCACAATCTGAATGATTTTGAAACACATTTCTAATCCATTGCTTCATATGTTCGAAAAATTTCTTTGCTCAACAACGTAAATAACGCGATGAATGTTGTTGAACTGTCGAAATGAAACCAATTCCTACCGTAAGTGTGTTACGCAATTAGGTTGCAGTTTGAAATTACTAAGACGCAACCAGTAAGTGTAGTGGACAATGCTTATTCCTTATCTAAATGAGAACACCAATAATGTAAACAATACCTGAAATAACTTTCATCATCATTATCAGCCTTAACATTCCAGTGATAGACAAGGCACAGGTATTTCTAATCGCACGTCATTTTTAACTTGATTTCCAGCTAATAAAAAATAGAAGAAAAAAAAATAAAAAGGTTTATTTCAGCTAAGCCTAAATTGATATAACAAAAATGTTTACAACCAACGCCTGTAGGTGGTAAATATTTTTGTGAAACTGTGTTGATAAAACCGGCCAAGTGCGTGTCGGACGCACAATGAAGGGTTCCGTATTTGAGATGAATTTATCGCAAGAACATACTAACTTTGTAGTTGAAAAAATATTCTCCCATACATCGATATACATACGTCACGTACGATCAATTCTCCAACAACAAACGTAAGTTTGTAATCGCAAAAAATATTTTTTAAGTGACAAAACTACAAGTTAATGATTTTCGGACTTTGTCCTTTACTTGTGCTGTGAAACCTTGCTTCTTGCCAACTTTCAAGATTCTAGGCCAACGGGAAGTACCATAAAGGTTTTGATTTATTTGCGAGTATCAAAATATGTCGCATAATAAATGGCCGTATTTTTTATTACGTTGTCTTAGAAGCTTGCATAGAGCCTAGAGTTCCAAGGGACCGTAGATATTAATTTCAACTTGATACCTCCACGCGTTCCTGAGAAAAAGGGTCTTGACAGACAGACAGACGGACAACGAAGTGAGCCTATAAGAGTTCCGTTTTTTTCTTTCGCGGTACGGAACCCTAAAAATAAAATAAAATTAAGGCACGAAGTTTTATGGAAATATTGTTGGAACATACGAGTCCTCGAGTGAATCGACGTATCGTATAGCATAGCGTGCTGGGTGCTCCCCAGCCAGATGGACCTCACCTTAAAAATATGGCTGGACAAACTGGATGTGGAAGACGGAGAACCCGGTGTTGTGGCGCACCTTGGAAGAGGCCTATCCAGCATTGATTGATTAATAATTGTTATTTAAAACAATTGACAATTCAAAGACGTGTTTAATCATTGATATTGTGAGATACGAGACAATGATGTTTTCAATACAGTTGCCTTTATATACCGGTGCCAAAATAAATTAAGGGTTTTAACAAAACAGCAATCGCAAAGATGGTGGGTCAAGTGAACAGTGTAAGGAAGATTAATATCTTTGTCGTCTTAGTAGGATGTGTGAGTATACATTTTAGATTGTTTGTATTTCCCTATTTATTTTATTAGCGGAAGTGATGTAGTAAGTGTTAGGGCGGATTTCACCAATGAAACTGAACGTGATCAGCACATCTAAACTACGTTCAAGAGCTGTCAGTGTCAATATTCCAAAGAAAATAATGACACTGCCAGCCCTTAAACGTGGTTTATGTGCGGATCCGTTCAGTTTCATTGGTGAAATCAGCTCTTAGTAGGATATTAAAACGTTTTGGAAAAATCTTTCAAAGTCGAGTAAAGGCTACCGCAGACAGGCACGACGCAACTCTAGTAAAACAATGTCTATGAAAACTTCATGGAAATTGTTCTATCAGAATCGCGTTGCACTGTCGCGTCGCGCCTGTTTGCGGGAGCCTTAAAGTGTAGTTTGCTCCGTGTGCAGTTAGCTCTGTTTGTTGCCCCGTTGGTCTCGTGGTTGCAAGCGCGACTGCAGAGCATGGGATCTTGGGTTCGATTCCCAGGTCGAGCAAAGATTTTGGGTTTTTCCATTAGAAATTTCTCAATAACAGCGCGGAGTTTGAAAGTTGGCAGTGTGATACCTCCGTGCCTCGGAAAGCACGTTATGCCGTTGGCCCTGCGGCCGATCTCTCCCTGGTCGTTTCGGATGGCCGTCCCATCGGACTATGAGAGTTAGTGCAACAGTGTCTGCATACGCACTTGTGCAGTATAATATCTCCTGCGTAGATGGCTAGTCTCCTTTGAGATTGGTTGCCATCATGGCCGAAATTCGGTCTGGTTGTCTATATACAAAATGTAACATAAATAACGCAAAAAAAAAAATGTAAAAAAAAATCTGCTGTTCTTTACAGTTTGACTAGTTATGCGAAGATAAATGTAGGGAACAGCTGATTTTTTCTTCGCGATTTCAGGTTTGGTCCCATAGTAAAAGTTGTTCATAATGATGAGTACAATGACCCCTTAAGAGGTTGTGCGTTATTTAAGTTACACCTTGTTACGACACATTTTCAGCAGCTGTAAGCCCAGGCTGGGTTTTAAGATTGGGGTCCTGAAAATTTCAATACCTATCCCCAAACGTATCTACCTATAGTCCGTCACAGTTCTAAATCAAAGAACTCTAGATTAGTTTTTCTACTAGTTTCAGCCATAGAAGAACTAAGATCGTAAAAACAGAAATTGTCTCCCCACAATGCCTCCCAACAATGGTAGGGAGGCTTTTTTTTATAAATAAGTATGCGTTGTTTCGTTAAAAGTTACCAAAAGAGAGACGACTGTAATTTTAGGCCCATTATTATCAGGGGGCCAACCACCACCTCTTAAAGCAGTATTATTTTAATGTTACTTCAGTGTGAGAAAGAGATGGAGCTATACAGGATGTCTAATTAGCTAATAGGGTGAAGCGATATTTTACGCCTGGACAGCTTTTAACTCTCTACAAAGCGCAAGTCCGATCCTGCATGGGGTATTGCCTGGGGTTTACCTATCCTCTTGTGTGCATGCGCTCGCCAGACAAAATCAGTAGCGTGCAAGCGGCATTATTCATCGGCCGGCCGGCGGGCGGTCCCGCCACGTGTTTGTAAACAAAAAAAGTGATAGCGGCTTGAGTTCTTAGAAATGAGTAGACACTTGGGGTTTTTTTAGAATGGCTACGAACAGAGCTAGTAAACAGTGTGTATTTCGTAAGAATTTACGATCGACTTGTATTTTTAAATTGGTCGTAAACATGAACAACGAAAATTTTGATTTCAGATTACAAGTAAATGGGTTTAATTTAATAAAACGATCGATGACCTATATGTTTTATGGTTTAAAATGTAAGGTTAACATATTGTTAACATAAATAATAAATAAAACGATATTGCAATAGTACAATAATCATTATTTACAAGCATCCCAAGTTGAGAAAAAACATCCCAAGTTTATTTTAAGTGACAGAGTATAATATTTCTCAAAGCGGATACACCTCGCACGTAGTGTTGTCGTACATCAAAATGACCGAAATTTAAGAATGAACGAAACGAAATGCGTGGACTTAGAAAGTACTACGTATTACTATTGCAATATCGACTAAAATGGAAATGATGAAATATAGTGTATCATTTACACATGCCGTTTTCACGGTTTAATAAAACGGTGTGCTTGATACACCGGCGACTTATGGGAAGGCTCAGCTAAATACCAACTTGCCGCGCTTGATTCGGTGGAACGCAGAGCTAAGAGGCTCATTGGCGACGTAAGACTGGTGGATGCCAAGCTTCAAAGCTTGGCTCATCGCCGCAAAGTTGCCTGCTTGTCGGTCTTCTACAGATTGTACTTCGGTGAGTGTGCTCGAGAACTCCACGACCTCATTCCGCCTGCCCCCTTCTACCATCGGACATCTAGACGCACTGCAGGTTACCATCCCTACCTAGTTGCTATTCCACCAATTCGCACTAAGCGTTTCCAAATGTCTTTGTGATGCGCACAGCAAAGGAGTGGAACTCTCTGCCTGCGTCTGTGTTTCCGAACGTATATAACCCCGATCTTTTCAAAGTGAGAGTTGACAGGCTTCTTTTGGGTAAGCTCGCTGCATCGTCGACTTTGTCTCTGTCATTTCTGACCTAGACTAGAATCAAGAGCAAACCTATCTCACATAAAAAAAATACTGCTTTACGAGGTGGTGGTCTAGCTCCTGGATACTTACTCTGACTTCAGGTCCGTGTTAGTATAGCTATAGTTATAATATCTCTAATATTACAGATATCTTCATCCTGCTGTATAAACGCGGGTCTAATAGCGGAACTGAAACGTCTGAATCCTATGGTCATCAAGAAGTACTCACAGAACTCGCCAGTGTTCATTAACACAAAGTCGGAAGGCCAGCTCATCACGGGAGAAGTGGTGCATAAGTTACAAGCGAAGCCGCCGCCGTTGACGGTGAAATCGATGAAGCTGGCCAAAAGGTTTTCTCGCTCCATATGGCCTGTGCCGAAGCTTCCTCTAGTACCCTATCTCCTGCCTCTGATCCCAAAGTCACCTGTCCTCTCGATGTTCCCCAATTGGCTTCCGCAACCTACTCGTTCTACCTTGTCCATAAACCCAGGCCCGATACTTAAGTTGTCCCACATACTGGGCTGGAGCAAGCGTAACGTTCAGCTTCATGAGAAACTGCTGGAGATGAAGCATAAGGGCTCCTTGACCACCGCTGAGTATGTGAGATTTCAGAATTTATTATTAAGGTTGTAAAGTTACATACTTATCGTTCAAGTTAATTAGACATCTGGCAATATTTTAAGCTACAGTACTAAGACAAATGCTAGAACTAAGGCGGTAAGATGGTAGCGAGGCTCACACACAGTTCTCTCGTTGTCTTGTTGGGTTTTAGTCTGAATCTAAAAATGCAATACGTATTTTGTTCTATGCAAAACTTACTTTTTTAGGTAGAAATAATGCTCGAAATAAATGTACTATTAATGAGTAATCTTTATGTTTTGTACGTATTTTATTTATTAAATAAATTATAGAATAGATGCATACTTTTTGTTTTTCTTACCATCACCTTCTGTCTAGGATTTCTCCGCATTATCAGACAGAGCATCGCCGTCGTAGAGCGTATAAGTTTTATCCTTTTGTCAATGGCAGCCAAAGCCTGGATTTGCGCTTGACTGATGGCAAACGGGATTGCCAAAATATAATAATACACCTCTGTCTACAGGAAACCCATATTATATGTAGATTGGAAAAGTATAAATAAAAATAAATAGTAATAAAGAAACAATAAAAAATCTTTAATACACCCTTACATACAAATAACAACCTTATACATTAAACATTAAGATCTATTTGAGCTGGTTCTTCTTAGCATTGGCCACGAGGGCGTTGAAGCCTCGCACGATCATGTCCTTGACCTTGGAGAGGTAGCTGATGAGTGGGTAGGCGAAGGGCCGGTCCTCGGCGCGGCAAGAGAAGCAGGGCTCCGGCCGCTCGGGTAGCACCAGCGATTTCTTTAGCAGGATACTGCTCTGAAAGTGGAACAAACACGTTACAATTATTATTTATCACAAGTGTATTAGAGAGACAGGAATGGAGAAGGCCTTTGCCGACTGGCAAACGGACATACGAAATATAAACAAACGCCAAATACAAGAATGACGACTAAACTTTATTTGTCTGACTAAGGGCGAATTTGACTAAATTTTTATACCTAGTATAAGTCTAATCCAGCGTTATACATTTTAAATTTTTGACAGATTTGCCATACAAAAACTGGCAAACGTCAATTTTATTCCGCGGATAAAAGACTTTGGTTAAATCAGCCCTAAGGGCGAATTTGACCAAACTTTTATATCTAGTATAAGTCTAATCCAGCGAATACATTTTAAATTTTTGACAGATTTTCCATACAAAAACTGTCAGACAAGATAAAAGATATCTGATAACCCCGGCAAGCGTAGCTTAACCTGATGGATCGCCCCGTGCGGCTGTTATTACTTAGCCACGCGCTCCTCTACTATACGTTATTATGATTATATTACAAACGGTAATTTTACATTTTTAAGTTTTATTATAGGTAATTCTTAAAACCGAGCTTTATGGCCACAATTTTCCGTTTATGCTTATTTTCTGCATTTTCATTCTAAAATCGAAGAAATAAAACAAATGAGGGCACCACTACACGCGAAGTATGACACAATTACAACGATATGAAAACAAAAACAAATTCAAATATCGAACCTCCACAACAGCCATGGCCGCCACAGCGATCACCGTCCACGTGAGAAATCTTCTTAACTTCATTCTCGTAGTACAACTTGACAGCAACGTACAACACTACGCTGCAAGCATAGCAACTACTATATACCCACTGCATGTCACAGCCTAACTGTGGTGGAAACTTATACGTCGCCAATCATGCAGTAGGTGAACAATCTGTGTGAATGAACACGTAAGATAGATAAGGTGGTACTGACATCTCGATTCTTTGTTATTATTTTAGTAATGTGACCTTGTGAAGAAAGGAACTTGGATTCACTGGGGTTACCATTGATCTTACATTTCATGGATTGTTGTGTTGAAAAATTATTTACTTATGAAATCTCTAATATCAGATCTGACAAAGGATTTGAAGCGGTTTGATGTGGGGCTTACAAGGATAAATATTTTTCTGGAAATCGTGATACAGAGTTGGGGAGCCCTTAGTAGCCGTATATAAACTGTTGCATCATATTGTAAGAAATAGTATGTATTTATTTAGTAAACATAGACCCACGTGAACTTGTTTTTAAGTGGACTGCCGACCATAAAAGGCGATCGTGAAAGACTAGAATTGTTCAGCAATGCACTGCGATGATTATTTAATGAACCTCAAAACAGTGTATAACCTCAATGAAGAAGCTGTAAAGATTATCTAGATCCTTAGTTCCCAAAGTAGTCCAGGTGGACCCCCAGGGGTCAAAATAGCCAACGCAAATTTCCATATTTACATCAAATTTTTTGTCGAGTTTTGGGAATATGGTAGAAATGTAGCTGCAGGGGGTCCACCGGAACCAGCTAAATTTTGAAAGTGGTCTATGAGAAAAAAAAAAGTCTGGGAACCTCCTAGATGAATCCTTTTAAACCCAGTGGTTTAAAGTTACAGTTAACTAATGCAATTAACAACACCAAGTCTCAAATTGTCCTGAACTAAAAACATGAACAGATGGAATCTCTACTGCCAACCGAGTTTTTGCTGAATCCGCTGGAATCGCAAGCGCCGATGTTATACGTGATCAATGGCAGTTACGTTGAGACGCTAAAATGTCGTGACAGTGCGCAAGAGGCGATATGTGTCGGTACGTGGCGGTAGCACTCTTACTGGTTCGTATGTTAGTGCTTGATAACGAGAATATCTTAGATATTGATATGGAAAGTGGAACTTTTCGTCGATTTGTGATGTGCTTTGATTGTGCAATTTGTTAAGATGTGTGTGTGTGTGTTGTTTTATTTTTAAGTTTTGGAAGGTGTTTTGAACCGTGTTAATATAATGCGATTTTTTAAGATTCACTTCCCTCAATTACATAACAAAAGTGTCCTTTTTAGGATTCCGTACCCGAAGGGCCAAACGGCCTTGTTACTAAGCCTCCGCTGTCCGTCCGTCTGTCTGTCAGCGGCCTGTATCTCATGAATTGTAATAGGTAGACAGTTGAAATTTTTACACATTGAGTATTTTTATTGCCGCTATAACAACAAAATAATAAAAATGAAATAAAGTTAAAACTTAAAGCGGTGACGATACAATAAACTTTTGATTTTAATTTTCTTTTCTTATTATGGCTGGCATGTGGGGTGCCATTGTTTAGAACTCATCGAGTAGAAATATAATTTTTATTTTTTTTTATCTTAAAAACTTAGGAAATCGGGGGCCGTAAAAGTTGTCAGTTTTAGACCATTTTTGTACGAGCTCTATCGCAACAACTAAACAAGTTAATGTATTTTATCAACAAATACTAAAAAGCCGATTCATAAGATAAAAAAAATATGAGTTTAAATATGGACGATTTTCTGCGAGCGCAAAAATTACTTTGTAATCCGCAGCATCGTTATGAAATACAAAGTTATCTTTGCGATTGTTAAAATTCAAGGTGAAAAATATTCTTCGTTTAGTATTTTCATTTTAGAGCAGTGGTGGCACTGTGGTAACGGCCACGACTTACGAGTTCTAGGTCGTGGGTTCGTACTCAAGCAGGCACTTTACTTTGTGTAAATTATTTCATCACCACTGAGAAAACGTCGTGAGGGAACCGTGTACTAGAACCAAAAATTCGAAGACATGTGACATCTACCAACCCGTCCTGGGCCCGCATGGTGGATTATGGCCCACTCACAGAAAGAGGAAGCCTGTGTCCCAGGTATGGGGTCATTACTTATGGGCTGATCATGAGTATTATTATTTAACTAAACAAACTAAAATAAAAACCGGCCAAGTGCGTGTCTGACCACGCAGAATGAAGGGTTCCGTAGTTGGGATGAACTTATCCCAAAAACAAACTTAACATTGTAGTTCAAAAACATGTTTTCCCATACTACGATATACGTCACCGTCAATTCTCCAACTGCAAATGTAAGATTGTAATCACAAAAAAAATGTTTTTTTATGTGATAAAATTAAAAATTATTGATTTTCGGACTTTTTCCTTTACTTTTGCTGTGAGAAATTACTTCTTGCCAAATTTCATGATTCTAATTCAACAGGAAGTGCTCGTATAGGATTTGATTTATTTGCGAGTATCAAAATATGTCGCATAAATGGCCATATTTTTTTATTGTGTTGACTTAGAAGCTTGATTTTTTTAGAGCTCTAAGGAACCGTAGACCTACGTATTTGAAATTAAATTCAACTTGATACCTTCACGCGTTCCTGAGAAAATGGGTCTTGACCGACAGGCAGACGGACAGACAGACAGACGGACAACGAAGTGATCCTATAAGGGTTCCGTTTTTTCTTTTGAGGTACGAAACCCTATAAACTGAAGTACGGAATCCTCGGTGTTTTGTAGAACATAATATATTATTATCTTCTAGTATAGTTCAACAACGATTACTTAAGCTATAATATTTATAAGTTTAGATTGGTAATCCACAGATATCTATTACTTTGATGTATCTGATTGCATACAAAACCTATTCGTAGAAAATCATGACTGCCTTCCTACCAGAACTCCAAAGTTAGAGCTGAAACATTTCAGAAAATAATAAAATTATAATACCTACCCATAAATGAATTAAATTAAATTAGGACTGCCTCGTTGGTCTAGTGGTCGCAAGCGCTACTGCTGAGCATGAGGTCCTGGGTTCGAATCCCAGGTCGGGCAGTGTTATTGGGTTTTTCTATCTGGAATTTCTCAGTAGCAGTCCGGAGTCTGGATAACCCTTCGGGGAAACAAGGCGTGATGTTATGTTATGTGTTAAATTAGGAGGAAGTGCTTCAAAATTGATATTAAATCGAAAGGAACCCTAATATTGGAATTGGTGAATATTTGATGAATTTCATTGGAATTTGTGTGAAAATTCTTATTAAATATTAAACGTTCATACCAAATTATACCGTTTCAGGCAAATTACATAGCCGGCGCTCCTCCGCCCCTTCGCTTGACAATCGACTGCGCCGATGAAAGGGTAAGGTAAATTATACCAAATTTCTATAAATAATTAATTATAGTAATAAAAAGACTCAGGAAAGAAAGGATTGCCGCGTTTATCTAGTGGTAGCAAGCGCTACTGCTGAGCCTGGTTTCGATTCCCAGGTCGGGCAAAGTGTTATTGGGTTTTTCTATCAGGAATTTCTCAGTAGCAGCTCGGAGTCTAGATTTGTGCCCGGATGATGGCAATAGGCTCGCCCCCTATTACGTTGGACTTTAACATAACTGGCGAAATTGAGGTGTACTAAGTACCTACACCTCTGCCTAACCCTTCGAGGAATACAGGCGTGATGTAGTAATTTTATCGCTTGTCTTTACGCTTCCAATATACGATCCAAGACCGGAAGTGTGTATTGTCTTAGTCACCACTCATTGTCGACTCATTAACAATGGCGGTTATTGCAACAACATGATTGATTAGTCATCTTGTACGGTGACCCCAGAAAATTAGGCATTCACCTCACCAAATAAACTGCTTGGAAGGGTGGATACTTATCTCGGGTCACCGACCGTATGACTCACAAAGAATGAAAGAGGCTTGTTTATTTTAGTCAGAAACAAATCAAAGTAAACAATTTTATACCCAAATTACATTACTTATGTTCTATGCTCCAGGTTCCGTACAGTTCCGCATTCCGTTCATCCGACTACAACAGGAAGTCTCGCTTAGACGTGGACTCGTTCTGTAGCCTCATCCACAATGCGTTCCCAAAAGCAGTGAAAGACGGCAAGTTCATCCTCATAAAGCCAGATGACCAAACGGGATATAGTGACACTCAAGTACCTAAATCAATCGCCCCACCTCCAGGCTTCATTCCAGGGCTAGGAATACCAAAGCTAAAGATCCCGAAACTACGAATACCATCACTGAATGTCCCGATTCTAAAAAAACATCCCGGTCCAATCACGCCTCCCAGAATAGGTTCGCCGATGATGTCCACAGCAGTAATGAGAATAGGAGAAGAATCCAGTGCAGAGAAGATGGAGAAGTTCAAGAAAGGCGTACAGAAGATGTTGCGCGTCGTTAAAGTGTTGGGGCAGATTGACCAGTACCTGTCAGAGAGGACGCGAATCATTGTTGATAAACTCTCTAAGACTTTTGCTAAATAATACGATTGAATGTATTTCTTGTTTTATTAGAATATCTACTCTTAGATTTTTGCGCCAGTTTTGACATTGCCGAAAACTCTGTATAATTTAAAACTACAACAATGCTGCCATATCTCAGATTACAATACAATGCGATTCAACTAAGAACAGGAATGACCTTACGCCATATTTTGACGTTTTAGCAAAACAGCGTCTCGTTAACTCATTTTGGACCTAAGTCTAAGATATAACAATAACAAATTACAAAAATAGATAACAAAAATTAAACAAAAATGGATAACAGAACAACAATTTTTTGCAAGCCGTACTTCAAGTTACAGTTGACAGATCGAGGTCATTGACGTTCCTGTTCTTGGTTGAATTGCATTGTACATTTTTTTATAACTCTGATGACAATGATAAATGATTTTATTTCTGTAAGTAGGTTTAAGGTACTCAATACTCAATCATTTATTGCATTCCACAATACATTGTGGAATTATGCTTAGGTGGTAAGTAAATATTTACCGAAACAATCGTGGACCCTGTCGGGCACAGCAAAAGAAAAGTTTGAAGGAAGAGGACTTATTTAGGTATACATGCAACTAACTTATTCTAAGTATAATCTACTAAGGTATCATTTTATTACTTAATTATTATTTTAATCAATTTTTTTTTTTAATTAATTTATATAATCATGTCAGTTCTATACATTTGTCAATTAAATATTCATTTATGCTATAATAACATTTATTTAGTAATAACTTTTTTAATTTGTTCGTAAAAACGGCAATCTTTTTCTTATTTCTGAGTACCTCGGGTAGTTTGTTATATATTTTTATCGACATAACCAGTGGACTAGGTAGGTTTTAGTAGGTAGGTACTTTCAATGTCCGAATTATTTTTGAATTCAGACTCAATTATTTATTTTAGTTTATACCAATATCTATCCTACCTATCCTATTAACCGACTTCAAAAAAAGGAGGAGGTTCTCAGTTCAGCTCAGATTTGGAAAATTCTTTTTTTGTTTGAAAGGTTATAACTTCCCAGGTAGTCGCATTGTCATCGGGTCAGGATCTGATGATTGGATCCTGGAGAAATCGAGGGAACTTTTCAAATATTATAGGCACACCCATAGCGATTTGGGTATTTTTATAGTAATAACTCATGCATTTGTTCTCGGAAAGCACCATTTAGTGAAGTGGAACTGATGATGAAGACCACAGATAGCCACCGGAACTACTCAATAATAAGTATTTCACGGGTTGCGATTCGATTACTTTCATATGGTTGCTAAGGAATTGATGCTCGTCACAATGCATATGGTGAAATGGAACTGCATCGGGAAAAGCAATATATTGTAAAAGGTGATTAGCAGATCCAAAGACACCAAGTTCCAAAATTAAAGTTAATTTTAATAGGTTCCAAAAAAAGTACGTAAGTAATTTAAAAAAAAAATAAATTGACTTCAAAAACCAATTAACTAAAAATTATTAAATAACTTTAATTTCGCAACACTGACTTCCGAAATTAAAGTTATTTCATAATTTTGAATTAATTTCTTTTTAAAGTCCATATAATTTTTTAAAATTACTTTTTTATTTCGTAATTTTTAGTTTTAAGTAAAAACTAGAATACTTGTTTGTAATAAGTAGTTAATAGTTTTGTTGTAAATATTGCACTAGAATTTGACCAAGGTTTTGACATGTTTTCCCTTTGACACCTGTAGCTCGTATTAATAAGTCAGACCGTCACACTTACACGTATTAATCCGTATCTTGAAAACTACTGAACCGATTTTGATGAAACTTCCACTGTTCTTTAAGTTGAAGAAAATGTAAGCCAATAAAGAAAATAGTTTCACAAACTGATTAATAGTTTCGGAGAAATGCGCGGACAATCATACATATACACATGCAAATATACATACACCTATAAAATTTTGTATATTTGATTGGAAGCCCTAAAACGTTATCATATGTCAATATAGTGCAGTTCCAATAATATTACATACATACGCCATATCGATTTGATATCCTCCTTCTTTTTTAACTGACTTCAAATAGAGTCGGTTAAAAAAATTAAATTAAATCGACTTCAAAAAGAAGTTAACTCAAAATTATGAAAAAACTTTAATTTCGGAAGTCAGTGCCAAAAAACACAGAATACATATCTCAATACACCGACTTCCGAAATTAAAGTTATTTCATAATTTTGAATTAACTTCTTTTTGAAGTCGATTTAATTTTTTAAATTACTTTTTTCACTGCAGTGTTTTGTTGGAAGTCGGTTGTTTTTTTTTTTTATAAAAAAGTTTTTTATTCTCTGATTCACCGCATTTTAGTGATGTCTAAGAAAAACTTACAAACTTAGTTACCTAATTATTTATATCTATTGTTATAGCATGTTGCTGGAACCAAAATAGGGGAATTCTATTCGCTTGTGAAATTCTCTTCACATTTCGCTGAATGTTTTTTTCGTTACCACGAGGTTCGATAGATGGCGTTGTGAGCCGAGCGGCCGTTTTTTAATCGCGCTATGGTTTCGTTCACAGCTGGTCTTGGGTCCATTGGTCCAATGTTCAATCTTTGACCGTGTTTAAGGGTAACGGGAAAGAGTAACGGGATACTAAACAACGAGAAAGACTTCAACAGCCACTTTCTCAAATGTTTGTACGGTAGATAGTTTAGAACAGTCAACCTTTTTAAACTTAAACGTGTTTAGTTAAATATCAATACCCGGTATATCCATTTTACATTATACAGGGCGTTCCACGGATATGTCACGCAGAGGGAAAGTAGGACTAGCGACTTTGTATTCAACAGGAAGGGACTCATTTTGAGCATTTGATAAATTGATTAATTTTGTATTAAAAATGATAAAATTCATGGTCTTCTTTTTATTTGTGATACTATGTTATTTAGCAAAAAAATAATCCTTATGATGAAGCCTTTCGATCGGTATGATAAAGCTACGGGGTGATTTTTTTATTTTTCTCATGTAACGGGTTCGATTCCCGGTTCAACCATGTAATTATTTAAATATCTATGAATGCAGTTTAAATTGTTTTTTTAAGTTCAAATAATGTCTTCTTTCAGTAAAATGTTCCATCTACAATATTTAAGGTACTTTCCCTCCATGTGGCATATCCGTGGGACGCCCTGTATATTATAAAATATATTTTATATTATATCTTTTTGGCTCTAGATTATTATGTTATGAGGTTTTTTATTAAGCGATTACTCATGTAGGAGATTGATTTTATTAGAATAGAAATAAAAATAATATATAAATAACGAATTAAGCTATAAAATTAGATTAAAGTGTGGACATACCGTTGTTTGATATAAACTAGTGAAACGTACCGGAGTTTAAAAAAAAATCACTTGGAACTTGCCGACTTCACTGTCTAATACCCCGTTTACATTCAGCCAGTTTCCACGGCAGTAAAATGGGCAGCACGAGTATGTGAGTCGCTTCTCTCGCTGCTGCCGTTGCCGCTCGTGTCCCCAAATTGGCGGGTTTTTGTGCGGACTTCAGAATGAGTATTTATATACTGCTCTCTCGCTCACATCGGCATGGAGGTGATTGACGTGTTTTGTTTTATTTACCATAGACTAATATAAATAATACTGAAGCGACGAGCCTCGTAAGACGTTAGTGCATTATGAAATGGAGTAAAGAAAAAACTATTAAAGTTCTTAGAACTCTATTCAAATGAAGGAATCATATTTATAATGAGATCCATCGCATAAAGATCATAAATAAAGACGACGTGCCTTTTATTTTTTTTAAACATTCAGAAAATACAGGTATAATATAGGTATGCTGGAAGAGATTTCTTTAGAAATAAGCATCACCTTTGTACGTATTTTTCTGTTCCTTTCTTCTTGTTTGTTTATATGTGTGTACATAAACTGTTAAATAAATAAATAAATAAATAAAATATAAACTTAATTAAAAACACAAACAAAAGTGACAAAATATTTCAGGTTATTCGTTTGTCCCCGCCTGCGATACCAAAATTCTATAGATTAATAATGCTTGTTTTTCTCCTTTCAGTTTTTTGTTTTTGCAGGCGGGTTTTTTGTTTTTTAAATAATTTCCTTTATTTCAAGCTTTTTAGTATTAATAAGATAAGACTAGCTGTACCCCACGACTTCGTTCGCGTGGATGTCTTAAGATACGCAATATATTAAAATAACAGCCACATTTTAATAAAACTCACTCGTCCCCCGACCCGTCGTTACCCGTCGCGTTGAATCGTCCGCCCGCGCTATTACTTCGTTTTCGCTTAGTGTTCTTTCTGATTTTTTTCTTTTTGCTCGGCTCCTAAGGGTCGTAGCGTGATGTTAAATAGCCTATAACTATCCTCGAGAATTGGGCTACCAAATGCAAAAAGAGTTTTTCAAATCCGACTTTTTGTTCATAATTTTATGACTTTTAATTTTTTTTGTGCGGAAGCATAATTATTTTTCTGAAATAAAAGTAGCCTAAGTTACCTGCCGTAACATCAGCTATCTGCCAGTATAATCGGTCCAGCCGTTTCGGAGATTAGCCGGAAGAAACAGACAGACAGACAAAAATGTTAAAAATTGTTTTTTTGTTGTAAGTACCGTTTATATTTTCTTATGCCTTCAGTAAAAAAATGTTATTTTGACATTACAAACAGACACTTCAATTTTATTTATTTGTAGAGGGCGCACCTGAAACGCTTGGTAAACAGAACAACATGGCGTCCGTCTATGGTAAGACTAGCTAACAAAAAGGTTACAGTAAAAAGGTTGAAGTTCTTAATAAATTTAACTAGTACATAATTTTAATAATAAATTCATTTTATGAGACCTACAATTGCATTAAGTAATGCAACCTGTAATGGCTGTTATAAGTGGAATAAATAACGTAAACAGAAAACAAACTTCATGTTTAGGCCTCCTTTTTCATCTATTGTTATAAAAAAATACCTATGGTTAGATGACGGTTAATTAGAAATCCGGTGTGTTTACAATCTACTGATAAATTATTTTAGTGATATCCGTTCGTCAGGAATATTCTGTAATAGATAGTAATAATGCATCAGTCATTAAATCAGTGTTGTGCCATTAGGTAGTATAGGCAGGAACAAAGGTGTTCATTAAATTCAATAAAAACGGATAACTTCGCAAGCAGTGGTGAATTGCTACGTTGCAAGCATTTTACAGTCACAAAACAATAAAGGTTGTGTTCTGAACATTTTAGAGCTGAAGAGTATAAGAATGGAAGATATTTTACAGGTCAGAGTATTAACCTAATGTAAAAACACAATATTTTTAGTGCTATTTACTTGAATGTAACGTTAAAAGATTATTGTAAAGTAGTTCAATATCACAAAAACAAATACATTTTTGAAATTCTTACGCATGTTTTTTAATCTTTTGGTATTATTTTAACCTACTATTATAGTAACAAGGATGAGATAATGCTGAAATTATATTGAAAAACGTCGAAAAATGTTCGCACTCGCATTTGACAGTTTGCTTTGTTTACTTCGTGTTTATGTGGCACCATCTGCTGTCTAAGCTTTGCGTAATATTCCCTATTTCCACGTTCTCCATTGGCAAGAGCCGAATTGGACAGACATGTGATGCGACAATGTTAACATTGCCACAGCAATATTTAGGAAAATAACTGCAGCATCGCGAATGGCAATGGCAATGGCTGAATGTAAAAGGGGTATTTCATGGCTGCCATTAATTTCCATGTGTTATCGCGATAACTCATGGAAATGGCAAGCATCTAAGCCGCCGCTGCCACCGCTAATTTCGTGCCCGCAGACAGCGGCGGCCGAGCGACGGCGAATGCGGACTGGCGCGGCGGCGGAATAAACAAAAGTATAGCATTCTGAAGAGACGCGCACGAATCGGGCGAGAGCGGCGCGGAGCGATCGAGCGATGCACGGGTGGTGGCGGCGCGGTGCCGACGCGCAGGCGACGGAATAAACGAATACGACACAACGATACCACGAACCACAGATACGATAAATTAAGATATGACAAAAATGCTACGGTAATGCCACTGAAAAAGTATCAGATGTTACGTAAATACATGCATTTTTTGCAGTGATCGATATTGCAAAGTGAGACCTATCATGGAACACGTAAGAAAAAATTGTTTACGAATAGACCCCGAAAAAAGTTTTTCTATTGACGAGATGATGATTCCTTATTAAGGAACAAGAGCTGGATCAAGAAGACAGTACATTAAAAATAAGCCTCATCCTTGGGGGCTTAAGTTTTTAGTCAGAGCTGGAGTATCTGGCAAGTTTATGATTTTTTCCCTTACGCTGGTAAAACAACTTTTCATGACGTGAGTTTTACGGACACAGAAAATGAATATTTCGGACTGACAGAAAAATGTGTATTACGTGTGTCGAAAACTATTGAAAATACAGCTTTGATAACCTTGTTTTTTGACAACTGGTTATCCTGTCTTGAACTTATATCATATCGGAGAAGTGAGTTTGGCATCCTGTCGTTGGCGGCTATCCGTAAAGATCGTTTGAGAGGATGCAATATGATATCGGACAAAGACTTGCTAAATAAAGGAAGAGGAAAGCTATGGTCAGGTTATGGTCGATAACAATAAGAATATTGCTGTTACTAAATGGGCGGATAATAAATGTGTAACTTTAGCAAGTTCATATGCAGCAGATAATAGGGAAACTTTTGTAAAAAGATATTGCAAGGCCTCTAAGCGGAAAGTTGATGTCAAATATCCAACGGTTATATCAGAATATAACCAGCACATGGGTGGTGTGGACTTGGCGGGAATGTTTGTGTCTCTTTATCGAACAGGCAGTAAGAGTAGAAAGTGGTATAAGAGAATATACTACCATTTGGTAGATATTTGCGTCAACAATTCATGATTAGTATATAGGCGACATTGCAAAATGTTAAATGAAAATACATTTTTATCTCTTGAAGATAATACATTAAGTGTTTCGTACACGCTTTTACAAAAAGGAAAAATGGTCAGTAGAATAGCAACTAATTCAGTGAGAATTAAACAGCCCGTTGTGCCAAGGCCCGAAGAGGATATCCGGGCTGATGGCTTACACCACGTCCCTACTGTTGTAAAGAAGGGTCGGTGCAGGAACTGCACAACGGGTCAGACACTTATCTGTGCCTCACATAAAAACGTAACTGGTTCCGTGAATTTCATACGAAATAATCTATCACGGCTCAATAATTTATATTTATTTACTTTTAACCTTTGATCTCACAGAAGTTCCTATTCAAGTTAACTATTCTTTATCGTTTAAAGCTAATTGTTGTTTATACCTAGTATAATCCAGCGAATAAATTTTTAACTTTTGACATATTTTCCATACAAAAACTATCAGACGTGAGTTTTATTCCGCGGATTAAAGATATCTGACTTTAGTTAAATCAGCCCTAAACCGTTTTGACTGATAAAGGGTTAAAATGAGATTTAAAACAAAAGTTTATCAGTACCTCCCAGGCATACAAAAAAAAAAACAAACCACCTTCACCGCTTACGATTTTTCGCACAATATTATGAAATTTAAAAAAGTACCTATCGGTTTTTTATGATTCTAAATGCCTAAGTTAAAAATAATGTAAATTATTTTATATACTTAACATCAATTTGAAAACCTACTCCAGTCGATCTATTCTGTAAATATCACACCGTGAGCACTTAGGTAAAGTGAGTTTGAAGTGAGCTCAATTCCTAGTAGAGTAAGGTGGGATGACAGTTCACATCACGCTCACTTCACCTAAATTTTCACGATGGGATCTTTACAGAATAGCACCACAGCGCCGTCTTTGACCACGCAAGTGTATGCATGTACGATGACGAATGTCAGCCAAGTTATTTTGTGACTTCAAATTGTAATTACTTTTGACCAAGTGGCCCGTTTTTAATGCAACAAAGACTAAATTTAACCTCAAAATACGAACTATATTTCCAATGAAAATATTTCCAATCTCTTAAATCTCAGACAAAAGAGGTAGGTACACAAAAATTTCAATATTAGCAACATGTGAATTTTAAAATCACCCCTATTTTACCCCCTTAAGGAGTGATATTAGAAAAACGCTAAAACATGTAACTCTTTAGTTCTTACCAAAATCTTAAATTTAAATTTTCATATCCCTAACTTCAGAAATCATGAGTTTCCCACACAAACTTTCATTCTGTGTCTGGAGAAGGGCGTTGCTAGCTGCGCTGCAGTTTAAGGGTCCGTTCACACAGACCGGCTCGGAGAGGAGAGCAGATTCTTATCACGTTGAAAACAGAGTTTTTAGTATTTGTAGTAAGGTTTATTTTTGCATGTGCACTGCTTTTGTCATTAAGAATGCTTGAACGCGCTTGGTGTGAAATAATAAGAGGAGCTGACCGGCTCCGATCGCGTACTTTTTCTCGTTTGCGCAGCCGTTCGGCTCCGATTGCATGCTCTTTCTCGCTCGCGCAGCCGATCGGCTCCGATTGCGTGCTCTTTCTCGCTCGCGCAGCCGATCGGCTCCGATTGCGTGCTCTTTCTCGCTCGCGCAGCCGATCGGCTCCGATTGCGTGCTCTTTCTCGCTCGCCAGCCAATCGGTTTTGTTCTGCTTCAAAAAATCTTGCTAACAAATATATTTCTTCATTGGAGCTATCTAAATCCATGTTCCGAAAAGCACACGTTAACACCGAAAACAAAACTTGGACTGCGTGGAATACTGGTACTGCCTTTGTAGTGTATCCACCCGGCTCCGAGCGCATCCGACCGGCTGCGAGTGCATCCGACCGGCTCCGATCGCATCCGCTTTCAGATAGCTTCCAGCCGGTCTATGTGAAATAGTTGGCGGCTCCGCTCCGACCAACTCCAAGCGTATACGATCCGGTCTGTGTGAAAAGAAAAATGCGCGCCGGTGCTCTCCGAGCCGGTCTGTGTGAACGGACCCTTATACTTTTGCAGCTATCATCGTTTTACTTGTTGTACTTAGTCCTGTGTTATTGTTCCAAAAAATAAACTTTGTTCCAAATCCCCTATATCTCCTCCTGCAGGATTCATTTTAAGATAAAATGTAGCCTATGTCCGTCCCCGGGATGCCATCTTGCCAAATTTTATCGACATCCGTTCCGCGGTTTAGGCGTGAAAAGGTAACATACAGACAGACAGACAGACAGTTACTTTCCAATTTATAATATTGGTATGGATTCGTACTGTACACAAACCTTCGAATTCATACATCTTTAGGTATAGTTTAAAAAAAATTAAACTACAATATAATACAGGATAGCAATTTATTAAATTCATCAAGAGAACTTTACGAAAAGTTCCTTTATTTTACGGAAAGCTCCTTTACTTTATGGAAAGTTTCTTTACTCCTTTACGTAAAGGCTGTAAGATTCACACAGATTCATTATTTCAAATTCAGATTTTATTTCGGTGTCAAAGTATCGGTTGATGATGGCTGGACACTCCAAATCGTTTGAGACGTAAGACAGGGGTGTACGCAGCTGGTGTATGGCGACCGGTCGCTGCGAGTATCGCTTTAGCGCTTGCAGCGCTGACGTCACATTAGTTGCAGCGCGCAGCAGCACCAGCTGAGAGCGAAGCGCGCGCGCTGGCGCCACGTAGTCACGCGTGCGCTTGATGCTTGCCAAAGCAGCTTCTATAAGCCCACGGGCGTACTGCGCCGAGTGTTGCATACGTCCCAATAGACTTCTGACACACGCGTCCACTTTCTGAGTCCAAGTGGTGGCATTCCGCAACACATCGTGCAGACCTACTATATCTTCACCAACTATCAGCTTGGACATGTGCCGAATAATGGCATCTTGAAGCTGCTCCTCTGTCTTGAAATCGTGGAGTTGTTCCTCGATAATTCCTCGGAGCTCATCAGGTACACATCCCACACAAAAAACTGTTCCCGTTAAACCTGCAATAATACGATATTTATGAAACCCTGATCCTGATGGTGTAGGTAAGACACTCATTAGCAAAGAAAAATTGAAAAAAAAAACCTTGATCTTCGAGTATTGCGGCAAGTTCAAGAGCCACAGGTACTCCACTTTCGTATCCCAGCAAGTAGAAATTGTTTTGAATCTTGGTTTTGTTTATGAGGATCTGCCAACAATGAAATAATTTCCATATTTATTTATTTTACTATTTAAGTATACATAATAAAACATACACGGAAACGACATTATGAGTATTGAGTACAAAGGTGCTGCTTATTTCATAAAAAAAATCTTCCAGCAGACCTGCGGAAGGAGAAATGAAAAAGAAATGTAGACAACTAATAGTGTGTGAGAACAAGAAGAGAATAATATGATTTATACTAAAATATTAAATATATTGCTTCATACACATATATATATAAAGCAAAAATTAACAAACACTTAAATAAATATATGCTATAAACCTATATATATATAAATTCTCACAGTTGAGAGGAGAGGTAATGCTCTTTTACTCGATATTTGAATTGCGAAATAGATTTTAAATCTCGAATGCTAGGCGGAAATGAGTTCCACAATTTTACAGCATGGACAGAGAAGGAATAAGAATAGTAGCTTGTTTTATGAGGATGGGACTTAAGGAGGGATCTAAGGTGTGCTCTACACGGTGCGTCGCTTGGGCGGGCTTAAGAAAATTGCTCACGCAGGTAGAATGAATAAGACGGGTTGTGTAAGATGTTGAAGAGGAGACATAAAATTCGAGTGTTCCTGCGAAGGCGGATTGGGAGCCACTTGAGTTCCTTGCGAAGATGAGAAACATGGTCATACTTTCGCAGACCGAAAACAAAACGAATGCACAAGTTTTGCAAGCGCTCAAGCTTGTTTAATAGCTCCTCAATAGCATCCAGGTAGCAGGCGTCGGCATAATCTATAATCGGCTGAATAAGTGTTTGTGCCAAATAAATTTTACTCTTCAAGTGCAGAGACTGAAGGCATTTCAGCGAATACAATGAGAAATGTACTTTTTTATTTGAGATAGGTTTGCTCTTGACTCTAGTATAGGTCAGAGATGACAGAGACAAAGTCGACGATGGAGCGAGCTTACCCAGAAGAAGCCTGTTCACTCTCTTTTTGAAGAGATCGGGGTTGTATGCGTTTGGAAACACAGACGCAGGCAGAGAATTCCACTCCTTTGCTGTGCGCATCACAAAAGACATTTGGAAACGCTTAGTGCGAATTGGTGGAATAGCAACTAGGTAAGGATGGTAACCTGCAGTGCGTCTAGATGTCCGATGGTAGAAGGGGGCCGGCGGAATGAGGTCGTGGAGCCTTTCTACTGACCTCATTGAACTGAGTATGCCACGAAAGATTGGTGTCAACAATAGCACCCAAATCTTTTTCGGTTTCGGAATAGTCAATGGGAACACCATCGAGATATAAAGGCATCAGAGATGCAACATCAGCCGCATTGCGAACGAATCTGCTGCCTATGATCATGGCCTGGCCGGGATTTAGTTGGGTTAACTTTCAAACCAAAAGACTGAGCCCAAGCGCTGATACAAGCCAGGTCATGATTCATAGCAGCAATTGCACAACCCGCGTCAACTACAGTAAAATGTCGGTAAAGCTGCAAGTCATCTGCGTACATATGGAAACTAGAGAAGATTACTCTGGTAACAAAGTTTATGAAAATTGAAAAAAGAAGAGGAGAGAGGACCTAACTACATTGAGGAATGCCCTCAGTGAGGCTACACCAATCAGAGAAAGACTCCTCAAGGCGAACACCCTGAGAGCGGCCCCGAAGATAAGAACTGAACCAGGCTAGAGTGGAAGACGAGAAATTGATAGATTTGAGAATACCTAGTGAAATGTCAATATTCATATTTAGTATCTGCAATCAATATTTAAGTATACCTAGTGTTTTTGAACAAGATTCCATTGTAGCATAGGTATCATTCTATACCACGCATACAAATCAGGTGATGTCTTGTTTGTGATCAAGTGCGAATGCACTGGGCTTACACATGGAGCGAGCACGCTACGGGTGCGTGAATATTGTATCAATGCGGCTGGCAACGGCCTTGAGCGGCTGGGCGATAGCGTGATCAAGATTCTACCTGCGCGTGCGTCGGGCCACGGACATCAGTCGTCTTCTGACTAGCCAGCTTAACCATCACGCCGCGCTAATAGTATTGTTTTGTTTAAATCATATCAAATTGCTACTGTCAGTCTTTGTACCTATGTTGCTTTCGCTCATAATATAATAATTCCATTATTCTATTAAATAATACTCTTCATTTCTACGCCTTTCACCTTCATTCTTCCCACTACGCTTCGTTCGCTATTGTAGCGCTTAATAGCATTACTGTACGGGTTAAATTCCCGTGTTGTGTTAGTATAGACATCACACATAGCTATACTACATCATCATCTCTCCAGTCGCGCCCGCGTACTGGAAGCTGCTGCCTAAGTAGACTCCGTACAACCTGGTGAAGGTCGCGATGGATGCGAGAAAAAGATGACTGGTCATTATAGCGATGATTGCGAGAGGAGTACGTCCAGCAGTGGACGTAGTTCGGCTGAATGATGATGATTGCATAAAATATAACCGGAGTATGTTTTACCTGAGCATATCTCTGGGCAGTCTCCCGCATGGTCTCCGTCGGGTGGTCGAGTCCCGGCTGCAGCACCAACGCCGGCAGCTTGAGGCGCTCGCACAGCACGCGGAACTTCTCGTGGAGACCCTCCATGCCCGGCACTATGCACAAGTATCTCTTGTTTACGTCAAACTCGTCACTGGACTGCGAAATAAAGAAGAACAATCCTGTAATAGAGGCTTTACGTATCCAATGTGATGTGATGATATATTCACTTTGTTATTTTTTTATGGCAGCCTCCTCCAAGGGAAAGGGAGGCCTTTACCCAGCAGTGCGACATAACGGGCTAAATAGATTTACCTCCATGGTCACACCTAAATGTACTAACTAGCTTATTATTACACCGGCAAGAGATATATACATAATTATAATCGTGCAGATACGTGATAAAAAACAATAATAATACGTGATAGTACAGTTAATAATAAGGTTTATTTACTCTGTACTCACCAACGTGATGTCTTTATTAAGTGTCGGTACCACGACGAGGTCAACTGTGGCGAGGAGTTCGTCAGAAATAACGATGGAAAAGAATGTCGCTAACCCAGTAACATTTTCTGGGACTATATCAGTTGCAGACTCCACCAGCTCATTTATTCTAAAATAAATACAAAATTAATAGGTTAGATAAAGTAGTAAGTCTTTGATTATAAGAAGAGAAGTTTGGATGATAGCAAGGTGGTGACTACTGAGACGGTGGGTATTAAGAGGTGTTTGAAAGAAGAAATGATTCGCCGATGCCGAAGGTGAGATATACAAGAGGATGAAGATAACGAGTAATACTATAATAATATCAGCACAAATAGCTTGAGAACTCAATTATAAAATTAAAATTCAATTCTCAAGCTATTTGTGTAAAAAAAAAACTTCTTAAAAATATAATTTCTAAACTTACCCGTTTAGAGTTAAAAGAGGTATTCTGTCTTCCTCCAAAGATATATTATACGCAATATTCAGGAAAGCACTAATAATTGGTATTTTTTCATCTGCCATCCCTAACTCTTGCAGAGTAGTGTCAGGGTTTGTGTTTTGTGGGATTCCTGTAAGATAAGTTGTATTATAGGCTGCGGCTTATTATCAAGCTTTAGTTTTGGCTACAACACGATATGCCTACACGAGGCATGCTGATGACAAGGTACGAAATCATTGCTTATTAACGACTGCCTCTCTAGTCTAGTGGTTGCAAGTGTGCCGTTTGCCGACCCAGGATCGCACCCGATGCTAACATCGATCGGGTCAGATCCTGGGTCGGCAAATAATTATTGTTGGTTTTTTTCGGAGGTACCTTGTTGATGGCAATAGGCTCGCCTCTTGTGACATGCGCTTATTTAAACGTAACTGGCAAATTCCTGACCCTTCGAGATATACAAGCGTGTTGTTATATTATTCACATTGCACTCTATTGCATATTTATTCTTCTTTATTTGAATCAAAGTCTGTCATAGTCAGGGCGTTACTTTTTTCTTTAAAATGTTTTTTTTTGCTTTGTATATTATATTTTCTTTATATTTTAATTATTATCATTACATACCAAGACCCCTCCGTGCCTTGGAAAGCACATTAAACCGTTGGTCCCGGCTGTCATTCATGGATCTTTGACAGTCGTTACGGGTCGTCAGAAGCCCGAAAGTCTGACAACCAGTCTTACCAAGGGGTATTGTATTACCTAGTAACTGGGTTGTGAAGATCAGATAGGCAGTCGCTCCATGTAAAATACTGGTATTCAGCTGCATTCAGTTATACTGGATGCCGACCCCAACATAGTTGGGAAAAGGTTAGGCAGATGATGATGATTTTATTTATTTTCAAATAATTAGTTATCATTTCATTGTGCTTTTGTGCGTTGGGCTCTTTCTTTTGTGTGCACTATTTAAATGATTTAACTGTCTATCGATTTATCTTATTAATTGAATTGGTTTTTTTACCGGCTAATGCAATAAGTTTCTCTAACAGTCCAGCTGTGTCTGCCTGCGTAGGCTTCGCAAGCAGTACGGAAGTCGTGCTGCGCAGCGCTCGCTCCGCGGTTTCTGCCAAATCGTGAGAACTTGCCTTGCTCTTCCAAAAAGAAAACAAACATTGTGTAGTGTACAACTGATTTACTCTGTGCTTTTCTTTGGTTGTATAAACAACAGATGACTTGTTAATAACCATAATCGCATGATACTTCACTTTTTGTTTATTTTTGCTATATGATTGTATGGTAATATCTATAAGTGGGTTATTAATCCTTACGATTAAAATTTAATCAATAATTCTTACTTGTGATGGATTTCTTATGAAAAGTAAATTCACTTCGCGTGTGTTTCGTCATTTACCTGGTATATTATGTAGATAAAAAAAAAACTGAATATTATATAAACGAACTTACTTCGCTTAAACCCGACAAATCCAAACTGGTCGCAGTAAAACCACACTTTGCTCTAGCTACACATATGTCCTGGCCCACAGAACTGACCGTTGACACCACTGCAAAGTACCTGTTAAAGTGAAAGTAATTAAAATGTAAGCTTATATAAGCACAAAATGCCTCAGGCATTGAGTCTGCCTTTGTACAGTATTTTTTTCATTATATTGCGTGTTCAGTGGCTTTAGGATGTTGAGGGGCTTCCACGTTTCTGCAGCGCTTCGCAGATGTTCGCAAAAGCCCATGTCGATTATTTTTTTCCCGTAATGAGAAAGAGGGCAGTGTCAATTATTGGTAGGCTCCAACAGCATCCTAAAAACATTATTATGACAAGGTGGACAGCCCCTTTATTAGGCACTGGGTGCAGTCACGTGTCAACATGTATTGAGCCACGTAGTTATTAGTTGTTTGTTTGGTTAGTTTGAAAGTTTACTAACATAGTATTTATGTCATTGTAATAGCATAGCATTAGTAAATGCTATATGGATTGTGTGTATGTTTATGTGTGTAAATAAATGGGACAAGGCTCATCGCATGCCAGAGGAGCTTGAGCTAAAACAAACACAGTGGGTACCAAACAGCAGCTTTATAGGAGCTAGCGAGATGAACTTGACTCTCGTCACAAAGAATGAGCAGAATCTGAGACCCGCAGGGGGTCACTAAAGGCTAATAATAATGACGATCAACAGATTGTTTATATAAAATGAATTTTGAAATATACTAACTTTAGTTCAGGACATAACGATCTTGAAGCTACATCTAAAGAATTTAGAAGTGTTGTGAGTTCATCTTTACGTTTATCGTCCGAGACTTTTGTTATAGTTACGTAAATGCCTTCAATGGTTCCAAGACTTGTAGCACCATTTATTACAGCAGCAATACTATTTTTGACATCTATATTTTTTTCTAGAGTTACCACTTCAACGCCAAGATTTCGCCAAGACCTAAAAAAAGAAAAATAAAATACAGTTTCGAATTACATTGGTCCTATTCATTGTGGCAGATTATGTAACAATCTTACCCAATTTTATAATGTTGGTACTGATTTAAGCTCGTAGAGTGAATATATAGTTTTTTAGCTCCGCGATGTACTAGTTTGTCGGCTAGTTGAACTCCAAGAGCGCCTTCATCCCAGAACATTAAATGACTTTCATCAGGATTACATAATAATCTGAAACAAAACACGACTTACTTTAAAATTAAGTTCTTGCTGATTAAATGACATCCTAAAGGCGTTGACACTTGGCCGGTCAAACACATTCAGATGTTTACGGAACAGTAAAATTCCGTAATAACCTAATTTGGTAACGCTGCCTGTGCGAATATAGTGTTGGATGTCCAAATTCGTGAAAAGACTATCAGATACCCCAATGCGAAGGCCCAGCGTAACTACGCCAGTATTGGTAGGCGTGGGTCACATTACCTGGGGTATGCGTTGCTCACAGAGTCTTGCATCCTCAGCAGCACCCTGCCACGGTGCCTGCTGCCCGCTAGCAGCCGGAAGGCGCGCGCGGCGTCGTGCGGCGCGTACGACACGCGCGACAGAGGACGCACGTAGCCGCGACTAATGCCCTCGCTCAACATCGTCTGCAGATACTTCATTTCATCATATTTTTGTTGCGTGAATAGAGACGATAAGTCACTTGCAACGTATGACCTCTCTTTAGTCATATAAAACATTCCAAGTTCGTATTCCTCGCTATCCTGAAGTTGAACTGTGTCGACGAAGATTCCAGAAAATGCTATGCATTTGAGAGATGTCTGGAATACAAAAAGAACGGTACAATTATTTTATTTTACTTGTAATTGTTTATTCAGTTAGATATAAATGGATAAAAGCTTACACTTTTAAGTTGCCCTTTAACGCAACTTACGACAACTTCACAACCTTTTCCTTTTGTTGCTAATAAAACATTATCTGAAAAACTACTGTCGCGGGAATTTCCAATGTATTCATCTGAAAAAAAAAAAAAAATTATATATTTTTAGTGTACAAAGCAAACATCCCAGAGCCGTACTATCATTATCATCTGCCTAGTCTTTTCGCAAATATGTTGGGGTCAGCTTCCAGTTTAACTATTATTGTTTCTTAACTAAAAAGGAATAGTGCTATTTATGGCACTAGAATATTGATGGCTGTGAACGGCTTAACCTCGGTTGTTTTGGCGTTAAAAATCACTCGTATATCCTCGCAAAACTATGATGTTGTGGGTCACTATTCCGAATAAATAGCCTATGGCTCGCCCGTCGTCAAAAATTGGTCCCAGATCATCAGAATTGTCGAAATTATTAACCTTTTAACTCAGGGTACAGATTCTGCAAGAACTTCTTTTTCCGTAAATCGCTGACTGTCGTGAACACTGTGCACCCGTGAGCGAGCGCGACGGCAATGGCCGCCTGCCCCAATGCGCCTGTGCCTCCGTGCACAAGCACGTCATTACCGGGTACCATTCCACCCTTGATTATCTAATAACAGATCAATTTAAAGGATAATATTAGGATGTAAAGCGACTAGATTTGGCCATTTCATCGAATTACGCAAACTCACAAGACAGTAGAGTGCGTGTGCGTAGGCGAGCGGCACGGTGGCGGCGTCCTCCAGGCTCCAGTGCGCCGGCACCGGCCACAGCAGCTCCGGCTGCGCGCGCACCACGCTGCCGGCCGCGCCGCCGCGCACCAGACCCATCACGCGTTCACCACTGTTATGTAAACATAACATCGCTTTTATGTTCCCCAAAGATTTAAGCATAGGTGTAGTACACCCACATTTCGCTAGCTACGTTTATGATCTCTCTAAAGCGTTTGACTACATTCGTCATGATACTACATTACTCGCAAGCTCAACCACTATGGTATCAAGTTGACGTTGACGTTGAATTTGAATCATTGAAAGTGACGTTGACGTTGAATCTATTTCTTTGTGACGGGAATACGTTTTTAAATTGACTTCCATAGTGGGAGGCAATTAAAAAAAAAATTACGATAGCAAAATCGGGGGATACAGTTTAGTGTTACAGCTATACAGGGCGTCCCACGGATATGCCACATGGAAGGAAAGTACCTTGAATATTGTAGATGGAACATTTTACTGAAAGAAGAAATTATTTGAATTAAAAAAAAACAATTTAAACTGCATTCTTAGATATTTAAATAATTACATGGTTGAACCGGAAATCGAACCCGTTACACGAGAAAAATAGTCACCCTGTAGCTTTATCATACCGATCGAAAGGCTTCATCATAAGGATTATTTTTTGCTGAATAAAATAGTGTCAAAATAAAAGGAAGACCATGAATTTTAACATTTTTAATACAAAATTAATCAATTTATCAAATGCTCAAAATGGGTCCCTTCCTGTTGAATACAAAGTGCAGCATAACTCTGCGTGTCAAAACTTTTTGGTTCTTTAATGTCAATCTTTTGTCCGTTTCATCATTGATTCTGGTCGATTTTTTTTAACTTTTTATTTCGTGATTCGAATTATTTTTTCTGACGGATGGGTCCTCATTTTTTTCAGTATGGTGCGTCAGTTGCAAAAAGTTGATCTGCTTATACTGACCCAGTTAGTTGAAAATTTACGTTGATATTTAATGCGATTTCTTGTGTATAATAAAAGCAAAGTGCTTTCGACATCGCCTGTCTTCTACTTTCGGTATGTATTCCTGTTATGTTGTTTCCGTAGTAGGATTATGGTTTTTTTTACTTTCTATGCTAATATCCGCTATTTATTGTCATAGGAACGTTTTTTTCAAGTTCGAATCCCATACTTCCATAGTTTGAGTCGGGAATTTTCGTCTTAATTAACCTGGTACGTATCTTTAATCGTTTTCCTCAGTTGTAAGTTCAGTCAGATCACTCTGGTCTAACCCTAATTCATTTTGTCTTAGGATTAATCAGTTTAGAACAGACCGTCTTTCGGCCTCCAGGTTCTGGCCCAAATAAACGCTTGACATCGACGGACAACGCGGAGTAATTGGCCGCATCCAGCCGCGAAGGCCACACAACCACGTGGACCACTCTGCCAGCGCCTCCTGCTGTCTACGACACCTCGCCGGACGTAATTACGTTGGACAACGATTTTTTACGATATTCTTTAACTCCCTGCAAACTTTTAATTCGTTCACAATTTTACTTTAAATTTTCAAGCCTGTAAAATGCGAGATACCTTGGTTCTCTGATCTATTTTCCCTTTACCGTTTATCTCATGAGCGTTACCTAATAGCGATTGCAATCGACTTGATAGGACGTCTTTTTTTTCTATCGATATTCGCGTACTTTACCCTTTCGGACCAAAGTTTTCTCTGTTATTTATCTTCTTATTTTACATAAATCAACCCGCAACTTTTTTATACATGAAATATTATTTTTTTTTTACTTTTTATATTAAATTGCAATGTTTTCCTTTTTATTTTTTAAAAGAACAAAATTAAACGTGAAGTGGTGAAAAAGTGTTTTCCTTTTTTTTATTTTCGCTACAAAAGTCGCACTCGGCAATGTCAGCTTTTCATTTTTCTGAACAAAATTTCACATCAAATGTTAAAATTCACGGTCTTCGAAAACATTTTAAAAAGTATTTCACTTCCGTCTTATTCCCCGGCGCTATTAAGTCACACAAAAACGAAACAGTCCATAGCCCTAATCTAGTCATAAATACAAATAAATTAGTATAAAGAAAGAATAGTTCTGACTAGGTACCTAATGGTATGTAATGAAAGGTTTAAAAATAAAATCCAATGTATTTTCACTAATAAACGCTAAGTTAGTACTTATGTTTCTATTGACATAACCTTAAAATCCGAAAGTGTTTTGGATTTTTATAATTCTCAGTGTCCGTGATGTTAATTTAGTTTCAATTGAATATAAGTATTATGTTGATTACAGAAAGTAAATTCATGTCTCTGTTGCTTCTTAGGCGAACGATGTATGGACGCCGCACAATGTTGTTTGTCTCGGAGAAGCTACCACATTCGTTTGAGTTTCAATCGTCAGCTCTCATCAAGATCTATCGATTGCGTATACAAAACATTAGTGTGAAATAGTTAAAAGTGTAATTATAAATGGTGTTCAAGTAAAAAATTCAAATAAATAATTCAATGTCGAAATAAACTCGTAAAAAAGCCAAATCAAAATATAATTTAATAAAGATCTTATACGATTGGAAAGAACTCCTCAAGAGTAATCCAGTGACACCCATAAAACACAATAAGACAGAGTGAAGCGATGCCGGAATCGTAAACGAACAAAGGCGTCCGAGCGGATCAACGATGGCGCCAGTACATCTGACCGAATATATTTCCCGTTACGTACACATATTCACATAAACCACCCGGCCGAGTCCGTGACACCAACACACCCTTATTTTTTTAAGTGTCAGGATACAGCATGTGGATATTATTAAAAGTGCACATTCACCTGGATACCAAGTGCAATTACGCGTACCGCAAGGCACAATTCTTGGCCCGTTCTTATTCCTCATAATTAATTATACAGGTTTACTTGTTGTTAGAAACAGCGGTTGAGCTAGTATAATATTCAAAGCATTACAAAATTATGGAATATAACATATTATTACACAGAGGACGTTCGGTTCAACATAGGATTACAACAATTTTATTAATTTATTTTTTTGTTAATGAGTATTGGTCTCGCCAGGCTTTATACTTAAATTATCTGTGGCAGCGCGCCCTATGTCGCTAGGGTGCATGCGGTCAGATGACAAAAACCTTATAATCATAAAAAAATAACTTGCCTGTCAGTGGTTCCACTGTAGTCCATTCCGTACACATTGGAGTCACATGGCATCACTCCAACCGCTTTTTTCACATCGGACGTGCAGATCCCGGCGTAGTGAACCTGACAATACGAACAACGTACAGAACTTTTTACTGATACCAAAGCAGAGCCCAAACTGTTGAAAAAAGAATAAAGTGATTAAAAAAAATCAAAAACCCGAGTTACTAAAACTAGTAAACAGTCCAAAACAAGATTATTTTTCAAGCAGTCAGATGTAGTTGGTGACAGTTATTTTAGATCAATATTTTGTTTTCCAACACAACCAGGATGGCAGGAGCCCTAAGGGGAAGGTATTGCCCAGTTTGCAGTGTGAAAATTACTTCATACGTACCGTTACTGCCAAATCAGCCTCCTGTAACGGAGGAGCCTCCACCCAATGCAGGGACTCAAGATCTCCGATTTGTGAACATTGTAGTGTAACAGGATTCTTTAAGCTTCCCGGTTGTTGCATGCTACTTGAGATGTCCTGTAAGAAAAACCTATATCAGTGTAGGTCTAGTCAGTGTCAGAGAAAAGGAACCCAAAATTGATCGTGTAACTTATCTGCAAAAAATTGCTTTGGAAGGTATGAGCAAGTGTTAATAATTCCCTATATTTGTGGGATCATTATCTCGTAGTTAATCACAAATAAACAACTTTGGTTATACTCAATCCAGTGACTGTTGTTTACATGTAGTCTTGTAATGAGTTAACGATGCACCATCTGAGCTCACCTATTTTTCTAATATTGTGTTAATAGAAAATGTGATAAAAGAGAAAGATGTATATTGCTATACTGTTATAGTTTAGCATGTTGGTTCTTCTTCTGTAATTCACAGGCACAAATGACAACATTTCATTTTTTAACCATGCTTTTTTTCCTATATGATCATACAGAGTATAAAAAATTAATGTTTTCACAACTTTAACATAATATAACATCACGCCTTGTTTCCCCGAAGGGTTAGGCAGAGGTGTACCTATAGTACACCCACATTTCGCCAGTTATGTTTAAGTCCCATGTAATAGGGGGCGAGCCTATTGCCATCAACCGGGCACAAATCCAGACTCCGGACTGCTACTGAGAAATTCCAGATAGAAAAACCTAATAACACTTTGCCTAACCTGGGAATCTAACCCAGGACCTCATGCTCAGCAGTAGCGCTTGCGACCACTAGACCAACGAGGCAACTTTAAATAAATAAATATTGTAGTTATGTTTCTATAAATATCTATAAACAAATCGTTATCTAATGATAAACGTTCTAAACCTCATCTAGGGTATCTAAGAGTATTTTGTGTTAAGTTAATATTATAAGTAAATAACTCCAATTTAACACAGATAGGAAACTGTATACTCAACCAGGTAGTGGATTCCGTAAAGTCCTAGAAATGTTATTAAAGAATTGTATGATTACTGTTTATGCAACATGCCTAGCTTATTATACCTACTTTAACATTTGATTTCTTAAATAATAATTAACGAATATTACCTAATGACCTATTAAAGAAACTAAAAAAAAGAAAAAAAATCTTCTCATCTGCGGATTTGAACTCGTGACCATCGCATTGCTACGCCGCAGTCTTAAGAACTAGACCAAGACGCCATATGCGTTACATTACAAAAAATTAAACGGTTTGATGGCATTACCAAAGGGGGTTCCTTTTCTCTGAAGCTCTCGGAAGCTTGTACAGTACTAAGAAATAAGAATAATTTTGCTTCAGCTATAGGTAGCTAAAAAACCAAGCAGAATGACGCCCTATTTTTCAGTACTCATATTGGCAGTGACTAGAATATCAAAATAAATCTTAATAAGTCTTTATCTTGCACTTAAAAACAGTTTTGTCAAAAACACGTTTCAAGAACTGTGGCGGCATCTATATCGCCACATGCAAACTGCGCATCACACTGACGTCACGCAAAATCCTGCATCACGCATGCAGAGTTACCGCGCAACTGGTACAAATATAAAATGTACCGACATCAATCGTCGGGCAGACACAAGACCCGACTGGTCGGAGAATCCTCCCTTTTCTATAGAGTATGAGTGAACGTTACACCCTGTTCCCCATTTCTCTATATTGGTGACCTCGAACATGAACTCGTGTCTACTTCAGCGTGACATCATAAGCATCACTTCTTCGAGCGGCGAGTCGCGCATCCAGCCAGCACCCACGGCTTCAACGGGTATCCTGACCACCAGCATGCAGCGACCGCGCATACCTGGTCATCACCCTCAGCCTCATCAGCAACCTTGGCACAGCACACTGCACTTTCACTCGGTCTACAAGCAGAGCCCTTCAACTCTCTCCTGGTCAACGCCAGCAGTCAGCCTCAACCCGGCGATGTACCACATTCGATTTGCTGGAGTATAACACAACTTCACCCTGACTCATTGGGGAATTTCCGCAGACAATTCCGACTCACCGTCAACTATGCGGCACCCGGTTCTGACTCACTGAAACCACAAGTGGTCTGGCAAGCATTATAATACACACTGACTCAGCCCACTATCGACCTCTGGTCTCGGAGGGAAGTGATGTGGTGGCATCTACAACGCCACGTGCGAACTACGCATCAAAGACCTAACGTCAGATAAAATGCATGCATCGCAAAAGCAGAGTTTACCGCGCGACTGGCATATATACAACATCCCGACATCAACCGTCGGGCAGTAGCCTACCAGATAGTCACAACACCCGTCTGGTCGGAGGATCCTTCTTTTTCTATAGAGCATGAGTGAACTCTATACCCTGTTCCTCATAACTTTGGAAATAGAAATAATGTTCATTTGCATAAAACCCATATTCCTCAAGAATACCCAACAGTGAAAATGTAAATGTAAAAACTTACGTCTGCGCTGCTAGCCAGTGAAGGTGGTACAACCAGGTCCACCCTTGTTACGTCTTGACTAATTGGAGGCAGATTGCGGTATTTAATATTCTGTAGAGTAACTCCGCTACACCTGAAGCATTATAAATGTAAGAAAAAATCATGTTCAGCTTGACACAATTTTGATCAAGTTCTTAAAAAGAATCAATAAATGCAGCTGTCTGTTCAGTATACATACTATAATCAAGCCGAAACGACTGGAGAGGGCATGGTAGAGAGGGAATTTAGAGTACACCTGTGCGCGCACACTCTTGCGCTATAATATTTCCTAGTTGGACAGTCTCCGTTGAGATTCACTGCCGTGGGCGAAATTAGGTCTGGAGAAAATTGTTATAATATACTTAGTCACCTTGTACGATCATGGACATCAGAAAAGTAAGCATTCACAACAGTCTTCCCATTCAAGCTGTAGGCATCTTGAAAGTGTTTCCTGGTATCGATATCTAGTCTCCTGATTTGCGTGGGCAGGGATACTGCATCGTGTGGTTGTCGCAGCATGTTTAGCTGCAGCAAGCCGTCGATGAACGTGACCCAGTTGTCGCGCCACACCAGTGCTGCCTGGCTCAGTGATGCGCTCGCTGCCTCGACGCTTACGAATTCACCGCTACAAAATAGATAACACAAATAAGCTTAGATATATATGAATAACATTGATACAATGCAATGGAATACGGAAAGCGTTCGTAAAATAGTGCAAAACTTTGTTTATGCTGTAGTGGACAGATGGCACTCCCGCAGCCAAACAAAAGCAAAAACTTCAGCAATAGCAATGGAACCTTTATACTGACTGCCCCAAAAAGAGACAATGTTTCTTATTATTTGCCATCTTATTATGACTAACCTGTAATTATAACCCCTGTCTTGCAGCAGTTGGTAAATATCTTTTGAATTGAGCACCATGTCAGTATCATATATAGTATCATCAGCTATTGTCACGCTTTCGTCGAAACCACTTTGAATGTACCCTGATGCCACTCTGCTATTCTCGTTCAAGATCTGTTGTAGATAAATGTTGGTCATGGTCATATCATCACGTCTGTAATTTGTGAAAGGCTTGGCAGAGTATAGAAAATTCAAAGTACATCAGTTATGTTTGAGTCTCATGTACCAGGGAACGAGCCTATTGCCGTTATCCAGGTACTATTGAAATATTCTGGAAAACCCCAATAACACTTTGAAAGCTGCAAATCGAACCGCATTTCAGCAGTCGCACTGTTTTAATAGCAAACAATAAAACTTTTGCGTCATACAAAACTCAAACTCCATTAATATTTCAACTAAACCAATTCAAGGGAAAGGATATACATATATAGGATATTTGATTGCCAGTCGTAGTGAACAGACGTGTCGATCAGTTATTACAATAAACAAATAATCACTTGCGAAATTGTGACCTCGTTTAACCGATATCTAGTAGTACGCATACACGTATATTAGATTTGTGTACGGTGCATTAGTATTTATTTATTTTATTTGGTTCTTCAACATTGAGTACACTATTACATATATAATTATACAATCCAAATTGAAGTCTAAGTGCACCATCACTTAAAGGAGAGCACTGCATGTACTATATTTTGCGCATAACCGCTTAAGTATAAAGGAAAAAAAAAACAAAACAGTAAAACGTAATGAAAAATTAAAACTAATAATTATACATATTAAAATAGGCAAAGGCAAATATTTGTGACGAATATATAGAATTAGTAGAATTATTAGTAGAATTGACCAGTGTTTAACAGGAACGAAATAACCTGCATCACGATGGAGTATAGTCCATTCAACCGGAGTAGTAGATGTGTTCACTCCCCACCTGTGTGCCTTCCACACCTGTGCCCGTGGCCGTACCCGCTTCTACCCCTCAAGTGCCTCTCCAAAGGAACGATGCCCCTGAAGTCGTCTCGACGTCAGAAATACAAAACTGGATGGAGATTATTGAACAGAGCTTAGATGAGGTGTGCGCTATTGCAGCTGATGGAAAGCTGAATGTGGAGCAGAAAATGCGCATCTGCCGGAAGGTTAGTCAAGGGACCTCGCAGCTGGCCGTCAGGTACCAGTCCGTCAAAACGAAAGCTCTCCAATCGCACTACACCGTCAAAACTCTCAAAAACCAACTCGATCTTTCGCACAGCTACATAGCCTTAAGCTGAGTATTGAAGATTCGACGAAACCTGCCCAGGGATCTTCCTTTGCTGACATGGTAAAGAAAGGTGCTAACAATTTTATCCAGCCGAGTTATGTAAGTTCTGTGGCCATCTATCCGAGTGACAAGTTGAAAATCAGCGATGAGACAAAAATACTTGTCCAAAATATTATCAGCCCTGAACAAATGAAGCTCCACGTGAGAGGCATGCGCAAGACGAAGAACGGCGGTGTTATCATCAACACCGAGACGAAGGACGATATCGAGAAGCTGAGACAATCAGTGCAGCTAACCAAGTCAGGCCTAACAGTCGACGAGCCCCATAAAAGGAAGTCTAGGGTTGTGATTTTAGGAGGACATCCATGCAGGAAAATGAGGTTTTTACCTGCTTGTACAAACAAAATCTAGCCGAAAAACTTCAGGACTGCAGCTTTGAGACGTTTTTGAGCTCAATTAAATTAAGTCATAAGTCAGGTAAGAAAGACACTGAGACCTGTAATTACATTGTTGTAGTATGTGCAGTCATACGTAAAGCCCTGATATCACAAGACCGAGATTTTGTAAATTCGTCATCATGCCATGTGAGAGACTTTACTTTAGTCACATGATGTTATAAGTGTCAGTAGTATGGACATGCGGCCAAGTCATGGCCGACAGACAACGTATACCTACGGCCACTGTGGTGATCAAGGTCACTCAGTTAAAGAACGTCCAAAGAAGGCTGACGAACCAAAATGCGCTACTTGCTCGCATTTCAAAAAGCCAGACCAGCATATCACAGGTGCTGCGGACTGCCCGGCGAAAATAATGGCTGAAAAAAGGTACATCAATTCTGTAGATTATGGAGGCGCATAAGAGCGCCGTTAATTAGTTATTTTCCTGACCTTTTTTTTCTTTATTTTATATTTTTATCTTTAACTACCATTATTATAAATAATTTGATTAATGATTTAGATAATTTCTCTGCATCCGAGTCCAAAGTTTGTGAAGCGGAAAACTGCAAACAATATCTATCCGGCTACAAAACTCTGCTAACAATATTACGCCTACTTACCGAAACTTTTAATGAGAACTGTGGTAGTTCCAGTCGTCAAAAATAGAACAGGTGATTTGAGTGCATCTAGTAACTACCGGCCAATTTCACTCGGTACGGTTATAGGTAAGGTACTGGAGCGCCTCATACAGCCTGAACTGCAGAAGAATATAAAGATTGACGATGCGCAGTTTGGTTTCCGACCCGGACTCTCAACAGACTCTGCGATTTTTAGCCTCAAGAGTACGATAGCCTATTACACCCACCAGAGAACCTCAGTGTATGCTTGCTTCTTAGACCTGAGTAAAGCTTTTGACCTGGTGAATTATGAAATCCTCTGGGACAAGCTAAAACAGTCACAAGTGCCTCACCAAATTGTAGATCTGTTGGGATTCTGGTACGGGGGCCAAACCAATCAAGTGAGATGGGGTGACACTCTATCTAGTAGTTACAGGTTAGATTGTGGTGTTCGCCAAGGAGGGTTGACTTCTCCGGACTTGTTTAACCTGTATGTCAACGATCTGATTGCGGAACTCAGAAGAACAAAGGTTGGCTGTCATCTCGGCAATGTTTGCGTGAACAGCTTGAGCTATGCTGATGATATGGTTCTTTTGAGTCCCTCAATCAAAGGTTTGAGGAAACTGTTGTCTGTCTGTGAGCATTATGCTGATGCTCACGGACTGAAATATAATGTTCTCAAAACCGAATCTATGGTATTCAGGTCTGGAGCTGGTCCGATGAACATACCCAGTCTGTATTTGAATGGTGCGACCATAAAGGTCGTGAAGCAGTTTAAATACTTAGGGCACATTTTGACGGACAGACTTCAGGACGACTGCGACATAGAAAGGGAGCGTAGGGCCCTCTCCGTGAGGAGTAACATGCTCGCGCGCAAATTTGTGAAGTGCACCAAAGACGTAAAGAACACTCTGTTCAGAGCTTATTGTTTGTCAATGTACACCTGCCAACTTTGGTGCAACTTCACAAAAAAGATGTACAATTCATTAAGGATTCAGTACAATGATGCTTACCGAACCCTTATGAAACTGCCAAGGTACTGCAGTGCCTCGAGCATGTTTGCTGAAGCGAGGGTCCCGGATTTTTACGCCATCATGAGGTCGAGGGTCACGTCTTTTTGGCAGAGTTTGAGACGCTCCAGTAACAGCATTTTGAGGGTGGTCTCGTGTAACCTAGCAAGCCCTTTATTTGTGCACTGGATTTCTGTTCACCTAAGTGAGAACAAAAAATGACGACAAAAAAAATTGACGATGGACTTATTGTTTTGAAGAGTATCGGTACCTTTACATATGTTTTAATTCAATTCAATTTTTTTTTGTATATGGGTTTTTGTTTCGCCTGTAATAAAACACTATTTATTTATTTTATTTTATTAACACAAAATATTCGCAGTGTTTTTAAGAATTTTGATAGTTTTAGTAAATTTCAGCAACGGCTAAACATAAATGGTGACGTTATTGTTTTAACTGAATGCTGGCTTGTCAAACAATATAACATACCACTAACTCCAGGATATATGTATAGAAATACCATAGATTACAACCAAAATGATGGGGTGATAGTTATGCAAGAAATCATCTGAATGTCTCTGTACAGTGTAGAGGAACCTGATATGCACGACTGTAACAGATTGTTAGTTAAAATTGGGTCAGAATTTGCGATATTAGCATTTTATCGACCTCCTATCTTGTAGAAATACTAGCGTTTTTACTGACTCTCTGAACGAGACTTTGCAAAACCTGTCATCCATTAAAACACGGTTGTAATTGCAGATATTAATATCAATATTATTCCAGGAAGTGCTGATGCGTCTGTTCAGGACTATCTCAACATGTGCGCCTTTCATGGTCTGCTCCCAGCTCACAGCTTTCCTACACTTCACAGTGGCTCCTGTTTGGATCATATTATGCATACATCGAATTTCCCTTCACTTACATTTGTTGTTAACTCAACAATAACCGATCACAATGCTGCCCTACTAATCCTAAATTGTAAACTACCTAAACAAGACACTCGCAAAATTTCAAAACTGAATATTAATAAACTTGAAGTAGATTTACGCGCCAACGATTTTGATCCAGTCTATAATTCCGCTGATCCGCAATTTTGCATGTTGTATGTAACTGAAAACTTACGAAATGCAATTCAGAAAAACAGTCGTATTTCAGTTGAGCAACAAAATTCACAACATAAAACACACACACACACCCATCACACACACACACATCACACACACACACGCACACACACACACAGATCACACACACATCACATTATTATTTTAGGTCTTTGACATTTCTCAGGACCCTGGGGTCCCGGACCTTTGGAAGGCGTACGAGGGGCGGAAGCCAACTCGCACAGGCTCGTTAGACGCTTTCAATGAAAATGAGGCACCAATCGACGATTATCCCTGTACGCACTATGCAAGTACACCCAAGGACAACCCCCGGTTGGGGTAGGACTATTGCAGGATATGGAAACAAAAAGAATTATTGGTTTGGGTGGCTAAAGTAGACTGGTTATAAATCTAAAACTATGGAAGGACTATGGCCCCTGCGTGACTAATGTTTTATAAATACAATACGCGGATAAAATGGCAGGGGGTGACTTGCACACTCAATAATGGGCCCCCAGAAATGGTCGCTAGCACATAGTGTTGTAGCGACAAGGGGGCAATATGTCCTGAGGTGCTTAAGAGGAGTGAAGAGGTATTCCACGGCTATCAGGACAATCCCGGAAGTACGGTCAAAACCCCTATCAGCATCTTACTGGAATACTTCCTTCCTTCGAGCACGTTTGCTCTTGCGAATCTCTACTAAAGCCGGCCAATAAAGGCAAGAATGAGGTGGGAGGTCAGTTCCTCGTCAGTGTTCATTCCAGCCGGCCAATAAAGGCAAGCCAGAGATGAGGAACATGACTTCTCCCGGGAGATAGTATCCGTGGGGTCGCTACTGCCCAACAGCTCACCACATGCTGCCCTGCGGGTATGTTATTATTATTATTAAAGGAACTTTTGAAATGTCAAGGAGTCATGCCGTTCCCAGACGGTCATGGCCATCCGGTTAGCCCGGGGATACCGCACGGTCTCCGGGGAGGCGGCGAACCTCCTTGCCGGATTACCGCCATGGGATCTGGAGGCAAAAGTCCTCACGCACATGTGGGAGTGGCGCGAGGAGGCAGGACCGGGCGTAACTCTGTTGCCGCGAGAAATCGTGGCACGGCGGACAGAGCTCCGGCAGGATCTCATGGCGGCATGGAGAGTGCGATTGTCGCAACCCAGCGCTGGGCACGCCACAATTGTGGCGATAAGTCCCCTCTTTGAGGAGTGGCTGGAGAGGCGCCACGGCGTCCTCACCTTCCGCCTGACGCAGGTCCTCACCGGACACGGGTGCTTCGGGAGGTACCTGTTCCGGATAAGGCGGGAGGAAACGCCCGGGTGTCACCACTGTGTGGATCGTCCGGAGGACACGGTGGAGCATACGGTGGAGGTCTGCCCGGCTTGGGCGGAGCACCGCCGTGTCCTCGCGGAAGCGATCGGCGGCGGCGATCTCTCGCGTCCGGCCCTGGTCCAGGCCATGGTACGGAGCGAGAGTGCATGGGAAGCCATTACCTCCTTCTGCGAAGCAGTAATGCTCGTGAAGGAGGAGGCGGGACGCGTTAGGGAGAGGCAAGCTTTGCGCCCTCACGCCCCTAGTCGCCGCAGGAGACGCCCTGGGCGTCGGGAATTGGCAGCCGATTCCCGGCCACCGTAGGCGCGGGCTTGCGAAAGGCGAGCAATGGGTAGCTCGCCGTCTGGTAAGGACCAAGCCCGAGTCGACGGCGCGTCGTGTTCCACGCGCGCCTCAAAGATATGTCAGCACTATTGACGGGGCCCGCTAGGGCCGATGCCAGCTAGGGTTGCGGGATGTTCGAAAGAGTTACCGTGGCCCCGGCACAGGCAACAGAAGGAACACGGGTGGGTTTTAGTCAGTAAAAGTCTGACACGCCCTCCCGCTCCGCCCAGAGCGGGAGAAGTCATTTGATGATTTCCCATCCAAAAAAAAAAAAAAAAAAGAGTCATGCCGTTACAAAGATGAAGCCCATTCCAAAGTGTAGTAGGTTCCTATGGAGAAAAATGAGCAAGAAACTCCATAACACTTTAATACAATGAATATCTACTAAACATCAGTATACCTCGAACTTTCCGGACCCCCTGTGCAGTGCGACGCTGAGCCTCAGCGGTCGCTGGTCGTGCAGCGTGGGCTGAGCGTACAGGTGGACGTCTCGGAACTGCACCAGCGCTTGACGCTTGGCAACCCCTGAGTGCATCGCGAGGGTATCCCATGCCGCCATCAGAGCAGCCGCGAAAGGATAGCACTGTTTCTCTATAATTCACGAAGATCTTGGTTTTACTTCATTCATCTTACTTACAGGCAAGCTAGTGATAGAAAGTGGTCACCACCACCTTTGCATAATAATATCTGCATTAGCAAAGGCATTGCAGATGCGTTGCCATCCCAAAGTCAAAGCTGAAATGTCTCATGAGCGTGTTATTTCACTGGCCCTACTTATACCATTCAAACCGGAACAGAGTGCAGCAACGCACCCTAATTATGGCCACAAGAGTGAAAATATTGGACCTGGACAGTGACACCCGCGGAGTTAGTCGGCAGACAAGCTAGCTTTATCACAGCATGGACGGCAAAAGAAGAATTATCTGGTTAGTTAGGTTAGATGATTAATAAATTATCATTAACGGAATAGTCTTTGTTGTGAACAATGAGACACTTAGTTACACATCTAATATTCCATCCCATGGACATTGAGAGACACACAAATTTATACAGTGACAGTGAGAGTCAAGAGTGAGAGCGTTAAAACATTTTATTAGATCCAGTTTGGTACCTCTAACAACGTGACCTTGGAGGTAGCTGCTCTCATCATCGTGAATGGACGTCAGAAATTGGCAAGCAGCAGCCGTTCGCTTCTTTCCACCGACGAAATATACAACGTTCCTAGGAAATATTAAAAAGTGAAGCTTTAAACGATATTTCTTTTTTATTTAAACGGTATCGGCCTGTAATAGTCTCACTGCAGGCCATATGCCTCTCCTCTTGTAAACAGAGGGATAGATAAATTGATTACCTATCATGCTTTTACATCTCGTGTTGGCGATAAATCCAGGTTTCTCAGCATGAACTTCATTACGGAGTAATTTTAGTTTCCTTTTTAAGGTTCCGTAACCGAAAGGTGCCAAACGGAACCCTATTACTAAGCCTCCGCTGTCCGTCCATCTGTCTGTCAGCGGGCTGTATCTCATGAACCGTAATAGGTAGACAGTTGAAATTTTCACAGATTGTGTATTGACGCTATAACAACAAATTTAAGCGATGTTACCATTCCACATGATGAGAACCTCGTGAAAGCTGAGAAAGAGAAATAAATAAAATATCTCAACTTAGCACATGAGATTGTTGACATGTGGAATGTACCGATTGTCCTAACGGCCAACGGCCTGATGACCGAAAGCCTCCACCAACATCTCTCGTTAGGCGGTTGGATCAAAGGCCTGATTCAAAAGGCAGTACTCCTCGATACGGCTCGCATTGTGAGGAGGTTCCTGTCTTTGCAGCCCTAACCACTGGTAGTTTGGACGCTGCTCCCGACGCCGGCGGATCTCTATTTTTAAAATATTTTTTAATGTTTTTTTTTTATATATTTTATTTTAAAAAATATTTAAAAATGTAATTAGATAAGAGAGAAAATAAATAAATGACATAATAATTTAAATAACAAAAATAAAATAAAGTTAAAACTAAAGGGGATCTCCTTAAATACCATAAAATAAACTTCCGATTTTGAAAAAAAAATCCTAGCATGTGTGGTTCATTGTCTAGAACTTATCGAGAAGAGTAGAAATATAATTCGTATATATTTTTTTATATTTAAAAATAAAGATATAGAGAGAAGGCCGCAAAAGTTGTTAGTTTTAGACCATTTTTGTACGAGCAACTAAACAAGTTAGGAATTTGAAACTTCTATAAATCATGTAGCATAATTATATTGTCAAATCAACAAATACTAAAAACGCCGATTCATAAGGTATTTTATTTAAATATGGGCGTTTTTCTGCAACTGCAAAAAATAACTTTGTAATTCACAGTATCATTATGAAATACAGAGTTATCTTTGCAATTGTTAAAATTAGAGATTAAAAATATTCTTCGGTTTATTTAATTTTAATACTAGCTGTGCCCCGTAACTTCGTTTGCGTAGAAATCGTAAAATACACCCCCTCTCCCCTCAAAGGGGAGTTTAGGGGTATTCAATTTTGTATGGAAGAATTTTGACGTGTGGTCCGATTAACTCAAAACTCAGTTTTAATACTTTTGACAGAAAATAAATAATATATATATATATATATTAAATCTACCCCTGACGGGGCGAAAAGGGGTAATTAGATATTTAAGGGGAGCATTTTACTGTGGGGCTTGATTAGCTCAAAAATTGGTATAAAAAATCTTTGATTCAAGTTACGGAAAAATTTGATATGATTTTTTTTTAATTTTTACCCCTGTGTGGGTGACAAGCGGGGAAACAGTTTATATGATAAATCTTATTCGTTTGGTTAATAAACTTGAAACTGGACACGATTATTTGTGTAAGTAAGCAATAAAGATTCTCACTATTAGTTGTTCAAAACCACCTCTCAAAAGGGAGTTTAGGGATGTTCGACCGACCCACCGGTTGAACGCGTCCCAGAGGGTCATGGCCATCCAGCTAGATACCACACGGTCTCTGGTGAGGCGGCGAACCTCCTTGCCAGATTACCGCCATGGGATCTGGAGGCAAAGGTCCTTGCGCACATGTAGAAGTAGCGCGAGGAGCCAAAATGCCGGGGCGTAACTCCGCTGCCGCGAGAAATCGCGGCACAGCGTACAGAGCTTCAGCGGAATCTCATGGCGACATGGAGAGTGCGACTGTCGCAATCCAGTGCTGGGCACATCACAATTGCGGCGATAAGTCCCCTCTTTAAGGATTGGCTGGAGAGGCGCCACGGCGTCCTCCCCTTCCACCTCACGTAAGTCCTCACCGGACACGGGTGGCTCGGGAGGCACCTGTTCCAGATAAGGCGGGAGGAAACTCCCAGGTGTCACCATTGCGTGGATCGCCCGGAGGACACGGTGAAGCATACGGTGGAGGACTGCCCGGCTTGGGCGGAGCACCGCCGTGTTCTCGCGGAAGCGATCGGCGGCGGCGATCTCTCGCGTCAGGCACTGGTCCAGGCCATGGTATGGAGCGAGAGCCTCCTTCTGCGAAGCAGTAATGCTCGCGAAGGAGGAGGCGGAAACCGTGAGGGAGAGGCAAGCTTTGCGCCCTCACGCCCCTAGTCGCCGCAGGAGACGCCCTGGGCGTCGGGAATTGGCAGCCGATTCCCGGCCACCGTAGGCGCGGGCTTGCGAAAGGCGAGCAATGGGTAGCTCGCCGTCTGGTAAGGACCAGGCCCGAGTCGACGGCGCGTTGTGTTCCACATGCGCCTCAAAGAGATGTCAGCACCATTGACGGGATCCGCTAGGGCCGATGCCAGCCAGGGTCGCGGGATGTTCGAAAGAGTTACCGTGGCCCCGGCAAGGCACAGGCAACTGAAGGAACACGGGTGGGTTTTAGTCAGTAACAGTCTGACACGCCCTCCCACTCCACCCAGAGCGGGAGAAGTCATTGGATGATTTCCTATCCAAAAAAAAAAAGAAGGGATGTTAAAGTTTGTATGAAATAATTTTAACGCGCGGGCCGATTAACTCGAATCTCAGTAATAATACTTTAATAATAAGTTTTGGTTTTTTTTAATCGACCCCTGATGGGGTGAAAAGGGGTAATTAGATTTTAAGGGGGGTGGGGGGGGGGGGTACTGCGTGGCTTGAATTACTCAAAAACTGGTATAAAAAATCTTTGTTTCAAGTTACGGGAAAATCCGAACGATTTTTCAAAATTCTTTCCCTGCTAATACTTAAAACAAAAATAAAGAAAGGTACATATGACATATATATATATGGAAAACACCTCTAAACACCTGTGTTCAGAAAATAAATCATTTGAATTTGAATATATGTTTCAGGGTTCTTCAAAAATTCACTCCTGACGGGGTAAAAAAAGGGTAATGAAGTGTAAGGAATGGATTTTACTGCTTGCTTCAATTAACTCGAAAATGGTGTAAGTGATGTTTAAGTCATACAATGGAAACGCTTTTTTAAAAACACAAGTCCTAGGGTCGTGATGAAAACGGAGGACACAGTTTGTTTGAAAATCTTATTCTTTTAATTTATAAGCATAAAAATTGGCTTATTTAACTAAATAAATTATAAAGATCACTAACATTATTTTTCAAAAAAAACTTTCAAAGGGGCGGAGCGGACGTTAAGTTTTTTAGAGGAAAATACGACATCCACGCGGACGAAGTCGCGGGCAAAGTGTTAGTTTGATATATTTTGTAATCAAATTGCTGGACTTACCATGTTTCACTATGGTTCCATTCGACTAAATGTGACAGCATAGGTGTTTCTGTAGATACAGGGAACTCCACTTTCGGGTACAATGCTTGCACCTCTGGTGTGTAACCGTGCATATACAAACTGTAGGAATAAAATAATTCATTTTTCATATCATAGTATAATCAGCCTATAATGTACCCACTGCTGGGACACACCAAAGTGCATTATTCTCAAAATACCCATGTTTTGTTAGAAGCAGTGGTTGGGACCACTGCTTCTAACGTATATTTATTTTAGCAAGCACCTTGGAATAGTTTCTAATAGACAGTACTGCCAACAGTGCGAACTGAGCCTGTCTTATTACAAAACGACTACTTACTAACTTTAGTACAAGCCCAAGCCTCCGAGCTCGTTATTGTATGTGAGACTATTCAGAGCACAGTACAGTTCTTAGAATAACTAACATATCTTTTTTATATACACGTGTCTGTGATGTGCTGTAAAGTATGATACATACAGACATCACAGACCATCCACGACAAATAAACCTATTTTTCTTTCTTTCTTCCTTATTGTAAAATCGACAACTTTGACGTCAGTTTTTGTAATTAGAACACTGTCGGCATATATTTCGAAATTCAAAAATAGCTCGATAGTTTAAACTGGTCTGGCCTGAGTCTAAAGACAAACCTTTTTTTGCAATAAGGCCGCAAGTCTTTCAAAATATTGAAAGAAAATGAAAAAAAAAAGAAATATAAAAAAATATAAATATATAGGTATATGAAATATTGAAATATTGATTTTCTTGAATACAAGAATTTCTAAGTACTTACTCGCCAACTGCCATAAGTAAGAAAAGCGCGTTGTCAGGATGTCCGCGCCTGGTGAGCGAAACGTGCCGACTGTCCGCCGGCATGGCTCGCTTGAGAATGGCCTGCAGCAGTCCATGCGGCGCCACCTCCACCAGCACAGCGTTGCTAGGTATCAGCCGCAACGTCTCCATGAATAATACAGGGCTCTGTGACACGCAACCAAATTAATAAGTATAAAAATCGGCCAAGTTTAAGTCGGACTCTGGCACTGCCAAAACTATTAAAGTGGACCTTTTGATTATTATTGTTATTCGGATATTTATTTATTTTTCTTTAATGGCCAACCAACAATTGTTTACACTATTACAATTTTATATAATGTTTTACTAAAACCTAAGGTTAGTGTAATAATTTCATAGAGGTTAGCAATAAAATGATTATGGCATGGATTTCAGTGGAACAACAATTAAATAAATACCTAATCTATACATCTGTACAAATAAATAAAATTGAAGTGTCTGTTTGTAATGTCAAAATAACAACTTTTTACTAATAATAATATATAATATAAATAACCCGTGAAATACGTGAAATACGTATTGAGTTGTTCCAGTGGACATCGGTGGTGATCATCATCAGTTCCACTTCACCAAATGGTGCTTTCCGAGAGCAAATGCACAAGTCACTATAAAAAATACCCAAATCGCTATTTAGGTGTGCCTATAATATTTGAAGAGTTCCCACGATTTCTCCAGGATCCCTTCATCAGATCTGACCTGATAAATATGGGACCCCTTTCAAATAAAACAGGATTTTGTCAAATCGGTCCAGCCGTCTTCGAATAATCGGGGAAGATTATAAAAAAATAAAAGATTCCGACGAACTGAGAACCTCCTCCTTTTTGACGTCGCCGATTAAAAAAGAAAAGACAAGTTTAAAGTTACGTGAGATAATAAGAGTTTAAAAATGACATAAAACGCAAAATTAGCCTAAATCATAAAACAAAGGTATAGATTACATTTCATTAAAAAAAAAATGATAAAAGGATATATCCTTTTATTTTTTTTTATAATGTACGCTGTGTATACGCTATAGCGTATTATTACCGATTTTAGGACAGATCAGAAACAAAAAACATTAAAAAATGAATTTGCTGAGAGGCAACCCTTGGGTTTGGACGTTTTGTCTTTATTTGCCATGATAGTAGCCATAGCGGTTACCTATTCCCCCATTCCCACCCCCACCCATTCTCTGAAAAAATCTAGCTTGCTAACGGTTCTAAAGATACAGTCCTGTGACAGACAAACAGATGGTGTACGCTTATTAGTAGGGTTCAGTTGGGACCCTTTAGGAATAGAGCGCTTAAAAAAGATATGAACGAGGAGTCATAACGTTTGCATCATGGTTCCACTCCGCGTTGGGTCGACACTTCGCGGGACCAAAACGTTGCTACCTCGTTTTTAGACTAAAGAATTAGCATTGTCAGTCAACGTGGGATTTTTTTCAGCACGCTTTGACTTGGGAGCAATGTGGAGGAGTACTTTGAGACAGTACTTAGTGCACTGTGGCTTTGTTGTCTGTACTTCTTGCATAAAAAATGGTTGAATCAATAAATAATAAACCATCGCTACTCACCAGTAGGTTGTTAGTTTGATATTCCGCCGAACAATTTTTAGCTAAATCTTTGTTCCATTCGCTCTGCGGAATAGAAGTTGATAGCCAACGCTCACTGCGGGGCTTCGGATTCTTTATTACTTCTTTCAGTAACTTGAGAAGTTGAGGACCTGAAAATAGTTTGCCATTTAATCTTCCATAATACTATATGCTTGATAAAATTTTCTTTTGAACGCTATGGGTCCATGTAAACGTGTCGATATGTCCTTCAATAAGGACAGGCCGTAACTTACGTTTTATTATTTTTATTTTATGATCGTACCTAGTTTTTGACGGCCATTTGACGTCGTTGGCATCCAAGGTACTTGTCCACTCATTGGAAGCGTTCAAAAGGTTGAATATGATGTTTACTCATACCTGCAGTTGCGATGTATCGCGAATGATACGGTATATTGGAACTCGGCACTTCCTTCGCGAAAACGCCTTTCGCCACGAGCTGAGCGACGAACTCCTTCATCACGCTAGCAGGTCCAGAGATGGTGCTGGAGTCGGGCCCGTTATGACACGCCACGTCGATCTCAGGCGGACATATCTTCGATAACTACATTTGAAAATAAATATTATTATGTTAAGACCGGAATATGTGTTCTCTACACATGAAGAAAGGATTTTGTTTCATGGTTTCGTATAACTCTCCCTGAGTTTTAATTGTTCATATGCCATATTGGCCATGATAGAGGTTATGTTAATACGGGTTCTGAGGAAGTTAAAAAGATACGGTCCAGTTACAGACAGACAGACGATAGGCAATATGAATAAAATGTAACAATAATGAACGTTTAGATTTACTTGTTCATATCCCAGACCGACAGCAGCCATTGCACCATGTATGATGGGAGTCTCCTGTGATACACGTCCACGTTGGTAAGCGCACATCATCATTTGTTCTGCTGTTAGACACCCGTCGGCGTATGCGCATGCCAGCTCACCAACACTGTGACCTGTAAGAATTGATGAACGGTCGAATAGGGCTACTTCTTGTGCTCAGTTCTTGTATCGATGACTCATGTTTTATTAGACCAGAACGTAGCGACCAACAAATAGGGCCAAATAAGCATGATGCCCTTTTATAGCAAAAAAAATAACGAAACACAATAGGATATATTTAAGCGCAGTTTTGATGCTTTCAAGGACTCGCGACTGTACCGGGTAAAAATCTGGCGCAACATAAACTCAAACTCAAAGCATTTATTTCAATGAAAGCGTAGTAGGTACTTAACAAACTCCATGGACTCTCTTTTAAATTATAAACATCACGCCTGTATTCCCCGAAAGGTTAAGCAGAGGTGTACCTATAGTACACCCACATTTCGCCAGTTATGTTTAAGTCCCATGTAATAGGGGGCGAGCCTATTGCCATCGACCGGGCACAAATCCTGACTCCGGGCTGCTACTGAGAAATTCCAGATGGAAAAATCCAGTAATACTTTGCCCGACCTGGGAATCGAACCCAGGACTTCATACTCAGCAGTAGCGTTTGCGACTACTGGACCAACGAAGTAGTCTTTTAAATTATATTATTACAAAATACCTATTCGTTACACCATTAATGTTGAATTTATAATTATAATATAAGTGAGAATGATATAAAAAAGACGAGCATGCTAAAGGCGTCCAGAGACCTAAAAAAAAAATAAATAAAAAAACAATAAATTCAAAAATAAATAATTAAAATAAGCTGCCAAGAGATGACTAGTCCCAACTCACGGCGTCCGTTCACGCACATCACGCATGGATCAGCACCAATCAGCTCAACCATTTTGAACGAGAACAATCAGCGAGACATTTGAGTGAGCATGATATACTCTTAGCCAATACGGCACATTAAGGGCAATGAAAAACATATTTATTACCCAGTAAATGGTAGCTCTACAGTACATAGTACTCACACCTGCGTTATGCCAAACAATAATACAAAGGAGATTGAGTTTATACACAGCAAAGATAGTGTTACAATATTCAGAAGCTCGAACAGTATTTTCAACTGCTAATCAAATAGGTGTGGTTGTGGAGCAGGACCAACCAATTGAACCAAGCAATTTTATCAGCGATGTAATTCCCCAGCTTATAATATTTATTTATTTATTTATGCAAATCTTACCTACAGCTACCATTACAGATCAGCGATCCAATGCGATAGAGTGGCCTTAAAGCTAAATCCTTAATCTACATCCTATAAAATTACATATGTATTATATCCTAAATCTTAACCTACATCTAAATAACATATTATATATAATGTAACTTTTGCGAATTCACTCAAGTTGCACCACAATACATCAACCCTCTCGTGAACCTCGTTCACCACGCGCATAGCTCTAGTAAGAGGAGTTCTCGCCAGTAGGTTGGTCCTGGCTGCAGGCACAGCAAGCAGGGGCGGGCTTCGCCGCCTCCACACGTACCGGTCTGGCACGCAAAGTTCCAGGTGCTGCAGCACTCCCGGGTTATGCGCCACGCCACGCAGTAGCTTCACTACATACGCTGCAAGTGCAAAGTCCCGTCGCACCTTTAACGCGTTGTACCCTACCATACCCAGTACAAATAGTGTAGGGTACATCAATGGGAAAAGTGGATATACCCCATACAGCTTGAAGTACAAGTGTCTTGTGAACTTATTTTGGACCCGTTCTAACATGACACTATATTTCGCCTCATGAGGAGCCCATATGACTGCACTATGTTCAAGGTGACTCCTGACTAGTGCGTCATACAACACCTTGAGTGTCGTGATGTTAGTGAACCCCTGAGCCTGCCTGAGTACGAAACCTAGGTTTCTGTATGCCTTCTTACATATCTTATTGATATGCTCACGGAAGGTTAGTTCCTGAGATGCCCGCATAGTATGCGTTTTATACAAGATTTAAATTTCGTCTCATTCAATTGAAGTATGTATGTGGGGAGGGATTTTATTGTAACATTTTAAACAGTACTCCATGAAAGATGAGTCTACTTTAGCTAGTCTGAAATCTGGTTGGAATATGTAATAATCTCTCTCTGGTTGGAATATGTAATGGGCTCTTTTACTAAAAAGATTATGGATGGCTTTGATGGGTCTTTTCTGCAGAATGAAATTAGACTCTATGTCTGCAGCCCGTCCACAAAGTAAATTACTACATGATACTATGGAAGCACCTAAAATAGACTAATAACTGACTAATACAGTGTGAGTCTTTATAATGTGCACATATCGAAATGAGGGAATCTATGCTTAATTTTATCGTCGGAAAAAATGTTAAAAAAAATCTAAATATTTATTTATATTTTTTATGGATTTTTAAAAAAAATTGTTTGCTTTTGTGACCCCAGTGTATACAAAACTGTGTAACTTTTAAACTAAACGATTTATCACGATGAAACAAACTCTATAATGTTTGGAAGTAATTAGGTGTCGTCATAAAATAAAAATTATGGAAAAAAAATAGCCACATTTAAAAATAAACATTTTTGTTTGGCAAAAATCTGATTTTTTTTCATTATTTTTTACAAAAATTGTAAAATTTCTCAATAACATGCCCCCATCACCTTCTTTTTTTATAACTTTAAGTTATTCTTCATTGTATTAGGAACCTAACGGTAAAAATTGCATGTTTTTAACTCAACCCCAACATTTTTTATCAAATGTCAAAGAAAGGCCCAACGCATAGCTATTGTTTAGCAGGTAGATAAACTTTCTTTTGAATGTGCGCAGGTCGGGGAGGTAGGGCCAGCCAAAGGAACTTGAATTATGACAGATGTCAGACTGGCAGTCGCTCCGAATTATTCGCCGCTGCTACATGTGTTTCGGTACTTTCGTTCGCTGGACTTTCATAACTTTCGTTCGCTGCTACATGATGCCGCGTTTAAGTGAATTTTCCCCGGCACACATCGCCGACATACATTTTTATTATGGAGTGGGACAAGGAAGTGCCAGAGCTGCGCGCGCGGCTTACATAGCTGCGTATCCTAACAGGCAACCAGTGCCATCTGCCCGAAACTTCCAGGAAGTTCACAGAAGGTTGTCGATCACTGGACTTGGATCAAGTAGAGATCGTCGCGAGCCACCTCAAGTAATTATTGATGCGGCTACTGAACAAGCAGTATTAAGTGATTTGTTTGCTGATCCATCCATAAGTACTAGACGACTGGCTCTTCGTCACGGAATATCCCAAAAATCAGTGTGGCGTATTTTAAAGAAAGAAGGATTGCATCCTTATCACTATCAAAGGGTGCAACATCTACATGAAGACGTAGACTGGCGTCCAAGGTGTGTGATGTCCACATGGATTCAAAGAAAAACCAGAGCAAACCCAAACTTTCCAAGAAAAATACTATGGATGGACGAAGCGACATTCACTAGAGACGGTATTACTAACTGTCGAAATTTACACAGATGGTGCCGCGCAGGTGAAAACCCGAAACTGAAACGGTCATCTACTTTCCAAGTAAGATTTTCGATAAATGTTTGGGCTGGTCTTATCGATAACATGTTGATTGGACCAGTCATATTGCCGAGAACGTTGACTGGTGAAAGATTTTTAAGTCTATTGAGAGATGATATGCCTCAGTTATTGGAAGATGTCCCACTGGCTGTGCGTCAAAGGATGTTTCTTCAGATGGACGGATGTCCTGCCCATTACGCTACAAATGTAAGAAGATTTTTAAACGAAAATTATCATGACAAATGGATCGGCCGGCAAGGACCTGTAGGGTGGCCTGCGCGTTCACCCGATTTGACGCCCCTTGATTATTTCCTATGGGGGACCATGAAGCAACGCGTCTACAGTACCCCCATCAACAGTGAGGCCGATTTGCGTGACCGCATAATAAACTGTGCGAATGATATTCGCAATGATCCCGAAATGATAAGGAGAGCGACACACCAAATTCTAATTCGCGCGGCTTTGTGTTTACAACAACGAGGTGGACATTTTGAGAACCTGATGCATTAAATTTTGTATTTAATAATAAATGGGTTTCAATTGAACTCTTTTGCATTAATTATCATCCCAAACAAACCACCCTTATGAGAACAATACGATTCCGCGTTCGGAGTGCCATCTTTGAAACGACCCGCGCGCATTCACAACAAAGTTAACAAAAAAAAGTTTATCTACCTGCTAAACAATGTGCGTAGCTATGCGTTGGGCCTTTCTTTGACATTTGATAAAAAATGTTGGGGTTGAGTTAAAAACATGCAATTTTTACCGTTAGGTTCCTAATACAATGAAGAATAACTTAAAGTTATAAAAAAAGAAGGTGATGGGGGCATGTTATTGAGAAATTTTACAATTTTTGTAAAAATTAATGAAAAAAAATCAGATTTTTGCCAAACAAAAATGTTTATTTTTAAATGTGGCTATTTTTTTCCATAATTTTTATTTTATGACGACACCTAATTACTTCCAAACATTATAGAGTTTGTTTCATCGTGATAAATCGTTTAGTTTAAAAGTTACACAGTTTTGTATACACTGGGGTCACAAAAGCAAACAATTTTTTTTAAAAATCCATAAAAAATATAAATAAATTTTAGATTTTTTTTAATATTTTTTCCGTCGATAAAATTAAGCATAGATTCCCTCATTTCGATATGTGCACATTATAAAGACTCACACTGTATATTGTAAATGTCATACTTATATGAGAATTGATATTAATCAGATTGATGTATTAATTAATTGACCTTAATTAATGAATTCGACCAAACTTTTATACCTAGCATAAGTCTAATCCAGCGAATAAATTTTTAATTTTTGACAGATATTCCATACAAAAACTGTCAGACGTCAATTTTATTACTCGGAAATCTGACTCAGCCCTAATTGATGTACCATCTTAAACCGGGGGGCGGGGGGGTGTCAGACTTTTACTGACTACAACCCACCCGTCTTCCTTTAGTTGCCTGTGCTTCTGCATCGTGCATTGCCAGTGGCATCGGCCCTAGCAGACCCCGTCAATTAGTGCTGACATCTCTTTAAGGCGCGCGTGGAACACAACACGACGTCGACCCGGGCCTGGTCCTTACCGGACGGTGAGCTACCCATTGCTTGCCCTCCGCAAGCCCGTGCCTACGGTGGCCGGGAATCGGCTATCAATTTCCGACGCCCAGGGCGTCTTCAGCGGCGACTAGGGGCGTGAGGACGCAAAGATTGCCTCTCCCTCATGTATTCCGCCTCCTCCTTCTCGAGCGTTACTGCTTCGCAGAAGGAGGTGATGGCATCCCATGTACTCTCGCTCCGTACCATGGCCTGGACCAGGGCCAGAAGCGAGAGGTCGCCGCTGCCGATGGCTTCCGCGAGGACACGGCGGTGCTCCGCCCAAGCCGCGCAAACCTCCACCGTAAGCTCCACCGTATCCTCCGGGCGATCCACACAATGGTGACACCCGGGCATTTCCTCCTGCCTTATCCGGAACAGGTATCTACCGAAGCACCCGTGTCCGGTGAGGACCTGCGTCAGGCGGAAGGTGAGGACGCCGTGAGTCATTCCAGCCTCTCTTCAAAGAGGGGACTTATCGCCGCAATTGTGGCGTGCCCAGCAGTGGGTTGCGACAATCGCACTCTCCATGAAGCCATGAGATCCTGCCGAAGCTCTGCCCGCTGCGCCACGTTTCTCGCGGCAGCGGAGTAACGCCCCGGCGTTTTGCCTCCTCGCGTCACTTCTACATGTGCGCGAGGACTTTTGCCTCCAGATCCCATGGCGGCAATCCGGCAAATAGGCTCGTCACCTCACCGGAGACCTTGCGGTATTCCCGGACTAGCCAGATGGCCATGAGCCTTCGGGACGCGTTCAACCAATGGGCTAGTCGCCGCCTCAAGGAACGCGCCCACACCGGATTCCCGTAAAGGGCCATGGACCGCACGACCCTTACGTAGAGCCTCCGGTAGGAGGCGTCTGGGCCCCCTAGATTGGGCAGGAGCCACCTGCAGGTAGCCCTGGCCCGCTCTAGTCTGGGAGCCTAACGTCGGAAATGCTGCACGAAGTTCCACCGGCTTTCGAGGACGAGTCCCAGGTACTTCATCGTCGACTCGACGCCGATGTAAACCCCTCCTACCGTTATTTGGGAACCCGACAGTGGCGCGTTCCTAGGACCATGAAAACACATGGCCTCGGATTTGTGCAAGGCCACCTCGAGTCCCAATTGTCGGATCCTCTCGACGATTGACGACTGGTGCGACCTCCCCTGCGCCAGGACCAGCGTGTTGGCAGCGTAGCAAGCCACGCTGATGCCGTTAGGAAGGTCGACGCGCAGCACCCAGTCGTACCCGATGTCCCACAGATGCGGCCCCAGGACCGATCCCTGTGGGACACCGCATGACATCTCTCGCCGGTGCCACTCTCCCCGGTGACCGGGGTATAAATAGGCCTCGATCACACGACAGAGGTAGGTTGGCATCCGGTGACACCGGAGTGCCTCCCTGGATGCAACTCCAGGGCAGGGTGTTCTAGGCATTGGCGATGTCTAGCGACACTGCCAAGACAACCCCACCCCAGGCCACGGCATCCTCCGTCGTGAGGGATTCCATCTTATACCTGTACCTACATTGTAGTCAAATAAATAAATCTGAATCAGAATCTGATTAGCCTCGTGGTATCTACATAAATCAGTAAATTGACAGATTTTTATAACAGCATAATTATGGTGCTGAACTGAGCCGTCCAGCAAGAGATGTTGAGTCGAGCGTGATCCCCAGGAAAACAGTTTTATCGACGAATTCTAGTTTCTTGTTTCATGTGAGTATACTATAATAGGTACACCTCTGCCTAACCCTTCGGGGAAACAAGGCGTGATGTTACGTTATGTATGTTCTAGTTTCATTTTCAACATCTGCCTAGCCTTTTTTCAACTTTGTTGCGGTCGGCTTCCAGTCTAACAGGAACCGAATTCTATTTTCTCTTTATTCATTACTATTTCACAATCATTACTTGGTAAAGCAAATCATATGCACTTAGTTTTTTCCATTTATTATTAAATAATAGCAGTGAACCAATTTTGGACGTGCATTTGGCCGTCATTTACGTCGTAAAAATTTGTAGCACCCCTATTTAGATTAAAAATTAAGGAAGTATTTCTGGTTGATTTTTTATTTACTGAGGTAGATCATTAGTGTATACCAAGAAGAGGATAGGACCCAAAATTGAGACTTGTGGAACCCCAGTTTTACTACTAAGCCTCGTAAATTGACACTATTTATTTTAACTTGTTGCTGTTTATTATTCAATGTGATTTTACTGAGCTTAGCGCTAATTTGCCTAGTCCGTAATACTCAAGTTTCAAGAGTAATGTATCGTGATTACGCTATCGCGAGCCCTAAAAAGGTCGCAGAAGATACCTATGGAACCTAGGGCCTCTGCCCACGGGTTAAAAATGTGTTTTAATAAGATTACACTGACATCAGTCGTACAACGTACTTTGGTAAAACCATTCTGTTGATCTTGAAGGATTTTATTCGTGTTTTAATGATGGAACATTTGATTAAGCATTACCTATTCAAACACCTTGCTGGAAACTAGCGACCCGGATACACTTCGAACGCATTCAAAGTCTCATTAACAGCAAACCCATATACGAAGTAATTTTTCCACGAGCTTCGGCAGAACCAGGCTATCAGTACTAGCAAAAACATTAAAGCTTTGAACTAAAGCGAATTACCAATTATTCCGTCAGGCTTTAAGCCCAGTACGTGAAGGACATCTGTAAGTCCGATTTGAATAGCAGCGATCCCCACGAAGGAGTGTAGGATATCATCGAATATGTCTTTGTCAGAAGACGTTATTATCTTAACAATGTCGAGACCTTCAGGCTCCATGACTTTATGACAACTGTAACAAAATATTTATTATTGAATACCTCTCGTAGTATGAACAGTTTAAAAGAGATCTTTCTCGTTTAAATTATTGTTTATTGTTTTCTTTTAATTGTGCATTGTTTGTTGTTATTTTGTATACTCTTGTAAACAAAATAACTAAATAAAAATTCACCGTGCCTCTTACACATTTTAAAACCTTCGATTAAAGTACTGATATTTTTTACCGTTGTATAGCAGCAGCAAAGGTCGGTATGCGCATGAGTTGCGCGCCCATACCAGCCCACTGTGAGCCCATCCCGCTGTAAACAAACCACAGCGGCCGCCGAGCATCGTCGAAGTATTCAGCCTTCTCGCATAAGCTCACAGTTTTTTGGTTCACGTCCGTGTCTGGCAAGATAATAATAACAGTCAATTTATTTCATAATTAACAGGTTTTAACAAATAAGATGTAGAGGCCACAGTGACGTATGAAGGTACTCGTACTTGTATCAGAAGACCTCCTTTTTCCTTAACTACGTGTAGAACAAACAACGCCTATTTTAACAAAGTAGGTACAACAAAAAACTAGAACTAGAGAATTTAAAAATAATTAATGAGGTACTTGAATTCGTAATCTTAGATAATTAATAACTCATCCCACTTACTCAACTGGCTATTTCAGAACTAGGCACTCGTAAGTTGGTTTTGAAGTGACGGTTTGTAACAAAAAGGTATAAAAAAATTAAAATAAAGTTATTTTGATGCAATGAAATTTGAACACTGTCGTGTATAACATTGAGCTTGCTCTTCTAAATTTGATACTTATCTCAGATTCCGATTTCAGGTACAGAGAAGTGAGTAGTATAAGGGTGTGTGTGTGTTTGTATGAGAGAGTAAAAAAGAAAGGGAAACCAAAAGCATACTGTCAGTGTGAAGTATGCGGTAGACAACTGTATATTAATTACAAGCACTTTGCCCGCGACTTCGTCCGCGTGGATTTTGTACTTCCTCTAACAAAATTAACGCCACTTCCACCCCTTTGAAAGGTATATTTTCCAAAAAGTAATGTTAACGACTTTGTAATTTACTTAGATAAATAAGTATTCGGGGCATTTTTTAAGTTTATAGATCAATGGATTAAGATTTTTCAAATAAACTGTGTCCTCCTTTTTCAACATGACACCTAGGGTTTGTGTTTTTAAAAAAGCGTTTCTATTGTATGACTTAAACGTCACTTATACCCGTTTTCGAGTTAATTAAAGCAAGCAGTAAAATCCATCCCTTACACTTTATTACCCTTTTCCACTCCCGTTAGGAGTAAATTTTTGAAGAACCCTGAAACATGTACTTTCTTCTTTTTGTTAAGGATTAGTACCGAGTATCAAGTTAATCTGACAGCACGTTAAACATTTTTCTTACCAACTTTGACACGCCCTAAATTCTCTGTGATTCTTGTTTTAAAAAACTTAAAGCGATAGTCTTCATTATTTACTGAGGCAAATATTGCCAAGTTTCAAGTGTATTTAACCAAAGGAATATGACATATAAACTGTATCCCCTCTTTTCACCCCCACAGAGTTGGAATTTGAAAAATCGATTCGGATTTTTCCATAACTTGAATCAAAGATTTTTTACACCAATTTTTGAGTAAATCAAGCCCGCAGTAAAATCCTCCCCTTCAAATCTAATTACCCCTTTTTTGCCCCGTTAGGGGTCGATTAATCGTTTGTTTAAAAGTTCCTCCAATATTTTTGATAAAGCTGGTAATACCGGTAAGGCCTGAAGTTACTAACACTATCTCTGGGTCCATTCTTGTACACAGGCGTAATAGCAGATTTTTTGAAGAGTTTAGGTTTAGGGACCTTTACTAAAGCACAATTTCGCTACGTGAACAATAATTGGGAGAACTTCGTGCTTAGCTAATTTGAGATAAATTGTTGGGATGTTGTCATAGCCAGGAGCACTACTTGATTTTTAATTCACGAGTAAATAGTGCCCTTCGTCTATATCTGTATCCAAGATATAAAAACATAACATTGCTTTTGACTCAGTGATCAAGGTAAGGAAGAAACGTGTTTAATGTAGTTGTATCTAACGGGTAGTCGTTGGGGCGAAATAGTTTTGAAATAACGGCTACCTCTCTGACGGCACAGCGTTGGTAGGCGTTCTACTAGTTAGACCGATAACCTGCACACATACTCCTTCAAGATGGACCGATGTAAATACTTGTGAAGGTTGCAGAAATCCACTGCATGCGAGAAGCACAGCATCGCTCGTTGTGGCGATGCTTGGGGAGGCCTATGTCCAGTACCGAGTTTTGGCTCAATGATGATGATTGTTAACGTGTTAATTTGTTCATACCTAGTATCGCATATCCTCTGCCTAAATGTCCAGAAATGTTGTTCGCATGGATGTTGTGTAACAACGTCAACTCTTCAGCATCGATGGGTCTGGACTTGAGGTTTTCAAATATATAAGTAATGGCAGACTCTTGTCTGCCTGATAATGTGACCAAATGTGGAATAGAAGACCGGTAGCGGGAGAGATCCTGGAACATTTAATAGTCGTTATGGCTCGTTTGGGCAGCAAATCTGTCGTCATTCGATAATGAACCGTGTTAGTTTTCATCATTCCATTTTCAACGTGGTAGTTCACTGAGTCGATACCTTGGGTTTATAGAGTCCATGCAGCAACACGTGTGAGTTGACGCCGGTGGCGGACATGCCGTTGACGGCGACGTAAGAGCGGCGGAAGTGCTGGTGCTCAGTGACGACGCGCATGCGCCCCTCGCGCAGCGCCACCACGTCCTGCCGCGGACTACTACAGTGCAGGTTGGCGGCTATCTGACCGGTGTAGTAGCCAAGTAACACCTACGTGTTTGGTAAGCATTATTAAATAGGTCCACCTAAATGGTCGGTGTTCGTATAGTGTTCAGTAACGTACTAAATAAACGCTTTATTAGTAAAAAGCAATAGATCATAGATAAAAGAATAGACAATAGACAGTAGGTGGCGATATGGTCAACATATTATTTTTATACTAAGATTATAAATAAAATCTCCACTTATAAAAATAATGACAACCCGAAAAAAAAAAACTAATTACATTTATATTTTCAAACAAAACAATAAATTATTAATTATTGTTTGTGACAACTCTATACTATTCATTATATACTGCTTTACACAAGACAAACGCTTCTTAGTGAACATATCCGCTGGCGTAGCAGCTGGCTAATAGGATATTTTTATTATTTTATTAATTACTAGCTATGACCCGCGGCTTCGCCCGCGTGTAAGTCGGAAATTATCCCAGGGGAACGTACTTCCAGGAAAAAGTATCCTAAGTTGGAACTCAGGTCATGGCCTGTCCGTTAAGGCGTAAAAAGAAAACAAATATACAGACGGGCAAATAATAAATTCAAATAATCTTTTTTATACATAAAACAGGTTAAAAGCCACACACACATACACACCCCCCCTACCACACCTACACAACATACATACACATACATATACATTATTTTAGCGTTAAACTTATTAAAACATCATTTCAACACTAAAGGCGCCATTCCAGTGTGCGGCACTGTGCGACACTGTACAGTCACAACAAAGAAGATTTACTACAATATTATACATCACTAGCTTTTGCCCGCGGCTTCGCCCGCGTGTATGTCGGAATATATCAAATTAGTACCTACCCTACGTGTTAATCCAGGTTCTAAAACATCTGTATGCCAAATTTCCTCTAAATTCAATAAACCGTTTTTGCGCCAATCCGGAACATACATCCCGACAAACAACAAACGGACAAAAATTCTAAAAACTATAGTGTACGCAACAGACTCGTTCAATCACTTCTTTTTAAATACATATATGCAACGCACAGTTCTGACTTCGTTACTATTTTTAACCGACTTCAAAAAAAAGGAGGAGGTTATCAATTCGGTTGTACGGTTTTTTAAATGTTTGTTACCGTTACTCCGTCATTTATAAACCAATTTAAAAAAAAATATTTTTTATTTGAAAGGATTGGACTTCCAGATTGGTCCAATTTTTATCCAAATCCAGTTCTGATGGTAGGATCCATGAGGAATTGAGGAAATCCTCAAATATTATTGGCAAACACATAGTGATTTTGGTATTTTCGTTCAAGCATTTGCATTCAGAAAGTATGTTTTGGTGAGGTGGAACTGACGAAGAAGACCACAGACGGCTAGAGGAACTCATCAATGATAAGTATTTCACGGGTGGCGATAAGATATCTCGATTAAGATAGTTAAACGACTATGACGAAGCAAATTTAAATAAATGCTTCTGATGAAAATGGTACCTACCATTGAACTCCGAACAGTAACAAAACAATGTATCCTAGCCGTGTTGGGGCTTATTGGAAATGTCATGAGATGCATTCTGGCTATAAATTATTTTTAACCGACTTCAAAACAGGAGGAGGTTCTTAGTTCTTCGGAATCTTTTTTTTTATGGTTCCCCGATTACTCGAAGACGGCTGGACCGATTTGGAAAATTCTTTGTTTGTTTGAAAGGGTATACTTTCTAGGTGGTCCCATTGTCATCAAGTCAGGATCTGATGATGGGATCCTAGAGAGAAATTAATGGAACTCTTCAATATAGGCACACCTATAGCGATTTTGGTATTTTTTATAGAACTTGTGCATTTCCTCTCAGAAAGCAACATTTGGTGAAGTGGAATTGATGACGAAGACCGCAGATGGTAAAATGGCCACTGGAACAACTCAATAATAAGTATTTCACGGGTTGCGATTCCATTACTTTAAAATTATTGCTAAGCAATAGAAGCTCGTCACAATGCATATGGTGAAGTGGAGCTGTTGGTAAAGTACCAAGAGAACTCCTCAACAATTCACGTCCCTGCTTCGGGAAAAGCAATCTATATATATAAAAGGAGAAACTGACTGACTGACTGACTGACTGACTGACTGACATATCAACGCACAGCCGAAACTACTGGGACTAGGAACGTGAAATTTTGCACACAGCTTCCTTTTATAATGTAGGGGAGCACTAAGAAGGGGTTTTTGGAAATTCGACCTGTAAGGGGGTAAAAATGGGGTATTTCGTTTGTATGAAAAACCTTATTCCTTGAGTTAATAAACTTGAAACTTGGCCCAAATACTTATCTTAATAAATTATGACTTTGTAATTTTTGGTTTTTCTAAACTACCCCCACGAGGGGGATTGGGGGGTGTCAAAAAATGTATGGAAGAATTTTAACACGCAGTCTGATTAACTCGAAACTCAGTATTTATACTTAAGTCTAAAAATAAAGAATAACCTGTATCAAGGTTTTTCGAAAATCTACCCCCGTCGGGGTGAAAAGGGGCTGTCAATATTACAGGGGAGAATTTTACTGCGTAGCTTGATTAACTCGAAAATTGGTATGAATAATATTTGAGTCAAGGTTTGGAAATATCCTAAACGATTTTTAAAAATTCCACCCCTGTGGGGATGTAAACCGGGGATATAGTTTAGATGAAAAATCTTATTCATTTGTTTAATAAACTTGAAACTTGGCACGAATATTTGCCTAAATAAGCAATAAAGTTTCTTACTATTAGTTTTTCAAAACTACCCCTGACGGGGGGTGAGAAGGGGTAATCAGATTTTTAAGAGAAGGATTTTACTGTGTTGCTTGATTAACTCAAAAATTGGTATAAGAAATCTTTGATTTCAGTTGTGGAAAAATCCGAAACGATTTTTCGAAATTCCACCCCTGTGGGGGTGATAATAGGGGATACAGATTATATGAAAAATCTTATTCACTTGAAACATGGCAATATTTGCCTCAGGAAATAATATAAATTGCGACTCTTAGTTTTTTAAAGCAAGTAAGGAACACTAGGACCGTAAGAACAGTAAGGAACAGTAAAGAAAAAATTTAGTGCGCTGTCATATTAACTCGAAACTCAGTATTTATACTTAAGTCCAAAAATAAAGAATAACCTGTATCAAGGTTTTTCGAAAATCTACCCCGGACGGGGTGAAAAGGGGCTGTCAATATTACAGGGGAGAATTTTACTGCGTAGCTTGATTAACTCGAAAATTGGTATGAATAATCTTTGAGTCAAGGTTTGGAAATATCCTAAACAATTTTTAAAATTCCACCTCTGTGGGGGTGAAAACCGGGGATATAGTTTAGATGAAAAATCTTATTCATTTGGTTAATAAACTTGAAACTTGGCACGAATATTTGCCTAAATAAGCAATAAAGTTTCTTACTATTGGTTTTTCAAAACTACCCCTGACGGGGTGAGAAGAGGTAATTAGATGTTTAAGAGGAGGATTTTACTATGTGGCTTGATTAACTCAAAAATTGGTATAAGAAATCTTTGATTTCAGTTATGGAAAAATCCGAAACGATTTTTCGAAATTCCAACCCTGTGGGGGTGATAAGAGGGGATACAGATTATATGAAAAATCTTATTCACTTGAAACATGGCAATATTTGCCTCAGGAAATAATATAAATTGCCACTCTTAGTTTTTTAAAGCAAGTAAGGAACACTAGGACCGTAAGAACAGTAAGGAAAAATTTTAACGCGCTGTCATATTAACTCGAAACTCGGTACTAATACTTTTTCGGAAGTCAGTGTCTTTGGATCTGTATTTTAGGTTTTTGCCACTGACATCCGAAATTTAAGTTATTTTTCACTTTGTAGTGTTTGTTTTGGAAGTCGGTTGTTTTGTTTTGTTTACTTTTTAGTGGGTCTGTTTGTAATTTATCTGAGTTACAATAGCCTAATGACAACTGCTCATCACCTTTTACAAAACAGTGCTTTTCTCGAAGCAGGGACGTTAATTGTTGAGGAGTTCTCTTGGTACTTCACCAACAGCTCCACTTCACCAAATGCATTGTGACGAGCTTCTATTGCTTAGCAATAATTTTAAAGTAATGGAATCGCAACCCGTGAAGTACTTATTATTGAGTTGTTCCAGTGGCCATCTTACCATCTGCGGTCTTCGTCATCAGTTTCACTTCACCAAAAATGTTGCTTTCCGAGAGGAAATGCACAATTTACTATAAAAAAAAATACAAAAATCGCTATAGGTGCGCCTATATTGAAGAGTTCCCTCAATTTCTCTAGGATCCCATCATCAGATCCTGACCTGATGACAATGGGACCACCTGGAAAGTATACCCTTTCAAACAAAAAAAGAATTTTCCAAATCGGTCCAGCCATCTTCGAGTAAGTTCCTGTAGCCCTCTGTGGTCTTCTTCGTCAGTTCCACTTCACCAAATCATACTTTCTGAATGCAAATGCTTGATTTGTTGACGAAAATACCAAAATCACTATGTGTTTGCCAATAATATTAGAGGATTTCCCTCAATTCCTCATGGATCCTATCATCAAAACTGGATTTGGATAAAAATGGGACCAATCTGGAAGTCCAATCCTTTCAAATAAAAAATATTTTTTAAAATCGGTTTATAAATGATGAAGTAACGGTAACAAACATTAAAAAAACCATACAACCGAATTGATAACCTCCTTCTTTTTTTGAAGTCGGTTAAAATTAGTAACGAAGTCAGAACTGTGCATTGCATATATTTAAAAAGAACGAATTGAACGAGTCTGTTGCGCACACTATAGTTTTTAGAATTTATGTCCGTTTGTTGTTTTTCGGGATGTATGTTCCGGATTAACGCAAAAACGGTTGATTGAAATTAGAGGAAATTTGGCATACAGATGTTTTAGAACCTGGATTAACACGTAGGGTAGGTACTAATTTGATATATTCCAACATACACGCGGGCGAAGCCGCGGGCAAAAGCTAGTGTTTTATAAAAGGTGATGAGCAGTTGTCATAAGGCTATTATAACTCAGATAAATTACAAACAGACCCACTAAAAAGTGAACAATAAAAACAACCGACTTCCAAAACAAACACTACAAAGTGAAAAATAACTTTAATTTCGGAAGTCAGTGGCAAAAACCTAAAATACAGATCAAAAGACACTGACTACCGAAAAAGTATTAATCCCGAGTTTCGAGTTAATATGACAGCGCGTTAAAATTTTTCCTTACTGTTTCTTACTGTTCTTACGGTCCTAGTGTTCCTTATTTGTTTTAAAAAACTAAGAGTGACAATTTATATTATTTCCTGAGGCAAATATTGCCATGTCTCAAGTGTATTAACCAAAGGAATAAGATTTTTCATATAATCTGTATCCCCTCTTTTCACACCCACAGGGTTGGAATTTCGAAAAATCGTTTCGGATTTTTCCATATCTGAAATCAAGAATTTCTTATATCAATTTTTGAGTTAATCAAGCCACACAGTAAAATCCTCCTCTTAAAAATCTAATTACCCTTTCTCACCCCGTCAGGGGTATTTTGAAAAACCAATAGTAAGAAACTTTATTGCTTATTTAGGCAAATATTCGTGCCAAGTTTCAAGTTTATTAACCAAATTAATAAGATTTTTCATCTAAACTAAATCCCCGCTTTTCACCCCACAGGGGTGGATTTTAAAACAATCGTGTAGAATATTTCCAAAACTTGACTCAAAGATTATTTCTACCAATTTTCGAGTTAATCAAGCTACGCAGTAAAATTCTCCCCTGTAATATTGACAGCCCCTTTTCACCCCGTCCGGGGTAGATTTTCGAAAAACCTTGATACAGGTTATTCTTTATTTTTAGACTTAAGTATAAATACTGAGTTTCGAGTTAATCAGACTGCGTGTTAAAATTCTTCCATACATTTCTGACACCCCCCAATCCCCTTCGTGGGGGTAGTTTAGAAAAACCAAAAATTACAAAGTTCATAATTTATTAAGATAAGTATTTGGGCCAAGTTTCAAGTTTATTAACTCAAGGAATAAGGTTTTTCATACAAACGAAATACCCCATTTTACCCCCTTACAGGTCGAATTTCCAAAAACCCCTTCTTAGTGCTCCCCTACATTATAAAAGGAAGCCGCGTGCAAAATTTCACGTTCCTAGTCCCAGTAGTTTCGGCTGTGCGTTGATATGTCAGTCAGTCAGTCAGTCAGTCAGTCAGTCAGTCAGTCAGTCAGTCAGTCAGTCAGTTTCTCCTTTTATATATATAGATAGATAGATTGTGCAATCTGGAAAAATAGTGATGTTCACATTCCCATACAGCCAAAGTTTGCCACAGGAAGAAAACAATTTTAGATCTGCAATTAATATGGCATTGCATAATTTGACATGTAATAATAATTTATTTCACTTAATTCTAATCATTTCTATTTGACAAAAGATAGATTTTTTATGGATAGATACTATCTTTCAAAGTATTGTAAAAGACAGATAGCTGTGTCGCTATCATAATACTTTTCTATTACAGCCAAGAATTTGGCTAAACAAATTGCTCCTATTGAGCAATGCTATGACATGTTAAATCGTTCAGCCAATAATTTGGTATCAACAATTGATACTGATAATCATTTAAATTACAAATTAAGACAATAGAGGCAACCTCTAGCAATAATATACAGATTAGCAAAAATAAATCAAATACTGGTTCAAAATCAGTAGACAGTATTAACCTGGTGCATCAAAATATTCAAGGATTTATGAACAAAGACTAAAAAGTAGAATTATTTATGAATTCTAATAGTATTGATATTCTTTGTATAACAGAACATTGGCTTAGAAGCCACCGGTTCTTGTTAAATTTTAATAATCACCAGGTTCGTAGTTCGTTCAGTAGAGTAAATGCTATACATGGTGGTTCATAAATTTTAGTAAGTAACCAGCTTACGTAAGACCGTAAGGATATTGTGAGCCTGGTATTGCATAAGATTTGTAAATCGAACAAGTCCATTAACATTTGCAGTGATTTCAATGTTAATTTATTAGAAAACTCAGGTTATTGTAGTAAAATAATAACTCTGATTCAGTCCTGCAATCTTGTAAACTTATTTTTGGAGCCCACAAGAATAACTCCTACTAGTGCCACATGCCTAGATATTATTTATACAGATGTTATACCAAGCCACAAAGAAATAATAAATTTACTAGATTCTGATCATTGCGGGTAAAAAATTACTATCCACAACCAAAACAACAAAGTGGCTAAAAAGGATATCACTGTTAACCCCAAAACTGCAACTCGCTTAGAGGCTTTTAAAGTTAAACTCATTAATAAATTACCAGTTTCGCATAATCAAGCTGATCCTAATCATCAATATGATGATTTTTTTAATATATACTGTAAACAATTTAATACCACTTTTATTTCCAAGATTATCTCTGTTAATAGTAACGCATCTTTCACTGATTGGGCTACCGTTGGTATTCATAAAAGTAGAATACAGCTTTATGAGATGTACAATGAAAGGACTTACGTAAACACTACTGCATTTAATTTATATGTTAGAAATTATTCAAAATCATTTGAAAAAGTTTGTTGTATGGCTCAGTCGCGATATTTGAGTTCGAAGATTAAAAACAGTAGTAATGTAATAAAAACGACTTGGTATATTATTAATAGTGAAACGGGAAGGTCTAGTAACCGAAATACTGACTATAGCCTGTCTATTAATGACAACATAATAAAATCAGACTCACAAGTCGCCATGGCCTTTGAAAATTTCTTTGTAGATATTCCCATTTCAACTACTAAATCCCTTAACTCATCACCTTCTATTGCTGAGTCTTTGCTTAAGGAAAATGTTGATGTTTGCGATACGGAATTTCATTTTTAACCGACTTCAAAAAAAGGAGGAGGTTATCAATTCGACGGTATGTTTTTTTTTTGTGTGTTTGTTACGCGATTACTCCGCCAATTGTGGACCGATTTTCAAAATCTTTTTTTTGTTCGAAAGGAGATACTTCTGAAGTGGTCCCATAGTCACCAAGACAGGATCTGATGATTGGATCCTGGAGAAATCGAGGGCAACCCTCATATTTTATGGGCCCACACATCGTTTTTCGCAAATCTTATGAAGTAATTTAAGTACTTGCGTATGGTAATCATCATCTTATGTAGCTGAGCTGATGATGGAAGGTACAACTCCTTAACAGTAAGGAGTAGGCATCGACTGATTTAGTAAATTATTTTTTTGATGTTTGAAAGGGCGTTTGCCATTTTGGTCTCGTGATCATCAGGTCAGGAGGTGATGGACTAACCACAGACGATAGAAATCTTCAAAAAACGACAGCACATGTCTCGCGGTTGCTGCGATTGTTTGTGTATGCATAGTTTACGCCATACCATAACATAACATTACGCCAGTTCGCTTTTAAGGGCGCTTTTAAATTGTAACAATAATACAGTAAAGGTGTAATTTATCATTGTTACATCTACATTTTTTTTACAGTTGTAGATGTGTTGTGTATGTATATAATTGTAATCCTTGTCCATCTACGACATTAAAAATTAAGAAAAATAAAATTAATAATAACAAAAAAGTGAAATCGACTTGGCATGGGCATTCCAGAACACACTAAGTCAGGATTTAAAGAAATACCAACGGGATAGAAAATAACGGGAAAACGAAGTTTCCGCGGGTGACTGCGGGGCGGAAAGCTAGTCATAAAATATTCTTAAAACCAACCTAGTTGTTGCATAGATTACGCAACCGGGCCATTTCTGTTAAAGCTCTCTCATCGTGGGGTCGATTTAAAAGCTTATTTGCGGCCTCATTCTCTGGTGTTATAACCAAAGCAGTTAATGAGTACACATTGAGAAAGATATTATCCTGGGCCGTCACTTTAGTCGTCGGTGTAAACAAATTTCGTCGTAGTATGCCATGTAATTCATCTACATTTTTAAATTTAATGCAACAGGCAGCACCACGTCTTGGAGCTTTAGCTCCCTTAGGCACACATGCATGTGAATCAAACAGCCAATATCTATAAGCATCCGTTTCAGCGTTATGATATACAGCCACAGTCATAGAATTTGCAGTAAGGAGTCCGCAACAATTTTCTCTGAAAAACAATGTCAAATCATTTTTTAGGTTAGGGAACCCTTCAAGACTCTGATCTGTGTCTAAATGACCATTATAATTGGTGTCAGAAACTGAGATATTAATTTTCTTTCTGTTGTATAATATTTAACGAGCAAGATCACTCGCGGCAAGATATTCAGGGTTAACTTCTCCTATTGCGGGGTCCAGTCTGGAAGCAATGGACTCACGGTAGAATTTGTCTCCGAGGATTACTATAAAATCAATGTCACTCTTTGACCATTGACTTGCCTCGTCTGTACAAAACGCTGCACATGCTACAGGTGCTACAGCAGTGCATTGTTTACCCCGAGATTGCAAATCAAATCTTAAATCGGCTTGATGAAACAATCCGTGTAGTATGGAAATGTCTTCATTTATATTCACATAGTTGTTTTGAGGAGTAGATTGTAACTCCATAGACTCACCATTACTTGTAGGCTCTTCACAAATTTGTACAATTTCTAAAGGTCTAATATCTCTATAGAGTACATTGTGTGACATTAACCAGGTTAGAGCTTGATACAATATGTTCATATCCACAATAAACTCTTGGGAGCGTTGCAGGTTCTCGAGACTTTCCACAATCAAAACTAGTCATATTTGGTTTGGCATAAATGGCAGTTGTTCAGCGATTTCGACAACGTCTTTTGCAAATAAAGTAACTTATCCCTTGCACCAATCTTGACAGAAACGGTTTTGTAGCTTCATTATTTTAAGAAACGGCACAAAACGGCATAAAAATCGTTCTTTCAATTTTATCAAATTAGCTAGCTCCTGAGGTATAGTCGATATTTTTTTTAAAAAAAAAAAAACAAAAACCGACTTCAAAAACCTAATAAACACTAAAAACTTAAAAATAATATTAAATTGAATAACTACATATAATCAAGAATTATTAACCTAAATAACCTTACCTAACTTTAATCTACACTATATTTTACAATTTAACAGTTTTTGGAGTCGGTGCCAAGCCCGCACTCACAAAATATTAACCTAAAAAAAGGTACTACAGCAGCAAAAAAAATTAACAGACTCAACAAAACAAACTGAAAAAAAAATACCTACAACACAAAACAGAATATCAACAGAAGAAGATGGAGTTGTTTTTGTTCGGATAGTGGCGCGCTCTTGCGGACGAAATGTGAAACTCGATAGTTGTTTTTAGGGAATGGCATCTCGCAGTTCAACCTATAGGAGGTTGTCGACTGCTTAACCGGGCTTTCCTGTGGATGCCTCAATAAATTAAGGCCTCCAGCCAGGCATAAAAGTAAAAACTAAGCGACTACACGCTAAGGGCACCCCTTGTGCGGCGATAAGTCCCCTCTTTGAGGAGTGGCTGGAGAGGCGCCACGGCGTCCTCACCTTTCGCCTGACGCAGGTCCTCACCGGACACGAACGCACCTCCCGAAGCACCCGTGCTTCGGGAGGTACCTGTTCCGGATAAGGCGGGAGGAAACGCCCGGGTGTCACCACTGTGTGGATCGCCCGGAGGATACAGTGGAGCATACGGTGGAGGTCTGCCCGGCTTGGGCGGAGCACCGCCGTGTCCTCGCGGAAGCGATCGGCGGCGGCGATCTCTCGCGTCCGGCCCTGGTCCAGGCCATGGAACGGAGCGAGAGTACATGGGAAGCCATTACCTCCTTCTGCGAAGCAGTAATGCTCGTGAAGGAGGAGGCGGGACGCGTGAGGGAGAGGCAAGCTTTGCGCCCTCACGCCCCTAGTCGCCGCAGGAGACGCCCTGGGCGTCGGGAATTGGCAGCCGATTCCCGGCCACCGTAGGCGCGGACTTGCGGACGGCGAGCGATGGGTGGCTCGCCGACCGGTAAGGACCAAGCCCGAGTCGACGGCGCGACGTGTTCCACGCGCGCCTCAAAGAGATGTCAGCACTATTGACGGGGTCCGCTAGGGCCGATGCCAGCTAGGGTTGCGGGATGTTCGAAAGAGTTACCGTGGCCCCGGCACAGGCAACAGAAGGAACACGGGTGGGTTTTAGTCAGTAAAAGTCTGACACGCCCTCTCGCTCCGCCCAGAGCGGGAGAAGTCATTTGATGATTTCCCATCCACAAAAAAAATAAATAAAAAGGGCACCCCTTGTGGGGTACGGACCTCGGCTTAAGGCGTCGCTGAGAGAGGACAGCAAATGGATATGCTGGATCGCTACCGTATTCTGAATCGCCATATCGCGATTCAGAATACGGTACAACGCCAACTATCGAGCGCTGACTAAAACTTTTAACAGCATTGTAAAAATATCAGTAAGTACCTAATAATATGATATTAATTTACTCTCGTAAACTATTGTAATAATAAAAATTAAGGGAAAATATTTTATGGCCCTATTAGATAGATACACTTGGCTTGGCACCGACTCCAAAAACTGGTAAATTGTAAAATATAGTGTAGATTAAAGTTAGGTAAGGTTATTTAGGTTAATAATTCTTGATTATATGTAGTTATTCAATTTAATATTATTTTTAAGTTTTTAGTGTTTATTAGGTTTTTGAAGTCGGTTTTTGTTTTTTTTTATGAACATACATATTACCTGTAGAGATATCATTAAAACATTTCACATTTTAAATGTAAAAAAATAGCAGATCTGTGGGGTAATTCTGTAGAAGTTGCCAAGTCATTGACATTGTAGCACCTACTTTAGCTCTTATCTTTAATAATTGTATCGACTGTGGAGAGTTTCCTGACCTTATGAAAAATAGTAAAATAATACCTTTGTTTTAATCAGGTAGTACATCCGACCCCACAAATTATAGACATACTAGCTTTTGCCCGCGGCTTCTCTCGCGTGTATGTTGGAATATATCAAATTAGTACCTACCCTACGTGTTAATCCAGGTTCTAAAACATCTGTATGCCAAATTTCCTCTAATTTCAATCAACCGTTTTTGCGTTAATCCGGAACATACATCCCGAAAAACAACAAACGGACATAAATTCTAAAAACTATAGTGTGCGCAACAGACTCGTTCAATTCGTTCTTTTTAAATATATGCAATGCACAGTTCTGACTTCGTTACTAATTTTAACCGACTTCAAAAAAAGGAGGAGGTTATCAATTCGGTTGTATGGTTTTTTTAATGTTTGTTACCGTTACTTCATCATTTATAAACCGATTTTAAAAAATATTTTTTATTTGAAAGGATTGGACTTCCAGATTGGTCCCATTTTTATCCAAATCCAGTTTTGATGATAGGATCCATGAGGAATTGAGGGAAATCCTCAAATATTATTGGCAAACACATAGTGATTTTGGTATTTTCGTCAACAAATCAAGCATTTGCTTCAGAAAGTATGATTTGGTGAAGTGGAACTGACGAAGAAGACCACAGATGGCTACAGGAACTTACTCGAAGATGGCTGGACCGATTTGGAAAATTCTTTTTTTGTTTGAAAGGGTATACTTTCCAGGTGGTCCCATTGTCATCAGGTCAGGATCTGATGATGGGATCCTAGAGAAATTGAGGGAACTCTTCAATATAGGCGCACCTATAGCGATTTTTGTATTTTTTTTATAGTAAATTGTGCATTTCCTCTCGGAAAGCAACATTTTTGGTGAAGTGAAACTGATGACGAAGACCGCAGATGGTAAGATGGCCACTGGAACAACTCAATAATAAGTACTTCACGGGTTGCGATTCCATTACTTTAAAATTATTGCTAAGCAATAGAAGCTCGTCACAACGCATTTGGTGAAGTGGAGCTGTTGGTGAAGTACCAAGAGAACTCCTCAACAATTAACGTCCCTGCTTCGGGAAAAGCACTGTTTTGTAAAAGGTGATGAGCAGTTGTCATTAGGCTATTGTAACTCAGATAAATTACAAACAGACCCACTAAAAAGTGAACAAAAAAAAACAACCGACTTCCAAAACAAACACTACAAAGTGAAAAATAACTTAAATTTCGGATGTCAGTGGCAAAAACCTAAAATACAGATCCAAAGACACTGACTTCCGAAAAAGTATTAGTACCGAGTTTCGAGTTAATATGACAGCCCGTTAAAATTTTTCCTTACTGTTCTTACGGTCCTAGTGTTCCTTACTTGCTTTAAAAAACTAAGAGTGGCAATTTATATTATTTCCTGAGGCAAATATTGCCATGTTTCAAGTGAATAAGATTTTTCATATAATCTGTGTCCCCTCTTATCACCCCCACAGGGTTGGAATTTCGAAAAATCGTTTCGGATTTTTCCATAACTGAAATCAAAGATTTCTTATACCAATTTTTGAGTTAATCAAGCCACATAGTAAAATCCTCCTCTTAAAAATCTAATTACCTCTTCTCACCCCGTCAGGGGTAGTTTTGAAAAACCAATAGTAAGAAACTTTATTGCTTATTTAGGCAAATATTCGTGCCAAGTTTCAAGTTTATTAAACAAATGAATAAGATTTTTCATCTAAACTATATCCCCGGTTTACATCCCCACAGGGGTGGAATTTTTAAAAATCGTTTAGGATATTTCCAAACCTTGACTCAAATATTATTCATACCAATTTTCGAGTTAATCAAGCTACGCAGTAAAATTCTCCCCTGTAATATTGACAGCCCCTTTTCACCCCGTCCGGGGAAGATTTTCGAAAAACCTTGATACAGGTTATTCGTTATTTTTGGACTTAAGTATAAATACTGAGTTTCGAGTTAATATGACAGCGCGCTAAAATTCTTCCATTCATTTTTTGACACCCCCCAATCCCCCTCGTGGGGGTAGTTTAGAAAAACCAAAAATTACAAAGTTCATAATTTACTAAGATAAGTATTTGGGCCAAGTTTCAAGTTTATTAACTCAAGGAATAAGGTTTTTCATACAAACGAAATACCCCATTTTTACCCCCTTACAGGTCGAATTTCCAAAAACCCCTTCTTAGTGCTCCCCTACATTATAAAAGGAAGCTGTGTGCAAAATTTCACGTTCCTAGTCCCAGTAGTTTCGGCTGTGCGTTGATATGTCAGTCAGTCAGTCAGTCAGTCAGTCAGTCAGTTTCTCCTTTTATATATATAGATTTCAGTATTACCTACCTTTACTAAAATTTTTGAGAACCTAATTTTAGAACAGTTGCAAAGATTTTTTAATAAGCATAAATGATTACATAACAAACAGTTCGGTTTTACAAGGGGTCGTTCAACAACTGATGCTGGTGTTGAACTTTTAGGACATATTTATAATACATGGGAAGATTATGCGATGCCTTGGGCATCTTTTGTGATTTGTCCAAGGCATTCGATTGCGTTCTTCATGAAACGTTAATCAGGAAACTCCGCCATTACGGGATCCGAAACACCGCTCTGGATCTTCTTACTTCATACTTTAGTAATAGAATTCAGCGCGTTGACGTTAATGGGAAAAGATCTCCAGGATCTACAGTAAAAATGGGAGTCCCGCAGGGCTCAATTCTTGGTCCTTTCTTGTTTCTTATTTATATTAACGACTTGCCTTACCTCGTATAAGACGATCGTGATGTAGTGTTGTTTGCGGATGAAACTTCACTTTTGTTTAAATTTAAACGTCGGCAGCTGGTTACTGATGATGTAAATAGCGCGATCTCAAAACTAGTTCACTGGTTCAATGTAAATAATTTACTTCTTAATGAAAAAAAAAACCAAATGCCTTAAGTTTACGCTGCCTCACGTTAGGCAAGTGAAAACTAATGTGTTGATAAAGGGCGAAGAATTTAATCCTGAAGATAGCACAGTATTCTTGGGCTTAACTTTAGATGCTAAGCTTCAATGGGGCCCACATATAGATAAATTGTCAAAAAAACTAAGTTTTGCAGCATACGCTGTTAGAAAAATTCGTAATTTAACTGAAATAGAGACAGCCCGTTTAGTGTGCTTTAGCTATTTTTATAGTGTAATGTCATACGGTATTCTGTTGTGGGGAAATGCCGCCGACATTCAGACTATCTTTGTTTTGCAGCAAAGAGCTGTTCGATCAATTTATAAATTAAGTCCAAGACACTCTCTCAGAGAGAAATTTAAGGAGATTAATATTATGTCTGTGCCGTCTCAGTATATTTTTAATTATATCTTTTATATGCCCATAAAAGTAAAATTGTTTAAAAAATACAGTGATGTCCATAATATGAACACTAGGAATAAACACCAATTTGTTGTACCTACAACGAGGCTCAAGAAAATAGGTGGCTCGTTCAGATGTCAATGTATACGTTTTTATAATAAACTTCCAAGCCACGTTCAAGATGTGAGCCTTAATAAATTCAAATCATTTATTAAACGTAAGTGGTGCCAGAAAGCCTTTTATACCGTTAAAGATTACATTGAAGACAAAAAGGCGTGGGATTGAGCTGCTCCAATTTTTAATTTTTTTTTTAATATACAGACTGATTTTGTTTTGTTCTTTTCCTTTTGCAAATTTTTTTTCTTCTTCTTATATATGACATGAACATGAATATTTACTTTGTAAAATGTTATATTATTTTAATTACTGTGAATGTGAAGACTATTAATTAATTAATTATTCATTTTATTTCAGACATAATTCCTGTCCATAATTAACATATACAATACATTCAAAATAAACACCAATAATAAAATTGAAATTAATTAAATTTAAATATTGAACAATTCACAATAAAAATAATAATAAAAAATAAAAATTGTATTTAAAAAAGTCCAATAATTATTAAAAATGTCAAAAAAATAAATAAATTACAAAAATGTCAAAATAAACTAAGTAGGTATACAAAATTTCAAATAGTTTTAAAAATGTCTGTCGAATTATTAGAATTTTATTTTAATTTACTTTTACCTGCCCCACGCCCGATATACGGGTGCGTGTAAGGCCTGCCAGTGCTGCATAAAAGGGCCGTCCAACCTGTTGGCAACAATGGTAAGAAGACTGCTACCGCTGCCCCGCACTCTACTCGCTATCGATGTCGCCCTCTTGCGCATGCGCTGGTATAAAAACAGTCAATGCGGACGCTAGCGAACATTCCCGATGCGCTGCAAAAGCGAGGCAGCCGCAGCAGCGCCCTCAGCGCGTTGTTATATTGAACGCGGAGAGCGCTGTAGGATTTCTGCAAATATGACACCCACAGACTACTCGTATAAAAAGATGTGCAGTAGGCTCGAAACAAGGTGATTTTCACATCCTTGGAGCTACGAGCAAACCTGCGGGCAATCATATTCGCCCTCACCGACAGCGCCCTCCTTTCTCGCTCAATATCAGCGTCGTCCTTCAGGTCTACTATGTCTAGGTCTACAGGTCTACTATGTGGGTCCTTGTTTTTTTTCCTCTCTCAGCTTTAATCATAGTCTGCCAGTTTGTTAAATTATGCGGCCTACCCAAATGTCCTTTCTTTGGTATTTTTCGTCGAATCGTTGAGCTCCTTAACTTTTAAGTAGAGCTGTACGATTACTGACAAATGCTTGCACTGACTGGACAAGTCCACTCAATCTGTGTGGTTCTTTCCTCAAAAGACCATTTCAGACACCAACCTACATGGTCTTCACATGATCTGACCAAGATTATGTCTGGACTTTAAAAGAGACTCTGACCTCTGAGTTTGTTTCGGCCTTTCTTCTCAGAGTAGTCAGATAGGAAACGCCTGCCTCATCTAGTTTAAAAAAAAATGTTTGACGTGTAAAAATGTTGTATAAACTTACTTACAGAAATAAAATCATTTATCATTTAACAGCGTACGGCACAAATGTTTCTTTCGGTGGACTCACTCAATTAAACATTTACAAATGTGCTGCACTGTACGCTTACAAAAAAAAGAAAAAATCAACCGACTTAAAAAAAAAGACTATAAAATGAAAAATAACTTTAATTTTGGAAGTCGGTGTCTTTGGATTTGTATTTTAGTTTTTTGTCACCGACTTCCGAAATTAAATTTATTTTTCACTTTGTAGTGTTTTATTTGGATGTCTGTTGTTTTTTTTTTGCAAAAAAGTTTTTATTTTTCACATTTTAGTTATAGTACCTACCCCACACAAAATCGTATACCACAACTTGCAATGTAAATAACTGTGACAGGAAATTATTATAACATCATCAATAAACACTAAGTGGAAAAAATACGTATTACTGAAGCTAACCCAAAAACCACTCATCAGAACTTGACCAAATTTATACGGGACTATTCTGAAAGTATATCCTTTCAAATAAAAAAACCCAGAACACTTTATCAGATTATTATTATGGGTACAAGGTTGCGGGTAGGCTAGTTTGTTATTGTATTCAATAATCGGGGTGACATATTCTTTAAAGAAAAAACCCTGTAAATAAATAAAGATAAAAAAACATGTTTTCAAACCGGTTTATGAATGACGGAGTTCCAATCCTTTAAATATCTCAAAAAAAGTACGCAAAAATATCAATATTACATGTGAATTTTAAAATTATCCCGTATTTTACCCTTCCTATTTTCCTCTTTTTTTAATGCACTTTGTAATTTAAATAACGTTTTTATTTAAGATGATTTTATAAAAACGCTGAAACACGTAAGTCTTTATTTCTTACCAAAAACTTAAATTTGAGAAAACAAAAAGCCTATGTCCTTTCCTAGTATGCAATCTTTGCCAAAATTTGTCGAAATCCGCTTAGTTAGTGGTTTAAACGTGAATAGGCAACAGATAGAGTTACTTTCGAACTTATAGTAGGATTTAAAACGAACTTTATTCTGTAAAAAGGATATCAGAATCACTTTTGAACATCCTGTTAAGAAAAAAAAGCTAGATGGAGTCGACATTTCTTATCTGACTACCCCTGACAAGAAATTGCGACACAAACTCAGGCGTCAACGTCTCTTTTAAAGTCCAGACTTAACCTTGGTCAGATCATGTGAGGGCCATGTATATTAGCGTCTGAAATGTTTTGAGAAAGGATTCACACAGATTTGAGTGGACCTGTCCAGTCAGTACAAGCATTTGTTAACTCAGCACCTAAGGAGCTCAACGACTCGAAGAACTCATCGTTTTAAACACGAACACTCGTTTCAAAGAAAGAACATTTGGGTAGGCCGCATAAAATACTCAAACTGGCAAATTAGATTAGTACCGAGTTTTGAGTTTATCTGATAGCGTGCTAAAAATTTTCCTTACTAACTTTGACAACCCCTAAAATATCACCTTTTGTTTGAAGAAATGCCAGCTAGAATATAGCGAAGTTTTGTGATGTACGTTCCTTGAAAAAAAACTAATATAACAATCATATAATAAGCAATATTTGAGTTTATCATATACCCCATAACACACAAATATAACAGTACTACTAAGATACTAACCTTGGTAATAGCCGTCATGCCAGATGCTGCCGCTGTCAACCCAACGTTAGAAGTCACGCTGCCGACTAGTAGGGGGTCTTGCCTATCTTTGCAGTAGACTTCTTCAATTGCTTCCAGCTCAGATTTGTCAGCATCCGGTACGCCTATAAAGCCCCGAAACGTGGTAAAACAAAAATGTTCCAAAAATCTTTTAAATTTAATCACACTGGAAATAATGCTTTCCGCTATTCATGTAGTGATAATTACTTTTCTCTATACATTTGACACATTGGTGAATCCTGACGATTTTTTTTAAGTCAGCAGTAACTGTGACCTCCAGATAATATCACCCGTCACATCATGTACATCATCACTTTTAGAAGTGGAGGAACGAAGTGTTCCTCTACCTCCAACTTTTTCTCACCTATACCATATCCTTCCACGTATTCTACCTCCTGTGGCGCCACCTGAATTTCCTTGTAAAACTGTCTAATGAACCCAGCCGTACTCTGAGGGTTTCGACGGTACCCGAATTCAGGTCCCATTTCATCACTCAATACAGAAACGAATTCATTTTTGACGTGTAATAGTTCCGCGTAGACTCTAAAAATACAACAATAATATTGTTATAATAAGCAATGTTTTAACTTCTTGACAAATTTTTATCTACGAATTAATTTTACCTGTACGCGTCTTTTGCTTTCTGCAAAAACAGCACACTGATTGCGTCAGATAAAATATAACCGTCGGCGTCCTGTGCGAATGATTTTGTCGTGCCATCTTGTGAGACAGTAGCAGAAAGCCTGAAATATTAAATAAAACAATTGCTAGCTGGCAACTTCTACAGACCAACATGAAATCATAGATAGTTATGAGACTGACCTCCCGTGATGTATAGATCCCTGCGGATGGAGAGTTAAATATGCACCTCCAACAATAGCTGACTCACATGCCCCATGTTTCAGAGCTGAATATGCCGCTTCTAGTGCAGTGGTGGCACTACAGTCAGCTTCATCCATCGATAGTGACGGACCCTTTACGTTCAGCCAGTACGAGATGCGATTCGCGAACATTGTCTTACTCGCTCTAAAAAAAAATAACAATGTAATGTTCACCACCTCCGTACAAAGTTCGGTAAAATGCGCAGATAATGTCGTAAAATTCTGTATATTTTTTTACATTTTGGCTGATCTCTAAATTGTAAAAAGACTTAAGAGCATTTACGACGTACGGCATTTCAAATAAACCTTCAAGTCTTTATTTGTCAAAATGAATGAACCGATTTTAATTAAGCTTCCTACGCATAAGCAGGATACATAGGTCTAAAAAGTTGATAGAAAACATTTCCGAAAAATAGTGATACAGCTAAATTCGAACGATTTTAAATTTTTCATAGAAACAGAAATTTCCAATTATCTTTTTTTCAATAAGACATTTCGAAAATGTTCTTAATTACACTGAAATTACATACGACCCAGTGTTTTGAGTAACTTTTTAGATCTGTGTATCCTGCTTATACGTATGAACTTTCATTAAAATCGGTTAGAGTTTAAAAGTTTCATTTTGAAAAACAAGGACTTAAAAGTCTGTATGAAATGCCGTACGTGTAAACGCTTTTAAGCTGATTTATTATTATAATGGTGATGTAACTGACCCTAATATGCCTTGACCAGATCTGGAAATCGAATCCACGGTTCTATATGTTTCCGTGTCAGAAAAAGATGATCCAACAAAAACTGCAACTTTTTTCCCATAGAGATAAGCCGGATTCAGACCTGAAATAATTTTTTTTAATACGTGATGAACATAACAGAACCTATAAACAAAACATATTAGGCTATGGGTTTGGGTGGCTATAGCGGATTGGAAACCTGTTCGTCGAGATAAAAGCACTTACGTATTTCAAAGCAATAAAACCGATTTTAATATAAACTTAGGTCAATAATGTGTTGTTTGTTATTTCTTGCTCTTTTTTTCTTTGAATCGAATAGCGTGATTGACTGTAAGTAGGTACTGGTATTAATGTTATTTTATGAGTAGTATTATAATATTATTATCATGATATTGTATAATATTAATATGATATTTTATGCTCAATTTAATAAATGTCAATTCCACAACAAGTAATAACGTGTTGGAATTGACATTAAACATTGTGTGCGGTGCTAGGTTTTCGTTTGTCGGAAAGTTTGTTGTAAATGAAAGTCAATGTTGTTAATCCACCAAATCTATTAAACTGTTACAAAGTAAAAATACTAATTCTAAAGTTATGTTAAAATGTTATAATGTTAGGAATGTTCTGAATGCACCCGGTCGCGATATACCCGTGTAATGCACTGACTGATTTTAGGCGGCTCATCGCTTTATAGGCGCGTGCGCTAATAGTATGTAGTGTGAGTTATTGTTCGGTGACATTACACCGAACATCTTGCCGGAGGGCAGAGAAGAGGATGAGGATGGAGGCAATGTTTGGAAGAGGGGGAAGAGGATTCATAATTGTTCACAAATTATTCACTTAAAGTCTCTATGGGTAGCAACGCGAACGTAGGTCGTTATGAGGCGTCACTAAATGAGATTTTTCTCAACACTGGGGTTGTACCCTTGTTTTTATAAGAAGGTCCGTTCACTATTGTCTGTTCACTACACTCATCTAGTTGTTTTTGCTCACTACACGCACATTTAACACTGTTGATATTAACGTGAACATCGGGCTCGACTTTAGTCGTGCTTTCCGCCCGCACAGTATTCGAAGAAGCTGGTCGGCAGCGGAGGCATCTTGGCTTGCACACATACAGTAACCCGATAGCGATAACTGCTGTACATAGGCACCAAATTAACACGTAATGGTGTACGTCATGAGTAGATATGCTGTTTGGTAGGGCCTCGTTTTGTTTCAGAAACTTGATCTTCTCGGCTAGTTCTCGTAGTTGTTGTATGTTGTTGGTGTCAGTCATGTTTTGGACGTTCAGGTATTCATGTGTAGCACTTATATTAATGATGTGGTTTATGGGGTCTATTTCCGGTATTAGTAGATCGTTTCTAACGTCCATTCTGTAGCTCTGAAGTTTGTGACTATGGATTGTGAAGTTTTCTGTTTTAACTAAGCAGTTTTCTTCAATGTTTATAATATTAACTCCTGTGAATCGAGGTGCCGTTGCTTGATCATTACATATGACTCTTAGTTGGCACTGATCACAGCAGAAGTACATGTATTGGTTTGCTTTAGTTAAACTTATCCATCTGCTTATGCATGTTTCGACGCTTGTTTTGCAGTTCGTTGCATTATCGGTATGTTTAACACAAAGATCTGTATCTGCGTGGAGTTTGAAAGTAGGTGTCTTCAGTTGACATAGGTATGTGGATGCGTCTCGTAGCGTACAATGTTCTAAGTCGGATAATGTGACGGGTAAGTAGGAATCCTTCTGTAGGTTCATAGCTACGTGTGTTTCAATTGGAATAATTGAAACCATGTTTTTACCAACTTGGTGAGGTAGGCTTATAATGTTGTATAAAATATAATTATCCCGGCTGATCAGCGGAACTGTTATTTCGATGATCATGAATTTCTGTGTTATTTTTGCCTTAACTTTCAATAACTGATATATGTTTTGCATGTCTGTTTGTATGTTGTTGATAGGAAGGGTGGTTTCTTTATTCAATTGTCCAGAGATAATGTTTAGTTGTGCTTGTAATTGTTGGGGGTCCAAGAGATGTAGGTTAATGTGACCGTGGTACACCTTGGTTATCGTGTCAATTAGGGAGTCTTGCATGTTTTTCAGCTGCGTTAGCATATTGTTTGCAGTCATTGCGGTTAACGTAAATTCCGCAGTGTAGGATATTTCGTTCATATGTTTGGCCAGATTATTTGTTGCTCTGTCGAGATTCTCCAGATGTTGACCAGTTATGTTCTTTAGCTGTTGCAACGTATTTTCTGTTCTCTTTAGCATGTTATACTCAGCTTCTATGACCGATGTTTGGTTTTTCCATAGTAATGCAAGGTGATTCTGATTGTTTTTAATAAGCGTTATGTCTTTCTCGTACTGTTCCGCGAAACGGTCGTCCAATACTCCGAATAGTGTGTTGGCAAGATATCCGACACCGTTAATGACACCACGCCGTCTACGGGCACGAGCGCTTATTTGTTGATGCAGCAGAACTCGATTGTTGTGTTCTAACTCACTATACCCATGACGTAATTGTAACATGAGTGTCTCGCAATTAGTTAATTGTTTTATTATGAAACAAATGGAGTCTAAGTATCGATAATATTGTTGGTAAGTTGAAGTTCCATCCCAGTACGGCTGCATGTCGTAATAGGTAACTATCTTCCATTCGTCCCAAATAAGTTGTAGGTTAGCGAATTTGTCGAAATAAATGCCTCTGTTCTCATTTAGTTCGGTACTTTTGAAGCACCACCCACCGGTGATCATGCTCAGAAGATATAAGCACGTCAAAGCAATAGTTCCAAAAGATAACTTGGAGTGTTTTTGTGTTCGTTTTATGTTTTCTGGTGGACATGTCGACGGTTTAGGGTTTGATTTTTGTAAGGGTCCTGGTTTTGTTTGAATGTTTTTTGTTGAAGGATCTAAGGGTAACAAAGATAGCTTCACAATCGGCCTCTTCATGTAGCCACTTTTAGTCTTCAGAGTAACAACCCTCACATATCCGTCTTTGCCTGGATGACTCTCGACTACTCTTCCTAAGGCCCATTTCCCTGGGGGAAGATTGTCTTCGTGGATAGCAACCATGTCACCAGTTTTAATGTTTTGTTGATGTTTCTGCCACTTTGGTCTTGCTGTTAATTGGGTAAGGTACTCCGCTTTCCATCTTTTCCAGATGTCTCGTACTAGCTTCTGGGTTAAATGCCATCGTGTGCGGGCGTCTTTCTCTGTCTCAATAATCGTTATTCCGGCTCGTCCCGTTAGAAAGTGTGCCGGGGTTAGAAAGTCTAAATCTTCTATATCTTCGGTGATCGCGCATAATGGTCTTGAATTGAGACAGGCTTCCAGTTGCGCTAGGATAGTGGAGTATTCCTCAAATGTTAATTTTTGTTTGCCGATAACTCTTCGCAGGTGATGTTTTAAGCTTCTTACCGCACGTTCCCAGAGTCCGCCAGCATTGGGCCATGCAGGTGCGTTGAAGTGCCACTCTATGTTCATTTCCGCTATTTCAGTCAGGAAATTATCGCTAAATGTTTGTTGAAGCTCTTGCCATTCTTGTTGGAGGATCTTGTTCGCGCCAACAAAGTTAGTGCCGTTATCACTATATAGATGTTGTGGCGCTCCCCGTCTTGCGGTCATTCGCCTCAACGCTGCTAAGAACGCTGAGCTAGTTAGTGCTGACACCAGTTCCAAATGTACGGCTTTGGTCACCATACAAATGAATACAGCTACATACCCTTTTGTTGTTTTTACACCTCTTCCTTTGTTATATTTGACATCGACAAATCCAGTGTAGTCGACGCCAGTATGGTAGAACGGATGAGCAGGATTAACTCGGGCGGCAGGTAGATCTCCCATCAACTGTTGTTGAGTTCTCCCTTCCTGCTTGCGGCATGTGATACATTTTCTTAGTTGCTTCTTGACGTGGTTATTCCCTCCGGTAATCCAAAATTCGCGTCTCAAATGGGCCAACGTAAGTCTTGGTCCACCATGGAAAGTTAGGTTGTGGGCGTGGTCAATCAATAATTCGGCCAAGCGAGATTCGTGGGGAATAATTTTCGGATGTCTCATGTCCATGTTTATGTTTGCTTGTGAGAGACGACCACCTACACGCAAGATGTTATCTTGATCGATGAAAGGGTGGAGATTGACTAGTCTGCTACTGGAGTGTACTTTTCCGTGTTTACGTATATGTTCGATGTCTGACCTCAATTCATTTTTCTGCATGTTTCTGATAATTGTTAATTTTGCACTTCGTAACTCGTGCAATGTTAAGTAGGTTGTTTGTTTTTTGTGTTTAGATGACCATGCTCTTTGTATCCATGCGACGACGCGTATTATTTTTGTAAAACTGCTGTATTTATTCAGCACATTACTTATAATGCTTTCATTTTGAATTTGTTGTGTTATGTTTGATTGACCCCGTTTTATATCTTCTTCTGTTTCAAATGTCTGTTTGATTATTTTTTCCTCTAATGTAGGTATCCAAGGCGGAGCTTTCCACCACAAGGAGTGGTTGCATAACTGAGAAGGATACATGCCTCTGCTTGCAGCATCCGCCGGGTTTTCTGTTGTGTTTACGTAATACCATTGCTCTTTTGGCATTATTTCTGTTGTTTGTTGAACTCTGTTTGCTACAAACGGTTTCCAGCGACTTGTTTGTCCTTGTAGCCAACCAAGCACGACTTTGGAATCCGTCCATCCGTAGGTCACCAACTCATGATGACGTAGGGCTAGCTTAATCTTGGCCATAAGTTTAGATAGTAGATGTGCTCCACACAGCTCCAGCCTAGGGAGTGTTAGTGTTTGATTCAGTGGGACAAGTTTGGTCTTGGCAGCGACTAATACTACTTGTTTCTGTTGTTTGATACGAGCGTAGACTACGGCAGCGTATGCTTTTTGGGATGCATCACAAAAGCCATGCAGCTCTATGACGTCGTGTTCGTTACATAAAATCCATCTAGGCACTTCTATATCATTTAGTTTTTTGATCTCTTGTTGTAGTTTGGTTAATTCTTGTTGGATGGCACCTGGTACTTGTTCGTCCCATTTAATACCTGTTTTCCAAACCTCTTGAAACAAAAGTTTCAGTTTTGTTACGACCGGAGCTAACCATCCTAATGGGTCGAAAATTTTGGAAATTTCCGACAGAAGTAGTCGTTTTGTCACCTTTTTGATGTCTGATGACATTTTACATTTAAATGTGAATTTGTCGTTGTTTGGGTTCCAACATAAGCCAAGTGTTTTTGAAATGTTTTCCGTTTTAAAATTAAAGATTATGTTGTCACCACCGTCTTGTTGGTCGGTCATGTTTTGTAAGATTTCTGGTTTGTTTGTGGACCACTTTCGTAAATTGAATCCTCCTGTTTTCAATAGCTTGTTGAGGCTATCTACTAAGTTTATTCCTGTTTCTGTTGAGTAGGCACCATGGACCAGATCATCCATGTAGAATGACTGTTCCACAATTTTTGAGACATTTTGGTAGTTGTGGTGTTCATCAGCTGCTAATTTCCTTAGGGTCATCATGGCTAAGAACGGTGCCGCTTTTGTGCCGTATGTGACTGTTACTAGTTTAAATGTTTGAATAGGTTGCTCAGGAGACTGTCTCCAAACGATCTTCTGTAAAGATTGATCTGTTTCATGGACCAATATCTGCCTATACATTTTTTCAATGTCTGCAGTGAAGGCGATTGGATATTGTCGCCATTGTAGTAGTATAGATTGTAAATTTTGTTGTAGGTTGGGCCCTTTAAGCATTAGGTCGTTGAGCGAGCAACCTGCTGACGTTTTCGACGACGCGTTAAACACAACTCTATATTTAGTAGTTGTCGATTCAGCACGTTCGACGCCGTGGTGAGGTAAATAACACTCCAGTGACGTTTCTTGACTGTTATCGGGTTTCATATGATTCATATCTAGGTACTCTTTCATGAATGTTTTGTAAGCAATAGCCAAGTTTTCTTGTTTCTTAAACTTTTGTTCTATGTTTCGGAACTGAGCTAAGGCTTTTGTTTTTGAAGCGCCGAGTTGGTTTTCAAAGTTTGGTTTCATAGGGAGTCTGACTTCATACCTTCCGTCTGTAGTGCGTCTTGTCGTTTGATTGTAATATTCAAGACATTGAATATCCTCTGAGGAGAGCTCTCCATCTTCCATTACATCTTCTATTTCCCAGAACTGTTGAATGTTTTCTATGTCATTCAGTACAACATTACAGTGGAATGTTTGGACACTCCCGCATAGCAACCAGCCCAGCTGTGTTTGTTGGCCTATAGGCTGCGTTGGATTATCACTCTTTATAATCCCAGTTAGAATAATGTTGGAGTAGATGTCAGCTCCCAAGAGCAAGTCAACAGGGCGGCTGATATAAAATTCGGGATCTGCAAGTTGTATGTTTTGAAAGTTTGGCCAGTCGGGTTTAGCGAATGTTTTGTTGGGAAGGTTTTTTATAAGATGACTCATGATAATTACTTCTGTGTTGAATTTGTAGTCATTGTTCATGGAAACGCAAGTAATGCTTATTTTTCCCTTGCAGTTGTTCTCTCTCTGACCTACTCCGTAGATCACCCCTTTGCATCGCTGTCGCTTAATACCTAAGACTTGCGCTGCATGTTCTGTTATAAGAGATATTTGGGAACCTTGATCTATTAAGGCTCTCATGTTATGGTATGTGCCGTCAGCTCCTCGTACTCTTAACAGAGCTGTCCCTAATAGGACTTCGGGGCATTGCGCTTGCGTCACGTGCAAGTTCGACGACTCCGGGTCGGACGTTTTTGCAATGGTTGCACCGGACGTGGACGGTACCGATGATTTTTCCAATGCGTCATGAATTAAAGTGTTGTGCGGACTTTGACACTTACGACATGTTTTTGTTGAATTGCACGGTTTGCCGTGGTGCGAAAACAGGCAATTTATGCATATTGCAAGTTTATTGACCGTGCTTAACCTTTTGTCATCAGCCATCTGTAGAAACTTTCGACAGTTATAGACTCCATGCTTCTCATCGCATAGTGGGCATATGATCTGTCCTGACACATGATTTGTTCTAGCCACTTTTTGTTCGTAGCCATTCCTGTTGTTGTTGTTTAGTTTGTTAAAGTTAGAGTTCCGCATGTTTGAAGATGATGCTTGATGACTGTTGTTGGATTTATGAACAGGAGTTTCGTGTTTTCGGCGCGCCGATGTTTCGAGAGTAGTAAACTTGCTTTCCAAAAAGTCTAGAAGTTCCTGGAGTAGTGGCAGTGCTCTCGGGTTCTTAACCGATTCCAAGTAGTTGTTATGTAACTCGCTGTCCAGTTTTGGGGCCAGAATAGCGACAATTACTGGGTCCCAAGTAGTGGTCTCCACGCCTAGATTTTTAATGGCATGTATTGTTTCCATTGTTACGTCATGCATCTTCTTAATTTGTGCTATTGAGTTTTGTTGAACCATAGGAAGATTAAGCAGTATGTTTATCTGCGACATAAAAATGAGACGTTCATTGTTATAGCGATGGTTCAATATTTCCCAGCATGTTATGTAGTTGTCAGAGCTTATAATCAAGTGTTGTATTAATCTCTCAGCTTCTCCCTTTAGTTTACTTTTCAGGAACTGCATTTTTTGGCCGTTTGAGAGTGTTGGGTTGTTGTGGATCGCCTCCGAGAAGAGGTCTTTAAACGACACCCATTGAGTGAGGTTGCCACTGAATATTGGTATGTCTAGTTTAGGGGTAAATTTGGCTCTGTACGATACTGACCACATTTTCTTGTTAATGTTTCTCTTGAGAGTGTGATATTGAATTTCGTATTTAGTGTACTTTGCCTCATATTCTAGGTGTTTCCCATCTAATTCGCTATCAATCTCTAAGTGCAGGACGTCGATTGCTGCCCAACGAGTTTCAAGTGATTTTAGGGCATCCTCGAGCTCCCATTTTTCAACTAGTGTTTCAAGGTTAAAGTTTGCCATTGTCCTTGTAAAGGCCTTGAAATTAGCTTGCTGTTTTCGCAAAGCTTCATCCATTTTACTACAAATACCTTTGTCAATTGTTGAGGTTTGCAGCTGTTGAGCAGTCGGTTGATCTGCAGTCTCTTCCCTTTCCAGTGACTTCCCTTTTATTTCCGGGTCAGTTGCAGGCTTCTCTTGAGATGTACTGACCTGCGCCGTAAAGCGTTGATATTCTTCATTGATCTGGTTCTTGTACTTCGTGTAAACTGCTTGAAGCCTCTCGTACCACTGTTCAGTAAAATACGGGTCTGCCCGACTTATTTCGGAGCACAGCTGATCATGCTTGAATTGAAATTCATTCCATAATTCTTCGAACCTGTTCCAGCGCCGCTTGAAATATTCGACGTTGTTCTTTCGGCTGGCTCCATCCTTCTTGTAGTTACGGTATTCCAGCTCAATGTCTTCAGCCAATAAGTATTGAGATTCAAGAGATGACATGTTGGTTGTTTTTTACGGAGAGATAAAAAAGAAAGATCTTACTTGTTGGTCTGTAGATGTTGCTGTTGAACTGTTTCCTTTCCGAACACTGAAATCCTTCACCAATGTTCTGCTGTTCATACACTTCACTCACGTCACTTTCACGTAAACTATGTCCGATCAAGATACGTGAGATCCGGCTCGAAGGACCAAAATGTGCGGTGCTAGGTTTTCGTTTGTCGGAAAGTTTGTTGTAAATGAAAGTCAATGTTGTTAATCCACCAAATCTATTAAACTGTTACAAAGTAAAAATACTAATTCTAAAGTTATGTTAAAATGTTATAATGTTAGGAATGTTCTGAATGCACCCGGTCGCGATATACCCGTGTAATGCACTGACTGATTTTAGGCGGCTCATCGCTTTATAGGCGCGTGCGCTAATAGTATGTAGTGTGAGTTATTGTTCGGTGACATTACACCGAACACATTGACATTTTGTGTTTGAATTAAAGACTATGATAGAAGATCTTTGATTATGTCCGTAGTTTCTTAAGGAAAATTAATTGTACTATGTTCTTTTCTCATCAAAACGATAAGTATTTCTTTTCGTTTGGCAATAAATAGTAATTCTTATTAGCATGTAAAAATGTTTCCCATCTGGTCTAAGAAGCTTAATTGATATGACAAATTTTATGTCAAAAAAAAAATTATCAAGCAAACACAAAACTATTAAACAACTTTAAAGTAGGCCTTTATTTATTCACTCTGCAGCTTTTTTCCTGATCCCATGAATTTGGTCTCAATATAAATCAAAAGATAGATACAAGAATAAAAGAATAAACAAAGAATTCGATTGCTATAAGGTGCTGCAACATAAAAAACTTCAAAATATCCCTGTGCAAAAAGGTAATAAAACAATGGCTTTTTGCACTCTCCTACGATGAAACAGATAACATTATTTATACTTAGATAAGCAACATTATACAGACTAAATGTAATACATTACGCTCTCGCTCACGTTCACAACACACATTACACACACTAACACACCCCCACTCTCTAACACATACTCACGCTTACACTTTACACTTTATTTTTATATTTTATCTTAAATTGATTTATATAATTGATTAGATTTTCGTTGATTTATATTTTGTTAGTTACTATATTATTACTGATTAATTTGTTATTTAATGGATCTCACACTGTTGATTATACTTTGCTTAGCTTGATCTCACGCTGATGGCAATAGATATTCTAACTTTTTATCTTATATTAATTTTAATTGATTTTAGTTTAGTTAAACTTTAGTTTTTGTTTTCCTATTTTGCAATAATCACTGTGTATACACTTTGAAAAAGTCGCAAATCTGACTCCCAAGATACAGGCAAATGCCTAGTTTGGGGGTCACCGTCTATTCTATTCTTGTACAAATTATAATTAATAAATAAATAAAAAAGTTTAGGTTGTATGTTGATGAAAATATGATTCACAACCATAAAATGTATGTATTTACAGAATTATAATAATTAAAGTCATCAATACAACTCTTTAAGACCAAGTAATTCTATTTAATGACTATTTCATGAAATCTTGACAATTAAAATTATACAAACTTATGGAGTTACTGGTTTTGATGATTATAATTCTGTAATTGCATATTTGCTACGGTCTGACTGATTTGCAAATTGCAAAAAACATTTGAATACAAACAGTTTGAATTTGGCGGGATACCTGGAGTTTCCCCTTAAGAACAGGTTCACACTACGGTTTTCAATATTCATCACAACTTGCTATGAAAAGTTAGGTACTGGAAATGAATTCCATAATATGTGTATCCAGCAAATGGAGCTCAATTGTGTATCTAACAAATGGAGCTCATTTGTGTATCCAACAAATGGAGCTCATTTGTGTATCCAACAAATGGAGCTCATTTATGTATCTAACAAATGGAGCTCATTTATGTATCCAACAAATGGAGCTCATTTATGTATCCAACAAATGGAGCTCATTTCGAGCAACTAGTTAGGTTAGTTCACCCTTTTTTGTCGTTCAATTAAAATAAGTAGGTACCTAAGTTAAGATTTTATGGTTTTCCTTTAATTTAATTTATCATGTTTGTTAGAGAGATTTGATCCTTATGATTGACCTTATCGATTGATGCCATGAAAGTACAGGGTGTTATTTTTTCGGATTTTAACCGGTTCGAGTCCTGAGTGTGGCAAGCGAATTTTCGAAAATCTTGGAATGCAGATTTGTTTCCTTTTTAAAAATAAAGAAATGTTTCCTTTGAGTACTTTTTTAAATACTGTTTAGAGTACTTTCTCTCCAAGTGAGGTTAAAAAAATCCTACCTGTGTTTATTATAATCAAATGTAAATTAATAAACTATGAAACTATGATTTGTAAAATGTTCTGTATAATTTGTTGAATAGTGGTTAAAATAAAAACAGGTGTCCATTCCCAATGTGTGTAAATTATGTGGAATAACATTAACACGTTCAGACCGGGTGCATATGAACACTGTTATATGAGCAAATGTTCACATGGCTACCGGTGGTACATCACCGCTCCATAAACCAAAAGTTTTGTCGGGCGGGGTGCGCCACCGGTGGACCAGACTCTGTTTTGGAATGCGCAAAATCAGATGGCTTCGTACTATACCAGCCATATAAAAACTCTAAAGTAGTACCGCAAGATTATCCCCGAGATTGTCTGTGGCACAATGTTAGTAAATGCTTGGGTAATTCAGCAGAAATTTGGAGAAGGAAAAAAACCAAGTACTTTAGAATTGCGGGAACAAATTATAAAAGAGATGATCAGCAAGCCTAGCACTGATAATCAACCCGATGACGCTGCAAGGGAGGGTGAGCCCAGTGTAAAATAGAAAGAAGGCCCTTCATTGCTAATTTTTTGAAAGCTAATAATATTGACAACGCTTCCTTAGTACACAAAAAAAATAGAGGAGCCCAAAGTCAATAATGCCGAAAAAGATAGAACTGGCAATTGTTGAAATAATTTTAAACTTGAACATGAGTGCTGTTGGTTACTTAAGAGGGCTGTCGTATTTTGTCACCTCTCTCGCTCACACGGGACCCAATTTTTAAGAATGTTAAATGAAAATATGCTTTTTTTTTAAAAATATAATCAATTGTCGAACTAATAAATAATACTAATTTAATATATGTAATTATTAAAAACACATTTTTATCTCTTAATAAACTACTTCCTTTAACTTTTAACTGTTTGATGTTTTAGAAAATATTGTTAAATCGCAAGGTTTGTATTAGGTAACCAAAGGAATATCAATGAAGGCCATTAAATTTCAGAGTTTAGAGAAAAGTGATATTTTGTGACGAATTCTGGTAAATTTTCAAAATACATAAAAATTGGGGTTTCTCGAATACCATGAATTTTCGCCTAGGCTTTATGGGATGCTGAATTGTTGCAAATAATAGCACTATCACGTCCTGGAAGAAATATGTTAAATTAAAAGTCACTCTATACAAGGAAGTTAAAAGGAAAACTATCACAGTAAATTTGGCTCTACAAGTTCACGAGTAATAGTCGACCAATTTATAAAATGTACTTGGATAAGTCGAAATTCAATAGAAAATGACTTATTAAATACCATAAATAAAAAGTTTATGATGTTTCCAATGACTTTGCTTTTTAAGTCAATAATTTTTCAGATATTTTCGATTAGAACCGCAGAGACAACTTTGTAGATATTTTGAAAAATACTATGAAAATCATCACCACACCCTACTATCTTATTTTTGCGTTTGATCAAATCAATTTTATGGTAATGCGTACCTAAATATTTATCCCTGATACAAAACCCTTTACTTTGAGTAGTCTGATACGCATTTGGCCGGTTCTTATAGATTGCATAGAGATGTTTGTTATAAAGAATAAAACTGTTTTTTTTGGAAGATATTCGACAAAATCGTGAGAATCTGTTGGCGTTTTGTTTCTGACCAGACGTACTACAACCATCCATCCATCTTATATGACTAAGATCACCCTACCCGCATCGTAAATGGCCTGATAGGTCTGCTCGAGCATTTTGCGTGACATCGGATCCATGTAGTTCCCGAGGCGGTAGTGCACAGCGAAAAACTGGGCATCGAAGCGATCTAACCCGGGAGCCATTCCAGAGGCTTGTGCCAGGTCGGGATGCTTGTAGTTCCATCTTAGTCCCTCCGATGTTACTGGGTTCTCCTATTTGACAAACAAAATTATAATATTTTAATATTATTGGAGTTTGTGGCATTCCAGTGGTGACAGTGATGCACATGATTTGTAAAAATCTGCATAAACATTTGCAATATTGTCTTCCACTAGTTTATTTTTGCCATTGGGAAGAACTAGTAATAAGTCAATCAACCTAGCCTTTTCCCAACTTCATTGGTTTCGGGTTCCAGTCAAACTGGATGCAACTGAATACTAAGAAAGACTTTTTGGCTTCTGACTACCCGTAACGACTGTCAAAGATCTACGAATGACAGCCGGGACCAGATCAACCCGTGCGGCTGTTATCATTTAGTCGCGAGCCTCTAACTAACTACATAGTAATAAGTACTGTTAATTAATCAAAGTCACTCAAAGATCTTGGATGATTCTAACACAGTTGTTGGGGGGTGCACAAGATGTTAGAATGTGCCAAATCAGTGATTTAAAATGAGTTTTTTTTTTGTGTAAATTATTGTGCAATCAGAAAAAAAATATTGTAATTGTAATTTTGTTGTAATAGTAATTTTAGCCGTGTAGCCATTTCATACAACTCTCAAAGAATGACAGTAATTCAAATATACGGACAATTTAAGTGGGTACATTAATTTCCATGACTTTTCTTTACAGATTAATTCTTTAACGAAGTCAAACGTACCTTGTTGTAAAGAATGTCGCAGAGTTGCTTAACGTTGTGCGACTGTGGGAAGATGCCTGACATGCCAGTGATGACGATCCTCTCGCCATCTAGTGGTAGATCCTGTATAGCTGGATCAGTTACTAACATGTCCTCCCTAGTCGGTACGTGTTCCTGAGGTGTAGGCGCCATCGTGGTACACTGATGATTGTCTAGAAAAAAAAGCGAGAATTTATGTCTGTCTTGGCAGTATCCTTATAAAAACCCACTAGCGCTTAAATAACATATCATCACGCTTGTATTCCCCGAAGGATTGGGCAGAGTGCATAGTAACAGACAATAGCTTTTTTTTTGTTTAGCCTATGTCATCTCTCCACCCCTTTCTGGGCCGGCCTCGAAGGAACCGTCCATCTTAGGCACCCATTGTGTGGAGACTTGCCAGTCATCGTGCATGCGGCTAATGTGACCCACCCAATCCCATTTGAGCCTGGCAACCTTCTTGCCTACGTCCATTGTACCCGTTATGGAGCGCTGCGTGGTATCCCGAATTTTACACCCAGAAGGCTGCATTCCAACGCTCTTTGGCAAATTCCAAGGCGGAACTTTTGGTCCGAGCACCGTAGGTTAGGACGGGTAGTCTACACATGTCGATGAGTTTTCACTTCGGACAGATCACCCTTCATTAGCATATTCATGGACCAGTAGCTTTTTCTATTCGGCGATCAATTTCCCTGTTCTGTTTGTTATCGGAAGAAACTAACTGGCCTGAGTAGATATACTCGATATAACTGTAGTTAAGAATTTAGTATCTATGTCCTTGTAATGTGTGACATTTATTTCTTAATTTATATTCGAATTGAGCCGAGTTGGGTGGTAGTATAAATGAATGAATGAATGAATGAAATGCACCGATCCCAGCGTGGTTTAACCAGACTCGATTACTCGAATGAACCCAAAGATTCACACTAGCCCCTGTAGCTTCATGTTTCATGGGGCTACATAGGCCATTGCATATCAAGGAGTAGACCGGGGGGCGCGGTAATGGTAGGGAAGACGTGCCCTTAGGATATGGAAGGATTATTAGAGTCTACCGAGTATGCACCCTAGAGCAAACATTGGAATATTGGAGAGACGGCTAATATTTATCTATGGATGGGCATCTTTTAACGACGTCGCCGCCAAGTCGTTTCAAATCCGGCTTCACCGGTGAGTCTTTTGGCGGAGTTACTGCTATGCTGTATTACGTGTTGCTGTTTCCAAAGTCTTCGTCTGAGGTCTCGCTGCTATCCGTTTCAGGTTTCTTGTAGATCTCGCTAGCAGCCTTCTTAATCTTGTCTCGTTCATCAGCCGTGTCCATCCAAAAATTGATGACCTTATTGAAGTACGTCATGTCCTGTTTTAGGTTGTCATTCCATGTGTAAATAGGTCGGCCGACTTTTTTGGATTTGGCCTTGTACTGCATTGCTGCATGTAACAAATGCGGTTCGCGGCGCCTGTGAACATGTGCGAGATAGCACATCCTGTGGTTCTTGATACTTTTAGTTACGGTTTTTCTGTCTAAAATGTCATGCATTTTTTTCCATTGGTTTATTTCTAGCGTGGTTAATCAAGTCTCTCATGATAACTCTCTCATATTTTCTCAGTCTTGACCTGTTAGCTTTAGTGAGTGCCGATACTTTCAAACCGTGTATCACGGTACGATCACCATTCGGTACATAAGTCTGGCTAATTTCCAGTCCATCTTTGAGTTTATTATGAATGGTAGTAGTGACTTTGCGTTTCTAGTGGCTTGTTGACAACGTTTTTTAATTGTGCTTTTCCTGCTTAATGCAGATGTTATGTATGTGCCTAGATATTTAATTTCCTCAACTGTGGGTAGATTTATTCCATTAATGGTCACGTAGGTCGTTTTGGTCTCCCTGGTGGCGTCAGCGTAGTTTGCTACGCTGACGACACGCTGGTTCTGGCGCAGGGGAGGTCGCACCAGGCGGCGGCCGAATTAGCGGCACGCGGGGTTGCGACAATCGTAGAGAGGATCCGGCAATTGGGACTCGAGGTGGCCTTGCACAAGTCCGAGTCCATGTGTTTTCATGGTCCTCGGAACGCGCCACCATCGGGTTCCCAAATAACGGTAGGAGGGGTTCTCATCGGTGTCGAGTCGACGATGAAGTACCTGGGACTCGTCCTCGACAGCCGGTGGAATTTCGTGGAGCATTTCCGACGTTTGGCTCCCAGACTGGAGCGGGCCGGGGCTGCCTTGGGGCGGCTCCTGCCCAATCTGGGGGGTCCAAACGCCTCCTGCCGGAGGCTCTACGCGGGGGTCGTGCGGTCCATGGCCCTTTACGGAGCTCCGGTGTGGGCGCGTTCCGTGAGGCGACGACCGGTACGTCGATTGAACGCGTCCCAGAGGGTCATGGCCATCCGGTTAGCCCGGGGATACCGCACGGTCTCCGGGGAGGCGGCGAACCTCCTTGCCGGATTACCGCCATGGGATCTGGAGGCAAAAGTCCTCGCGCACATGTGGGAGTGGCGCGAGGAGGCAGGACGCCGGGGCGTAACTCTGTTGCCGCGAGAAATCGTGGCACGGCGGACAGAGCTCCGGCAGGATCTCATGGCGGCATGGAGAGTGCGATTGTCGCAACCCAGCGCTGGGCACGCCACAATTGCGGCGATAAGTCCCCTCTTTGAGGAGTGGCTGGAGAGGCGCCACGGCGTCCTCACCTTCCGCCTGACGCAGGTCCTCACCGGACACGGGTGCTTCGGGAGGTACCTGTTCCGGATAAGGCGGGAGGAAACGCCCGGGTGTCACCACTGTGTGGATCGCCCGGAGGACACGGTGGAGCATACGGTGGAGGTCTGCCCGGCTTGGGCGGAGCACCGCCGTGTCCTCGCGGAAGCGATCGGCGGCGGCGATCTCTCGCGTCCGGCCCTGGTCCAGGCCATGGTACGGAGCGAGAGTGCATGGGAAGCCATTACCTCCTTCTGCGAAGCAGTAATGCTCGTGAAGGAGGAGGCGGGACGCGTGAGGGAGAGGCAAGCTTTGCACCCTCACGCCCCTAGTCGCCGCAGGAGACGCCCTGGGAGTCGGGAATTGGCAGCCGATTCCTGGCCACCGTAGGCGCGGGCTTGCGGACGGCGAGCAATGGGTAGCTCGCCGTCTGGTAAGGACCAGGCCCGAGTCGACGGCGCGTCGTGTTCCACGCGCGCCTCAAAGAGATGTCAGCACTATTGACGGGGTCCGCTAGGGCCGATGCCAGCTAGGGTTGCGGGATGTTCGAAAGAGTTACCGTGGCCCCGGCACAGGCAACAGAAGGAACACGGGTGGGTTTTAGTCAGTAAAAGTCTGACACGCCCTCCCGCTCCGCCCAGAGCGGGAGAAGTCATTTGATGATTTCCCATCCACAAAAAAAAAAAAAAAAAAAAAAAAGGTCGTTTTGGTCGGTTTGGTGGTAGCAATGGGGTCCCTAATTAGTATTTTTGTTTTTGTTTCGTTTATTCGGAGGCCGACACTAGCTAGTAGGGGTTTAATATGGAATACGATACCTTCTAGCCCTTTTAGGTCATCTGTAATGAAGATAAGGTCGTCTGCAAATGATAGTACTAGGGGAGAGAGATTGCATTATCTTGGTCTAGTTTGATTAATTGCGTTTCGTCCTCAAGAGTCCTAAGGACATCATCCATGACCAGTGTAAAAAGACGAGGGGATAAAGGGCAACCTTGTTTCACACCCTTCCCTTTGATAATCCAGTTACTCTGCTGGCCACACCATTTGATGTATGTTCGTTCGTTCATGCACACCTTGATTATCCTGTTAGCTAATGATTTGTTTGTTCGTTGTATTAAGATATCGCGCAGTGCGTTTAGGTCTACATTATCAAAAGCTTTTTCTATGTCGAGAGCGAGAACAAAAATTTTTCTACCTGCACGCCATTCTTCGTCCAAGACCCTTTTGAGTGTAAAGATGTGATCATCTGTTGACCGATTGTTTAAAAAGGCAGCTTGATAATTGCCGAGTTGGTTTATTATTTCGTCTAATTTTTTTAGTAAGTAAGTGGCGTAAATTCTATACCCTGTATTGCAAATCGATATGCGGCGATAGTCGTTCGTATCTTTAGGGTTATTATTTTTGGGAATTGGTACCTGCACTGTCTCTAACCATGTGTTGGGTGCTTCATTCTGTGTCCAGGCTTTGTTCATATGTTTGGTGACAGCTTCCTGTAATATTTGGGGCATCGCTTTGTAAAGCTCGATTACCACTTGGTCTGTTCCTGGAGCTGTCCCATTTTTCATGTTATTAATGATTCCCATTACGTCATCCACAGTGAGTCCTACGTTTTGCGCGTCAGTTATCGGCTTTGTTATGTTAACCGTTGGTATGGGTGGGCCCTCGGAATTTTTTAAGATTTCCTCCCATTTGGACATCGGTATATATGCGTTTCTTTTACGGCGTTTTGTTTGTTGTTTATTATTCCTGTAGAATAAGTACAATACCTGCATGCGTTTAGAAGGATGTTTTTTCCCTAGTCCGTTGAAGAAGGCCCTACATGCTTTTTGTTCTTCTTGGTATTTAACTTTCTGAAGTATTACTTGGCATTGTTTTACGCGATTATGTCCATTTGGGTTAAATGGCTGCGTTGCAGGCCAGTCGGTGATCCCTGGAGTGAATCGGCTGATAAATCAGGGTTTCCTGGGCAGCCGCTTTTGATAGTTCAGTTATAGTGCTCCATGGTATTTCGATATTTATATCCGTTGAATTGATTCCTATATTTCCTAATTTTTTGATTATGCAATCTTGGTATTTTGTTTTGGTGGGTTTGCTATTGAGAGCGCATTTGATCTGGTGAATTACAATATTCTATGGGACAAATTGCGCGATTCTGGGGTACACACGGACTTGGTAAGTATGCTACAATACTGGTACGGGAACCAAACTAACAGTGTTAGATGGGGCGACGATCAGTCTAGCGATTACAGGTTAAAATGTGGCGTACGTCAGGGGGGACTGACTTCTCCGGACCTTTTTAATATCTACGTGAATGATCTTATTGAGGAGCTGAGGAGGGCAGGTGTCGGATGTCACATAGGAGGCGTGTGCTTTAATAATATAAGTTATGCCGATGACATGGTCCTCTTGAGCCCCTCAATAAGAGCTCTCAGGCAACTAGTGAGTATTTGCGAACGTTATGCCAGCTCACATGGCATGGTCTATAATGTTAGGAAAACTGAAATGTTAGTTTTTAGAGCTGGTAAGGGACCGGAGACAGTCCCAGAAGTTTATATTTATGGTTCACCAAGTGAGGGTTGTGCGGGAATTTAGGTATCTGGGTCACATCCTCACCGACGATCTCACAGATGATGCAGATATAAAGCGGGAAAGACGGGCGCTCTCGGTACGGTACAATATGCTTGCGCGCAGATTTTCCCTTTGCAGCTCGTGTGTTAAAAAGACCTTGTTCCGTGCCTATTGCCTCTGTTTTTACACATGCCAGCTATGGACAAAATTTAAAAGGTCGACACTAAGTGCCATGCGTGTGCAGTACAATGACGCCTACCGCATCATAATGAAACTTCCGCGGTACTGCAGTGCGTCGAGCATGTTCGCTGAGGCGAGAGTGCCGGACTTTTATGCCGTTGTTAGATCGCGCATAGCATCATTTTCCAGCCGCTTAAGAAAATCGACCAATCAATTGTTGAAGGTCGTTGGTGAGGATTGGAACAGTCCGATCCGCAGATATTGGCTCGAAGTCCATCGGAGTGCCAACCGACGATGAAACCTGTGTGTAATGTATTTGTTTATTTATTTTTTGTTTTTAATGTAATTTAATGGAGTTATATTTTAATGAATAAGTATTCAGATTTAATGTATTTTATTATGTGATTTTATTTTATTTTAATGATTTAATGAATATTAATGTATCTAATTTTAATTATTTGTAGTGCTGAATGTATTTGTTGTCCGTGTAACTTATTGGGACTTGGTGCCTTATTAAATAAAAATATAATAAATAATAATAACAATGTTTATGGTTGAAATATTTAGCCTCGATTGTTGTCTCCTTCGCACCTTGCGATTGACTTTGTGCCTTATATTTGCCGGTTTTGTTTTTGGTTAGAATTTGACTTATTTTTATCTGCCCCCAAATTATTTTATGATCGGAGGTGCCTTTAACGGCCCATTCACCTTTTATGAAGTGAAAGAGTTTTTTTGTTGTAAGTGGCGTAATAATATGATCCAATTGGGATTTCTGAGTGCCCTTTGACCATGTTATCCTGCATGATGATCTCGCTTTTGTCGTTTCTATTTGAAGTTTTTCCCTGTTGGCTATATCCAATAACATTTCCCCATTGTAATTGGAATATTCATGATGGAGGTTTTGGTGAATGAGCCCTTTGCGTTGGAAATTTTGCGTATCTTGTCGACCAATATGGGCGTTAATGTCACCTAAGATGACTAGCGTACATTTCCTTGGTTTTTGTCTAATCAAGTTTAATACCCCTGTGAAAGATCTAGTTGCTTGACCGGAACAACTGTTGATGTGAGAGTTGATTATATACAGAAGGATAGGATTGTCACTTCCCGTACCGACTCTAAGAGTAATTGACATCGCGTCGGTATCCTTTTTCTTGTTGTTTGTTTCAATTTGGGCATCCTTTCTGATTAAAATTGCAAGTCCCCGGTGCGCTTTACCTGCGGTTGCAGATAGGTGCCATTCGTAATGCTTCGAGTTGTACATTCCTACGTTCATACCTGTTTCCTGTAGGCAGGCTATGTGGATGCTCCTATGTGAAAGTTCAGCGTCTATTTAATTTTTTTTGGCTGGGTTTGAGGCCCCGCGGACATTCCAGGTTGCAACATGCAAGTCTGGGCAAGTGTACTTAACTGCAGCAGAGGGCGGATTTCTAAGTATTGTATAACCAGTTGTATGCACGATTTCACCTGAAATCGGTGTACCCAATGGTGACGCTAATTGTTCACACGGTGTTAGCGGGCTAGGTAGTTGGGGGCTATTCCTTTGGGACCGGGGTTTGGTGAGCTGTACTTGCCCGTCTCATATGTTGTACAGGTAACTTAAATCTAGTGTATGTTGTGATGTTTTGGCGTTGGTTAATTCCTGTGTTAGAATTTGCTGGTTACTATTATACCGTTGGTCGTCAACCATGACCCAGCTATCATAATGCTGTTCATTGTAGAAGATATGTATATTACCGGGCACCGCCTCGCCGGTAGGTGAATATACCAGAGGGTTCTCGTTTTTCATGTGAACATACACATTTACAAGGTAAAATTCAGACGCGGCGATTAGGATGTCTTCTCCACCCCAGAACGTCTCATTAAACTGCGCGGTTATATATTTTGTTCTTAATTGTTCCCGAGATAAATTGTTGTTAGAAATAAGGTCCTGAATATTATTCAAAAGTGCTAAATATATTCTGCCATCGTCTCTATTCATTGACACAAATTTTGCAAGGTCGCGACGAACCGACAAGTGGTCGAAAGTCAGCCCCATTAAGTTATTTATTTGGTGAGCTAGGGATCTAAACAAACAATTTCCGTCTCTTTTCATTGGTACCAATGAAGCCATTGACGAGTTTTGCACCATTGTGCTTAAAAACAAAGACATTGACTACCCCCGTCAAAACGGGATGAGATTTATGAGCCGTTTTTGCTACTGTCTGCAGAAATGTGTCTTATTATGAAACTTTACAATTTAGGGTAAAGTTTTTGTTGCGTCTCAAATGAAATTTAGTTTAACACTCTCAGAATAGATGAGCGAGAAAAAAATTTTTTTTTTTTTTCTCCGATTGTATCCGGTGCCCGGCGCAACAATCTCGATTGCTTTGCGCAACCAAGCAATTAAACCAAATGTTTAACGTATTTTCAGGGAATTGTAGCTTAATGCTACACTTATTAACATTTAATACTAGGTTAGAAGCGTGGTTAGAAGGCTATTCAAGACAAGAAATATTCTGAGAAAACAACTTCTGTACGAAATCCAAGCCGAAAACGTTCTTTTAGTTAGAATATTCAAGAACCCTTGTTTAGCCTGCCTTACCATAGGTATTTAATATGAACACACCATCCCAAAACAATGGATCAGAGTGAATGTCGAATGATCACGTGATCCGAGCTTCGAAAGTTCACCAGTCCCTTGACAACAGTGACCTAACTTAACTTCACGCCGACAACGTTGTCACAAGATCCATATATCTAGGAAAGGTATAATCCAATAGAAAGAAAAGATATCACCAGGTTAGTTTGCGCCGGGTATCAGGATCCTTTGGCAGGCTGTTAGTTCCTCTTGACAGGAGCGCGTGTAGGTTTAGTCCACCCCCCCTTCGCAGACACTTTGCACCACAAAGTATCGCCGAGTTGGGTGGTAGTATAAAGCATATAAATTATATTATATTTAGAAGCAACGTACTCTCATATGAAAAAGCCCTTACTATGTTCATTCGCTGTAATTTTTTGTTCTTCAGAATGATTCTGTTTAAAGACTTAATAAATGAAGAAAAAATATAGCTTCAGGAATTACGTACATCGCATAAAACTGAGACCCTGTTCTCGAAGCATTTTGGATGCTAGACCCTCTATTTACTGTGTTTATTCCTTCTGATTTTGCTAATGGGTATCCTTAACTCGGTATCTAGACGAAAGATAAACTCGTTATATGGACTTAAAAGAGACCATGACCTCTGAATTTGTTTCGGCATTTCTTCTTAGGGATCAGACAGCTAGGAAATGCCGGCGCCATCTTGTTTTAAGTAGAGAAGTAGAGTAGTTTTATGATTATGCCCCTGGATTGAGTCGGAATGGGCAGTTTCTTAACTGCAAACGTATTCTTATACTTTTGGACAAAAATAACTGCTTCTACTTACATGGAGAAGTTTCAAGATGCTAACAACCTTAATGAAGGAATTTCTTAACACTTCTGGAACGAGGTATTTACGCAACAGTTTTATTAACTAGTAGCTTTGGAGTTTTTTAAAGACAATTATTCATTTGCATTAACAAAGGCGAAATAGTATAAATGTCGCAGACGGATTGTAGAATCCGCTGTTTTACAAAACGGCTAGTTGTTATACAAAACAGCGCCGTTATGTAAAATAACTGAACGACGTTTAGGAGTTTTACATAATTACTGAACTATAACACGCTAGATTGGATAAACATTTTCGTTTATCAATGCAGAGGGTCAACGATTAAACGTTATGTAAAACAGCGTCAAATTAAATGTCAGATTGTAGATTTTAGTTCTAAATTTGGACGCTCGTGGTTCTGTGTGTCATAACAACAATAATGGCATCCGAAACGAGAATAAATAAAATGAATAATGAAAATGACTCTTAACTCGAGTGAAAACAGTGACTGGACAATTTTAATAAATATAAAGTTTTCAGAGTTTTATGAGTTCTAAAAGTACTAAATAGCCAATTAACTGCGACCAACTAGAAAGTAGCGCTTGCCGGCCACTGCCGCGGCATCGCTCGCTTCATTCTAACCTAACCTAACCCAAACCAATTGGTCAGAGCGCTCTACCTTAGTTATTGCGACTGATTAGGCATTAGAAGCCACACCAATCGCTTATTGTGACTGCAGATAAGCCTTAGTCTGTGAGCTAAGCCACTCTGCAATACGTCTAAACTTGGGTAGCTGTATTGTAAAACTTAACGCAATGACAATCCAGCTGAATGTCAATCAACCGTAACAGAAGCGCCGTTATGTATTTCGGCTAGACGTTATGTATTACGCCGTATTACACAATTCAGCTGCGACATAAATAAATGTAATTCGATTAATTGAACTCTGAACTACCTATGAATTGCAAACTGTATGCAACTTGCAACTTTATAACATACTTTAATAAATTACATAATATACATTTTAACATAAAAAAACAGACACTTCAAAAAAAAAACCTAAAAAGGTGGCTTTGGTTATTTGATTAATTGTTTTACTACCAACTATACTTTTATTATACAAAATAGAAATAGAAAATAGTTTATTGTCCAGGCAAATACAGTAAACCTGCTTACAGGTTAACGCCAAGATGAGACGACAAGATAGTTTAAAATGTTACCTAGAGAGATGATTTCAGGTGTTGTATGGTATATCTGGTATGTTTGTGTATGTGTGGGTGTGGGGGTGCGTGGGGGTGTGTGTGCGTATTTGTTCCCATTGTGCGTCATTTGATTCAGTGTCAGGTCAGAGTATTTATGTTAATTGTTCCGAGTCATCATAAACCAGAGTTTTGCAACATTTTCTTTATTATTTTTAGGGTTCCGTAGTCAACAAGGAACCCTTATAGTTTCGCCATGTCCGTCCGTCCGTCCGTCCGCAGCTTAGCTCAGAGGCTCTTAATACTAGAAAGCTATAATTTAACATGGATATACATACTTATTAATCACGCCGACAAAATGGTAAAATAAAATCATGAAAAAATTTTTTTAGGGTAAGTACTGTCTACACGTAAAGTGAGGATTTTTTTTCTCATCTACCCCATGGTGTGGGGTGCTATTAGAAAGGTCTTTCAAAAATATTGCAGGTTTCTCAAAACAATTTTTCGATTAAGGGATCCGTTTCTGAAATATTAAGCTTTAAAGTGCAAATTTTTGTTAGAGTCAAGTGTCCTCCCTGCCAGCTAAACGGTTAGGTCTGGATATGTGAAAAAATTCACGGTAGTAGTATATACAACGAAGTTAAAAGGAAAACTTTACAAGTTAACGAGTAATAGTCGACCAACTTACATTTGCAGTTCGTATGTATGAGAGGACATGTTTTTCAACTACAATGTTAAGATAGATAAACTCATCCCAACTACGGAACCCTTCATTGTGTGTGGTCCGACATGCACTTGGCCGGTTTTTTTTTACGTATTAATGAGAGAGTACGCTGGAGATTGTCTAGCTAGCAATGAGGTGTTGTCAGGTGTTAGGATTATAATACTTTGTATAGTCTGGTCTGCTTTTAATAGTTTTGTGAGTTTTGGTGCAGGCAGAAAGAACGAAAAGCTGGCGGACTCTGAGAACTCTCATTTCACGATAGAGTAAGTCAGTAGAGAACCGGTAGGGTTTCTTAAAAGTTACCTTAAGAAGAACTCTCTGGGCTCGTTTTACTTCAATCAAGTAGGTCTTTCCAGCACTACCCTACACGCTGATGCAATATTGAATTATGGATTGGCATAGCGCTAGGTAAACTTATTGTAGTGTATCTGTGAATAGACAGTCTTGTAGTCTAGTTTTCTTAATCTGCCAGAAAAGTTGGATATATTGCTTAAAGGTTTGGTGGTCTTCGATACAAATACCGAGGTGTTTAATGTTCAAGAGACATATATTTTGGAAATAATTTCTACTTAAAAGAGCAGTGATACAGTTTGACTTATAGGTGTTCCGAAGGTTTTGAAGCGGCAGTCTTGTAGAAAACACCTCTTCTGCTAGACAGTATACATGTTCCCACGTTTTATTTATTTATTAATTAAAACTTTATGCACAAGTAAAAAGAATACCGTATAAAGGCGGACTTAATGCCTGAGGCATTTTCTACCAGTCAACCTTAGGGTGATGCAGAGAGAAAACATGGCAGGTGCAACATAAGGGATAGATAACACGAAAATAACTATAAAATACTAGAGTAAATATGTATATAGTTATATACATATATACATACATACTTATAAACGGAATAAACTTCGTCAGGAGAAATAACGATCAAAAGAGGAGAAAACGAATCCACCAAATCAGCGCTGGGATGTTTCTGCCAACTTCTTACGTATATGCTCACGTGCCTTGACTTTAAATGACGACCGATTTCTTACCGTCCTGATGTTCAGAGGGAGCGAATTCCAAAGAAAGACTGCCTGGACAAAGAAAGAAGAGTGAATGAAACCAGAGCGGTGAGAAGGACATCGTAGAAGACGATGGTTAGTGGAATGAAGATTTTTACTGTGGGCAGAGCATAAATACTGAATATGGGAAGTCAGGTAAGAAGGGGAAGTGGGTTTGTTGAGAATAGAACATAACATAGACAGAGCCCTCACCTCTCTGCACTGACGAATGGGTAACCATTTTAAACGCAATCGGTGCGCAGATACATGGTCATACTTACGAAGATTGAAAACGAATCGAATGCAATTATTGAGAAGGCGGTCAAGTTTATTGAGGAGACCTGCATTCAGGTCATAGTAACACACATCACCATAGTCAGTTATGGGAAAGATTAGGGACTGTACAAGCATAGCCTTTATGTGTGATGGGAGAAGATTTTTCAACCAATAGAGCGACCACAACGTTCCGGTGACTTTTTTACTAACAGTCGTGACCTGCTTTCGTCAGTCAAGACAAGTGTCGACATGCAGACCAAGATCCTTAACATCGGAGCTAAATGGAATGACGGAGTTATCAAAAATTACAGGTGGCACAGTTAAGCCATTCAGCTTTCGTATGCTGTAGGGGCTCCCTATTACGATAGCCTGACACTTGTTAGGGTTAACCGCCACCCCAAATCGATCAGACCAGTCCTTGACCACACCCAAATCCCGGTTTAGCTCCACAATCGCATCGGAAATGTTGTCAGCACTTGCCTGACTGTAAAACTGCAAATCGTCGGCATAAAGATGGTACGCAGTCCGAAGCATGATGGTAATGAGATTAATAAAAATGGAAAACAAAAGAGGAGATAGTATACCGCTTTGAGGGACGCCAGCTGCAAGATCACACAAACTCGACGAAGAGTCTCCAGCATGGACAGACTGCTGACGCCCCCGAAGATAAGAGGAAAACCATTCCAATACCTCCGGAGAGATCATAAGATAGGAAAGGATGGATAAAAGGACTTCGTGACTAACGGTATTAAAAGTTTTGGAGAAGTCAATTAACACTAGGACTGTAACTTCAGTGTCTTCCATTCTCCACCTAATATCGTCAGTCACTTTAAGGAGAGCTGAAACAGTACTGTGCCCGGGTCTGAAACCGGATTGAAAAGGACTGATGTGGGAGTTGTGGTGAATAAAGTGAGAGAATTGTTTATGAACACTGGCTTCGAATACTTTAGATAGAAAGGGAAGGATGGAAATTGGACGAAAGTTTTACCGTGTAATATGATGACTGTATCATCTGCATACATTATAGTGTTGACGTTATTCACAGAGAGGTTTAGTATGTCGTTATTACGAATACAATCAATGATAAGCGTGGGACCAAGTTCACTGCCCTATGGAACTCCGAAGTTAATAGGGCGTTGGTCACTAGTGAAAGAGGTTTATTTGTGTACTGTTTCCGGTTTGTCAAGTAGGTTTTAAACCATTTAAGGCAAATTTCGCTTATTCCTATCCATTCTAATTTCTTGAGGAGTAGGCTAGTTGAAACCATGGCAGATGCAAGATCGAGGAAAATGGCAAGGCATTTTTAACTTTTCTCAATATGAGAAGAGATACAGTTGGCAAGGAGAGTGACAACGTCCTCGGTCGACCTATTCCTTTGCAAACCATATTGATTCTCAGAGAAGAGATGATTTTTCCAATGAAAGATATAAGACGGGAGTTAACTATTCTCTCTACAAATTTAGAGACAGAGCTTGGTGTTGGCTTGGTTTGTAGTTATTTATCTGGTGCATGTTTGGGACCGCTTTTGTGGATAGGGGCAACCGCAGCTATTTTCCAACATTCTCGGAATGTACCGGTCTCAAGGCTCAGGTTAAAAACGTGCATCATTGGTACTAGGAAGGACTTCAAAACTCTTTTGTTAAGAATAACTGAAATTTTGCAGCACTTTCGACTTTGAGGTCGATAATTTAAACAATTTCATAATCTGTTGGTTCAAGTAGGCGATAATGTGGGGTTGGGACGTCGGGTGTGTATGTCTTTATTAAAGACTAGATTTTGCCCGGGGCTTCACCCACGTGGATGTCGGAAATTATCTCATAGAAACGTATTACCAAAATATGGCTGGCAAAATCGACTGTCCAATATTGTAGCATTGTGTGCAGTTTGCATGTCGATAAGAATAGTAAGTTTTACGTAGAGTAATATATCTTATCTAAAACCTACTGATAAAATGATAATTGATTTTAATTTCAATGAATAAATTGAAAAACGTAAATGATTTTTAAAACTGATTTCATTTCTGTAAGTAGGTTTATACAAACACTTTTACACGTCAAACATTTTTTTTTAAAACTAGATGAGGCCGGCGTTTCCTATCTGACTACTCTGAGAAGAAAGGCCGAAACAAACTCAGAGGTCACAGTCTCTTTTAAAGTCCAGACATAATCTTGGTCAGATCATGTGAAGACCATGTAGGTTGGTGTCTGAAACGGTCTTTTGAGGAAAGAACCACACAAATTGAGTGGACCTGTCCAGTCAGTGCAAGCATCTGTCAGTAATCGTACAGCTCAACATAAAAGTTAAGGAGCTCAATGATTCGACATACCAAAGAAAGGAAGGAGTAAGTATTAATTGCGATTTTTTACAATAAAATTACAATTTTCTTTTATGTACTTCAGTTATTTCATTTACTTACGTACTAGCTTTTGCCCGCGGCTTCGCCTGCGTGAATTTCGGAAAATATCCCACGGGAACGTACTACCTGGATTAAAAGGAAGCGAAGCGATCGGAAATAACAATGAAATTTTTATCAAATTCTGAAAGAAAAAATGGTTACTGTGCGTCATCCTAGGAAGATAGACGTATATATGCTATTTCGGATTTTTTTAGTTGATTTTTTTAAGATGTACAATCCTTTAGAATATTGATAATTTTCGGCTCATGGCAGTAAAGCTCCCCAGTCGGCATAATTTTGCCGACATCTTCTACGATAATCGTCATATTTCAGCCAATTTACACAAAACTATAATGAATTAAACCTTGAAAACCGTTACTTAAACCTTCCTCATGAATCACTCCGTTCATGGGTGAAAACCGTTTGAAAATCCGTTTGGTAATTTTTGAGTTTATCTCATTCACACAGACAGACAGACGCGGCGCGGGACTTTGTTTTATAATATGTAAGGAATTGTTGATTAATTTAAAGACTTATTATTTAATTTATTGATCAAGGGAAATTTAAATTTTTATATCAACTGTTCCTCTTTTTTTACCCCGAAAGAGGTTGATTTAAAAAACATCTTCAATCATGTTTTTCGTCATTTAATGTGTATATTACTTTTGACTTAATCTAGATACGCAGTGAAATCCTCCTCGAAAAATAAATTACCCCCTTTTGCTGGTCGATTTTCGAAAAACCCAAAAACTATGTCTATGTTTTTTGTCAAAAGTATTAATTTATTCGAGGTAAGCGGACAGCGCGTTGAAATTAATCCATAGAAACTTTAGTACCCCCTAAATAAAATCCCTTTAACGGGTAGTTTTGACAAACCAAATAATGACAAACTTTATTATTCATTTAAGAATGTATTCGTGCTAAGATTCAAGTTTGATAAGATTTTTCATACAATAGAAAACCCCCTTTTTCACCCCCTTTAAGGTCAAATTTCCAAAAACCCCTTCATAGAGCTCGCCTACATTATAAAAGGAACCCTTGTGCAAAAAATCTGATATGTCAGTCATTCAGCACTTCGCCCGTTATTTCGTTCGCGTGATTTTATTACTTTGCCCCACACATTTCACAACCCCCTCCACCCGCTTTAAATGGTAGTATTATAGATTAAGATCACTATTATTTATTTATACATTAGTATAAGTAGACTTGTTGCGCCGACCCCAAATAAATTGGGATTAGGTCAAAGAATGATGATGAAGTATTCGAGCCAAGTTTGAAGTTAAAAGATCAACGAAATAAGATTATTTTCGCCCCCAATTTCCATTATTTGACTTATAGATTATTTATTAACTCAAGGAATAAGATTTTTCATACTCAAACGAAATCCCCCTTTTCACCCCCTTAAAGGTCGAAAAACCCCTTCTTAGTGCTCCCTACGTTATAAAAGGAAGCTGTGTGCAAAATTTCACATTCCTAGTCCCAGTAGTTTCGGCTGTGCGTTGATATGTCAGTCAGTCAGTTTCTCCTTTTTATATATATAGATTGTAGTATGTATATTGGTTACTAACATTATTAAAATTTATAACAAAAAAAAAAAACATGGATAACTGTGTCCGATATAAATAAATAGATATTAAAAAAAATGGTAAGCAGAATACTCGTACAACCGTCATTCTTTGACAGTTGTATGAAATGGCTATAACACGGCATATTACGTAGTATTTAATTTTGATAAACAACTATTCTCCCTGACCGTACTACGCTATGGTTTATTTATAAGTTATTTAATTAAAATAAACTTTGACTTTGTAATGTCAATTCTATTGAATATTATCTCGACTTTGTATGTTGGTATGTTTTGTTTCAATTTGTAATTCATAATACTTCGGCTTAATAGTACCTATGTACTATTAAGTATATTACCTATGTGTGTTTGATGTATTGATGTACAACTACTCAAAAAAACCTAATGGTAACATAACAAAACATCACGCCTTGTTTCCCCGAAGGGTTAGGCAGAGGTGTACCTATTATAGTACACCTAATGGTGTTGGACAAGAAAACCGGGAAATATGGTTAGATTGAATTTAGGTCTTCCAGGTTTTACTTAAGGCTCCTATTCTACCTATTTAGACATTTAATCATTAGCCGAATCGGACAAACTATTGGGGTTGGCAACAAAGTGTTGACACACTTTGAAAAAAAAATTCTTTCTTCTTATCGAATTGAACTAGAAAGTTCTTTTTTTAGATAAATCTAGAACATTCCAGAAGCTTTATTATTGAATAAACAAAAGGCAGCTAGAGCGCGTCTTTGGCAGTTTAATCCATGACATGGACGAGCACGCTATTCGAGCTGTAATATTTTACGAGTTTATAGGCGGCTCCAGTACGAGGCAGACAAATGCGAATATCAACAACGCATTTGGAGAGGGTACAGTCACACAGTCAACTGTAAGTCGATGGTTTCGTCGCTTTCGATCCAGCGATACAACACTAGAGGATCGAGCCCGTTCAGGTCGACCAGTCAAATTCGATGTCAACATGCTGCTGGCAGAATTAAATCAAAACCCGGATGCTTCTACTCGCGAGTTAGCGCAGGCACTTGGCTGCAGTCACACGGCTATCGAAAAGCGACTGCATGCACTGGGATATCGGCGAGTGCTGGCAAAATGGATTCCGCATCAGTTGAGTATAGCAAACCGAGCTGCCGGAATATCGATTTGTCAATCGTTGCTCCTCCAGCCCAAACAAAAGGAGTTTCTAAGTTATTTAGTAACAGGAGATGAGAGCTGGATACTGTATAAGAATGACAAGCGTAAAGCTTACTGGTTACCACGAGGAGAAGAACCGCCAATCCAAGTCAAAGAACAAACTCATAAACGGAAGGTTTTGCTTTGTTGTTGGTGGGATACAGGCGGTATGATTTATTATGTATTACTCCCCGAAGGACAAACTGTCAATGCCCACGTCTATGTTAATCAGCTTCGTAAGTTAGCGGCTGCTGTGAAAAAAAAAGGCGTAGAAAAGTCAACATCCACTTGCTACACGATAATGCGCGACCTCACGTTGCTTCCGCCACATGTCAGCACCATGTGTCATGTTACCTGTAATTCCTGGAGAATACCAGACTTAGCGCCCTCCGATTATCATCTGTTTCGCTCTCTTAAAAACTTTCTGCGCGGACAGCACTTTAATGATTTTAGCGTAGTCGAGAATACACTGGATAACTTTTTTAAACAGCAGCCCGTTGATTTCTGGGAGCAAGGCATTCAATCTTTACCAGATAGATGGAAACATATTATAGATTTACACGGCGATTATATCGTCGAATAATAGTTTTTAATAAAGAATACAAATATTAATATTTGTTTCATTCGAAAGTGAGTCAGTATTTAGTTGCCAACCCAATATTATGAAACTAACTGTTGCCAGCAGCTTCGCCTGTGTTGGAAATTATCCTACAGGAACCTACAACCGAGATAAAAAGTATGTCCTAATCCAGGTTATAAACCATCTGTGTGCCAAACATACAAAACTGTTCGGCCGTTTATGCATGATTCATGAGATAGGTTAAGTTTTTCTAGAATATTTTCTGTTAGACGGGTTCTTACTGAGTTAAAGTGTGAGTTACAGGAATTGAGTATTTCTTTTTCTCTATTGGGGCTCAGTCATTGGAAGCTTTCATTGCTTCTGGGAGATATGTTTAAGGGGCAACTAGAATCAATTCTATTTTCTTTGACATTCAAAAGTGCCTTATATGTGCCTATTTGAAATAAATGATTTGACTTTGGCTTTTGACTTTGACTTTATAAATTTTATTACTTTTCAGAGATTTTTTGGATTGCCTTTGTTATCAATAATCTGTTGGTTATTGTAGTCAGACCTGATTGTTGAAAGAAGTTTGGTAAAAAAGTTTCTGTGTCGAGTGTATGTTTTATTTCGGATGGGTCATCAGGGTTAGATGTACAGTCATTATGAAGTTTTTCACTCTCCGGGTGATCCATGCTAATTTTCTATTAATTTTTACTTGGCACGTGTGTTTGTTTACAGCAGAAGAAACAATGTTCAGCTGCAATGTTCAGGTTGCAGTATTAACTGTGTCATTTGTGATGATAGAGTCAACGCTGTTTAGGTCAACAATAACTGCTTCGGTGTCTGTTTTACTTATCCATACATACATACATAAACTCACGCCTTCTTGTCATGGGGGTAGGCAGAAACTACAGAACGCCACCTGCTACGATCCTTACATACTCCTTTTGCCTCGTTTACATTCATACATCTGGTCATACACGCACGCCGGTTACTTATCCATCTATTTGCGGAACTAGTTGAAGGTCCACTTAAGGAAATATTAGCGACAAACTATATCATGATCAGTGATTGAAGACTTGCAAATGACCCCAAAGCATTTTTTCTGAGTATTTATAAATATGTGGTCTAGGCATGCTTTATCCTAAGTAGGGATAGGCTAATGATGACAAGTAGGAGCCCATGGCAAGATACTCTGATGATTTACTATTGGTAGTGTTGCAAATATCAATATTGATATTTTATTTTATTTTTATTACTTATATCACCAGTGACAATTAGTGTTTATCTGTTTGCCAGTGAGCTCAGTAATGTATCCAGTGAGTTCAGGAATGTATCAATATTACTAAAAGAAGGAGATCTGCAAATGCCTACAATTTCGACTTTATCATCGATGGTTATGAGAAGTCAATGTGTGTCTAGGATTGTAGGTTCAATTGGTACAGTCAGTATTGTAATCAGTTTTAACAAAGCAAATGACACCTTCGTTTTTATTTTCCTGAACCGATGTGCGATATGCATTATATAAAATTGATTCCGCTAAAGCAATGTACATACATGTTGAGCAGTATTTTGAACGGAACTTTAGGTTTTATAATGTAGAAGTTTGCCAGTATAGCTGCAGTATAGTATTGAATCCATGTGAAAAGTCCAGCTAAAATGATTGTCTACTAATCCAAGGGTAGGTGTGATGCGTTACTTGCTCAATTGCCTCACATTGACATGCAACTGACAGAGTGGAGTGAAGACAACTGTGACTGTGTGCGATTATCTTAAAAGAAGTAATGTGCTTTAGATGGCTAGAGTGGACATGAATGATTTTAGTCTTACTTGCGTTAAGAACCAGTCCAGCATCATGTGCCCATTTGGAAACTTGGGTAAAATCTTCCTGTAACCATTGAGCTGCTACTTTTACGTCTCTGTGGGTAGCTACAAGAATTCAAAGACATGTGACATCTACCAACCCGCACTGGGCCTGCGTGGTGAATTACGGCCCACTCTCTCTTACAGAGAGGAGGCCTGTGTCTCAGCAGTGGGAACATTATAGGCTGATTATGCATGGGTAGCTACAAGGCATCTGTTATCAGCTGGTTGGAGCGAATTGCGGCGCCTGTGAACATGTGCGAGATAGCACATCCTGTGGTTTTTGATGCTTTTAGTTACAGTTTTTCCGTCTTAGATTTCATGCATTTTCTTTTGTATTGGTTTATTTCTAAGGTGGTTAATCAAGTCTCTCATGATAACTCTCTCATATTTTCTCAGTCTTTCTCAGTTATCAGCTTAAGTGAGTACCGATACTTTCAAACCGCGTAACATACTCGTACAAGGTGCGATCACCATTCGGTACATAAGTCTGGCTAATTTCCAGTCCATCTTTGAGTTTATTTGAATGGTAGTAGTTACTTCGCGTTTCTAGTGGCTCGTTGACAACGTTTTTTAATTGTGCTTTTCTTGCTTAATGCAGATGTTATGTTTGTGCCTAGATATTTAATTTCCTCAACTGTAGGTAGATTTATTCCATTAATGGCCACGTAGGTTGTTTTCTATTTCGTTTATTTGGAATAAACGAAACAGAAAAGGATCTACGTGGCCATTAATGGAATAAATTCCATAGAATACGATACCTTCTAGCCCTTTTAGGTCATCTGTAATGAAGATAAGGTCGTCTGCAAATGATAATACCAGGGGGAGAGAGATTTTATGATCTTGTTCTAGTTTGATTAATTGCGTTTCGTCCTCAAGAGACCGAAGGACATCATCCATGACCAGTGTAAAAAGACGAGGGATAAAAATCAACCTTGTTTCACTCCCTTCCCTTTGATAATCCAGTTGCGTTGCTGGCCACGCCATTTGATGTAGGTGTTCGTTCGTTCATGCACACCTTTTTTTTTTTTTTGTGGATGGGAAATCATCAAATGACTTCTCCCGCTCTGGGCGGAGCGGGAGGGCGTGTCAGACTTTTACTGACTAAAACCCACCCGTGTTCCTTCTGTTGCCTGTGCCGGGGCCACGGTAACTCTTTCGAACATCCCGCAACCCTAGCTGGCATCGGCCCTAGCGGACCCCGTCAATAGTGCTGACATCTCTTTGAGGCGCGCGTGGGACACGACGCGCCGTCGACTCGGGCTTGGTCCTTACCGGACGGCGAGCTACCCATTGCTCGCCGTCCGCAAGCCCGCGCCTACGGTGGCCGGGAATCGGCTGCCAATTCCCGACGCCCAGGGCGTCTCCTGCGGCGACTAGGGGCGTGAGGGTGTAAAGCTTGCCTCTCCCTCACGCGTCCCGCCTCCTCCTTCACGAGCATTACTGCTTCGCAGAAGGAGGTAATAGCTTCCCATGCACTCTCGCTCCGTACCATGGCCTGGACCAGGGCCGGACGCGAGAGATCGCCGCCGCCGATCGCTTCCGCGAGGACACGGCGGTGCTCCGCCCAAGCCGGGCAGACCTCCACCGTATGCTCCACCGTGTCCTCCGGGCGATCCACACAGTGGTGACACCCGGGCGTTTCCTCCCGCCTTATCCGGAACAGGTATCTCCCGAAGCACCCGTGTCCGGTGAGGACCTGCGTCAGGCGGAAGGTGAGGACGCCGTGGCGCCTCTCCAGCCACTCCTCAAAGAGGGGACTTATCGCCGCAATTGTGGCGTGCCCAGCGCTGGGTTGCGACAATCGCACTCTCCATGCCGCCATGAGATCCTGCCGGAGCTTTGTCCGCCGTGCCGCGATTTCTCGTGGCAACGGAGTTACGCCCCGGCGTCCTGCCTCCTCGCGCCACTCCCACATGTGCGCGAGGACTTTTGCCTCCAGATCCCATGGCGGTAATCCGGCAAGGAGGTTCGCCGCCTCCCCGGAGACCGTGCGGTATCCCCGGGCTAACCGAATGGCCATGACCCTCTGGGACGCGTTCAACCGACGGACCGGTCGCCGCCTTACGGAACGCGCCCACACCGGAGCTCCGTAAAGGGCCATGGACCGCACGACCCCCGCGTAGAGCCTCCGGCAGGAGGCGTTTGGACCCCCCAGATTGAGCAGGAGCCGCCCCAAGGCAGCCCCGGCCCGCTCCAGTCTGGGAGCCAAACGTCGGAAATGCTCCACGAAATTCCACCGGCTGTCGAGGACGAGTCCTAGGTACTTCATCGTCGACTCGACACCGATGGGAACCCCTCCTACCGTTATTTGGGAACCCGATGGTGGCGCGTTCCGAGGACCATGAAAACACATGGCCTCGGACTTGTGCAAGGCCACCTCGAGTCCCAATTGCCGGATCCTCTCTACGGTTGTCGCAACCCCGCGTGCCGCTAATTCGGCCGCCGCCTGGTGCGACCTCCCCTGCGCCAGGACCAGCGTGTCGTCAGCGTAGCAAACTACGCTGACACCACCAGGGAGGTCAGCGCGCAGCACCCAGTCGTACCCGATGTCCCACAGATGCGGTCCCAGAACCGATCCCTGCGGGACACCGCACGACATCTCTCGCCGGTTCCACTCTCCCCGGTGACCGGGGTAGATGACGGCCCTGTCCATCAGATAGGCCTCGACCACGCGACAGAGGTAGGTCGGCACTCGGTGATACCGGAGTGCCTCCCTGATGCAACTCCAGGGCAGGGTGTTGAAGGCATTGGCGATGTCTAGAGACACCGCCAAGACGACCCCACCCCGGGCCACAGCATCCCCCGTCGTGAGGGCTCGAACGCGCATGATGGCGTCCACCGTAGAGCGCCCCTTGCGGAAACCAAACTGGCTGTCCGCCAAATCCGGCCCCACCCTCACCAGCCGCCCGACGAGGCGGTCTGCAATGACTCTTTCAAAGATCTTGCCCACCTCGTCGAGCAGCACGATGGGCCGGTAAGCGGACGGAGAGTCCGCAGGGCGCCCCGGCTTCTTAATAAGGACCAGTTTCCCTGTCTTCCATTGAAGCGGGAACCGGCCCCTCTCCAAGCATGCGCTTAGGAGCCCCCTTAGTCGAGGCCCGAGAGTCTCCAAGGCCAGGACCCAGGATTTTCCAGGTAAGCCGTCGGGTCCTGGGGCGGTGTTCCTGGCATTCAGTCTGCGCACCGCCACTGTCAGCTCTACCTCGGTCACCTCCGGAGCATCGTCGTTATCGTCGGCTGTGTGGTCCGCATCGGACACCGCAGGAGACGGAGCCATGGGCGGGGGAGTATGTTCCCCTCGCGAAGGGAACAGAGCGCTCACCACGTCCTCCACGAGCTGGGGCCGGAGACTCTGCGTCAGCGGGGGAGCCCATGGGCGGAGTTTGTTCCGCACCATTTTATACGGGCGTCCCCACGGATCCCTGTTCAGAGCCTCCAGCGACTCCTCGCGGGCCAGTCCCTTGGCCCGCAGGATCTCCGCTCGGAGGGCGGTCTTCGCCGCTCTGTACGCCTCGTACAGCTCCGCCCGAATGGCTTCCGTATCCGGAGGGCGGATATGGAGCCTGCGGTGCCTGGTGTACCGGCGTCGCGCAGCAACGCACGCGTCGCGCAAAGACGTCAACTCCGGCGACCACCAGCACACCTGGCGCCGGGCGCGTCCGTGCCGGACCCGGGGCATTGCCACGTCGCATACTTCGGACATGGCCTCCCGGAACCACCCCGCCTCGTCATTGATGTCAGCAGGCCTGTCCGGTGGTGACACCCAGGCCTGCACGATCGAGGCTTCCAGGAGGAGCTCCCGGTCCAGCTGCTTCAACGCCCACCGCGGACCACTCGGGGCCTGTCGGACCGGCGCGCTCGAGGTCTGGGCGGAGACGTCAAACCGGATATACCGGTGGTCGAAGTAGGTCTCCACCCCCTCCATGACGCGCCAGTCGACGACAGAGCGGGGCTGGCGAACGAAATGTCCACCACTGACTCACCCCGCATCCGCACACACGTGGGGACAGAACCCCGGTTTAGGATGACCAGGCCCGTCTCCAGAGCCCAGTCCTCCACCATCCTGCCCAGTGTGTCCGTAAGCCGGGAACCCCAAGCCACATTCTTGGCATTGAAGTCCCCAAGGACGAGCACAGGCAGGGAACGGAACCCGACGACGACGACTCTCAACTCCGCAAGGGAGTTGTGGAACCCGGCGAGAGTTCGTTTCGGGGAGAAGTATACCCCTACCACGACAATCTCCCCGAACCGTGCTGCCACGCAACCCCGTCCCCTCTTGACCGCCTCGAGGGACGGGGTACCGGCGGCGGCCGATGAAATTAGAGTCACTGAGCCGCTCAGGTCCTCCACCCAGTCATCCCTGGGCGGGACAAAGTACGGCTCAGCGACCACGGCGATGTTAATCGACCATTGCGCCATGCTCTGGAGCAACAGATCCTGAGCGGAGGCGCAGTGGTTGATGTTCGCCTGGAGGAGGCGTAATGGGGCCATTATTGGTACTCCATATCAGCCCCCTCCCGAACCCCCTGTGAGGGCCCTGCCGCGGTGGTTGCGGTGGCGGCTACAGTGGAGGCGGCGGCGGCAGCGGTGGCAGTGGCGGCGGCTGCGGCGGTGACGACGGTGGCGGAGGGCTTGCTGGCCCTGGGTTTGGCGGGTGGAGTGCAGGCCTTGCTCCCAGCCCGGTGATTGGCCGGCTTGCCAGCTGCCGCACACGCGAAGCAGTGCGGCGTGGCTTTGCACGAGCCGGCCTTGTGACCGGGCTGACCACAGCAGAAGCAGTGGCTGCTACGATCCACCTCCGAGGTGCATTTAGCTCCCACGTGGTTGCCTACTTGGCAGCGGAAGCACCTCAGAGGTCTGGGCTCCAGCAGTTTCACCTGCGTGGAAACCCAGCCCACCTTGAGCCTTTGGCCCTCCCCGGTAATTTTCCGGACCACCGCCACGGGGCAGCTCACCGTAACGGTTCGCATCCCCGTGAAGTCAGGACGGATGGTGCCTACCCTAACCTGCTCGGCTGAGCACCCTCCAGTCCTAACAACGGCGGCCACCACCTCTCCCTCCGTCGCTGAGTCGTCCAAACCCAATATGCGCATATCAGCGCGCTTGGTGGGTCTGGACACTAGGGCCTCGTCCGCATTTAGGGACGCCCTAAGCCTTTCGGCCAGAGCGTCAGCGGTCGGGCCGCTGGCCGCACCGGGGACCTCCAGCATCCGGGCCCCAGTCGCAGTGACCTTTACTCGGACGCCATCTGCGATACCGAGCTCGTCGAGGTTCACCGCCGCCCTCGCCTTGGCAAGCACGTCGCGGTAGGACACGCCCTTCTTTTCCGCTTCCGGCTGTAGTGTGATCACTACAGCTGCGGACTTCGGGGCACGGAGCCTAACCGCGACGCTTCGCTCCTTGCGCCGCTGCCGCTTTTCCTTTTTTTTGGCCGCCCTTGCTGCCTTACCCGCCTTCCTCTTCTCCCTGGCTACTTGCCATTCGGCGTCAGCCGGAGGGGATTTAGGAGCCGGGGCGGGCGTTTCGCCGCCGGGGCTGGGGCCCTCGCGGGTTCCGGGACGGCTCCGTCTTTCACCTGCCCCGATGACCCCGGCTTGGCCGTGGCAGCCGCGGCGGCGGCATACGACGCCGCCTTCCGTTGGCCCGAGGCCGGCTGGCTCGCCGCTAGCGGGGGCCGCAGGACTATAGCCTCCAGGGCGGAAAACCGGCTCCCGAAGGCAGCCAGTTCCCGTCGGACCAGGGCCAGAACCCGGTCCTCAGTAGGCACGGGCCTGACCTACCCATGCCGCGCCTCCTCCTGTGGCACCTCCCGGGGGCCGGCTTCTCGAAGCCTAGCCAGGTCCGCTCTGAGCTCCGCGTTCTCCTTTCGGAGAAGCTCCATGGCGGCTGTCAAACGGGCGACCTCCGCCCGCATTTCGGACATTGCGTCCGACGGGGGCGCAATGTGACTGGTCTCCGCTGCCGCCATAATGGAGGCCGTGGCTGCGCATATGGCCTTGTCTTTAGAGGACTGAGTCCTCTTCAAGGCCACACTTTTAATAGCGGCTGCCATGACCACTACGAACCTGACCGTTCGCTCCGATTTCGAGCCGCCAGTGACGTCCGGCTCACCACCTGACGACTCCGACCCGGCCGAGACCGGCCCTAACTGCGACTCTAGCTCGGCCGGGCCGGCTCGGCTCGGCTTGCTGGTCTCCTTCATGGTGAGCCCTCTGCCCACACCACTTTCATGGGCCCCACCCCGCCGGCTGATCTTCTTCCGGGCCGAGCTCACCCATCCGTCCGAGGAAGACTCCTGGCCATCCTCTGGTTTGGGGCGCTTCTTTAAGAACTCTAGGTTCTTCTTAGCCGCCCCAACCACTTCGCGCTCTAGGCTCTTATACGAGCTCTTCGCGCCAGATACGGCGTCGGACTCCGACCCCGCATCACTTCCCTCCTCTTCACTTCTTTTATTTCATGCACACCTTGATTAACCTATTAGCTAATGATTTGTTTGTTCGTTGTATTAAAATATCGCGCAGTGCGTTGAATGTAGACCACATTATCAATGGCTTTGTTATGTCGAGAGCGAGAACAAAAATTCTTCCACCTGCACGCCATTCTTCGTCCAAGAGCCTTTTGAGTGTAAAGATGTGATCATCTGTTGACCGATTGTTTAAAAAGGCAGCTTGGTAATTGCGCAATAGTTTTATTATTTCGTCTAATTTTTTTTTAGTAAGAGGCGTAAATTCTATAACCCTGTATAGCAAATCGATATGCGGCGATAGTCGTTTGTATCTTTAAGGTTATTATTTTTGGGAATTGGTAGCTGCACTCCGATAACCGTGTGACGGGTGCTTCGTTCTGTGTCCAGGCTTTGTTCATATGTTTGGTAACACCTTCCTGTAATATTTGGAGCATCGCTTTGTAAAGCTCGATTACCACTTAGTCTGTTCCTGGAGCTGTCCCATTTCTCATGTTGTTAATGATTCCCATTACGTCACAGTGGGTCCTACATTTTGCGAGTCGGTTATTGGCTTTGTTATGTTAACCGTTGGTATGGGTGAGTCCTTGGATTTTTTTAGGATTTTCTCCCATGTGGATATTGGTCGTCTAAGTGGCGTTTCTTTTACTGCGTATTGTTTGATGTTTCTTATTCCTGTAGAATAAGTACAATACCTGCATGCGTTTAGAAGGATGTTTTTTCTCTAGTGTGTTGAAGAAGGCCCTGCATGCTTTTTGTTCTTCTTGATATTTTACTTTCTGAAGTGTTACGTGACATTGTTTTACGCGACTATGAACCAGTTGGTTTAAATGGCTGCGTTCTTTGTAAGAATTTAGCCTTTTAGAGGCCAGCAAGAGCCAGTCGGTGATCCCTAGAGTGAATCGGCTGAAAAATCAGGGTTTTCTGGGCAGCCGCTTTTAATAGTTCAGTTATAGTGCTCCATGGTATTTCGATATTTATATCCGTTGAATTGATTCCTATATTTCCTAGTTTTTTGATTATGCAATCTTGGTATTTTGTTTTGGTGGGTTTGCTATTGAGAGCGGCATAATAACAATGTTTATGGTTGAAATATTTAGCCTCGATTGTTGTCTCCTTCGCACCTTGCGATTGACTTTGTGCCTTATATTTGCCGGTTTTGTTTTTGGTTTCAATTTGACTTATTTTTATCTGCCCCAGATTATTTTATGGTCGGAGATGCCGCTAACGGCCCATTCACCTTTTATGAAGTGAAATAGTTTTTTTGTTATAGGCGGCGTAATAATGTGATCCAATTGGGATTTTTGTGCCCTTTGGGTGATGTTATCTTGCATGATGATCTCGCTTTTGTCGTTTCTATTTGAAGTTTTTCCCTGTTGGCTATATCCAATAACATTACCCCATTGTAATTGGAATATTCATGATGGAGACTTTGGTGAATGAGCCCTTTGCGTTAGAAATTTTGCGTATCTTGTGGACCAATATGGCTATGTGGATGCTCCTATGTGAAAGTTCAGCGTTTTCTTTTTTTGGCCGATTTAGAGGCCCCGTGGACGTTCCAAGTATAACACGCAAGTCTGGGAAAGTGTACATATGTAGTTGCAGCAGAAGGCGGATTTCTAAGTATTGTATAAGCAGTTATATGCACGACTTCACCTGATATCGGTGTTCCCAATGGTGACGCTAATTGTTCGCACGGTGTTAACGGGCTGGGTAGTTGGGGGCTGTTCTTTTGGAACCGGGGTTTTGTGAGCTGTACTTGTCCGTCTCGTATGTTGTACAGCAGGTTACTTAAATCTACGGTATGTTGTGGTGTTTTGGCGTTGGTTAATTCCTGCGTTAGAATTTGCTGATTACTATTATAACGTTCGTCGTCAATCATGACCGGGCTATCATAGTGCTGTGTTCATTGTAGAAGATGTGTATGTTACCGGGCTCCGCCTCACCGGTAGGTGAATATACCATTGAGTTCTCGTTTTTCATATGAACATTAGTTTACGAGGTAGAATTCAGACGCGGCGATTAGGATATGTTCTCCTCCCCAGAACGTCTCGTTAAACTGCGTGGTTATACAAGGTGTAATTTTAATTATTACTCAATTAGTACTCATCATTATGAACAACTTTTACTTTGGTTCTATAGAACCAAATCCGAAATCGCGAAAAAAAAAATCAGTTTTTCCCTACATTTTGACGAGTTAAGCGATCATAAATGTAGGGAAATGTTGAGTTTTTTACCCCTCAAGAGATTAACAGTGATTAAAATGACACCTTGTATAATTTGTAATTATTTGTTCCTGAGATAAATTGTTGTTAAAAAGAAAGTCCTGAAAATTATTCAAAAGTGCTTAGTATATTCTCTCATCCTCTCTATTCATTGACACAAAATTTGCAAGGTCGCGACGCACCGATAATGGGTCGAAGGTCAGCCCCATTAAATTGTGTAATTGGTGGGCTAACTATTTAAATTATTAGGGGTATCCAAACTTTAGTATAGGAGTTAGTCTAGCCCTTGGACTAAAACGTTTGGCGACACATAATCTAAATAATATATACAATTTCCGTCCCTTTTCATAGGTGAAGCCATTGAAGAGTTTTGTTGATGAGAATCATACATGTGCATCATTGTGCTAAGACAAAGGCATTGGCTTTGACGGGGGTGAGATTTTTGAACCGTTTATGCCACTGCGCTTCTGTAGAAATGTATCTTATTATGAAGCTTTACAATTCGGGGTAAAGTTTGTGTTGCATCGCAAATGAAATGTAGTTTAACATTCACATGGAAAAGGGGCAAACAAAATTTCTTTCCCTTTATTTCGGCGCCCGGCGCAATAATCTCGATTGCTTTGCACAACTAAGCAATTAAACCAAATATTTAACGTATTTCCTGGTTATTTTAGCTTAATGCTACACTTATTAACATGTAATACTAGATTAGAAGGCTATTCAAGGCAAGAGGCATTCTAAATCTAAGTCGAAAACGTTCTTTTTATTAGAATATTTAAGAATTTTTGTTTATCCTGTCTTATTATAAGTACGTATATTTAATATGAACACACCATACTATAACAATAGATCAGAGTAAATGTCGAATGATCAAGTGATTTGAGCTTCGAAAGTTCACCAGTCCCTTGACAACAGTGACCTATTAGGATATTAGGCAACCGAAGACAGCTTTAACTTCACGTTGAAAACGTTGTCACAAGATCTATCAAGGCCTAAGGATGGCTTTGGTCTAATAATAGTGTAAAGTCTAATAAAATAAAAGGATAACACCAGGTTAACTTGCTCCGGGTATCAGGATCCTTTGGCAGGCGGTTAGTCCCTCTTAAGGAGCATGAGCGCACGTAGGTTTAGTCCACCCCACCTTTGCAGACACTTTGCATCGCAGAGTTTTATTTCGCGACACAAAACACATCAAAGAAACACTGCACAATTTCGATGGCCGATGCCAAAGGCGCAATTTGTGACATGTGTTGTGCACGCTACAACAGATGCACCCTTATATCTCGACACGACCGATTGCTACAGCGTCCAACGAACGAATCAAGAAAATATCGCCGAGTTAAATATTTGTCATTTAATGACCTAGTAACTTAATTTCAAATAGAACAATGTATGGGAAGCTGTTCTTTGCAGCAGGAGGTCCACTTTGAATAAGCTGCATGTATTTTTTTTAACGCAATGCGCACACTTCTATTGAGATTCCATACTTCACAGATTATGCGGTAAAAAAACGCACGGCAGTTTGCACTAGGCCTTATGAGACCAGCTGTCTAAAATGATGCCAATGGAATCTTGGAAAATCTCACATCAGGGTATTGTGATTTTTGAGCTAGAAGCCACACTTGATCCAGCACCGCGTGACTTAAGATGTTCTACTCTAATTAATTAATAAGTATTTGGGCAACGAGATATTGACTAAGTTTAATAAGAGAAACCATAAATTGTGAAAGCCATATTGTAAATCTAGAAGCTATATAAAGTCAAAAGAAAATGCTGATAATGGAGAGTGTTTAACATTTTAGCCTATCACACGTTTAATTGTGTTGTAAAAAATAAAGTTACTTTGCTGTGTTTTGTGGGTTCTTTGTTGTTTGTAATAAAAATATTTGAAATAATTATCTTGCTAAACTTTTATCAAGCTTCAAATCGTCTTCGTGTCATTGATTAGTGGGTTTCAAGACTCTTAGAAAAATATGGACCTATTCGTACTGTACACAAACCTTCGAATTCACACAGACCTTCGAATTCATACATCTATAGGTACTGTATTTTAAAAAAATGAAAGTACATTATAATACAGGGATAGCAATTTATTAAATTCGTCAAGAGAACTTTACGGAAAGCTCCTTTAGTTTCGATCGTAAAGGCTGTAAGAGTCACACAGATTCTTTATTTTAAATTCAGATTTTATTTCGGTGTCTAAGTATCGGTTAACGATGACCGAACACTCTAAATCGTTTGAGACATAAGACAGGGGTGTGCGCAGCTGGTGTATGGCGACCGGTTGCTGCGAGTATCGCTGCAGCGCTTGCAGCGCCAACGTCACATTAGTTGCAGCGCGCAGCAGCACCAGCTGAGAACGAAGCGCGCGCGCTGGCGCCACGTAGTTGCGCGTGCGCTCGATGCTTGCCAAAGCAGCTTCTATAAGCCCACGGGTGTACTGCGCCGAGTGTTGCATACGTCCCAGTAGAATTCTGACACACGCGTCCACTTTCTGAGACCAAGTGGTGGCGTTCCGCAACACATCGTGCAGACCTACTATATCTTCATCAACTATCAGCTTAGACATGTGCCGAATAATGGCATCCTGAAGGTGCTCCTCTGTCTTGAAATCGCGTAGTTGTTCCTCGATAATTCCTCGGAGCTCATCAGGTGAACATCCCACACAAAATACTGTTCCTGTTAAACCTGCAATGATACGATATAATTATCAAACCTTGATCCGGTAAGACATTAGCAAAGGCAAAAACTGGCCAAGTGTGTGTCGGATCACGCACAATCTAGGGTATACGAAACCCCTTGGTAAGACTGGTTGTCAGACATTCGGGCTTCTGACGATTTGTAACGACTGTCAAAGATCTACGAATGACAGCCGGGACCAACAGCTTAACGTGCACGGAGGAGTCTCGGTATGTAAAGATGGTCACCCATCCACGGACAACCCTGGCAAGCGTAGCTTAACCTGATGGATTGACCCGGGTGGCTGTTATAATTTAGCCACGAGCTCCTCGACTTCCAAATAAAATACTAAGTAAAAAATAACTTCAATTTCGGAAGTCGGAGGCAAAAACCTAAAATACGAAATAATAAATACGAAATAAAGTAATTATTCACTTTCTTATGTTTTTTTTTTTTGGAAATTGGTTATTTTTTTTTTTTTTGTAAAAAAGTTTTTATCAGTCGGATGCATGGAAACCTAAAAATTGGAAAAGTACCTTGATCTTCGAGTATTGCAGCAAGTTCAAGAGCCACAGGTATTCCACTTTCGTATCCCAACAAGTAGAAATTATTTTGAACCCTGGTTTTGTTTAGGACCTGCCAACAATGAAATAGCTTCCTTTAGTATCTGCAATCTCTTTTTATGTATCTGTTATTTTCGAACGAGATTCCATCATGTCCCCAGTCGCGCCCGCGTACTGGAAGCTGCTGCGCAAGTAGACTCCATACAACCTGCTGAAGGTCGCGGAAATCCGATGGATGCGGGAAGACGAGGATTTGTCGATATGGCGATGATTGCGGGAGGAGTATTTCCAGCAGTGGACGTCTTTATAACTGGAGTATGTTTTACCTGAGCGTATCTCTGGGCAGTCTCCCGCACGGTCTCCGCCGGGTGGTCGAGTCCCGGCTGCAGCACCAACGCCGGCAGCTGGAGGCGCTCGCACAGCTCGCGGAACCTCTCGTGGTGACCCTCCATGCCCGGCACTATGCACAGGTATCTTTTGTTCACGTCAAACTCGTCACTGGACGACTAGGAAATAAAGAAGAACAATCCTTTAACGACTTTACGTATCCAATGTGTTGTGATGAGGTATTCACTATGTTAATTTTTTTATGGCATCCTCCTCCAAAGGAAAAGCAGGCCTTTGTCCAGCAGTGGGAAATACCTAAATAGATTCACCTCCATTGGCGATACTTATACATAAAAAAAATTTAAAAAAGTACTCTTAATTTTTTTTATTGTTTTCTTTATTCTTTTGTTAGTATTGTAGTGTTGTTCTGTTAGTGTTTACTATATAGGTATACTTACCAACGTGATGTCTTTATTAAGTGTCGGTAACACGACGAGGTCAATTGTGGCGAGGAGTTCGTCAGAAATAACGTTGGAAAAGAATGTCGCTAACCCAGTAACATTTTTTGGGACCATATCAGATGCAGACTCCACCAGCTCATTTATTCTAAAATTAAATCAAAATTAATAGATTAGATAAGAAGATTATAGGAATGTGTAATTGTTTGCTTATAGGAAGAAAAGTTTTGAGTAAGAATAAGGTTTTGTGAGTAGGGGAAGATTCAAGAAACGGTGGATAGATTTTGGATTTGTATGGATGATAGCAAGGTGATGACTATTGAGACGTTGGGTATTAAGAGGTGTTTGGCAGAAGAAATGCTTCGCTGATGGCAACTAAATTGGGTTAAGGGTATATACAAGAGAATAAAGGTAACGGGTAAAGCTACAATAATATCAACACACATAGCTTGAGAAATCAATAATAAAAAAAAATATGATTTCCTTACTGAGGTTTATGTGTTAAACTTACCCGTTCAGAGTCAACAGCGGTATTCTGTCTTCCTCCAAAGATATATTATACGCAATATTCAGGAAGGCACTAATTATTGGTATTTTATCATCTGCCATCCCTAACTCTTGCAAAGTGGTGTCAGGGTTTGTGTTTTGTGGGATGCTTATTCCTGAAAGATAAGTTGAATTATAGGCTGTTGCTTGTGACTAAGCTATAGTTTTGGCTACAACACGATATGCCTACACGAGGCATGCTGATGACAGGGTACGAAATCATTGCTTATTAACTGACTGTCTCTTTGGTCTAGTGGTCGCAAGTGCACCGTTTAGCATCGGGTCCGATCCATTGTTGCTTTTTTTCGGAGTCTGTATTTGTACCCTGTTGATGGCAATAGGCTCGCTTCCTATGAAATGCGCTAATTTGAACATAACCGGGGAATTGTGAGTGTTATAATTATATACCTCTGCATGACCTTTTGGGATATATAAGCGTGTTGTTATGTTATTCACATTGCACTCTGTTCTTTATTTGAAACAAAGTTTGCCATAGCCATGGCGTTACTTTGAATGGTTTCGTACCCGAAGGGTGCCAAACGGAACCCTATTACTAAGCCTCCGCTGTCCGTCCGTCTGTACAGGCAAAGATACAGCCCGCTGATAGCAGCAGGCTGTATCTACCGTAATAGGTAAACTGTTGAGAATTTCACAGATTGTGTATTTCTATTACCGCTATAACTACAAACAAATAATATACAGTTAAAAACCCTTCGGGGAAACTATGCGTGATGTTATGTGTAGAGTTAAAAATTAAAGGGGATCCCCATACAATAAACTTTTAATTAAAAAACATATATTTCTTCCTAGTATGTGGGGAGTGATTGCCTAGAAGTCATCGAGTAGAATACAAATATAATTTTATTTTTATTTATTTAACAAAATTAACTGAAGAAATAGCAGAAGTGGTCAGTTTTAGACAATTTTTCTACGAGCTCTATCGCAACAACTAAACAAGTTAGGAATTTGAAACTTTTTTATATTATGTACCAATAGTAAAAACGCCGATTAAATATGGGCGAGTTTCTGCAACTGCAAAAAATAACTTAAAATATTATGAAATATCTTAAATTTAAACATTTATATAAAGTTAAGATAAAAAATATTCTTCGCTTAGTTTTTTTAATATGTAGTGTTAAATATTGTACGGTGGAACAGAACCCTTCGTGTGCAAATCCGACTCGCAATTGGCCGATTTTTTTTCTTTAAAATGTGATTTTTTGCGTTGTATTTTGCACCTTGTTTTTTCTTTATTGAATACAAATAATTAGTTATCATTTCATTGTGATTTTGTGTGTTGGGCCAAATCTTTTGTGTGCACTAAATACATGACAACTGACACATGAACTGATACATGATAAATGTCTATTGATTTCTCTTATTAATTGAATTGGTTTTATTACCGGCTAATGCAATGAGTTTCTGTAATAGTCCGGCTGTGTGTGCCTGTGCAGGCTTTGCAAGCAGTACGGAAGACCTGCTGTACAGCGCTCGCTCCGCGGCCTCTGCCAAATCGTGAGAATTTGCCTTGCTCTGAAAAAAAAAACAAACATTATGTAGTGTACAGTTGATTCACTCTGTGCTTTTCTTTGGTTGTAATAACCACAGATAACTTGTTAATAACCATAAACGCATGATACTTTCTGTTTATTATTGCTATAAGATTGTATGGTAATATTAGTGGATTACCAATCCTTACCAATAGAATTTAATAAATAATTCTTAGTGGCGGTGGCGGTGGCGGTGGTGGTGGATTTCATAAGAAATGTCCACTCACTTCCCGTGTGTTTTGTCATTTACCTGGTATAGTAGATAAAAAAACTGAATATTATATAAATGAACTTACTTCGCTTAAACCCGACAAATCCAAACTGGTCGCAGTAAAACCACACTTTGCTCTAGCTACACATATGTCCTGGCCCACAGAACTGACCGTTGACACCACTGCAAAGTACCTGTTAAAGTTAATGTAATTAAAATGTAAGCATAAATAACCATAAAATGCCTCAGGCATTGAGTCCGCCTTTGTACAGTATATTTTTAAGATTCCGTACCCGAGAGTCCAAACGGAACCCTATTGCTGTCACTCACGTGTCCATCTGTCCGTCGTCTGTCACACAGGTTTTACAGCCAAAAGGTTGGAGCTACAGTCAATAAATTTTCACAGTTTATAAGCATTTTGTTGACCCAAGGCCACACAAATTGTCAAAAATTATTTTTAAAGGTTTTTAAGGGGGGCTTCCATACAGCTAAAGGAAGGCGCGAAAAAAAAATTGATCTAACCCATTGAGTGGGATATCGTTGTTTAGAACTCATTGAGAAGATAAATACTTTATTTTTTACATACATACATACATAAACTCACGCCTTCTTCCCATGGGGGTAGGCAGAAACTACAGAACGCCACCTGCTACGATCCTTACATACTCCTTTTGCCTCGTTTACATTCATACATCTGGTCATACACGCACGCCGGTTGCGAGTACTACGCACCTGACCTTTCTGAAGAACATCACCAATAAGATCACTATGTGTCTTCCTAGGGCGTCCCCTTCCGGCGTTTCCACTCACATCTTTTCTTTTCTTCTTCTTTTTTTTTACTTTATTTTTTGTTTAAAAAAATATTGGAAAACAAAGTAATTAAAAGTCACCAAATTCAGCTTTTTTTACAAAATTTTGTTCCGAAGACTTTTTTAACTTCCCATTGACCTATGAACTTGAAATTTGGTGATAATATTTATTATTACGCACATTTTACTAACAAATATTGATTAATCAGATTTTTTCTTTCAAATTCCTTGGTACGGAACCCTAAACGTGCGAAGTCCAACACGCACTTGGCCGGTTTTTTTTACTTGTCCTGCGTGTTCAGTATATTAATGGATTTAGGATGTTTATGGGGCTTCCGCGCTTCTGCAGCGCTTCGCAGATGTTCGCGGAAGCCCATGTCGACGATTTTCATGTCATAATGAGAAAGAGGGCAGCGTCAATTATTGGTAGGCTCCAACAGTAAACTAAAAACTAATGTTTTTAGTTTTCTGTTGGAGCCTTGTACCTTGCCTGTACCTTGTCATGTAATCATGACAAGGTGGACTGCCCCTCTATTGGACACTGGGTGCGAGGCTGGTGCCAACAAGTGTTGAGCCACGTAATTATTAGTTTTGGTTAGGTTCGTTTGTAAGTTTTGCTACCATATATAACTACTTAAGTCGTTGTTACTAATACTATATGGATTGTGTGTACATGTTGTAGCGAAAAAAAAAAAAATAAAAGACGGAGATTCACTTTTCTGCTATGACACGTTTAATTTTGTTTTTAAAATAAAAATAGAAAAAAAACATTAAAAGGTAAAATAAATGAACATTATGGTATAAAAAATGCAGGTTGACTTGTGTGAAGGGAATAAAATAGAGAACTTTGGTCCGATAGGTACGCGAATAACGAACGAGAAATAAAACGTACTAACTAGACGATTGCAATCACTAATAAGTAACGCTACCAAAACATATCGTTATAAAAAAAGATCAGAGAACCAAGGTATCTCGCATTTTACATATTTGAAAATAAAATTAAGTAGTTAACCGGTGAATTAAAAAATCTGCAGAGGGTTACTATCTACACTATTAAATTAGAACGTAAAATATCATAAAAAAACCGTGGCATAAGTAATTGCGTCCGGCGAGGTGACGTAGACTGTAGGGAGTCGCAGTTCTTTGTTCAGGAACTGGCGTTGGTTGCGGACTTTCAGCGGTCAAAATGCGGTCCAACTCTCGACGTTGGCCAAGGACGTCCAGCGTTATTTTAGGCCAAAACCTGGAGGCCGAAAGGCGGCCTGTTCAAAGCTGTTCAATCCAGGAAAAATAAAGATGAATGGTTAGACTCGTACTTAATATACCATACTTAAAATTGCTTTGCCCTATGGTATTCGGCAGGGATATAGTGTGCGAACACTTTTACGATAGATATTTTCCACTAATTGTAATTTTTGGGATGTAAAAATTCGTTTTTCTTCAATAAAATCACAAACGACAGCAAATTGTCAATCAAGCGTTCCCATCCAATGACAGTTTGAAATTCGAATCACGAAATAAAAAGATAAAAATCGACCAGGCTCAAATACAAACGAAAAAAAGGTTGATTATAAAGAACCAAAACGTTTTGACATGCAGAGTTATGCTGCATTACCCCCTTTCCAACAAAAAAAAGAAAAAAATATATACGAAATGTGGCAACCCTAAAACAAAGTGACAACCCTATAAAATAAACGATAGAACGAGAAAATTAATTAACTGACATGACGCAATCTAAAACCTAGAAGATAATTAAAATACATATAATAGACGACATCGGAGTGCAGGAGATACAGATTAAAATCGAAAGATCCTTCAACTTAGACGTTATCAGCGCGAGCTTCAGATGTGTCCACTAAATCTGAGTAACCTAGAGATTTAAAAGCAAAAGACTAAAAACTAACAATCCTAAGGACAAAGACTAAAAACCTTATGGAGACTAATTAAAACTATATGTACCTAACTAACCTAAATATGAAAGGAACCCTGAAAAAATAATATACATGAAACAACCTTGGTGAAAGAAAATAGCCTCAGTCAAAGACGATGCAACATCAGTCAAAGACGATATGACATCAGCCAAAGATGATGTGACATCAGTCAAAAAAAGACAAAAGTGACATCAGTCAACAAAAGACAAAAGTGACATCAGTCAACAATAGTGACATCAGTCAACAAAAGTGACATCAGTCAACAAAAGTGACATCAGTCAACAAAAGTGACATCAGTCAAAAAAAAGCGACATCAGTTAAAAAGGGCGACATCAGTCAAAAAGGGCGACATGTCAAAAAAGGCGACATCAGTCAAAAAAAAAAGGCGACATCAGTCAACACAAACTTCTGTCGAAAGAGACTTCAGTCGAAACATGTCGACAGAAGTCGAAGAAAGTCCGTAGGACTAAGTGGTCCTAGTGATATTACTAGTAACACAGCCAAAAAAATAAGCGAGCTCATACGCTCGGGTAAATAAGGGGTAAAGTAATAGTAGGATTAATAGCGATGTTAACACTAAAACTCAACAATGAATGAAAGGTAAGACGCGAGTTGAGTCCGACTTTCAGCTAAATTATCGCTTTGAGTCTGACAATCCCGCCTTAACCTCAACAAAGGAAGAAAGATTCGACGCCTGTCGAGCCCGACTTTCAGCTAAATGGATGCTTAGAGTCTGACCATAAGCACAGGTTGAATCTATAAGGACTTCCCTGCTAAATCATTGGAGTTACCAACTGCATTAATCAAATAGAAACGTTAACAATATTATGATTAATTGCTCCATTGAATAACCAGGATGATCGAGACAAGACTTAAACCACTTGCGTTTTATCGAAAAAAAAATATCGACAATGGTACATCACTAAACACAAGAAGTAAGCTGTAAATAAGACGTAATCAAAAAGTTCCACTTGTGACAACTAGATGTCGCTGTGGATGGTTTTAGAAATGGTAGTTTGTCGAAATATTTACGAAATTTAAAAATGAGTTTTTTTGTTTACGTAAATATTTTGTAATTCTTGGTTACAAAGGAAAGAAATTTATGTAAAACTAATATTCCAATTGAATTCGTGTAAATCGGACAACGTGTTTTGAAGTTGTGAGAAATTATTTAAGGATATCTTTTATATGATATGTTCCGGAATGGGCAGAATCATAATCTTGAAGGATATAGGTGGTTCTAGAAATAACTCTAGTCACACGACACTTAATAAAGCGAGGAGCAAGCTTTCCCGAAAAATAATCTGCTCCAGAGGATCTAGCAAAGTTAAGTCTCCATACCGTGTCACCAACGTTAAGAGTAACAGCCGAGCGGTTCGTATTATAAGCCCGAGAATTACGGAGGAAAGCAATAGAAAGATTATCAGGTACTTTCGCATATACCTCAACAAGAGAGGAAAGATTCGACGCGTGCTGAGCCCGACTTTCGGCTAAATTAGTGCTTCGAGTCTGACTATTCGCACGAGAAGAATTCATAAAGACCTCTCTGCCGAACATGAGAAAATTTTGAGTAAAACCTGTAGCTAAATTAATACAAGAGTTGAGATAGAGTTTGACTTTTGGATGCATTTTCGCCCAATTTCTTTGATTTTTTCCGACTAAAATACTTAAACATGTAACCACGCTCTGGTTGTAACGTTCAACAGTGTTGGCTTGAGGAGTATAATATGGAGTGTAAGTAGGTGAATCGATGTGAAAAGAACTAAGGAAGTTTAAAAATATATTACTACGAAAAACAGTAGCATTGTCACAGAGAATAGCACGTGGTACACCAAAATTGAAAAATAATTCAGATTCCAGAGCTCTAATAACAGAACCAGCGTCAACCTTCTTAAGGGGAAATAACCAGACATATTTCGAAAAAACGTCTACCATGGACAGAATTTACTTAAAACCATAGTAAGCAACAGGCAAAGGTCCAATAACATCGATAGAAATTACCTGTAGGGGCAATGAAACATCTTTCGGACAAATCATTTGGCCTCGTGGTTGAGTGTTTGCAATTTTATGAGCCTTACAAACCTCACATTGCCTCAAAGTTTCAGAAACATCACGAAACATGTTTGGCCAATAAAAAATCTCCTTGATCTTTAGGTAGGATTTTGTGACACCAGGATGTATAGAAGGAAAGTTATTGTGAATTTCCCAAATCGCGAGTGGAATCTTCTCGGCGGGTAAAACCACACGCCATGGATCAGCGCTAAGAGGGCTAGTAATAGGCATGCGTCTTAAGAGAACACCATTTTGAATCGCGTATGCAGGGAACATTTGAGGTGTATTGCGAACACCAAAATAAACCTTTTTGTACCATCTGTAATTAGTGTGCTCGGGACCCTGATCAAAGGTAACCGGACTTGCATAAATTCTAGATAAAGCGTCTGGAACGACATGTTGTGAACCCTTGCGATGAACGATGTCAAAGGTATATTGAGAGATGATAGTAGCCCATCGAGCTAAACGTCCAGATGGGTTGTTTAACGTAAGGAGCCACTTCAAAGCCATATGGTCTGTTATAACAGTGAACTTCTTTCCATCTAAATAACAGCGGAAATGCTTTATGGAATCAAGAACGGATAACAGTTCACGCTCAGTAGTACTGTAATTGCGTTCAGCTTTGGAAAATAAGCGAGAAAAATAAGCAACAGGATGTTCGACGTTATCGATATTCTGTGAAAGAACAGAACCGAGACCGACTGCTGAAGCATCACACTGTAAAATAAATGGCTTAGAAAAATCAGGACAAGCCATCATAGGAGTGTTGATTAGTGCTTCTTTTAACTTAATGCATGCATGCTCGGCGGCGTCATCCCAGCTAATCGGATCGCGGCCTTTCCTCTTACCTATAAGGGCAGTGAGAGGAGCTATTATAGAAGAAAAACCGTCGACAAATCGTCTATAATAGGAGCACATTCCAATGAAACCGCGCAATGATTTAACGGTGGTAGGGGTAGGATAATCTCTAATAGCATCAAGCTTGCTGGGATCAGTTTGAAGACCCTTTTCATTAAGAATGTAACCCAAATATTTTAGTTCGCTTTTACAGAATTCACACTTTTTTAGGTTGATGGATAAACCAGCTTCCTTGAGACGGTTGAGAACCTTCCTAAGGAGCGCGAGATGACTATGAAAGTCTTTGGAAATTAAAATTAAATCGTCAACATAACCAAAGACGCAGTCATCACTGGTCGAGGTGAATTCAAAATTAACGATCAAATCTGTAAGGCGCTGCATTTCCGAAGCCGCATTTGTAAGTCCAAATGGCATTCTGACAAACTCGAATAGACCACGTTGAGGGACTATAAAAGCGGTTTTCTCACAACTCTCGTTATCTGCGAGAGGGATCTGCCAAAATGCACTTCTAAAATCAAGAGAGCTTATGTACCTTGCACCACGTAGATTATCAAGAATATCATGAATACGCGGGAGGGGATACAAATCTCTGATGGTGACGCTATTCAATTTTCTGCTGTCAACACAGAAACGAACAGAACCATCTTTTTTGGTAACCATAACTACGGGACTTGCCCAAGGGGAACGAGAGGGCCGAATGACACCCATCTCTAACATCTTATCAATTTCTTCATTGAGATTTTTTAGCTTAACGGGAGATAAAGGGTAAAACCTTTGTCTAATTGGTGGTCCTGTAGTATTTATCTTGTGTGAAAGCCAAGAAGTTTTTCCAAGACCAACCTTTTCAGACGAAATGACTTCAAACTCGTCAATGACTTGTTGTAAGCTTGGTCTTGGTCGGGTAACAAAACATTACGGGGATGTATGTAACGGACCTCACTAACACAAGAAATCTGAGGAGGGGAATGACTGACAGAAGGGAGGTACATATTACCTTTGATATTTTTGTTAAATGCCTTACTAAAAACAGACGTTAAACCGAATTTATTCCAAAACTCTATTCCTAAGATAACAGAAGATGACATACAACGCGCTACTAAAAACTCGTGGACAAACGTTGTACCATTAAACTGAACCGGGAGGTAAACGGTTCCTAAAATATCAATAGGCAAGTTGTTGGCTGAAATTGCACGGGGACATGTATCGCTAAAATTCAAAGAGATACCTAGTTCATGCGTTAAACTATCACTAATAAGGGACATTTGTGCGCCTGAGTCAAGTAGAGCCTTTATCAGACGTTCACACAACAAAATTTCAATAAATGGTCGGTTGTCAGATGAATCGGAAGTTATCACCGGCGACACTGTACGTGATTTATCGTGACCCCGGTGGCTTACACATTTTTTGGGTTGCACTTAGGGCAATCACGTGTAATAACACCTGGAGACCGACACTTGAAACAGAGCATGCCAGGGAAATCTGGGCAGTTGCGATATGAATGTCCATTTTTTCTGCACTTGGGACATAACTGGGTTTCATTAGTTAAACAGGAAATTGATTTAGGTTTAGGTAAAAAGCTTTCAAAATGTGTTGCAGTGTCAATGAGCGCATCAAGATCAGTAAACTTGTGTATGGACAGACATGGCAAATATCTTGGATGCATGTTATGAGTAATAATTTCTAACAGGGAAGATTTGCCAATCGGATTGAGTAAAGTATCATTTAAGTATGATATTTGGATGACGAAATCTCTGACAGATTGATCCGGTTTCTGTTTTATATTTCTGACTTCTTGTTCAGTCTTGAACTCGAAATCAGTAGGATCAAATGTCTTGACAAAGAACTGCTTGAGTTCAGAGTAGGATAAATCGGGATGGCGTATAGACCTAAAGTATTTGAGAGCAGCACCAGATAACACTTCATGGAAACGCTTTATCAAGTAGTGATCGGGTAAATCATCTGCGTCTTTATGTTCATCGATGCAAGTAAAAAATTCGCGAACGCAGGAGTTACCAGAATAATTTACTTTCCATTTCAAAAGTGAAATTGGTTTCTGAAAAAAACGAGGACAGTCTTCAGTTTTAATCGGAGAAGGGATATTAGACAAACTAGAGGCCTGCGAAGCCCTAGGTGGAATCGGTGGGGGTCTAGATATAATAGGACTTCCGCGGCGAGGTGTCTCGCCAATAGAGCATCCTTCGTCGGCCATGTTAGATGAGAAAAACGAAAACTGAATAAAACAATCCCCGAGTATGTTTACCAGTAGCTGGAAAGAGTTATTTAGCGAGTAATATGGCTGGTGGATGAATAGAAAGACACGCAATCGGCAAGCTAAACGGTGGGGCTAGGAGTCAAAGAAAGATAGGAACCTATTAGAAAACCAAAACTTGAAATAGGACGCTTTGGGCTAATAGATACCAGAAAAAAACGAAAACAAGCACACAGCCGCATAAAAAAGCCTACCTTTGAAACACGACGCCTATACATTCACACACCAAGCATTCTCTACAGGGAACTACAAATACAGGCATTAAAATAAAACTCGGGATTAAAATATATTTGTTGGGAAGAAATGAAAGAGTTATTAATTAGTATTATTATGGAATTAAAGTACAATCAGCACATTAAATATTATATACGCAACATCCAACATTAAAAGGTGATCATAAATGGTATCATTGTCCTGTAATGCATATTCTGCTCCATCCATGACACTGGAAAAAGGACAAAAGGAAAAAACTAGGGATTATATTTGCTCGAAGAGCATCACACACAAAATAACAGAAAAATATATATTAAGTAACCATCAAAATTACTTACTTTAGTTCGGGCGCCATTTTGTAGCGAAAAAAAAAATAAAAGACGGAGATTCACTTTTCTGCTACGACACGTTTAATTTTGTTTTTAAAATAAAAATAGAAAAAAAACATTAAAAGGTAAAAAAAAATAACATTATGGTATAAAAAATGCAGGTTGGCTTGTGTGAAGGGAATAAAATAGAGAACTTTGGTCCGATAGGTACGCGAATAACGAACGAGAAATAAAACGTACTAACTAGACGATTGCAATCACTAATAAGTAACGCTACCAAAACATATCGTTATAAAAAAAGATCAGAGAACCAAGGTATCTCGCATTTTACATATTTGAAAATAAAATTAAGTAGTTAACCGGTGAATTAAAAAATCTGCAGAGGGTTACTATCTACACTATTAAATTAGAACGTAAAATATTATAAAAAAACCGTGGCATAAGTAATTGCGTCCGGCGAGGTGACGTAGACTGTAGGGAGTCGCAGTTCTTTGTTCAGGAACTGGCGTTGGTTGCGGACTTTCAGCGGTCAAAATGCGGTCCAACTCTCGACGTTGGCCAAGGACGTCCAGCGTTATTTTAGGCCAAAACCTGGAGGCCGAAAGGCGGCCTGTTCAAAGCTGTTCAATCCAGGAAAAATAAAGATGAATGGTTAGACTCGTACTTAATATACCATACTTAAAATTGCTTTGCCCTATGGTATTCGGCAGGGATATAGTGTGCGAACACTTTTATGATAGATATTTTCCACTAATTGTAATTTTTGGGATGTAAAAATTCGTTTTTCTTCAATAAAATCACAAACGACAGCAAATTGTCAATCAAGTGTTCCCATCCAATGACAGTTTGAAATTCGAATCACGAAATAAAAAGATAAAAATCGACCAGGCTCAAATACAAACGAAAAAAAGGTTGATTATAAAGAACCAAAACGTTTTGACATGCAGAGTTATGCTGCAATGTTTATGTGTGATCCGCACTAAATGAGAATATATATAATAATTATAAAATAAAGTATAAATAAATGATTAAAATAAATAAATGGGACAAGGCTCATCGCATGCCAGAGGAGCTTAAGCTAAAAAGCTAAAACAAACACAGCGGCTTTCTAGGAGCTAGCGAGATGAACTTGACTCTCGTCTCAAAGAATGAGCAGAATCTGAGACCCCCAGTGGGTCACTAAATGCTAATAATAATGACGATCAACAGTTTGTCTATATAAAATAAATTTTTAAATATACTAACTTTAGTTCAGGACATAACGATCTTGAAGCTACATCTAAAGAATTTAGAAGTGTTGTGAGTTCATCTTTACGTTTATCGTCCGAGACTTTTGTTATAGTTACGTAAATGCCTTCAATGGTTCCAAGACTTGCAGCACCATTTATTACAGCAGAAATACTATTTTTGACATCTATATTTTTTTCCAGAGTTACCACTTCAACACCAAGATTTCGCCAAGACCTAAAAAAATAAAAATAAAATACAGTTTCGAATTACTTTGGTCCTATTCATTGTGGCAGATTATGTAACAATCTTACCCAATTTTATAATGTTGGTACTGATTTAAGCTTGTAGAGTGAATATATAGTTTTTTAGCTCCGCGATGTACTAATTTGTCGGCTAATTGAACTCCAAGAGCGCCTTCATCCCAGAACATTAAATGACTTTCATTAGGATTACATATTAGTCTGAAACAAAACAAGACTTACTTTAAAATTAAGTTCTTGCTGATTAAATGACATCGTAAAGGCGTTTACACTTGGCCGGGCAAACACATTCGGTTACTTACGGAATACAGGTACGGTAAAATTCCGTAAAAACCTAATTCGGTAACGCTGCCTGCGCGAATATCGTGTTGGATGTCCAAATTCTTGAAAAGACTATCAGATACCCCAATGCGAAAGCCCAGCGTAACTACGCCAGTATTTTGTAGGCGTGGGTCACATTACCTTGGGTATGCGTTGCTCACAGAGTCTTGCATCTTCAGTAGCACCCTGCCGCGGTGCCTGCTGCCCGCTAGCAGCCGGAAGGCGCGCGCGGCGTCGTGCGGCGCGTACGACACGCGCGACAGAGGACGCACGTAGCCGCGACTAATGCCCTCGTTCAACATCGTCTGCAGATACTTCATTTCATCATACTTTTGTTGCGTGAATAGAGACGATAAGTCACTTGCAACGTATGACCTCTGTTTAGTCATAAAAAACATTCCAAGTTCGTATTCCTCGCTATCCTGAAGTTGAACTGTGTCGACGAAGATTCCTAAAAATGCTATGCATTTGAGAGATGCCTGGAATAAAAAATATCGGTACAATTATTTTATTTTACTTGTAATTGTTTATTCAGTTAGATATAAATGGATAAAAGCTTACACTTTTAAGTTGCCCTTTAACGCAACTTACGACAACTTCACAACCATTTCCTTTTGTTGCTAATAAAATATTATCAGAAAAACTACTATCGCGGGAATTTCCAATGTATTCGTCTGGAAAAAAAAAAATTTTTAGCGTACAAAGCAAAATCATTATCATCTGCCTAGTTTTTTCCTAACTATATTGGGATCAGCTTCCAGTTTAACCGGATCTCAGTATTTTTCATGTAATGACTGCCTATCTGATATGAGCCGTACTATAAAGTGTCATTATTTTTTCTTCGTGAAAAAGGATTGGTGCTATTTATGGCAAAAGAATATTGATGGCTGTGAACGGCTTAACTGCGGTTGTTTTAGCGGTAAAATTCACTCGTATATACTCGCAAAACTATGATGTTGTGGGTCACTATTCCGAATAATACCACAGTTATTTTTAGTGCAAGCCTATGGCTCACCCGTCGTCATAGATTAGTCCCAGATTATCAGAATTGTCGAAATTTTTAACCTTTTAACTCAGGGTACAGATTCTGCAAGAACTTCTTTTTCCGTAAATCGCTGACTGTCGTGAACACTGTGCACCCGTGAGCGAGCGCGACGGCAATGGCCGCCTGCCCCAATGCGCCTGTGCCTCCGTGCACAAGCACGGCATTACCAGGTAACATTCCACCCTTGATTATCTAATAACAGATCAATTTAAATGGTTAATATCGAAGGGATAATTTATGTTAACGATGTAAAGCGACTGGATTTAACCACTTTTATCCAATTACGTAAACTCACAAGACAGTAGAGTGCGTGTGCGTAGGCGAGCGGCACGGTGGCGGCGTCCTCCAGGCTCCAGTGCGCCGGCACCGGCCACAGCAGCTCCGGCTGCACGCGCACCACGCTGCTGGCTGCGCCGCCGCGCACCAGACCCATCACGCGTTCACCACTGTTATGTAAACATAACATCGCTTTTATGTTCCCCAAAGTTTTAAGCATAGTTGTAGTACACCCACATTTCGCCAGCTACGTTTGTGATCTCTCTAAAGCGTTTGACTACTTTCGTCATGATACTACATTACTCACAAGCTCAACCACTATGGTACCAAGTAGCTGGCATTGAATCTAGTTCTTTTTGAAGCGAATACGTCTTTTAATCTGCTTCCATAGTGGGAGGAAATTCAAAAAACTAATGATAACAAAATCGGGGGATACAGTTTGGTGTTGCAACTACATATACAAATTACGCTGCTGTCTTATTATTATTTTTAATTAGATTTACGTCTTTCTTTTGCTTGTCGCTTTTATTTATGGTAATATTATGTGCTCTGATATATGTTTTCTCTGAGCTATGTATGTGCTGCTGTCCTTCTTCAACTTGTCACATTTGCTTGTTTTCACGCTGTATGCTGTTAATTGCAATTGCTATGTCATATTTCCACCAGTTTCATAATTGCCTATTGTTACAATTTTATATTTTAATGTCCCTTCGTAAAGTTTTAAGAACTCGTAGTGCGCTAGTCCTTAAATTTAGATCTACTTTTTTAATATCATTTTTCAACAATATACGTATTATTTATTATTATAGCTGTAAAAATCTAATTATCAATGGCCAGTAATTATATTGTGATTTATTATCAGAACTGTAGAGGGATCCGTACGAAGTTACACACGTTGTACATGAATATTATGGCGTGCTCCTATGACATCATTATACTGACGAAAACCTGGCTGATTCCCAGCATCCAGGATAATGAATTCATTGACGATCGTAACGTGGTCTTCAGATGCGATCGTGATCGTTCTGTGACAAATAAAGGAGACGGCGGGGGAGTTTTAATAGCTGTTCTCCGTGAACTGCGTCCTACTAAGCTACCGACACAATTCGTCCAGGCAGAAGTTGAGCAAGTTATTGTTCAACTGCCTGCTTCCCAGCACAATAAACGCCATATCATTAGTGCTACGTACATGCCACCGCGAACACATGAAGTAACATATACACATCACTTAGACATGCTGCAAGGCTTGGCTAACGATCCCACTACCGACTCCTACTTTATTGTCGGTGATTTTAATCTACCTGACATTGACTGGTTGGACCAGGGTAATCATGTAATTGCACAGGTTTCGAACTCAATCGGGCGATTGTTTTTGAATTTTGTTAGTTTAGTTGGTGGCTCACAGTTCAATATCACAAAAAATAAATTAGGTCGTTTACTAGACTTGTTTATCTCTAATGTTGACTGTCAGTCCACGTCATGTAATGCTCTGCTTGACCCTGATGGTCATCATCCAGTTTTTTCTGTATTGACTTGTCTGAATACGCATTACACTCCACTAAAATACCACTCGATCCGTAGACATAATTTTCATAAAGCTAACTACGATAACATAAATTCTGACCTTGGTAAAATTAACTGGGACTCTGTACTCTCTCACCTTGACTCTGATTAAGCAGTTAATGTCTTTTATGAGACTTTATATGGAATTATCAAGTTACATGTTCCGTTAACTAGAATAAGAAACTCAAGGTTCCCTGTCTGGTTTACACCTTCACTCATACGAATCTTTAAAACAAAAGAACGTGCTTGGATAAGGTGGAAGAAATACAAAAATCAATCTGACTACTTAAGATTTTCTGACTATCGTAAGCTTTTCCACGGGGAGTCAGCTAAGTGTTATCGGAAGTATATCGACTCGGTTGAGGACAGCATTCCTAAGAATATAAAGCATTTCTGGTCCTACATTTCATCCAGAAAAGGAAAATCTAACTATCCGGCTAGTATGTATTTCAAAAATGCTTCCTCAGACGACCCCATAAACATTTGCAATCTCTTTTCATCTTTTTTTTCTTCTGTCTATGAACCCTCTTCTTTGAACCCTGTCTATTGGCAACCTTCTGGTCGCTATGCAGATAATTCGTCTTACGTATCCAATATTTGTTTATCCTCCGAAGTTGTACGCGCGGCTTTAAAATCTTTAGATTCCTCTAAAGGGGCGGGACCCGACGGCCTACCTCCCAGCTTCTTCATAAAAACACGCGATAGCTTGTGTACTGCATTGGACATAATTTTTAATAAATGTTTGCGTGAAGGTGTTTTTCCCGCAATTTGGAAACGTGCGTTTATTACTCCTATTTATAAGACGGGTGACAAGAGCAATGTAGAGAATTATCGACCCATCTCTATCCTCTCTACTTTGTCTAAGGTTTTTGAGAGTCTTGTGCATGGCGCCTTGTATCCCCATATTCATCAGCTTATTTTGGCTGAGCAACACGGTTTCGTCAAACGTCGTTCAGCAACAACCAATCTGTTAGTATTTACCAATTATTTATTTGAAAACCTGGATCAAAATGTTCAAGTGGACGCTGTGTACACGGACTTTCGGAAGGCGTTTGATAAGGTGGATCATACACTGCTTTTAGAGAAAATAGCTTTCAACGGAATACGTGGTAATTTGCTTAGATGGTTTGTTTCTTATATCTATAATAGGACCCAAAAAATTGTTGTTAACGGTTATGAGTCTGACCCTATAGTTGTAACATCTGGCGTACCACAGGGATCCATTTTGGGACCTCTTCTCTTCATTATATTTATTAATGACATTAATCAATGTTTTATCAACTCTAAATTTTTGATGTACGCTGACGACATAAAAATCTACAGACTATGTAAGAATATACAAGATTGTCTACTTCTTCAATCGGACCTAGACAGATTATTTACATACTGCAACAATAATAAGCTCTTTCTCAGTCTACCCAAACCCTCATTGCCTTGCTATCTCATTTACCAAAAAGAGGAATGAAGCTGATTTTAATTATTCAATTAATAACTCGCACTTGGATAAAGTTAGTCTTGTTCGTGATTTGGGTGTTACACTAGATGCCAATTTGCACCTCGACATACACGTTGAAAATATAGTAAACAAGGCGTATCAGATGTATGGTTTCGTCATGAGATCAACGCGTGACTTTGTACGGCCCTCTACGTTTTTAACACTTTATAAGACCTTGGTGCGATCCCAGTTAGAATACGCCGTTTCAATCTGGAACCCATTCTACAACAAATACGGCACTAGAATAGAAATGGTACAGAAGAAGTTCTTACGGTCTATGAACTATAAGTGCTTCCATTCAAAGGTGCCTTACGTGGAGCTATTGAAACGGTATGAAGTTCAGGATCTGGGAATCAGGCGGCTGTTTCTCGATGTAATGACGCTACACGGCATATGCAATAACCAACTGGACTGTATGGACCTAATAAACAAATTGTGTCTCAGGGTACCTAGAAGTGTTATTCGAAGGGGGGGGGGGGGGGGGTTGAGGGGTGCGCGTCCCTCAACTGTTCCATACAGACATATGCAGGACCAACGCTGGGGAGCGAGCACCTCTTCGTCGCCTTGTTGATACTTATAACACGTATTTTATGGAACTAGATATATTTTTTCAATCCAAGCGATTATTTAAGAAAATGGCTCTTAATGTTTTAACTAGCGAAGTGACATAAGTTATGTTAAGCTAATCTTAGCAACAGCGCTATTGTTGTAGCGACTATTGTATTGTTTTGTCTTTTCCTTTTTGTTTTTTTTTCTTTTATCAGCACTGCTGTTAAATTTTTAGGTAAAATGAGGACAATGGTGTGGGTTACATGTTTGTTAATCTTAGTTTAAGTATTTCTTTATAATCTGTAGCGTGTAACTGTTTTTTGTCCCGAATAAATAAAATAAAATATCTATCATCTACATCCAAAATTTAATTACACCACTCGATAGCTAAAGGATCAAAGAATTTGTTAAGTTGAGTGGGGACTGTGACGCATCGTGGATAGGAGAGCGACGCAATTTTGAGGTCGTTTCGCTGCGTCACATAATTTCCGTTTAGTATAAATTTTGTCTCGGAGAAGCTACCACATTCGTTTGAGTTTTAATCGTCAGCACTCATCAAGATCTATCGATTGCGTATCTAAAACATTAGTGTGAAATAGCTATCGTGAATATTCATGGTGTTAAATTAAATAATTAACATAAATAATGAAATGTGGTCGACATTGCATTATTTATGTTAATTATTACATTTTAAATTTATACTCGTCAAAAAGCCAAATCAAAATACAGAGATCTTATACGTTTGGAAAGAACTTCTCAAGAACAATCCAGTTATACCTATAAAACACCATATGACAGCGTGAAGCGGTGCCAGAATTGTAAAAGAATAAAGGCGTCAGTACATACGTCGCCAGTACATCTGACCGAAAATATTACCCCTTACGTACACATATTCACATAGTCCACCCGGCCGAGTCCATGACACAGCCACACCCTTATTTTTTTAAGTGACAGGATACAGCATGTGGATGTTATAAGAGTACATTCACCTGGATACCAAGTGCAATTAGGCGTACTGCAAGGCACAATTCTTGGCCCGTTCTTGTTCCTCACAATTAAATAGGTTTACTTGTTGTTAGAAACAGCGGTTGGGCCAGTATTATATTTACATAATTTCTAAATTGTGGATTTGGCCATATACTATTACGCAGCGGACGTACGGTTCAACGTAGGATTACAACAATGAATTTATTTTTTTTGTTAATAAGTTTTGGTTTCGCCAACTGCAGCGCGCCCTATGTCGCTAGGACGCATGCAATCAGCATTACAAATGCCTTACAATCATAAAAAATAAAAATAACTTGCCTGTCAGTAGTTCCACTGTAGTCCATTCCGTACACATTGGAGTCACATGCCATCACGCCAGCCGCTCTTTTCACATCGGACGTGCAGATCCCAGCGTAATGAACCTGACAATACGAACAACATATAGAACTGTTTGGTGATGCTAAAGCGCAGCACAAACCGTTAAAAAAAAAATATTGATTGGAAAAATCAAAAACCCGACTTACTAAAACTAGTAAACAGTCCAAAACAAGATTATTTTTCAAACAGTCAGATGTAGTTGGTGACAGTTATTTTAGATCAATATTTTGTTTTCCAACACAACCAGGATGGCAGGAGCCCTAAGGTAGGTATTGCCCAGTTTGCAGTGTGCAAATTACTTCATACATACCGTTACTGCCAAATCAGACTCCTGTAACGGAGGAGCCTCCACCCAATGCAGGGACTCAAGATCTCCAATTTGTGAACATTGTAGTGTAACAGGATTCTTTGAGCTTCCCCGTTGCTGCATGCCACCTGTGATTTCCTGTAATAAAAATCTATTTATAAGCATTGGTCCTAAAAATAAAAGGTGTAAGTATGTGTAAGTAAGGTAAAGGAAATTTTGCTTCAGCTACAGGTAGCTAAAAAGCCAAACAGAATGATGCCCTATTATTTGCACCTTACAGCTGAAGCGACTAGAATATCAAAATAAGCCTTAATAAGTCTGTTAATTTATCTGGCACCTAAAAGACACATTTGACAAAACCCATATTCCTCAAGAAAATCCAACAATGAAAATGTAAATGTAAAAACTTACGTCTGCGTTGCTAGCCAGTGAAGGTGGTACAACCAGGTCCACCCTTGTTACGTCTTGACTAATGGGAGGCAGATTGCGGTATTTAATATTCTGTAGAGTAACTCCGCCACACCTGAAGCATTATAAATGTAAAAATTATACTGTACAGTTTGACACAATTTTGAACAAGTGCTTATAAAGTATGCAATCAATGCAGTTATTATTCAGTAGACTATAATCAATCCGAAACGACTGGACAGCGCATGGGAGAGAGGGAATTTAGTTGGACAGTCTCCGTTGAGATTCGCTGCCGTGGCCGAAATTAGGTCTGGAGAAAATTGTTATAACATACTTAGTCACCTTGTACGATCATGGACATCAGAAAAGTAAGCATTCACAACAGTCTTCCCGTTCAAGTTGTAGGCATCTTGAAGGTGTTTTCTGGTATCGATATCTAGTCTCCTGATTTGCGTGGGCAGGGATACTGCATCGTGTGGTTGTCGCAGCATGTTCAGCTGCAGTAAGCCGTCGATGAACGTGACCCAGTTGTCGCGCCACACCAGTGCTGCCTGGCTCAGTGATGCGCTCGCTGCCTCGACGCTTACGAATTCACCGCTACAAAATAGATAACACAAATAAGCTTAGTTAAATATGAATAACATTGATACAATACAATGGAATACGGAAAGCTTTTGTAAAATGGTGTAAAATTTTGCTTATGCTGTAGTGGAAAGATGGCACACTCGCAGCCAGACAAAAGCAAAACATGCAGCAACAGCAATGAAACCTTTTAAACTGACTGCCCCAAAAAAAAAACAATGCATCTTATTATTTGCCATCTTATTATGTCATCTTATTTTCCCATCTTATTATGCCATCTTATTTACCTGTAATTATAATCCCTGTCTTGCAGGAGTTGGTAAATGTCTTTTGAACTGAGCACCATGTCAGTATCATCAACTTTTGTCACGCTTCTGTCGAAACCACTTCGAATGTATCCTGATGCCACTCTGCTATTCCCGTTCATGATCTGTTGTAGATAAATGTTGGTCATGGTCATATCATCACGTCTGTATTCCGTGGAAGGCTTGGCAGAGGAGTTTAATGAAAACTAGCGGTGCCCTGCGACATCGTTCGACTTGAAGTCGGAAAATACACAATATACTACAATAACGGCTACATTTAAAAAAAACTCCCTCGTCCCCCGAGTCACCGGGTTGAATCGCCTGCCCACGCTATTACTTAGTTACTTTTTATTTTTGCTCGGCTCTTAAGCCATAGCGTGATGTTAAATAGCCTAAAACCATCCTCGGGAATTGAGCAACCAAATGCAAAACGAATTTTTCAAATCCGACTTTTTGTTCACAATTTTTTGCGGGTTTTGTATTTTTTGCGCGGAACCCTATTTTTTTTTTCTTTAATAAAAGTAGCCTTGTTTTTCCTTATAATATCAGCTATCTGCCAGCAAAAATCAAAATCGGCCCAGCCGTTTCGGAGATTTGGCCAGAACAAACAGGCAGACAGACAACATTTAAAAAATTGTTTTTTTGTTATAAGTACCGTATATACTTTCATACGCATTTAGTAAAAAACTGTTATTTTGACATTACAAACAGACACTTCAATTTTATTTATTTGTATAGATTGGTAGTGCACCAGTTATGTTTGAGTGTCATGTAACAGGGGACGAGCCTACTGGCATTATCCGGGCAATTGCTACTGAAGGATTCTGGAAAAACCCGACATCATTTGGAAGCTGCAAACTGAACATTTCGATTTACTGAACGAATCGTTTTAATAGCACGCAATAAAACTTTTGCGTCATACAAAACTCAAACAACAAGCATATTATTTCAACTAAACCAATTCCAGGATCTTTTGAAATGTCTAGAAGTTGGTCAGTCAGAAAGTTGAAGCCCATTCCAAAGTGGTTTAGGTTCCTATAGAGAAGAACGAGCAAGAAACTCCATGTACACTTTGATACAATGAATTCTACTAAAAATGAGTATACTGTAGAGGCCTTAGTTGAGCCTGCCTTCCGCATGAATCCTCTTTGGATTATGACATTGGCTGATAAGACAAACGCTGGTTTTAATTTGAATCTTAGAATAGGTATGGATGATGACGTACAGTCATATTGTTTTATATAGAGTCAGTGTAATATTAGCCCCAGTGGTATAATGTATTGTTGCTTTCATATAAGCAAATAAATCCCATCGCAAGTGTTATCTTGTTCATATTTACGCCCAAACCCCCGAACACACCTCGAAGTCGAGACCGGACAGACAGTCTACATAGTGACCTGCCTGTGTATTGTGGCTGGTCACGATAATACCTCAAACTTTCCAGTCCCCCTGTGCAGTGCGACGCTGAGCCTCAGCAGTCGCTGATCATGCAGCGTGGGCTGAGCATACAGGTGCACGTCTCGGAACTGCACCGGCGCCTGATGTTTGGCAACCCCTGAGTGCATCGCGAGGGTATCCCATGCCGCCATCAGAGCAGCCGCGAAAGGATAACACTGTTTTTCTGGAATTCACGGAGATATTGGATTTAAAACATTCATCTTACTTACAGGCAAGCTAGTGATGGTAAGTGGTCACCACCACCTTTACATAATAATATCTGCATTAAAAAAGCATTGTAGATGCGTTGCCATCCCAAAGTCAAAGCTGAAATGTCTCATGAGCGTGTTATTTCACTGATCCTACATATACCATTCAAACCGGACCGGAGTGCAGCAACGCAGCGTGAAAATGGCCCCAAGAGTGACGATATTATACCTGGACAGTGACACCCGCAGAGTTAGTCGGCAGACAAGCTAGTTTTAGCACGGCTTGGACGGCAGAAGAAAAATTATCCGGTTAAATATACGGAATATATACGGAAAAGCCTTTTTGGTGAACAATTACAGACTTACATAGTTATACATATATCTTATATCCCATCCCATGGATAATGAAAGACACACGCAATTCTTCTGAGGTTGGGACAACAGTGAGGGTCAACAGTGAGAGCGTTAATAAATTACATCCAGTTTGGTACCTCTTACAACGTGACCTTGGAGGTAGCTGTACTCATCATCATGAATGGACGTCAGGAACTGGCAAGAAGCAGCCGTTCGCTTCTTTCCACCGACGAAATATGTTACGTCCCTAGGAAATATTAAAAAGTGAAGCTTAAAGCGATGAATAATATTTAACTATCGGCCTGTAATAGTCTTATATAGGCCAAATGCCTCACCTCTTGTAAACAGAGGGATAGATCATTGACTATCACGCTTTTTCATTTCGTGTTGGCGATAAATCCAGGTTGCTCAGCATGAAAGTAATTTTAGTTTCTTTTATTTTCAACTTCGGTTTCTGCAAAAGTCGGGACTTTTTCGAGCACATCGAGGCTTCGAGACTGGCTAGAGTGGCTAGTATCTTATGATTTTTTTCAGAAGACTTTAGATGTTTATCTTAGACATAATCATTGACCATAAGGATATAATTACAAAAATATTATAAGTCTTATATCGCCAACCTGTATGTAAAGTCAGGGAAATTAATTAATAAGCAAAATAACTTTTATTGACAACTTAAATTGTCCGTATGTTCAAATCAAGACTGTAATTATTTGACAATTGAAGTAAAACGGATATGAAAAGGCTATATACAAAACACGAATATTAGTAGTTAATGGAAAACTTAAATATTGCAGTTTTCAAACAAAACAAATAGCAGAATCAACTGCATAAAAAGTGAACACGCTTTATCTACGAAAAGTCACTGACCAACGGTGTGGTGCGGGGTGCAGGTAGATAGTCGCAGGCACTTTAGTCGGAGAGCAATACAAACTCAAAGTTGCACGTTGTTAAAAGATCACTGATTGAATGATTAATCACATTATATAAAATCACAATCAGAATTTACATCACCAATAGAAACAAATTTATAAATGTTCAAAGAGTCCGTTGTTCACTATACACAAGCAACATCATCTTATTCAATTTTCACGGACTCGCCGTAACGTAACAAGTCTCCCATCTGCCATTATTTTTAATTTCTCGAAGGCATTAATTATTTTAATTTTTAAACCGTCCGCAGTGTTCACTTCTAGGGCATATACCTCGATTTTTACGGCCCCCGACAACTTTTCATAAAATCACGACAATGCGCGCGCGGCTCGTCTCGTGATAAAAAAATAGCACGTGCTCTCCTCAAAGGGCGCCGGTGCACTGACTGACCTAATTTTAGTATCGAGTTCGAGACTTTTTGCCGAAAAAAATTCACTCACACATACACTCGAAATTGTCTATGCACCACTAATGCTTAATTTGCATAAGTAATATTTCTTTTTCTTTATAACTGTGGGATTTTGTGGGACTGGACGGGGCGCGTTAGAGTGGAATCGTTTGACACCTTTCTCTGCCTTTCAAGCATATTGAGACGCAGAGAGTAGAAACATATGTTTTGCACAGGTTCTTGACCTTACAAAATTTACCTATTATCATTACGGACTCAGATCTACATCATGTTGAAAAATAAGAAAATGAAAAATAATTTCCTGTGGCTAAATTATTCATTAGATTTGACTGAATTTTTGTATACGGGTAAAGCACATGATTCTCTTTACGTGGTTAAAAGGAATGTCAATCGTCCTGTTCCACCTTTTAGATGGGTTGTAACAGGTTAAACAAGATATCTATTATCACTGTTACTGTTACACAAAAATAACAGATCCAAATATCTGTTAATAAATAACGGTCTACTATTTTTTGTACGGACGATAAATACGTACATATTTAAATCTTAATTGAATATCTTCTTTATTTCTTTTCGTTTAAAGTCGGTAATTGTATCCGAAGTATTGACTAGGAATGACGGAGTAATGTGAAATTATAGAACTACATTTTTTTTTTGTCAAATGTTTAAAAAAGAAATGCAATGAAAGCAATCAAACATAAAAACAAAATTTAAAAAATGTCAACAAACAAACCAGCCAGTCGTACATGCGTGGAACATTTTGCGACAAATCCCGTCAAACGTCAAAGATAATATAGGCATTCAGATACGATCACAAACTTTTTTGGTTGCATCACAAATTGACATAAAGAAAATTGGAATAAAATTTTAAGATTCTTTTTTTATAATGGCCACTGGCTGGTAACAGGTAACACGACCTAAGTTAAGAGTCACTTTTTCGAAATTTTTGTTCCTGTAAGACCACCAACTGTATTTTAGGGATATTCCATACTAAGTGCTTCTAATTTTTTGCGTAGTTTAACCGCTTTAGTAAGAGTGAGAAGTAAACATATTTTGAAGTAAATAATAGGTGTTTCTCTTTTCAGCAAAGGCCAGTCTTTAATGAGGTGTACGCAAATAACAGCTGTAGTAACAGTTGTAACAGGACTGTTATAATAAATTAACAGTAACAACTGCGGTAACAGTCTTTGAGGTTCTGTTATTTTAAGTAACAAAAAAATATATTGGTAGGAACAATTATTGTTATTTGCTATTTTTAAATATCTGTTCTTTTTATCTGTTATGATAAATACGCCTCAATCCTAAATGGCTATAACAGCGCAAATTGACGTAGGGTGTCAATTTGCTGAGCATTATCCCTGTTACCTCCTAATTAGCAAGCGTGGTGCTTGTGCTTCCACTACACTTATAAAAATATTTTGCCTATAGTAGGACAATAACGGGCTGGTATTGTTTATTATTTTGATATTATTTTGTAATCAAATTATTCGTTGTTAAAATCAAATTAATCTTGTTCGTCTGAGTTTGTTGAGACAGAACGCTGATATTTTTTTGCTCCTCAATTTTTAAATAGAACAAGTCGTATTAAGTGGACTTTATCACATTAAATTACTATAGCCTTAAAGCCAGTGAAGTGACTCATCGATCTGTGAAAGTTTTGCTATGATTCGTCTGAGTGAAGCAAAGTTATAGTGTTAATAAACCGTGATAGATAAAACAAGAATTTAAAATAAATCTAACGGCCGTGGGCACTGACCTACGACAACCCGTAGCGGGCTCGATACTACCCGCACTTACCGCCTCTGTTCCCCGTCGTCGCCTGAGTATGACTCACTGGACATAGCGACCAACAATTTCGGCAAATCGCACAGTACTTTTGTGGCGTGGAGGAACAACGCCACTACTGCTACTCAGTGTGGCGCAGGTTCGAATCACATTAAAACAAATATTACTTTTGTGAATTTAGAAATTGCCTTCACTAATTCTAATTGACCTCAACCGAAGTGTGTGAGATACATAAAGGTAAGAAGAAAAAAAACAAGAAAAAGAATTTCTTCGAGAACATTACTATGCACCGTACGCGTACTAAATCAGAGTCCAACACCGTCACTAACGATAAAATACCTAATAGTATATTCGAAGATACTACTGTTTTCAGCCTACCCAACTTATCCAAGAATGTCATTAATGACAATAACAAATTACAAAGCAAAAGGAACTTTACAAAAAGTGAACTTTAAGAACATCATTGTTTGCAAACCGACATTTAACTGCAGTGAACAAAGAAATATGTATAATTGGAGAGTAGAGCGTTTAAATAATCTATCTAGACACATTGACATATGAGTATGCGTATCTTTTGGACTCGAAGTAAAATCAAGCATTTGATTCAACAATGTTTACCAAACTGGGACCAGTAAATAATCATGGAATGAAGACAATTTTCAAAGATATTGATGAGTTTATCGACGGTATAAAAAAAATACGACTTATTGATGACAGACGATGACATAATACTCGATAGTCAACAATTGGACACACAGTTTTTTCTATGTTACTTATATAAACATTGCAGGACTTTTAAATAAAGCTGACGCACTCTATGTATGTTTAGAAGAACTCATGGCCAAAAACGTTGACGTTGATGTCATTTGCACAACGGAACATTTCATGATGGCTAGTTATGAGCAGTATCTCTCAATCCCTAACCTAATTCATCCTAAAAATTCCTGAAGTTCAGAACATAGCAATAAGTAGCACATTCGGATGTTGTGTAATAGAATTGACTCATACTGGTACCACATTGTAATCTGCATCTACAGAGTTCCAAATACAAGCAATTTGACCTGTTTTTTTGAACAAATGTACAAATTATGTCAATTAACAACAAAGAAAAATAAGCGAAATGTTGTATTGTGTGGTGATCTTAACATTAATATTTTGAAGCGTAGTAATATCACATTAGAACTAGAATGTATTTTACACAATTTTAATTTCAAATTGGCAAGTAATCAGCCGATTAGACTTTCTAGTAACACATGTATTGTGTGGTAATCTTAACATTAATATTTTGAAGCGTAGTAATATCACATTAGAACTAGAATGTATTTTACACAATTTTAATTTCAAATTGGCAACTAATCTAACCTTTTTGCGCATAATCTGGCTATGAAATGTAATGGGGAAGGCAACTGTCAAAATGGCGCTGTCGTAGCTAGTTCCCAACACAAGCCAATAATACAAAGCGTGAGGTGGTTTTATTTTATTTTTGCGAAAATGATGCGTTGTTGTGTTACTAAATACTCCGAAATTGGAGTCCACCATTTCCCGTGAGACCCTAAAATTAAAAGATGGTGGCTTAAAGCTATTCGTTGAGATGTTTTTATAAATTAAACAGAGTAGAAACATTTTGAAGAAACGAGACTTTAGGGACTTTGAGGATATACATATGTATTTATGGTTTTAAATTCTGACACTTTCCATATCATTTACTTGATTAGAAATATTGAAATCACCGAAAATAACGAAATAGCGAAATAAAAGTAAACTCATGACTGAACGGAATGTCAAACTTATTGTAGGCCGTGGGGACCTAGCTATGATCACGCCATCTACAATTAGCTTTGCCCGACCTTCCCCATTGTGACGTAATTGATTTTGCTCTTTCTGACCACACCTGTCAAATACTCAAGGTTTCATCCAAAAGAATATGTGTAGCAAAGCATTGGTATATCAAACGCCACCACCATGACTATAATATAGTTAACATGAATGAATTTAGGGAATGTTTGCAATGTTTCCTTTTCGGAAATATGATTTATCAGGCTGATGATCGGAACACAGCCTATAATAATTTTTTGGAGACATTAACATGCACTACACTACATAACCTATGTTATCCCTTTAAGCGTATTACTATAAGATTACACAGAAGACCACTATGGGTCTCCCGAGGTATCAAAACATGCAGCAAGAAACAAAGAGCTCTCTTCTGGCGTTACAGACTGTACCACAATGAACAGGACAGAAAGACCTTTAAAAAGTACTAAGCAGCTTATAATAAAATAATTAAATTAACGCAACTCGCTCAGAATCACTACAAGATTAAATCTTCATCTAACAAGTCTAAAACTACGTGGGAAATAATTAACCTAACTAAATTGAATATGCCCAATAATAATTTAATCCGTTGCATTAACATAGGAGATAAAATAGTGGCACATCCACCTGATATAGCGGCCACATTTAACAACTTCTTTGTTGATAAAATAAAACCTATAACAAAAATTGTAGCATACAAATGACTTCAAATATAGAAAATAAAAGTAGCTCGATGTTTATGGCACCAAGCAATGATGCTGTTGAATGCTATAATTAAAACTTTGAAAAATTCCGGTAGTGTAGGTAATGATGGCATATCTACCAAAGTAAACATGTAGCAAATTACATTAGTGGACATTTGAGCCATATTCTCAATCTGTGCATATCACATGGTACTTACCCAATCAACCTAAAAACAGCTGTAATTAAACCCTTATTTAAAAAAAAAATACAAGCAATGCATGGAGTCTTGCAGACCCATAGCGTTTTTGCCAGTAATATCGAAGATATTTGAAAAATATATTTATATTCAAACCTTTAAACATAGATAAAAGAAATATATTAACCGATGAATAGAAAAGCTTCCGAAAAAATAAAACCATCAATATGGCAATATACGACTTTTTGAACATTGTCATTACGAATCATCATCATCTTCCTGCCCTTGTCCCATGTTACTTGGGGTCGGTGCAACACGTTTTCTCTTTCCATTTTCCCCTGTCAAAAGTCACGCTATCATTCACTCCCTTCTCTTTCATATCATTCCTCACACAATCCATCCATCTTTTCTTTGGCCTTCCTCTCCCTCTCCATCCATCAACATTTATATTCATCACTCTTTTAGTCACATGCGTTTCTTCCCTCCTCTTCACATGTCCATACCAAGCCAAACGATTTCCTTTCAACTTTTCTGTCACTGGCGCCACTTTCAAACTTCCCCTTATATACTCATTTTTTACTTTATCCAATTTCGTCACTCCACACATCCATCTCAACATTCTCATCTCCGCTGCATGCAATCTTTTTCATCCGTCTTCTTCACGGCCCAGCATTCCGATCCATACAGTACGACAGGCCTTATCACGGACTTATAAATTTTTCCCTTTAATTTGAGGGGCATCCGTGGGTCGCAAGTTGTTCCTGTGACCTGTCGCCATTTCATCCATCCTGAGTTGATCCGGTGTGCTACGTCTCGGTCTACTTCGCCATCCCCTTGGACAAACGACCCGAGGTACCGGAAGTCGGAGCAGCTCGGTACGGGCGTTCCGGCGAGAGATATGGGCACAGGACTGGAGAGACCGCCAAAATCACAAAACAAATATTCTGTTTTGGTCCGACTTAATCTCAGGCCAGCGGTCTCCAGTTTTGCCCACCACACCTCCAATCTGCTCTGGATCTCTAAGCCGCTCTCAGCAACCAGCACAATGTCATCAGCGAACAGCATACACCAGGGCGCCTCTTCGTGGATATCCGACGTAAGAGCGTCCATTATCATCACGAAGAGGTAAGGGCTGAGTGCTGACCCTTGGTGCAAGCCGACAGCCACATTGAAGCTGCTGGTAGTGCCCACTGTAGACCGGACTTGGGTACTGCATCGACTGTACATCGCTCGAATCAACTGCACATACTTCCCTGGCACACATTTCTCCTTAAGGGCCCACCACAGAACTTCACGAGGTACTCGGTCGTATGCCTTTTCGAGGTCAATGAATACCATGTGCAGGTTTTTATGCGCACCTCTGTATTTCTCGCACAGCTGGCGGATAGCAAAGATGGCATCTGTTGTTCCCCGACCAGGCATAAAACCGAATTGGTTTTGCGAAATTTCACTCTCTTCTCTCAGTCGCCTTTCAATAACTTTTTCCCAAACCTTCATACTATGTGATATTAGTTTTATTCCTCTATAGTTGTTGCACTCCAGCACATCACCTTTGTTTTTAAAGATGGGCACCAGTGAACTGTTACACCATTCGTCAGGTATGGCTTCTTCCAGCAACAATTTATTGAAGAATAAAGCTAACCACGTCCATCCATGTACCCGTAATAACTTCCATACTTCAACTGGTATTCCGTCCGGACCTACTGCTTTACCATTCTTCATTTCATTTACTGCTATTCTCACTTCATCCATACTAATCATTCTCACTAACCCCTCATTTACTTGTTTATTCTCAAGCACACCACTCCAGTCATTCTCCTCATTCATCAGTCTTTCAAAATATCCCTTCCACCTATCCTTAATTTTCTGATCATCCGAAAGCACTACTCCAATTTCATTCCTTATACATTTTATCTGACAAACATCCCTCATCTTTCTCGCTCTAGCTCTAGCAAGCCGGTATAAGTTTTTTTGGCCTGCTGGACTATCCAGTGTGTCATAAAGCTTGTCCTGGGCTTTTGCTCTCGCTACCGCCACAGATTTTTTGGCTTTTTTCTTTAGAGCATCATACTGACACTTTTTTTCTGTCATTACGAATGTTGACAAAAGAATACCTGTTTATTCAATTTATTGTGACAAGACTCAAGCGTTTGACTATGTCAATCACAATATCTTGCTCGATAAACTGGATGCATATGGTATAAGAGGATTCCCTCTTCGAGGATATTCATCATCAGTTTAATAAATTCAGTTTTGAGGAACAGGAAACAGTACGTTTAAGTAACTGATATAGATCCCAAAACCATAAGCCAACGAACCTATAAGTTTAATCATTGCACAGTTGCTTATGGTGTACCCCAGGGCAACGTCTTAGGCCACCCGCTGTTAATAATATACATCAATGATCTGCCAAAAGCAACAAGTCACCCTATATCACTGTTTGCTGATGACAGCACTGTGACAATTAAGAGTACTGATGATCGAAACCAAAATGACCTTGTCACTCAGATAATAACCTCCATAGTAAAGTGGTAAGATAATAATAATCTTAAAGTAAATATTGATAAGACAAAATTAATAATGTTTAGCCAACGTGCGAATTCCAATATGACAGTTTGCTATAACAATAGAATTATAACACAAGTAGATACATTCAAATTCCTAGGTTTAACGATTGATAAAAAATTAGACTGGAAAGCACACACAGAGGAGCTAACTAAAAGAATTAGCAAATCAGCCTGTTTAAACTGACCCCAGTGATTAACGTCGATGTCACAGCATATCATGGTTTGGTGAGTTCGGTATTGAAGTATGGTGTAATTTTCTGGGGTAACTCAACCAACAGGAAAATAGTTTTAAAGCACAAAAAAGGTGCATTAGGTCAATGTTCAGACTCCACAATTTAGATTCTTGTAAGCCATTCTTTATCAAAGACAAATTATTGACATTTCCGTGCTTATATATTTTTGAGGTAGCAGTATTTGTTAAGACCAATCTAGACCTGTTTACCAGAATATAATTTTATAACACACGAACTCGACCACAGAACAATAAATTATGCGTAATAAGGTCCCACACAGCATTGATTATAAGTGTTTTTTGTAAGGCACCAATCTTATACAACCACATACCCAGTTCAATTAAAGAATTAAACATACTTTTATTTAAGAAAAGGCTTAAATATTTGCTGTTGATTATAGCATATTACAGCATTTCGGAATTTTTGACATGCAAAATGTAATGACTGTCTTTGACCTTAGTTGGTAATCATTGACCTAGTCAAACTCAAAGCATTTATTTCAAATAAACCAATTACAGGCACTTTTGAATTGTCAAAGAGTCGGTCAGTTAGTCAGAAAGTTGAAGCTAGTTGCCCATTCCAAAGCGTAGATCTATATGGCGAAGAACGGGCAAGAAACTCCACGGACACTCTTTTAAATCAAAATGTTGTTACAAAATATTGGTTACATCTTTCATGTTGAAATTAAGTATGTGAGAATAATGTAGAAAGACATGCACGTTAAAATCGTCCGCAACAAAAAGGTAAAAACTAAAAACGATTCAAAAATTTAAATAAGCCGTGGCAGCTAAGAGATAACCAGTCCCTACTGACGGCGCCCGTTCACGAACATGACGCATGGATCAGTACCATTCAGCTCAACCATTTTGAAGGGAACTTAATGATCCAACACGCCACGATCCAGTCGCCAGGGCAATTTCAAGTCAATGAAAAACATACCCAGTTAATGGTAGCTTTATCGTAGATAGGCACATAGTGCTCACACATAATTATGCTATGCAATTATACAATATTAAGAGATTGAATCTATATAATGCAAAGATAGTTTTTACAATTTTCAGCAGCTCCAGCAATATTTTCGAATGCTAATCAATTAGTTTCTGCGCCCTTGTGGAGCAGAACCAGCATTGAGCCAAGCATTTTTGTCAGCAATGTAATCCCCCAATATGTTATTGAGTTCAATTTCATTTAACATTGCATTATTAGCATTTTGTGTTATTTTAATTATTATTTTACTGTTTTCTCTCTTTTTTTTTGTTTATTGCACATCTCTGTACACGTGCAGCCTGTGGGCTAGCTATACACAGGCCAGCTACAGTGCCCTCCGCGTCCAGTACAACAACGCGTTCAGGGCGATATTGGGGCTGCCCCGCTTTTGCAGTGCCTCGGGCATGTTTGCGGATGCGCGCACCGACTGTTTTCACACCACAATGCGCAAGCGGTGCGCGTCCTTGGTGCGCAGGGTGCGGGCCAGCTCCAATGCTGTCCTGGCGATGATCGCTGGACGTTTGGACTGCCCTTATATTAGGAAGTGCTGCAGTAGGCACATAGCCAGAGCATGTTAGCGACTAATTTAGATTATTGCTGAGTTTTTATTAATTGATGTTATTCTATTTTATCCAAAATGTGCCCTTATTTGTATTTGTATTATATATTATTAATTTAATTTCAGGTTAATTTTTTTTTATGTGACATTGACTTTCATTTGATTTCCTTGACATTGTAGTTCTGATTTGTTGACATTGTTTTTATTATTATTTTATTTTTATTATTATTTTTACATTTTAAATTCATAATTTTTTTCATGTTAAATTGAGATTTGTATGTATCTTGTTGTTGTCGTAAAGGTGTAATTTTTAATATGGGAGAACCTGTAATAAATGGTTTTAATTTTATTTTTTATTTTATATTAATTGAATATTGACGTAGTAAACTTACACTTACTTTTGACATTTATATACTTTTCTTTGTTTTTATATTATTTAAAATCAATTAATACTGTGCATTCCATTAATGTAATTGTGTTATCAATTTTTTAATGTCAATAACCTCTATGAATATTTGTACGCCTTCGGGTATAACATAGCGTGCTTGTAATTTTTTATAACAACTATTTATTGTACCTGTGTTAACAAATGAATAAATGACTTATTGGACTTACCATGTTTCACTATGGTTCCATTCGACTAAATGTGACAGCATAGGTGTTTCTGTAGATACAGGGAACTCCACTTTCGGGTACAATGCTTGCACCTTTGGTGTGTAACCGTGCATATACAAACTGTAGGAATAAAATAATTAATTACTCATATCATAGTAATCAGCCTTTAACGTTCCCACTGCTGGAACACACCAAAGTGTATTTATTCACGATACATGGGACAACTGCTTCTGACGTATCTTTATTTTAGGAAGCACCTTGGAATAGTTTCTAATAGACAGTACTGCCAACAGTGCCAGTAACTGTAACTGCTTTTTTTGCAATAAGGCTACAAACGTCTTTCAACATTTAAGAATTTTTAAGTACTTACTCGCCAACTGCCATAAGTAAGAAAAGCGCGTTGTCAGGATGTCCGCGCCTGGTGAGCGAAACGTGCCGACTGTCCGCCGGCATGGCTCGCTTGAGAATGGCCTGCAGCAGTCCATGCGGCGCCACCTCCACCAGTACAGCGTTGCTAGGTATCAGCCGCAATGTCTCCTCGAATAATACAGGGCTCTGCGACACGCAACCAAAATAATAATTAAAGAAATTGACCAAGTTTAAGTGCATCTTTTGATTCTTATAGTTGTTTGGATATTTATTTTTCTTTTGTGACAGAAATAGTTTACACGGTGGAGAGATATTGAAATAAATCCATGTAAAGTGTCAACATAAAAAAATATTTTATAAAATAAGAGAAAACTGGTAGGAAGGTCTATGGTCACAATCTTTCTTAATTCCCTCGGGGACCAGCGTAGTACTCTCCTGGCTCAGCCTGGTGGACAAAAACCGCAGCGGGTGTCACGCTGCAGACGCCAGGGGTGGTGACGGTCGGCAGATGGTATCACTAGACCCATAGTGAGCACGACGTCGCCTAGCGAACCCGTTTCCAACAGTGCTATGCTATGTGGACCAATGAATATGATTGGTAGAAATCAAACGCATCCATAACAACGTAGCATAACACATGACTGGTAGAAAAGCAGCCTTAGGCATTTCAAATGGTTAAGACCACGTATGTAAGGTCACAAGTGATTCAGGATAAGTGAACGTACGTCTTCACCTGGAGCAGGATTTCGAATGTGGCGGTCACCGTGAGCGAATGGCACTTTAAAAGGAATCGCACACGGCGGTGTCGCACGTAGATTTATGGGTCCACTTCATACGTTCGGATATGCCGACCACGCGCGTCACTTGTACAAACAACCAATTATGTTGTTTAGTAATCTCGGACGTTCCTAATACGTTCCTTTACACGTCGACAGATGCGACAGCGGACGTCGACAGATGCATCAGCAAAAGGACCAGCTAGAGCCGTCCACACGTCTGTAGGTCATTCAGTTTGTGTTAATTCTCGACAGACTTGAGGCTTGGGAAGAGGCACATGATGCAATAGGCATCTTTTGCGACCTATCCAAGGCATTTGATTGCGTGAATCATGAAACACTGCTCTTGAAACTTGAGCATTACGGACTGGGTAAACTTGCACTTAGCTTAGTAAAATCATATTTGAATAATAGAATTCAGCAAGTTCAAATAAACGCTGTGAATTCATTGGAATTAAAAGTCAAAATGGGTGTACCGCAGGGCTCTATATTAGGTCCGTTCCTCTTTTTAGTATATATAAATGATTTACCTCATTTACTGATAAACCGACCACAAATGGTGTTATTTGCTGATGACACATCACTAATTTTTAAAGTTAACAGATATGCACAAGAGCTTGACGACGTAAATAACGTTATGCTTAAGGTCCATAATTGGTTCACTGTAAATAATTTAGTATTAAATGAGAAGAAAACTAAATGCATAAGATTCACGTTACCGTTACGTTAAATAAATGTTAGAAGTAGTGAATGTCACGTAATATTGAATAAGGAATTACTACAATTCGTCGAACAGACTGTTTTTTCTGGGAATTACGCTGGACTCAAAGCTGCAGTGGAGTCCTCATTTAACATCACTAGCAGGGCGGCTAAGCTCGGCTGCTTACGCTGTTTGGAAAATCCGCCAATTAACAGACGTGGAGACCGCGAGACTGGTCTATTTTAGTTACTTTCATAGCGTCATGTCTTACGGTGTTTTGTTATGGGGACGGGCTGCAGATATTGATTTTATCTTTATTCTGCAAAAGAGGGCTGTCAGAGCCATCTACAACCTCCGCCGTCGCAAATCTCTAAGGGAACTGTTTAAAAAAATTAACATCATGACGGTACCTTGCCAATATATGTATATATGAAAATATTATATATGTAAGAAAAAATCTAGATCTTTTTAGTAAGATAAGTGATCGGCATAATTTAACACTAGAAATAGGAACAAATTAGATCAACCACGTTTCAGATTGTCTAAAGTACACACTTCTTTTATGGGGTACTGTGTAAAATGTTATAATAAAATACCTCTCGATATTCTTCAACTAAATGAGAAGCAATTTAAAACATGCATTAAACGCACACTATGTAGACAAGCATATTAAAGGTTGAATGATTATATCATAGATAAAAATGCTTGGCTAAATGCTGGTCCTGCTCCACAGCCACTTGGGCTTTATTAATTTTTTTTTTGTTTTTTTTTTGTTTGGAAGAAATGCGTCCCTTTTTTTTCTGACTTATGACTTTATTGTTTACTAATCTTTTAATACAATCATTGCAAACTATAGTTTTGTATAAATTAGAAGCATCTTTTCAATTTTGTAAATGTGAGTACCATGGAGCGGTTTTATGTTATGATGTAGGTATGTTGACTTGAAAGAGTATGGCAGTTGAGAGTATGTCATGCTCACTTAAATGTCTCGCTGATGGTGGCGCGTGTGTTGGATCATTCGGTTCCCTACAAAATGGTTGAGCTGGATGGTGCTGATCCACGCGTCATGTTCGTGAACGGGCGCCGTCAGTGGAGACTGGTCATCTCTTAGCTGCCAGGTCTTATTTTTAATCTTATATTTTGAATTGTTTTTAATTATCTATTTTTTACATTGTTCTCACATATAGAAGCAACAAGAACAATGTACCCAGGATTTTGTAACAATTTTGATTTAAAAGAGTGTCCATGGAGTTTCTTGCCCATTCTTCTCCATAGAGATCTACGTTTTGGAATGTGCGACTAGCTTCAATTTTTCTGACTAACTGACTGACTCTTTAACAATTCAAAAGTGCCTGTAATTGGTTTAATTGAAATAAATGCTTTGAGTTTGAGACACAACTCGCACGTACGCAACTTTTAAATTTATTTATCTAGTACTTTTTACTACTAATTGAGTATGCATCGCAGTAGATTTATTAAAAAGAAATGGAAAAGAAGAAGGTAGTGGATGCTGACTAGACATAGAAACAGAACAAAGTAAATGAAATAGGGACTAGTCGACTAAGATAATTTAGAAATAGACTTTCCTGATCTAATTATCTTGGTTGGTTAGCATAATATGCTAACCAACCAAGATAATAATTTAACATAGCAACTTATATATTACGCGATATTTTTTTAAAGGAATAGCATGGAAAACCAGCTTGCAGAACTTTACGCGGAGCCATCTGGAGAATTTGTTAATTTTATTCGAATGATTTGCAGCGATTTTGAATACCTTGTACAAAAGATATCTCCTCTCAGACACTACCTGCTTTGTTAAAAGAGGCTAGCGCTTCTAACGTAAAAAAAGTATTTTAGATATTTTAAACTTTGTTTTAACTAATAGTAGTTAAAACAAAGTTTAAAATATCTAAAATACTTTTTTCTAAAATTCTTTTATTTTTATTTTCAGATGCCGTTAAACTACGGATGAATGGTGTTCAAAGATAGAAGGATTTAATTTCCCTCGTTCTATGGGCGCTTTAGATGGGAATGGGTATGTCATGATTCTACTGTTACCCCATACCGTATCGGAGTACTTCAATTTTATAGGACATTTCAGTATTGTACTCTTAGCACTAGTTGATAGTGACTATTGTTTTATGTTTGCAGATATAGGTTACCCAAGACGGATTAGCGACGGTGGATTCAAAGTGTTTTAAAGCAAAAAATTGACATAAATGTGATCAATTTGCCACCTCGTAGTCCATTTCCCAATAGTAACACTAACTTATATGTATTTTTAGCTGATGCGGCATTTGTACTGAGTACATAATATAATGAAGGCATTTCCTGAGCATCATGCTATTGGTACTCCAGAGAGATTATTCAATCAAAAACTATCTCGTTCACGTGTAGTAGTCGAAAATACTTTTGGAATAATATCTAGCGTATTCAGAATTTTCAAGAAGCCTATACCACTGAATATCGCCAAAGCATCTTTAATTACAATGGCATGTGTCTTGTTGCATAATTTCTGAAGAAAAAACACTCCCCTGAATTCGGTAGATAAGTATGTCAATAGAGAATACACGCAACTAGGATCTTGGAGACAAAATTGAATGAATTAATAACTAAATAGGAAAAACAAAAGTTACGTGAGATAATAATAGTTTAAAAATTACATAAAAAGCAAAATGAGCCTAAAATAGATACCTACTGATTACATTACATAAAAAAAAACAATATTAAAAGGATATACTTTGCGTATTATTACCGTTTTTAGGAAAGAGCAGAAACAAAGCCAGCCAAGTGCCTGTCGGACCACGCACATTATTAAGGGTTCCGTAGTTGAAAAGAATTTATCCCAAAAACAAACATAACATTGTAGTTGAAAAACATGTGCTCCCATACATTGATATACGTCACGGTCAATTCTTCAACTGTAAATTTAAGTTTGCAATCGCAAAAAAAATGTAATAAAACTACAAATTAAAAATCTTCGGACGTTTTCCTTTACTTGTGTTCTCACGTTCCTTCTTGACAAATTTCATGTTTCTAGGTCAACGGGAAGTACCCAATAGGTTTGTTTTATTTGCGAGTATCAAAATATGTCGCATAAATGGCCGCATTTTATTATTGCGTTGACTTAGAAGCTTGATTTTTAGAGCTCTAAGGGACTATAGATCTACGTATTTGATATTAATTTCAACTTGATATCTCCACGCATTCCTGAGTAAAAGGATCTTGACAGACTGACAGACAAACCAATATTTAGATAGACGAACAACAAAATGATCCTATAAGGGTTCCGTATTTTCCTTTTGAGGTACGAACCCATAAAAACATTCAAAAATGAATTTGCCGAGAGGCAATCCTTGGGTTTGCACGTTTTATCTTTATTTGCCATGATAGTAGCCATAGCGGTTACCTATTCCCCCATTCCCACCCCCACCCATTTTCTGAAAAAATCTACTGGCTTGCTAACGGTTCTAAAGATACAGTCCTGTGACAGACAAACAGATGGTGTAGGCTTAATAGTAGGGTTCAGTTGCGACCCTTTGGGAACAGAGCGCTTAAAAAGATGTGAACGAGGAGTCATAACGTTTGCATCATGGTTCCACTCCGCGTTGGGTCGACACTTCGCGGGACCAAAATGTTGCTAGTTCGTTTTTTGTCTAAAGAATTAGCATTGTCATTCAACGCGAGATTTTTTTGGGCACGTTTTGACTTGGGTGCAATGTGGAGGAGTACTTTGACACAGTATTTAGTGTATTGTGGCTTTGATGCCTTTCCTTCTCGCATAAAAATATGATTGAATCAATATACAAAAAGTTACCGCTACTCACTAGTAGGTTGTTAGTTTGATATTCCGCCGAACAATTTTTTGCTAAATCTTTGTTCCATTCGCTCTGCGGAATAGAAGTTGATAGCCAACGCTCACTGCGGGGCTTCGGATTCTTTATTATTTCTTTAAGTAACTTGAGAAGTTGAGGACCTGAAAAAAGGTTTGCTATTTACTCTTCATTAATACGACACACATCAAAAGTGTCTAGGGATCAAGTACGTTTTAGAGTATCGCCGCAATTGAGGATTATTATTTTAACTTTTTTGGAGCATTATTGATTCTTTTTAGTACTAATACTAGTAGTAATTTCACTATTTGAATAAAGAATTTTCTTTACATTTTGATAAAAAATAGAAAATCAACTGTCAGTCAGGATTCCGGTAAAAGTGTGTAACATCATTTTTACTAATCTATTACAATTATTGCAACGGAACTAAAAAATTGCATCGATCATTTGACACGAGAAGAGATGATGAGAGCCGTCGGAATGTTGTAAGCTGGTTCCAGGCAACGTACTGTGGCTATTGCTCTTGGCACTACACAGAGCGTCATAAGCCGCCTCTTGACACGCTATCTTATCACGGGCAGCGTGGCCGAGCGACATGGAAGAAGATCTCGCATCATCACTCGCAGACAGGACCCGTACATCCAAAATACTGCTCAATGGAATCGTACCATGACCGCCATGATGTTGGCTACGAGGCTCTACAGCTCTTCAAGCTTGCTGATAATGGACCAAACCATCCGAAATCGTTTACGTGAATTGGGTCTGCGTTTCCGAAGGCCGCTCAGAGTTCCACCTATAGCACCCCGCAATCGTAGAGCTCGTTTACATTGGGCTCACGAATACAGAAATTAGAAGGAAGAAGACTGGCGTTGTGTTTGCTTTTCCGATGAATTTCGTTTCGTAATGAGCCCGGATACAAGATGTACTCGAGTTTGGAGGACCTCTGGACGTCAAGAACGTATGAAATTTTGTCAGGAAGTTCATTCATATGGAGGGGGAACAATAAAGGTTTGGGCCGGTATTTGGATCGGTGGAAGAACCGATCTCATTTGGACCAGGGGCAACCTCAATGCTCAGATTTATGCGGAGAGGATTGTTTCATACGTGATCATCTATTTGTGAAGCCGGTTGGGTGATTCGTTTCGACTAATGCACTACAATGCATGTACACACACGGCTAGAGTCGTAACGCGCACTCTTGCCGATGCTCACGTCAACGTTCTGCCGTGGCCTGCTCCATCGCCAGACCTTAACCCGATTGAGCACGCATGGGATATGCTCCTAAGCAGAGCTCTGCCGAGTATGGATGCCGTGCATCAACTTTTTGACTTGTTAGAAAGAACGTGGGCGGCCATTCCTCAAGGTGATTTTGATGAACTGATTTTAAGCATGCCAAACCGCTGTGATTGTGTGATTCGTGTCAATGGTGGAAACACAGATTTTTGATTTTTTTTTATCTTTACAATAAAAATTTTAAAAAGCTCAATTTTTGCCTTTTTTGCCATTTACTTGCCGACATTAACTTAAGTTAATTTCCCACAATTTGCAAAAAATGCAATTTTTCAAAGGAATTAAAATAAGAAACCAGCCTGGAAGATTAGATTTGATAAATATTAATTGGATAATGTTTTATAGTTAAAAAAGTACTTGATTCCTAGACACTTTTGATGTGTGTATGTGCTCAATTAAATTTCCTTTTGAACGCCATGGGTCCGTGTAAACGTATCGACATGGACTTTAATAAGGACAGGCCACAACTTGTTTTATTATTTTTATTTTGTGACCGTACCTACTTTTTGACTGGTATTTGACGTTGTTGGCATGCAGGGTACTTGTCCATTCATTGGAAGCGTTCAAAAGGTTAAATATGACGTTAGCTCATACCTGCAGTTTCGATGTATCGCGAATGATACGGTATATTGGAAGTCGGCACTTCCTTCGCGAACACGCCTTTCGCCACGAGCTGAGCGACGAACTCCTTCACCACGCCAGCAGGTCCAGAGAGGGTGCTGGAGTCAGGCCCGTTATGACACGCCACGTCAATCTCAGGCGGGCATATCTTCGATAGCTACATTCGAAATTAAATACTAAAATGTTAAGACCGGACTATTTGTGTTCTCTACACATAAAGAAAGGATTTTGTTTCATGGTTTTTTGTAACTCCCCTCGGGTTTTAATGGTTTAAATGCCATATTGCCCATGACAGAGGTTTTATTAACACAAGTTCTGAGAAAGTTAAAAAGATACGGTCATCGAGTAAATGGAAAAACCGACTAAGTATCAATTTTTGCAAAGCCGAGATTTAAAAAAAAAAACAATTTTTCTTAAAAAAACGAGAACTATCTAATGGTAAAACCTTCTTTGCAATATAATGTATAGCTAAAAACATAGTGCATGAGAATAACCACTAAAATAGGATTTTTCATAAAAATTGAGACTGAAAAGCAATTATTACAACATAATTCTCGTTTTATATTTTATATCTTCGAATAAAACGTATTAGGTATCCTAATAAATCTCTTTTTCATACTAAACGTTTCTTCGGTACCCATTTTGTTGATCTACATACAAAATATACTATCAGGAGTTAATTGTTTTTGCCTTTAATGAACATTTCAAAGCTGAACTCAAATATAGAAATAGTACTTTTTACTCGACGAAAAATTTAGATAATGCTTTAGAATAATTATAATAGCATGGCAATTCATATAAACTTGTACTAGCAGTTTTTACCGTTAGAGTCGAATATTTTTATGTTCGAATAATCTACAGGGAAACCCAAATACCTCAACTTATTGTGTTGTTCTTATTAATAGACGGGTAAAATCAACTAACATGTACGTTTTTTTGTAATTAATTAGATTTATGCCGGTTTTACAGATGTAACTCAAAATGAAGCATTAAAAAAGTATTCTAAGCCAATTTACGCAATAGAAAACACATTGAGAGTAGCCTTATTTAATTAAATATTCATATTTTTAGGTTATACAGGTAAAACCAACTAACTGGGGGGTTGTACGACATTTTTTATTTTTTATTATGTTATCCTATACTTATTTATTTTAATTATTTATTTTCTCAAATCTTTAATACAATATACAATCACTAACTAACTATACAAATAAATATACAAAAACAAAAGGACACTTAGGCGTCGAAATACTCGTCCGCATCACTATCATCCGAAAACGTGCCCAGAAGACTGGCAGCGTTGCCACGTTGAATGGCAATGCTAATTCTTTGGCCAAATAACGAGCCAGCCCTCTGGTCACGTGAAGTGTCGACCAGTCGGTGAGAAATTTCCTTAAAAAGGAGATGCGCACTCGGGCCCCATGACCCGAGCGTTTCGACCCCAGACAGCTCAAAAATGTAGTTACCGATAAGGTTACAGTATTTGCGCCGCTTTAAGGCAACCGCAGCAGCGGCACCAGCATAGCACGCCGTGCTTGGAACATGAGATGGTGCAAGGGTGTCGGCACAGGTTGCATCCCACACCTACCTACCTTCCCAGGCAACAATGTCATGTCATCTGGTCTCTTCCCATCGTCACGTACCAAGCCGTTTGGTTCAAATACCGCTGGTATGCCGGCAGTGACAACAGCTCGACGAATATAATCGTTGATGCTGACGTGCCGTGCTATGCGACCTGCGCTCCTGCAGTAGGACAGGCCATGGTGTCCGAGACTGTCGACAGCTGCACCGCAGTGACACCGATGCGGAGCAACAAAAGGTGTGCCCAAGCGGAGACACGTAGCGAGCCGAAGCGATGAGTCATCCATCATAGTGCCTATGTTGGATGACAGAAGCGCCTGAAGCCACAAGCTTGACTCCCATTCTCCCACAGCCAGCAGACAGTTACGCTCAACAGTATTAAATGACGCATATACTAGAATATTCCGTATAATACTGCAGAACGACCCGTCCCACCGTTACTAGAAGGACGGGTTGTCGGGCAAATCTGTACTGGAAGAAGCCATTTTCCAAGCGTTTAACGCATCGGTCAAACACTGTACCCCAAAATCGACCAGTGAGGAAGGTAAAATTTTCCTGGTTAATTTATCAGTAGGTACCGTGGACCTAAGAGAGGAAGGCAAGTGAACTTATACTTGAAATTTTGCGGACGCCGAGACTACCCAGACGACTGGGAAGTGTGGCTTGCTGCCATGCTCGGTCATCCAGGGCGTCCATAATTGTTTGGTACCATGTTGGTTTCGTGTTGTTTTGTCTTAATATAATTGTTGACGCAACTTACATTATAATTTATTTCATCAGAGATTTTCTTTATCTAACTTTTAAAATGTTATATGTTTTTCGTTTTGATAATTTGGGCATTTAGTCGGTTTTCCCATTAATACGACGTGGTCTAGTTACAGGCAGATAGACGGTAGGCAATATGAGCAAAATGTAACAATAATGAACGATTAGATTTACTTTTTCATATCCCAGACCGACAGCAGCCATTGCACCATGTATTATGGGAGTCTCCAGTGATACACGTCCACGTAGGCAAGCACACATCATCATTTGTTCCGCTGTTAAACATCCGTCGGCATATGCGCATGCCAGCTCACCAACACTGTGACCTGTAAGAAATGATGCAACAGTCAAATAGGGCTTCTTCTTGTGCTCAGTTCTTGTATCGATGACTCATGTTTTATTAGAACAGAAAGTAGCGACCAACAAATAGGGCCAATAAGTATGATGCCCTTTTATAGCAAAAAAAATAACGAAACACAATAGGATATATTTAAGCGCAGTTTTGATGCTTTCAAAGACACGCGACTGTACCGGGTAAAAATCAGGGGCATCCACTCAAACTCAAAGGATTTATTTCAATTAATATACACTAAAAAGAGGAACAGACCCAAAATTGAGCCTTGTGGAACCCCAATTTTTACTTCTAAGCCTCGTGAATTGACACCATTTATTTAAACTTGTTGCTGTCTATCATTCAAAATATGATTTTACTAAGCTTAGCGCTAATTTGCCTAGTCCATAATGGTCAAGTTTCAGGAGTAATGTATCGTGATTACGCAATCACAAGCCTTAAAACAGTCGCAGAAGATACCTATGGAACCTAGGGCCTCTGCCCACGGGTTAAAAATGTGTTTTAATAAGATTACACCGGCATACAACGTACTTTGGTGAAACCATTCTGTTGATCTTTAAGGATTTTATTCATGTTAAAATGATTAAGCATTATTACCTTTGCAAACACCTTGCTGAAAACCGGCAACTTGGCTTCGAACGCATTCAAAGTCTCATCAATACCTTTAACCCATATAAGAAGTAAGTTTTCCATGAGCTTGGTCAGAACCAGGTTATCAATACTAGCAAAAACATAAAACCTTTGAACTAAAGCGAATTACCAATTATTCCGTCAGGCTTTAGACCCAGTTCGTGAAGGACATCTGTAAGTCCAATTTGAATAGCAGCGATCCCCACGAAGGAGTGTAGGATATCATCGAATATGTGTTTATCAGACGACGTTATTATCTTAACAATGTCGAGACCTTCAGGATCCATCACTTTATAACAACTGTAACAAAATATTTAGTATTGAATACCTCTCGTAGTACTATTTGAACAATTTAAAAGAGATCTTTCTCTTTTAATTGTTCATTGTTATTTTGTATAGTCTTGTAAACAGAATAACTGAATTAAAACTCACCGTGCATCTTAAACATTTTAAAACTTTCGATAAAAGTACTGATGTTTTTTACCGTTGTATAGCAGCAGCGAAGGTCGGTATGCGCATGAGTTGCGCGCCCATACCAGCCCACTGCGAGCCCATCCCGCTGTAAACGAACCACAGCGGCCGCCGAGCATCGTCGAAATACTCAGCCTTCTCGCATAAGCTCACAGTTTTTTGGTTCACGTCCGTGTCTGGCAAGATAATAATAATAATAAGTTTAGGGCCTGATTCAGAAGGCAGCAGTCCTCGATACGGCTCGTATTGTGAGGATGTTCCTGTCTCTGCAGGCTTAACCACCGCCACCGGTAGCTTGGACACTGCTCCCGACACCGGCGGACCGAGATTTTTAAAAATATGTAAAAATATTTTTTTTTACTTTCTATTTTAAGAAATATTTAAAAATGTTATTAGATAAGAAATAAAATTAATAAACGACATAATAAGTTTATTTCGTAATCAACAGGTTTTAACAAATAAGTTGTAGTGGCCTTCTTATGGAGGTACTCGTACCTGTACTAGAAGACCTCTCTCTTCCATATCTGTGTGTACAACGTACAAAGCCTAACACACAATAATAGATTTTCAACAAAGTCGGTTGTACAATAAAAAACTAGAAGTAGAGAATTTATAAATAAAGGCACTTGAATTCGTAATCTCAGATATACCTCATCCCCACTTACATAATTGTCCATTCCAGCATTAGGCACAGTTGATTTTGAAGTGACGATTTGTAACAAAAAGGTGCAAAAAATAAAATAAAAATTAAGTTATTTTGATGCAATGAAATTTGAAAACTGTCGTGTATGATGTCAAGCAAGCTCAAGCTTGTTTTTCTAAATTTGATTATTGTCTCAGATTCCGATTTCAGGTATAGTGAGTAGTGTAAGGGTGTGTGTGTGTGTCTATCTTTGTGCGAGCAAGTTAGAAAGAAAGGGAAACCAAAAGCATACTGTCAGTGTGAAGTATGCGGTAGACAACTGTATATTAATTAGTTTACGTTATCATTCATTCCGTGTGTGAGGTAAGTCTTTTTTAAATATTATTATTAAATATTAAATAACCGGATTTAGAATTGCCTCAATTTCTTCATAAGTAATCCAGAAATCCAGAGTAGTTTTCTGAGACGTTCGCTAACCAATGCAACGTGATAATGCCAACAGAGTCGCTGATCAATTAATAAATATCTAGAGATTTCGTTTTCTCAACTATTTTGATAGTCGGACAAGCGTAAAGTGTCCTGGATATTGTAACGTTGGAGTATCTGTATACTGAAATTATACTATCACTTAGGGGAAACACATGTAGATAGTCTTCTGGCAAATCAGCGTAAGTAGGTTAGTTCTTAGCCAGGAAGCAACTCTAGATAATCCGACTTCCGTATCCTTCCGTACGGAATCCCAATTATCGCCCCTAAGACCAGCGCGGTATCGTCGGCTTCCCTTAAGGCTCTCACACAAAACCGCGATGCAACTGGAATTCGTGGGAGCCCTTGACCTGCTGAATCCGCTGAAGCCAAAAGGTATCCCTGGGTTAGACAGGTTAAAAGAACTCCCGAGCACCATCTGCCTCCAACTCACATAGGTCATTGATGTATATTAAAAACAATGTGGCCCTGAGAACGCTCCCCTATGGTACTTGCTTGTATACTGCTCAATTATAAACTTTTGCGTTCGATGTGAAAAATAACTTTTAAATAATTTAAGAGGTGTGCCTGTTATTCCTATGTATCCTAACCTGCGTACAAGAAGGGGAATAGACACTGTCAAAAGCCTTTATAAAATCGAAGAAAACTAAGAGGCATTTCTTGCCACGATCACGGTTTTCAATAATGAGAAATGTTATAGCTGTTACTGCATTGCAGTCCTGTCTAAATTCATAGTGTGCATCAGATAATATTGTATTTCATATTTATTAAGAAAGGCTATTAATCGTTTGTTTAAAAGTATTCGCAGGGAGGGGACGTCCTAGGAAGACATATAGTGATCTTATTGGTGATATTCTTCAGAAAGGTCAGGTGCGTAATACTCGCAACCGGCGTGCGTGTATGACCAGATGTATGAATGTAAACGAGGCAAAAGGAGTATGTAAGGATCGTAGCAGGTAGGGTTTTGTAGTTTCTGCCTACCCTCATGGGAAGAAGGCGTGAATTTATGTATGTATGTATTAAAAGTATTAAAATATTTTTGATAAAGCAGGTAATACTGATCCTGAAGTTACTAACACTATCTCTGGGTCCATTCTTGTACACAGGCGTAATAGTAGATTTTTTAAGAGTTTAGAGAATCTCCTCAAACAAATTTAAGGCAATTGGACTACAGAAAATAGTAGAGGTCATCGGACATCTTCCTAACAGCAACAAGGTAGCCAGCGAAACATTCGCCAATGCCATTCATTCAGCGGCGAACACAGAACACTCTAATAACTTACTTCACATACTTTACTTACTTTTGATAATGCTATACTACTTGTTATTTGTATTTTGTATAGTTGGCAGGATGTGCGGGCATCGCCACATGAAATATAATGTTTTAGTTTTAACCTTAACAAGCGATTGCTTATTCGCCTACCACAAATCACCTACTTTATTTATATATATTTTATTGTTTTTCCTAATAAATCTTTCTATCAATAAGTAAAACACAAAATATTGATTTTATTTCCTGTACACATCCCGTGTGGTTCGTTCGATCAACAATCTACATACTACATCTCAGTGTACGGACAAACTGCCCGCACATTTTAAGGTAAGGAATATACGATATCGTTGTGTTTACAGAAGAATCCGCACAATTAGAGAACATGTTACAAGAGCTTGCGAAAGAAAGTAAAATGTTAGGATTGACTATGAATGCTGCTAAAACCAAAATTTTAACAAACGGGTCGGAAGTAGCAATAATGGGCACAGGAAATAGAATATGTTAACGAATACGTATATTTGAGACAAACTATCTCATTTGAAGCCCAAATGGAAAAATAAATAAATAGGAGAATAGCAATTTCATGGAAAAAATACTGGAGTTTTAAAGAAATCATGAAGATCACCATGATAAACATGAATTTGAAAAGCAAGTTGTATGAGATAGCAATCCTTCCATGCCTTACATATGGATGCCAAACATGGTCTCTAAGGGTAAAAGACGAGAGAGGATCCGGCAATTGGGACTCGAGGTGGCCTTGCACAAGTCCGAGGCCATGTGCTTTCATGGTCCTCGGAACGCGCCACCATCGGGTTCCCAAATAACGGTAGGAGGGGTTCTCATCGGTGTCGAGTCGACGATGAAGTACCTGGGACTCGTCCTCGACAGCCGGTGGAATTTCGTGGAGCATTTCCGACGTTTGGCTCCCAGACTGGAGCGGGCCGGGGCTGCCTTGGGGCGGCTCCTGCCCAATCTATGGGGTCCAAACGCCTCCTGCCGGAGGCTCTACGCGGGGGTCGTGCGGTCCATGGCCCTTTACGGAGCTCCGGTGTGGGCGCGTTCCGTGAGGCGGCGACCGGTCCGTCGGTTGAACGCGTCCCAGAGGGTCATGGCCATCCGGTTAGCCCGGGGATACCGCACGGTCTCCGGGGAGGTGGCGAATCTCCTTGCCGGATTACCGCCATGGGATCTGGAGGCAAAAGTCCTCGCGCACATCTGGGAGTGGCGCGAAGAGGCAGGACGCCGGGGCGTAACTCCGTTGCCGCGAGAAATCGCGGCACGGCGGACAGAGCTCCGGCAGGATCTCATGGCGGCATGGAGAGTGTGATTGTCGCAACCCAGCGCTGGGCACGCCACAATCGTGGCGATAAGTCCCCTCTTTGAGGAGTGGCTGGAGAGGCGCCACGGCGTCCTCACCTTCCGCCTGACGCAGGTCCTCACCGGACACGGGTGCTTCGGGAGGTACCTGTTCCGGATAAGGCGGGAGGAATCGCCCGGAGGACACGGTGGAGCATACGGTGGAGGTCTGCCCGGCTTGGGCGGAGCACCGCCGTGTCCTCGCGGAAGCGATCGGCGGCGGCGATCTCTCGCGTCCGGCCCTGGTCCAGGCCATGGTACGGAGCGAGAGTGCATGGGAAGCCATTACCTCCTTCTGCGAAGCAGTAATGCTCGTGAAGGAGGAGGCGGGACGCGTGAGGGAGAGGCAAGCTTTGCACCCTCACGCCCCTAGTCGCCGCAGGAGACGCCCTGGGCGTCGGGAATTGGCAGCTGATTCCCGGCCACCGTAGGCGCGGGCTTGCGGACGGCGAGCAATGGGTAGCTCGCCGTCCGGTAAGGACCAAGCCCGAGTCGACGGCGCGTCGTGTTCCACGCGCGCCTCAAAGAGATGTCAGCACTATTGACGGGGTCCGCTAGGGCCGATGCCAGCTAGGGTTGCGGGATGTTCGAAAGAGTTACCGTGGCCCCGGCACTGGCAACAGAAGGAACACGGGTGGGTTTTAGTCAGTAAAAGTCTGACACGCCCTCCCGCTCCGCCCAGAGCGGGAGAAGTCATTTGATGATTTCCCATCCACAAAAAAAAAAAAAAAAAAAAGGGTAAAAGACGAACACAGACTCGGAGTTATGCAAAGGAAAAATAAGCGAAGCATGTTGAGTATCAAACTGTCCGACAGAATTACTAATGAGGAAATTAGGAGGAAAACTAGAATAACTGACGTAGTAGAGAGAATAAGTTGCCTGAAATGGAATTGGGCGGGGCACATCTGTAGAATGGAAGATGAAAGATAGACAAAGAAAATCATAGAGTGGGGGTACCTAGAGACGCAAAAAGGAAACGAGGTAGGCCGCGGAAGCGCTGGGAAGATATATACCTCTCAAGCGTCGCCGTAACACTATTGGATAATAAGATTTAATGACACGAAACATCGGCGTTACACCTTTGGATAATAACAACTGTCAACACGCATGGTCCAACTGTCAAGAGGCCCGACGTCCGAGGGGGGAAATACGAGTATGTGGACCAGACTGGAGGAGACAAGCCAGAGATAGGAAAAAATTGAGAAAGTTGGGGGAGGCCTACGCCGCAGAGGACTTCCGTAAATAAATAATCTCACGTGCATGCCATCAATAATACTAATATTTTTATCCTTACATATTTCATTCTATATTTGCTTACAAAATTAAGAATAATTAAATTATAAATATTCATGTAACTCAAAAAATAAACATTAGTAATTTTATTGATAATGAATGTGTAACATAATAACAACACAACATATATGTAACAATGTGTGATATGATAAAATAATTAATATGCTTAAATTTATATATGTATTTGTGGTAGAATAAAGCCTTTTATTCTTCTTCTTTTTTATTTTATTTATTTGTATTATGTTTTAACCATAGTTACAGGTATAAACTATATTATTTTAGTTATACCTATTATATTATTCTACTAGCTATTAACTAGCTACTATTATTTTTTCATTCCGAGACTTTCCTTTCCGAGACTTTTACTGAAAGGAAGTCATGCCTGAGTATACAAAGTACTCGGACAGTGAATGCATTCTCAAGAGATCATTAAGGATTGCGAAGCATGGTTATCGTCTGACCGAGAGCGCCACGCACTGTCAAGCGAGTCCAAGACTTTTACGGAAAGGGAGTCACGACTGAGTACACAAAGTACCCGGACAGCGACTTTGCGTTCTCAAGAGAGCACTAAGGATCGCGAAACGAGGTTATTGGCTGACCGAGAGCGCCACGCGCTGTCACACGAGAATCTCTCTCCGAGAGAGAACGAAGATAGGTGTCAGCCAGAGATAACTATGTACGCGCTCGGTTGAACGTTGAAAGATATTTAGATATTTAGCGTCTGAAAGGGAAATCACAGCATCGGTTGTTGTGGCGATGCTTAGAGAGGCCTATGTCCAGCATTAAGTTTCGGCTCAATGATGATGATAGTTATATTATAGTGTCAATTTGTTCATACCTAGTATCGTGTATCCCCTGCGTAAATGTCCAGAAATGTTATTCGCATGGATGTTGTGCAACAACGTCAACTCTTCAGCATCAATGGATCTAGACTTGAGGTTTTCAAATATCTTAGTAATGGCAGACTCTTGTCTGCCTGATAATGTGACCAAATGTGGAATAGAAGACTGGTAGCGGGAGAGATCCTGGAAAATTTTATAGTTGTTATGGCTCGTTTGGGCAGCAAATCTTTCCTCATTCGATTATGAACGTGTTAACTTTTATCATAACATTTTCAACGTGTTAGATCACTGAGTACGTACCTTGGGTTTATAGTTTCCATGCAGCAACACGTGTGAGTTGACGCCGGTGAGTGAAATGCCGTTGACGGCGACGTAGGAGCGGCGGAAGCGCTGGTGCTCAGTGACGACGCGCATGCGCCCCTCGCGCAGCGCCACCACGTCCTGCCGCGGACTACTACAGTGCAGGTTGGCGGCTATCTGACCGGTGTGGTAGCCAAGTAACACCTACGTGTTTAGTAAGCATTAATAAATAAGTCAACCAAAAAAACAAAAAAAAAGCAACCGACTTCCAAAAAAAACACTACAAAGTGAAAAATAACTTTAATTTCAGAAGTCGGGGTCTTTGATCTGTGTTTTAGGTTTTTGCCACCGACTTCCGAAATTAAAGTTATTTTTCAATTTGTAGTGTTTTTTTTTGAAGTCGGTTGTATCTTTTTTGCAAAAAAGTTTTTTATTTTTCATTTTTTAGTGGGTCGGTTTGTAATTTATCTAAGTCTCTCAGTATTACTTTAATGTCATAATTAGTTACCTAACAACAATGGGTTGAATATGGACAAAGAAAAGATGACCAATGTTTTGAAACATTTAGGGGTTCAACATGGTCGGGGGTAAAGATTGTGGGGGTTGAACATGCACTAAATCGTTACAATAGCCTAATGACAACTGCTCATCACCTTTTACAAAACATTTAGGGGTTCAACATGGTCGGGGGTAAAGATTGTGGGAGTTGAACATCTATGTTCAAGGCTATTGTAACGATTTAGTCTATAGACTAAATCGTTACAATAGCCTAATGACAACTGCTCATCACCTTTTACAAAACATTGCTTTTCCCGATGCAAGGACGTTAATTGTTGAGAAGTTCTCCTGGTACTTCACCATCAGCTCCACTTCACCATTTGCATTGTGCCGAGCTTATATTGCTTAACAATCATTTTAAAGTAATCGAATCGCAACCCATGAAATACTTATTATTGAGTTGTTCCGGTTCCATCTCACCATCTGTGGTCTTCGTCATCAGTTTCACTTCAACAAATGGTGCTTTCCGAGAGCAAATGCATAAGTTAGTATAAAAAATACCCAAATCGCTATGTGTGCCTATAATATTTGAAGAGTTCCCTCGATGTCTCCAAGATTCCATTATCAGATCCTGACCTTATGACAATGATCTGGGCAGTTTACCCTTTCAAACAAAAAACATAATTTCAAATCGGTCCAGCCGTCTTCGAATAATCGGGGAACACACATAAAAAAATCCGACGAACTGAGAACCTCCTCCTTTTTTGAAGTAGGTTAAAAATAATTTATAGCCAGAGTGCATCTCTACCAAAACACTGCTAGGTTATATTGTTTTATTACAGAGTTCCGGTGCCTACCTTCCGGCTTCATCATCAGATCAGTTCGATGGTACCATTTTCATCAGAACCGTTTATTTAAATTTGCTTCGTCATAGTCGCTTAACTATCTTAATCCAGAAATTTTATCGCCACCCGTGAAATACTTATCATTATGGAGTTTCCGTGGCCATCTTTGGTCTTCTTCGTCAGTTCAAATGCTTGACTTGTTGATGAAAATACCAAAATCGCTATGTGTTTGCCTATAATATTTGAGGAGTTCCCTCAATTCCTCATGGATTCTATCATCAGAACTGGATTTTGATAAAAATAGGACTAAGCTGGAACCATGTCCTTTCAAATAAAAAAGAATTTTCCAAATCGGCTTATACATGACGGAGTAATGAGGTAACAAACATTAAAAAAAAAACATACAACTGGATTGATAACCTCCTCCTTTTTTGACGTCGGTTAAAAATTATGGGTGTCGTACCTTCTTTCTCGTATAAGCTCATTGGCAAAGAGATCTAGTGCTAGGTAGACTACTACTAGGTAGACCCTAAGATACTAACCTTGGTAATAGCAGTCGTACCAGATGCTGCCTCTGTCAAGCCAACGTTAGAAGTCACGCTGCCGACTAGTAGGGGGTCTTGCCTATCTTTGCAGTAGACTTCTTCAATTGCTTCCAGCTCAGATTTGTCAGCCTCCGGTACGCCTACAAGCCCCCGAGATGTGGTAAAACAAAAATCTTTTAACACTGGAATGAATGTTTTCCGCTATTTACGTAGTGATAATTACAGTTCTCTATATATTTTAAACATTGTTAACCTGAGGATTTTTTTAAGTCGTCCGTAAGTGTGACCCTCCAGATAATATCACCCGTCTGGCTGGAGGATCCTCCTGATTCAATAGAGGAACATCATATCATCACGTTAGGAGGTGGAGGAACGAAGTGTTCCTCTACCTCCAACCTTTTCTCACCTGTGCCATATCCTTCCACGTATTCTACCTCCTGTGGCGCCACCTGAATTTCCTTGTAGAACTGTCTAATGAACCCAGCCATACTCTGAGAGTTCCGACAGTACCCGAATTTCGGTCCCATTTTGTCACTCAATACAGAAATGAATTCATTTTTGACATGTAATAGTTCCGCGTAGACTCTAAAACATCAATGATATTTTTCAAATAAGCAATGTTTTAACTTCTTGACAATTTTTTATCAATAATATTTTTCAAATAAGCAATGTTTTAACTTCTTGACAATTTTTATCTATGAATTATTTTTTACCTGTTCGCATCTTTTGCTTTCTGCAAAAATAGTACACTGATTGCGTCAGACAAAATATAACCGTCGGCGTCCTGTGCGAACGATTTTGTCATGCCATTTTGTGAGACAGTAGCAGAAAGCCTGAAAATAAAATAAAACAATTGCTAGCTGGCAACTTGTACAGACCAAATCTCGACTGCTGTAGGCATACTTGATCTACGTAAAGATCATAAAGTTATAGGTAGTTATGAGACTGACCTCCCGTGATGTATAGATGGCTGTGGATGGAGAGTTAAATATGCACCTCCAACAATAGCTGACTCACATGCCCCACGTTTCAGGGCGGAATATGCCGCTTCTAGTGCAGTGGTGGCACTACAGTCAGTTTCATCTATTGCTAGTGACGGACACTTTGTATTCAGCCAGTACGAGATGCGATTCGCGATCATTGTCTTACTCGCTCTATAAAAAAAAGTATAATCAAACCAACGTAAAAATCGAATGGCTCGTATAAAGTTCGGTAAAATAGGCAAATAATGTCATAAAATTCTGTATATTTTGTCTGTAGATTTTGGCTCATCTGTAAATTGTAAAACGACTTAAGCTGAGAAGCATTATAATGGTGATGTAACTGACCCTAATATGCCTTGCCCGGTTTTAGAGGTCGAATTCGTGGAATATAATGCTTCCGTGGCAGAAAAAGATGATCCAACAAAAACTGAAACTCTTTTCCCATAGAGATGTGCGGGACTCAGACCTAAAACAATAATATACTTTTCTTAGCGTTCCGTAGTAAACCCAGGAACCCTTATAGGTTCACTAAGTCCGACTGTGTCCGCGGTTTAACTCAGACACTCTTAGTACTAAAAAACTGTTAATTGGCATGGTTATACATATTAATCACATCCATAAAATTGTGTTATACACGTACAACATTGATAATTTATATGTCGGAGTTGGTTGTCAATTACACTTGTACCCACAAGTATATAAGGTAGTCAACAGAATGTGTTATAATTTGTTTTCTTATTATTAATTTAAGTGATTTTTTCGTATCCGATGGTTTTGTTCAAAACAATTGCTGACAGGTTATTTTGATTTTAAAATGATTTACTTTGTGAAATCACCATTGTTTATTTACGACAATTATTCTTGTATTATTTGATTACTTTATAATGTAAGTCTTATTAGATTTAGCATATTTTAGTACTTTGTATCAAGTAAACACGATGACGTACGAGTACTTCCGTACGCTATCGGACAGAGTTGTCGTGGAGGGATTGCAAGTTAGGGGCATCGTTCTATAAAAGAGCGTGCACTCGGTTTATGAGTTAATCGATCTTCGGATTCGACTCAATAAAGAGCTCCTGCTCCCGAAAAAACTGTCGGTTTACCTGGTACAGCGCTGCTGTATATTCACATAGCTGTATTTGGTCACTATATGAACTGTGACCTTATAGGTCTGTTCGATGAACTGTATTGTTATTAATTACCCTTAGTATTGTTTTTTACTTAGTATTGTGACAGATGACTTAGAAAGAGTGAAGAAAAAATACTCCGAAATGAAAACGAAAGTGAAAGAGGTGGTAAAAATGAAGAAGAATGAACAGGAAGAATAGTATAACAGGAAGTTCTCTGAAAACTTCAGTACCAATGTTAAGCTGTTCTGGAAACAGGTAAGATTGGCTCGCGGAGTGACAAGAACATCGAGTATGAATGTTATAAGAGCAGAAGATGGATGTTTACTAAGCAAAGAATGTAAGGTCTTGGAACGTTGGAGGGATAATTTGAAAGTTTATTTAGCTGTCAGGATAGTGTGCAAGCAGTGGGTGATTGGGCAGATGCCAGTTTTGAAGACCCAAGCTCAGATATAGATGAAGAGAATGAAATAGAAATAGATGAAATTGTAAGAGCGCTGAAAGGGGCGAAAGTTGGGAAAGCTGCGGGGTACGACAGAGTGTCTGCTGAAATGTTGAAGGGCGGTGACGGGGTGGTAGCAAGTCTGTTGTGCCGGATCTTTAATATGTGTTGGAGATATGGCCATGTGCCGGATGATTGGTGCAAGGCTGTAATCGGATCACTATATAAGGGAAAAGGCTCTCAGCAGAAGTGTAAAAATTACCGCGGCATTAGTCTTTTGAGTGTCGTTGGCAAACTGTATACAAAGGTTTTAATAAATAGAGTGATAAGAGTGAGAGAGGAGAAAATATGGGATGTGCAGGCAGGATTTAGAGAGGAAATGGGCTGTATGGATCAGATCTTCTCCTCAAGATGCATAGCCGAAAAACATCTGGCAAAGCACAAGAAAGTCTACTGTGCTTTTGTTGACTTGGGGAAGGCCTATGACAGTGTGTGGAGGGAGGAACTGTGGTCGACACTGTCGGTGTACGGTGTGGACTGGCGCTTGGTACGACCACTGAAGTCTTTATACAAGGATTCCAGTGCTTGTGTTAGGATAAATGGGGCATACACGGACTGGTTCTGCATCTCGAGGGGTGTTAGACAGGGTTGTGTAGCGTCACCATGGCTGTTCAACTTGTACACGGATAGTTGTCTGACAAATTTGAAAGAGGGTGAGTGCGGATTGAGGACGAATGATTTGCTTGTCAAATGCCTTCTCTACGCAGATGATCAAGTTCTACTTGCATCGTCAGCAGAACAGTTGCAAGACATGGTGTGTCATGGATGAAGCATATAAGATGAAAGGGATGAATACAAATGTGAATAAGACGAAGGACATGGTGTTTGAAAGAGAAGAGGACGTATCGATTTGTGATGTGAAAATAAATGATAAAAGTGTGGAGCAAGTAAGTAAGGTAAGGTAAGTAAGTAAGGTAAGTATAATATTTGGGGAGTTTGTACGAGGGATGGAAAGATTGATGAAGATGTGGAAAGGAGAGTTAATGCGGGAAATAAATTGAATGGTGCTATACATGCGGTTGTGACCAACCAGTTAATGTCCAAAAAGGCCCGGCTGGCTGTTCACAATGGTGTGCTGGTGCCTACGCTTATGTATGGAAGTGAATGTTGGGTGTGGCAAAAGAAGCATGAAAGTAGAATCAATGCTGTGGAAATGCGTTCCTTGCAAAGCATGTGTGGTGTGACTATGAATGATAGACTGAGGAATGATGTGATAAGGCAACAGTGCGGTTTTAAAGAAGATGTAGTGACAAAAATTGAAAAGAGTATGCTTAGATGGTTTGGTCGTGTTGAGAGAATGAATGAAAGTCGACTTACAAAAGGTATTTACACGGCAGATGTGAGTGGAAACGCCGAGAGGGGACGCCCTAGGAAGAGGTATAGTGATTGTGAAGTATTAGTGATGTTCTTCATAAAGGTCAGGTGCGTAGTACTCGCAACCGGCGTGCGTATATGACCATATGTATAAATGTAAACGAGGCAAAAGGAGTATGTAAGGATCGTAGCAGGTGGCGTTCTGTAGTTTCTGCCTACCCCCATGGGAAGAAGGCGTGAGTTTATGTAAGTATTGTGTTTTATTTTATAAAGTGTTACTAGTACTGTAATATTACTAGTACTGTAATAATAACCAGTAGTGTAATTAAAATCTTGTAATTATTTATACCGTCTTGTTTATCCCAATAAAATGGGAACTCCAAAATGAAAAATCCAGAATGGGAATGTGTAATCTGGTGTACAATAAAGTATATATAAATAAATAAATAAATAAACTCCAAACCCTGACGATATACCGCTCGGTAATCCTGATCCTGCATATATTTATTTGGTAAAGCAATTTTTTTCTTTACACGTAAAGTGGGTATATTTTTTTTTACTCGCCTATTCCACTGTATCGATGGATAGGTCTTTTAAAAAATTTCGGGGTAGGTACTGACATTTTTTAGATTCAGGGATTCGTTTGCGAAACACAAAGTGGTTTTTAAAGAGCTTATTTGAGTAGGAGTCAAGTGTGTGACCCTACCAGCTAAAGCGTTGTGTAGGTATTTGAAAACCTATATATATATAACGTAGTTAAAAGGAAAGCTATCACAGCCAAGTAGGCTCTACAAATTCACGAGTAGGTAATAAAAGTAACTTAAATTGCATTTTGACAACTTAATTCAAGTGCATCATAACTTTTACAATAACAGTATAATTATTGTAAAATGTAAAAGATAAAAAATTTCGAAAAAATCTAGGTATTTTGTGTATGCGTACTTCTACATATATTTATCCCTGATACGAAACCCTTCACTGTACGTGGTCCGACATGCACTTGACCGGTTTTTATAAATTGCTCAGAAATGTTTGTTAAAATAATTTTTATAAAAAAAAACAACTGACTTCCAAAAATAAAACACCTGTCACCACCTCAACACCTGTGTGTCTTTAGATCTGTTTTTTGTATTTTAGTTTTTGCCACCGACTTCCAAAATTAAAGTAATTTTTCACTTTGCGGTGTTTGTTTTGGCAGTCGATTGTTTTTTTTTTTTTTTGCAAAAAAGTTTTTTATTTTTCATTTTTTAGTGGGTCGGTTTGTAATTTATCTAAGTTACAATAGTCTGATGTCAACTTCTCATCAGCTTTCTACAAAATATTGCTTTTTCCGATGCAGGGACGTATTGTTGAGGAGTTTTCCTGGTATTTCACCATCAGCTCCACTTCACTATATGCATTGCGATGAGCATAAATTGCTTAGCAACCATATAGAATTAATCGAATCGTAATTCGTGAAATACTTATTATTGAGTAGTTCTGGTAGCTATCTGTGGCCTTCATCATTAGTTCCACTTCACCTAATGGTGCTTTCCGAGAGCAAACGCACGAGTTACTATAAAAAATGCCCAAAGTGACAGCGCTTTAACTCTTCTTCTCTTTATTTTAACTTTTCAAATATTATAGGCACAACTACAGAGTTGTGCCTATAATATTTGAAGAGTTACTTCGATTTATCCAGGATCCCATCATCAGATCCTGACCTGATGACAATGGGACCACCTGCAAACTATACCTTTTAAATAAAAAAGATTTTTCTAAATCAGTCCAGCCGTCTTCGAGTAATCAGGGAACACACATGAGAAAAAAAATTCCGACAAACTGATACCTCCTTATTTTTTGAAGCCGGTCAAATAGGATAAAATTGTTTTTTGTTTTGGAAGATATTCGAGAAAACCGTGAGAATCTGTTGTCTCATTGTTTCTGACCAAAGGTACAACACGTACTACAAATATCCGTCTTAAATAACCAAGATCTACCTACCCGCATCGTAAATGGCCTGATAGGTCTGCTCGAGCATCTTGCGAGACATCGGATCCATGAAATTCCCGAGGCGGTTGTGCACAGCGAAGAACTGGGCATCGAAGCGATCTAACTCGGGAGCCATACCAGAGGCTTGTGCTAGGTCGGGATGCTTGTAGTTCCATCTTAGGCCCTCCGATGTTACTGGGTTCTCCTGTTTGACAAACAAAATTATTTTAATACTATTGGAATTTGTGGCATTCCAGCGGTGGTGGTGATGCCCATAATTTGTAAAAATGTAGTAAGTATTTGCAATATTGTCTGCCACTACCAACGTAGTTGGGGTTGGGTTCCAGTCCAACTGGAAGCAGCTGAATACCAATAGTTTACATGAAGCGACCGCCTATCTGACCTCCACAACCCAGTTGAAGACTGATTGTCAGACTTTTAGGCTTGTGACGACCCATAACGACAGTCAAAGATTTACGAATGACAATCGGGACCAACAGCTTAGCGCGTTTTCCGCGGCAAGGAGGGGTCTCAACATGTAATGGATGGTCACCCAACCACGAACCGACCGCGGCAAGCGTAGCTTAAACTTCGATCGACCCGTGCGGCTTTTATCATTTAGCCACGAGCCCATAACTAGTAATAAATACTGTTACTTAGTCGAAACCACTCAATGATCTTGGACGATTCTAACACAAATTGTTAGGGGGTCCACAAGATGTTAGAAGGTGCCAAATGAGTGATTTGTATGGTATAAATTTGATTTTTTTTTTGTGTAAAATATCGTGCAGTCGGGAAAATTAATTGTTTATCATATTTTAGCCGCCATTTCATAACTGTCAAAGAATGACAGTAATTCGAATACACGGACAATTTTAGTGGCCACATTAATTTCCATGATTTTACTTCACAGATCAATTATTTATCGAAGTCAAACGTACCTTGTTGTAAAGAATGTCGCAGAGTTGCTTAACGTTGTGCGACTGTGGGAAGAGGCCTGACATGCCAGTGATGACGATCCTCTCGCCATCTAGTGGTAGATCCTGTATAGCTGGATCAGTTACCAACATGTCCTCCCGAGTTGGTACTCGTTTCTGAGGTGTAGGCGCCATCGTGGTACACTGATGAATTTTTTGAAAAAAAAAAAAACGAGAATTTACGTCTGCTTTGGCAGTATCCTTACATTTATAAAAACGCATTAGAGAGCTTAAGAGGAAATTGCGCGAATTAAGTGTAGTAACCCTACTACATTTAGCTTTGTCAGCGAGGCAGCTTCTTCTAAATCAAGTGAGGAAGAAATTACAATGTAGCACTTGGTCGTCACGTACCAATGTTTATAATAGCATAATTTAGCTATAAATACCTTGTATCTTTAGGTTTAAGACATTATTGTTATTTTTACTGTCACTCTGTCAGTTAAATATAGTTATTTTTATTAACTCAATGATTGTAGTTTACTTAATTGGCACAGCCGCTAGCCGGTAGCATCTTTGTGGTCACTCAGTATAGTATAAAACTCTGCAAGCTGCCATGACGTCTGTTCCAACAGTTCAACAGAGATCGCCGAACAAACAAATTTATTGAGCAACTTCACCAAGATATAATAATCATCTAAGGAGGAGATGGGAGTAACTTCGGGACTGTGAGTAAAAATTTCACTATCCTTTCTGTTTTCCTTTACAGTTTCCTCTATGATTAGATATATGTGTTCATGTTATTAGGGGTCGGACAATACCTGGATAACATACATAAAGGGTGTCACAGTAAGAGTGCACTTTTTAAAATTGGAATATTTATTTTTCCATGCAAGTGGCAACTCTGAAATTTGACAGCTGTCACCTCTGTTTATTCCGACTATTAAAAATGGAGCGCTTTTCGAAAGAACAACGCGTTATAATTGTGAAAACTCATTACAACGGTGAACGGCATTCGTTACAGGAATATGATAACGGACTTCTTGTGGCCTCAACTGGACGGCATGAATCTGGACAACATGTGGTTTCAGCAGGACGGCGCAACCTGCCACACCGCGCATGAAACAATCGACTTATTGCAGCAACGATTTCCAGAACACATTATCTCACGAAATTCTGATGTCAACTGGCCACCAAAATCGTGCGATTTAACGCTGTGCGATTTTTCTCTTTGGGGTTTTGTGAAATCTCGGGTTTATGCGAATAAACCCGAAACAATTCCTGAGCTCAAATCGGAAATCCAACGCGTTATCGGTGAGATACAGCCACATCTCTGTGCAAAAGTAATGGAAAATTTCATGAAAAGAGTAATGGCCTGTCATCGGAGCCGTGGGGGTCATTTGCCGGATATTTTATTCCATACTTAATCGGAACATGTCTTCTTTACAATACAATAAAAATATCACAACTCTGTCATAAAATACTTGTTTTTATTTTAAAATGAAAAAGTGCACTCTTATTGAGACATCCTTTATTATAATACGATAGAACTATCGTATATAAAATAAATAGGTAGATATAGTTACGTTAGTACATTTTATTACAAAACAAATCTCGTGACAAAACAATTAGGTGGACATAAATGTTTAGTACCTACAGTTTATCACGATAAAATTTTCGTATAAACTGTGAAACTAAATAAGCATTTTTTTTTCAATTTTTATTAGTTTGTGTAGCGTTTCGAGTTTCAATAACAATGGATCAGATTGTACAAGTTCCGTCAACAATGACTAACCTTATTCCAGAATTTAGTGGTGATGCTAGGCAGCAGGCTATATAACGCGAAATGCGAATATATTATTAAAAAAAAAAAAAAAAAAAAATTGGAGTGTCTGTTTGTAATGTAACAACAACTTTTTAATAAATGCATAGGAAAGCATAAACGGTTCTTCTAACAAAAAAGCAATATTTTACATTTTTGTCTGTCTGTCTGTCTGTTTGTTCCGGCTAATCTCCGAAACGGCTGTACCGATTTTGACAGGACTTTCACTGACAGATAGCTGATGTTGCGGCGGGTAACTTAGGCTTCTTTTATTTTAGCAAAATAATTAGCGTTCCGCGCAAAAAAATTAAAACCCTTGAAATTATGAACAAAAAGTCTGACTTGAAAAATACTTTTTGCATTTGGTAGCCCAATTCTCGAGGATAATTCTAGGCTATTTATTTAACATCACGCTACGAACCTTAGGAGCTGAGCAAAACGAAAAAAGTCAGAAAGAACACTTAGCGAAAACGAAGTAATAACGCGGCCAGGCGATTCAATGCGACGGTTGGCGACGGGTCGGGGGACGAGGGCGTTTTATTAAAATGTGGCTGTTATTTTAGTATATTGTGTATCTTACGACATCCACGCTAACGAAGTCGCGCGACACAGCTAGTATTAAATAAGTTCCAACGAGGAGATGCTCAGAAGGAATACTTGTATCACGTTGTAACTAGCAGACTTTCAGGTAACGCTGCGAACCTAGTAGGATAGCGGGATCAAATAAATAATTGGGATGAATTAAAAGATTTGCTATTACAACATTTTGGGGATCCTAGGACCGAGGAATGTTTAGTGTTGGAGCTAGAATCCTAGAAAATTAACCGAAATGAAAGTTATTTAGATTTTTACCATAGGATACAAAACATACATAGTATTTTTATTGCCAAAGTCGAGGAAACTGTAACCAGACAGCATATTAATACTAATTCGTCGCTGAATGTTTTCTTATATAATTAATAAATTCACATTTAGTTAGGCTAGTAAGATTGAGAAATGTAACAACTTTGGAAGATGCCTTAAGGGTTATATTAGAAGAACAAAACTTCCAAACGGTTTATGATCTAAAGAATAACAGAAATAAGCCGTCAAGGAAATTAATGGAAAACAATAATAACAACCCTCGAATATCACATGAATCTCAAAGAAAAGGGGCAAATCTGAAACCACCTAATAGTTCACCAAGTAAGTAAATCAGTCAGGCTCATCAAATACGTCGTTTCAATCAAGGAATTCGAATTTTACACAAAATCGACTTCCGCAACAGACAAGGTCAACTTCAGGGCCGTCGAGTCAGCATGACCGGCGATTAACATCGGCGCAAAATATTGCAAACATAAGTGCAAAAACCGATGTTACTATGCGAACTGCGAGTTCCAGACGTGTTAATTACACAAACAATGATGGATACGATAACCATATCGAACGAACCCGTATTGACAGAAAATTTTCATTTAAGGGCCTCGAACAGAGAGAACATATAATTTTAAATTGTAGGGCAAAACTTGGCTAATTGGTGATATGCAGCTATTCGGTGATAGATAATATGTGTTATATTACCAAGTTACTACTGACTTGATAAATGTATATTTTTCAATCATTATAGTATTTGCCACATTTTTAGATATAAGTTAGCAAAGCTTCTTTTGTCTACTATATTGCAGTAAATTTAAAAAATAATCTGATCAATGAATCGAATTTTACAAGTAAAAAACAAAACTATCACCGATTACCCAAGTTTTGCCCTATTATTCTACGTTCTTTGTCATATATTATAATTCCAGAGTTAGGTAATACAACTTTTATGTTAGACTCTGGCAGCACTAGGACGTTTATAGGACCGCATATAGCGAATCAATACTTCAAAAGTAATATATTATATAATGAGCGTTTCAATTTTGTTAGCACACATGGCATTAGCGAACATACACAAGTTATTTGTATGCAGTTACCTAAAATTTTTAAATGTTCAGAGGATCATAAGTTTTACCTTTACGATGTAGATAGTAAGTATGAATCACAGACTGGTATTTGGTCCTAAAAGTTGGCCAAAATATATTTTTTATATTAGTTCTACTCCCTCTAAGCCATTGTTTCCAAAAACTAGTATTACCACTCCAAACAATAGCAAAAAACACAAAGCGCTAACGCCTTCCAGCGCGCAGTAGGCTAGGTCTGAAGTTACCGTTCGCCAACAGTGTTCATGTGATTGTGCGATGCGCTCAGATTTCATTGTTTTTCAAATATTTTCTATCTTATGACTGAACGATTTTGTGTTGGTTTTCATTATGGATTCTGAACAACCAGGTATGTACATATTTTATTTGGCACTTAATTTTTACAACTAATCTATAGCCTTTCTTAATTTATATCCTTGAGAAATAAGCACCAAGAAACTGCTATGATAAAACACATTTTGGAAGATCAAAGGGAGTTTTATATATAGTTTTGTATATATTTCTCATAATTTCTAAGCTAAACATGCAATTGTTCGTCATAGAGCAGACTTTATAGGATGTAATTAAGTGCAAAACAGCCACCCCAAAGACTCTATTTTTGGTGATTTGTTTTCCGTAGGCACATTCGGTACTCATTAAATTAAGTTTTACTTTGTGAGGGTTATATTAATTACCTACTTTAAGATCTATATTATTATAATCTATGCACCTTTGTAACCATTTATATGCACTATTGTATGAAATATAAGTCAGTCTTATTCGGGCCTTCACTAGTTTCATTTACCCTAAACACCGCACCTTACACTTATACATATTTTGTGTATTTTTGTTATAGGCTCTTCTGGAATGAGAGTTTTGACTGGAAATGATTTGTTTAATATAATCGAACGCTAAAATACCTTAATTTTTCATTAAAAGTTGCCATTTATGGAGCGGGAACTGCTCAATCAATATGCAGATAATGACCAAAATATTGCTGATGTAAAGCAATGCCAAGTGGCGTAATGGAGGCATATCGCTACCGAAAGCAGCTGGGATAGACATAAATTTGATTTATCGATTGAAAGTGATTTTGGACACATTGTGCTGTGGTTTCAAAATAAACGTGGAGGTGTTTGAAAGATATTGACAAGAAACGGTTAAGTTATACGTTTCCTTGTATAACTTATATGTCTCCGACATTACTTATCAAGCCCTTGACCCAGCCGCGCAATGAGAGCCTCCTGAGGCCTCCTCTGCATTATAAATTCAACATAAAAATATAACTAAAATTTTTGTAACAATATAATTTAAATGAGTGTCCGTGGAGTTTCTTGCCCGTTCTTAGATTATCCATAGGTACCTACTACGCTTTGGAATGGGCAACTAGCTTCATATTTCTGACTGACCGACTCCTTGACAATTCAAAAGTTTAATTGAAATAAATGCTTTCAGTTTGAGTTTGATACCCATTATGGAACGCAGCAGGTGGTATTCCAAATGTTATCCTGTCTTTGTACACCCAGAATTCCAACGCTCTTTAGCACACTCCATGCTGGAACTTTGGTCTGAGCACCGTAGGTTAGGATGGATAGGCTACACATGTCGATTAGTTTGCGCTTCTGGTAGATCACCCTTCATTAGCGTCTTCATGGACCAGTAGCTTTTCTAGGCGTTTTCGATTCGGTGATCGATTTCCCTTTCCTGCCTGTTATCGAAAGAAAATAACTGGCCCAAGTAGATATACTTACTCGCTCTATCTAACAGCATAAAAGCATTTATTAGATTTGGGTAAGTAAGTGATTTTTGTTTGTCTTGGATATGTTCTCTGGTTAGGTTATAATAAAGATTAATTTTGTTACTCGTTATGTTCATAGGCACAGCTAGTGACTTGATTAATGACCGCAAATTATTTACAAGATATAGGCCCTGCATTGTTAGACACATACAATTTTAAAAATATAATGTTTGGACTTTAAAAGAGTCCATGACTTCTGCGTTTGTTTTGGCATATCTTCTCAGGGATCAGTCAGCTAGGAAATGCCGGCGCCATCGCCATCCAGTTTTAAAATATAAACGTGTATAAGTGTCTTAAAAGATCTACTTACAGAAATAAACTTTCATTTCAGAGAAGTTGTCGAAATGGAGGGATGGTTTGAAGAATATGCCCAGGAGTGAGTCGGCATGGGCTGTTATGAAAATTTTTGAACAAAAACAACTGCTTCTACTTACATGGAAAAGTTTCAAGATTCTAACAACCTTAATGAAGGAATTCCTTATCAGTTCTGACACTAGGTACTGGCGCAAAAGATTTATTAACTAGCAGTTGGATTTTTTTTAAAGAAAAAACTCATTTCAAATACGTTTTGTTAGAAACAATGATTAATCTGCATTAGTCAAGGGTGATGTGGGATAAATGAATATATTTCGATTAATTGAACTCTGTACTACCTACAATAATTGAATTGCAAACTGTATGTCTACTTTAGAACTTAACTCATCTAATTATAAAAAATATACTTTTTTAAGAAAGATAAAAATAACCGACTTCCAAAAAAATACCCTAAAATGGTGGCTTTGGTTGCTTGATTCATTTTATTACCATAAATAATTGTAATTTTAATAATTATGTAATAATTAAACTTTTCCGTGCAAGTAAAAGGAACTAGATTTAAATGCACGCTGATGAATCTTTGCTCAATGTACCCTTCAACATTATAAAGAATAGACGCAGACTACGAATTACATTTACCCAGCTACGTAATTAGGAGATAATGTGCAGGGTGTGTTTTCTATCAGGTTAAGCAATGTTTTCGTTTATTGGTTTACTTCTTATACTATATTTACTATTAAAATGAAAATGTGTAGTAGTATATGTGAAGCTATTTATTAATCTTAAGATCTCAATGTACCATATACTCAGAAATAAATATAACTTACTAACTAACTAACAAATATAATAATCTAACCTAACAAAAACTATTATGTTAACAAACTAAAATATGGCGTCTAAAAATTCCTCCGCATCGCTGTCAACTGCTAAATATACCCAAAAGACTGGCGGCATTAAAACGTTGGATGGCAATGATTAGCCTCTGGCCAAGGTAAAAGCCAGCCCTTGGGTCACGGGAAGTATCAACCAGCCCTTCGGAGATTTTGCTGAACAAACTATGAACACTCGGACCTCACGGCCCGAGGGTTTCAACCGCAAACGGCTCGAAAATATAATTACCGGTAAAGTACTTTCACCGCTTGCGGTTTTCCGCAGCCGAAGCAGCAGCGCCAGCACAGCACGCCGAGCTAGGAAGATAGGATGGCGCAAATATATAGACAGACGTTGCGTCCCACACTAAAGGCCTTCCACCTTCCATGGAAATAAAGACATGCCTTCCGGTCTCTTGCCACTGTCGCGTGCAAAGCCAATGGTGTAAAGAATGGTTCTAATACAGCTGGAACGCCGACGATGACAATAGCTCGACGATGTCATTAATGTTTGCGTGCCATGCTAAGCGGCCCGCACGTCAGCTGCAAGACAAGCCGTGGTGTCCGAGGCTGTTGACAACTTCGCCACAGTGACAGCGATGAGGAGATCAACAAGGAGCTCCTAGCCGCAGGGAAGCAGCGAAGCGGAAAGTAGTGCATGAAGCCAAAGACACGACTCCCACTTACCCACAGCTCGCAGGCGCGCACGCTCCGTAGTAGTAGCAGACGTGTCAAGTTAATTGTTCTGTCCTACTCTGCAGAGCGACTCATCCCACCGTCTCTGGGAAGATGGATTGTTGGGTAGTTTTGAATTCGGGCAAGCAAGTCCCAGGCATCCATAGCCTCAATGTAGCACATTTTTTTGTTCCCTTTGAAGATCTACTCCGAAGGCTTCAGTTATTGGTTGTAAAATCCTTTACAACCAATAATTGTATCATTGTGTGTTTCATTGTATCCACAATGAAGAATAAAGGTTTAAAATGAACCAATTCGCAAACCAAAACCCTGAAATCAATGTGGACGAAGTCGCGAGCAAAACCGAGGTATAGAAAGTACATACCTGCTTGCTTTTCGGTATGAATCGTAAATTATGTTATGAACTGACCTTGCCCACTTAGTGGCAAAATTATTCACGAGACAATGACAATAGCATTATTTTCCAGTCAATGTTTGTTGTCGTTTATACTGGAATATTATTATTACTTCCTTTATTACAATAAATACATATACATTACATTTTTAAATATTAGAATATAAAGATTATAAAAAAAACATTTAAAAATATAAAAAAATAGTAGCCCACCGGTATCGGGAACAGGGTCCAAGCTACCGGCGGTCAGGGCTCCAGAGAGAGGAACCTCCTAACAATGCGAGCCGTGTCCAGAAGTACCGCTTTCTGAATTAATCCAGCTGCCCAACGAGAGCCTCCTTAGGTGTTGGTCGAGGCTCTTGGCAATTAAGCCATTGGCTGATACAACTATCGGAACAATGATCGCTGAGTCCACATCCCACATGTCGACAACCTCGCGGGCCAAGTCAAGATACTTGATTTGTTTATCTTTCTCGGCTTTCACGAGGTTCCCGTCATGCGGGTCAGTTACGTCAATAATCATTGCGCACCGCTCTATTCGATCCACCACTACTATATTAGGCTTATTGTCAACAATAGTCCTGTCAGTGATGATGGATCGATCCCAGTACAATGTGATGTCCATTTTCGAGAACTGGGTTGGGCACATACCTGTAGTACGGCTCTTCCGAATCCACAAGACTGTATTTCAGAGCAAGTTGCTGATGGATAATCCTGGCTACAAGGTTGTATCTATGCAAGTACTCTTCGTTCGCTAGACGAGAACACCCGGAGATGATGTGTCAGATTGATTCTCCCGGACGGTGGCATGCCCGACAGATGTCAACGGTGCCGTCCTTCACAATAAATCTCCGGTAATTGTTCGTCATGATAACTTCGTCCATAATTGCACAGACAAAACCTTCAGTTTCTCCAAAGAGGTCACCAAAACGCAGCCAGGCTACGGACGCAAGGAAATCTACATCGGGTTCATGTAGGGCCCGGAAAAAGCGTCCGTGGAGCTCCTTACTCTGCCATACCTCCAGGCGATCGTTAGTGTCAAGCACTACAGGCTTGCGCCAGTTCTCTTTAGCCAAGGAGAGCGGGGTGAGGCCCTTGTCCACTGCGACCACATCTCGATGCATTCGTACGTCGGCTTCAAGGAAATATTCTCTGAGACTGCATATCTCGCGATTGTGGGTCTTAACATTTAAAAAGCCTCGGCCTCCACACTTTCGCGAGATATACAGTCTCATTACCGATGATCGTGGGTGATGCATTCGATATGCAGACAGCAGCGTACGGACCCTCCTATCCAAGGCGTCAAGTTCAGTCTGAGTCCATTTGAGTATGCCGAAATAGTACATCAAAACCGGCATGACCCAACCGTTGAAGGCGCGCACCTTGTTTCCGCCTGATAGAAGACTATTATATACTTTCTTCAGGCGGCCAAAGAAGCGCTCCTTCAGCGATTGCTTCATGTCAGCAGCATTAATGCCCAACGCTTCCGACATACCCAAATACTTATAGGTTTCGGTTGCGGAGAGTCCCTTTCTCACCCCGTCAGGGGTATTTTGAAAAACCAATGGTAAGAAACTTTACTGCTTATTTAGGCAAATATTCGTGCCAAGTTTCAAGTTTATCTATATATATAAAAGGAGAAACTGACTGACTGACTGACTGACTGACTGACTGACATATCAACGCACAGCCGAAACTACTGGGACTAGAAACGTGAAATTTTGCACACGGCTTCGTTTTATAATGTAGGGGAGCACTAAGAAGGGGTTTTTGGAAATTCGACCTTTAAGGGGGTAAAAAGGGGGTATTTTGTTTGTATGAAAAACCTTATTCCTTGAGTTAATAAACTTGAAACTTGGCCCAAATACTTATCTTAATAAATTATGAACTTCGTAATTTTTGGTTTTTCTAAATTACCCCCACGAGCGAGATTGGGGGGTGTCAAAAAATGTATGGAAGAATTTTAACGCGCTGTCATATTAACTCGAAACTCAGTATTTATACTTAAGTCCAAAAATAAAGAATAACCTGTATCAAGGTTTTTCGAAAATCTACCCCGGACGGGGTGAAAAGGGGCTGTCAATATTACAGGGGAAAATTTTACTGCGTAGCTTGATTAAAGTAGTCAAGGTTAGGAAATATCCTAAACGATTTTTTAAAATTCCACCCCTGTGGCGGTGAAATCCGGGGATATAGTTTAGATGAAAAATTTTATTCATTTGGTTAATAAACTTTAAACTTGGCAATATTTGCCTCAGGAAATGATATAAATTGTCACTCTCAGTTTTTTAAAACCAGTTAGGAACACTAGGACCATAAGAACAGTAAGGAAAAATGTTAACGCGCTGTCATATTAACTCGAAACTCAGTATTTATACTTAAGTCTAAAAATAAAGAATAACCTGTATCAAGGTTTTTCGAAAATCTACCCCGGACGGGGTGAAAAGGGGCTGTCAATATTACAGGGGAGAATTTTACTGCGTAGCTTGATTAACTCGAAAATTGGTATGAATAATCTTTGAGTCAAGGTTTGGAAATATCCTAAACGATTTTTTAAAATTCCACCCCTGTGGGGGTGAAAACCGGGGATATAGTTTAGATGAAAAATCTTATTCATATGGTTAATAAACTTGAAACTTGGCACGAATATTTGCCTAAATAAGCAATAAAGTTTCTTACCATTGGTTTTTCAAAATACCCCTGACGGGGTGAGAAAGGGTAATTAGATTTTTAAGAGGAGGCTTTTACTGTGTGGCTTGATTAACTCAAAAATTGATATAAGAAATTTTTGATTTCTGTTATGGAAAAATTCGAAACGATTTTTCGAAATTCCATCCCTGTGGGGGTGAAAATACACTTGAAACATGGCAATATTTGCCTCAGGAAATAATATAAATTGTCACTCTTAGTTTTTTAAAACAAATAAGGAACACTAGGACCGTAAGAACAGTAAGGAAAAATTTTAACGCTCTGTCATATTAACTCGAAACTCGGTATTAATACTTTTTCGGTAGTCAGTGTCTTTGGATCTGTATTTTAGGTTTTTGCCACTGACTTCCGAAATTAAAGTTATTTTTCACTTTGTAGTGTTTGTTTTGGAAGTCGGTTGTTTTTATTGTTCACTTTTTAGTGGGTCTGTTTGTAATTTATCTGAGTTACAATAGCCTTATGACAACTGCTCATCACCTTTTATAAAACATTGCTTTTCCCGAAGCAGGGACGTTAATTGTTGAGAAGTTCTCTTGGTACTTCACCAACAGCTCCACTTCACCATATGCATTATGACGAGCTTCTATTGCTTAGCAATAATTTTAAAGTAATGGAATCGCAACCCGTGTAATACTTATTATTGAGTTGTTCCTGTGGCCATTTTACCATCTGCGGTCTTCGTCATCAATTTCATTTCACCAAATGTTGCTTTCCGAGAGGAAATGCACAAGTTCTATAAAAAAATACCAAAATCGCTATAGGTGCGCCTATATTGAAGAGTTCCCTAAATTTCTCTATGATCCCATCATCAGATCCTGACTTGATGACAATGGGACCACCTGGAAAGTATACCCTTTCAAACAAAAAAAGAATTTTCCAAATCAGTCCAGCCGTCTTCGAGTAATCGGGGAACCATAAAAAAAAAGATTCCGAAGAACTGAGAACCTCCTCCTGTTTTGAAGTCGGTTAAAAATAATTTATAGCCAGAGTGCATCTCATGACATTTCCAATAAGCCCCAACACGGCTAGGATACATTGTTTTATTACTGTTCGGAGTTCAATGGTAGGTACCATTTTCATCAGAAGCATTTATTTAAATTTGCTTCGTCATAGTCGTTTAACTATCTTAATCGAGATATCTTATCGCCACCCGTGAAATACTTATCATTGATGAGTTCCTGTAGCCGTCTGTGGTCTTCTTCGTCAGTTCCACCTCACCAAATCATACTTTCTGAATGCAAATGCTTGATTTGTTGACGAAAATACCAAAATCACTATGTGTTTGCCAATAATATTTGAGGATTTCCCTCAATTCCTCATGGATCCTACCATCAGAACTGGATTTGGATAAAAATGGGACCAATCTGGAAGTCCAATCCTTGCAAATAAAAAATATTTTTTTAAATCGGTTTATAAATGACGGAGTAACGGTAACAAACATTAAAAAACCATACAACCGAATTGATCACCTACTCCTTTTTTTGAAGTCGGTTAAAAATAGTAACGAAGTCAGAACTGTGCGTTGCATAATTATATTTAAAAAGAAGTGATTGAACGAGTCTGTTGCGCACACTATAGTTTTTAGAATTTTTGTCCGTTTGTTGTTTGTCGGGATGTATGTTCCGGATTGGCGCAAAAACGGTTTATTGAATTTAGAGGAAATTTGGCATACAGATGTTTTAGAACCTGGATTAACACGTAGGGTAGGTACTAATTTGATATATTCCGAAATACACGCGGGCGAAGCCGCGGGCAAAAGCTAGTTAAAACATAAATATACATACCTTGTTTCTGAAGTCTTCGTGTATTAATTGGATGATGAAGAACTACTGTATTTATTTATTTATTTATTTTACTATTTATGTACACACAATAAAACATTATATAGTTAGGACATTATGATCATTGAGTACAAAGGTACTGCTTATTTCTTCAGAAATTTCTTCCAGCAGACCTGCGAAAGGAGAAATTAAAAAAGAAATGTAGACAATAGTGTGTGAGAACTAGAAGAAAAGAATATGATTAGTGACGTCTTAAACTAAAATATATATACTTACACATATACTATAAAGCAAAAATTAACAAATATTTAAATAAATAAATATGCTATAAACCTATATATATAATATACACTTCTGGACACATCTATTGGCCCACCTTGTATTTTCAGTTTCGTTTGGTCCTAGCTAAAATTTTATATTAGGTCGAGCAAAAAGTTTTTATGCAGTTTTGAACCTGGCACATTCACAATTTCATTCAATAGTCTTTTTTTGAATTTCGAACACAGAATTTAAAGAAACAAAAGACAATTTGGAGCCTGTTTGTTGATATCAAACAATCGAATACTAAGAAAACTCGGTTTTATTGGTTTACTTGGATTTAATTCTTGAAAAAGTGATTGATATCTTTGGTTTTGCAACAAACATTACTTATTCTTAACATTAAGGTGAGGTTCTATCAATAATCTATGGATACTTCACCTGAAGTCGCCGCCCAAGCTGTGGCACTTATTCAGGCCGGACACAGCCAAAGAAACGTGAGTGCTCAACTTAATTTAAGTCGATCTGCGGTCCGAAATGTTTATCGGAGGTACCTAGAGACTGGCGGCTTTGTTCGTCGCCAAGGAAGGCCACGATCTCGGGTCACAACTGAAAGGCAGGATCGATTCATCGTGACGACCAGCTTGAGAAATCGTCACCTTACCTCCATTGAGATACAAAACCAACTTCGCGACTTCCACGGAGTATCTGTGAGCGCTCGAACTGTTCGGAGAAGGTTAAAAGAACGCGATATGGTACCACACAAGCCAGCTAATGGGCCCAAACTAACGCGAGCCCACCGAACAGCGCGCCTTCATTTCGCACGCAGTCATTTAAATTGGACACAGCAAGATTGGAGCCGTGTACTCTTTTCTGATGAGTCTAAAATTGTGTTACATGGCAATGATGGAAGGAAGAAGGTCTACCGACGTAAGGGAGAGCGTTTCGCACAATGCTGCTTTGAAGACAGGGTTGCTTATGGCGGTGGCTCATGGACTGTCTGGGGCGGTATATCCGCGAGCGGCAAAACTCAACTTGAGGTTGTTACAGGACCACGGCTGCCAACATTAAATGCTGAAAGGTACATTCGTGAGTGCTTAGAACCTCACGTGATACCATACGCGGACTATGTGGGCCCAAATTTCCTTTTTATGCATGATAATGCAAGAGCCCATGCGGCCGGCATCGTCAGGGAATATCTTCGGGATGTGAACATCACAGTTATGGACTGGCCAGCCAGAAGCCCAGACATGAACCCACATTGAGCACATGTGGGACGAGCTAAAAAGACGTGTTAGGGCTCGTCAGCCAGTTGCCCAGACGATGCAGGAGTTGAAAACTGCCATAGAAGAGGAATGGGAGATGATCCCTCAAAATTTCATAGAGCGGTTGATAAACTCTATGCCTAATCGTATGAGAGCTGTGGTAGATGCCCATGGAGGCAACACGCGTTATTAAATTAAACCTTTATTTGATAAAACATGTTTTTTATTCAAAAATCAATTGCCTTTAACAAGGCGCATATCCGACTTGTTAGGCGTAGCTCCATGTCGTATGGTATTCTGAATTCAAATTTAAAACAATACGATCGAAAAAGATGGTAAAATGTATCAGGTTTAAAACTGCATCAACAGTTTTTGTTCAATCTAGCAATCATATTTCGGTAGGGGCCATCGAAACCTAAACTCTAAGGTGGGCCAATAGATGTGTCCAGTAGCTCTACCATGAGTTTACACAGTCAAAACACGCTAGCGTCTCCGTAAATGATATCTATGAAATATTGTACAGCGCCCCTAGCGGTCACAAAAAGAATTAAAGTTCGTACCATGAGCACTATAGATTTCGATAGGTAAGACACCTAACGTAATCTATTCGACAGTCACTGACGTTTTTCAGCTGTCACCATACAAAACGGCACCATGAGTCACTAATTCGACAGACGCTATCGAAAAATACGCTTGCGATAGTAGTTACGTAGCTCACTAGCGTTTTGAGGTGTGAAACATATGTTTACATTATAATTATATACGTTTTTCAGTCTATTAAAGTCAAAATAACGTCTGGAAGAACTTGTTTAGCATGGAATATGTTAGTGGCCGCTGAATTTGAAGACCAACTACGTAAATAACGTGAATTTCAAGCCAAAATGAGAATTAATGTTGGATACCAATTGGAAAATAGTTTATCAAATTTTACAGACTCGCTAAAACAGCATTTGAAGATTTGTGCATATTATTGAATAATGTTGCATTTTATTACCTACGACACTTGAGCTTAGCTAATTTATTACACTTTTAAAGTTTCAAGTGGCTTGGCTTATCTAATGCGGGCCATAGAAGTTCAAGTAATTTGGTCAAACAGGCTGATTCAAACAGCTTTATCAAATTGGCATGATCTTTCAAGTGACTACACATCTTCATGCAGGCTTGAAGCGGCGTCAGTTCTGCATCGAAGCAGGCAAGAGTTGTTGTGTTTCTTAAGAGGGCTGTCACATTTTGTCACCTCTCTCGCTCACACGGGACCAAATTTTTAAGAATGTTAAATGAAAATATACATTTTTTTGAAAAATGTGATCAATGGGCTCCCTACTAAATAATATTAATTTAATAGGTAATTATTAAAAACACATTTTTATTGTAACATTTATTTAAATCGTCTCAAAAACAGATCATAATACTTATTGAGCTAAGTTTATTAGATAACACAATAGAAATGTGTTTTTAATAATTACCTATTAAATTAATATTATTTAGTAGGGAGCCCATTGATCACATTTTTCAAAAAATCATCTTTTCATTTAACATTCTTAAAAAATTGATCCTGTGTGAGCGAGAGGGGTGATAAAATGTGACAACGCTCTTAACAATGTCTACAGATAACGCCTTAGCAATAGACAGCTTAGTGTTTGTTTTGAAGGCCCAAAAAAGGACATAAAGTCGTACTATGTGGTATAAAAAGAGGCTCATGAAAAGAGACGAATATTCGCTAAATAAACTTGTTAAATACATTGAAATTTGTTCTTAAAGCCTGGCATAATTATTTGCGAATGAATGAGGAAACATATTTAATGCTTCTGTCGTTAGTCAGTCCATTAATTAAGAAGAAAGACACTACGCAGCAGCAACTGAGCGCTCGCAATACACATGCTCAAATTCTTTGATCAAACCGTTCGATCAAAATGTTTGATCGAATAGAAATACGAAAATTCATATTTCTTCATGCCATTTGACGACTCATTACATTTGATCAAATTTTCCCACAAACATTCATGCCAATTTGATAAAACTGTTTGGACCAGCCTGTTTGATCAAATTACTTGAACGTGTAGGGCCTGCATAAAACAAAAACGCCGCGAACCACACAACGTAAACAAAATTACAAATTGAATAGACGACATGGGAGCCTCTCTTCTTATTACTGAGAAAGAAAGAAACAAAACATAAGGAGTGAAGTTAGCTAGACGACACGATCTATCGAGCTTACGCGAGCGCCTGCGTATGACTCCGTAAATCTCATGGTGCAAGCATTATCGAAATCTATTCGATCGACGTCAATACGCTAGCGACTTTAACGCTAGCGAGTAGGTTTTCATTAACAACTCATGGTAGACGTACAGAAGTGTATAAATTATCACAGTTGAGAGGAGAGGTAATGCTCTTTTACTCAATATTTGAATTGCGAAATAGATTTTAAATCTCGAATGCTAGGCGGAAGTGAGTTTTACAGTCTTACAGCATGGACAAAAAAGGAATAAGAATAGTAGCTTGTTTTATGAGGATGGGATTTAAGGAGGGATCTGAGGTGTGATCTACATGGTGCGTCGCTAGGGCGAGCGTAAGAAAATCGCTCACGCAGATAGGAAGGATAAGACGGGTTGTGAAAGATGTTGAAGAGGAGACATAAAATTCGAGTGTTCCTGCGAAGGCCGATTGGGAGCCACTTGAGTTCCTTGCGAAGGTGAGAAACATGGTCATACTTTCGCAGACCGAAAACAAAACGAATGCACAAGTTTCGCAAGCGCTCAAGCTTGTTTAATAGCTCCTCAGTAGCATCCAGGTAGCAGGCGTCAGCATAATCTAAAATGTATGAAATACTTGAAGAGCTACTAGAACTACTATTCGATGTTGAGTCATTGCTAGGTGACGAATCAGATCGTTTGCGCTTTTTTGACACCGCTGATTGATCTTCTACTTTGGCACTACCTAAAATATAATATTTTAATTAAATAAAAATCATCTTTATCAAATAACTAGCTTTTGCCCGCGGCTTCGCCCGCGTGTATGTCGGAATATATCAAATTAGTACCTACCCTACGTGTTAATCCAGGTTCTAAAACATCTGTATGCCAAATTTCCTCTAAATTCAATAAACCGTTTTTGCGCCAATCCGGAACATACATCCCGACAAACAACAAACGGACAAAAATTCTAAAAACTATAGTGTGCGCAACAGACTCGTTCAATCACTTCTTTTTAAATATAATTATGCAACGCACAGTTTTGACTTCGTTACTATTTTTAACCGACTTCAAAAAAAAGGAGGAGGTGATCAATTCGGTTGTATGGTTTTTTAATGTTTGTTACCGTTACTCCGTCATTTATAAACCGATTTGAAAAAATATTTTTTTATTTGAAAGGACTGGACTTCCAGATTGGTCCCATTTTTATCCAAATCCAGTTCTGATGATAGGATCCATGAGGAATTGAGGGAACTCAAATATTATTGGCAAACACATAGTGATTTTGGTAGTTTCGTCAACAAATCAAGCATTTGCATTCAGAAAGTATGATTTGGTGAAGTGGAACTGACGAAGAAGACCATAGATGGCCACAAGAACTCATCAATGATCAATATTTCACGGGTGGCGATAAGATATCTCGATTAAGATAGTTAAACGACTATGACGAAGCAATATTAAATAAATGCTTCTGATGAAAATGGTACCATTGAAGTCAGATCAATAATAAAACAATGTATCCTAGCCGTGTTGGGGCTTATTAGAAATGTCATGAGATGCACTCTGGCTATAAATTATTTTTAACCGACTTCAAAACAGGAGGAGGTTCTCAGTTCTTCGGAATCTTTTTTTTTATGGTTCCCCGATTACTCGAAGACGGCTGGACCGATTTGGAAAATTCTTTTTTTGTTTGAAAGGGTATACTTTCCAGGTGGTCCCATTGTCATCAAGTCAGGATCTGATGATGGGATCATCATCATCTGCCTAGCCTTTTCCCAACTATGTTGGGGTCGGCTTCCAGTCTAACCGGATGCAGCTGAATACCAGTATTTTACATGGAGCGACTGCCTATCTGACCTCCACAACCCAGTAACTGGGTAATACGATACCCCTTGGTAAGACTGGTTGTCAGACTTTCGGTCTTCTGGCGACCCGTAACGACTGTCAAAGATCTACGAATGACAGCCGGGACCAACGGCTTAACGTGCTTTCCGAGGCACGGAGGAGTCTCGGTATGTGAGGATGGTCACCCATCCACGGACAACCCCGGCAAGCGTAGCTTAACCTGATGGTTCGACCCGTGCGGCTGTTATTATTTTTTTGTTTTGTTTTGTTGTTTTTTGATGATGGGATCATAGAGAAATTAAGGGAACTCTTCAATATAGGCGCACCTATAGCGATTTTGGTATTTTTTTATAGAACTTGTGCATTTCCTCTCGGAAAGCAACATTTGGTGAAGTGGAATTTGATATCCTGAAAAGTCTGAATGAGTCTGGCAATCTTTCAAGCTTTTGAATATCTGTTTAACGGTGCAGTCGGGGTCAAACATTCGGCTGCAGCTGGATTATACTAGAAGCCAATCTTAAGTCTTAGGAAAGACATCAGTAAGTTTAATCACTACTTTTCCATGGACTTCTTACTCTTCGATTCTTCCTTTGCTGGATTTTACGACTTCTTAGATTTATTGAACACAATATTGACAACTGACTGAGTTTTGGAGTGGTGAATGATGTTGAATTTTTCTTTGTATAAACACTATTACAAAGATTGAAGTTGAGGTGATAACATCAAAAACACTTTAAGATGAGGCGAAGAAACAAATAAGGTCCTCAAATAATCTCAATTCTATCTATATCTGAACTAATATTATAAAAGGTAATATATTATTTGGTGTGGGATGCAACCTGTGTCGACACCCTCGCACCATCCCATCTTCCTAGCACGGCAGGCCGTGCTGGGGTGGCTGCTGCAGGTGCAAAAAACCTCAAACGGCGGAAATATAACAACCTTACTGAGAGCTATATGTTTGAGCCGTTTGGGGTTGAAACACTAGGGTCGTGGGATCCGAGTGCTCATCGAGTATTTCGGGACATCGCCAAGCGGTTGGTCGACTCTTCACGTGACCAGAGGACAGGCCTATTTTTAGGTCAAAGAATAAGCATTGCCATCTAACGTGGCAACGCTGCCAGCCTTTTGGGCACTTTTCCCATTGACAGCGATGCGGACGAATTTTTTGATGCCCAATGAGCTCTCCCTTTTATTTATTTTTTTTCTCTTTTATTTGTATACTTGTACATAATATATATATATATTTTAGTGTAGTGTTAGATTGTATATTGTATGTAAGATTTGTTTTAACTTGATTGTAATATTATAAAAGTAAAATGTATTTGTTTGTAAGTTTGTATTTCCAAAACTAATGATTCAATTCTAAAAAAAAAATCAATGGTAGAAAGGTACATTATTCCTGAGTGCTATATATTACTCGTATATTTATATCATATCATGCATATTAATAGGGAATATTACGCAAAGCTGAGACAACAGATGGTCCCACGTGGACACGAAGTAAACAAACTGTCAAATGCGAGCGGCAATATTTTTCAGTGTTTTGCAATATTATTTCAGCTTTATTAGATACTAACTTCCGCCCGCAATTTCATCCGCGTGAAATTTCTTATTCCCTCGACCCACCCCGTCACATCGCATCGTCTGCCCGTGCTGTTACTTTGTTTTCGCTTAGCACTCTTTTTTTTTTTGCTCGGCTTCTAAGGGTCCTAGCGTAATATTACACACCTTATCACCTTCTTCAAAAATCGGGCTATAAAACGCAAAAATAATTTTTCAAATCCGACTGGTAATGACAGAGATTAGCGCGTTCAAAGTCAATAAAAAATAAAATGTAGGTAACTAATAGAACAAGAGCATTTTACTTACTTTAAGCATTTTTATACCCGTCGTAATTTCTAAACAAAAGGTTTTGATTGATGGATTTGAATCATTTAAAAATGGAATTTACATGTACTTAATCAACCTTGATTATGAAATTATTTATTTGGATAAGAATTATTAGCATATTTATGAAAATACCTTCGCAAATAATGCATTATTTTATAACAAATTTGATTACCATTAAAAAAATTATAGTGAGCCAACCTTAACAGATAGACATATGCTATTGCGGACTTTTTTTGAACTTTTTAACAAGAACAATTCTGTCATACAAGATTTTTGCGTAACTTTAACCGTTTACGCAGCGCACGCAACGGAAGCTCTCAAAGTAATAAATTTTCTCCGTTTTTGCAACATTTTTCATTGATGCTCCGCTCCTGTCAGTTGTAGCGTGATGTTGTATAGACCATAGCCTTTCTCGATAAATGGGATATCCAACACTAAAAAAAATTCTCAATTCGAACAAGTAGTAATAACCTTTGTTTTAGCTACGTTAAGGGTAAGTAAATTCTCTGAGAGCCACTCCATCACAAGGCGAAGCGACTGTTCCGCCCTATGTTCTATGTTACGGGACTTGGTTTCCGCACTTAGTCCTACATGTGGATCATTGTACGTGGACCGCCCTTTTGATTGCTCTATCCCAGTCAGTATCATAAACTATCAACGCTGTATCATCAGCGTATGTAAATATGTAGCAATTTGGAATGTTTGCTAGACAAAGGTCATTGATGTAAAGCAAAAAGAGAGGGGGCCCGAGGATGCTACCCTGCGGAATACCGAAGGTGACAAATCTATCATCACTATTAGTAGAGTCGATTTTAACCCGTTGATTTTGATTAGAGAGATAATCTTTAAATATGTCTAATGCGAGGCCACGTATTCCAGCGCTTTCCATTTTCGATATCAAGGTGGGAACAGAAACCGTGTCGAATGCCTTTGATAAGTCAAAGAAGATACCGTAGCATTTCATGCCTTTGTCCAATTGGTTAACTAGCTACAGCATCCTCCGTTGAGATTCCTGGTCTAAAACCGTACTGATTGCTTGCAATGATTTTGTGTTTGATGAGATATGCAACAAGACAATTGTTAAGTATCCTTTCGTGGATCTTAGATAAAGAGCTCAGTACCAACGAATTAAGAATGATATAGAATCATAACTCTCGTACGAAGCCCGCTAAAACATGGTTCCAAACTCATACCACTAAACTGCTAATACTAACGCAACAGACGCACAAACAAAACAAAATACATTGCTAAATTTATTTTCTGCACATGAATTCGCCCACCCATTCATTTGGGGCGCAATTTTATTTAGTAAGATAATGTTAGAGTGAAACTAAAATATCGAACCAAGCGATGCATTGTAAGAGATGCATTATTATGTGACATTGAGCGGCGAGGATGGTGTAATGCAGTATGCAGTAGGTGTCAGTCATTTATTAAGAACTCAATTAATATGAATTAATATGTCACCTCTTTGCCTTTAATTTACAAAATATCTATAAGTAGCTCTAGAAATTTGGAAACTAAAGTTGTTTTATTACTAACCAAACACCTATTTTAAATGTAAATAGGAAATCATTATTTCCATAATACTCGTATATAAGTATAGGATCTACCGAATTTCGTATAATTTTTTTAAATAGCGTAATTATAAGATAAATTAAAAAAAAAAACAAAAATCTGTTATTTCCAACTCAAAAAAAAAATATATTGTTGGATACTTCTACCCGGCTCAAGAACGAGGAGGGCGCGGTCACTATAAAACTACCGCAGGCGGCAGGTCGGACTGTTGCGGGATGTTCGAAAGAGTTACCGTGGCCCCGGCATGGCAACAGAAGGAACACGGGTGGGTTTTAGCCAGTAAAAGTCTGACACGCTCTCCCGCTCCGCCCAGAGCAGGAGAAGTCATTTGATGATTTCCCATCCACAAAAAAAAAAAAAAAAGGCGGCGGGTCGGACTGACTTTTCATTTGGACTACGTTGCGTGCGGAAGCGCTGCCCGTCGGCCGTTCGGTGTAATCTGCTAAATCTGGTATCTCTGAATCTCATTATACTCTTGTTGATTTTCTTGATTTGATCAGTGATGATTTTGTTCCTCTGGTTGTAATTTTGCTAAATTGATAATTTGTTTTGTGAAATTCATGTGATTAGTTTTTAGGTTAATAAATAATTGTTTTTTTTTAATTGTGATTTCACTTCAGTCCTAACAATATATATTTTAATTATGCAATTCCCGTAATGTACGAGTATTCTTAGTTTCGTTTCGTAGTCATCGTTCCAAAATCTATACATATAATAAAACAGTAATGAAAGAAAAACTGTACATTGAGAATTTTCGAGAAAAAATAAGTGGCTTTTTTAGAAAAACGTAACTGATGACAAAAAGTGACTTTGTCCGTTTGTCTGTGTGTATGGTAAAAATTTCCAGCAGTTTTTCCGTGTCTGTATAATTAAGTGTTCCCAAATATTCTTGCATTCGTAAATAACATTTTTTATAAGTTAAATTATAAATCTTTAACAGTCTGTTGAACTGATTATATAAGTAGGGTCCTAAAAACAAATAAAATCGTCTAGCGTAAGCATGTTTAGGCTGAGGGTTAGCACAAACCAAATCCTTTCTTTCTTTTCTGAAGGTACTGGGTTAAAATCAAGTTCGCTGTGCTGAAGCAAAACGACATTCAAAACAAATAATTGGCGTATTGTTAGTACTTCACATGCCGTGTAAAGCTGGTGAGTAGGATATCTAAATGGTCTAAAAGTAGCAACCTTTAAAACTGCTCTTTGGGCCCGTTCTAGGTGTATTAAATTTGATTTGGCAGCTCCACCCCAGGATGTTATGCAGTAGGTGATAATGGATTGACACAAAGCCAAATAAACCTGTTTAATTAATCTAAAGTCGGCAATGTTCCGTACATTTTTTAAAATGTATATTAATTTACGTACTTTAGTGCATAATAAATCAATATGTTTGCGGAAATTCAGATTTGTGTCAATCGTAACGCCTAGATATTTGATATGGTCGGTTTTAGCTAAAGTGGGACTAGTGCATGCAAAATCAGCATAATGTAAATTACAGTTGTTATGCGCTTGGATGTTTACGTTAGTAAGCGTTTGATTAGTATTTCTCATTGTAAATAATAGGTACTTGGTTTTATCTGTATTTAATGTAAGGAGAGATAGAGAAGGAGATTAAGCCAATTAACCACCGTATTAAAACCCTTCTGTGCTACCTCGTAGACCTCTGCCATTGATTTCGCAGTGAACAATAGAGCTGTGTCATCCGCGTATGACATAATTACACCCTTTTGGAGTGTCAAATTGCAAAGGTCATTAATATAGATTAAAAACAAGGTAGGGCCCAAAATACTGCCTTGTGGGATTCCATAGCAGCTATTCTTTAGTTCAGAACTCCTGAAATGACCTATTTTTACACACTGATGGCGGTCACTAAGATAATCAGTTAAAAGTTGCAATTGTATTCCCCGTATCCCCAACCTTTCAAGCTTGTTCAAAAGTAAAGAACAAGAAATTGTATCAAAAGCCTTGGCGAGGTCTAAAAATATCCCTATAGTGTGCATGCCGTTATCCAGGTTTGTGCTTATAAAATTTGTTAGCCGGTGAACAGCTTGGCTTGTTGATCTTTTAGGCCTAAAACCAAATTGATGATCAGAGAGTAATTTATTTCCTTCAAGATAATTTACTAGTCTACTGTTTATAACTTTTTCCAAAATCTTTGAGAGGCCAGTTAGAACTGATATTAGTCTATAGTTATTTACACAGCTTTTGTCTCCAGCTTTAAACACAGGGGTGACCACGGCTTTTTTAAGCAATGTAGGAAATATTCCTTTTGTTAAACATAGCTGAAAAATGTGGGTCAGGGGAGGGGCAATGACATGTTTAAATATTTTAAGTATGCTATTGGGTATGTCATCAGATCCTACGGCACAATTTTCCTTTAATCCGTCTATAAAACTAATTACTTCATCAACATCAGTATTTAATAAGACAAACGAATTTTGCGTTACCAATGTCTTGGTTTGGCTTGAAATGGAAAAATCTCTATTATTTAATATTGTATTTTCTGCTAAGATTTTGCCGACGTTAATGAAGAAGTTGTTAGCCTTATCTGCTGCTTCGGTTGGGCTTAGCTCAGAAGATAAAAGCTCAAGAGCAGGTTCAGGATTTTTTGACCTAAATGTATTTGTTTTTATGAATTTCCAAATAAGTTTATTGTTTTTCCCTGCTTTCTGTAGTTGGTTTTTATCATATTGGCATTTTAGCTTTTTCAACAGATTATTACAGAAATTTCTGTAACGCTTGTAAACAATTGAAAGTAGTTCATCATCTGGTGCATGTTTTGATTTTTGGTGAAGTTTATGAATGTCTGATACAGCGAACAAGTCCGGGCGTTATCCAGGGTTTAATGTTACTATACTTTCTAGGTATTATTTTATTAAATGTATTTTTCCTTATCACTGTTTGTATCATATCGACAAAATATTGTATAGAAATATTTGGATCATGTGAATCGTAAACGGGGTCAAAATTAATACGTCAGTCAGTAAGTCAGTTTCAAGACTCGTCATATTGAGTTTAGTATAGCTACGCATGCAGTTTTTTCTAGGTGACGACACTTGTAATGTTAGACCATCTTAGGTTTGATGATCGGTTAGTGAAGAATTAGTAACCAACGTTTTGGATGGATTTTTTGTTTTTATGAGAATGTGGTCTAGACAAGAGCCACTCTGGTGTGTTGGGTGATAATGACCTGGTAGAAGTCCATGATAGAAATGAGCATATATTTAGGTAATTATGAGAATGAGTATCGATTCTCTCGGCAGCAATGTTTATGTTGATATCTTCTATTAGCACTATATTTTTAAATGAAGATATTTTTCCTAAATTATTGTTAAGTGAATCTAAAAACCTATCAATACTTTGGGAAGGAGGCCTATAAATAGCCATAATTACTGTATCTGGGATAATTGTAATTACTAATCAGTTACAGTCTAGGAAATGGGGTTGTTCTACTACTGTTTTTAAATTATTTTTAATATAAACCACTATGCCATCATTCTGGTTGAAAGTTACATCACTTTTATGAAGATTATAGCCATCAAGAGATGGTATATTGGTCTTTTGTTTGGACAGCCAACATTCTGTTAGAACTATGATGTCACAACATAAGTCAAGATTTTGTAATAAAACTAGGAAACCGTCAAAATTTCGACTTATACTGCGAATATTTTGTGTGAGTAAAGTCAATGTATTGTCCACAGTGATGATTACACCTTTACACTCCTCGACATTACAGATTTTAGCTTCAGACACGGAAAAACTATCTAAGTCACAAATTAGCTGATTGGCCACAACGAAATATATGTAAAAACTAACCTACTGTGTATGTGCTAGATTAAAAAAGTAGACGGTGGCGCTCCTAGGCGCCTTCATAGTCAATAGAATTAATATAATTGTCTTCTGCATATTTACGTGCCGGGCAGTTCACATCACCAATTGGATGATCATTTCTCCTCTTGAAGCGTTTGCAGGTCGTACATTGAGGCGGAGAACATTTATTGGCGCATTCCTTGAAAGAATGTCCAAGCTCTCCACAGAGGTTGCAAGTAGGGGATGTTTCTCTGCAAAATTTGGCTGCGTGTCCGAACTGCTGGCAGTTAAAGCAACGGGTCACAATAGTGAAATCTCTTACTGGACATGATGTCCAGTTTATGAAGATTCGGCCTTGGTCCATTATAATTTTCCTGGTACTGGCAGGAACTTCCATTATGTAATTGCAGGTAGGGCGATCCTTCTTTCCTGACTTATGGCTCAATTTGATGGATTGTAAAAAGGATTCTTGAGTGGTGTTCGGCAATTCATCGGCAAGGTTTTGCACATAAATGCAGTCGAATACCTCTTTTTCCGTAAGGGCTACAGGAACACCGATGACAGCAATCCTAGGGAGGCGTTTAGATGGTTCTTCAACTGTAAGTCCCGAGGATACTAATTTTTGTGAGCTTTTTAATTTTTCAATATCGCCTTTGTTATCCGTCCTGATAATGACGCCTCCGTTTCTAATTTTGCTCAGTCCGCGAACATGTAGTTTTAACTCCTCAGGCGAGATGATTTTTTGTACCAATGACTTGGTGTCGTCACTGGTTTTGCTTTTATCGCTGGGATATATAGCAATCGAACTGAGATTAGCTGGTCGAATAAAAGTATCAGCGCCTTTCTTTACCATGTTGGCATAGGAGGTACCTTCTGGTTCGGGTCGGCTAATTTTAGTTTCAATTACCTCTTTGAACTGATAAATGGATTCCGCAACATTCCGGTGGGCTTGAAGGTGCTGGATGGTAGTGTGCGCCTGGATAGTCTTCTGCTTCAAGGATTGGTAGAGTACGGCCATCTGAGACGTCCCATGTGAAACTTTACGACAAAGATTGGAGACACGTAGTTTCTGATCGGAATTCATTTTACCCTCTCCCACAATCGAGCAAACTTCAGTCAAAATAGTTTCGATGGATCCAATCCATCTCTGTATCTCCGATGTGGAGACGCATTCGGCTGGAAGCTCATTCTCCGTGGCTGCTGGCGGCGCTGGTTCTGTTGTCTGGTTGTGATCGTCAGGCGCTGGCGTCGGTGGAGGACTTCGACGTATCAATTTGCTGCGTCCGAAGGGGCTGTCTTCTGGGTTAGACATAGTACCAACACAGAAAACCGTGATTGTGAAATCCCATAATATTGTTTAAAAAAAATCGTAAAATTCTTTTTTTTTAGTTTTTGCATCTTTTATGTGTATTATGAAATCTGAGAACTTTACATGTCCTATCTAATTGTATGGAGAGTTTCACACCAATATACACCACTAAACAGATTGATTGGTGGTACAACAAGCTACACTGTCATGAAGTCAAGTCAAAGTTTTGGTTCTAAGTTTTAACTTACCAAGCACATTTGTTGTAGGTAATTGATTTAAGTATGTAATTCTTAGTTTTGTTCCTTGCTGCTGTTAACATATTTTTTTTAATGCAAAAATAATGTAGTTGTCTATTAAATTAACGACAATTAAGTTTTATTCATAATTTAATTTTGGTAAATAATATGTAGTTTCCGTTTTCTAACTAGATGGCGTTGGCGTCGAGTAAGATCGCGCTATGGTTTCGTTCCCAAAAAGTGATGTTATAGGTGCCAATGTGCCGCTCTCATCCTATTAATCCGATCCAGCATGTCCCATTGCTGTCTTCTCCCAGCGACGCCCTAAGCCGAGGTCCGTACCCCACAGGGGGTGCCCTTAGCGTGTAGTCGCTTAGTTTTTAGTCTTAGTTTTAAGCCTGGCTGGAGGCCTTAATTTATCGAGGCATCCACAGGAAAGCCCGGTTAAGCAGTCGACAACCTCCTATAGGTTGAACTGCGAGATGCCATTCCCCAAAAACAAAATACAACGCTCTCATCCTATAGAAACGGGGGTTACGAATAATTATTATTTTTCTACTTTCTAGCAATTCTTACGTACTTATTCGATTACTTTTCATTGATTTGAATATCGTTAGTATCAGATTAAGAAGGAATTTTAGCTATGCCTTTTAGAAAAAGATCAAATCTGTCTCGAAACTCAAAGGTTTCTAAGATGCGCAGGTAAGTTCGATCTCTCGAAACCGACGCAGAGCGTGAACAACGGGTGCTAACTGTGAGCGTAATGCACTAAGTTTGTCCGCAGAAACTAGCACGCAGCGCCAATTACGACTAGAATTTAAACGAATCCGCACTACTGCTTCTCGATCTCAGGAAAGTGTGGAACAACGAGAAATGCGTTTAGCTATCGACCGGGATCGTCATTCTTTGTCTCGCGCATCCGAAACGGTTACACAGTGGGATCAGAGGTTGAGTCTTCAAAATATCCGCTCTGAGACTGCTCGATTACTTGAGAGCAGTCAGGAGCGAGAGATACGACTTGCGCGTGACCGAGAGCGTCATTCTTTATCTCGCGCTTCCGAAACGGATGCAGAGAGAGAGCAGAGATTAAGTCTTTAGCTTTTCCACACTGAGACTGCTCGGTCGCTCGAGAACAGTCAGGAGCGCGATACACGCCAAGCAAGCGATCGCGAGCGCCACGCAGTATCTCGCGTTTTGGAGACTTACACGCAGAGAGACTCGCGTTTAAGCTCCCAGCGTATTCGCACTGCCACATCTCGATCACTTGAGAATCCTGAAGAGCATGAGACGCGCCTTAGTACAGACCGCTCACAGCATGCTCTAGCTCGGTCTTCGGAGACAGACGAGCAGCGTGAGCAACGCAACGCACTTGCTCGGCAAAGATATCACGACATGCGTGTTGAGGTGTCTGTTCATTCCATGCAAGAACGTGAGCGGATTCAGGAAATTCGGGCAAGTCAGTCAGTCGAGCAGCGTGTGGCCCAAATTGATCTAGACCGTATACGTCGCAATCTTCGCAATTCATCCTCATCTGATACTGAGTCTATGGTTTATGATCCTGAAGAGCAACCGTGGTTCAATAAAGAAAGGAGCGCGTTTTCCTATAACCCATTTATTAATTACATCGAACACGGAGACATTGGCACCATGTCTGAGGTGTGTGCACACTGTCACGCGCGTAAGTGGAAAGGAGAGACCAAGGGAATGTGTTGTGCGTCTGGAAAGGTACGACTAAACTCTATGCAAGAGTCACCGGAGATCTTACGAGTTCTTTTGAGTGGCGAGCATCCCAAGTCCAGCCATTTCTTAAGCAATATTCGAGCCTACAACAGTGCTTTCCAGATGACTTCATTTGGAGCTCATCAAGTCACTGAATCTGGATTCATGCCGACTTTTAAAATTCAGGGGCAAGTCTACCATCGGATAGGTGCTTCCCACCGAAATGCCGAAATTTTTGCAAATATATTTCATTACAGATTTTGCTGAACAGGCTAATGTCCGATGCCAACACATTCCTAATTTAGACTTGAGCCTTATAAGGGGATTACAAAACACTCTGCAACCGAGTGAGTGAGTGACTGAGTGTCAACCCATACGTTACCGATTTAAAAACCGCTCTGGAATCGGTGCCTGAACACGAGCGCGATAATTTAAATTCGTTATTAGCGCAGACAAAAGACCGACCGCAGCCCATCCAGGACGATATAACGCTCCAACGTCAAACGAGGTAGCCGTCCTCTTGGTTGACCAGGAATGCGACAAAAGGGACATTGTTTTACGCACATGTGATGATCGCCTACAGCGTATCAGCGAGACACATCGCGCTTAAGATACCCTACAGTATCCCTTAATGTTTTGTCGCGAAGAGGATGGCTACCACTTTGCCGTATACAATGTAGACCCGCAGACAGGTGCCCCAAATTATAACAAAATGACTTCCGCCCTCCAGTTTTACAGTTACATGATTCAGTTCCGTTCCAACGACAACTCTCATCTCCATTATTACCGTGTACTCTTTAGTCAATTTCTGGTAGATAAGTATACTAAAATTGAAACGGAGCGGTTGGTGTTCATTAGAACGAATCAACGGAAACTGAGGGCGGAAAACTACGTGCACCTAAGGGACGCCATGCGAGAGGACTCTAACGCGGAAAATGTTGGACGGATGGTGATACTCCCTTCCACCTTTACGGGAGGTCCGCGGTACATGCACGAGCGGACCTAGGACGCATTCTGTTACGTGCGGAAGTACGGTCGACCGGACCTCTTCATCACCATCACTACCAACCCTAAGTGGCCCGAAATAACCCGCGAGCTCTTAGCAGGGCAGGTGCCACATGACAGGCACGACTTGATTTCTCGGGTGTTTAATTTAAAATTAAAGTGCCTGATGGATCTTCTCACAAAAGAAAAACTATTTGGTGCTACCAGATGCCACATGTATAGAGTGGAAAAAACGCGGCTTGCCCCACGCGCATTTGCTTTTGTCGTTGAAAGATAAAATCAGGCCCAACGAGATCGATGATGTCATAAGTGCTGAGGTGCCAGATAACGACGTTGACCCCGTTCTGTACCAAATTGTAAAGGGTCACATGGTGCATGGTCCTTGCGGAGCCCTACATCGCAATTCTCCTTGCATGAGGGACGGACGGTGCTCAAAAAGTTTCCCGAAGTGATTTAGCAGCAAAACTCTTAAATAGTATCATCGTATTTGCCTACGGAAAGCCATAGGCAAATACGATGATACTATTTTATTATTCTCATTTAGCTCTCTAATGAAATGGTAACGGTCATCGATATGTTTTGTCCTACTGTGATGTACAGGATTTTGTGGCAACTTTTGCGCACTTTGGTTGTCGTTATAAATGGTAACAGCCAAACACTGACCTGTCAATTTATATATGAAGCGCTGTAAAGAAACTGCTTGTTTAGATGCGCTGGACAAAGCCATGTTAAGACTCTGTAGAGGACAAGGCAACTGTGAGTTGTTTTTTGCACTCCCACGACACCGGTGCATTCGCCAGTTTGAATACAAAACCAGTATACGATCTCCTGTCCCTACGGTTAGCCCAGTCAGTATCTACGAAACCACGAAGAGAGTCTCCAGTCTTTTTAAATGTAAGACCGTAATCTAACGTACCCTTTAAATATTGCGGGACACGTTTACCAGTAGTCCAATGCACCTGCGTGGGGTTCTTATTGAACTGGCTTAGGAAACTTACGGCAAACAAAATATTGGGTCTGGTATTGATAGCCAAAAACATCAGCGAACCGATCAAATTTTGATAAGGTACATTGACAGCTGGTTTTGTCTGAGAACGCAGGTCACCACTAATGTCCATAGGAGTAGAAACAGTTTTGAACTTCGCCATATTAAATCGATCTAACGTCTCTAATATGTTACGTCTTTGACTTAGCTTCACATCATTAGTTCCCTTCTCTCTAACAACATGCAGACCGAGGCAATTACTAAGTTCACCTAAATCCTTTACACCAAAGAAATCCTTTAAGTAATTATTTAGGCATGTAAGCTCGCTTCCATTATTATGAATCAAAACCAAATCATCTACGTAAATGGCCAATTATATAAATAAATTATATTATATATAAATAAATATAATATAATAAATATTACTAGACTTCCTTTTAAAGAAGACGCAGGACTCAGACTCCAATCTATTATAGCCTAAATCACAGAGCACCTCATCACTTTTATTCCAGGCTCTGTCAGCCTGTTTCAAATTTCATACAAATCCGTTCAGACGTTTTAGCGTGAAAGCATAACAAACAAACAAACTCACATTCGCTTAAGTAGCGATCCACCCCGGCTTCGCTCGGGTAGCACTAATTATCTTTAACCAGATGACTTGTGGTGAATGATTGACATGAGCGGCATATCTACATCACCACATTGGAACGCATCACACTGACGTCACGCAAAATCCTGCATCGCGCAATCAGAGTTTACCGCGCGACTAGCATATATACAACATCCCGACATCAACCGTCAGGCAGTAGTCCACCAGACACAACACCCGTCTGGTCGGAAGGTCCTCCCTTTTCTATAGAGGAGGAGTGAACTTTACTCCCTGTTCCTCATGCCTCTATACTGGTGACCCCGAACATGAACGTCAGCGCAGCCTTCGTGCAACTACTACAGCGTGACGTCATCATCATCGCTTTCTCAAGCTTTCGAGCGGCGAGTCACCCAGCCAGCCAGCATCCACGGCTTCAACGGGTAACCTGACCACCAGCATGCAGCGACCGCGCATACCTGGTCATCACCCTCAGTCTCATCAGAAACCTTGGCACAGCACACTGCACTCTCGACCATTCAACAAGCAGAGCCCTTCAAACCTCTCCTAGTCGACACCAGTAGCTAGCCTCAACCCGGCGCTGTACCAAACCCGACTCACTGGAGCATAACGCAGCGCCACCCCGTCTCACTCAGGGCATCTCCGCAGACAGTTCCGACTCACCGTGAACTATGCGGCACCCGGTTCTGACTCACTGGAACCTCAACTGGCCCTGGCAAGCATCGCAAGATACACGACTCAGCCCACTATCGACCTCCGGTCTCCGGAGGGGAGAGATGTAGCAGCACATCTACATCACCACATTGGAACGCCTCACACTGATGTCACGCAAAATCCTGCATCGCGCAATCAGAGTTTACCGCGCGACTAGCATATGTACAACATCCCGACATCAACCGTCGGGCAGTAGCCCACCAAACACAACACCCGTCTGGTCGGAGGATCCTCCCTTTTCTATAGAGGATGAGTGAACTCTATTCCCTGTTCCTCATGCCTCTATAGACATATTACCTTGAATTTATGAGAGCCTAGTTCTGTTTGTTAGGTTACTGTTCAGAAAAAATATAACACATAATTACCAAATACTTTGCATGAAGGCTAGTACTTTTTGTTAGGTTAGTGTGCAAAATTTCATCCAAATCCTATTTGTGACTGATATACAAGTAGCGTCCTCTGTTGTCGCGCAGCGGAAGCAGTCTAACAAGCATCCTAACGTGTGTGTCACTCTCCAATAGAGGGCGTCAGCATCAACGAACGATTTACGCATAATTTCGATAACTGCTTGCGCTTCCCGACACTGGAGGCGCTGTTTTATGAATGAGTTAATGTTATATTATGAATGAATGTCGTAGTAATCGCCTCTCGACACTAGAGGCAGCACTGTAGAACCAGTTAGAATCTTCTAGAAACTTCCAGAACCGGAAATAGATTGTAAACGCGTGTTCCTTCCGCCCACATTGTATTGCAAACTCTATTTCATTGGATTGTTCTGTTCGCTTCCAGACTCCAAAGAGTGCACTAGTCTAGTCGTAGTCTCGTAAGTTTAACCGCGTTGATAAAAAGATTGTACTGCAGCCCTCCTTACCCGAATTCAGTGAATTGTAATAGTTTAAAACCTGTGGATACTGACAATAAATCTTGTAGTAGTGTTCGTGTGCATTTCATTGCTGCTAGATTAGTCCTCTGTCCTCAACAATTGGTCCATTCGAGCCGGACGCTCCAGTGTATTGTTTCTTCGATAGTCTGATTCGGGCAGGTAGGGCTTCGGTTTAATCTTACGCGAAAGTGGTAGTGTGGTGTATGCAATACCGTCGACATGGTGAAAACACGCGGTATGCAAGAACCCGTCACAGCGGCCTCGGATGGGGACGAGCCCGTCTCCACGGAATTGGCAACAGCGGTGGGACTGGCAGACCCGCCCAACTATTCCGTCACAGAGTCGGACCAGACCCAACCTCACAGCCCTGGGGCGACGACACCCCCACACAGACAACCACGAGGCGAGACGAAAGCCGACAGGAAGGCGTTGGCCCGAGCGAGATTAGAACTCGCCGCCGCTAGGTTGGCGCTCTTGGAAGCAGAATCAGCAGAAGAAGAACTGTTAGAGGGAAGCTCTAGTGCGACATCGAAACGTCAGGCGGACGCCGCGGACACACTCAGCGAACACCGCGGCCACATCCGCCCGCCGCAATCACTAGTCGTGTCGCCTCACAGGGAGGCACCCACTCAGCCGCGACACGACGACTCACGGACGACGACGCCAGACGACGCGCCGCCGCCGCCGCCCTTGCCGCAACGTAGCGACGAGGGGAGCCTGCTGCAAGGACTGACTCAGGCATTATTAGAGGTAGCGCGGGGCAAACCCGCTGCCAGCAGGTATGAATTTGATTTACCTATTTATAGTGGCCACCCCGGCGAATGGCTGCATTTTAAAGCAGCGTATAATGAGTCCGCGTCGACTCACACAGAGGCAGGGAATTTAGCCCGTCTCAGAAAATCCTTGAGAGGGCCCGCGTTTGAGGCAGTTAAATGCCTATTCCTGGGGTCCACAGCCGTTCAAATTATGCAAAGGTTAGAATCTCGATTTGGACGACCCAACGCATTAATAACTTACGAATTAAATAAATTACGTCAGTTGCCTAAAGTATCAGATAACCCTACAGATATATGTGTGTTTGCATCGAAGGTCACAAACGCTATTGCCGCGGTGCAAGCTCTGAAAAGAACAGAATATTTATATAGCCCGGAGATGATTTCTGCAATTTCAGAAAAGTTGTCAGTTACGTTAAAGAGCCGGTGGTACGATTTTGAGATGGCTGCTGGTGACGCCGAGCCTGGCCTAGTAGTGTTGGGACGATTTCTCGAAAGAGAGGCCGATCTCAATGCGCGTCACGCCTCAGCGGAGGTGGAACATACACGAGACCGTCCACAACGACCGGCTCACAAGACATTTAAAATAGAGACTGAGAAAACACCTTGCATAATATGCAATGGTAATTGTAGTAGCGTGGTTATCTGTTCCAACTTTAAGAAAATGTCAATAAATGATAGATGGGAAACTGCACGTAAAAATAAATTATGTTTCAGGTGCCTAAACCGACGAACATGGAAGCATAGATGCAAAAGCAAGCAGTGTGAAGTGCAAGACTGCGAGCATTATCATCACAGGCTACTGCACAGTGATAGCGGACAGGGAACGCGCGCCGCAAACGACTCCGAAGAGCGTCCTCGTGTCACAGCGACCGGGCACGTGGCGCCGCGCACGTACAACCAAGTTTTGCTGAAAGTAGTACCCGTAACACTATCGGGACCAAACTGTAAAGTAGACACATTTGCTTTGTTAGATGATGGATCGACAATAACCCTACTTACCACTGACGTCGCGCAGCAGATAGGCGCAAAAGGCCCAAATGAGCCATTTTACATCGAGGCCGTGGCAGGCGCACGCATTGACGCCACGAACTCGCAACGAGTCAAGGTAAATATACGAGGAAAGTACACAACCGAAGGCATAGACATCGAAGCCAGAACCATCGACAGACTCGAATTATCAGGCCAGTCGATAAGTGCAAAGGACCTGTCGGGCTTCGAGCATCTGACACCAATAGCCGAGCAGCTAGTATACGATGCTGGCGTACCAACTGTCTTGATAGGCCAGGACAATTGGGCACTCCTGCTCGCCTCTGAAGCGCGAGTAGGCACAAAGGATGAACCAGTAGCATCACGCACACCACTTGGCTGGATTTTACATGGCAAAACCTGCGGCCTGACAAAAGTACATGTATTACCACAGATTGGAGAACGCTGCGGTCATGTAAGTACAGGTAAATCTATTGAAAAGCTCATACAAGAACATTTTAGCCTGGAGTCGTTAGGAGTGCAGCCACGTCGGCCGCAAGCAGACCCGGAGATGAGAGCATTGAAAATATTAAAGGAAACTACGCGCGCTCTGCCTGAAGGTGGCTATGAGACTGGTTTATTATGGAAGAATGAAGATAGGTCTTTTCCAGATAACTACGCCTCCGTGCTCAGTCGACTACAAAGCACTGAATCCCGTTTACGTAAAGACCAAACTCTGAAACAAAAATATTCAGAGCAGATGAAGGCGCTGATAGCAAATGGGTATGCAGAACTAGCACCGCCGACGCCATCTAGCGGTCACAAGTGGTACTTACCACATTTTCCTGTAATTAATCCATCTAAACCAGGTAAGGTCAGAATTGTGTATGACGCAGCGGCACGCACGCATGGAGTGTGCCTAAATGACTATCTTCTGACGGGTCCTGATCTCCTACAATCACTCCTTGGTGTGTTAATGCGATTCAGACAAAAACCTGTTGCCGTTTCAGCAGACATAAAAGATATGTTTTTACGCATAACGGTGAGAGCGGAAGATAGAGACGCACTACGTTTTCTATGGCGCAATGATACGACTTTAACGCCCATCGAATATAGAATGAAAGCGGTGTTGTTTGGTGCGACCTCTTCCCCGAGCACTGCGATTTACGTTAAAAATCTTAACGCACAAGTTCATGAAGCTGACTACCCCGAAGCCGTTAACCCTATAGTACGGAATCATTATATGGACGATTTCTTACAGAGCTTCGACAACGCAGAAGAAGCAAACCGGGTGTCTAAAGCAGTCGACGCGGTACATCGGCGAGGAAACTTCGTGTTGCAGAAGTGGGCGTCCAACGAGCCGGCCGCTGTCGCTGGCCTCTCGACCGAGCCCGCAGAGGCAGACACTCTGCTCAACAAGGAGGAGAAAATTCTCGGTCTTATTTGGCGACACCAGAATGACACTTTAGGATTCAACTTCAGGAAAGTAGACCCTTCTTATTTGAGCAAGCAGGTTACGAAACGTCAGTTGTTAAAAACGACAATGTCTTTGTATGACCCGCTGGGTCTAGCCGCGCCATTTACGACACAAGCAAAGTGCATATTGCAAGACGCTTGGCGTTTAAAAATCGGTTGGGACGAGCGCCTACCTAAAAGTCTAGAACGTAAATGGCACGACTGGATAAATGCTCTGCAAATTCTGAAAGGCGTTCATATTCCACGTTGTCACCCGGGTTATAATGACTCGACTAGGTTAGAGTTGCACGTATTCGTGGACGCGAGCGAACGAGCCTATGCTGCAGCAGCATATTGGCGTTCAGTGACCGGCATAGGTCAAGTGAATGTGTCGCTCGCGGCAGCGAAAGGGCGCGTTGCGCCCCTTAAGGTCACATCTATACCTAGACTTGAATTACAGGCTGCCGTGCTCGGCGGGCGACTGGCACGCTGCGTGGAAGAAGAGCACGATCGTCGCGCCGACCGCCGAGTCTTCTGGTCCGATTCGCGCACCGTGCTGGCGTGGCTGCGCGCCGGCGCACGCGCTTTCAAACCGTTCGTCGCGCACAGAGTAGCAAAATTAGAAGAAACCACGGAGCGGAACGAATGGCGCTGGGTCCCCACCGCTCACAATGTCGCCGACGACTCTACTCGCGATACACCGACTGACTTCACGGCAAGCCACCGCTGGTACATCGGCCCTTCGTTTCTCTATGACAACGAAATCGACTGGCCACAGGAAACGGACTCACACCCCTACATCGACACGGGCGAGGAGCGTGTCACCGTTACTGCTGCTCACGAACAGTCTACATTAATAGAGGCGCTACCTGATGTTACACGTTTCTCTTCCTGGCTACGACTCATCCGGACCACGGCCCGCGTTCTTCAATTCATCGACCGACTTCGAGTTCACACCACAACAGCTGCACGCAAACGCAATAAAGGCGTTAGTGTAGACGACCCGAACTGGACGGTGAAGCAACGGGAGGGTACGAGAAAGCGATCCAGAGTGCAGAGTCGCAACCTCAGCGTTACTCCGACAGTCTACATACCCCTTGGTACACAGTACACACGTCGAGCAGAGATACTTTGGACGCGTACTATACAGGAAGAAAGTTTCGCAAATGAGTTACGTCACGTCACCAGCGGGAGAATGGTACCGGCTGACAGCCGGTTGAAGCGGCTATCTCTGACAGTCGACGAGCACAAGATAATGAGAATACGCTCACGCATCGCAGCAGCAGTCGATATATCACGTGAAACACAGTCACCAGCAGTATTAGACGGCGACCACCGTTACTGCCGCTTGTACATAGACTGGATCCATCGGAAGTTACACCACAGCGGCGTGGAATGCGTCGTGAATGAAGTACGACAACACTACTGGATTATACGTTTGAGACCATCCGTCCGTGCAGTAATCAAGCTTTGCCAACCCTGTAGACTTCGTCGAGCCATACCGCCAGAGCCGCTGACAGGTGACTTACCACCCTGTCGACTGGCACACCATCAACGTCCATTCACGCACACAGGACTGGACTACTTCGGATCACTCTCTGTTACAGTAGCGAGACATCATGAGAAGCGCTACGTGGCATTGTTCACGTGCCTCACTACGCGTGCTGTCCATTTAGAAGTCGCCGCCTCGCTGTCGACGGATGCTGCTATACTCGCATTGAGGCGTATGATGGCACGTCGTGGGTGTCCTGAAGTCATTTGGAGTGATAACGGCACCAATTTCCATGGGGCAGATGCTGAGCTCCGTAAGGCCGCCCTAGAATCACTTCAACACGAAGCGGAGGTACGTCACATCGACTGGCGCTACATTCCACCAGGAGCGCCGTTCATGGGCGGCGCGTGGGAAAGATTGGTACGCACGGTAAAGACCGCATTGAATGCTACACTTGTTGATCGGCATCCGTATGAAGACGTGCTTCACACACTTCTGACAGAGGTAGAACACACGGTCAATTCCCGACCCTTGACCCATGTATCGGTTAACCCAGACGACGAAGAAGCTTTGACGCCTAACCACTTTCTGCTCGGCGCTCCCTCTAAAGTCCCGTTGCCAGGGACTTTCACAAGGCCGGACGAACTACGCCATTCTCATTGGAGAGCGTCGCAACGACTAGCGGACTTGTTTTGGCAACGATGGGTACGCGAAGTATTGCCTACGCTTCAAAACCGGCGGGAGCCGCATGGACGCGGCGCCACGATCAAGGTGGGCGATCTGGTTGTCGTAGTGGACTCAAACTTACCAAGAAACATATGGCCAAAGGGGAGAGTCGAACGCACGTACCCAGGCGCAGATGGTGTCGTAAGAGTCGTCGACGTCAAAACCAAGAGCGGTGTAATGCGTCGTCCTGTTAAACGTCTCGTCGTTATACCAGTAGAAACTTAGTTGTTATTATGTTGTATTGTATTGTATTTGTAGACACTGGTGTAGAGTAGAATAAGTTCTCATATTATATGTCTCCTTGTTTGGCGTCACTCCAGGATTCTGCTACAAGGAGGAGTTTGTTTTAGTTGAATTTGTTACTAATATATAGCAGAGCAAGGATCCTGGGGTGGCTACCCTTAACTTAAATTGTTATGTTATATAGTTTATTGAATTGTTCATTGCATTCAATTATTAATATTGTGCATTGTATACCAGTCACTAGTGTGGTATCTATGTACATGGCATGTACACAGCGGGAGAAATGTGACTGATATACAAGTAGCGTCCTCTGTTGTCGCGCAGCGGAAGCAGTCTAACAAGCATCCTAACGTGTGTGTCACTCTCCAATAGAGGGCGTCAGCATCAACGAACGATTTACGCATAATTTCGATAACTGCTTGCGCTTCCCGACACTGGAGGCGCTGTTTTATGAATGAGTTAATGTTATATTATGAATGAATGTCGTAGTAATCGCCTCTCGACACTAGAGGCAGCACTGTAGAACCAGTTAGAATCTTCTAGAAACTTCCAGAACCGGAAATAGATTGTAAACGCGTGTTCCTTCCGCCCACATTGTATTGCAAACTCTATTTCATTGGATTGTTCTGTTCGCTTCCAGACTCCAAAGAGTGCACTAGTCTAGTCGTAGTCTCGTAAGTTTAACCGCGTTGATAAAAAGATTGTACTGCAGCCCTCCTTACCCGAATTCAGTGAATTGTAATAGTTTAAAACCTGTGGATACTGACAATAAATCTTGTAGTAGTGTTCGTGTGCATTTCATTGCTGCTAGATTAGTCCTCTGTCCTCAACACTATTTGTGGGATAATACTAATTTATTCATTTATTTATTTATTTATTTTATTTTAAAGAAGGCTTACAGACTAAAAAACTAATGACGTAAAGAATATAATATAAAAAAGCTAATAACAAGGCTACACATATATAGTTAAGGAAAAAGTCGATAAAAAGAAAGTACATACAAGAAATAATTGAGTCGTACCTAGTCAACAGAAAACAAATCACTAGAATAGCAAAAATATGTCATAGAACTAACACAGAAAAAACCGACTTATCAAAACAAAGATTTATAAATTACGGCGTACTCCAGGGAAGTGTACTTGGTCCGTTGTTATTCCTATGTTACATAAATGATATTCCCAGAACCATAGAACACCCCATGACTCTATTTGCTGATGACTGTACTACAATATTTATAGGGAAAAACTTAAAAAGATATGAAAATGAAATAAATAATAGTTTAGGCTTAATTATTCAATGGCTAATCGATAACAACTTAAAAATTAATTTAGGGAAAACCCATATCATGAATTTTAACCAGCGAACAAACTCCATTAATACAAATGTTAAATATAAAGATAATACAATTGCTAAAATTGACAACACAAAATTTCTAGGGCTTTGGTTAGATCAGCACATGTCATGGAAAACACACATTGATCATGTAGTAAAAAAACTAAATCAATATTGCTATGCTTTACACAATTTAAGCAAGGTCGCCAATCGTAGCACCGTTCTTACCGCATACCACGCATATGTCTCCATCACTCTGCGATATGGCGTAATATTCTGAGGTAATTCTACGGATTGAAAATTGGCCTTTAAAGCCCGACAAAAGTGTCTTCGTGCAGTATGCATGATCCAAAACACTGATAGTTGCAAACCATTTTTTATTAATTTAAAATTACTAACACTTCCGTCCCTATATATTTATGAAGTTGTCATGTTTATCAAAAATAACCTTAACCAATTTGAAACCCTTTCCACTAAACGCCATCAAGGTGCAATTAAGTCAAAAACCCACCAAACCGCCCTATTCTCAGAAAGTTTTCTAGGAATGGCTCCAAAAATATATAACAAATTACCTATAAAAGCTTCAAAAGACTTAAATACTCTCAAAAAAACGCTTCATAAGTTCCTAATACAGAAAGCATATTACAGCGTACATGAATATTTAGAAGAAAAATAAAAACCGCTATGTCTTATTCTCAGATATATTTGTTACCTACTTACTTTAGTTAGCTATTAATATTGTTACCTTATTAATTTGTATTGTTTTGTTTATGTTTATTTTATTGCTAAATATTTATGAAGGTTACTTAGCAATATTTTTTTATATTTTATAGGCTATAAGTACCACCTGTACAACTATTACTGTGTACGCAAACAATATTTGTACGCCTTGCAAGGCAGCGCATAGTGATACAATACTTTTATTTTATAACATCATGTACCACAACATTATACCTATGTGTCACAAATAAATAAATTTGAATTTGAAGTTAATTTTATATAATTAGCTAAGAGAGTAGTAGATAAGTTAACTATCCTGGAAAAATGACTGTGCCAAAAGCCGTCTTAAGGTCGTCACACTGGTGTAGAACAAGTCTATATTAAGGTCCCTATGAAGCCTATTGAAACTAAGTGCACTTCTTATTGAGAAAACATACCGCCTATAAAATTAGTCATTGCGAAAGGTACATTTAATATTGGCCGTTGACGTAATCCCATCAGATTCGTGCGTAATGACAGATTAGCAACGAGTTCAGGATAGTCAATGTGGCCATTTGGGATACCCAATAGTAGACTCATGTCTCCAATATAACATCTCGTCTCCAGAGGATGGAAGTGGTACCGTTTGCAGTGGTGCTCGTAGTCAATTAAGTATTGCTGAGCCCTATAATCTAGATAACGTAGAAATTTTCTTTGGACGCTTTCAATACGGGACTTATAAGTCTCATACTGCGGGTTCCAAACTTGAGACGCGTATTCTAAATGGCTGCGCACGAAAGAACAGTATTTATTTCGGGCGGATTTTAACTGGTTTAAGAGATCAGAAGTGCGTAGTATAAATCCCAGAGCTTTGGATGCCTTTGTAACTATGCTATTTACATGTTGATCAAACAGAAGGTTGCTGTCCATGATCACCCCTAAATCTCTTATATTATTTAGCTTGCTTATGAGCTGATCGTTCATGGTGTAACTAAAATTTATCAAAGGACAATACAGTACAACATGACAATGTTAGGAGGAAGCATTTAGAGACATTTAATTGGAGTTTCTTACGGATGCAACATATTTCAAACCTATGCAGGTTGTCTTGCAGCTGACGTGCATCAGACATGTCTCGCACAACTTTATGAATCTTCATGTCATCAGCATAAAGTAAAAAATACGAATGATAAAAGCTATCTTCAAATCTGATAGTAATAATCAGTATTGGCACATGGGTAGATCATGACCTGGGTTAGGCCATAGGATACATTTTATCCCAGTAGCACGTTCCCGTGGAATAGTTTTCGACCTCCACGCGAGTGGAGCCGCGGGCAACAGCTAGTAAGTAAATAAAAAAGATAAAAAGTTATAGAAAATAAAAATCTCCAAAAATCCGAATCGCTTTGGGCATATATTAAGGATAGCGGCGAAAGGTTAATACTATGACAATACTGTTTTTAAATTTCATAATTCACTGATTATCTCCACTGACACCCAAGCTAATGTTAAACTTGTCTTATGGGTGCCAGGGCTCTCTCTATTGATACATTCCCAATTTATACAAACTAGTACGGAGTTACATTGGGTAAGAAGCTATCGTTGAGTACAAAAAGAAAATAAAATTAATAAAATTGGAGGTAAAGCACTTGTCGGAACCTAGAGTTATAAAATACGGAGTCCCACAAGGGAGCGTATTAGGTCCCCCATTGTTTTTAACATATATAAATGACATACCAAAAGCAGTGCGCCATCCTATGATCCTCTTCGCGGACGATAGTACAGCCATAATAAAATGTAATGATATAGTTACGTACGAAGACGACATTAATAATACACTGAATGACATAATCACATGGTTAAATAAAAATAATTTAATAATTAATTTACAGAAGACAACATTTCTGCAATTTTATCAAAAAGTTACACCTAGAAAACTAAATATCAATTATAGGGCAATCTCTATAGAAGAAGTAAACATTACAAAATTTTTAGGCTTAACGATAGACAACAAACTCACTTGGAAAGATCATACAGATAACATATGTAAAAAGATAAGCAAATCAGCATATGCTCGTTTTAAATTGTCAAAAGTAGTTAGCCGTGATACCGTTTTAACCGCATACCATGGTCTGGTAGCATCTGTTATACGCTATGGAATCATATTCTGGGGAAACTCAACTAAAATACTTATGTTATTTAGAGCACAAAAACGGTGCATTCGAGCTTTGTGCAATCTAAGAACAAGAGATAGCTGTGTACCAATGTTTAAATCTCTGAAAATATTAACTTTTCCATCCATGTATATTTTAGAAGTTGCAACATTTGTCAAACAAAATTCAATGCTTTTTACTAAACTGTCTCAAATACGTAGAGGTCCTATACGTGCTCAATATAAAAACGTTTTATGTGTCAGGAAATGTAAGACAGCTCTAATGCGCAAAAGCTTACTGGGAATGGCGCCCAGAATATATAATAAGTTACCTGACTCCTTAAAGCAACTCAAGATTACGAGCTTTAAGAAGAAATTATCACAGTTTCTAATGCGTAAATGTTATTACACTGTAGATGAATTTCTTAATGACAATAATATTAATATAAATTGACCAGGACGTAATGAATGTGTGTCTTTTTTGTTGTAATTTGTTTACTGAATTTAATATTAATTAATCTAAACTACCTGACTGAATTTGTAAATACTTAATTTAATCACTTATAATGTTTTTCAATTTATATTAATTTATTATTATTTCAATTTATTATTATTATTGTACCTACCTACTGTAAAATTTGTACGCTGCTGGCAAAACATAGAGAATCAACTTAATTATTACTGAAGACCAAATGTGACTTGTGTGTGAATTGACCTTTGTGAACAAATGACGTTTCAAATAAACCTAGGCTCGATACTTACTTAGTATGATCATGTATATCAGAAAACTATTTTACCCTTAGAAGATAGGCATACGGCATACGTTAGTGTGTACTGTCGCAATCTGCCAGGGATATTATAGGGCCGAGCAGATTACTACGTGCGTCGTGATGGTGTTTAACTGTGGAGTGTGCTTAGGTGACTAAATTACCAAATCACAGACACATGGGAGCACTATATTATTATTTAATAGTTTATGGAAAAACACGTTTACATTTCATGCCCTATTTTTCCACTGACTCGATATTAAACAATCGGCCTATCCTATCAGATTCGAATCTATTCGTCACTTGGTGTTCAAACGTGTTCATTGGCAAATACTTAACGGCCTGTCACATAGGAGGTTGCCACCGGAATCAAACCTCTACATAAGCTACGCCCACCCTTGAATAAAAGAGTCGGCGTAGCCACATCTCCCAACGATGCTTTTATTTGCTACATTCGAACACCCAAGTGCAACCTGCCTAAGCCTAACAGAGGGTTGACCTAAGCATGGAATTGAAACTTACAATATGGGGTCTATCCCTTACAAGAGAAAGCTAAACACAGTTCTTACTGAGTACTTGACGTATTGCCAGATCTTCGCGATTCGTAAGAACGAATCGCGAAGATCCAGCACTACGTTAAAAAAAAACTATTTGCGTATCCTAAAAGCGGTAACGAAACCATAGCGACTTCTAATTTGATTTCAACCCCATCTATCGAGCAAGCCGGAAGCTTTACAAATAATTTAAGTCGTAAACAATTACTGTATTTGCCTCGTCAATAATCGAATCTGAGATCAATATTTCAGAATCGCTTGAACTCGTTTTTAATAAATTTATAGTCTCTAAACCGAGAGTTTAAATTTCGATACAGCTTACAGGGTTAGTATCCCGCCAAATTATATAGTCTTTTTTAAATTTTAAACATGGAACACACCGTGTCACCGGCGCGGGCCGTCCCACTTAATAGTTATTTTTTATTCAGACTGGCTATTTATATACTAACAAGACCGCTGATTATTTTTTTATTTTAATCGATATTTTACTAAGGACTGATTTTTCAATCGTCAGATAACTTTTATCTGAGGAATAAATATGGCAGTTTGACATATTTTCTATAAAAAAGCTGTCAAAACGGCAAACTTATTCCACGGATAAAAGTTATCTGACGATTGAAAAATCAGCCCTTAAATATGTAAAATTTTGTTCGTAGCCGAATACCTAACCAAATTAAGTTCTATTTTTAAAATTCATTCCCGCCCTAAAGAGGTAAGCAATAGGGAAGGCAACTGTCAAAATGGCGGTGTCGTAGCTAGTTCCCAACACAAGCCAATAATACAAGGAGTGAGGCAGTTTTATTTTATTTTTGCGAAAATGATGCATTGTTGTGTTACTAAATACTCCGAAATTGGAGTCCACCATTTCCCGAGAGACCCTAAAATTAAAAGATGGTGGCTTAAAGCTATTCGTAGAGATGTTTTGTAAATTAAACAGAGTAGAAACATTTTGAAGAAAGTGACTTTGAGGATATATTAATGGTTTTAAATTCTGACACTTTCCATATCATTTACTTGATTTAAAATATTGAAATCACCGAAAATAACGAAATAGCGAAATAAAAGTAAACTCATGATTGAACGAAATGTCAAACTTACTTAGGCCGTGAGGACCTAGCTATGATCACGCCATCTACAATTAGCTTTGCCCGACCATCCCCATTACTATGAGTCTTTCCCGCCCAAAGGTGGGGAGCAGCGTCTTCCACCCGCTACTCAGATCAAACAAACACTACTTTCCGAGTACATGAAATGAAAAATTGATTTCAGTGGTTATTATGATGCAATATAATAAACTAAAGAACTACATCGTCTTTTGTTGACGCTCTATGTTTAAATACTGAAAGTCTTCAGCCATTGAAGACTGCATTTTTTCAATAGTTTCAATAGATGTGTTTAAAGCAATTTCTTTTGCTTTGTTTTAGATATTTAAATAAGTACCAGGTTGAGTCTGTGTACATGTATTACACGTAGTGTAGCGAAAAAAAATAAAAAAGAAGATGCACTTTTTCGCTAAAACACGTTTAATTTAGTTAATAGAAAAAAAACATAGGTATTTGGTATAAAAAGTAAAAAAAAAATGCATATTAAAGGTATAAAAAGAGTTGCAGGTTGATTTGTGTGAAGAAAAAATAATTAGCAGAGAACTTTGGTCCGATAGGTACGCGAATAACGAAAGAAAAATAAAACGTACTAACTAGTCGATTGCAATCGCTATTAAGTAACGCTCCCAAAATATATCGTTATGGAAAAAAGATCAGAGAACCAAGGTAGCTCGCATTTTACAGATTTAAAAATTAAAATTAAGTAGTCAATGAATTAAAAAATCCGCAGAGGGTTACTAAGTAGGTACACTATTAAACTAGTACGTAAAAATATCATATAAAACCGTTGATATAACGTAATTACGTCCGGCGAGGTGTCGTAGATAGTAGGGAGTAGTAGTTCTCTGCTCAGGAGCTGGCGTTCATTGCGAGACCTTTCGCAGTCAAGATGCGGTCCAACTCTCGACGTTGACCAAGGACGTCCAGCGTTATTGTAGGCAAAAACCTGGAGGCCGAAAGGCGGCCTGTTCTAAGCTGTTCAATGCTAAGACAAAATGAATTAGGGTTAGACCAGCGTGATCAGACTGAACTTCCGATTGAGAAAAACTGTTAAAAGATACGTACTAGGAAAAATAAAGATGAAATCACCTGACTGGTACTCAATACTCAATATCTTTATTGCTTTACCATAATGTGTACTACTAGATACTAAGCTCGCTCCATCGTCGACTTTGTCTCTGTCATCTCTGACCTAGACTAGAGTCAAGAGCAAACCTATCTCAAATAAAAAAATAAAAAAGATAGGAAGGCACGGATAGCAACTTGCTTCAAAAAATACACGTTAATTTTCCACAAACTGGGTCAGTATCAATTGATCAACTTTTGCAACTGAGGAAAAATGAGGACCCATCTGTCAGAAAAAAAAATTCGAATCACGAAATAAAAAGGTAAAAAATCGACCAGAGGCAAAGAAACGGAAAAAAGGTTGACAGTAAAGAACGAAAAAATTTTGACATGCAGAGTTATGCTGCAGTAGGTATTCATAGGGTGCGTATAACAATAAATATTAGAAAAGACCATTGAGCAACTAAACATATTTATTTAATTTACAGTTCACATACATGGCCGGTTATTACAAAAAAGCTTTGAATATTATATGACAAGCGGTATTTATTTTTTGTATTTTTTTGTTATATATTTGTAACAAGTTCCATGAAGGCATCAGCGTTTCTAAGATATGTGTTGCAAATATTCTTTTTATTAAAACTTTCTAGTATTGTGGGGTCTAAGTATGTGTTGATGATGGCCGCACACTGCAGATCTGTAGGTGCATGTGCTAGCGGTGCGCTTAGTTGGTGGACGGCGACCGGGCGCTGCGAGTGGCGCTGCAGCTCGAGCGGTGCCGGCGCAGGGCGCGTGGACGCGGCGCGCAGCAACACCAGCTGAGAACGCAGCGCGTGCACTCGCGGCACGTAGCCACGCGCTCGCTCCACACGCCTCAGCGCAGTTTCAATAAGCGCACGCGTGTATTGCGAAGAGTGCGGCACGCGACCCAATAGAATCCGCATACACGCGTCTACCTTCTGCGACCATGTGCTCGCAGTCTGCAGTGCATTATTAAGACCCGTTGTGTCTCCTCCTGCCATCAACGTAAACATGTGACGAGCTACGCCGTCTTGTAGCTGCTCTTGTGTCTCAAATTCAGCGAGGTGTTCTTCAAAGTGTACGTCGAACTCGTCCGGTGCGTATCCAACACAATAAACCGTACCAGTCAAACCTATACAAAATATAATTATTTTACGTTACAATTGTGTTTTGAAAAGAACATAACTACATGATCACGTGTACTCTGAACATAACATGTCTTACCATGATTTTCTAAGATAGCTGCGATTTCTAAAGCTACGTAAATTCCACTTTCATATCCTAAGAGATAGAAATGGTTCTTCAGCCCCACCTTCTTCAGGAACACCTGAATAAAAAAAAAACGCAGTGTGTAAGTTTGAGGCCGTAGACTATAACATAGTGTTGATGGACGAGATCTTGAGTAACCATCGCGAAAAAGACTGCCAACGTAAAGTTTGTGATGAAACCAGTGACAACCGCATTCTTAGGCTAAGTACGACAAGCATTGCGAAAGGATTCCGTACCACTGCTAATCTCTCAGCTGTTTCTTGTATAGTTTCATTTGGCTTGTCAAGTCCCAGCTGCAGCACCAGCGCGGGCAGCTTCAGGCGCTCGCACAGCGAGCGGAACCTCTCGTAGTGACCCTCCATGCCGGGCACGATACACAGGTATGTTTGGTTCGATTCAAATTCATCGGCTCTCTGTAACAGTCCAATCAGTTGACATTATTTTATTCTGCAAACTACTGTTTTTAATGTATATCCTAACCACACTACTGATAAAAATCAGAATAATAATCATAGACATTTTGGTGGAACTATTTAATGTGACTGTGTTGTCTGTAAAGAAGATAAAAAGTGGCGCTTCAGATTGATTTATTAGCATACCTCGCTACCGTTACCTATACGGAAACAGTATTGTGACAGACACAGAAATTGTAGCCTAAATATCATTTGGCATCCTTTGAGTAGGGATCCTATCATCATCATCATCTGTCTTTTCTCAACCACAATGGGGTCGGCTTTGAAATGAGAACTTAATATACAAAAAAAAAACATGTAAGTACCATAGATGCATTGTTAACGAGCGTCGGCACACTCACGAAGTCAGTGGTAGCGAGCATTTCATCAGAGTCTACGAAGGTGAAGAATGTAGACAAGCCCTTAGTGTCTTGGAAATCTGTTTTGAAGATAGATCTTTCTACTTGTTGTATCCTTAAAAAAATAGAAAATTATACTAAGTCACATTAAGACTCCTTATGGGCCCTAAGATCAATTGAAGTTTAAACTACGGCAGAGAGTTTAATCTCTGGGCATCGATTATTTCATAAGAAAGTTCATAAGAAATAATCGATGCCCAGAGACTAAACTCTCTTCCGTAGTTTAAGCTTCAGTTGATCTTACGGCCCTAAAGTAACTCACTAGTACGTCAGAGTAAGTTCAAAAGTGGCGCCAGTGAAAGATTTGAAAGAAAGAAAATAAAAATATAAGTGAACGGGAATCATTTGTCTTGGTATTTAGGGGCATGTGATGAAACAAAATATTTGACTAAAACCGAGTGATGAATTACACAGTGACTAAGCGAATGATGGTCCTACATGTTGATTTATGGAGGGGAGGAGGAATACCAAAGAATAAATAAATGGATTGTACGAGGGATGTTATGAAGATAAAGGGAGTGAATGATAAAGCAATAGATAGGTGACAGAGAAGAAATTAACATAGTACCTACAACAGCCGAAGTATCGAAGTATACCGATAATATCTGAGAGCTCTACTTACGTGTCAATAGTAATCAAGGGTATTTCTGTCTCTTCAAACACAAGATTATAATCGGTTCTTAGGAAATTATAAATTAATGGTATTTTATCGCTTTCTACTCCCAATTCTTCCAAAGTAGTATTCTTGTCCGTATTTGCCCTTATGGTTACATCTGTAAAGTAGTGAATACAACGTCTTTTTACTTAGCGAAACTTCAGAGATTTAATAGGTATCGATATTCAACTTTAAAAATATTTCAATCAGCTGGAGGTATAAGAAAGAATTTGTCATAATTCAATTACCAGCAATTGCCATTATTTTTTGCAGCAGCGAAGTTTGTTGCGCAGGCGCCGTGCTTGCTAGAACAACGCCTCGAGCTCCTCGCAGTGCCTTCTCGGTCACCTCTACTGCGCCACGGTACCAGGCACCAAGGTTACACGATTCCTGCGATCAAAAAGTAACCAACATGAGCATTAATTAATCAAGCTTATTATACGACAGACTTTTAGATAGGTATTAGAAAATCTTCGTACAAAAATTTAGGTAATTGTGAAAAGCAAAAATAGAAAATGTTTTTGTAAATAGTGCATTAAATAAGATGCAATAATGACATAAACATTCTTATGGACCGAGGTCGGGCCATAAGACATTCTATGTGTTTAGTTAAGGGAGACCACTCAGCTAGATTCTTTGTTCTAAGTTTGATAAAATACAAAAGCGTCCATAGCAGATGATAATAAGCCTAAGATTGTTGACAGACTAAACTTACATGACTTAATTCCGGCAACGACAATATTATGGCCGGTAAATTGTTCTGTACCCGACGATGGCACACTTCCTTTCCAATCGTATTGTAACCAGTGTTCAGTACTGCAAAATATCTTTCAAACAAAACAACAATCTCAGATTAGCTTCGGAAAAGACCAATTAGGAGAAACAAATGGCTGGTAAAGAAAGGACGCTATACACGTTTTATAACAATGTTCTGATAAAATAAGTACAATCAGAAATATTTGTTAGCATAATGTTAGTAAATTGTATGTGCTATAGGGTGGCCAAACCAAATGTATACAACTTTTTTAGCCACCATTTTCATTTGGCGGCAAATAATACTTTTATTTGGTATTCATTGTTGTGTTAAATTCACTGTGCACCAATTATAAGACCATGAATGCCGCATTAGCTTTGTAATTTTATCCTTAAGTTCCTAAGCGGATTGAAAAACGATCCAATTTCTTTCAACAAATCATTACGAGTCATTTTGATCACAGAGGATTTCTAAATAAACAAAATTTTAACTATTGTGGAAAAGAGTGATCTTTGTTGATCCACCCAGGACCCCTAAATTATTTTTGTCTGACTGGTTAGATGGAGTAATTGCAGAATTCTTCCTTGAAGAGGCTACAACTGGTGCTGTTGTTACTGCGACTGTCAATCGCAATAGTGCTAAGATTTTTTATATTTTTATTTTATCAAATCGTTCAGTTAGACCTAGAAAACACGTGATCCCATCCAAGAAGATAAAGAAAAAAACCATGCAGCACAAAACATAATGTAAACTTTGAAAGGCATGGTTTTGAAAGAATAATTTCCAAGAAATGTTGAGAGAATATTTGCGACTGATAGTGGATACTTAAATAAAGTACTTATGCGAAAATTTGTTGAAAAACACGATGAAAAGTAATCACATTTTAAATCAGTAAAAAAGGGTAGATCTGGCGGATGTTACTTTTCATACAAAATTCCCAAGCCTGTATTATATATAAATTATAATTATGGAAAAAATTGTGATAATTTTCGTTTGTAAAAATAATAATATTAATTTAAAGTTATTCTTAGCCGGATGTACAGAAAAAGCCCCAGAATGCGTAGTAATCTTGTCATTATATGCGTGAACACATGATTATGATTACTTACTTAATATCCGTACACAATTTCCTTGACACCAAATCTAAAGTATTCAGTAGAGTTTCGTCGATATCCTGCTGCTTATCGCCCACAGTCACATACACTCCTTCGATGGGACCAAAACGACTTGCGTTATTTAACAGTACATTGACGTTTTTTTCTTCTGATAAGTCATCAGAAAATACTACAACTTCAACACCCAATTGCTGCCATGATCTAAACAAAGTGATTCAAAATAATATTTACTAGTTGCCACCCACGATTTCGTCCGCATGAAATTTCTTGTTCCCCCGTCCCGTCCCGTCGCACTTACTTTGTTACTGTTACTTTGTTTTCGCTTAGCGCTCATTCTTACTTTTATTTTCTTTGCTCGGCTTCTAAGGGTCCTAGCATAATGTTACATACCCTGTAGCCTTCCTCAAGAATTGGGCTATAAAATGCAAAAAGAAGTGAGACTGGTAGTGACAGAGATTAGCGCGTTCAAACAGTCAATAAAAAATAAAATGTGTCGGTAACTAATGGACTAAGCGCATTTTTCTCACATTAAGCATTTTTATACCCGTCGTAATTTCTAAGCCAAGGGTCCGATTCGAATAATTTAAAAAAGAATTTACATGTAGTTACTAAATCAACTTTGATTAAAATTTCTAAAAATATGTCTGCGGTAGCATATGTCTATCTTTTAAGGTTGGTTCACTATAACGTTTTTAATGGTAATCAAATTTGTTGATGGCAATAGGCTCGCCCCCTATTACATGGGACTTAAACATAACTGGCGAAATGTGGGTGTACTACTATAGGTACACCTCTGCCTAACCCTTCGTGGAAACAAGGCGTGATGTTATGTTATGTTATCAAATTTGTTATAAAATAATGCATTACTTGCGAAGGTGTTTTCATAAACATGGTATTAATCCTTATCCAACTAAATAGTTTCATCATCAAGGTTGATTAAGAACATGTAAATTCCTTTTTGAGTTATTCAATTCGGACCTTTCGTTTAGAAATTACGACGGGTATAAATATGCTTAAAGTACGAAAAATGCGCTTAGTCTATAGTTACCTACAAATTTTATTTTTATCGACTGTTTGAACGCGCTAATCTCTGTCACTACCAGTCGGACTTGAAAAATTCTTTTTGCATAATAAAGTCCAATTCTTGAGAAAGGCTATAGGTTATGTAACATTACGCTAGGACCCTTAGAAGCCGAGCAAAAACAAAAAAAAAAAAAGGAAGAACGAGCGCTAAGCGAAAACGAAGTAACAGCGCGAACAGGCGATGCGATGCGACGGGGTGGGTCAGGGGAGCAAGAAATTTTATGCGGACGTAGTCGCGGGCGGAAGCTAGTTATTAACAAACAGATTGTATAAGAACAGGTTAGACGATGACCCCCAAAGCAGGCATTTGCCTGTATCTTGAGGGTCGGAATTGCGACAGTTTCAGATAGAACATAGTAATTATTACACATAAACTAAATTAAACTAAACTTAAATCAATAAAAATAAAAAAATCTAAATAAAATACTTAGAATATACATTGCTATCAGCGTGAGATCAAACAAAGCAAAATAAAATCATCAGTGTGAGATCAACAAAATAAAAATAAAGTAATAAATAATAATATCGAAATAAAAAATAAATCAACAAAAATCTAAACAATTATCACAAAATCAATCAAAATTAAGTGTAGTGTAAGTGTGAGTGTGTTTGGGTTTGTGTGTGTGTTGTGATTGTACTAATGAAGTCAATAAGTCCGATGTTATTGTGGTGACAGATCGACAACAGCGTTCCAAATTTGTTGATATTACTGTACATCTTGGCGAGAACCTCGTGAAAGCCGAGAACAATGAATAAATCTGAATTTTTTACCGTATTTTAATTTGAAGGTAGCTCATGGATTGCCTCTTGAAATGTACACAAAGCTTCCTAGCACCTCGTTCCACAAGTCTGTCACCTAACTGTAGTCCAAATGTTTCATCATTGCAGAGTATTACATGGGTACGCTCAGCCTCGCAAGTCAACCTGTAAAATAATTCTACGAATTAATATCCCATCATTCACAAATTTAAAAAATATTCTAGAAGCAAAAACGATTTCATTTTTATGTCATCCTGGTCAGTCCAATATCTATATAATATATGTATAGACTGGATGTGTTTATGTATTATGTATGTTACCTATGGACTCCAAAACGGCTGGAGCGATTTTTATGAAATTTTCAGGAAATCTTTAGATTAGTCCAGCGGGTAATCCTGTGAAGTTTGGTAGCGATTGGATCAATTGATTATTTTTGGATTTTTGGTTATTATGTGTCATATTTTTTCTGAATAGTAACCTAACAAACAGAACTAGGCTCTCATGAATTCAAGATCCACCACAATTCAATCATCCACCACAATTTATACATACATACTTATTTATGAAAAACTATCTTTTAAAGCGCACATTCAATTTATTTCTGGCAGAGTAAGGAAACTAATACATATAGTTAAGAAATTAAGAGACCGTACTCCAAAAGACATCCAGCGAACGGTTTATTTCGCAATATGCCAGTCCATCATACAATATGGCGTATCAATTTGGGGCGGAGCTGGAAAAACGACAATGATTGAGCTCGAAAGAGCCCAAAGAGCTGTAATTAAAGTACTTTTAAAAAAGCCTTTTTTCTACTCCACTGACTCTCTATACAAACAGTTTCAAGTTCTCCGTGTCCGCCAACTGTTTATCCTTAGCGCATGCCTACATACTCACAAAAAAATAAAAATCAGACCAGACTATCACTCATTAACTTCCAAACGCGTCTTCCACATTCCGCTACAAAGAACAACCTCTCTCCTAGCCAGACGATGCCCCGCCTACCTTCGCACTTTTGTATATAACAAGGTCAGCAGTACTTTGCCTTCAAAAGATCTCTCCCTCTCTGCATGTAAAAAGTGGTAAAGAAATGGCTCTTAGGGCTTTCATACGACGAATCTGAAAGCTTTCTCATAACATAACTCACACTCGGACTCTCACTAACACGACAGACACACTCACATAACACACTACACTCCACACGCATAAACATCCATACCTTTTTAATTTTTAATTGTTTATTATTCTTTAGTTTTAAGCCTTGATCAATACAGGCTAATTTCCTATTTTGTTTATGTAACTTAAGTTTTGTATTTTGTTTAAACAATTTAAGTTTTATGCTTTATCTTTGTTCTCATTTCAAATTTTAATGTAGACTTTTTATAATTGTTTGCAATTAATTACTTATCTCAAACCAGTTAAAAAATAGAATTATGCTATCACAACTTAGGTCCCCAAGATACAGGCACTGCTTAGTTTGGGGACCATCGCATATAACAAAATAAATGTCATCAACAGTTACAAACAGAATTATTATGTTAAACTAATTTTAAAGTAATAATTGTAACAATGTTTAAATAAATTTATAATAAATTTGTAACAAAAAAAAAATACATTCATCTGGCTAAAGATAATGTGTGCTACTCGTGCGAAGCTGGGGCGGATCGCTAGTTCCATATAGGCATTTATAAGTAAAGTGTTAGTAAGCTACTTTCAAAAGTTTACTTGGGCTAATAAAAACGGGTTTTTAACAATACCTGGGCTGAACCTCCAGTGTGGATTCTTGCATCCTCAGTAGCACCCTGCCGCGGTGCCTGCTGGCCGCTAGCAGTCGGAAGGCACGCGCGGCGTCATGCGGCGGGTATGACACGCGCGATAGAGGACGCACGTAGCCGCGACGAATACCGTCGCTCAACAACGTCTGCAAGGCCTGCGACATACAAAATTGGATGCTTTTGGAACAGCAATATAACATCTTTATTTGAACAATGTCACTATTTGGATATCTAAGAAAAATGCAAAAATCAACAGTTAGATGCATGATATTTATTACTTATTTGTGTTGAATTTAAGAGTTGGACCCTTATTAAAAAAATCATATTTACACCTCCAGGGAGGATGCTAATTATTTTGATATTATATCAATTAAATACATGTACTCGTAATGTTTGGGGAATTATGATAGGTTTAGAACTATAATATCTTGTATTGAAATATGTTTTATTTGTTTTTTGGCTCCTGATTATACCTTTAATTCCATAAGAAAAATCAAGGTCAGTGGGTACCTAATCCAGGTACATCTATGATAGTTACCCTAGCATCTTCAATATTTTCAGGATCAAATATCGAAGTAATATCAATGGCGGTGTAGGCTCGCTCTCTAGTGAGGTTGAACATCCCGTAAGCGAAATCATCTTGATTGTGCAGCTGAGAAACATCAATGAACAAGCCGAAGGTTTTGGTACAATTAATTGCAGTCTGAAAAGGACAATAGGTTCGTTTTATAATATACATTAATAAATTTTACATTAATGATAAAAAACATTGCAAACAGAAACCATACTTTCTTCAGGTCTTCTTTAAGGCAGCTAATAATTACGTTACAACCCTCTCCGTTTGTAGCGCTTCGAACCATATCTGCAAAACTCTGATCCCGAGAATTTCCGATGTGTTCAGCTGAAACAAATAAAACAGTGACAATTCAATTCTTTGTTAACAAAAACTAATGTTCACCTCAACTGGCTTAGTGAAACTAAAAATTTTCAAAATACCTTTTAATCCTGGGAATAGTTTACGTAAGAAATGTTTCTTCCGCATATCACTAACAGTTGTGAATACTTCGAGGCCGTGAGCAAGGGCTATTGATATTACAGCTTGGCCAAAAGCCCCAGCCCCTCCATGGACCAACACAGACGTGTCAGGTGTCAACCCCTTATAATTTTTGATTGCCTTAAAATAAACAGGTTTTAATGTGAGTTTGACAAATAAAGGTGATTGTTTTTCTGTACGTAGCAGAGAATTCTGCACATTTGCCGTGTGCATTAAAAACGTGAAGGAGAAGAGCTGGGTAAGAATTGTCGGGTTACCAACCAAGTGTGGATACTGGTAGTAAAAGGGATATGGTTGGATCAGTTTAACAGGTATCAGTGAAATTATTTTTGCAAGTTTCGTGAGTGTAGACTCACAAGACAGTAGAGTGCGTGTGCGTAGGCGAGCGGCACGGTGGCGGCGTCCTCCAGGCTCCAGTGCGCCGGCACCGGCCACAGCAGCTCCGGCTGCGCGCGCACCATGCTGCCGGCCGCGCCACCGCGCACCAGACCCATCACGCGCTCACCGCTGCATGGCAGAATTAATTAGTTCAGATTTTTATTACCGTGTTTACATGATTTTAATTTTATAAAAATACGAGTATATACCTAGTCATGTACCTTTTAGTTCAAATTATTTAAAGCAATTAACAAATAAAGAATTCTTCTTGATTCAAACAGGAAGACCCAACTTGATTTACAGCAATCTTTTGACCAGATCTTGCCCAAAAGATAAAACTACTGACCAAAGTACAGAAAAATCTACCGAATATGTTCCTACTCATCCGGTTGTCTTTATCCGACCGCTGCTTTCAGGTGAAATGGAGCGAAGCACGATCAAGATTGTTTAATGTGGAAGTTGGAGTGCTACAGGGAAAAGTTCTTGGCTCTGTGTAGTATAACATATTTACTTATAAGCATCGGAACTTACTTATGATAAAAACTGTCGAAATGAGAAGCGATTGAAAATAAAAATCAGGAACAGTAAAAACATAAATATGTAAACAAATAAATCAAACGAGTCCTTACTTTGGAAAATTTTAAGGGTGTTAGCTACTGACCTGTTTGTGGTTCCACTGAATTCCATTCCAAAGCTATTTTTAATGTTTTGTTTGTATGATAAGGAGCCAGTAGCCTTTTTGACGTCATCATAACTTATACCAGCATATTGAACCTGGGGAGATCGAAAGATTAGAGAAGTATGAGTTTTGATAATAATGTAAAAAGTACGAATTATTTGATCATAAATTGGGATTAAATTATTTGCAAGGTAATTAAAATAAATTCAAGCATACCTTCACAGGGACTCCACATCCGGGTGTCTCATGCTCTTCAACCCACGTGAGCGAATCCAAATCACCAAACTGGCTACATTGTAAGGATATGTTGTTGCTCTCTGATGCACAGTCTTCCAATGGTACGTAGTACTCTCCTCCCCACTTACCCTGATGAATAAATGAGAATCATTGCATTATTATTATGAAAGTATTTTAATTATAATGTATTTCGGTAGAAACAGAAACATCAAAGATGCACTTACATTGTCCACTACGTTGAACGCCAGGGCAATATCTGGCATCTCGTCGACATAAAAACTATCGTTGCTCTCTTTAGCTACCATGATTAGATGGATCTTGTTACGATTAGCTTCTCTACGCCAGCCGCTTACAAGTTCCTTAAGACCTGGCAGTGCAGGGTAAGGTGCAATAATCAGGAGTCGATGTCTCAAAGACAGGTTATTGCGTGTTGTAGTGAGGAGTAGGATATCAGAGTTGCTTCGAACTGTGACAGTTGTTGTAGGTACGGCCGCAGACGCACCCCACTGGACCAGCTGCAGTTGTGACTGCTGTTTGTTGCCATCGTTAACAATGGAGTGAACGGAAGTCACACGGTAAAGTGACGAGGGGCGCGAGCGACCACCAAAAGCGAGGTCTTCCTCGCTCGCTACAAACTGGTCTCTCTGTAGGAAACGATGCAGCAGCTGGCAAATCTGTTAGGTGGCCAAATTAGTTAAATTATAATAAACACATAGAATACAAATTAAAAATAAAACATTTCAAACGTTATTAACTTACGTTATCGTCAGTGGATAGGTTTTGAACCAGCACCAGATCAGCACCTTTTAGGAAGTTGTTCTGTTTCTTCAACGCCGATTCGCGGTTAACTTCTTCGTATTTAACATTAACTCCAAAAATGTTTCTAATAGCATTATGTATTTCCGGGAAAATGGATCCTTTTCCCGGCTGATTAATTAAACCAACGACATTTATGTTTGTTTTGTTTACATTTTCCGCTACTGTTTGTAGGAAAACTTGAAGTGATGACGACACCTGCATGATTTAAAAATGATATTGTACTTAATATAATTTTTTCTTATTTAGTTTTACACACAACTTGATAATGAAAGGTTTAGGAATACTTACATCTATATCCGATTGGAAATAAGGAACGAATTTTAAAGCTTTTAACGCCATGTTTCTGTTGCTCACTGGAAGTATATTTTCTAATTTAACATTGCTTATTGTAACACCTCCACATCTGGAAACAAAGAACACAGAAATGATTTACTTTACTGACAGACAGGCAGTATCTTCGGCGGTAATAATAGAAAGAAAATAATGTTCACCTGGTAATGTCAGAATTGTCTAATATTACTGCTTTCAACAGAACTTTGTAATCTGACACGAAAGATTGTTCTACAACATCTTGATGATATTCAACGTTGATTTTCATACTCCTGATGTGCGAGACTAGTGATACTCCATCGTGTGGTTGTCGCAGCATGTTCAGCTGCAGCAAGCCATCGATGAACGTGACCCAGTTGTCGCGCCACACCAGCGAAGCTTCGCTCAGTGATTTATTAGCACCCTCAATGCTATGGAACTCTCCACTGAAATGAATTACATCATTCATCAATAAACGACCACATTATGTAAACAACTCTGCGTTTTTTTGTAATTTCTTTCTTTATTTCAAACTTACCTGTACGAGTAATCTCTGTCTCTGAATAAATGGTAAATATCTTCAGCGGTGAGGTCTATGCTCACTTTAGTTTCAGATACTTCTTTTAATTTTCTTAATTTTGTGTCTTCAACATTATACAATGCGTTTATAAAGCCTGTTGCAACTTTGGAGCCTTCATTCAGAACCTGTTTCAAAATATTAAGTAAGCTATGAAGTCAATATACCTACCTTACATAATAAAAGCATTACTTAAGTTTAGCGCAAATAAGGGCGGACGACACCGCGATGCAACGCATAGCAAAACTCATCACTTTCGTACATTTTCTATGGATTAACGCACTGATTTGTATGAAAATGCGTTGCGCTGCGACCCGTTGAGACTGTAATGTGTGCTTGGCTCTATGGAACACAAAAGAAAAATTGAATCCGAAATGAGGTGAGAACATAGAGAACTAGTCGTCTACCTGCCCTAAAGGATAGTAAGCTGAGATGGCAATATATCAGCAATGCTAGCTGTCAAACTGATGGCTGTTGGCGTAAACATGCTCTAGCATGGAGTTCTTGAATTGGCAACCTTAGTATGGGTCTTTATTTAACGGAAATCTTATTACCTCAAAACTTCCATTTCCTCTATGGAAAGCGACGCTAATACGAATCTGACGTTGATCGTGTATTATCGGTTGCGCATACAAATGCAGGTCGCTGAACTCCACGGACATTTGTTTCTTCGGGATTCCCGTCGTCATTGCATAGGTGTCCCATACCAGAGCTAGTGTGGCGGCAAACGGATATACGTTGTGTCCTAAAGATGAATATCGTTGGTATTATTCAACAAATAAGTACTTACTTGTAAAGTAGTAGGTACCTACTACTTTGGTATGATTTATTAAGAGACGAATGAATAAATAAGCAGAGAGGACGAGAACTCATTGTTAAGACGACGTACTTAAAACCATTAATAAAGGTCACCAGGATCAGTACGTGGTTTAATTATATCTGCTTCGCATTTTAAATATAACAATTCTAAGTTTAAAATATTTTCGAACCTCATATTGGGTCTAGGAATTAAAACAGCATACGAATAGGTTGTTTATTTATGTTACCTCTCATAGAGTGGCCTTGCAGGTAAGCGTGTTCTGTATCTTGCACAGAGGCGCTATAGTCGAGGGAGGCAGATGATGATCTATTGGCTAAGAGATACACTGTCAATGGCCTAAAACAGAAAAAAGTAATACTCAAAATGTGTAAATGCGAGCTTGACATAGTTACTGTATAGTTTTGTTCGAAAACTTGCGAAGAGTAACAAAAAGAAAGTGCTAGGTACTTACCATTTTTCATCATGAGCCCATTGGACTAAATGCGACAGGAATGGCGTTCCCGTAGAAACTGGCAACTCAACTTTCGGATAGAGAATATGAACTTTAGGATTGTAACCCTCCATAAACAACCTGAAAATAATTAATGTTTTGAAATAACACAGACATTCGTAACACGTCCGTATTTCCCGAAGGGGTGTGTGTGTAGTACCTACACACTAGCGAAACTTTCTGGGTTGTTAAAACGATCCTCCAAGCCAGCTAACCCACAGGCAAAAGCTAGTTATTTTATAAAAATACTTATATTAAAATTATATATATATATATATATATGTATTTTGACTGTGCTCATTATTTTACTTACTTGCCGATACCCTCGAGCAGCAATAATGTATTATCAGCATGTTTCCTCCTGGTCAGTGCAATGTTCTTGCAGTTACTAGGTAACGATCGCTTGAGGATGGCCTGCAGCAATCCGTGCGGCGCCACCTCCACCAGTACAGCGTCGTTGGGTATCAGCTTCGACGTCTCCTCGAATAACACTGGGCTCTGCACAAATAAATGATTAGGTCCTTTTCATAGACTCTTCATAACGTATCCATTAAATCTATTCGTCTGTGTGAGTCAGTTGCACTTGTCCACATATTTGACCAATAATTAAATTGCGGATATGTGGCATTCCTGACACTCTTAGATCTTAACAAACACCAGGGCAAGGGCCTTCCAATCTTCGGGCTCAAAGTCTCAACAGATAGTGGAAAGAGATTGCAGGCATATCTACAATTTGTGTGAACTTGTTCACGGGGTTCATACTTAAAAAAGTTCACACAAGGGTTTCTGGTCTAAAAGGCTCGAGAACTGGAAGGTCCGAAGTCTGGAAGGTTTTGGCTCGGAAATATATTGTTAGAGTTTTAGCAGCTACTTGCACAGTTACCATCATTACTTACCAGCAGGTTGTTGGTGTGATATTCAGCTGAACAGAGCTTTGCAGTTGGATTGTCCCACTTTTCTTCTGGCACAGAAGTTGAAAGCCAACGCTCGGTTCTTGGTTTTGGATCTTTGATCACCTCCGATAAATATTTGAGTAGTTGAGGTCCTGCATTTTTAATTATATTTAATAACTTTAAAAACAAATACAGCTTAATAACAACAATATGAATTATATCAAATACCACCTCTAATTGTAACGTTAAATTAAATATCATCATAAAATTAAATATCACAAGGTATAGTGATGTTACTAAGCATTCTTAAGGGTAAAGAACTCACCAGCATCAGCAATGTAACGCGAGTGGTAGGCGATGTTGGAGCACGGTACTTCCTTAGCGAAAACTCCCTTAGCAGTCAACTCTGCGACGAACTCCTTCATGACTTCAGTGGGTCCCGAAATTGTACTAGATTCAGGCCCGTTGTGACAAGCAACTTGGATTTCAGGTGGGCACAAGGGTAAAATCTAAAAAATAATAGCACATTACTGCACATACACATGCCTGCTGCTGAAGTGTTCAATAGATGAGTCGCCTATGCTTATCATTCTACTGTTACTGCACAACTGCTGTTGTTCTAGTTGCCTGTGGCTGTTATATAGCTAGCTGATCAGATGACTATAATTAAATTACCTGTTCATATCCTAGACCAATGGCGGCCATGGATCCGCGGATGAATTTAGTATCCAGAGACACGCGCCCGCGACTGTAAGCTGATAGTATCATCTCCTCTGCTGTCAAACAACCGTCAGCGTACGCGCATCCCAACTCTCCTACACTGTGACCTGTTCGATATGGTTGTTATTAGTATTTCTTTTATTCATTTCTCATACATAGCCCTCTTTCCACCTAACTCTTAACTGCCAAATGAGGCCAGTTCATGAGAAAGAAGTCCTGTATATCCCCAATATCTCCGCAATAAACTTCTTTTTTCATATAACCTTTGAATTTTTTTCTTACCTATGATTCCATCTGGTACAAGTCCAAGTTCCCTAAGAATGTCAGTCAAACCGATTTGTACAGCGGCTATTCCGACGAACGAATGTAAAATGTTGTCAAAGGTGGTTTCATCCGGTGAGGTTATTATATCAACAATGTTGAGTCCCTTTGGCTCTAAAACTTTGTGGCAGCTGCAATTAATATATATAAATGGTTAGAATATTTCAAGTTTCATATCCACTGTTATTCTTTTACTTAAGATAAATATGAGTACCGTTGTATAGCAGCAGCGAAGATCGGTATGCGCATGAGTTGCGCGCCCATACCAGCCCACTGGGAGCCCATGCCACTGTACACAAACCACAGCGGCCGCCGGGCGTTGTCGAAGTACTCAGACTCCTCAGATAGACATACGGTCTTGTGTTCTTCGTCCGTCTCTAGAAAAAAATATTTAGTTATGAAGATTGTGTGTATATTTGACTAGTTTGCATTACTTTGGTGTTATTATAAGTTTTCCCACTGCCTTCCCTGTTACAATAATTATTGCCATCTCTAGTCTATCTTTAAAAATTAGTCGAGTTCAATTCGCCATCTATTTTTGGCTCTGACGTACTGTCGTTTTCTGCGCTTATTCTGTAGTTATTTTCGCCTAGATCGCTTTCCGCGTTTCCATTTAAGCTGGACAGCACTTTATATAACTACTACTTAATGTATTGCGAATAAAAATTGATTAAAAAATATGTAAGTATGTGTTTACGTAGAATGACGAATCCTCTGCCCAAATGTCCCGCGATATTCGTCTGGTGTATGTTGTGCAATAGCCGCAACTGTTCGGGGTCTATGGGGTTGGCTTTCAAATCGCTAAAACAATGAGTCACCGCTGCTTCATGTCTTGCCGAAATAGTCACTAGGTGAGCAATGCTCGACTTGTAGCGGTTCGGATCCTGAAAGGCAAATTCATTGTGGTTATGAAAAATGTATTTTTGTTTCCAGTAATTTATTTAAGTAACGCTAAGTTGGGCAATGGTAAAATGTTGAATATTATTAGGAACCTTTGTTAATTGTATGAAAGGGGATTTGGGTTGAAAGGGTCTGAATGCTGAGATGACGTTTGATAGAAATGTAGTTATGAAAGAGGTAAGAAATATTGCGTGGGCCACAAATAAATTGGGATAAGGCCAGGTGGGTGGTGAAGGTAGGTAAAGTTTTTACCTTTGGTTTATAGTGTCCATGCAGCAGCACGTGTGAATTGACGCCGGTGACTGACATGCCGTTGACGGCGACGTAAGAGCGGCCAAAGCTCTGGTGCTCGGTGACGACGCGCATGCGCCCCTCGCGCAGAGCAACCACGTCCTGCCGCGGATTATCGCAGTGCATGTTTGCGGCTATCTGACCTGTGTGGTAGCCAAGTAATACCTGCAAGAGAGACGCAAATAGTGCTGTAACTTCTAATGATTCATTACAACGATCGGATTTTTTTTCATACACCTGTTTCTGTAGCAATATAACAAGTTTTCTTTCTTTCTTTATAATGTTCTATGAAAAAAAACTATCTTCAAGTACCATCATGGTAAATACATAGTTCATAACTTAGTGTGGCGGTGTACTAAAAAAGCTAAATAAAATGTTTCAGAATACTTGAAATCTGAACGCAAAGATGGCACTCTCGTTTAAGATCTTATTGCCAAAGAATAATAAAATCTTCTTCGAGGCTTACCTTTGTAATAGCAGTGATACCAGACGCAGCTTCACTGTAACCAACGTTGGACATAACACTGCCCACCAGGAGAGGATCTCGTTTGTCATTACAGAACACCTCCGCAATAGCTTCCAACTCCACTTTATCAGCCTCTGGTATAGCTGTCGAATTAATTAATTCGGTTGTTCTTAAGGTCTGTATTTCAATTGATCTAATATCATTTACATGTGTTTTTTAACACGTTGAATGCGGCACAAGACACTTTTGACCGGTACGTGACTTTTATACGGTGCGGCCGGTAAGTTAGGGAACTTTCCGCTGGTGCGGGAGACAGAACTATATGAATTCATAGCAATAGTAAAGACACAAATTTAGTTTTACACTCACTTCTTCAAATGTGATCGAATACATTACATTCATCTTGTACGCACTTAATTCATATTTTTCTTTAGTGCGGTACAAGACGTATTAGACGTGTACCGCACCGTATGCAGCGTCTTGCTTACGTGGGTGCGATACTAGTCGTCCACCAACTTCATACCTAATGTTGCCCTTTTTTATGTGTCATGTATTTTGTACATCTTTTATTGGAGATCTTAAATAAATAAAAAAGGAAAATGAAGCGTTCACGGAGAATTTTGTCAAGAGTGTTTGATGAGGAGCAGGCTCATGGGGATGACCGAAACTTAGTTATTTTTGAAGAGAGATAGTTATCGATACCGGAAAGGATGAGTCCAAGTTTGTCAAAATTATCTTAAATCAGAGTTTTATCTAATATTGATATCTCCAATAAAATACCATAAGCTAAAGTTTTATATAAGTTTTTTTTTAAATAAATTTAGTATCGACATCGATTGTTTCATTTGTTTACTATCCCATCTCTAAGTACAGACGACTTTTAACTATTTAGAGTGTGTTACTTTTCAGTAATAATTTCTAAAACAAAAAACAAATCCTGGGGCGGCTGAACCTCGTTATGATCTAACTTATGTAGATGCTAAATCATTAATAAAAAACCATAAATTAACATAATTCGTCAAATTGGAAACAAATATCTCAATCCATGCGTACAAGATTATATTAGCGTGTACCACATTAGAAAACAGTCTCGTACCCACCTTGATTGTCTTATACAGCACCTACTGCACAACCTAAGTTTGATATCCGCACTCAACGTGTAAGCACGTTACGAACACGGGCTGAATAAATCCAGCTGCCCTAACATTATTGTTCGATGTATCATTTGCTGATGTGGAAACTCAAATATTATTCTATTGATCTACTATAACACAACTTTTCTTGTCTTACTTTGGTTCAATAGTTTGTGATTCAGGAGCGGCTAGTTTTTTGTTACTTATATTTAATTTATGTGTAAGTACTTACCACAGCCACATGCTTCTACATATTCGATGGCCTGTGCCGGAATCTTTGCTTCCTCGTAGAAGTTCTTGATGAAGCTGACTGTTTTGCCGAAGTCTCTGAGAAATCCGAATTGAGGGCCCGTTTCTCCTGGCAATATGCACGTAAACTCTGATTTAGCGTGCAGTACATCGGCATAGATCCTGCAAATTGTAATAAAAATGTTTATAGTATGATTAAAAATGAACTACAAATGATCCAAATCAACGTCAAACAATATCTACCTTAAAGCGTTTTTCGCTTTTTGCAGGAACAAAACATTGATTGCTTCAGATTTAGCACATCCATCAGCATTTTCATCGAATGATTTAGTTTTACCATCCCGACAAAGGTCCAAGAGCCTGTAACCAGAGTTAATAATTAATGAAAGCCCTTTTTTGCATTAATAAGTAGCAGGAAAGTTTGAGTGTTTGAGGATAAAAATGTTGGAAGTCATCTCGAAAAACAATATCTGGATTTAAAAACACTGCAGGACATGATAACGTAGGTAAAAGTGATATGAACTTATATATTTATGTGGAAAAAGCTGTAGGGCTGTGGGCGGTAGTCACGAGGATAAATAAGGTATCACTGAAAATTACTAGACCCTTCTATAGGAAGGATAGAGGAACAATGTAATGTCGGCACAATGGAAAATCGACGACCTCCAGGAAGAAGATAAGATAAGTCAGAGGCAATCGATAACAGCTCAGAACTGTTCTAAGCAATGAAAGGTGACATTATTATCATTATCTCTCTCCTTTCATTCAATCCATCCAAATGACGTCAGACCATTGATTGTACATTACTATTATGTTTGTCGTATTTTGTATTAGTGGTATACAACAGTATACCACTAATACAAAATAGTATTTAGTTAATAAATGAATAATAAATACGTATATGTAGGTTTATTTTTCCTGATAGTACCTTCCGTAGTGCACGGCCGACTGTGGGTGCAGACACAGGTAGGCGCCTCCAACGATGGCTGCCTCGCATTCACCTCGACTTATATCGAGGTATGCTTGCTCCAGCGCTGCGGTGGAACTGCAACACGCCAGATCGATCGACATCGAAGGACCCTTCGCGTTCAGCCAGTAGGAAATGCGGTTGGCGAACATAGTTTTGCTGCACCTGGGTTACAAAACAATAACAGTTTACATTAAATTCATGGATTTATTTATGTTTGGTTAAATTATTACTGAAGTAACTGTAGTTGCAGCTGTGTAGCTATAATCGTTGCTTAGTAGCTGTAAAGGAAGTTATAAACAATGCTTGAGCCGATACCAGCTGTTGCTACGGAGATACAGTTGTTACAGTAACAGTAACTGTAGCATGTCGCCATCGCAGCAACCGTAGCGCGCAGCATATATGATTGGTAATCAAATATTTCGTGGTCTGATATAGGACGATTTTTTTCGATATCTGCACTAATTGTCATAAACAAAATAATATAGAAACATTTTCTTTAAACCAACTTTAATAATTTAAAATCTTGACTTACCCAGCCATACCAAAGCCAGTTATAGAAGCGAAATCATAGAAGCAAGCCTTTTCGGTTTCAGAGAAACAAGAACCAATATACACGCCGACCTTCTTACCGGACAGTTCTTCCGGATTTATACCTAGAACATAAAATCGTAGGTAGTTCGTTATGCAAGCATAGGAAGGGGATTAGGGAAAATTATAATTATGTTTCGATATTGGATTAAATGAAATGCTGTGTAAGCGAAACACGCAATTGCGAGTATCGGTAGACACATACCAAGAAGTAGAATATAATTGAATGGATACCGGAATAAACATCTTAAATTCACTGACTGACAACGCACAGCCTAAACCGCTGTTGCTAACGCGGCGTCTTACGTGAGCGATCTAGAAGCGAACGCGAAGTGGCGCGGTGCGGCGCGAAAACAACAAACAGTCGATACCTATTTAAGTGTCATATGTGACCAAACGCACGTGGGGTGTGGTGCGGCGCGGCGCGAAGCGAACGCGATCAGTTGGCTAGATATTTAGTTTTTCGTGCGAACTGGATGCGGTGCCGTCGCGCGGCGGACGGTTCGCGCCATGTTCGCGCGCTCGTAGGACAAAGCCGCCGATTTGCGCCTTATCGCATTGAATTCGCATGTCACATGTTTTGAACCGCTTACGTAGCAGCGTCTTACGTTATTCTATCATACAAATTAACCTAAAAATCGGTTTCATTTCAATGATAGAATATAGCTTTTTGAACATAACGTAACAGCCGCACGGGTCGATCGATCAGGTTAAGCTACGCTTGCCGTGGTTGGTCGGTGGATGGGTGACCATTTTTACATACCAAGACCCCTCTGTGCCTCAGAAAGCACGTTTAGCCGTTGGTCCCGGCTGTCATTCATGGTCAGTCGCTACGGGTCGTCAGAAGCCCGAAAGTCTGACCACCAGTCTTACCAAGGGGTATCGTATTATCCAGTAACTTGGTTGTGGAGGTCAGCTATGCAGTCGCTCCATGTAAAATACTGGTATTCAGCTGCATTCGGTTAGACTGAAAGTCGACCCCAACATAGTTGGGAAAAGGCTAGGCAGATGAAGTACCTTACAAGTGAAGGTGATAGAACAGATATTCAAGCGAATTCTAATGCTAAAAAGTACAAAATAAAACTTACGTAAACATAGACTTTTAATATTTTCATGAGCTGAGCATGAACGTCTATCTTACACTTAAAGATAAATAAAGCATTATTCATATAATTATCAGTATAATTATAAATACGCAATTGAGGCTCGCTGGCTTGTTTGTCCTGCTTTAACGCTAAAATAAAGCGACAGAACGACGAGATTTTTTTGCACACACATAAGTCAAAGTCGAATCGTTCATTTCAAATAGGCACTTAAATGGCACTCATGAACGTCAAAATTTACAAGAAAATATAATGGATTCTAGTTGCTTCTTCCAAAAGGTAGTTTGCTTATTTCAAATAGGCACATAAATGGCACTTGGATTCTCGCCACAGTGTGATTTTGGGTAACACGTGTTTATAATTTTTACTGTTCTCCTGTGTTATTGTGTTTAGTGTGACTTGTTTTTGTGTTTGTTTTTGTGTTGTTTCGTTGTTACCTGCTATCAGGTTTGTTTATTGTTTGTTTTTTTAAACTATATCGGTCATCGTCCATATTCAATATGAATATGGATAAAAATAAACCCTGCGACCCTCCTGATGATATTACTACACCTTCTACCCCCATCACCGGCTTTTCTCCGTCCTACCCAAGTCCCACTCCCAACCCATTAAGCCAGTTTTCAGATGTGTCTGTAATCTGGATTCCCAAATTCTTGCATCCCAGCTTAATTGCAAACGCCCCGGTAATGAAGATGAGTTATCCAATCGCCCAACTAAACAACCGAGAACTCATATAGGTCGTGTGAGGTACTCAGCATTAGATAAAGGCCCTTTTATCATCCATGTTTCCCGTCAGGAAGCACAATAAAATGCTGGAACTACCCTACACCCAGTTAGATTTGGGCGTTTTTTATCAAATAATAATATACGTAAAATTACTTCTGTTAAGCGAGTTGGTAGAAACCGCGTATCGGTTGAGTTTGCATGATAAAGACGGTTTAACAGAATATAGACGACCCACAGAAACTTGTGTCATTACCTTTGATGACCAAGTTTTACCAAAAAGAATTTTCTGTTTTTATACAGCCTTAACCGTGGAACAATATATCTACCCCACAATTCAGTGCCGCAAGTGTTGCCGACTTGGTTACGTAGAATCCTTTTGTCGTTCCAAACCCTGTTGCAGTACGTGTGGCAATGATCACCCCGGTGATGGTTGTAGCATTGCTGAGAGCAAAGCCTTCTGTGTGTTGTGCTCTGGAAGCCACTTTGCAAATAGAAGGGCCTGTCCGGAGTACAGCAGAGAGAGAATAATTAAATCAATTATGGCTGAGAAAGTAATGTCTTATTTGGAAGCAAGTAAAACTGTTCCCATTTCTACTCGTAGCCTATGCAGACATTGCTAAAACCCAGCCCCAGTCATATCGTAAAACTGTGTCCCTTAAGCCAAGAACCTATTCTCCCGTCTCTCCCTCCTACGATAAAACAGCTCATCAGCAGCTGCTCACTAGCACTCCCCAATCTTCTCAGCCTAATGGCTGTGCTCTTAATCTTCAACTTACAGAATCTTCTGAAAACTTGTCTTCATTGATTGAACTTCTTAGTAAACTTCTGTTAACTTTAATGTCTTCACCCAATAAAACTCAATTACTGTCCAACGTTGCTACTGCACTTATAAATTCGCTTTCATCCCATAATAATGGCTCGGTTGGTGATCCTTCAATGAAATGTGAGGAGCGTGTGGCATAAGAAGCACGAGCTCACATTCCTTTTGAACAAATAGAAACCTTTAGCTTATTCCCTCGCTGAGGCTTGGCTAGTCCTGGGTCTTAGTTTCCATTTACCCTCTTTTAATATTCTCAGATGCGACCGATCTGATGGCTATGGCGGGTCGGCTCTCTGCGTGAACAATCGTGTCCCACTTGTGTCTGCGTCTTTGCCTCCTCTAGGTGATGATATTGCATTGCATTACTAGCCATAAGGCTAGTAGGGTAGAGGGTATAACCCTCTTATCCGTTTAATATTCCGCACTCTCATCAAAGTTTCCTTCCAATCTTAAAAAGTACCCTGGAAAACATAGAAGGCCCTGTACTTGTTATGGGGGACTTCAACTGCCATCACCATAGGTGGGGTTCTGAACGTTGCGACTCTTTTGGGGTAGGTTTAGTTGAAATCATATACGATCTTAAGCTTTGTATTTTAAACAATGGTTGCCCAACCCGTAGGTCCCTTCGTGGACAGCTTAAGAGCTGCGTTGACCTTACTTTTTGCTCACTCGTCGTGTCGTGTCATTGGGATTGTACCAGTTTGACGCATGGTAGTGACCACTATCCAATTATAATATCTTTGGCTGAAAGAACTTATTTAGAAAAATCGAGCCCTCCACTTTTGAGGTACATATTGTTTAATCCTGATTGGACGAAGTATGCATCACTACTGGAGCACAAAATTGATTCTCTTCCAAATTTAGTTTCCCGTGATTTTGATTCTCCTAGTCCTCTCCATGTGTCAAACTGTTATGATAATCTTATTTCTCCCATAACAGCTAGTGCAGACTCATGCTTTCCAGTTAAAAACTCAGCACGTGGTCAGATTCCCCCTCCACCATGGTGGGATCAGCAATGCATAACAGCAACAAGGGGAAGGGATGATGCTGAAAAGGTGTATAATAAAGCGATGGTTAGCGATAACCTTTTAATAGAGTTCTCGCCAAATCTAAAAGATTGCTGCGAAGGAAGAAACGTGCTTGTTGGGCTGACTTTTGTGGTTCTCTGTCCCACTCCACTCCTTTATCAGTAGTATGGAAGAAGATCAACCGTTTTAGATCTGGATGTTCCCCTTCAATTTCTTCTCCCCAAATTTTCGATAAACTGGCCCCTCCATATATGTACCATCGGAAACGATCATAATCAGCTGTCTTTCATTGCTTCAGAGGACCCTTTTGATGCACCATTTTCTATGCAGGAGCTTAACTTGGTTTTGAAAACATGTCCATGACTCTGCCCCTGGTATAGACGGTATTGTCTATTCCTTTTTGTCACATGCAGGGCATAGAGCAAAAATGTATTTTTAGACATTAAAAAATTGTAAAATTGTAAATTTTTGTTATTCAAACTCAAACTCAAACTTAAAGCATTTATTTCAATTAAACCAATTACAGGCACTTTTGAATTGTTAAAGAGTCAGTCAGTTAGACAGAAAATTGAAGCTAGTCGCCCATTCCAAAACGTAGATCTCTATGGAGAAGAATGGGCAAGAAACTCCATGGACACTCTTTTAAATCAAAATTGTTACAAAATCCTGGGTAGGTACATTGTTATTGTTCTTGTTGCTTCTATATGTGAGCCATTCCAATGGCTGGGTCCCCAATCAGTGGAAAACTCAAATTATCATACCTATTTTGAAACCTGGTAAGCACGCTGATGACCCAAACAACTTCAGACCAATCGCTTTGTCATCAGTCCTTGCAAAATTATTGGAACACCTAGTAAAGAACCGACTTGAATTTATAATAGAATCCAGAGACTTACTTCCTAGATCTCAATTTGGTTTTAGAAAGGGACTCAGTGCCATGGATAGTGTTGGGGCTTTGGTTTCAGATATACGCTCATCGTTCTCGAAAAATGAATCCGTAGTCGCGGCCTTTTTAGATATTTCCTCTGCTTATGACAATGTCCTTCTTCCCATTCTCAGGCAAAAACTGCAACAGCTGAGAATACTGGAGAGGATGGCACAGTGCATCTGTAGTTTGCTCATGTTTGGTTTTGAGAGTTCCGGGTGAAGAATTTGACGTCAGGATGTCATGGAAGGGCCTACCACAAGGCTCTGTTCTTAGTCCTTTACTGTGCAATATATATACAGCTGACATCGACTCATGCCTCAATAATGATTGTCAGATTCTCCAGTATGCGGTCGATTTGGCTTTATATGTCTGTAATAACTCAGTTAACGACGCTGCATCATCTCTGTGCGTATCACTGGACTCTCTAAACCAATGGCTAAAATCCCACGGTCCGAGTTTGTCTGCCCTCAAAAGTGCTCTAGTTGTGTTTTCCCGCAGGAGGCTGATCCCACAAATTTCAGTGGGCACACAAGGGTATTGTATACCAATTACTTCAAAAGTAAAATTTTTAGGCGTTATTTTAGATTGCAAATAGAGTGACATACAATAAGTAATATAATATAATATTATATCACCATATAATAGTGGTTTACATCACCTAAATTATTTAGTAAATAGATGCGAGAGAACTATTCCCGTATTAAAAGTGCTCGCTGGTGTCTGGTGGGCTGCACATCTCTACACCATGAAACTGATATACAATACCTTAATCCGGAGTGTTCTGGTCTACGAATCTTTCCTTTTAATTCCCTGCAACAAAGGTGCTTTGGCAAGTTTGGACAGAATTCAGGCTAAGTGTCTACGGATCGTAACGGGTTGTATGAAGTCCTCACCAATTAACGCATTGCAGTTAGAGTGCGCAGAACCACCGCTGGCCTTAAGAAAGCAGTATCTAGCATCGAGATTTTGGGCTAGAATCATTACCAAATCCTCCCACCCTCTTGTTAAAAAAATAGACGATTTGGATATAGTATGCCGAAGTTCCAATTATTGGAACCATAAAGAAGTCCCTTTATTGTTAAAATCCTTCCGCTGTTATCAAAATTTAGATTCCCCCATTGTTCAATCTCTGAAACTCCCCATTTTTAGTTTTGACTATGAAATTATATGTTTTAAACCAGATATTTTTTTACAATATCGGCATATCGAAAAAGTCTCCTTCGGCGGACTCTATCTGCAATGCGGCGATTGATGAGAGATGGCACAATTTCGAAAGATTTTTCACGGACGCTTCTAAATTATCAAATGGGAGTTGCGCTGGTGCTGCGGTATACTACCAAAACTCCAAAATCGTGTTAAAATTCAAATGCCCTGTACAATCATCAGTGTTTACGGGTGAGTGCGTGGCCATATTAGAGGCGTGTTTATTTATAGAGGCTCATAGCTTACGTTTTGGTGTCATCTTTACAGACTCACTTAATTGTTTGCAAGCTTTGGAGCAGAATCCTTTTAAAAGTAAACAGCACAGTCCAATTCTGCTTCAAATCAAAAAGTCTCTTTTCTCTTGTGCCAAGAATCACAAGACCGTACACTTGGTTTGGATTCCTAGCCATTGTGGCATAAGAGGAAACGAATATGTTGATGCTCTTGCTAAGGATGCTGTTACGTCCCAAACTGTTGACCTTAAACATTTTCAATGTCAGGGCTATGATTTGCTGAGCCTTCCAAAAAAGAGCTTGCTAACCTCATGGCCGGTACAGTGGCAAAATTCAAGTAAACGGAAAGGTGCTTTTTATCACGCAATACAGCCTGATGTTACACCCAAGCCTTGGTAATATCCCTATAAAAAAATATCCAAGACAGTATTGTCTATCCTGTGCCGTCTACGTATAGGCCATTGTTGTTCTCCGGTTTTTCTACATTAAATTCGGGTCAGAGATACATCGCTCTGCGAATGTGGGTTGGATGAAGGTACTTTGGACCACATATTTTTAAGCTGTTCCAATAATAACCCAACCCATGACGTGTATAGCCATCTCCCTAAATTAAAGATCGCTGTCCCAACTAACTTTCCATCCCTACTAACACATTCTTCCCCAAAGCTCTTTGAAGCTCTGATGTTTTTAATCTGTGTCAATGACATCAAATTATGATTTTTTGTGTAGCTTGTGATCATTTATGTACATTAGTATGTACATTAGTATGTACATAAATGATCACAAGCTACACAAAAAATCATAATTCACGCGGGCGAAGCCGCGGTCAAAAGCACTAGCTTTTGACTGCGGCTTTGCCCGCAATTTGAATTTCGGAAAATATCCCACGGGAACGTACTACCGGGATTAAAAGGAAGCGTAGCGAACGGAAATAACAATGAAATTTTTATCAAACTCTGAAAGATAAAAATGTTTACTCTGGGTACTTAGAAGATACACGTATGTATGCTATTGTGGACTTTTTTGTTGATTTTTTTAAGATGTACAATCCTTTAGAATATTAATAAGTTTAATGTATCTCTTACGGGTTCCGACATCTTCTACGATAATCGTCATATTTCGGCCAATTTACACAAAAGTTTAATGAATTATACCTAAACCCACTTAAACCTTCCTCATGAATTACTCCGTCTATTGGTGAAATCCGTTTGGAAATCCGTTTGGTAATTTTTGAGTTTATCGCATTCACACAGACAGACAGATACTGTGGGGGACTTTGTTTTATTATATGTAAGGATTTATTGATCAATGTATAGACTTATTCTTTATCAAAGGAAAAATCAAATTTTCATATCAACTGTTCCTCCTTTTTCACCCCGAAAGAGGTTGATTTAAAAAACATCTTCAATCATGTTTTCGTCATTTAATGTTTAGATTACTTTTGACTTAATTTAGATACGCAGTGAAACCCTCCTCAAAAAATTAATTACCCCCTTTTGCTGGTCGATTTTCGAAAAACTCAAAAAGTCTATGTTTTTTGTCAAAAGTATTAATTCCGTTATTCCAAAATTTTTCCATACAAACTTTAGCACCCCCTAATATCCCTTTGACGGGTAGCTATGAAGAACGAAATAATGACAAACTTTATTATTCATTTAAGAATGTATTCGTGCTAAGTTCAAGTTTGATAAGATTTTTCATACAATAGAAATCCCCCTTTTTCACCCTCTTTAAAAGGTCGAATTTCCATAAACCCCTTCATAGAGCTCGCCTACATTATAAAAGGTACCCTTGTGCAAAAAATCTGGTAAGTATGTCAGTCCTTCAGCACTTCGCCCGTTATTTCGTTCGTGTGATTTTCTTATTTTCCCCTACACATTTCACAACCCCCTCACCCACTTTAAATGATAGTATTATAGATTAAGATCTTTATTATTTATTTATACATTGGTATAAGTAGACATGTTGTGCCGACAATCAACGAAATAAGATTTTTTTTCACCCCCAATTTCCATTATTTCACTTACAGGTTATTTATACCAATTTTTGAGTTAATCAAGCCACCAAGTAAAATCCTACCCTGTAAAATTGACTACCCCTTTTCACCCCGTTAGGGGCAGATTTTGGAAAAACCCTGGTACACTTTATTTTTGGTATTAAGTATAAATACCGAGTTTCGAGTTAATCAGACGGCGCGTTAAAATTCATCCATACAACTTTAACACCCTTAAAGTCCCCTTTGAGGGGCAGTTTTGAAAAACTAATAGTACAGAAACTTTATCGCTTACTTAGGCAAATATTCCTGCCAAGTTTCAAGTTTATTAACAAAATGAATAAGATTTTTCATATAAACTGTATCCCCTCTTTTCACCCCTACAGATGTGGAATTTAAAAAAATGTTTAGGATACTTCCAAAACTTGACTCAAAGATTGTTTATACCAATTTTCGGGTTAATCAAGCCACGCAGTAAAATTCTCCCCTGTAAAATTGACTACCCCTTTTCACCCCATCAGGGGTAGATTTCGAAAAACCCTGATACACGTTATTCTTTATTTTTGGTCTTTAGTATAAATAGTGAGTTGAGAATTAATCGGACTGCGCATTAAAATTCTTCCATACAAACTTTGACACCCCCCAACCCTACTCTTGGGGGTAGTTTAGATAAACAAAAAATTAAAAAGTTCATAATTTACTTAGATAAGTATTTGTGCCAACTTTCAAGTTTATTAACTCAAGGAATAAGATTTTTCATACAAATGAAATCCCCCTTTTCACCACCTTAAAGGTCGAATTTCCAAAAACCCCTTCTTAGTGCTCCCCTTCGTTAAAAAAGGAAGCCGTGTGCAAAATTTCACGTCCCTAGTCCCAGTAGTTTCGGCTGTGCGTTGATATGTCAGTCAGTCAGTCAGTTTCTCCTTTTATATAAATAGACTAGCTTTTGCCCGCGGCTTCGCCCACGTGTAGGTCGGAATATATCAAATTATTACCTACCCAACGTGTTAATCCAGGTTCTAAAACATCTGCATGCCAAATTTCCTCTAAATTCAATCAACCGTTTTTGCGCCAATCCGAAACATGCATCCCGACAAACAACAAACGGACAAAAATTCTGAAAACTATAGTGTGCGCAACAGACTCGTTCAATCACTTCTTTTCAAATATATGCAATGCACAGTTCTGACTTCGTTACTATTTTTAACCGACTTCAAAAAAAGGAGGACGTTATCAATTCGGATGTATGTTTTTTTTTTAATGTTTGTTACCGTTACTCCGTCATTTATAAACCGATTTGAAAAAATATTTTTTTATTTGAAAGGACTGGACTTCCAGATTGGTCCCATTTTTATCCAAATCCAGTTCTGACGATAGGATCCATGAGGAATTGAGGGAACTCAAATATTATTGGCAAACACATAGTGATTTTGGTAGTTTCGTCAACAAATCAAGCAATTGCATTCAGAAAGTATGATTTGGTGAAGTGGAACTGACGAAGAAGACCATAGATGGCCACAGGAACTCATCAATGATCAATATTTCACGGGTGGCGATAAGATATCTCGATTAAGATAGTTAAACGACTATGACGAAGCAATATTAAATAAATGCTTCTGATGAAAATGGTACCATTGAAGTCAGATCAATAATAAAACAATGTATCCTAGCCGTGTTGGGGCTTATTAGAAATGTCATGAGATGCACTCTGGCTATAAATTATTTTTAACCGACTTCAAAACAGGAGGAGGTTCTCAGTTCTTCGGAATCTTTTTTTTTATGGTTCCCCGATTACTCGAAGACGGCTGCACCGATTTGGAAAATTCTTTTTTTGTTTGAAAGGGTATACTTTCCAGGTGGTCCCATTGTCATCAGGTCAGGATTTGATGATAGGATCCTGGAGAAATCGAGGGAACTCTTCAATATAGGCACACCTATAGTGATTTAGGTATTTTTTTATAGTAACTTGTGCATTTGCTCTCAGAAAGCAACATTTGGTGAAGTGGAACTGATGACGAAGACCACAGATGGTAAGATGGCCACTGGAACAACTCAATAATAAGTATTTCACGGGTTGCGATTCCATTACTTTAAAATGATTGCTAAGCAATAGAAGCTCGTCACAATGCATATGGTGAAGTGGAGCTGATGGTGAAGTACCAAGAAAACTCCTCAACAATTAACGTCCCTGTATCAGGAAAAGCAAAGTTTTGTAAAAGGTGATGAGCAGTTGTCATTAGGCTATTGTAACTTACATAAATTACAAACAGACCCACCAAAAATTGAAAAATAAAAACAACCGACTTCCAAAACAAACACTACTAAGTGAAAAATAATTTCAATTTCGGAAGGCAGTGCCAAAAACCTAAAATACAGATATAAAGACACCGACTTCCGAAAAAGTATTAGTACCGAGTTTTGAGTTAATATGACAGCGCGTTAAAATTTTTCCTTACTGTTCTTACGGTCCTAGTGTTCCATACTTGTTTTAAAAACTAAGAGTGACAATTTTTATTATTTCCTGAGGCAAATATTGCCAAGTTTCAATGTATTCACCAAAGGAATAAGACTTTTCATATAATCTGTATCCCCTCTTTTCACCCCAAAGGGGTGGAATTTCGAAAAATTGTTTCGGATTTTTCCATAACTGAAATCAAAGATTTCTTATACCAATTTTTGAGTTAATTAAGCCACACAGTAAAATCCTCTTCTTAAACATCTCATTACCCCTTCTTACCCCGTCAGGGATAGTTTTGAAAAACCAATAGTAAGAAACTTTATTGCTTATTTAGGCAAATGTTTGTGCCAAGTTTCAAGTTTATTAACCAAATGAATAAGATTTTTCGTCTCAACTATATCCCCGCTTTTCACCCCTACAGGGGTGGGATTAAAAAAAATCGTTTAAGATATTTCCATAACTTGAATCAAAGATTTCTTATACCAATTTTTGAGTTAATCAAGCCACACAGTAAAATCTTCCTCTTGAAAATCTAATTACCCCTTTTCACCCCGTCAGGGGTAGTTTTGAAAAACCAATAGTAAGAAACTTTATTGCTTATTTAGGCAAATATTCATGCCAAGCTTCAAGTTTATTAACCAAATGAATAAGATTTTTCATTTAAAGTATATCCCCGGTTTTCACCCCCACAGGGGTGGAATTTAATAAAATCGTTTAGGATATTTCCAAATCTTGACTCAAAGATTATTCATACTAATTTTTGAGTTAATCAAGCTACCCAGTAAAATTCTCCCCTGTAAAATTGACAACCCCTTTTCACCCCGTCCGGGGTAGATTTTCGAAAAACCTTGATACAGGTTATTCTTTATTTTTGAACTTAAGTATAAATACTGAGTTTCGAGTTAGTCGGACTGCTTGTTAAAATTCTTCCATACAAACTTTGACACCCTCCAATCCCCCTCGTGGGGGTAGTTTAGAAAAACCAAAAATGACAAAGTTCATAATTTACTAAGATAAGTATTTGGGCCAAGTTTCAAGTTTATTAACTCTAGGAATAAGATTTTTCAAACAAACCAAATACCCCCTTTTCACCCCCTTAAAAGTCGAATTTCCAGAAACCCCTTCTTAGTGCTCCCCTACATTATAAAAGGAAGCCGTGTGCGAAACTTCACGTTCCTAGTCCCAGTAGTTTCGGCTGTGCGTTGATATGTCAGTCAGTCAGTCAGTCAGTCAGTCAGTCAGTCAGTCAGTCAGTCTCTCCTCTTATATATATAGATTATACTAAGAGTGCTCCAAGGATCTTTTGACGCCTTGATGACATTGACAGGAGGCGGTATTGGTAAATATTTTTGTGAAATTGTTGAACAAATCAAGATGGCGGCGTCAGCTCCGACTTTGTCCACGCGCCAAAAGAAGCTTGTAGCTTTGCAGTTGTAAGCTAACCTGCATCATAGATGGCCTGGTATGACTGCTCCAAGATCTTGCGGGCCATGGGGTCCATAACATTTGAGAGGCGGTAGTGTACCTTGAAGAACTGTGCATCAAAGTTTCTGAGACCTGGAACGGTGCCCGTTTGCTGCACCACTTCTGGATGGTTGTACTTGAAACGGAGTGCTGCCTCTGATATCGGGTTAATCTGCGTCGCATCAAAAGGTTTATTTTGGATTGCGTTGTTAGTCTTGTGATCGTAAGCGCTGCGGATTTGTTGGTTCGATCATCATAAACGAAAATGCTGTACCTACTACGAGTACATATTGGGCTTATCCGTTCCGAAATTCTCAGTAACAGCTTGGAGTCAGAAAATAGACTTGCCTCTTATTACATGGGACTTAAACATAACTTGCGAAATATTTATGGGTGTAGATTTACACTTATTACTACATAATTATGTATTCCTTCGAGGAAAAATATGTGACGTTATGTTATGTTTCAGAATTATGAAATAAGTCTGTAAATATTAATTGTACAACGGGCCTGCTACTTGCTAAAATTGCTACGTACAATAAATATAATACATGGTCATCACAAACATAAAATCTTTCGTTTTTAGCGCATGACTGTGCTGTTGCTCAACATTCAGTTCCAACATAAAAAAAAACTTCTGCAACAAACTTGTACTTGCACATTGCTCTCGACCAAGCACTCTTTCTTCTCGCAATAGTTGTGTAGTAACAATGTAACGTTAAAAAGGTTTACCTTATTGTACAAAATGTTAGACAAATCCTTGACGCTGTGGGAATCCGGGTAGAGTCCCGACATGCCGGCGATGACGATTCTCTCGCCATCCAGTACCGGCGCGGCCGGGATTTCCTCGCGTGTCGCATGCTCCTTTGGGGTCGGCGTCATCGTGAAGACCGTTTGTGTTACTGTATCTATAAAAGTTTTTTTCAAATATTAGTTGTTAATAGTGTAGTGATCACCAACCCGTCTTCAGCAAGCCTGGTGATCAATGCTCGTGCCTTCTCTGTGTGAGAAGAGGCCTTGGCCCCGCAGTGGGACAATAATAGGCTGGTATGCCCCGTAGCTGGATAGAACGACGTCCTTAAAAAAGTGGCTGAGACAGACTGGATGCGACGGTAAAAAAGGTGTTGTGATGCAGCTTGAGGTTCCTTTCACACGGCAAACCTAACTGACCGTACGATATTTTAAGATAAAAATTATGATCCACGCCGTGTGAACTGAGCCTAAGAGAGGCCTTTGTTAGGCAGTAGAATTGCATAGGCTAAGTTATTTGAAGGATTAGTTGTTGTATTAAGTTCTAAACACAGTATCACAATATTTTTTTTTCTCTTTCTTCACTCGAGCTACACATCAATACCACTGCTGGACGTAAGCCTCTGTTAATAGTCAGCTCAAGTGGCAGACTGCTTTTTTAAGTAAGCTAGTGTGGCAGTCCAGTTATTTCTCCAACTGACTATAAAGTCACAGTAACTCATTGGGCCTTGCTATCCTATCGATGTCACAATTATATTTTTGCCATTGTAGTTTAACAGACGTCACTGCTTTTTATTGGCGAACAACGGACAAAGGGCACAGTTTTCAGTTAACAAACACTACGCAATATTAGGTAAATATGAAGACATCCATAAACCATTCCCGAACCGATACTGTAAACTATGATATTTTATGTTATTATCATAAATTTAACCGATTTAATCAGCAAACGCTCACCTAATATAGAGATTTATTAAACGGCACACTTCAGACGGACAATGCAGTAATAAGCACAGTTCTGTAAGAATTAGGCGTTTATATAAAAAACGTTTATTGTATGTTAATATCGATGATGTCCGATAATGTATAAATTAATATCATTACATACAGCGTGTTACGGAAAGGGTATATCCCTACAAACTGGGTGAAGAGTGTATCTGGTTCAGAATGTCTGTACAAAATTTCTGCTCAAAAGCAATAACTTTGAAAATGCTTAATATTTTTTTTTATTTCGATAGATTATTAAATTTAAATCATAACAAACGTGTCACCGCACTACGAGGGTCACATTACCTTTTAACTGTGTCTGTGCGCCTAGTACACACACACACCTGCCGCACCGGCGCTGCGGCGGGAACAAACGGACGGATTAAAACGTGTACCCAGTACCTACCTCTTCCGAAAGTCTGTGCGCCTAGTACACGCACTCTGACCGCTATTATGTTTAGGTATGAAACATGAATTAAATTTTTTCGTGATAGGTACGGTCGATACAGCAACGTAGACGATTACTAAACTTAATCCCGGCGAGGCGTCTGTCTGCCTTAGGTACCACTCGCAAAAGGTCACGCGAGGCAAAAATCCCTTGGCGTAAGCTCCTGAATGCGGCGGGAATGATATGTATGCTGGTGGTCTTGGCGCAGCACTCGCCATACCTCCACATAGTTCTCAGTGCCCAGCACTAATGCTCTTGCGTCTGCGTCTTGTGCTACTGCGTGGAGTACGTTCAAATTATTCTAGCACAGCGTCTTCAAATCCAGGATCTCTCCTGCTTGGCCGACCTTCCGATGCAGGCTCATGGAATGAACCTCTGGAGTACAGACGTTGTACCATCCGTCTGAAACATGCCTTCGATGGCAGCGGCCGACGCTCAGCAACTGGTCTTTCGTCGATTAATCGCTGACGATACAGCTCTCGGGCAGCTCGCAGATTACCATCCGTTGCTCCAACACCCAACATGATCTCATAGTATTTGCTATTACTGCGTGAAATTTTTATGACAATCCCACAATGATCACTTATTGATAATCACAACAGAGAGCGATTTTACAAGCACACGAAAAAGCCGGACATCCTACTATCCTGGTACTAAGGTAACTGACCCAATTATTGCTTTTGTAATTTTTTATTTAAATATAATAAATTGACCGATCTAAGACACCAAACACGTCTTAGGAAGCATCTCTCATAAACCCATTTGAAAGTTCACCTTAAATAATTGAACAAAACTTACAAACATTGTAAGTGTTGTTCATTCATTAAAGGTTAATTTCGAGATGAACAAGTAAGTCTTAGTTGCTAAAGTTTGCTTATTTAGATATTGGGGATAATCAGGAAATAAAAAAAGTGTTGAGCATAAAACATAAGCATTTTGCTTAAGCTAGATATCAAAATGAAAAAATAATTTCATAAAAGTCAGAATAAAGGAGCGACGTGCTGAAAGGAAACTACTGCATTGATTCTAAACATCACTGTGTGGGTAACCTTTGTTATCCTACATGATTGTAAAAGTACAAAAATTAGGGTTCAATATTATTATTGTGCGACAATTTCCGTTATTCATGAAGTACTTTAGTACTTTAAATGTTAATATTTTTATTTTAATAGTTTGTTAGTCATTACAAACAGACATTTAAATTAAATAATCATTATAGCAATTACAATTATATGTTAAAAAACTTAAAATATCTTTTTCCACTAACCAACTATACAAATAAATATACAAAACAAAAGGAAACTTAAGCGTCGAAGTACTCGTCCGCATCGCTGTCATCCGGAAACGTGCCCAGAAGACTGGCAGCATTGCCACGTTGAATGGCAATGCTAATTCTTTGGCCAAAGAACGAGCCAGCCCTCTGGTCACGTGAAGTGTCGACCAGTCGGCGAGAAATTTCCTTAAAAAGGAGACGCGCACTCGGGCCCCATGACCCGAGCGTTTCGACCCCAAACGGCTCAAAACTGTATTTACCGATAAGGTTACAGTATTTGCGACGCTTAAGGGTCTCAGCAGCCGCAGCAGCGGCGCCAGCACAGCACGCCGTGCTTGGAACACGAGATGGCGCAAGGGTGTCGACACAGGTTGCGTCCCACACCAGAGGTCTACCCACCTTCCAAGGCAACAACGTCATGCCGTCTGGTCTCTTCCCATCGTCACGTACCAAGCCGTTTGGTTCTAATATCGCTGGTACGTCGGCGGTGACAAGAGCTCGACGAATAATATCGTTAATGCTGGCGTGTCGTGCTATGCGGCCTGCACTCCTGCAGCAGTACAGGCCATGGTGTCCGAGGTTGTCGACAGCTGCACCGCAGTGACACCGATGCGGAGCAACACAAGGTGCGCCTAAGCGGAGACACGTAGCGAGCCGAGTACTTTAAATAACTTATCTTGCATAGTTTGAGATATTCGCGATTACGGAAAATTTAAACATCGCGCACGCGCCTATCATCGACGATCGGGTAACGGGATAACTGTACTTAAATAAAGTGACGTGTTTGGATACATTTAATAATTTATTTCTTTTTGATGTTATTCACGGTGTCAGCGGTGTTAAGAAGTAACTACGTACAGCCATAACACCTACTTCATCAATGAAAAACTAAAATAAAATGTAAGTGCTGAACCCTCTGCATTATTTGTACCAGGATACACATAAGTTTTACGTAAGAAAGTTTTTTAGGGTTCATTTTCAAATTAAATAAATCTTTTTTTTTTTTGTATTGAGTACTTTTGTAGTTTCCTATTATTGTAATTTTAACACACTTTTGTCAGCCATTCATCTCAGTTAGTTACACTGTCAAAATACAAAAAAGGAGTGCATAGTATCTGATATTTAAAGTATGTTTTTATGAAAGAAAAAAAATTCTCCTACTGTACTATTAGTTATATACTGGGCAGTATCTATATATTTTTTACTAAAAAACAAAAACTAGTTCTCAAGTTACAATAAGGTTTTTGTAGTACCTAACTCATTTGTGTTCAAGTGTTTGATATTTTGTGGAATAAAAATAACATGCGGAACCCATTTTGCAAATAGTACCAGGAGAAACAAATCTTTTACGGAGTTGTTTCTTTGTGTGTAGTTTATTGACACCGATCAGCTGACTTGGTTTAGTGATGTGTAGAATTCAATTGGAAACATTTGATTTTTAGTTAAATGTTTCTTAACTTTATAATTATGTAGGTATATTTATCAAAAAAAAAATATTGCCATTTACTTTGTTATCACCAAAAGAATCCGTGCCCTTTATATGTATATACCCTTTCAGTAACACACTGTATATGTGATTGTATAAACTTAACATAAACCGGCGGAATTTTAATGTGCGAGTGCTCATTGAAATTCTGATTCGTAGTAATTTAAACGTAAGCATAGTAAGTGAAAAATATTATGGATATTACTTACACGGACTTGTCTATACAAATAAATAAAATTGAAGTGTCAGTTTGTAATGTCAAAATAACAACTTTTAACTAAATGCATAGGTTAACTAAATGTATAAACGGTTCTTATAACAAAACAGCAATTTTTAAAATTTCTGTCTGTCTGTTTGTTCCGGCTAATCTCCAAAACGGCTGGACCGATTTTGACAGGATTTTCACTGACAGATAGCTGATGTAACGGCGGGTAACTTAGGCTACTTTTATTTCAGAAAAATAATTAGGGATCCGTGCAAAAAAAATAAAACCCATGAAATTATGAACCAAAAGTCGCATTTGAAAAATTCTTTTTGCATTTGGTAACCCAATTGTTGAGGATAGTTATAGGCTATTTAACATCACGCTAAGACACTTAGGAGTCGAACAAAAATAAAAAGTCAGAAAGAACACTAAGCGAAAACGAAGTAATAGCGCGGGCGGGCGATTCAACGCGACGGTTGGCGACGAGTCGGGGAACCAGGGAGTTTTATTAAAATGTGGCTGTTATTTTAGTATATTGTGCATCTTACGACATCCACGCGAACAAAGTCGCGGGGCACAGCTAGTATCCAATAATCATGTGCAGGTCCATATTCAACTCTTGTTGCTATCTTCGAAAAAACCGTATTGCAGTGTAGTTACTGGATTGTTCTTTTAAAATGTACCATTATTAATGTTCTGAAGGCTATTTTAAATTTCGCTGGCAATAAAGCTTGCGGGAAAGACTTCTAGTCCATGAAATCAGTCATTTAAAACATGTACAAAATAACCAGTTGGATCGGATCTAGAATTGTTCATAGTTGGCCATTCAGAAGGAGCCCACACTGTTTTATTACAGAATAAACTATCAATTGTACTGTGAATGGAGTCAACAAGCGGCATAGTGTCAGTTCCTTTTAATATAGTAATTATAGTTGTTGTCTTCAAAAAATGAACTACTTAACATAAAATAAAATAAATAAAATAAATAAATAAATAACTTTATTTCCAATTTTACAATTTGCGGCAATAAGTTAATTCTATGAGATTATACTTGCATAAATCACTGATTACTCCACTGGCCCCCAAGCTAAGATTAAACTTGTGTTATGGGTGCCAGGACTCTCTCTGTAATACATTTCTCAATTTATACAAAACTAGTGCGGAGTTACATTGTGTAAGTAGCTATGGATTGAGTACAAAAAAACAAAGTTATAAAACAAAGAAACAAACGATAGAAAAGATAAAATATAAAAGAATACATGGATATCATTGCACGGTTTCTGCTTTGCACAGCACAACTATCTACTTACAGATTCATGACACTATGGATTCCTTTACTGTCTATCAGAGTCTTATATTTAAGTAGTATAGTAACAATTTCGTTACAGTTACAACCTCTTTTTCCTTGACTGAATCCCCAGCCCTCGTACCGCTTCCGTAGATATTTTCATTGTCCTGTGGCGGCATATCTACATCGCCACAATGGAACGCGTCACACTGACGCCACGCAAAATCCTGCATCGTGCAATCAGAGTTTACCGCGCGACTAGTATATAATACGACATCCCGACAACAACCGTCTGGGAGTAGCCCACCAGACACAACCATCTGGTCGGAGGATCTTCCCTTTTCTATGGAGGATGAGTTAACTTTACACTCTGTTCCTCATCTATACTGGTGACTCCGACGTGATAAAAAACACGTTCTCACAAAAGTTGCACTTATCTTTTTGGGCAAATGGAATCCTATATTAAAATTGGTTTTAAAAAAAACTACAAAAAACTCTTTTTGATAATATTGATAAAACTAGGTTCCTTTCTTTTAAGTGGTAAATATACAATTTGTACAAGTTTGTTATGTTCTACTATCACACGACTTTAAACTTAATAAAACCTAGTTTCATCACGTGATAACCAGGTATAATTTAACACACTAAACACACACTAAAAACAGTGCAGAAAGATAGTAAATTGCATTACAATCTTAACTGGAATGAACTCGTCGTAACAACTTTGCATAAAGTAAACAACAACATTTTGATGTACTGTATCGGTTACGATAACAAGTAGGGTCGCTTACAATTCTTATATAATTACGCAACGTACGATATAATTGATTATTTCGGTTACTCTAAAATATAGAAAACCGCGGTTGTGCTAACGATAAACTTAGCATTTGCACTTTCTAATTGATTGTATTTTGGCGGGAATTGTCGACGAGCCATATCCGTTATAGTTTAAAATATAGTTTGCGACAAAAAAACGCTGTTTAGGTAAAAATGTCGCTTACGATAAGTCAGCGGCAATGGCTAGCATGGCCGTCAAAAATTGTACATTTGGAGAAAAGTGGAGAAAACATGTTTATTTTTTATTTCTATGTTAGGTGTAGTAGCTAGTATAGCTACAAAATATTAAGATGGTGTTTGGCTCGCCTAGCTCGTGGCTAAGTAATAACAGCCGCACGGGTCGATCCATCAGGTTAAGCTACGCTTGCCGGGGTTGTCCGTGGATGGGTGACCATCTTTACATACCGAGACTCCTCCGTGCCTCGGAAAGCACGTTAAGCCGTTGGACCCGGCAGTCATTCGTAGATCTTTGACAGTCGTTACGGGTCGTCAGAAGACCGAAAGTCTGACAACCAGTCTTACCAAGGGGTATCGTATTACCCAGTTACTGGGTTGTGGAGGTCAGATAGGCAGTCGCTCCATGTAAAATACTGGTATTCAGCTGCATCCGGTTAGACTGGAAGCCGACCCCAACATAGTTGGGAAAAGGCTAGGCAGATTGATTGTTTGGCTCGCCTACGCACCACCACGTGCTTGCGAACTGGTGCTTGGGCATGGAATGACCCCAGTCAGCCCGCACCTTGTGACGTGTGCGCTCGAGACAAATTATAAGTTTAAATACGCTACATCCCTACCTTATTTGGGTTATTTTAAACTCGCCATAATGAAAATTTGCTACAAGTAAAATTTATAGTAGCAACTGCTTGAGTATTAACTTTTCAAATATTTTGCTAAATGCAGGTAATATAGAAATAGACCTATAATTGCCGATGACATTTTTCTTACCTGTTTTAAATAATGGTATGACTTAACTTCTCTTCATGAGGTCAGGAAAAGTTCCTAAATCAACACATTTATTAAAAGTACCTAACAGCTAGATAAGGGGCTACGATGTCTACTAATAGTTTAATGGACATTCCCCAGTAATCACCATTGTTTTTAGACTTAGTGTGTTAAAAACATTAACTACATCACGAGGTGTTACATGCTCGAAGCTACATAAATAAGCAATTACATTTAGGCACACTACTATGCAAAAGGTTGTCAGCTTTAGACGGGGAATAATTTAAGGAGCGCAGTTATAGGTATGTTGGCCAAAAACTCATTTAATGCCTCAGCTACGTCAGCTGCTTTATTAAGTAATTTGTTGTCAACTATAATCTGAAGTTGTTTTTCCTGTTTAACCGATTTATCTGTTTCATTATTAATAATTTTCCAAATGGTTTTATGTTATTGTATCGCTTAAAAATTTAGATTTAGCAAAAACTATTTTTTTTAAATAATTTTTGACATATTCTATAAAAGGAGTATCAAACCTGTATTTTTTAAACCATGTAACTCGTATATTCTCGCGCTACTTTTATAAATACCTGGAGTAGCCCATTGGTTAAAGCCAAAGGACGTGCCATTAATGTTAATGGTATTGGTCTTGAAAGTTGACTGGTACTCTTTTTACACTTCATCGAAAAGGGCTCCATAGATTTCATTAGGATTCACGTGTTCTAAAGGGTTTTCCAATAGGGACGGGTCGATGTTGACAGTCTGTGGCAGCCATACTATTTTGGTGGGATCTGTAAAATCTGTTTTAGATTATGCAGTCAGTGATGCCAAATCACCATGGCAAGTTACACGGTTGAGCAGCATGTGCAAATGATAAAACTTTATCATCAAAATGAGTGTTCGTTAGTGCAAACGTTGCGCGCATTGCGCCCATTTTACGGCAGACGCGGTGGCCCTTCAAAGTCCACTCTCCAACGATTGGTGACTAAATTTGAGACTACCGGTTCGGTAAACAACCAACCAACACCTTTACGTCAAAGGAACGCCAGATCGGCCGAGAACATCGCCGCTGTACGCGCTACAGATCAATGATAAACAATTTCTTTTGGCTTGAATTGAACAATATGGACGTGAACGACATGTGGTTCCAGCAAGATGGCGCTACTTGCCACACAGCGAATGACACAATCGACATTCTGCATGAACGGTTTGAGGGTAGAGTTATCTCTCGCAGAGGTGACGTGAATTGGCCACCAAGATCGTGTGATTTGACTCCGCTAGACTTTTTCTTGTGGGGTTGTCTGAAGTCGCAGGTCTATGCCAATAAACCACATTCGACCGTTGCCCTGAAAGCCAACATAACGCAGGCCATCGCTCGGATTCAGTCGGATCTATGCAGCAGAGTCATTAAAAATTGGACCTCTCGGATTCGTGCCACCATACGAAGCCGCGGCGGACATTTGAACGATGTCATATAGGGCAAAACTTGGCTAATTGGTGATATGCAGCTATTCGGTGATAGATAATATGTGTTATATTACCAAGTTACTACTGACTTGATAAATGTATATTTTTCAATCATTATAGTATTTGCCAAATTTTTAGATATAAGTTAGCAAAGCTTTTTTTGTCTACTATATTGCAGTAAATTTAAAAAATAATCTGATCAATGAATCGAATTTTACAAGTAAAAAACAAAACTATCACCGATTACCCAAGTTTTGCCCTACCATCCATAATGGCATAAATGGGCCTTTTAAATAAAAAATAAATTTCGTTAATATCTCACACACATCTTGTTTTATTCAATTTTAACATCGACCCGTCCTTGTTGAAAGACCCTTTACTATAGATGATGTAATTCTATGAGCTATATTATTTTTAAACTTGTTACTAGCTGTAGAAGGCCTGCATTCTATTTTATGCGGATTTTTATATAAAGGCAATAGGGAAGCTTGCTAATAAACCACAATGGTCAGACGTTAAGTCACTTAACACTATTTTGTTTTTGACATCACAATCACTAAATATATTATCAAGACAAGTCGACGAAGATGCCGTGATCCTAGTAGGTTAAAAAAAACAAGTTAATTTAATTATAAGACCAAAACACCCTCGTTGCCTGTTGTTGTTGTTGACTGCCTCGTTGGGGTCTAGTGGTCGCAAGCGCTACTACTGAGCATGAGGTCCTGGGTTCGATTCCCAGGTCGGGCAAAGTGTTATTGGGTTTTCCTATCTAGAATTTCTCAGTAGTAGCCCGGAGTCTGGATTTGTGCCCGGTTGATGGCAATAGGTTCACCCCCTATTACATGGGACTTAAACATAACTGGCGAAATGTGGGTGTACTATAGGTACACCTCTGCCTAACCCTTCGGGGAAACAAGGCGTGATGTTATGTGTGTGACCGAAACAGATACAGAAGTCTTATACTTAATGGAGTAACATCTAAAATATTAATATTAAAATCACCACATAAAATTATACTTTTATTACTAGATTTTGAGTGCATCCTCCATTACCGATTCGAAACGAATAAAATCCCCAGAGGGGGGTCGATATACGCAAATTATAACGCATCGCTCGAGTTCAACACAAGACAACTCAATAGTGCGCTCGATGGAAAGATTAACTAAATCTTAACGTTGTTTACATTTCAACTTGTTTGAAACAAGAACTAAATACCCACCGCGAATAGCTCTTTTTCTTACAAATGTACTTCGTATAGTGAAAAAATTATCATTCATAAATACTACTTCATGTTCTTTTAACCAGTGTTCAGTCAAACATAACACCTGAACATCATAGTTCTCCATAAGTAAACTCAACTCTAGCTCTTTGCCGGACAGACCCCGCATATTTTGATGTACAACATTTAACATATGCGGCTTATCCATTGTCTCACCTAATAATTTAAACTGCAAGGCATACAAAAGTAGTGTTACTATCATTACTATCAGTACTAGATGGTACACTACAGGTATCGGTGTCACTGTATTGTGTGCTAAAAGATAATAATAATAATAAATACGTTTATTTTCACCACAATATTTAACAGAAACATTTGGTTACATAATTAATTGCCAAGTATTACAACACTGAAAATATTGTGGGGTCTGGTGCCTAAGCTAGGCCAATGGCCTGTGTTTCAGGTCACCAGGTCTCCACTCCGTGTTACTATGTCTGAATTGCTTACGTACTAGTGACAAGAGACAATAAGAAATACTGTGATGTTAATGGGTGCAAAATGTTTGTAAGTAATTATGAAGAGAGTTGGGTCTGTGATTTAGAGTAAGTATTAATGTATGCGCTTGTTGTACTGAGTGTAAGGTTGTGTGTTATCTATTTGTGTCAAATTAAATAATGTAAAATATATTGAAAAATTAAAGGGTTTAAATATCCACGTGTTAAGATATAATGTCAAGGATGTCTTCAGTGTCCTCGTATGATAGGTTTTGCAGCCAACTTGTGAGTTTGTATTTTAATTTATGCTTGGGTAAGGCGTATAATGTCAATTTGGCTGTTCATTTTGTTGTAGATACGTCCACTTAGAGCAGTATAATGACGGCTTGCGAATTTTGTCCGGCATTTCACAGGGTCACGACTGGAAGCGCTTTGCGTTTAGATAGAATAGATAGATAGATATTTTTTTTAAGCGGAAAAGAGGAATGCCGACGCATTATAGCTCGTAGAACGAAGAGTTGGCGAACTGTGAGTACCTGGGTCTCGTAATAGAGCAAAGAAGTAGGGTAGTCTCTGCGTTTGAACCGCATAACCTTTAATATAGCCCTCTGGGCTCGTTCAACCTGGAGTAATAATGTTTTGTGGGTTCCTCCCTAGGCAGGGATACAATAAGTGAGAACACTAACATATAAGCTTCTGTATATGAGAAACAAGGTCTCAAGTTCAGCCGAATATCTGAGCTGATTAAAAATATAAATTAGTTTTCTGGTACGACTAGTTAGAGTTTCAGTATGGGCTTGCCAGGTTAGATGCTCATCAATGAGAACACCTAGGTATTTAACAATGTGAACAAAGGGGACTGTGAGGCAGTTACAATTAACGGGATCAGAATTGTTATGGTTAGTACATGTATGAGCTCTCACTATACTACTCTCCTCAGGGGGAAGGCGGCAGTGTGGAAGAGAGAATCGGATGATTTTGGTCTTTGTATATTCAAGGTCAATAAGTTCCCTGATAGCCAAGCCATCACTCGGCAAAGAGCCTCCTCTGTTTTAAGTCGAGCATCGGTCCAGTTGTCATCGTAAGCAATCAGGGCCGTATCGTCCGCATAGTTGAAAATTTTGCATTTGGGAGCGGGTAAGAGGCACAGGTCGTTAATATAGATTAAGAAGAGGGTAGGTCCCAATATGCTACCATGCGGGACCCTAAAGCTGATCGTCATCGCGTCACTATAAAAAGAGTCAATTTTGATACACTGTGTTCGATTCAATAGGGAATCTGAGAAGATTTTTAGCGTAATACCACGGATGTCCATGCATTCCAGCTTAGCAATCAATCTGGGAATTCCAGATTAGCAATATGTCTCCTACAACTAGGTAGCAAATACAATGTACAATTTGTCAGTTTGTAATCAGTAATGAATTGATTACAATCAAAACATAAAATAGCGATATTATGACGATAAGCTATATTATGAATTAACGTATTTAAATTATAAATGTGCCTATTTAACTCATCAGACAAATAATGAGAATAAGGCAAGGCACAGAAAATAAATTTACAATTATGGGTCTCATTGAGATGTAACAGCAAATGGGTATATTCAATTATGTCCTTTTTCTTACAGTTAAACTATCCCCATATAATAATATAATAGTGGAACTGGGGTTTATTTTTGTCAATTTAATATTACTAATTAATTGGCAAACACTGGCACCGGGTAAACAATAATTAATTACATATTGTTGCGAACACTGATTAAATATACTACCAAGACCTTGACCAAATTTGTCAGAAAAAAATGTTGTATTATTCAAATTATTCATACTATTGTTGACAACAACATCATCCATACATTTATCTACTGGCTGAGCCACTGAGGGTATAGGTGTAACAAGATAAGGCTGGGGCTCCTGGGAACAGGCACAGCTAAAAGAGAGGTTATTTGTCAGAGACTCATAGCTCTCTGCATTGTACTTGACCAGGTCTACCAACTCATTGGCCTCCTGCAAGCGCTTACTCAAGTCTTGTTGAGAAGCCTCATATTTACTAAAGATATCCTATAGAGCACATGCCCTTACATCAATTCATTCTGAAGGTATTGAATGTCGGTATCATACATAGTATTACATAATTGTAATTAAATGTTACTCTGCTTTAATTCTTCAATTAGGTTTATATTTTTTGCCTAAGTTTTGTATTTAATTTGTTAACTTTTTGGCCTTTTAATGATTTCTGAATTTTTCTAAGTAATATGTCATATGTAAGTATATATCATCATTTTAATATTTTTTTTTATTTTTTTTTTTGTTTTTTTTTGATATTTCTCGGGACCCCAGGGTCCCGGACCTTTAGAAGGCATATGAGGGGCCGAAGCCAACTCGCAGAGGCCCGTTAGACGCTTTCAATGGAAATGAGGCACTAACCGACGATTATCCCTGTGCGTACTATGCAAGTGCACCCAAGGACAATCCCCGGATGGTGTAGGACTATTGCAGAATATCGAGACAAAAAAAAATTGGGCTATGGGTTTGGATGGCTAAAGTGGACTGGTTATCTAAAACTATGGAAGGACTATGGCCCCTGCCTGACCAATGTGTGATAAATACAATACACGGATAAAATGGCAGGGGGTGACTTGCACACTCAACAATGGGCCCCCGGAAACGGTCGCTAGCACATAGTGTCGTAGCGACAAGGGGGCAACATGTCTTGAGGTGCTTAAGAGGAGTGGAGAGGTATTCCACGGCTATCAGGACAATCCCGAAAGTACGGTAAAGACCCTACCAGCATCTTATTGGACTACTTCCTTCCTCCGAGCACGTTTGCTCTTGCGAATCTCTACTCAAGCCAGCCAATAAAGGCAAGAATGAGGTGGGAGGTCAGTTCTCGTCAGTGTTCACTCCAGCCGGCCAATAAAGGCAAGCCAGAGATGAGGAACATGACTTCTCCCGGGAGATAGGGTACGTGGGGTCGCTACTGCCCAGCAGCTCGCCACATGCTGCCCTGCGGGTTTCTGTATCTCTCTTGGTCTGGCTCCTCACCCTAGACCTGTTCCGGCAAAGTAACCTCTACCGGCACAGACCTAGAGTTCGAAGCGCGCAAGCCCCACCACGACGTCAACGTAGAGATACGGCGATGGGGTTATTTTATTTATTATTACACTTATCTATCTATTTTTATCTATGGAAATGGTGCCGATGTAGACAATTCTGCTAATGTCAGATGTGTAAAGAGAACACGCGCGAAATAATATTAAAAAACCATGGACAAAAACAAAAAAAAAAATGATCCAATACTAGTTGGTTGATGGATTGTCGAATTGAATATGAAACTTGTTGACGGGTATTAGTAAACTGCAACAAACAAAAAAAAATGTACGTATATACATATATGGCCGCAAACCATACAAAAATCATCATAGTTTGATGTCATCAACGCGGACAAAAATCATCAAAGCCTCAAAGAGCTTTGGGGTAGAGATGGAAAGTTAGTTGGGAAAGGGGTCTTTAATTTAGGGAGATAACTAAACAAATGTCATGGGTTGCGTTATTATTGGAACAGCTAACATTTATGTGCTCCAAAGTACCTTCATCCAACCCACATTCCCAGAGCGATATATCTCTGACCCGAATTTAATGTAGAAAAACCGGAGAACAACAATGGCCTATACGGAGACGGCACAGGATAGACAATACTGTCTTGGATATTTTTTATAGGGATAGAACCAAGGCTTGGGTGTTGTAACATCAGGCTGTATTGCGTGATAAAAAGCACCTTTCTGTTTACTTGAATTTTGCCACTGCACCTTTTTTTTTTGGATGGGAAATCATCAAATGACTTTTCCCGCTCTGGGGGGCGTAGCGGGAGGGCGTGTCAGACTTTTACTGACTAAAACCCACCCGTGTTCCTTCAGTTGCCTGTACCGGGGTCACGGTAACTCTTTCGAACATCCCGCAACCCTAGCTAGCATCGGTCCTAGCGGACCCCGTCAACAGTGCTGACATCTCTTTGAGGCGCGAGTTAAGTGTGGTAACCCAACTGCAATTAGCTTTGTCAGCAAGGCAGCTTCTTCTAAATCTATTGAGGAAGAAATTACAATGTGGCACATGGTCGTCATGTACCAATATTCATATTAGCATAATTTAGCTATAAATACCATGTACCTTTAGGTTTAAAACATTATTATTATCTTCACCGTTACTCTGTCAGTTAAATAAAGTTATTTTTATAAACTCTTAGATTGTAGTTAACTTAATTGGCGCAGCCGGTAGGATCTCTGTAGTCACTCAGTACAGTATAAAACTCTATCAGTTACTGTGACGTCTGTTCCAACAGTTTAACAGAGATAGCCGAACAAACAAATTTATTGAGCAACTTCATCGAGAGACTGACGCTGAGTGGGGTGATAATAATCCAAGGAGGAGAAGGGAATAACTTCGGGACTGTGAGTAAAACTTTTCACTATCCTTTCTGTTTTCCTTTGTGTTTTCCTGTTTGTTTAGATATATGTGTTTGTTTTATTAGGGGTCGGACAATACCTGGATAACATACATAGCCTGTTACGATATAACTTTCGCGATAGGTAAATATAGTTGTTTTAGTTTAGTACGTTTTATGACGATTCAATTCTCGTGATAAAATAATTAGGTAGGCATAATTACAGTTTATTACGATATTTTTTTTTAAAGTAAGCACTAAGTAGGTAAATATTTTCTCGGTCTGCGTAGCATTTTGAATTACAATAACAAAATGGATCAAATCGTACCAGTTCCGTCAACAATGGCTAGCATTATTCCGGAATTTAGTGGCGACGCTAGGCAGCTCTCACTATTTATCGCGAAATGCGAATATATATTAAATAAGTTCCGAGGAGGAGATGCTCAGAACAAATACTTGTATCACGTTGTAACTAGTAGACTTTCGGTAACTCTGCAAACCTAGTAGAAGAGCAAAGCTTCCAAACGGTTTATGATCAAAAAAATACCAGAAATAAGCCATCAAGGAAATTTACGGAAAACAATATTAACAACGCTCGAATAGCACATGACTCTCAAACAAGACAGGCAAATCCGAATGCAACTAATAATTCACAAAATAACGGAAATCAGTCAGGCTCATCAAATACGTCGTTACAATCAAGGAATTCGTATTTTACACAAAATCAACTTCCGCAACAGACAAGGTCAACTTCAGGGCCGTCGAGTCAGCATGACCGGCGACTGACGTCGGCGCATAATGCACCAGTTGCAAAAATAAGTGCAAACACCGATGTTAATATGCGAACTACGAGTTCCAGACGTGTTAGTTACATAAACAACGATTCATACGATAGCAACATAGCAGTTAATTACTTAAGCGAAAGGGACGGAGTGAATGAATTATTATTAAGAAATCTTAGCAAATTACGACTAGATCACATGAATGAGGAAGAAAGAAACATGGTATGGAAACCCGAAATCCCGGGAAAGAATAATTAGGAATATTTTGAAGGTAATCAAAAGGCACCATAGTTTATCCATTAGATATTCATAACTTAGTTAAGTTAGAAGGAAGTATAAAAACTAAGGGATTTAAAGATAGTAGTAAAATAGTTTTTATTTTGGAAGTCCCACTAGTAGACGATAACACATATATCTATTATAAAGTGATCCCTGTTTCAATTCTTAACCCTACCACAAAAAATCCTATGTCATTATTCCGAAATATCCTTACCTACTGGTGAAAAGGTCGAAATACAGGCCCGTAGTCGACAACTGCGAGGAAATAGACGACCTCACATACCTATGCTCCGAAGACAACGTACTTCAGTACCCAGAGGAAACATGCGTCGAACAACTAATGTTACTAAAACAATTTCACGGATTGCCAGCAACACCAGGTGAAAATAAAAGAACACAAGATACAACCCATACCTGCAAATCATTGGTTAGTTTATACAGAAAAAGGCATCCAGACAACGGAACATTGTGATAACGAAACCAGGAAATACACATTGCAAGGTACATACATCTTAGTGCCAAGTCAGCATTGCATACTGCAGATCGCTGATATCTACATTACAACGCCGGCGAACAGTAGCACGGTTTCCTTCAGATTACCACCAGTACAGATGCCAGAGCTACGCAGAGATGTCATCCCATCGGCAAAGCACATGGATCTTCGAGGGCTGGACTTAGGTGACATCAAGGACTTACTGAACTGAGCATAATACAGTGAAAGTGTCAGTGATTTCGTGTCTATACGTGTAACAAGGGACAATATCAGTGTATGGACACTGAGTATTTACGTCAAAATCTTAGTTTCTATTATAAGTTTTTATTATATCTAAATGGGAGGAGCTCGTGACTAAGTAATAACAGCCGAACGGGTCGATCCATCAGGTTAAGCTACGCTTGCCGGGGTTGTCCGTGGATGGATGAACATCTTTACATACCGACACTCCTCCGTGCCTCGGAAAGCACGTTAAGCCGTTGGTCCCGGCTGTCATTCGTAGATCTTTGACAGTCGTTACGGGTCGTCAGAAGCCCGAAAGTCTGACAACCAGTCTTACCAAGGGGTATCGTATTACCCAGTTACTGGGTTGTGGAGGTCAGATAGGCAGTCGCTCCATGTAAAATACTGGTATTCAGCTGCATCCGGTTAGACTGGAAGCCGACCCCAACATAGTTGGGAAAAGGCTAGGCAGATTGATTATATCTAAATGGGACTTATTTAAAATATGTAAAAAAATTCTCTAAAGACTACACAGTTGCCTTTAGATAATTTGTCTACTCTAACCCTACTGAAATTAGCTTTGTCAGCAAGGCAGCTTCTTCTAAATCTTGTGAGAAAGAAATTATAATATAGCACATGGTCGACACGTACCAATATTCATATTAGCATAATTTAGCTATAAATACCATGTATCTTTAGGTTTAAGACATTATTATTATCTTCACCGTTACTCTGTCAGTTAAATAAAGTTATTTTTATAAACTCTTCGATTGTAGTTAACTTAATTCGGGCGTTAAACACAACGCGCCGTCGACTCGGGCCTGGTCCTTACCGGACGGTGAGCTACCCATTGCTCGCCATCCGCAAGCCCGCGCCTACGGTAGCCGGGAATCGGCTACCAATTCCCGACGCCCGGGGCGTCTCCTGCGGCGACTAGGGACATGAGGGTGCAAAGCTTGCCTCTCCCTCACGCGTTCCGCCTCCTCCTTCGCGAACATTACTGCCTCACAGAAGGAGGTGATGGCTTTCCATTTACTCTCGCTCCGTACCATGGCCTGGACCAGGGCCCGACGCGAAAGATCGCCGCCGCCGATCGCTTTTACGAGGACATGGCGGTGCCCCGCCCAAGCCGGGCAGGTCTCCACCGTATGCTCCACCGTGTCCTCCGGGCGATCCACACAGTGGTGACACCCGGGCGTTTCCTCCCGCCTTATCCGGAACAGGTACCTATCAAAGCACCCGTTTCCGGTGAGGACCTGCGTCAGGCGGAAGGTGAGGACGCCGTAGCGCCTCTCCAGCCACTCCTTAAAGAGGGGACTTATCGCCATAATTGTGGGGTGCCCAGCGCTAGGTTGCGACAATCGCACTCTCCATGCTGCCTTTTGCCTCTAGATCCCATGGCGGTAATCCGGCAAGGAGGTTCGCCGCCTCACGAGAGACCGTGCGGTATCCCCGGGCTAGCCGGTTGGCCATGACCCTCTGGGACGCGTCGTCGGAAATGCTCCACGAAATGCCACCAGCTGTCGAGGACAAGTCCCAGGTACTTCATCGTCGACTCGACGCCGATGGGACGGTGGCGCGTTCCGAGGACCATGAAAACACATGACCTCGGACTTGTGCAAGGCCACCTCGAGTCCGAATTGCCGGATTCTCTCAACGATTGGCGCAACCCGCGTGTCGCTAATTCGGCCGCCGCCTGGTGCGATCTCCCCTGCGCTAGGACCAGCGTGTCGTCAGCGTAGCAAACCACGCTGACGCCGCTAGGGAGGTCGGCGCGCAGCACCCAGTCGTACCCGATGTCCCACAGATGCGGCCCCAGGACCGATCCCTGTGGGACACCGCACGACATCTCTCGCCGGTTTCATTCTCCCCGGTGACCGGGGTAGATGACGGCCCTGTCCGTTAGATAGGCCTCACCTACGTGACAGAGGTAGGTCGGCATCCGGTGATACCGGAGTGCCTCACTGATGCAACTCCAGGGCAGGGTGTTGAAGGCATTGGCGATGTCTAGAGACACCGCCAAGACGACCCCACCCCGGGCCACAGCATCCCCCATCGTGAGAGCTCATACGCGCATGATGGCGTCCAAACCAAACTGATTATAATCCGATCCAGCATGTCCCAGTGCTGTCCTCTCCCAGCGACGCCCTAAGCCGAGGTCCGTACCCCACAGGGGGTGTCCTTAGCGTGTAGTCGCTTAGTTTTTAGTCTTAGTTTTAAGCCTGGCTGGAGGCCTTAATTTATTGAGGCATCCACAGGAAAGCCCGGTTAAGCAGTCGACAACCTCCTATAGGTTGAACTGCGAGATGCCATTCCCCAAAAACAAACAAACCAAACTGGCTCTCCGCCAAATTCGGCCCCACCCGCACTAGCCGCCCGACGAGGCGGTTTGCAATGACTCTTTCAAAAAGCTTGCCCACCTCGTCGAGCAGCACAATGGGCCGGTAAGCGGACGGAGCGTCCGCAGGGAGCCCCGGCTTCTTGATTAAGACCAGTTTCCTCGTCTTCCAGCGAAGTGGGAACCGGCCCCTCTCCAAGCATGCACTTAGGAGCCCCCTTTGTCGAGGCCCGAGAGGCTCCAAAGCCAGAACCCAGGCTTTTCCAGGTAGGCCGTCGGGTCCTGGGGCGGTATTTTTGGCATTCAGTCTACGTACTCTCAGCTCTACCTCGGTCACCTCCGGAGCATCGTCGTCGTCATCGGTAGTGTGGTCCGCATCGGGCACTGCAGGAGGCGGAGCCATGGGCGGGGGAGTATGTTCCCCTCGCGAAGGGAACAGAGCGCTCACCACGTCCTTCATGAGCTGGGGCCGGAGACTTCTGCGTCAGCGGGGAGCCCATGGGCGGAGTTTGTTCCGCACCATTTTATACGGGCGTCCTCACGGGTCTCTGTTCAGAGTCCCCAGCGACTCCTCGCGGGCCAGTTCCTTGGCCTGAAGGATCTCCGCTCGGAAGGCGGTCTTCGCCGCTCTGTACCCCTCGTACAGCTCCGCCTGAATGGCTTCCGTATCCGAAGGGCGGATACGGAGCCTGCGGTGCCTGGTGTACCGGCGTCGCGTAGCAACGCACGCGTCGCGCAGAGACGTCAACTCCTGCGACCACCAGCACACCTGGCACCAGGCGCATCCGGGCCGGTCCCAGGGCATTGCCACGTCACATACTTCAGACATGGCCTCCCGGAACCACCCCGTCTCGTCATTGATGTCAGCTGAGCTGTCCGGTGATGACACCCAGGCCTGCGTGATCGAGACTTCCAGGAGGAGTTCCCGGTCCAGCTGCTTCAGTACCTACCGCGGACCACTCGGGGCCTGTCGGACCGGCGTACTCGAGGTCTGGGCGGAGACGTCAAACCGGATGTACCGGTGATCGGAGTAAGTCTCTACCCCCTCCATAACGCGCCAGTCGACGACACGCGGCGACAGAGCGGGGCTGGCGAACGAAATGTCTACCACTGACTCACCCCGCATCCGCACACACGTGGGGACAGAGCCCCGGTTTAGGGCGACCAGGCTCGTCTCCAGAGCTCAGTCCTCCACTATCCTGCCCCGTGTGTCCGTATGCCGGGAACCCCAAGCCACATTCATGGCATTGAAATCCCCGAGGACGAGCACAGGGAGGGAACGGAACCCGATGACGACGACTCTTAATTCCGCAAAGGAGTTGTGGAATTCGATGAGAGTTCGGTTCGGGGAGAAGTAAACCCCTACCACGACAATCTCCCCGAACCATGCTGCCACGCAACCTCGTCCCCTCTTGACAGCCTCGAGTGACGGGGTACCGGTGGCAGCCGACGAAATTAGAGTCACTGAGCCGCTCAGGTCCTCCACCCGGTCATCCCTGGGCGGGACAAAGTACGGCTCAGCGACCACAGCGATGTTAATCGACCACTGCGCCATGCTCGAGAGCAACAGATCCTGAGCGGAGGCGCAGTGGTTGATGTTCGCCTGGAGGAGGCGTAATGGGGCCATTATTAGCACTCCATATCAGCCTCTTCCCGAGCCCCCTGTGAGGGCCCTGCCGCAGTGGTTGCGGCGGCGGCGAGGCGACAGTGGAGACAACAGCGGCGGTGGCAGTGGCGGTGGCTGTGGCGGTGATGACGGTGATGGAGGGCTAGTCCCTGCCCCTGGGTTCGGCGGGTGGAGCGCAGGCCTTGCTCCCAGCCTGGTGATTTGCCGGCTTGCCAGCTGCCGCACACGCGAAGCAGTGCGGCGCGGCTTTGCACGAGCCGGCCTTGTGACCGGGCTGATCACAGCAGAAGCAGTGGCTGCTACGATCCACCTCCGAGGTGCATTTAGCACCCACGTGGTTGCCCACGTGGCAGCGGAAGCAACTCAGAGGTCTGGGTTCCAGCAGTTTCACCTGCGTGGAAACTCAGCCCACCTTGAGCCTTTGGCCCTCCCCGGTTATTTTTCGGGCCACCGCCACGGGGCAGCTCACCGTAACGGTTTGCATCCCCGTGAAGTCAGGACGAATGGCGCCTACCCTAACCTGCTCGGCTGAGCACCCTCCAGTCCTAACGACGACGGCTACCACCTCTCCCTCCGTCGCTGAGTCGTCCAAACCCAGTATGCGCATATCAGCGCACTTGGTGGGTCTGGACACTCGGGCCTTGTCGGCATTTAGGGACGCCCTAAGACTTTCGGCCAGAGCGTCAGCGGTCGGGCCACTGGCCGCACCGAGGACCTCCAGCATCCGGGCCCCAGTCGCAGTGACCTTTACTCGGACGCCATCTGCGATACCGAGCTCGTCGAAGTTCACCGCCGCTCTCGCCTTGGCAAGCACGTCGCGGTAGGACACGCCCTTCTTCTCCGCATCCGGCTGTAGCGTTATCACTACAGCTTCGGACATCGGGGCACAGAGCCTAGCCGCGACGCTTCGCTCCTTGCGCCGCTGCCGCCTCTCCTTCTTTTTGACCACCCTTGCTGCCTTATCCGCCTGCCTCTTCTCCCCGGCTACTTTTTTTTTTTTTTTTTGTGGATGGGAAATCATCAAATGACTTCTCCCGCTCTGGGCGGAGCGGGAGGGCGTGTCAGACTTTTACTGACTAAAACTCACCCGTGTTCCTTCTGATGCCTGTGCCGGGGCCACGGTAACTCTTTCGAACATCCCGCAACCCCGGCTGGCATCGGTCCTAGCGGACCCCTTCAATGCTGCTGCCATCGCTTTGAGGCGCGCGTGGAACACAACGCGCCATCGATTCGGGCCTTACTGGACGGCGAGCTACCCATTGTTCGCCGTCCGCAAGCCCGCGCCTACGGTGGCCGGGAATCGGCTGCCAATTCCCGACGCCCAGGGCGTCTCCTGCGGCGACTAGGGGCGTGAGGGCGCAAAGTTTGCCTCTCCCTCACGCGGCCCACCTCCCCTTCGCGAGCATTACTGCTTCGCAGAAGGAGGTAATGGCTTCCCATGTACGCTCGCTCCATACCATGGCCTGGACCAGGGCCGGACGCGAGAGATCGCCGCCGCCGATCGCTTCCGCGAGGACACGGCGGTGCTCCGCCCAAGCCGGGCAGACCTACACCGTATGCTCCACCGTGTCCTCCGGGCGATCCACACAGTGGTGATACCCGGGTGTTTCCTCCCGAAGCGGCTACTTGCCATGCGGCGTCAGCCGGAGGAGATTTATGAGGCGGGGTTGGTCGTTTCGCCACCGGGGCTGGGGCCCTCGCGGGTTCCGGCACGGCCCCGCCTTTTGCCTGCCCTGATGACCCCGGCTTGACCGTGGCAGCCGCGGCGGCGGCAAACGATGTTGCCTTCCGCTGGTTCGAGGCCGCCTGGCTCGCCGCCAGTGGGGGGCGTAGGACTATGGCCTCCAGGGCGGAAAACCGGCTCCGGAAGGCAGCCAGTTCCCGCTGGACCAGGGCCAGAACCCGATCCTCAGCAGGCATGGGCCCGACCAATGCCGCGCCTCCCCCTGTGGCACCTCCCGGGGGCCGGCTTCTCGAAGCCTAGCCAGGTCCACGCGGAGAAGCTCCATGGCGGCTGTCAAACGAGCGACCTCCGCCCGCATTTCGGACACTGCGTCCGGCGGGGGCCCGAGGTGACTGGCCTCCGCTGCCGTTATAATGGATGTCGTGGCTGCGGACATGGCTTTGTCTTTAGAGGACTGAGTCCTCTTCAAGGCCACACTTTTGATAGCGGCTGCCACGACCTCTGCAAACCTGGCCACTCGCTCCGAATCGGAGCCGCCAGCGGCGTCCGGTTCACCACCTGACGACTCCGACCCGGCCGAAACCGACCCCAACTGCGACTCTGGCTCAGCCGAGTCGGCTTGGCTCGGCTTGCTGGCCTCCTTCTTGATGAGCCCTCTGCCCACACCACTTTCATGGGCCCCACCCCGCCGGCTGATTTTTTTTACGGGCCGAGCTCAGCCCTTCTTCCGAGGAAGACCCCAGGCCATCCCCCGGTTTGGGGCGCTTCTTCAAGAACTTTTGGTTCTTCCCAGCAGCCCCCACCACTTCGCGCTCCGGGATCTTGAATAAGTCCTTCGCACCAGATGCAGCGTCGGACTCCGACCCCGCATCACTCCCCTCCTCTTCACTACTTTTGTTGTTATTAATATCCATAGTTGTTCCCACGAGTACAAACTTTTTATTTCCCAAAAACTTGTGGTTCACACTAGCGACTAATTTAGCTACCCATTAGTCAAGCTATCAACCTCCCTCACGGTGGGCCGCCGCTTGAAGGTTTTGGGTGATTTTTTATAGAGGTTTTCTTCCTCGCGGCCCAGGCAGTTAAGCCAAGACACTCGACCCCCGTCACAAGTCAGAGAAATGACCTTGACAATCTTCGGGGCTACGAGAATAACGGTGGCAGAAAGAGAAGACCTCTTCCTGGCAGCAGAGTTAGTGCACACCGAGCTCGCTCTTACTCCGCCGCTGTGCGTCTCTGCTTAGAGCGCAGAGAGACACACGTTGGAGCGTACCTCCGACAGGATATTGGCATACGGGCATCAAGACCCCATAGGCACACCGTACCTAATGGAGAGTCATTGCACCGTCTCGGTGACTGGCCTTCCCCCCGGACGCATCCATAAGGGAATTCCAGCCCACAGGCACACGGGGAGGTTTCCTGTCCAAACACCCCTTGCCACTGCACCTGCCATGAGATTAATAAGCTCTTTTTGGGAAGGCATAACAAATCGTAGCCCTGACATTGGAAGTGCTTAAAGTCAACGGCTTGGGACGTATTATTGGAACCATAAAGAGGTCCCTTTGTTTTTAAAGTCCTTCCATTTCTATCAAAATTTAGATTCCCCTATTATTTAGTTTCCGAAAATTCCTATTTTCAGCTTCGACTATGAAATTACCTCTTGCCATAAATACTGAAACAAAGAAAAAAAAAATTCTATTGTAAATAACATTTATTACTTTTACAGTGTGTAGAAGTTGTCTTTATTTTAGTAATATCTTTTATTTTTTCAAATCTTAAATACACTATACAATTACTAACATAATAATAATAATATGTACAAGTATATAAAAAGGGAGGGGGTAAATAATCAGAGGGCATCAAAAAATTCATCCGCATCGCTGTCAACAGGAAAAGTGCCCAGAAGGCTGGCAGCATTGCCACGTTGTATAGCAATGCTGATTCTTTGGCCAAAAAATAGGCCAGCCCTCTGGTCACGTGTGGAGTCGACCAACCGCCTGGCGATGTCTCGAAAAACTAAGTGGGCACTCGGACCCCATGGCCCAAGTGTTTCAACCCCAAACGGCTCGAACATATAAGTCCCAATAAGACTGGAGTATTTGCGCCGTTTGAGGTTTTCCGCACCCGCAGCAGCCGCTCCAGCACAGCCTGCCGTGCTAGGAAGATGGGATGGCGCAAGGGTGTCGACACACGTTGCATCCCACACCAAAGGCCTACCTACCTTCCAAGGCATTATGGTCATTCCGTCTGGTCTCTTTCCATCGTCGCGTGCTAAGCCATTGGGTTCTAAAACAGCTGGCACCCCGGCGGTGACAAGAGCACGACGGATGATGTCATTGATGCTGGCGTGCCGTGCTATCCGGCCTGCGCTCTTACTGCAGGATAGGCCATGTTGTCCGAGGCAGTCGACACTGACACCGCATTGGCAGCGATGCGGAGCCACGCAGGGAGCGCCCAGACGCAGACAAGTAGCGAGCCGGAAGGTGGTGTCACCCAGCATGGTGCCTATGTTGGGTGACGGTAGCGCCTGAAGCCAGAGGCCCGACTCCCACTCCCCCACAGCCAGCAGGCGGGCACGCTCAGCAGTATAGGTGGTCGTATTAATTAGATTATTCCGTACCAACCTGCAGAGCGGTTCATCCCACTGCCTCTGGGAAGATAGGTTCAAGGGCCGATCTGTATCCGGGCAAGATGCAACCAAGGCAGTGTGTTAGTTTAATACATAAATATAAAACAATTTAAAATGTAAAAAGCTTATTCGAAGTTGTCTCCATTAGCTGCAATACAGTTCTTTAAACGTTGAGGCCAGTTATCAATAGAAGCACGCACCCTTTCCATGGAATAATTCTTCACTGCCAATGGTACGGATTGTTTTAGGGACTCCAAACTATCATGGCGTTTAGAGCAAGCCATACTCTCAAAAACTGACCATAAATCATAATCCACTGGATTAAGATCGGGACTAGACGACGGCCAGTCTTCAGCTCTGATGAAGTCCGAAACGTTCGTTTCCAACCAAGACTGCGTAGATCGAGCTTTATGACCTAGCGCCGAGTTTTGCTGGAAGGACCATTTTTGGTTATTGAACATGGTGTTGTTAAGGGGCTTCACTACCTTCTCAAGAATGGTATCTTGATACACTTGTGCCGATGTTTTGATACCTTTTTCACAAAAGTGTGGCTCAGTCACTTCTTCATAGCTAATACCCCACCAAGCCATCACTGAAAACGGATAGGGCCCACGTTGCACTCTGTCGACTAATTGGCAAGCTTCCTTAGAGCTTTGAGCATAAATACGGTCATTTTGTTTGTTAAAATGTTGCTCAATTGTAAACATTTTCTCATCCGTAAACAAAATTTTTCTGTGACCTCCCTTTTCGTACCGCTTCAGTAGTTGTTTCGATTTTACCACCCTATTCTTTTTTAAATTATCATTTAAGAAATGACTAGTACGTCTCTTATAGGCTGCAAGTCCTAAGTCATCTTTTAAAATACGCGACATGGTTCTAGGTGCTATCTTCATCTCCCGAGTTAAAATCTTTTGCTTTCGTACAGGATTTCTTCGAATTCTTTCCCTTACTGCTTTGACCACCTTTTCCGTACGCGCACTACGAGGACGGCCAGATCTTTTTCTGTCACAAACAGAGGAGGTCTCATTGTACCTACATATTTATGTAAGAATTAAGGGTAATCATACATTTTACACCGTTACTATTCGGAACAATATTCACTTAGGCTTATTAATTTATTTATGTTTAATTTAGAAACGTTTATTAGAATACATTGAAAAGTACGTAATTTGACTACAATTAAAAGCGAAAGGTACTGATAACGGATTGTATAAAGGAACAGGTTGACAGAAGGTGGGATTCGGAGGCAGACCGTCGAATCAGACGGACGTAGCTATATAAGGGTACTACACTGTACTAGAACTATAAGCAACTATCTAATTACCTACCTTTTGTTTAATTTGCCACCCTGATTTTTATATCAGAAGTGGGATATTAACCAAAATGGGCAGCGACGACAGTGAGCAATACGACGGACGCTCACGAAGCGTTGCAAGACGCTCTCACCGTCATAAGCGTCGCCGTCGGCGCAATGCCACTCCAGGAAATGCAACATCAACGTCGCGGTCAGAACGCGATCGTAGTCGTCGGAGGACCAACCATGCGAAGAGGAAACGTCGCCATGGACGGCACCATCGACGCAGTTCAAGGGCGCGGAGCGGTGTTTCCAAGTCTGGCGATAAGCAATCCCTGGATAGACAGTGAAAGTTTTAAGCCGAAGGAAAAACAATTATCACGGGCAAGTAGAACTACCTACATTAACTTTTTTTTTACCTCTCGCTCACTGATAACGTGGCTGTTAAACTAGATTTAAAGAAAATAATAATTACTATAATGATACCTGCATCATAGATAATTTATTGTAGCAATAATATCATACGAGAAAAATGTTAGTACTATAGTAGCTACGACATAAATATAACGACTGCTGTTACGACTACTATTGGTTGACAAACGCTAAATTGAATACTTCGCTAATTGAGATACGTTTTTTTTTCCTCATGGGGAACGGAACCCCTTAAGTGCGAGTTCAACTCACATAAGCAATTTAAAAAGTGAATCCACTCGAATACATCGGATGTTTTGATCTGGTCCGCCACAGAAGCCTTTGGATACCTCCCTTTTTTCTGTTACAGGATATTCTGTATGCGAAATATTTTGCTTGAATTTATCGATCCAAGTTTAGGTACAGCCAATGTGACCTCTGATATAATCTTAACTACACGTGTATTCATGCAATGTTGCAGTTAACTCAGAGTTAAAAATAAGTTCGTTTACTTAGTATAATATAAAGTTATAGATACATTACAGAAGTTCATAGTTGGTTATGTATGTTATGTGTATCATAAATATGTCCAAAGAATTATTTGAATGCTACCAAAATAACGTTTGGCGAAAGAATCTTATGAATACGGAATTAGTTTAAAAATAGTAATCTAATGTCTCGTTATGTATCGTAATGTATCGTTTATTTTAAACGACTGGTTAATGTTAATTGTAGCCCCTTTACATTCCTTTTCTTTGAATATTTTATTATTTCACGCATATGTATCGCACCGATGAAACATTGCAGGAGATCACGCAATCACGGACTGGACAGTTGATGACTCCACCTGTGCAACAAGGACCTGACAGTGCTGATGTGCCCGGGCAGCCACCAGCGGGGACGCAGTTGGACTCCACAACAAGTAAATCTAGTTTATTATTAAGTATTAGTGATATATCACAAATTATTGAAAGCGTTACTCATCAAACAAGGATTACATACGATAAAAATATTATACCTACATTTGACCCATCGCAAAAGAATCAACGCATTGAGCCAAGGTTAACAAATGCTCAAAGATATATAAATGGACTGACGAATAGACTGCTTATTACGCTTTGCCTAAATTAGACGGTCACGCTAAAAAGTGGTATGAAGGACTACAATCCATACTTTTGACATGGACTGAATGGCAGGATAGCTTGATAAAAGCATTCCCTTCGGAAAGTAATTACGCAGCTTTATTAACTGAAATGTTAGACAGGCGAATGAAATTGGGCGAGTCAGTAGATGAATAAACGATAAAATGCTATTGCTAAACGCGTGTGGAATATCAGAAAAACGGGCCGTCGACTGCCTCGTACATGGGATAGAGGATAGAACGATTAGGGCTAGTGCGTCGTCGATCAGATGTCAAGATCCGGAGGATTTAGTCAGATTTCTTAAAGATTTATGTAGGGAATCTAATGTTTCTCGCTTCACCAAAAGATCTGCTCCCAACTCTACATCAAACGATATCAAATGTTTTAAATGCCATAAAACCGGTCATCGAGCAATTCAATGTCGCAGTAAAAGTACAAATGAAGTAATCTGTTATAATTGCAAAGAACCTGGTCACACGATTAACAAATGTCCAAACCAATAATTCGGTGTGATAATTGCCAACGGGTCGGACATAATACAAACGATTGTTATAAGTCTAAAGACAATAACAAACAATTAAATAACAGCTCCAAATCTGATAAGAAAACTTTATTTACACAAAAATTAGGTTCAGACTCTAAATATTACAAAACTGCACTCATAAATTAATTACTAATAACTAATAACATTTTAAACATTTGTTTAAAATGTTATCTGGACTTTGGCAGCGATTGCACTCTGATTCGTCAGGATATTGTTAATAAATACTCATTACCTGTAGAACAAAATGATGTTTCACGTATTCGTGGATTCGGCAACGGGACAATCATTCCGCTGGGTAAAACGAAGATAAACTTGCATATCGGTGAAGTTTTAGCAGATATTGACGCGTACGTTATTGACCCCTCATTGCTTAGTGAACCATTGTTGGTAGGCCAGGATTTTACTGAGCGAGCAGATGTGATGGTTCTAAAAACGCACGATAGGCTAGATATTCTGAAAATATCTTTCTCAAATGATTTATCAAATGTAAACTTAGACGATCATAGTAATCATAAAATCGTTTTAAGAATACAGACTGACACTGTTGTCGTGGACCAAGTCGATTATATCAAATGCGTGGATAATAATGGATCTAGTTGTGATATTTATGTAGAAATAGTGTCAGAAGAGTAGACAATGCAAACTATTGCATTACGGCAGGTGTTTACAAGGTTAATGAGGGAGAGTGTCAGGTTGTAGTCTGTAAATTGACAAAAAACCTATTTTTTTTCGTAATAATTCTGTGTTATCGCGAGGGGAACGGATTTTTATATCCAATCCCGCCACTAATGGTGTAAATCTGACCAGTCGTCAGATTAACGGTCGACCTCTGACACCATTTGCTATGGAAGAGATAAAAATTAATCCTAATTTAATACCACAGCAGAAACAGAGTGTTTTAAACCTAATTAATGCATATAGAGAGTATTTTGCACAAACCTTGTCTGAGTTAGGATGCACCGATGTAACCGAAATGAATATTGAACTGGATGATACCTCTCCTGTCGTCTATAGACCGTACCGCCTAAGTTACTCTGAGCGAGAAAAAGTGCGTGAAATGGTACAAGACCTTATTGATAATGATATCGTTTAAGAATCAAATTCTCCTTACTCAAGTCCAATTATACTTGTCAAAAAGAAGACAGGAGGGTACCGTCTATGTGTCGATTTCAGAGCGTTAAATCGGAAAACTAAGAAAGATCATTTTCCAATGCCGAGAATAGACGATCAGTTAGATATGCTTAATGGTAACAAGTACTTTTCTTCTCTAGACTTAGCTAGCGGGTACTATCAGAGACGTTAATAACACCTCACGGCTTTTATAACATCGGATGGACTTTATCAGTTTAAGAAAATGCCCTTCGGCTTAGTCAATTCCTCCGCGGTATTTCAGAGAACAATTAACCAAGTGCTAGGTAATTCCAGGTTTAATTCCGCCCTGGCTTATATGGATGACATTCTTATACCCGGGAAAGATTTTGACGAGGAATTTGTCAGATTAGTAAATACATTCAAACTATTACAAGAAGCGAAATTAACATTGTACATACAAAAATATATTTTTTTTCAAGAAGAGCTAGAATATCTTGGTTACGAAATAGGCAAACACGGGATTAGACCTGGAAAAGAGAAAATTAGCGCAGTTGAACGATTCCCGGTTCCATGTAATGTGCATGAGGTGAGGCAGTTCATTGGGCTAGCTAGCTATTTTAGAAAATTTATACAGAATTTTGCGAGTATCGCTAGACCACTGACTGACCTGACCAGAAAGGGCGCGTCGTGGTGTTGGGGTGTCAAACAGCAGAATTCGTTCATAAAACTAAAAGAAGCATTAATACAAAGACCAGTGCTAGGTATATATGATCCTAGAAATGAAACCTTCTTGCACACAGATGCTAGTAAATACGGTTTAGGTGGAATTCTATTACAGAAAAGACATGACGTGGAAATGAAACCCATTGCCTATTTCAGTAGGAAAACTTCGGTAGATGAACAAAATTATCACGCCTATGAACTCGAAACATTAGCCTTTGTAACCTCTCTCCAGCGATTTCGAGTTTATTTGATAGGTATTAGGTTTACTTTGGTAACTGACTGTTCCGCATCGAGAGCCACGTTCAGTAAACGTGACCTTATACCACGAATAGCACGTTGGTGGATAGTGTACAGGAATTTGACTTCGACATACAATACAAACCAGGCCATACGATGTTACATGTCGATGCCTTAAGCAGGAATTCAGTGCCTTGCGAACCGGATGCGGGACACGAAGCGGTGTTAGATATATTTAGAATAACTCCAGAAGACTGGCTACTGACGTTATAAATACAAGATACAGAGTTGCTACGAATTAGAAAGATTTTAGAAGATAATGAGTATTCCGACATTAAGAAAAACTATGTTCTTAAAAACAATAAACTATTTCGGAAAGTTGGAGACTATCTCAAAATGGGTTGTACCCAAAATGGCTCGATTTCACTTATGTAAACTCAACCACGATGAGATTGGCCACTTTAGTGTTGACAAAACTATTGACAAGATTTGTAAGGACTTTTGGTTTCCAAAGATGAAACGTTTTATAAGAAAATATGTACGTTCTTGTTTGGAATGTGCATATAGCAAAGAACCAGCTGGACCGAAGGAAGGTCTCCTGCATCCGATCCATAAGGTTGACAAGCCCTTTGACACGGTTCATATAGATCATTTGGAGCCTTTCGTCAAAAGTGCTAACGGTAATTCTTATCTCCTTGTCTTAGTTGACGGCTTCACCAAATTTTGCATACTGACACCATTGAAAAATGTAAAGTCCGCGCCTACTATCCGTGCTTTGGACAACACTTTCTGCCTATTTGGTTACCCTAATAGATTAATATCGGATCAGGGCTCGTCTTTTACCTCACGTGAGTTCAAGGATTATTGTAAGGATGCTAACATAAACCATATTCTCAATGCGGTAGCCTCTCCCCGTGCCAATGGGTAGGTGGAGAGGTACAACAGGACTGTGTTAGATGCGCTTACAGCTTTTCCAGACAAACTGGGTGAAAAATATTGGGACCGATCGATAGGTAAATTACAATGGGGCCTGAATAACACAAACAACAAAGGGATAGGAAAAACACCGGCTGAGGCACTCTTTGCTATTACTATGGTAAGCAGAGGTGATAACATCTTTAACTCTATTTTAAATGAGACGCGGCATCTAGGTAACGTAGAAGAAATAAGAGGACAGATAAGTGAGCATATAATTAAAAACCAAGAGGCTCAGAAAAGTAGATACGATAAAACAAAAATTAAAGCTAGACAGTACAAACTAGGTGATTTAGTAAAGATATTAAAACCAACCCCTCATAACGACGGCAATAGTAAGAAATTACTACCAAAGTTCACGGGACCCTTTCGAATTACGAAGATCCTCGAAAACGATAGGTACGAAGTGTCGAGCATACCCGGTACAAAAATAACGCAAAAAAGTTATTGTAATGTTTGGGCGGCTGACCGCATCAAACCTTGGATATCTATCTGTAATGACGAACTGAATGATAAGGATAATACTAGTGGTACTAGCGAATCTGAATCACAGTAATTCAGTAGGTAAAATGAGATAAATCCTCAATGAGATATAACTAACTTAGTTTATGATTATGTAATGTGTTAATAATAATATCTACAGCATAAATTTTGTAGTTAATAAGTTCATGTATGTCCAATAGGGACTAGTATTGTAAAGTTATTGTTATTAAAACAATGGATATTAGTTTATTGCAATAGTGTTAATGTAACAATTGGTTTTGTTAATTAATTGTTGAGGAATTATAGATACGTGATATATTGAATACCATTTATTGCAATAAGTAATGGTCATGGAATATAACTATGTGTCTTACAATGAGGTTTAGAACTAAATACCTATGTAATAAAATCTAATTCAATTATAGCCGAATTGGTTTCTTTATACTAAGAATTTTTATTAATATGGGTTCTACTAACCGAAAGACTGAGAATATTGATTACCGTGTTGATAGGTCCATGGGTATTCTCAGTCTTTGAGAAAATTAGAAAGAGAGTCAGGTACGTGGACGTAATGTGTGATATTGTAGAAGTGAATATGGTGGCATTTAAAATGTTTGATTTTGACAGATCAATCAACATTTTTCTGGCCAATAATTGATTGAAAATATTGGTTGCCATGTTGACAAATCCATGGATATTTTTAATCTCTCCATGGACATGATAAGCATGAAAAGGTGCGAAGATGCGGTTGAAATGTTTGATTTTGATAGATCAATCAGCATTTTGATAGCCAAGGTTGAAAATATTGAGTGACCATGTTGACAGATTCATGGGTATTTTCAACCGGAATTATGTAGAGAGGTAGCAAAAACACTTGAGACCATGTTGACAGATCCATGGGTGTTTTTGATGGTTAATTAATTTTGAGATATTATGTAATAAAATAGATATAAGAAGGATTGTATTTACCTGTTGTTAAGTTTGAGGACAAACTTATTGTCAGGAAAGGCCGAATGTTAGAATTAAGGGTAATCATACATTTTACACCGTTACTTTTCGGAACTACATATATTCACTTAGGCTTATTAATTTATTTATGTTTAATTTAGAAACGTTTATTAGAATACATTGAAAAGTATATAATTTGACTACAATTAAAAGCGAAAGGTACTGATAACGGATTGTATAAAGGAGAACAGGTTGACAGAAGGGGGGATTCGGAGGCAGACCGTCGAATCGGACGGACGTAGCTATATAAGGGTATCCACTGTACTAGAAATATAAGCAACTATCTAATTACCTACCTTTTGTTTAATTTGCCACCCTGATTTTTATATTAATAGCCCGGTACACAAACATTTTACTAATACCAAGCGTATGGAGAGTTTTAAAAATTGCATTTGGCTCCATACCTACTTTGTGTAATGCAATCACAGCGATTCGGTTCTCTTTATCACCCCACTCCATTTTAATATCGCAAAATATTGTACAATGTATTGGCGCCAAAATGAAAAAACTCAATGAACAATCATATAAAAATGACAGATGCCAAATTCAAATGTAATATTTTGTTTATTTTTAATTGTAACAGTATTTATGGCCAGACTAAGTTGTAAACCAGAATATGTTGTAAACCAGATATTTTCTATAATATTGGTATATCGAAAAAGTCGACATCGGTGGACTCTATTTTCAGTGCTGCGGTTGGTGAGCGATGGTACAATTTTTAGAGAATTTTCACGGATGTGTAGCGTTGTATTGCTTCTACAATAGCAATAGCAATTAGTTGAGTGAGCTAACTATTTCACAAATTAACTGTAGTGTTATAAATCTAAAAGCGGGGTACAACACAATTTGTTTAAGGACGACTCCATTAGGATTTATAATGGACCCTATGCGCTGGATAATCTACTTTGTTATCATCACCAATGTAGCATCTGATTTTACAATGGTCAATGTCGGACCACGCGGTTGTAGATTATCCAGTGCGCAGGAGACTGAAATATGTATGTATTGCTGTTGCATCGGGCTGTGCAAGTCCTTACTGTGTATTATAAGCGATATTGCAAGCCATCTGCTGAGATGTCTGTTGATTTACCTTGTGTTATACTCGCGTGTCACATACTTAACCTTATATTGCATCTATCATTGTGACACGCCAGCTTTGCAAACTTTCTGCCTAACTGACTGCCTGTAAGCCGCTGCGATGTGTTAACCCTTTACACCCGCTCTGAAACGATCGTGAGTTTGAGTTTTTGACTTTAAAAAAATTCTGGCGCCAAACCGTTTACTTTTTACGGAACGCAACCGGCACCGATCGGTCGTGAGGGTGTTGCTCGCAACGCTAAAACGCGGGGCCTTTTTAGCTCTTTTGGCTGTATAGAAATCTACAAAAACATGGTTTTCGAAAAAAAAACCGTCGGGTGAAAAGGGTTAAGCTTCCTGCCTACCCTGCTTCCCACACCGTTCCTTGGTTGCTAAATGGGGGAATGGAGCTGAGCACATCGCATGCGGCAAGCTGCTTACGCACCGCATCTAACATGCGCACCCTAACGCGCTTTCCAGGGTTCCACGTCCAGGCTGAGGGCAGGACTCCAAAATAAAGCAAGCTACCCCAGACCAGACCGCGCACTGCACGCGCTTACGCTGCGAGCCGTCGTGCGGGGCCTACAGCTGTTAACAACGCTGCGCCGCTGAGCCTGTCCTACAGGCCCCTACACCTGCTAGCTACAGCCAAGGACGGTACCTTCCTATCTAACCTAGTGTGCGAGTGCTCAGAACAGTATAGTGACTACCCACGACCTAGCCGTATTACCTTAAGGGGGAAGCGCCAAGATAGCCCGCGAAATTCAAATTTTCTTACGATTTTTGCAATTTGCTGGTCAGTATTAAGTTATAGGTTGATTAAAATATGATTCGCGGCCGTAACAAATATGTATTTACAGAATTATAATCATTAAAGTCATCAACACAACTCTCTAAGACCAAGTAAACCCCAAGAATTACTATTTCATGAAATCTTGACATTTGGGGATTATACTAACTTAACAAGTTTTATTACTGATTGTAATGATTATAATTCTGTAAATACATATTTGTTACGACCGCGAATCATATTTTCATCAACGTAGAACTTAACACTGACCAGCAAATTGCAAAAAACGTAAGAAAATTTGAATTTCGCGGGCTACCTTAGCGCTTCCCCCTTAAGATAACCTATTATTATGTATCAACCTACCGTCTTAGTTTTATTTTAATCTACTACCTAACTTGTTAATTGCCTCCGCAGCCTACCTGTGAAGCCCTAGCCGTTACAGACGCCACTAAAATATCAAATGAAAGTTGCACTGGTGCTGCGGTATACTACCAAAACTCCAAAATTGTTTTAAAATTTAAATGCCATATACAATCGTCAGTGTTAACGGGTGAGTGCGTGGCCATTTTAGAAGCGTGTCTATTTATAGAGGCTCATAGCATACAATTTGGTGTCAACTTTACAGACTCACTCAGCTGTTTTGCAAACAGCTGTGGAACAGAATAATTTTAAGAGTAAACTTCATAGTCCAATTCAGCTTCAAATTAAAAAGGCTCTTTTCTCTTGTACCAAGAATCACAAAACCGTACACTTGGCTTGGATTCCAAGTCATTGCGGCATAAGAGGAAACGAATATGTTGATGCTCTTGCTAAGGATGCTGCTACGTCCCAAGCCGTTGACTTTAAGCACTTCCAATGTCAGGGCTACGATTTGTTGAGCCTTCCTAAAAAGAGCTTGCTAACCTCATGGCAGGTGCAGTGACAAAATTCAAATAAACGGAAAGGTGTTTTTTATCACGCAATACAGCCTGATGTTACACCCAAGCCATGGTTCTATCCCTATAAACATCAAACTATTATGATTTTTGTGTGGTTTGCAGCCATATTATGTATGTACATAATTATTTATAACTAACATTTTTTTTTTTGTTTGTTGCAGTTTACTAATACCCGTCAACAAGTTTCACATTAAATACGACAATCCATCAACCAACTAGTATTAGATCATTTTTTTATTTTTTATTTTGTTTAGTGTTTGTTTTATACTATTTCAGCAGAAATGTCGACATCGGCACCATTGCCATAGATAAAAATAGATACAGAAGTGTAATAATAAATAAGATTAAAAAATGTATTAAAATTAATAGATTACATAGAAAAATTCAGAAATTATCAAAAGACCAAAAAGTTAACAAATTAAATACAAAACTTGGCAAAAAAATATAAACCTAATTCAAGAATTAATACAAAGTAATATTTAATTACAAATATGTAATACTACGTATTATATAATACAATTATGTATACCGACACTCAGCACCTTCAGGATGAATTGTTTGTTAGGGCATTCCCTACTACTAAAGTTACTAAAGATATCCTTTAGAGCACATTTGCTCTAAAGGATATCTTTAGTAAATATGAAGCTTCTTAACCAGACCTGAGTAAACACTTACAGGAAGCCAATGAGTTGGCAGACCTGCTCAAGTACAATGCAGAGAGGTATGAGTCTCTGACAAATGTCCTCTCTTATAGCTGTGCCTGTTCTCAAGAACCCCAGCCTAAACTTGCTACACCCACACCCTCAGTAGCTCAGCCAGTAGGTAGCTGGAGGATGATGTTGTTTTCAACAATAGTATGAATAATTTGATTAACACAACATATGTTTTTTTCTGACAAATTTGGTCAAGGTTTAATAGTAATAGTAATATATTTGCATGAAATATGGTGCTTACAGATCTCATAATACAATACAAAGTACTTCATATTCCGCCTACTAAAATCAGCATGCAAATTTAGATTGTGCCATAATTGTAATGAATTAAATAATAATTGTAATAATTCAAATATGCCACGATGGGAAAATGTCAAGAAATTAAAATACAAATGTCAAACTATGAAAATAAGAAATGTCAAACTCTAAAATTACTAATGTTAGAACTATAAAAATTACAATGTTCAAGATAAGCATACAGGAATGACAAAGTTAATTTAATTACATTATTCATGTCTGCAATAAATTCCCTTTCGTATTATAATTCATAAATTCATTAATAGAATAGAAGCAGTTTTCAATAAGCCATGTTCGGAGTCTTTTTTTAAATAGATTCGTTGGTAGTTCTCTAATTATCTTAGGTATCCTATTATATATTTTTATTGCCATTCAACTGGCGTTTTTATAGCAAAATGCTGTTCTACACTTAGGCATCGCCAATCTGGTTGGATCCCTTGAGTGTTTACCTATTTTACATATATATGTTTACACTATCGGCTTTACTAAATAAGTTAGGGTGTTTTTTTACAAACACTCCCATTTCCAATATGTATAAGCATGCTAGTGATAATAATTTATGCTCTTTTAATATGGGTCTGCATGATTCCAATGGACCTTTACCAAACACAGCTCGTAAGCACTTTTTTTGAACAATAAATGCCCTATCGCTGTCCGTAGAATTGCCCTATATTATTATGCCGTATCTAAGCACAGATGAGACGTAACCATGATAAGCCAGTAGAGCGGCATTTACTCCAACAGTTTTCCTTAGATTTCTTAGTGCAAATGCAAAGCTGTTTAGCCTGTTGCATATGTTATCTATATGTTTTTTCCAATTGCAATTTTTATCAATTACTACGCCTAAAAATTTTGTATCGTTAACTTCTTCAATGTCATTATCACGCCCAATAATTTTCATTGTTTTATTTGTCATCTTGTAATTACAGAAATTAATATATTTTGTTTTGGAAATATTTACACATAAATTATTTTGTTCAAACCAATCTAGTATGCTTTCTACGGCAGTATTTATTTTGTCCTCATGCTGTTCATTTTCATTTTCATTATTTATTACTAATGAAATGTCATCTGCAAATAACACGCATTTATCCTGTGTTACTTTAGGCAAATCGTTCACATACAGAAGAAAGAGCAATGGCCCCACAATGCTACCTTGAGGCACGCGATATGTATTGGTCCTAAACTGAGATTTATAATTTAACACTTCTCTTTCTTTGTTCATACCTAAAACTTCAACACGTTGTTGTCTATTACTTAGGTAGTCTTTAAGCCAATTTAACGCTTTACCCCTTATTCCGCAGCTCTCACATTTTCTTAACAGTATGTCATGTTTTACAGAGTCAAACGCTTTGCTCATGTCAAAAAATATAGCAGTGACCGGTATTTTCTTATCTATATTCTCGGTAATTAATTTAATGAGTTGATAGCAAGCTAGTGTAGTTGACTTCCCTCTTTGAAAACCATTTTGTTCCAGACTTATTATATTATGTTTATATATAAATGAGACAATCCTATTACACATAGCTTTTTCATATGTTTTGGTAGTATATATAATCAGTGTTCGAAACAATATGTTTTTAATAATTGTTTTACCCGGTGCCAGTATTAGTCAGTTAATTACATACATACATACATAAACTCACGCCTTCTTCCCATGGGGGTAGGCAGAAACTACAGAACGCCACCTGCTACGATCGTTACATACGTTTTTTTGCCTCGTTTACATTCATACATCTGGTCATACACTCACGCCGATTGCGAGTACTACGCACCTGACCTTTCTGAAGAACATCACCAATAAGATCACTATATGTCTTCCTAGGGCGTCCCCTTCCGGCGTTTCCACTCACATCTGCCGTGTAAATACCTTTTGTTAGTCGACTTTCATTCATCCTCTCAATATGACCAAATCATCTAAGCATACTCTTTTCAATTTTCAGTTAATTAGTAATATTAAATTGACAAAAATAAACCCCAGTTCCATTGTTATATTATTATATGGGGATAGTTTAACTGTAAGAAAAAGGACATAATTGAATGTACCCATTTGATGTTACATCTCTATGAGACCCATAATTGTAAATTTATTTTGTATGCCTTGCCTTATTCTCATTATTTGTCTGATGAGCAAAATAGGCACATTTATATTTTTAAATATGTTAATTTATGATAGAACTTATCGTTATAGCAACGCTATTTTATATTTTGATTGTTAGCAATTAATTACTGATTACAAACTGGCAAATTTATACATTGTATTCGCCACCTAGTTGTAGGAGACATATTGCTAATCTGTTAGCATACAATATACACAGTGACACCGGTACCTGTAGTGTACCATCGAGTACTGTTAGTAGTGATACTAACACTATATTTTTAATATGCCTTGTAGTTTAAATTATTAGGTGCGACAATGGGTAAGCCGCATATATGTTAAATGTTGTACATCAAAATATGCAGGGTCTGTCCGGTAAAGAGCTAGAGTTAAGTTTACTTATGGAGAACTATGGTGTTCAGGTGTTATGTTTGACTAAACACTGGTTGAAAGAAAATGAAGTAGTATTTATGAATGATAATTTTTTCACTGTAGGAAGTGCATTTGTAAGAAAAAGTACTATTCGCGGTGGGTATTTAGTTCTTGTTTCAAACAAGTTGAAATATAAACAACGTTTAGATTTAGTTAATCTTTCCATCGAGCGCACCATTGAGTTGTCTGGTATAGAACTCAAGCGATACGTTATAATTAGCATTTATCGACCCCCCTCTGGGGATTTTATTCGTTTCGAATCGGTAATGGAGGATGCACTCAATAGGTTAAAATCTAGTAATAAAAGTATAATTTACCATGTTTCTGTAACTGACAGCTCTTCCAATTTTGAACATACTTCGTTACGTCCGCAGACATGCCTAACCAAAAATAATGTCTTTTAATGTAAAAACATACGATTCACCCCCGCATGGCCACTGCTGGGTAATAGGTGAAAATCGCTAAATATAATTTTTTTATCGTTGTCATCGTAAATTCTCGTTATGCCTCTAATTACAACAAAACGAGGCTAATTAAGTTGTATCCTTTTACTTTCACTTATCAAACATTTTATTATATTAGAATTTTTATTTTTAATGATTAATTCTGTTATAGCTAATCTTTTACAAAATTGATCTAGATCCCTCGCTAACACCTCTCGGGTCGATAACGATTGGGAGTCTAAATATATCGCAGTATGCGATGGAACAAAAATACAAAGCTTTGCATTTGATAAAATATTATCCTTATTCCTCAAAAGTTTCTTCTTTTAATCTGAAAAGACAAGTTCCACTATTTCGTCAGGATTTTTGAGTATCTCCGCAGCGACTAGTCGATCAGACCTGTACGCTTAGGTTATTTCATTTTCTAGTCCATCATTACCACCTTTCAATGCTAGATTCTTCCGTTGAATTCTTGTCAATACATTGACGACGTGGTCCTACATATCTTTTAATTCTTTGCTCGTTACAGGAATTCGACTCAATGCGTCTGCAGCCACATTGGTTCGACCTGGAACGTATTCTACCTCAAAGTCATATTCCTCAAGATATAAGCAAAATTTATTTAACCTACTAGAGGTTCTTTTAAAATAAACAATTAGTCTAAAGGTCTATGGTTGGTACATATTTTACACTTCCTACCATACAAATAAGGTCTAAAATGGTTTATCGCCCAAACTAAGGCGAATGGCGAATTAAGGGCGAATGTTTCAGCCTGCCCTGAGGAATTCAAATTTAAACATATAAACCCTGTGGTCGTTGTAAAGGCTTTTAAGCAACTTAAGATCAAAATTACCGAAGATCTGTGGGGCATGTCTACAAAAGTTTGTCAATCCATTATTGAGACAATTGCACCCTATTTAGCTTTAATATTTAATTTGCGTGTTGATCAAGGGGTGTTTCCAGATTTAATGAAGTACAGTAAAGTTATTCCACTTTTTAAATCCGGGGACAGCAAAGACACTAATAATTATAGACTCGTATCGGTTTTGCCGGTTTTCAGCAAGGTGTTTGAAAAAGTAATGTTAAATCAAATGCTCAATCATTTTAATCGTAATAACATCCTACACGATCAACAGTATGGTTTCACCAAAGGACGTTGTACAGCTGACGCTGGTGTCACCTTATTAAAACACATCTCGCTTGGGAAGAGGCACATGATGCAATAGGCATCTTTTGCGACCTATCCAAGGTATTTGATTGCGTGAATCATGAAACACTGCTTTTGAAACTTGAGCATTACGGACTGGGTAAACTTGCACTTAGCTTAGTAAAATCATATTTGAATAATAGACTGCAGCAAGTTCAAATAAACGGTGTGAATTCATTGGGATTAAAAGTCAAAATGGGTGTACCGCAGGGCTCTAGGTATATTAGGTCCGTTCCTCTTTTTAGTATATATAAATGATTTATCTCATTTACTGATAAACCGACCACAAATGGTGTTATTTGCTGATGACACATCACTAATTTTTAAAGTTAACAGACATGCACAAGAGCTTGACGACGTAAATAACGCATTGCTTAACCGCTGAAGTGTTAAAAATACTTGAGATGTCCATAATTGGTTCACTGTAAATAATTTAGTATTAAATGAGAAGAAAACTAAATGCATAAGATTCACGTAACCAAATGTTAGAAGTAGTGAATGTCACGTAGTATTGAATAAGGAAATACTACAATTCGTCGAACAGACTGTTTTCCTGGGAATTACGCTGGACTCAAAGCTGCAGTGGAGTCCTCATTTAACATCACTAGCAGGGCGGCTAAGCTCGGCTGCTTACGCTATTTGGAAAATCCGCCAATTAACAGACGTGGATACCGCGAGACTGGTCTATTTTAGTTACTTTCATAGCGTCATGTCTTGCGGTATTTTGTTATGGGGACGGGCTGCAGATATTGATTCTATCTTTATTCTGCAAAAGAGGGCTGTCAGAGCCATCTACAACCTCCGCAGTCGCGAATCTCCAAGGGAACTGTTTAAAAAAATTAACATCATGATGGTACCTTGCCAATATATATACGAAAATATTATGTATGTTAGAAAAATCTACATCTTTTTAGTAAGATAAGTGATCGGCATAATTTTAATACTAGAAATAGGAACAAATTAGATCAACCACATTTCAGATTGTCTAAGGTACACACTTCTTTTATGGGGTACTGTGTAAAATGTTATAATAAAATACCTCTCGATATTCTTCAACTAAATGAGAAGCAATTAAAAACTTGCATTAAACGCACACTATGTAGACAAGCATATTATAGGTGGAATGATTATATCATAGATAAAAATGCTTGGCTAAATGCTGGTCCTGCTCCACAGCCACTTGGGCTTTGTTAATTTTTTTTTGTTTTTAATTTTTGTTTGGAAGAAATGCGTCCCTTTTTTTTCTGACATTATGACCTTATTGTTTACTAATCTTTTAAATACAACCATTGCAAACTATAGTTTTGTATAAATTAGAAGCATTTTTTCAATTTTGTAAATGTGAGTACCATGGAGCGGTTTTATGTTATGATGTAGGTATGTCGACTTGAAAGAGTATGGCAGTTGAGAGTATGTCATGCTCACTTAAATGTCTCGCTGATGGTGGCGCGTGTGTTGTAACAATTCGGTTCCCTACAAAATGGTTGAGCTGGATGGTGCTGATCCACGCGTCATGTTTGTGAACGGGTGCCGTCAGTGGAGACTGGTCATCTCTTAACTGCCAGGGCTTTATTTATTTATTTTATTTATTTAACAGTTTATGTACACACATATAAACAAACAAGAAGAAAGGAACAGAAAAATACGTACAAAGGTGATGCTTATTTCTAAAGAAATCTCTTCGAGCATACCTGCGATAGGAAAGTAGATAAAGAGATGTAGACAACGTGTGTAAGCGTAAAAGAGAAAACAAAATACATAAAATCACAAACCATACACTAATATGAATATAAACAAATATATATATAAACATAAAATATGAGTAAATACAAATACATGCATTATACTACCAAAATAAATATCACAAAAAAACATACGATAATAATGAAAAATAACATAATAAATACTAATAGCTATGACGAAGTGGAGAGATAGTGTTCTTTCACTCTTCTTTTAAACAATGCAACAGTTTGGCAGTCCCTAATATCAGGCGGAAGTGAATTCCATAACCGAACCGCATGCACAGTGAAGGAGTAGGAGTAGAAGTCGGTTGAGTGGGGAGGGGATTTAAGGAGATTTCTAAGATGTGACCTGCAAGGAGCATCAGAAGGACGAGCGTAGGAAAAGCGTTCCCGCAGGTATGATGGCACTTTAGGATTGCGAAGGACGTTAAATAGCAGACACAATATCCGAGAGTTCCTGCGAAGTCGAATAGGGAGCCACTTGAGTATCTTGCGAAAGTTAGAAACGTGATCATACTTTTTAAGATTAAAAATAAAACGAATACATATATTTTGCAAACGCTCAAGTTTATTTAAGAGCTCCTCTGTGGCATCCAAGTAACAGGCATCAGCGTAGTCAATAATGGGCTGGATGAGAGTTTGGGCAAGGGGAGCGGGAGATTCTGGTATTCAAGGGCAAGAAGCTCTGGAGGCATTTTAACGTATAGAACGTGTAGTGCACTTTGCGACTGACTTGAGCAACTTGGGCAGTCCACGATAGGTAAGGGTCCATGGTCACCCCCAGGTTTTTAACCGTATTTGCGTATTCTATTTGAACTCCATTCAGACAGAGTGGAGACAGCGACGCGACATCGAGCCTATTCCGCATATACCTTCCGCCGATGATTATAGCCTGGGATTTCTTAGGGTTGATTTGCAGTCCAAAGGACCGCGACCACTCGCCAATCAAATCCAGGTCACTGTTCATGGCAGACACGGCGGCTGCCGCATCTTGCCTCAAGAAGTGATTGTAAAGCTGCAGATCGTCAGCATAGAGATGGAAGTGGGAAGCGATGACTCTGGTGACAGAGTTAATGAAAATAGAAAAGAGAAGAGGAGAGAGAACGCCACCCTGAGGCACACCCGCGGTAAGAGAACACTAGTCAGAAGAAAACTCATCGAGACGAACCCGCTGCACGCGGCCATTAAGATAGGAATCGAACCAATCAACCGTAGAAGAAGAGAAATTGAAAGTTTTAAGGATCCCTAGAAGGATGTCGAAATCAACAGAGTTAAAGGCACTGCTAAGTCCAGAAGTACAAGCAAGGTGAGAGATTTGTGGTCCATAGCCCAGCGAATTTCGTCAGTAATCTTCAAAAGAGCCGTTACTGTGCTATGACCAGGTCGAAAACCGGATTGAAATGGACTGAGAAGGCTATTTACAGATAGAAAAGAAGAAAGCTGCTGATGAACAATGTGCTCAAGAACTTTAGAGAGATATGGAAGGATAGAAATGGGTCGGAAATCGGTCGGTGAGACCGGGTGAGAAATTTTTGGTAAGGGAATGATATGGGCTCGTTTCCAGGCCTCAGGAACAGTACAAGAGAATAAGGAAAAATTAAAAATGTGGGTCAAAATGGGAAGTAATGCGGGAAGGATAGGAGAAATCATTCTTGAGCAAATATTGTCATTACCAACTGCAGAGGAGGAGATAGCACAGATAGATTTTTTGACCTCACTTTTACCTACAGGGCTTAGCTCGAAAGGAGGACACTGCGGCACAGGCAAACAGGAAAGTTTATCTAACGTAGCTGATTTGACGTGCGGATCCAACGTAACAGGGGGATGTGAGAAATGATTAATAAGAGCAGACACGTCAGTGTCATTACTGGAAGCAACTGGAGACTTACCAATGCCGACAGTTTTTAGAAACTTCCAGACTTCTGAAGAGTTACGGTTGTCGAGAGAATTATGGAAGTAGCGTCTCTTTGCATCTCTACACATACGACAGCAGCGATTACGCAACACCTTAAACGCAATCAAGCTGCGCTCGGAAGGACAGCGTTTTAACCTCCTTTTGGCTCTATCCCTAGCTGCCATCGCATCTTTTATGGCAAGAGTAAGCCAGGGAGCCTGAACATACTTAACTTTGACTCGACGGATAGGGGCATGACGATCGTATAAGCTGAGTATTTTGCTATTGAAAATGTGAACCATACCGTTGATACACGAGCTTTCCAAGACGTCCTTCCAGTCGATGCTATCAGCATCACGCAGCAATGCCTCCAGGTCTATGCCTTTATAGTTCCTAAGGAAAATATATTGAGGCTTACACTTTGGAGGGCGAATCCTATAGGACATAAAGATGAAGTCGTGGTAAGAAAAACAAGCTGTGAGCTGTCCGTGGACAGAAACATTATTAGAATCAGAGACAATCATCAGGTCCAAAAGAGAAGGGGTGCAGTTAGGGGAATGATGAGTAGCAGAAAGAGGCAGAATACTAAGGTTAAAAGAGGATAAAAGAGATTGAAGTTTGTGGGTACGACAGTCATTTTTAAGGAGGCAAGTATTAAAATCACCCATCAAGACAACGTGGTCATAAGAGGGACAGAAATCATTTAAAAGCGAATCCAAAGAGTCAAAGTAATCGATAGTAAGATTAGGACTGTACATCACTCCAAAAAGCATCTTAACTCGATGCAAGGAAATTTCTAGAAATAGATGCTCCGCTGATCCCGAGTAGGAAGATGGTGATGTGCTGATAATCTTGTAAGGAATATCAGTACGCAAGTAAATAGCAACACCACCACCACCCTTCCCAGTTCTATCATTACGAATAAGAACAAAGCCAGGAATGGCAAAGTGTACAGATAAAAGAGAGGGTTTGAGAAAGGACTCGGAGATCAGCAAAGCGTCCAGATGTGCACTGTTAATGGAAGCCAGAAGATCAGAGTAATGGCATGGGACACTCTGGGCATTGATGTGGGCTATGTTGAGATTGTTGGGGAGGTGGGAAAGCAAAGAAGAAATTTGATCGCTAAGAGTGAGAGGAGAGGAAGAACCACTCGCTGCACTAAGGAAACTGCTAGAAGAGGAAGAACCAGAGAAAAAATCATCAGCAAGGTCCGCAACGATCATAGTTTACAAAAGTAATAATATATTATATAAAATATGAATTAAAAAATAATAATAATATATTTATATAAACTACCAAAACTAATAAAAAAATATATATCAGAACTAGTACTTAGTGCATAAAATCAAAACAATAAAAATAATATATTTACGCTAAACTAATAAAAGCACCTATTCGCTATTATTGGTAGAGATTTTAACAAATGATCTTAAGAACTATGTAGGTCTTAGACTATTTTATCTAAGATGTAGGTATATAAAAATTTTAAGGAAGTAAATCAATAACAGAACACATAAAAATAAAAATAACTACCAAGAATATCAACCACAACATTGAGATACAGACTATGACAAACGCAGACTGTAACGAAACGTAATGTCAAAATAAAACTAAAAATGACACTGACAGACGTCATGTCACTACATAAAAATAATATTACTAATAACATCTACCGGCAAGTTAAGTTGTGAGAAAAATATTAGCAAAAAGTAAAAGCTATAGGTAGATTAAAAAAAAAAAAAGAGAAATCAAATTTTAAAGCGTACCGACACTACACAAATTAATCACAAAGCGCTATATAAAACATGCAAAGGGTAACTAAAAGAGTAAACTTAGCGACGAGCCATCCTCACAATCTTACGTTTGTTGGGGGTAGCAGATACCGGCGAAGTAGGTGGAACAGCCGACGAGGTAGCGGTGGCAGGCCCGGGAACAACAGGTGCTGCAGCATTGGCGGGAGCGGGGAATAGCGCGATTAATGATTCTAGCTCATCCATGGTCGCTATCTTCCGGCGTGACTTGTCAGGCGTCAAGACAATAACCATTCCCTCTGCAAACCAGCAGCTGCCGATGCTAAAATGTTTGCGTGCCGCAATAAAAACTTGGTGCCGTGTCTTGGTCAGAAACTCTGAAATGGTGATGCCGCTACCCTTGAGTGTAGTTTTACTGTCCCAGACCAACCGACGATACCCCATCGCACTAAATCGCACCAGCACAGGTCTGGTTTTACCCTGGGAGGCTCCTAATCTGTGGCAAACATCTAAATGATCCAATTTAATGTCGTCAATCATCAGCTGTTTGGATAAAATCAGGAGAATTGAGTCGCACAGCTTATTTTTGATCTTATGTTTTGGGTTGTTTTTAATTATTTGTTTTTTACATTGTTCTCACATATAGAAGCAACAAGAACAATGTACCCAGGATTTTGTAACAATTTTGATTTAAAAGAGTGTCCATGGAATTTTTTGCCCATTCTTCTCCATAGAGATCTACGTTTTGGAATGGGCGACTAGCTTCAATTTTCTGACTAACTGACTGACTCTTTAACAATTCAAAAGTGCCTGTAATTGGTTTAATTGAAATAAATGCTTTGAGTTTGAGTTTGACTATTGCAAGTAATTCTAGTTCTATTACTTGATATCTTGTTTCCACAGATTTTAATTTACGACTAGCATAAGCGACAACTTTGCCATTGCTATTCGACAATATTGCGCCTAAGCCTATTTTTGATACGTCTGTTTTCAACCGAAAGATATTGTTTTCTGTAAAATCAGGATACTCTAAAATTCGTGGATTTATAAGTGCTAATTTTCATTTTTCGAAAGCGGGTTGACCTTCAGGCGACCAAAAGAGTTTTGCACCTTTTTTACATAATACATTCATCGGATATACAATATCCACCAAACAAGGTATAAACTGTTTATAATAGTTGGCAAACGCGACAAAACGCTTGACGTCATCAGCGCATGCCGGTGTCGGATACTTGTGTATAGTTTCAACTTTTCCTGGATCAGGAAAAGTGCCTTCCGATGTTGCTTTAAACCTTAAGTAAATCATTTCATATCTTAAAAAAAAATATTTTTAATGCACTTCTTTTAAACGGTTTAATATGTTATTGATTGATGTTATTATTATGATTTGATAACGACCTACCTATCACGACACAGTCGTTTAAGTAAATAAAGCACTTCTTATGGTTAATACCGGCCATTGCTATGGTCATTAGTCTTGAAAATACACTAGGACTGGTTTTGAGACCCATAGGACAACGCTTCATTTGATATTGTTTATCGGCCGTAAAAGCTGTAGGCGCATTTTTGCGAGTCTTGGTCCAAAGAAAGCTGACACATTTTATTTAAACTGAATGACGTATATTTTCAAGAGTTTTCCCAAGTGAAAGTTGGTAGTAGCTTTGTGATAGATCTAATTTTGAAAAATAAGTACTACCAGATAAGGAATCTAATATCTCAGTTATATTGGGTAATAGAAATTTGTCCTCTTGAATTTTGGTATTTAGATGGTGGTAATCAATTACAAGCCTCCATTTCTTTTCATTAGTTTTATCAGCCTTATTGGGTGCTAGCAACATGGGGTTTGACCATTTGTATGTGATTTCTTCAATAATATAATTTTCTAACATATCCTGAATTGTTTTCCAACTTCATTTTTAAGCAAATGTGGGATTCTGTATGGTTTAACGTGAACCGGAGTAACATTATCTTTTAAAGTGATAGTGTTCCAGTAAATTTATGACTGATCGATAACTTGTCTCCTGGCAACTGAAAAACGTCAGCGTATTTTGCACATAATAATATATTCTCCATACTTATTTGTTCTTCTTCATTCATACAACTTAAATCAAGTAGGGAAAATAATGTTTGAACGCGGTCCACAGTCTGGTTCTCTTCTGTGAATTTACTCAGGTCAAATGTGTAAATAGGATAAATATATTCTTGATAAATCGACATTAATCTCTTCTTCGTTTGTATTTAAAATTCTCACTGGTATATAATTATTAACTGGTTTTGCAATTAACCCTGCTACAAAAACTCCTGAGTCAATTTCCTTCGCTAATACAACAACATTTTCACGAAATATACAAGGAATAATATGCCTAATTATCTCACAACCGGGTGGGATAACTTGAGGAAACCTGTCATCAGAGGGGCAATTCCCGTCATTCAAAGAACGTTCACAGTCTGATCTCAGTCTCAATATGTTAAAAATACTTATGATTTCCCTACATTTTTGACAAGTTTTTGACATTTGATTGTCGCTGAGATGAGATTGCGACTAAATTTTGATCGTTTTTAATTACGGGAATCGGGCTTCAGGTTCAAAACTAATACAAATTGTCTCATTATAACTGGATAGTCATATTTATTGTAGTCAATGATGACTTAATACCGCTTCATAAAATTATGACCTATTATACCATCCGTAGGATAGGTTAAACTCTTATACACGTAATACTGTTGAATAAATACTACACCATTGCTAACTAAATCTTAATATACGTAGCCCTCTGACACTAACTGTCCACCATCACAGACCGCCTTGATGCACAAAAGCATACTTTGCAATGCCCCAAAAATATTTAATAAATTACCAAATGGAATTAAGGACTTAAATATTATTCAATTTAAAAATAAATTAAGACATTTATTAATGGAAAAATGTTATTATACTATTGATGAATTCCTTAATGATAAATTGTAAGTTATTTGACATTGATATTTATTTAATTTTGACAACGTATTATTATTTCCAATCATTATTTATATGTATACTCAATTGTTAAAGTTTTGCTTGTTTTTTCTGTCATATGTTGTGTTTCGTTGTAATTATTTTATTTTACTATGTTGATTATTCTTTTTTATAATAATTACTAACTATGTGAAAGAGTGTACACCTTTAAGGTAGATTTTTGAGGAACTAATTATTTATTATTAAGATCTCATGTAAAATGTACCAAAAATCACACCAATAAATGAATTTGAATTTGTATTTGAATATAATAAATTAAATTAACCTATGCCTTTTATAATTATCTTATCGTTACAAAGTTTACTTATTAAATACTCTTTTAACCATTCATATTTTAAAGTGCATATAGTAGCACCACTATCTTCTAAACATTTTGCGTAGTTACCCGAAATAAGGTTAAGAGAAAGTACATTACTTTTACTACAGCTAAAAATTATTATTATCATTCATTAGATGAACGAAAAAACTCATTGTTCATATTTGGTTCATTTGTTGTAGTTTCTTGCGACTCATGCGACATTACCTGAACACGTGGGTGTTCACCGCTTCGTGTAAACTATTGCGCGTCGTCTGCAGGCGTGCGAGGAAATCCGAAACCTCGGCCCCGCGGTGTCCCACGGTTGCTTCCGCGCATAATCGTGACGCGAATGTACCTACTTATTGTTGTAATTAGACTGTGGAATATTTTGTCCTTGCCTACCATCCGATGGGTTGTTTCATCCAAAAATTTTATACCCTCTATTTATATACGTATTGCCTCGTCTATTATGAGACTGGTTTTGATTTGGAGTATTTCTAAAACTCTTGATGTGATCTTCGTTTGGTGATAACGTATGCTCATCTACTGCTGTGCGAATAGCTTCTGGCAATGACGTAAACTGGCGAGAAGCTATTAAATTACTTAGCTGCACATTACTCAAACCGTCAAAAAACGTTTAATCGCTAACTTTTCATTAATTGGACTTAATATGTTATACTTAGAGTCATCGCCATCAGGCTATGCTATAGTTAAGTCGATGAATAGTTTTTCCAATTCATTGCCAAACTGCTCAAAAAACCGACGCTCCTGCTTACTGTTCAAAATTTGTGATTGAATAGCTGCAGCAGATTTCTTTTGTATTAAATATTTACGCTTATCGGTGACCAAACTGTCTATAGTTGCATATATGATGTAGCTTTTAGTTGGAGTTTCGCACCTTCAGACAATCGTGTCCTTTAAAAAAAACTCTATTAGTAGGTTTTTGATGTTATTGCTGATCATTGAACTGTGTAATTGGATACCATCTATCAAACGCTTGGTGTCTTGTTCCTTATCAGTCATTATGGGTAAAAGTGCAATGACTGTTTTTCAATCAAATGAATCGGCAGCCATTTTTGATGACGTTTCTTATGACTTTAAAGTTTACTACAACAAATATGTATACTATTGATAGAATTAATACTTTTTAAACTATCAGAACTTAAACTTAGAGTTTTCAATTTTCGTGTGCACTTCAAGCAAAATAGACTCCAACTTACAATATTCCGTTTTAGCTAATAAAAGTTTTGTTCTGTTGTATCCTATGAAAATCCTTTATTTCTTTCAACTTGCTTGATATATGATAGATAACAGCTCTTTTAAAGGCATTACAATATTTCATATTTAGTGAGTTTACAGATTTATAGGTAACTTATATATGCATAATTAACTATAACAATGAAACCTGATTCGACGTGGCGACTCGGTGCCGACGGGTACTGGAAGCGCAATAATTTCCCCACGATTTCGATGGCTTCATTTGGTTGTTTAGCTAGATATGGTGCTGTTTTTGGGCCGGGCTATACCCTAGACTCCGTGGGCCGGGTTAATCCCTGAACACCTCGTTCTAAACTGCTGATGTTGCTTCGGGATAAATAAAGTGCTCCGACAAGTAAAACGATCAGTATAATTATTAAAAAGTATTTTTTCAGTATTGATCAGTGGTGCAAAGTTTTGACTGGTGCTGGCATGGGCTTCCCCGTTTGAATTTTGAGCTATTACCACTTGTTCTTTTGAATAAGTTTTTTCCATCTTCTTTCTTGTTGTTTTTTTTTTACTTAGTGCTTCTTTCTTGAATTTTGATTGTTTATATATAATTATATATATATAGATGTAATTTCAACCACACTAACCACATGCTGCATTTACTTGGCTTCAGTCCGTAAATGTTGCAATAACCAGCTAAAGAGCTGAGAAGAAAAACCTACAAAAGTAATAATGTCTTCTTATCTGTAGATGTAATTTCGTGAGTGTGGACGCACTTTCACGGCAAAAATTGGTTATATCAGTCACCTGAGGGCACACCAGCAATGTCCTCAATAGGCAGATCCAAGTCGCTGTGGCCGAAATCGGCCAGGATCTTATATATATGATCCTGGCTGATTTCTGGACATTCATAGCACATCTTTGCGTAAACAACTTTTAACGTATGATTAATCAGTTGTCACCACTGCTGCTGCTGCACCGTATCTAGATAGCGGCGTTAAGGTGTTCAGTTTAATGAGTACCTTGTTTTCAATAGGTAAACAATTACATGAAGTTAAAGAATTAAAATGTGTTGCGGCATTAGTATCATTCCAGTATACTTAGTTAAGTTTTGTTTTCTATTATATTTTATCTCACCAGTCACATTTGCCTCACTTTTTTTCTTTTTTTTTAATGAAATAGATCACTAACATTGCCAAATGTAGTAGCTAGTGTAGCTATACAATATTAAGATTGTATTTGGCTCGCCTACGCACCACCACGTGCTCGCGGGCTGGCGGTTGGGCATGAATTGACCCCACCCAGCCCGCACCTTGTGACGTGTGCGCTCGAGACAAATCATACACAACATGTCTATATACACTACAATATGTTTTAAATGTTTTTGTTAGCAGGATTATGTATTATTATATATCAATGATAGTAGAAATACATTCCGGTTTATTTACGAGCGAGATTGATTTTTTTTTATTTAGTCACTTTTCACATCCATAAAAAATGTTTTTGTCCCACTACGACATAATATACCACAACTTACTTAACTGTATTGAAGTAAAAAATATGTACTTAATAATAATTGATAAGCTATAATAGTACCTCTTACATAGGTATTGAAATAGTTAACTTTCCTATTATATTATTTTCTATTTTTTTTTTATAATAGGTCTTTACCTATGTAATTGGAGATTCTATAACTAGCATTTTCAGATTTAATTATCTGTGGATTGGCGCGCAGTTCGAAATTCAAATAATTTTTATTCGAAAGCCGTGTTAACATTATTTTAAATTCAGTCATTTGTTTTTAGATAGGTTTTTGTTTTTGTGAAATTCTGGTAGTTTTTGGCGCCATGGAAAAATTGAAAATTCGTACTTTTTTTCGAATATGAGTTCCTACGTGGAAATACCGCTGCGCAAACAACACGAAACGTTACCGACGTGTAAGAGCCTAACACTGCTTGCTTAAACACGGTACGCTACTGGTTCAATCGTTTTAAATCTGGAAGTTTTGAGTTGAAAAACGAGCCTCGCGGTCGGCCTGTAACTATTGTCAACAATGACGAATTGAAAGCGATAGTGGAAGCGGATCCAACTCAATCTACGGCTGAGCTTACTGTGGGCCTTGCAGTTAGTGTCAAAACAACATTGAAGCACTTGCGTCAAATCGGAAAGATTAAAAAGCTAGATAAGTGGATGCCACACAAACCGAGCGACCAACAGCGAGACTTACGCGTCGAAGCATGAATAGCACTACTGAATGCCGGTTCAGTAGTGCTATAGTATATAGAAACGAGGGAATTCTAAATCGAATTGTTACCTGTGATGAAAAGTGGATCCTATACGACAACCATCCAAACTTAATATTATAAATGCGAAAGTAACTCTGTCTGTCTGTCTGTCTTTCTGTCTGTCTGTCTGTCTGTCTGTCTTTGCTTCACGCCTAAACTACTGAACTGATTTGTGTGAAATTTGGTACAGACATAGTTTGGAACTTGAGAAAGGACATAGGATAGTTTTGATTACAAAAAATAAAATAAAAAATAAAATAAAAAATAAAATTTATTCCGGACATACAGCGCCATCTATTGGTCAAGAGTCGGCATCAATTCAGTACTGAAAATTCATCCGAAAAATGTAAATAAATAGTAAAAAGGTATGTTTACACGCTTATACACAGGACGCATTCGCTTACGTACGTACATATGGTCGCCCCGATTTGTTCGTGACTTTTACATGCAACCCAAGCTGGCCTGAAATAGTTGAAGAGTTGCTGCCGGGACAGAGGGCAATCGATAGACATGATATTGTTGCAAGGGTTTTTCGATTAAAAGTTAAAAAGCTTATGGAAGTTGTCAATAAAGGAAATGTGTTCGGTGAAGTACTATGCTTTATGTACTCGATAGAGTGGCAAAAACGCGGGCTTCCTCACGTGCATATTTTAATCTGGCTGAAGGACAAGCTGAGACCCGATCGAATAGATAATGTTATTAGAGCGGAAATACCGGATCCAAGTAGTGACCAGGCACTTCATGAAATTATTATTAAAAATATGATTCATGGTCCTTGCGGTTCTGACAATCCTCAAAGCCCCTGCATGAAAAATGGAAAATGCTCTAAAAAATATCCTCGTGCGCTTATTAAAGAAACTGTCCATAATGACAATGGATATCCGCTGTATCGTAGAAGAGCACCAGGAGATGGGGGACAAACGGCATCTGTAAAAGTTCGAAATGTTTATGTTACTATTGATAATAGTTGGGTAGTTCCTTTTTCGCCCGTATTGTCAAAAATGTTTAACGCCCATATTAACGTAAAGGCTTGCAGCTCAGTGCGCGCTATCAAATATATATGTAAATACATAAACAAAGGTAGCGACCAAGCTATTTTTAATTTTAAAAACACCGATGCTGCTAATCCCATAAATGAAGTCCAAACGTATCAGTCTGGTCGTTATGTTAGCAGCAACGAAGCCGTGTGGCGGCTTTTAGCCTTCCCGTTACACGAAAGGCACCCGACAGTCACACACCTGACTGTACACTTGGAAAATGGTGAACGTGTCTATTTTACTGCAAACAATTTCCAAGAGAGATTAACCTCTGCTCCAAAAACAACACTCACCGCTTTTTTTGAGCTCTGCACAAGAGATGAATTTGCAAGGACGCTCCTCTATGTTGATTTACCAAGATATTACACTTGAACGCAACAAGGAGGGAATGGAAACGACGAATCCAAGGAGTACCGGTTCAGAATTGGCCTGGTGTCAAATCTGGAGATGCCTTAGGCCGAGTTTACATGGTCCACGTTACTAATATGGAGTGTTTTTGTCTGAGAATACTGTTACACCACGTGCGGGGGCCAACTTCTTTTGCAGATCTCAAAAAGCTAAATGATCAAGAATTCTCGACATTAAGAGAGGCATGTGAGGCAAGAGGACTATTCTTCCACATTTCATTTTTGAAGAGATCCCGCGAGATCGGGAACTATGTGGGTAAAACCAAAAATCTGCCGGAAGTCACTATTCCACGCGAACGAAGTCGCGGGCAAAAGCTAGTAAGTATATAAGAAGATATAAATAACAATAAAGATTATTATATAGATTATTATAACCGTAAGCGTTCGTCTCAGTGGGTGAACCCGGTTACAGCACCTTATCAGTGCGCTAAAAAAAAGATTACTCGTAGGAAGATGATGATGACATTCTGGTGGACCAGTTCCGGACTTGTACATCACAGGTTCTTACCGAATGGCACAACAGTGACGGCAAATGTCTATTGCCAAGAATTGCAAACAATTATGGAGAAGCTCGCAATTCAACAACCAATACTGGTCAATCGCTCTTCCCCATTGCTTCTCCACGACAACGCGCGAGCTCACACTTCACGACAGACCATCGCAAAGTTACAAGAGTTACAGCTGGAAGCTTTCCGTCACCCACCGTACTCACCGCACCTTGCCCCAACAGATCTCTACTTTTTCCAAAATTTAGACAATTTTTTAAGTGGGAAAAAATTCACCACCCGAGAAGCAGTACAAAACGCTTTCGCTGACTTCATCGCCTCCCGTCCGGAAGACTTCTACAGTAAAGGGATAAACAAACTGCCATCAAAATGGCAAAATCGTATAGATAATTTGGGCCAATACTTTGATTAGCTGAAATAAAAAAAATACCAAAATTTTTATATTTTAAAATTTTCATACAAATCTCCAATTTCATAGGTAAATACCTAATATAAATAACGCTTTAAAGTATTCAAAATATATTTTCAAAATGTGTCTTGCTTTTCGTTCGCGAATAATACTTCACGTATGTTACTATTTATCTGTGAAACAAAGGAGAATCCAAGTCCTTTAAGACCTTTCTTGAGTCATCACACCACACTTCAGGTTGGTCAAACGTTGGAAACAAGCTGCCATTTGTTTTAGATCACACGTGAACATCAAGTAAGTCGGCAAAATTTGTCTCGGGAAGTTTCCATATTTTTAAGAGCTGATATTTACGATAAGAACGCAACTTTAGTATATTATTTTAAATTGTACGTGTAGCTAGACTATTTGGTTAACAAATAAAGCTGTACGGTGCCTTCTAACTTCAAAACTCACATCAATACATTTTTTTAGGTTATTTCCACAATATTTTCGATTCTCGAATGATACCGTGTGAATACACATAGTACTTACGTAACCTTCGTGATCTGTTGTTAAGCTGAGTGTACACTATAGAAACTTAGCGATTAGGTTCTTTGTATCAAAAACAAAATCAAAATTCATCTATTCTACTTAGGCTGAGAATCAGCACTTTATGAACGTCAAAAGTTACAAAATAATTTTAAAATTCTGTTATTTAATTTTAGATCTCGTTAACAGCCGCGGAAAAACAAACTCAGCACTGAGAGCGCATGCTCCCAATATATAGAAAAATTTGCAGAACTTAAAAACGTACTTGACTGATTTTTGCATTTTCAAAGTAGTTACCAATAAGATTTATTTTATAGTTCATATTAATTTTATGATAATTAAAAAATAAAGACTTCCTAAAAAAATATTTTTGTCTTATAAATTGGATGTTAAACTAAATATTATATAATATACACAACTCTTTATTTTCACAAGTTGACATGTTTTTTTTCGAATTGTCAAAATAATAGTCATTACAGAATAATTAGGAATTTCTCTCACGTGAACTCTAGGCTTTACAAATTTCATGTCTGTTACCATCATTCACGTATTTTACCACGTGTTACCATTTCACGATTGTTATTGTACAATTTTTGGTGGCCATACTCTTATGTGATATGGTTCTAAAGAGGCAGTCGAATGGTAGACTAAAAAAAAGAAATCAATCAAATCGTCACATTTCGCTATCACTGTACCAATTAAATTGGCAATCAATGTGAAATACTGGTATTCAGCTGCGTTCGGTTAGACTGGAAGTCGACCCTAATATAGTTAGAAAAAGGCTAGGCAGATGATGACTAAGTGCTAGCGCGCATTGCGGGGCGGTGGAATGCGATGCGTTATTTCTGCCGTACGGAACAAACGCAGTCCGGGTCCGCGCACTGGCGGTGAAAACATGCACGTTTTTCGTACCCAAACAGTTCTGGGTGCACCCCTTGACGGTCTTAAGGTCTGTTATGGTCTTCTTTTTCGTAAGATATAAAGATTTACGGGCGTATCCAAAAACACACAAGGATATTATCTACTGCTTGGTCAGTGTCTCAGTGCGTTTTATAGGTCTATCTCCGCGATACAAAATATGTGCGCTGGACTCATCACGAATTTGCAGCGGGAGGCCCACTGACTGTGAATTAACTGCGTATTTTTCATCGCAATTGTCAAGATTTCCAAATATTAATAAGATTTGTAGTGATTTTAGATGCTAAATATAAAATTGAAAGTATGTGATTTGACTCAAATGATTTTTATATCAGTGTAGTCAGGAAGTTTGAAGGTATCTCATTTGACAGTAATCGTAAAAGTCCTGGTTTTTTAACGAAAGGGAAATGGAAACATGATGTTTGGAGCCTGTTTTGCTAAGTTAGTGATCTTCGAGCCTCGGAGCCAAAAGGTTATCTTTATGAAGTCTAAAGTATATACTGTTAAATTGAGTAGTATATAGTACCAAGTTTATATATATGTGTGAGAATATAAATACAGCAATATTCGTACTGAAAAGGTTTATCACTTCACAATGCGCGCACTTCTGTGACATTCCATACTTCACAGATTTTGCGGTAAAAAACGCACGGCAGTGCGCGCTAGGCCTAATAATTAAATTGTGTAGGTATGTGTCGCTCGCTTGTATTGACTGTCTGGAATCGTGCTGACACAAACGCAAAAAAACAATAAAATACAAAAATAATTAGGTATTTTTTTTTTATAGTTATTTGAACAGTGATTTTTCACTTACATCTATTTTTGCATTATTGCTTTCTATTGCGATTACTAGCCTTTCATAAAATGTGTGAAACTCAAGGAAAATATTTAGTTCAGTTATGATTGTCTCACTGTACGGCCAAGATGAACAATCTAAGCAAGTTTTGGAGACAATTAATTGTATTAAATAGACCAAAAAAAAACTTGCTTAGAGTTTAACCGTATTGTTAAGTGCTACTTTACACAAGTTGCGTAACACAAAAAGGTCAAGGTTGTGTTCCTGTATAACGTCACTGACTGACGCACGTGTTCAACATTAAATAAATAAATATTTATTTATACACAAATACCTAATCGGTAACCGTAGGTACCTAATTTAATTTTTTTTTTTAGTTAAAAATCAAAAGCGCTTTTGTGAATTCGCGCTCTTCATCATCTGCCTAGCCTTTTACCAACTATGTTGGGGTCGGCTTCCAGTCTAACAGGATGCAGCTGGATACCAGTATTTTACATGGAGCGACTGCCTATCTGACCACCGCAACCCAGTTACTGGGTAATTGATACCCCTTTGGTAAGACTCCGTCAACTTGCTGTCAGTATGTTGGCTAAGTGTCCAGTCGGGAAAGAGTCCCGTCGAAGTAAAGTCTTGTCGGTGTTCAGTCTGTCGGCGTTTAGTCGTATACTCCTGCAATAGTCTTGACAATTGTTAGTTGACTAATAAATTATTGTATTGTTCCTTCCAACTTACTTAAAACCATGTAGTAAAATGTATATTTTTGTCAGACTTTCGGGCTTCTGACGACCCGTGACTACTGTCAAAGATCCACGAATAACAGTCGGGGCCAACGGCTCAACGTGCTTCCCGAGGCACGGATGGGTCTTGGCATGTAGTCACCCATCCACGGACCAACCGCGGAAAGCGTAGCTTAACCTGATCGATCGACACGTGCGGCTGTTATTACTTAGCCACAAATTCGCGCTCTTGTTTTGTAAAAATAGTGATAATTAACAATTATTTTAGTAACAGAAGCCTTTCCGACTTGTTAAGGTACCTACCTACTCTGTTTCGTGTAAAAATGAGAGCATATAGTTTGGTAGAATTTGATTAACTCATTAACGTTTTGTGCAAGAAGATAATAATAATATCAACCTATTACTGTCCCACTGCAGGGCAAAAGCCTCTTCTTATACGGAGAAGGCACGATCACCACGCTTGCTCAGGACCAAGTGCCGATGTCAGACTTTATAATATGAACTTATATGTCCAGGTTTTCTCACGCAGAGCTGAGGCGCCCCTGCGTGGATGTCGCTACGTCCCCGTCAGGGGGCGCGGCTAGCGGTGTCGGGGTGTACCCCCCTTGCCCGCGGAGGCTATACTGTGGCCCGTGAAGACGGGCCCCTCATTGTGACGCCTTTAGTGGCCGGCGTCAGTTGGGCGTGAGTCACGCCCATGTGAGTGGTTGCTATGTGTTTTTCTGTAGGCGCGTTACGGCGTTGTCCCATAGCACCGCTTGCTTCACGACACCTCGGCGGTCAGCCCCCGTCAGGTGAGACCCCCAGTTACCTGGAGGAGGCCCGACGAGGACGACCAGCGACAGAGGTGTCGACTCCACGCTCCTACAGAATAAGGTGATTAGCCCCCGCCCGTCCTGATCTCAGAGCTAACCGATCACAGTCCGGGCTAAGAGGCTGTCGTGTGTGTGAGGACGATATTGTATTGTGTAACACCATCCGGTGTCTACGCGAATCGCAGCACGCGCCGCGCCTTCGCGTGTGAGTTTGGGTGCCTGTCTAGAGGTGAATGTCTGTTGTTTGTTTCGTAACGCGCCTATATTAACCTAGCACGCGCTACGTAACAGATGCATTTAATATGTAGCGTCTATTGTCACAAGTATGCCGCGTGTAGACTGAAGCGGCATACTCGGAGGTCAATCCGGTGGGTGAATGGGGTCATCGTCCGCAACCAGGTCGCGGAGTAGGGGCCTCGCGTCGGGGGGGCGCATATGCCAGGGCGCTATCTGCTTGACATGGGGCCAAGCAGATGCGTCGGCACGCGCGAACATTCCCTTCGCGAGGCGGCGCGCAAAGTCATCCAGGCTCTCAATCCCGAGGTCGCGCTAGATGACATCGTTCCTCACGTAGCGAGGAGCGTCCATTATGGTCCGCAGCGCAAGACTCTGCTGCGCGCGGAGCAACTTCCGGCTCGACTCGCTCTTGAGGGCGAACCAAGCGGGGGCGGCGTACGTCAATATCGGGCGCACGTACAGTTTGTACACGCCCAACTTGACGCGCGCCGGGAGGCGGGACGAGAGCACTGGTTTGAGGAAGTTGCAGGCGACCCTCCCCCGTGCGAACGTGTGGCCCCATCGTGAGCCGACGATCGATGGTGACACCCAGGTACTTGACCCGGGGTGACCACGCGATGTCGACTCCCTGCAGCTTCAAGGGTGGTGGGAGGCGCGCGGCTCCGGTGACTATCGCCTGCGTCTTACCCACATTCACCGACAGCCGCCACTTCGACGGCTGTCGAAGTGGCGGCTGTCGGCGCCCTCGAACAACTTCTCGAGTGGCTACTCGGGAAGTTGTTCGAGGGCGCGCTGAATTTTGACCACCGCGTACTTCGCATTAAGCGAGGTAGTAATGTACGCGGCGTCGTCAGCATACAGCGCTAGCGTCGCGTCGGGTGTAGTGGGGATGTCGTCGGTGTAACGTGAGTAACACGCCGGCGAGACGCAGCTACGCTGCGGCACACCGGCCAGCACCGGGCGGGCGCTGGATAGCGCTCCGTCAACCACCACCCTGATTGTCCTGTTGGCAAGAAAAGCAGAGACCATCCTAACAACGCGACGGGGCGCGTCGGATGTTGCCAACTTATAAATAAGGCCGTCGTGCCACACACGGTCGAAGGCCTTCTCCATGTCGAGGAGTACTGCCACCGAGTATTCCTTTCTATTTAACGCAGCTGCGAGTAGGTGCAGTACCCTCGACAGCTCGAGCGTCGTACTATGCTCCGACCGAAACCCGAATTGCTCCAGCCGTGGCGCTATGTGGGGTTGGAGATGTCGCAGCAAGAGTGCTTCGAACACCTTGGAGACTGTCGGCAGCAAGGTGATCGGCCGATAGCTCTCCGGCTTCAGTATGTTCTTCCCCGCCTTGGGCAGCATAATGACGCGCCCTTCCTTCCACGAAGCGGGAAAGGTCCCCGTGCGCAGTATCCCCGTGAACAGGCGCGCCAGCGCCGCTACCATTCGGTACGGCAGGTGGCGCAGCACTGTGTTGGTGATACCGTCAGCACCGGGGGCCTTCCTAGGATTCGTTCTTAGGATGGCGCGTCTGACCGTCCCAGGCGAGAAGAGATAGGGTCCTCCTCGGGAGCTATCGGCGTGGCGAAGTAGTCTCCCAGGTGTTTCTCGACTGCCGCGACATGCTCGGAGTCACTGGTCGGGTTCGGTTGGAACTGACGCTCCAGGTGCTCAGCGAAGACCTCCGCCCGGTCCTCCGCTACATACTTGAGCGCTCCGTCGCTGCTTAGCAGAGGGCGCACCGGGGCTGGGGTATTTGACAGTTGTCTACAAAGTTTGTAGGCAGACGGCCAGTTGTCTGTCGTGGCGTCTATTCTTTCCTCCCAGTCCGCGGCAGCCTGAGCCTTGAGCTCGGCCTTTACCTTCTCCGCGAGACGGTTTAACTGTCTTGAGTGTGGGGCATCGGAGTTGTTGCCACTGCTTGCGCAGGCGCCTCTTCACGGCGATCATAGACTTGAGTCAATTTCAACAACTCGATTTTTTACCTAATTTCCATGGACATTTTCATTTTCAGGTTTTGTAAAAATCTTTATTAATAAAGCGCAACATATCCACATTTTAGATACATTTTCTAAAAGGGGATCAATTATATTACTTAGTTATTTGGGCCACCGAAATTGGCGAGCCACAGAAATTTCATTATTGCCACCGAAATTGTATTGGTGACACAGAAATTGTGCGTGTGCACTGAAATTGTGAATTATTAAAAAATGATTTTTAGTAATATGTAAAGAAAGATAAGGTATAATGAAAAAAACTGATATAATACGAATCATTTTAATAAACATTTATAAAAATACACTGTGGTGTACTATTGCTTAAATCAGTCTTACAAAGTTAGCAATCAAGGAACTGATTATGTTTTTTACCCCTATGATCCCCATCATAAGAGTAAAAAAACATAATCAGTTTAAAATTTACTTATAATTATTTATCAAATTTATATAATGTCAAATCCTTGGAATGAAATAACAAATTCTGATAAGCATTTATGATTAATTTGAAACTAATAAAAAAATCCAAATTACTTACATATTTGTGGACATAATACAGTTTACTTCTCAAAATCAAACAACACTTTTTATATTTTATTATTTTCAGAATCTTTAAACTAAATAAGTAATTATTGCTATACACAGTCAATCAGTTAGCATTAATTTTGATACCTTGTACGTATCAAAATGACAAACTAACAACTAATTTAATAATCATAAGAGTAGCTCAATAAAAGCTATCGCTCTGAAGATAAACTATAAAAAAGTAATGATGTTAGACATCAATCAACTTTAAGGTAACTAAGATATTAAGAAACATTCTTTAAACAAATGATCACTAACATGGTGAAAATCTTCAGAAAATATTTTCATCATCACTATCAAAAATATTAAAATTATTTCTGGTAACTAATTCTTTGGAATATTCAATGTGAGCATCATTATCAGTCTCAATGGTTTTTTCAAATTTTGACATTATATCACTATTAATATTTTGGAAAAATGAGGCTGATGGAACTAGATTGTCATAGTCTATATCGTCCAAGTCGTGTGAAGCGTCAGCTGATTTGATGGTCTTATCTTGAGGTATGTTCTTGGTTTTAAAGTAAAATAATTCAGATCCTTTAAATCTGTGAATCGTTGATGGCTTAAAATTGGAATCTGATTGTGATGCAGGTGGAACGAACGTTGCATTATCCAGGATTTCAATAGGCAATTCATAGAAACCTAAATGTTTTCCGTAAATGCATTTTATAGGATTGTAAAGACAGTTTTCATCAGTGCATGACGCATTGCAAGAGCTTTGGATGTTTTTGCCCAAACGATCTGATGGATCTTCATAGACCCTGGGAAACATTTTAGGATTTTTGGCAAAAGCCAATATTTTTCATTCACTTCATAGTCGTTAACAATCCTTATTTTCACACCTGTGACGGTTGTTTGAAGACCTTCCACTAAAGCGTTAATACCGTTGATGTCTTTGCCAAAGGCGACCAGACGATCTACAGATCTCTTAAGAACACCGTCTACACCGTCAGGTGCTCCTTTTCCATGCCCACATTCGCAGTAATGCCATATCACTCGAGACAAATCTGGTAAGTATAGTTGAAGCTGCGATATAATATAGAATTTTTTTTTGTTTCTGTATTGTCCTGACGGAGAGTCGGATATGAGGTGGAGAACCGATATATTTATTTATTTATTTAATACTTCATGCACAGAAATGTACATAGGCGGACTTAATGCCATAGGCATTTTCTACCAGTCAACCTTTGGGTGATGCAGAGACAAACAGTGGTAGGTGCAATTATGAGAAATATATATGTGGTGCCACAGCTTCAATTTCTCGCAAAATTGGTATAAATGGGCCCATACTGCAGACGCATCGTGGCGCAAAGATTCGCTAACAGTACAGAATGACTGGGATTTGATTTCATTCACGTGATAATAAATTACTGCTGTGTGTAATGTCAGTTGAGACCGGCTAGCACCGAAATGGACTGCTTGGATTTCCGAGCTATATTTCGTACTATAATTTTCGCTAAAGTCCATGTGCACGATGCACTCATTTTTAGTAATTTCTGCTTTATTTTTTTTAATACTTTGGTATTGATTTTTAATGTTTGCACAATGGCTCATAAAAGGAATTATTTCCTTTTCAAAATGCTTTATAACTTCTAGAGGTTTTTCGTCTTTTCTAACTTTTTCACAATGTTCGATATTTTTTCAATTTTATTTTTTACGTAGGTTTTATTATTTTTATTCCATGAGTAATAAGAAATACTATGGGAATTATCAAATTCATTGTACAGAATCCATTTATTTTTGCATTCTTGACATTTACGCTGTAAGCATTCAACCTTAGCATTTTTACAGGTGAAGCTATTCAAAACTTCTGTTGTGGAATTCTCACTGATAATCTTATTCTTTTTCAAAGAGTTAATCAATAAATCCATATTGGCGTGTGGTTTGCATAAGCAAGTGTCTCGGCTGTCTACTTTCGGTTGTACGATCCAAAAAGGTTTTAATCTCGTGAATGTGACATAACTTATGGGCGGAAATCCAGATTCCAAATATTTGCGGTGAAGGTTTTTCAAATTGTCCATTAAATACCTTTTTTGCTTTTTTAGACCATTTCTAGTAATGCAGTCTTGCTTACCTGGAGTCAAACGCGTATTTTCATCATCCTCGTAGAAGTTTTTTACTAAATTTCGAATAATTTTAGCCTGAGGGCTTAGTATCTTCTTGGGTTTATTTTTATTGCTGATCGTCTTACTTTTAGGACTTATTTTAAGTGTCTGCTCTAGTCTTTGTAATCTCTTTCTGTATACTTCTTTTTCCTTCTTAAGTTTTAAAATAGCTTTCTTGTACATGTAAATTTCAGCAGACTTTTTTTTCTGATATTTTTTTAGTTGTTTATTTACTTCTCGTTTTAATATTATGGAGTTAATGGATACATCAGATTTGGGACTACATCGTGCTTGGGTTGAAATAGGAGAATTTATGCTGCTTACACTAGGAGATATAAGTGGAACAGGTGATGTGCAGGGAAGTGGACTACTAGTTTGCTGAATTGAAAAAATACTTTGTAGCTCTGCTTGCATCTGAGTAGTATACTTGCAAACACAGCTAAGTTTCTACATCATAATTTCGAGTAAAATAGAAAAAACTGTCACACGACAATATTGGTGTTGCCAGTAATTTGAATGAGTTCACCCTGAAGAATGGGTAATTAGTGTCGTCTTTAGATCAGAAATAAACCACGATTACTAACAAAAACTTTTAATAATCGTAATTTAAAGTTTAACTTAGCGAGTTTTGAAAGTTGATATTTAACATAGAGGTTTCTGTTAGTGTAAAAAAATAAGTTAGCTAGTTATGCAAAAGTTTAATAGCAAAAATGTAATTATCGAATCATACAAAATCATGTAACATCAACTTTACTCGTACTTGAAATCTGAAACAATTTTTTGACGAAAACTCGAAGAGCAAAATTGCTTTACACCCTGATGTCTTCAGATTCTTCCATCAATGTTGACTCATTATCAGTCTCATCATCAGCTGTTGGAGATTCAAAGGCTGGATCCTGATTTAATAAGGCCACAAAAAATTGCAAAAATTCAAGGTTTTGCCATTGCTCACCAAAATGCTTTGTAAGGAGAGCCTGCACGTCTTTAAGTTTAGCAGGCTTAACTGGATGACCCATACCAATCATTGGTGGGTTCATGTTGACCAAGGTTTTGTTTTTCTTTAATATACTGCCATAATTAGCATTTTGTGATATGTACTGACTCTCTCCTTTCACAACAATACGACCGTTGCCGTCTTTCATCATTGTAAATAATTTTGTCTGCTTAAAACCGAAGTGCCAAGACCCAGGTGGTTTCAGAGTTTGTTTCACTGATTGTTTCCAATCATAACATTGAAATTCGTGACCCAACCGCAGAACAGTTCCGTATACAGCGAAATGCTCAAAATATTCATTCGGTACTAATATGATCTCATTTTTTCTTATTTGCCTTTCAATGTTCCCGAAAATCCGATCAGGCGGAAGAAAACTATGTCCGACTATCGGAAATATCACGGAAATCTTTTGTATGTGATTAGGGGCCTTCACTTTGAGCCAGTAAGCCAACATGCCAAACAAGATTGTGTTTTTATTTTGGCCCCCACACCCATCACACATGAGACGTATGTGATACACGTTTTCTGGATACTCTGTATTTATGAGTCTATGATAGACTGCAGACGCTATTTGGTTGGATCCTTTTGGAGCTTCTGACTCAATCCAAGTATATATAAATGTATTGCTCGGACTTTGTTTAGCACGAGACGTGCCTTGACAAATTGTAAAGTTGTACACATACAACTGTCGGCTATAGTAAGTGGCTTGGTCTGGCAACTTCGGTACTGGTAAATTTTTTTGGCAGTCAAATGTAAAGGTTATCTCGTCATTGTTTTGCAATCCAAGGTTTTTATAAAACCATTTTGATCGAAGTTTATGCACCCGTAACTGGACCATCAAAAGAATTTTACGGTTTTGGACCTTTTCAGTTTTTATAAGTTGCTTCATCTCGGCACACTTTGAACAGGCATCTGTGGCTGGTGTTTTAAAACTTAAATTAAACTTGGTTGTAAAAATGCGTCGAAAAAACTCATATTTTACTGACTCTTCATGTGTATTATTGTAAGTTCTCCACAGTTTGCGTATACTGAGGTCACTGCTCAGATATTGAACTTTAGAATCTCCCTCGTGTGTAATGTGATTCTACTGATTTCAAGTCCTTTATATACTTCGTAACAGATTCCGTGCAACCAGCATATATGCTAGACTTTCTATCTCCTCCACGGTTTTCTTTTGGCAGTGACATTGTCGTTAAATGTTGTTTGCATATCCTTTGAATACGATCTTTAGATATACCGAGAACTTTTGTCATAAATTTTTGACACACCTTGATTAATTTTATTTTTCGTCCTTGCTCCGTATTTTCTGCTTTAGGTATTAAATATGTAATAGTTTGTTTCCTTTTGTTACAGCCAACTTTTTTATTTGGAGTCTTAGCACTGCAATATTTTAGCAAGAAAGTATCTTGTTTGATTTTATCACAACTTTCATAAAAATGTCTATGAAATCTGCTTACATCTTGAATCAACAACTCGTCACAACGATATCCCTGCTTTTTATTACCATGCTCACATTTAGGGACCCTGGGTAGCCCTTTTGGCTTGTGTCTGAAATGAAGAAAACATTATTTCTATTATATTCTGAATCTTGACTGGTAGAGAATGTCATAAAGCATTAAATCTGCCTATTGTATATTACGCTAAATGTGAGGTGCAATAAAGTTTTAAATAAAAATAATAATTATTATTATCTTTCTCGGCCGACCAGTTGGACTTACAAAATCTACTGTAACCAAAAAGTGTACGTCTTAACTATTTAAGTTAGCTATCCATTCAATTTCGATATAACATAAAAAAATCCTTAGGGGGAATCTAGAATTAAATGTTGGAAACACTGCTACAATATAAAGCTAGAGGGACGCTCCAAAACTGAGAGTAATCAGCCTGACAACTGGACAGTTTATTAACGTTTTAAGGAATATGAAAGAGACACGCAGCTAACAGAGTAAAACAGTTGCGTTTTGGAACACAAGCTAAGATTTAAATGAAAAAATAGTAAGGTTATGTATTGCTTTACCTACCTTTCGTTTTTTGCTTTTTCTCGTTTCCACGATGATTTATCTTTTATCTTTTTACGACCCTTCCCAGGAGTAGCGAAATTAACGTCTTGATCTCGATTCTCCTCCATTTTAACAATAAAACTAACAAAATGTAATAACAGCACCGTTCACACAGCGTAGAAACACTGAAATGAATTTTATTAACAAGATGGCGGTCTTTGTTGGTAGACACAATTAACAAAGGGACTTTTGCAGGTGGCGTTTGAGTAAGCGGTCTTTGCAACTGTCACTTGTTTTAACTTAGAGAGTTTTGAAACAGGATCCATTTTTTATTTGAATTTTGTACGATAAATAGCGGTGTTTGCTGTAGTATCGTAATATGACAGTGTTCGTTGGTACAAGTTAGATACAAAACACCCGCCAGATTATTTAAAAAAAAAGTAACTTGGCGGTGTTTGCAAGTGTACTACTCATCTCTTCAACGCTGTCACCATGGTTTTCTTGTAAACATAATTTTCTTGAACGTAGATTTTTCAAAAGGTGTCGTGGAACCTGTTCATTAGCATGTGGAGTAATATCTTGTGACTTGGCTTGAGATGAACATGGTAAAGGGCTTTTAGGTTGCATCAATATTGAAGGGGATATATCTGTATCTCCACTTTTCTCATTTTCCTGTAGTTTGAGTAATTCCTTTTTTTGTTGTTGTCTTTTATAGTAATTTCTAAAATTTATTATTCTTGTTTCTTTTTTGTTTAAGTCTACGAGCTCGAGCTGGCATCTCACTTAAAGGTAAAATTTTTCCTTCTGCTTTTTTCCGATGATAACGTTCTCGATCTTTCCTACGCAACTCCTCAGCTTTGAAAAGGTCGCTTTTAATTTTTTCTTTTCTTTTTTGCTCTGCAATCCTCTTCTTTTTTAACCTTTCTTCTTTTTTCTTTTTTGGATTCCTAAAATAAAAAAGATATATAAAATACTGGTGAGTCAATTCTCTCCAAAACTCTCATATTTGATTATGAAAGAAGGCATGAGCAAAATAATGGGATGGAACAGACTGTAATGGAATGAATAATGCTATCTCTGTGTAATCTATAACTAGGTATGTTAAATGAGTTCTGTCAAAGTAATTTCGGCATAACAAATATTGTTTCTTTTCAAAAACAGTGCTCTCGTCCCGCCTCCCGGCGCGCGTCAAGTTGGGCGTGTACAAACTGTACGTGCGCCCGATATTGACGTACGCCGCCCCCGCTTCGCTCGCTCACGAGCGAGTCGAGCCGGAAGTTGCTCCGCGCGCAGCAGAGTCTTGCGCTGCGGACCATAATGGACGCTCCTCGCTACGTGAGGAACGATGTCATCCAGCGCGACCTCGGGATTGAGAGCCTGGATGAGTTTGCGCGCCGCCTCGCGAAGGGAAAGTTCGCACGTGCCGACGCATCTGCTTGGCCCCATGTCAAGCAGATAGCGCCCTGGCATACGCGCCCCCCGACGCGAGGCCCCTACCCCGCGACCTGGTTGCGGACGATGACCCCATTCACCCACCGGATTGACCTCCGAGTATGCCGCTTCAGTCTACACGCGGCATACTTGTGACAATAGACGCTACATATTACATGCATCTGTTACGTAGCGCGTGCTAGGTTAATATAGGCGCGTTACGTAACAAACAACAGACATTCACCTCTAGACAGGCACCCAAACTCACACGCGAAGACGCGGCGCGGGCCGCGATTCGCGTAGACACCGGATGGTGTTACACAATACAATATCGTCCTCACACACACGACAGCCTCTTAGCCCGGACTGTGATCGGCTAGCTCTGAGATCAGGACGGGCGGGGGCTAATCACCTTATTCTGTAGGAGCGTGGAGTCGGCACCTCTGTCGCTGGTCGTCCTCGTCGGGCCTCCTCCAGGTAACTGGGGGTCTCACCTGGCGGGGGCTGACCGCCGAGGTGTCGTGAAGCAAGCGGTGTTGTGGGACAACGTCGTAACGCGCCTACAGAAAAACACATAGCAACCACTCACATGGGCGTGACTCACGCCCAACTGACGCCGGCCACTAAAGGCGTCACAATGAGGGGCCCGTCTTCACGGGCCACCGTATAGCCTCCGCGGGCAAGGGGGGTACACCCCGACACCGCTAACCGCGCTCCCTGACGGGGACGTAGCGACATCCACGCAGGGGCGCCTCAGCTCTGCGTAAGGAAACCTGGACATATAAGTTCATATTATAAAGTCTGACATCGGCACTTGGTCCTGAGCAAGCGTGGTGATCGTGCCTTCTCCGTATGAGAAGAGGCTTTTGCCCTGCAGTGGGACAGTAATAGGTTGATATTATTATTATCTTCTTGCACAAAACGTTAATGAGTTAATCAAATTCTACCAAACTATATGCTCTCATTTTTACACGAAACAGAGTAGGTAGGTACCTTAACAAGTCGGAAAGGCTTCTGTTACTAAAATAATTGTTAATTATCACTATTTTTACAAAACAAGAGCGCGAATTTGTGGCTAAGTAATAACAGCCGCACGTGTCGATCGATCGATCGACACGTGTGGCCATCAGTATTATGGATGGCTCTCGTAAATTAGGCACAAGTTTTTCAATAACCCACTTTTTAAAGTTGAGACTATTCATCTCGTCATGATAATCACCACTTTTTGTGTTTGATTTAAACACAAGTAGTGCATTTGTAACAAATCCAGCATCTCCTCCCGCATGAACAATAATATATCTTTGCCCTTTCGATACAGGCTCCAATACTCCATCTTCACCCTCTCCTTGCCAACATTTACCCGATGTATGCGAAGAGTGAATATAGGTCTCATCTAAATAAATTATGGGCCGGGGCTGGGGAGATTTATTATTTTTATCCACTGCATGCAAGTACTTAGCTCTCCGAGCTGATATTTCATTACGCTCCAGAAGAACCTTCCGATTGGATTCAGATTTTTTAAAACGAAATCCCACCTTGTGAAGCAGCTTTCGCAGACTCTCTCGCTGTCCTGTGTAATTTATTTCTGTCTTTAAGACCTCTAGAAGCTTTTTAACAGTAGAGACCTCTTTTTTAGCAGAATATAATTCATGTACTTTCCTCCGTATAACTCCCATTTCAAAATCATCAACATGCACAAATCCACTTTTACGTTTTCTCTCCTTGCCTGGTGTCCGAATTTTTGTACCAGTTTCTTCTGCTGCCCTTCCTTAACTATTTTTGAAATTAGTCCATGACTCACACTTGAAATATAACATAATAAAATAAATGTTAGTAGAAATTTGAAATCTGGCAGGTTAGTTTGCTCACTCACTTAGCAGGTTACCTATTAGATGTACGTTACCGTTACGCAAGCAAGAATAGAAACGAACATTTCATGGACATAATTAGTTAAGTATCGGGTAATTTATAACAAGAAAGTTGACAACACTAACCTGTCGCTGCCGAAATTCGTTTGTATATTTGATTAAATGGAATAATCAGAGACCCCGCCCGAGCTTCTTCTTTAAAAAAGGTTTTTAAAAACCTTTAGAATAATTTTTCGAGCATCACTTTTTAATAGCTTTCGGCATATTTAACTTTATAAATTCAGCAATATCACGACAAAACAACCAGCGAACCCAAATGTAGTATACACTGACAATCGAATCACATTTCAACATGACGGCTGTAGTTCCAATTTTCGCCATTTCACAGATAAGTTGGTAGGAGTGTACACTCCTACGTCTACTAATGCCAAGATTTTTTGTTCAGGGATTACCAGGCGTGGTGAAAACTTAGGTGTAGTGAGCTGTCAGTGTCATCTCACCGGATGCTAGGGATGGACCAAGGAAATTTACAATCATAATCGAGATTTTTATAATATTTTTTATGCTAATTGTATCGATAATTTTATATTATTTCAAAGCTAGTATTTAAGTGTCTAAACGTTACTCTTTGGGTGGTTTTTAAATAAAATTGCGAAACAAACTCAATTTTGTTTTTTTTTTTTTTTTTTCCTAGACTAGTGCTTATGATGTTGCCTGAGGCGCGACCGCGTAACGCACGAACATTAAATAAAGTAAAACACGCACGTTTAAGCTAGCTACTAAAGAAAATGCGTATCGACAATATTTGGTGTAATGAACCCATTATAACTGATTAAATAAACGCAATCCAGTCGCGACGTGTTTTGAAGAAGCTATAGTTGATCGTGAAACGATAGTAGACGTTGTATTCATTATGAAGAGATCACCGTGTGTGTCAAGTGATCGAGTGCTAAAAGTGTGCCTGGCTGACGAACCATAGAATTGAACCCCACACAAACTATATGGGAACCTACCTAAACGATGTGTGTGTGTATACATATTTATAAGTCATTAATTAAAAAGACGTGCGGATTATAAGTACTTACCTAATATTTTATTGTAGGTAGATACCTACCAACGCGTTGCCAATAGTATTCATCAAACCATCATACTATTTTAAATTCAACCACCAGTCACGTGTGCGCACTAAGGATATTAAAAATGCAATACCAACATCCTTATTGTAGAAATATTTCATTGTAGATAGAGACTTACCTACCAACTTAGTTAAGTAGTTAGTCTTTGCCAATAATAAAAGATTAAGCATCATCATTCTGGAAGCAAAAGTCCTCGCGCACATGTGGGAGTGGCGCGAGGAGGCAAAACGCCGGGGCGTAACTCCGTTGCCGCGAGAAATCGCGGCACGGCGGACAGAGCTCCGGCAGGATCTCATGGCGGCATGGAGAGTGCGATTGTCGCAACCCAGCGCTGGGCACGCCACAATTGCGGCGATAAGTCCCCTCTTTGAGGAGTGGCTGGAGAGGCGCCACGGCGTCCTCACCTTCCGCCTGACGCAGGTCCTCACCGGACACGGGTGCTTCGGGAGGTACCTGTTCCGGATAAGGCGGGAGGAAACGCCCAGGTGTCACCACTGTGTGGATCGCCCGGAGGACACGGTGGAGCATACGGTGGAGGTCTGCCCGGCTTGGGCGGAGCACCGCCGTGTCCTCGCGGAAGCGATCGGCGGCGGCGATCTCTCGCGTCCGGCCCTGGTCCAGGCCATGGTACGGAGCGAGAGTACATGGGAAGCCATTACCTCCTTCTGCGAAGCAGTAATGCTCGTGAAGGAGGAGGCGGGATGCGTGAGGGAGATGCAAGCTTTGCGCCCTCACGCCCCTAGTCGCCGCAGGAGACGCCCTGGGCGTCGGGATTTGGTAGCCGATTCCCGGCCACCGTAGGCGCGGGCTTGCGGACGGCGAGCAATGGGCAGCTCGCCGAGCGGTAAGGACCATGCCCAAGTCGACGGCGCGTCGTGTTCCACGCGCGCCTCAAAGAGATATCAGCACTATTGACGGGGTCCGCTAGGGCCGATGCCAGCTAGGGTTGCGGGATGTTCGAAAGAGTTACCGTAGTCCCGGCACAGGCAACAGAAGGAACACGGGTGGGTTTTAGTCAGCAAAAGTATGACACGCCCTCCCACTCCGCCCAGAGCGGGAGAAGTCATTTGATGATTTCCAATCCACAAAAAAAAAAAAAAACATCATCATCAATAATAGTACAACATTCAACCGACACAAGCGCGGCGCGTGGCTCTGTGTCAGTGGTGTAGTTCAGTGTAGTCTGTGGGTGTAGTGGTCACCGCCAAGTGAAGTAGGTACAAGAATTACAGAATCGCATGACGTGTTCACCTCACCCGGCCACCCGCGCGCAGGCGCTGTCACATAATGTATTTTTTTTTTCAATTTTCCAGCATTGACGGCCATGTTCTGTTCGTATTCTGGTTCAGAGACAATAATAGTTACTTACTTACATATTTCAATGCTTTAAGATATTTTAATGTCTAAATCCAAGCCCGTGTTTGTACATATAAACAGTCAGTTTAGTGCCTACATTTTGTTTTTAATAATTAAACCGGTTTTTATTAAATAAGCAGGTACTTATACGCGTCACGCATGCGCACTAAGAACATTAAGAAAATGTAATACCAACGTCCCATATGTACAAATATTTTTAAAGAATTCATCAGCTGTTACAAAATTCAACAGCCGATACCCACGGTGGGCGCAAGCAATTCGCCTGAATTCGCCTTACCGGTGACCTGCCGTTTCCATGGAAACGCTCGGGTGAAGTGACGGGCTGTCATCTGTTTCCATGGTAACGGGATTCCGGTGTGGAGTGCCGGGCTGTCATTCATTTACTGTCATATTGAGATTATTTTTGCATTTTCAGCCTTTGAAAGTCTTCAAGCATTTACATAATCGAGTTTAGAGACAAATAAGTACATATTTATTTTAATGTCTCCATTCCCACCCCCAACCCCGTGTTTGTACATGTAAAAAGTCAGTTTAGTGCCTACATTTTGTTTTCAACAAATTGATCTATATATATACAAAAGGAGAAACTAACTGACTGACTGACTGACTGACATATCAACGCACAGCCGAAACTACTGGGACTAGGAACGTGAAATTTTGCACACGGCTTCCTTTTATAATGTAGGGGAGCACTAAGAAGGGGTTTTTTGGAAGTTCGACCTGTAAGGGGGTAAAAAGGGGGTATTTTGTTTGTATGAAAAACCTTATTCCTTGAGTTAATAAACTTGAAACTTGGCCTAAATACTTATCTTAATAAATTATGAACTTTGTAATTTTTGGTTTTTCTAAATGTGGCGGCATCGCCACAATGGAACGCGTCACACTGACGTCACGCAAAATCCTGCATCGCGCAAACAGAGTTTACCGCGCGACTAGCATATATACAACATCCCGACATCAACCGTCGGGCAGTAGCCCACCAGACACAACACCCGTCTGGTCGGAGGATCCTCCCTTTTCTATGGAGGATGAGTGAACTTTACACCCTGTTCCTCATGCCTCTATACTGGTGACCCCGAACATGAACGTCAGCGCAGCCTTCGTGCAACTACTACAGCGTGACGTCATCATCATCACTTCCTCAAGCTCTCGAGCGGCGAGTCACACAGCCAGCCAGCACCCACGGCTTCAACGGGTATCCTGACCACCAGCATGCAGCGACCGCGCATACCTGGTCATCACCCTCAGCCTCATCAGCAACCTTGGCACAGCACACTGCACTCTCGGCCGGTCAAACAAGCAGAGCCCTTCAAACCTCTCCTGGTCGTCGCCAGCAGTCAGCCTCAACCCGGCGCTGTACCACATCCAACGCACTGGAGCATAACGCAGCGCCACCCCGACTCACTGGGGGCATCTCCGCAGACAGTTCCGACTCACCGCGAACTATGCGGCACCCGGTTCCGACTCATTGGAACCTCAACTGGCCCTGGCAAGCATCGCAAGATACACGACTCAGCCCACTATCGACCTCCGGTCTCCGGAGGGGAGTGATGTGGCGGCATCGCCACAATGGAACGCGTCACACTGACGTCACGCAAAATCCTGCATCGCGCAAACAGAGTTTACCGCGCGACTAGCATATATACAACATCCCGACATCAACCGTCGGGCAGTAGCCCACCAGACACAACACCCGTCTGGTCGGAGGATCCTCCCTTTTCTATGGAGGATGAGTGAACTTTACACCCTGTTCCTCATGCCTCTATACTAAACTACCCCCACGAGGGGGATTGGGGGTGTCAAAAAATGTATGGAAGAATTTTAACGCGCTGTCATATTAACTCGAAACTCAGTATTTATACTTAAGTTCAAAAATTAAGAATAACCTGTATCAAGGTTTTTCGAAAATCTACCCCGGACGGGGTGAAAAGGGGCTGTCAATATTACAGGGGAGAATTTTACTGCGTAGCTTGATTAACTCGAAAATTGGTATGAATAATCTTTGAGTCAAGGTTTGGAAATATACTAAACGATTTTTTTAAATTCCACCCTGTGGGGGTGACAACCGGGGATATAGTTTAGATGAAAAATCTTATTCATTTCGTTAATAAACTTGAAACTTGGCACGAATATTTGCCTAAATAAGCAATATAGTTTCTTACTATTGGTTTTTCAAAACTACCCCTGACGGGGTGAGAAGGGGTAATTAGATTTTCAAGAGGAGGATTTTACTGTGTGGCTTGATTAACTCAAAAATTGGTATAAGAAATCTTTGATTTCAGTTGTGGAAAAATCCGAAACAATTTTTCGAAATTCCACCCCTGTGGGGGTGAAAAGAGGGGATACAGATTATATGAAAAATCTTATTCCTTTGGTTAATACACTTAAAACATGGCAATATTTGCCTCAGGAAATAATATAAATTGTCACTCTTAGTTTTTTAAAACAAGTAAGGAACACTAGGACCATAAGAACAGTAAGGAACAGTAAGGAAAAATGTTAACGCGCTGTTATATTAACTCGAAACTCGGTACTAATACTTTTTCGGAAGTCAGTGTCTTTGGATCTGTATTTTAGGTTTTTGCCACTGACTTCCGAAATTAAAGTTATTTTTCACTTTGTAGTGTTTGTTTTGGAAGTCGGTTGTTTTTATTGTTCACTTTTTAGTGGGTCTGTTTGTAATTTATCTGAGTTACAATAGCCTTATGACAACTGCTCATCACCTTTTACAAAACATTGCTTTTCCCGAAGCAGGGACGTTAATTGTTGAGGAGTTCTCTTGGTACTTCACCAACAGCTCCACTTCACCATATGCATTGTGACGAGCTTCTATTGCTTAGCAATAATTTTAAAATAATGGAATCGCAACCCGTGTAATACTTATTATTGAGTTGTTCCAGTGGCCATTTTACCATCTGCGGTCTTCGTCATCAATTCCACTTCACCAAATGTTGCTTTCCGAGAGAAAATGCACAAGTTCTATATAAAAAATACCAAAATCGCTATAGGTGCGCCTATATTGAAGAGGTCCCTTAATTTCTCTATGATCCCATCATCAGATCCTGACTTGATGACAATGAGACCACCTGGAAAGTATACCCTTTCAAACAAAAAAAGAATTTTCCAAATCGGTCCAGCCGTTTTCGAGTAATCGGGGAACCATAAAAAAAAAGATTCCGAAGAACTGAGAACCTCCTCCTGTTTTGAAGTCGGTTAAAAATAATTTATAGCCAGAGTGCATCTCATGACATTTCCAATAAGCCCCAACACGGCTAGGATACATTGTTTTATTACTGTTCGGAGTTCAATGGTAGGTCTGTACCATTTTCATCAGAAGCATTTATTTAAATTTGCTTCGTCATAGACGTTTAACTATCTTAATCGAGATATCTTATCGCCACCCGTGAAATACTTATCATTGATGAGTTCCTGTAGCCATATGTGGTCTTCTTCGTCAGTTCCACTTCACCAAATCATACTTTCTGAATGCAAATGCTTGATTTGTTGACGAAAATACCAAAATCACTATGTGTTTGCCAATAATATTTGAGGATTTCCCTCAATTCCTCATGGATCCTACCATCAGAACTGGATTTGGATAAAAATGGGACCAATCTGGAAGTCCAATCCTTTCAAATAAAAAATATTTTTTTAAATCGGTTTATAAATGACGGAGTAACGGTAAAAAACATTAAAAAAAACCATACAACCGAATTGATAACCTCCTCCTTTTTTTTGAAGTCGGTTAAAAATGGTAACGAAGTCAGAACTGTGCGTTGCATATATTTAAAAAGAAGTGATTGAACGAGTCTGTTGCGCACACTATCTATAGTTTTTAGAATTTTTGTCCGTTTGTTGTTTGTCCGGATGTATGTTCCGGATTGGCGCAAAAACGGTTTATTGAATTTAGAGGAAATTTGGCATACAGATGTTTTAGAACCTGGATTAACATGTAGGGTAGGTACTAATTTGATATATTCCGATATACACGCGGGCAAAAGCTAGTATTACATAAGAGGTGAGATTGAGCAACTTCATAAAATTGTGCTACGCAAGGTATGCAGTGATTGGTGTATTGTTCGTTTACCTAAGTACATAATACGTAAAAAGCACATAGGTAGTAAATATCCCATCATCTAGTTATACCACTGTACAAGATACAAACCATATAACATAAATATTTAGGCATATCAATAATCTAGTTATGGGTGCTGTTAAGGTCTATATACCTACACACAAATTGCTTATAACTCTAGCTAACAAGAAGCTAGCTAGCTATAATTTATTCATGTAGGACTATCGTCCCATCTCCGTCTTAAGCGCTCTGACTAAAATCATGGAACGGGTCCTCAATAATTGCCGAACTAATTATTTAACAAAATTCCACTTCCTCACTAATAACCAATATGGTTTTCGACATGGCATATCTACAGAAAATGCCGCGGTTGACCTTAGACAGTCAGTGACTGACAAATTAGACAAAAAATTCAAATGTTATGGCATTTTCCTAGACCTCAGTAAAGCATTCGACACTGTCTGCATTTCCAAATTAATAGAGAAAGAAAATTAATAGAGTGGTCTAGCGCTTGACATCTTTAAAGATTATCTTTCTGACCGTAGTCAATCTGTCAAGATAGACAATATAATTAGCGCAGAGGAACAGTTAACCTTTGGAGTTCCCCAGGGAAGTATTTTGGGTCCAACCCTCTTCCAAATTTATATAAACGACCTCTGTAATCAGCCTCTCGTCAACTGTGATATTTTCACTTACGCAGATGACACTGCACTCGTGGCATATGATGAGAGTTGGAAGGACGTCAGAATGCACTCTGAGGAAGCTTTACGGAGAGTAATGCAATGGTTAGCAAGTAATTTTTTAACCTCAAATGTTATGAAGACCAAATTCTTACGTTTCACTCTACCGCATACATCAAAACCAGCTGAAGAAACCGGATATCTAAAAGCCCACAACTGTCCGCAAAACACTTAAGCTTGTACTTGTCTGTCGTTGTCGATGGTAGAATCCATAAAATATCTCGGTGTGTTCGTCGACGAGAAACTAGACTGGACCACTCATTTGGAGTCATTGACTTTTCGCACCAGAAGACATATATATATTTAAAAACCTTAGGTTTTCAGCGGATAAAGATACTCCCTGAATGGTTTACTTGGCCTTGTGTCAATCCATCCTGACGTACTGTATCCTGGTGGGGGGAGAAACTCATAAAACTGAGCTATTAAAACTTGAAAGAGCCCAAAGGGCGGTTCTAAAAGTAATTCCCTTTAAACCACGTGACTACCCTACATATATGTTATATTCAGAATGCAATGTCCTAACTGTTAGGAAATCGTACATCCTAAGATCCATCCTCCGCAAGCACTCTATGATCTCGTTCAATAAGCAGCTAGTTAGTCAGCGGCGTTGGGGCTTTCCTTTATGTCCAACGGTCTCTTGTAGAACTGCTTTCGCAAGACGACAGTTTGATGGCCTAAGTGCTAGGCTTTATAATAAAGCCCATAAACAATTAAATATCTACGCCTTGACTAAGCATGAGGTAAAACACAAACTTAATTCCTGGCTACAGACGTTAACATATAGTGAAACTGAGGAGCTTTTAACCACAGTACAGTAAAGTAAGATAGGTTTACATCCATACTATGGGCTTAAAAACAAACAAACATACACACAGACGCACACGTACATCTCTCTAATTTTATTCTTTATGTTATTTTCTACTTTAATGTTGTCTTTTCCTGTGTGTCTCACGGCGGCGCTCCACAGTGAGCTGTGCTCAAGTCAATCTATCATCTATCATATATATTATGTATCTCTCAATATTTATAACAGTACCATACATAATTCTACCCTATTTTACTTATCTATTATAAATACACTAATACATCGTTTCACAAATATTTTATGTATATATTATTATACACTACTTTTAAAATTATTAGGCGTATCACAGTATACATCGCTTGCACATAGCTTTCATATTTGTGTTGTTAAATACTTATTATATATTGAACATATATATGATTCAAATTTTTTAACTCCAATCGTTATTAAGTTAAACTACATAACGAATTTTATTAATGAAGGTTCAATGTCGATACTGCTCAAAGCAGTCGAGGTATTTTTTCAATATTAATAGGATGACTAAGGGAGAAAAGTATCTAAAGGTTGGTTTTATAAACGCGGGATCATTGGGTACAGGGCATGATGACTTGATAGCTGCGATAGACAGGCATTGTTTTGACGTTATGGCCATCAACGAAACTTGGCTTCGAGCTGGCGAGGAGGGGCGCGCCCCGGTTGTGCCGGGCTACCGTCTACGTCACACGCCGCGGCCAGCGAGTGTTCGCGCGGGCCGTGGTGGGGGCGTCGGTTTTTATCTGCGGCGTGGTTTAAGCGCGCGTACTTGGACTGGGCCGGTCGATCCCAGGTTCGAATCGGTCGAACAAATGTGGCTTACGCTCACGATGAGTGGCAAACAAATTGCTATTGGTACCGCGTACCGACCACCATGGTTGGACCTTGCACTTTTTCTTGATGCCATTACAGACTCCCTTACCTCATTGGGGCATTGTGACCATTATATACTGCTGGGTGATTTTAATGTAAACATGCTGGATACTAGCGGCACAAAAACAGAAAAAATTAAGGAATTTTTAAATAGCCTCAGTCTTGATCAATTGGTCACAACTCCTACTCACTTTACGGCTTCTAGTGAAACACTGATCGACATTCTGTGTACCGACATTAGAGCAAGATACACGTTGGTGGAGTCTCTTAGTTCTCTTAGCGGTCATTCTCTTATAATCGCTGAATTTCATATTAAACGTGACAAGTTAAAACCTTATATAATAAAGTTTAGGCCACTTAAGAATATATGCGTGGATAATTTTAACATGGACCTGTCGCTTTTGTGCTTTTATTTTATTTCTTCGTTGAACGATGTAAATGACATGGTGCGTGTATTTAACTCGCACGTTATTTCACTGTTCGATGCTCACGCACCAGTCAAAACTTGTACTCTTAAGGAAAAGTCTTATCCGTGGATAACTGACACGATAAAAGTCATGATGCGTTTACGTGACAATGCTTTAACTTGTTACAAAACAACTAAATCAGCTTCCAAAAGGGAATACTACAAAGAGTTGAAGTCCCTTGTTTTACGGTCTTTGTATAGCGAAAAAGTAGCGTATTTTAAACACAACATTAACAATAAAATAAACAATCCCAAACTATTATGGAAAAATATTAAATCGACTTTATCGCCTTACAAACCTAAACAAGATATTCCATCACATTTTTCTGATCCAGATCTCATTAACAACACCTTTTTGGTAGTCCCAGGTAACCCTGAAGCAAGCTTGTCACTTAAGGCTTATTTTGAACACCACAGACATGGAGAAGCATTTTTCAAGCTTAATCCGGTAGAACAGAGAGACATTGCTCGTATAATTTCTAACCTAAAAAGCAACGCCGAAGGTTACGACCACATCACACTTGATATGCTAAAAATGATCCTACCGTACGCTTTAGCTACCGTAACAGAAATTATAAACCGTTCTATAATATCTGCAACATTTCCTGAACAATGGAAAATCGCATCCGTTAGGCCCATTCCGAAGATCAGCAATCCTATTGAAGTAAAAGACTTGCGTCCTATAAGCATTTTGCCATGTCTGTCGAAGGTACTAGAGAAAGTCGTCAGTCTGCAGTTAACGCACTTCCTGGAACACAATAACATATTGCCTGACTTGCAGTCTGGTTTCACGAAGCAGCGCAGTACCGCCACTGCCTTACTGGATGTAACCGACGATCTCTTATCAGCCCAAGACAAAGGAATGTGCTCTGTGTTGGTCTTGTTATATTTTTTCCCGAGCTTTTGACGCAATCAATATTTCGCTTTTGTTGTCTAAATTGAGTTACTATGGTTTTGATCCTAGCGCTATACAGTGGTTCCGTAGCTACCTTAGTGATAGAAAACAGCGTGTTGATCTACAGCTGGGCGATGGAACAGTTCTTACGTCTACTTGCACTACGATAGTAAGAGGCGTTCCGCAAGGGTCCATATTAGGACCAATTCTTTTTATTTTATACTGTGCAGACATCGTCAAATGCGTCCGGAAGTGCAAATATCATATTTACGCTGACGACGTGCAACTATATCTGTCTTTTAGACCGGATGAATATGATAGTGCTATTAGGGATCTAAATGAGGACCTTCACAGAATCGCTGCTTGGTCTGAGGAAAATTGTTTGTCACTAAAACCATCAAAAACTAAATATCTGGTAATTGGCACAAGACAACAACTTCTTAAATTACCCGCAAAGTTTGGTCTAGAACTAATGGGTGTACAAATTGACAGAGTTTGTGAGGCACGGAATCTTGGACTCATTATGGACAAAGATCTTCGCTTTGAAAAACATGTAGCCGATTCGGTTCGAAACTGTTTTTACCGCCTAAAAGTTCTTTATAAAATGAGACCTTACTTAACAGAAACGTTACGTGAACAGCTTGTTGAGACTCTGGTGTTGTCTAGGCTAAACTATGCGGATACAGTTTACGGCCCGCGCTTGTTGGCCCGAACCGAGCGGCTCATCCAACGTGTACAAAACGCTTGTGCCCGTTTCTGTTATAGGATTCCACCCAGGACTCATGTAACCCCTTTCTTAAATAAGCTCTACACTCTCAAAATGAAATCGAGACGCAAGTTGCACTTGGCGTGCCTTCTGTTCGGTGTTATAAAATATAAAAAACCAGACTACCTGTACAATAAACTTAGTTGGATCGGGAGTACACGCGAATGTAATAGAAGGCAATGCTCACAACAACTTGTCTCGGTCTCACCGTACGGCGGCTTTCAGGGGTAGTTTTCGATACGCGGCATCGAAGATTTGGAATAATCTACCACCACCCATTCGATCTTCTAACTCGATTACCAGTACCTAACTGACGTACAACGGAAATTGGACATGGTAAATATAAATGTGTCACTCATATAATGTAGTCTATATTATAGTGACAAGTGTTATATATTACTTAAACTCACCAAATGTAACCAAGATGTGAGATCACGGAACAATGCTGCCTCTTTTCAACCTTAAGTGTAGGTGGACATTGATTCGTGCATTTTACAAAAGGAAAATAAAATAATAATTTACTTATTATGACAGTCCAACCCTACAGAAAATAACATAGTCAATTCTTGTTACGTATATTTTAAACTAGTAAACTTACCTTCCTATGCTTATTATTACTTTTTATCACTCTTTTTGGCGTTGTAAACATAAACATAACTTTTGGAATAACTACTATGCTCGTGTTTGTGTCTAATAATATCTCTTATCGTGCTCATATTTATATTTATTAAAATACCCGCACACGAAATATACATAGTATAATCCATATTATTTTTAAATGTGCAAGCTAGACCGGTAGTTCGTGCGTCACAGGAGGCTGCATGCAGCGCACTGTGATTGCCTCGGACTTTATGATTTACCGGAAACCGGTTGATACCAGTATTTTTATTTTTTTTTATTTTTTCTTGTATTGTAGTTGTACCGCATGTACTGTTTACTATATTATCATAATTTTTCCGTAACATTAGTCTTATTTATATATATTTTTTCTCTCATATACTACTTTTATTTTATTCTATCATTTTAAACTAACATTGACATTCGTACCATTTAGGTTCATTTGAAAACCAACGTCGGGCACCATTGTTGTCCGACATTATGCTGAAATGGGCCTATTTGGCGCAGCCGTGAGTCGCACAGTATTTACCTACATGCTTTTTTTTTTTGGCTTTGATGTAGGTAATTGTACTTTTTAAATATTGTTAGTTTTAAGTTCTTTTTCTTCGTTTCCTTTCATGATACTGTGTGCAGTTGTGGCATGTGCCAATAAACGTTTTTTCTTTCTTTCTTTCTTTCTTACACGCACACGTTTACGCGAATGCACACGCACATTTTTATTTCTGTCCTTAAATATAAGATAAGTACTTTGTTCGCCCACTGCACGTACCAGTATTTTGTAACCGCCGCTAAGATCCATTAAAAATGGATACTCTTTCCTAAGATATAGACAGGTTTTTCTGTCTATTTTAGGAAAAGGAAGTCCTATTATAACCCCTGTTATTGTTGTACTGTTGTACTACATTTTAGTTTATAAGACAACTCTGTATGCACACAAAACAAACCACCACCACAAACCACCATGTACAAACTACATATAAAATAAAAATTTATTATTATTATATTATTTATTATTTCGTTTATTAATTTTTGTTTCTTATATAATTACATTTTTAAATATTTCTTAAAATAAAAAATATAAAAAAACATTTAAAAATATAAAAAATAGAATTCCACCGGTATCGGGAACAGGGTCCAAGCTACCGGTGGTTAGGGCTGCAGAGACAGGAACCTCCTCACAATACGAGCCGTATCGAGGAGTACTGCCTTCTGAATCAGGCTCTTGATCCAACCGCCTAACGACAGCCTCGAGAGATGTTGGTCGAGGCTTTCGGCCATCAGGCCATTGGCCGTTACGACAATCGGCACAATGACAGCCGAGGTCACATTCCACATGTCAACAATCTCGTGTGCTAAGTCGAAATATTTTATTTGTTTCTCTTTCTCAGCTTTCACGAGGTTCTCGTCATGTGGAATGGTAACATAGATTATCATTGCGCGGCGCGCTAATCGATCTATCACCACTATATCAGGTTTATTGGCGACAATAGTCCTGTCAGTGATGATAGACCGATCCCAGTACAACGTGACATGGTCATTTTCAAGAACTGGGTCGGGCATATACTTGTAATACGGTACCTCAGAGTCCACAAGTTTGTATTTCAAAGCAAGTTGCTGGTGAATAATCCTGGCCACTTGGTTATGCCTGTGCAAGTACTCGCCGTTAGCCAGACGAGAACAACCAGAGATAATATGTCTGATGGAATCACCCGGACGGTGGCATGCCCGACACACGTCAACCGTCCCGTCCTTCATAATATGTCTCCGGTAGTTATTCGTCAAAATAACTTCGTCCATAATTGCACAAACAAAACCTTCAGTTTCCCCAAAGAGGTCACCGAAACGTAGCCAGGATACGGACGCTAAGAAATCTACACCGGGCTCGTGTAGAGCCCGATAGAAGCGTCCGTGAAGCTCCTTGCTTTGCCATACCGCCTTGCGGTCATCTGTAGTAAGTACTACAGGTTTACGCCAGTTCTCTTTAGCCATGGATAGCGGGGTGAGCCCGTTGTCCACTGCGACCACATCACGGTGCATACCCACGTCGGCGTTTAGAAAATATTCCCTGAGTTTGCACACCTCGCGGTTGTGGAGGGTTTTCGCATTTAAAAAACCTCGACCCCCGCACTTCCGCGGGATGTACAGTCTCATCACCGATGATCGTGGGTGATGCATCCGGTTTGCGGTCAACAGTGTACGGACCCTCCTATCGAGGGCGTCTAGTTCGGTCTGAGTCCATTTGAGTATGCCGAAAGAGTACATCAAAACCGGCATGACCCAACCGATGAAGGCGCGCACCTTGTTTCCGCCCGAAAGAAGACTAATTAATACCTTCTTCAGGCGACCAAAGAAGCGCTCCTTCAACGATTGCTTCATGTCAGCAACATTGATGCCTAACGCTTCCGACATACCCAAATACCTATAGCTTTCGGCTGAGGAGAGGGATCTAAGCTGTATGGAATTCGAAAGTTGAATCCCCTCGGATTCCATAATCTCGCCTCGCTTTACATGCATGACTGCACATTTGTCCACACCAAATTCCATCCTGATGGCGTTACTGAAAGTTTCAGTTACATTCAGTAGTTTCACCAGACGCAATTTGTTGGGGGCAAAGAGTTTCAAGTCGTCCATGTAGAGGAGGTGAGATATGACCTGACCACCTCTCTTCAACCTATAGCCTAGACCTGAATCCTCCAGCAGTGTGCTTAGAGGATTCAGGGCAAAGCAGAACCAAAGTGGACTCAAACTGTCACCCTGAAATATTCCCCGTTTAATCGATACAGGTTCATCATTCCCCTGGATCTGTCGACACCCTGGATAGCGAAGAACCGTCCTCCATTGCCCCATACATGACTCAAGGAAGGTGCGTAGAATTGCATCTATCTTGTACAACTCCAGCACCCTCATGAGCCATGTATGTGGCACCGAGTCGTAGGCCTTCTTATAATCTACCCAGCATGTCGACAGATCTTTGCGGGATGGACGAATTTGTTGGCTAATGGCTATGTCGATGAGGAGTAGCTCCTTATTACCGCGGGACCCGTTCCTACATCCATTTTGAGAGGAAGACATAATTGAGTTACTCTCAAATATTTTTTTAAAATTATTATGGACTTGTATCTATAAAAATTATATCAATCACAGAAAATATACTCAATGTGCGTATTTATTTTCACTCTCAAAATGGATGTTAGAAGTTTATAGATCGTCGGCAAACACGTGATCGGTCTATAATTCTTGGGTTCCACGGGACTTCCTGACTTATGGAGCAGGTGGGTAACGCCTGTTGTTAGAAACTGCGGTAGCGACCCAGACTCTAAGGATGACTGGAATTGAGATGCCAGGCGAGTGTGTGAACTACTTAGCCATTTTAGCCAAAAGTTGTGCAGTCCGTCCGGTCCCGGTGATTTCCAATTTGGCAACGAGCGGACTGCTTTGGCTATGTCTAATGGCGTTATTAAGACCTTTTCCATTTCTGGTATAGTTCCACACACTCGCTCGACATCCTGCATCCAGCCAGCCTCAGCGTGACAGACGGGCACCGACCAGATGCATAGCCAGAATGTACTCGTGGTGGCATCATCTGGGTGGCGCACGTCCGCCAGATTTTTTTCAGGTCGCTCCCAAGCTCTATATACCCGCCTCTGATCGCTCTGGAACATGCGATTCTGCGTGTATCGATCGATCCGCCGCTTATACCGCCGAATACGGCTCGCCCATGCACAAACTTTTTGCTTCAGGAAGTCGATGCGCTCTGTGACACGGGACATGTATTCTCGAGGGCTGATTCCAGTCCCCGAGAATGCCCGCCTTACAAAGCGCATCACTCGTGGTCGTGTATTGCCCTCCCTGAAGCAGTATAGTTTGCCGATGAGTACCCTGGTCCCATCGATACGACGTTCGATCCTGCACCACCAGGCTGGTACGGCTGGTTTTGGTCGAGTAGCTCCGTCACAGTTTGGAAACTTGACGTTAGCTAAACGACATGCCTAAACGACTTAATTCCATAATGGAGCCTGTGCTCCATAGTCCCAATTTATTTGCTCCATAATAAGTTTAAAAGAAATAGTGTGTGAAGTAGTGAATTCTTACCTCAGACAAGTAGAGGTGGTGTTCTTCTGTAGTCTTGCTTTAGCAACTGCAGGGTCGAATAGGCTCATATGCTGAGGTAGAATAAAATTAACAGATTAATAAAATTCACTTTTTTTTAGTTAACCTATGTTGTCCCACAGCTGGGCAAAGGTACTATTTTGGCATACCTGACTGACCACCACTCGTTCTTGTAAAGCTAACCACTTACCACCAGACTGATGGATTAGTTCACATAATTTAGGAACAATAACACAGGAATTGTAGTATAATAATATTGTGGAGCTGAGGAATCCGTTTAGTTTTGAATAATAATAGAAAAACTTCACATTCATGATTATATTATCACACTATTAATCGTCACTGACAAACTAAATTATTCAAAGTTGGTACTATACAGTGTGAGTCTTTATAATGTGCACATATCGAAATGAGGGAATCTATGCTTAATTTTATCGACGGAAAAAATGTTAAAAAAAATCTAAATATTTATTTATATTTTTTATGGATTTTTAAAAAAAATTGTTTGCTTTTGTGACCCCAGTGTATACAAAACTGTGTAACTTTTAAACTAAACGATTTATCACGATGAAACAAACTCTATAATGTTTGGAAGTAATTAGGTGTCGTCATAAAATAAAAATTATGGAAAAAAAATAGCCACATTTAAAAATAAACATTTTTGTTTGGCAAAAATCTGATTTTTTTTCATTAATTTTTTACAAAAATTGTAAAATTTCTCAATAACATGCCCCCATCACCTTCTTTTTTTATAACTTTAAGTTATTCTTCATTGTATTAGGAACCTAACGGTAAAAATTGCATGTTTTTAACTCAACCCCAACATTTTTTATCAACTGTCAAAGAAAGGCCCAACGCATAGCTATTGTTTAGCAGGTAGATAAACTTTCTTTTGAATGTGCGCAGGTCGGGGAGGTAGGGCCAGCCAAAGGAACTTGAATTATGACAGATGTCAGACTGGCAGTCGCTCCGAATTATTCGCCGCTGCTACATGTGTTTCGGTACTTTCGTTCGCTGGACTTTCATAACTTTCGTTCGCTGCTACATGATGCCGCGTTTAAGTGAATTTTCCCCGGCACACATCGCCGACATACATTTTTATTATGGAGTGAGACAAGGAAGTGCCAGAGCTGCGCGCGCGGCTTACATAGCTGCGTATCCTAACAGGCAACCAGTGCCATCTGCCCGAAACTTCCAGGAAGTTCACAGAAGGTTGTCGATCACTGGACTTGGATCAAGTAGAGATCGTCGCGAGCCACCTCAAGTAATTATTGATGCGGCTACTGAACAAGCAGTATTAAGTGATTTGTTTGCTGATCCATCCATAAGTACTAGACGACTGGCTCTTCGTCACGGAATATCCCAAAAATCAGTGTGGCGTATTTTAAAGAAAGAAGGATTGCATCCTTATCACTATCAAAGGGTGCAACATCTACATGAAGACGTAGACTGGCGTCCAAGGTGTGTGATGTCCACATGGATTCAAAGAAAAACCAGAGCAAACCCAAACTTTCCAAGAAAAATACTATGGATGGACGAAGCGACATTCACTAGAGACGGTATTACTAACTGTCGAAATTTACACAGATGGTGCCGCGCAGGTGAAAACCCGGAACTGAAACGGTCATCTACTTTCCAAGTAAGATTTTCGATAAATGTTTGGGCTGGTCTTATCGATAACATGTTGATTGGACCAGTCATATTGCCGAGAACGTTGACTGGTGAAAGATTTTTAAGTCTATTGAGAGATGATATGCCTCAGTTATTGGAAGATGTCCCACTGGCTGTGCGTCAAAGGATGTTTCTTCAGATGGACGGATGTCCTGCCCATTACGCTACAAATGTAAGAAGATTTTTAAACGAAAATTATCATGACAAATGGATCGGCCGGCAAGGACCTGTAGGGTGGCCTGCGCGTTCACCCGATTTGACGCCCCTTGATTATTTCCTATGGGGGACCATGAAGCAACGCGTCTACAGTACCCCCATCAACAGTGAGGCCGATTTGCGTGACCGCATAATAAACTGTGCGAATGATATTCGCAATGATCCCGAAATGATAAGGAGAGCGACACACCAAATTCTAATTCGCGCGGCTTTGTGTTTACAACAACGAGGTGGACATTTTGAGAACCTGATGCATTAAATTTTGTATTTAATAATAAATGGGTTTCAATTGAACTCTTTTGCATTAATTATCATCCCAAACAAACCACCCTTATGAGAACAATACGATTCCGCGTTCGGAGTGCCATCTTTGAAACGACCCGCGCGCATTCACAACAAAGTTAACAAAAAAAAGTTTATCTACCTGCTAAACAATGTGCGTAGCTATGCGTTGGGCCTTTCTTTGACATTTGATAAAAAATGTTGGGGTTGAGTTAAAAACATGCAATTTTTACCGTTAGGTTCCTAATACAATGAAGAATAACTTAAAGTTATAAAAAAAGAAGGTGATGGGGGCATGTTATTGAGAAATTTTACAATTTTTGTAAAAATTAATGAAAAAAAATCAGATTTTTGCCAAACAAAAATGTTTATTTTTAAATGTGGCTATTTTTTTTCCATAATTTTTATTTTATGACGACACCTAATTACTTCCAAACATTATAGAGTTTGTTTCATCGTGATAAATCGTTTAGTTTAAAAGTTACACAGTTTTGTATACACTGGGGTCACAAAAGCAAACAATTTTTTTTAAAAATCCATAAAAAATATAAATAAATATTTAGATTTTTTTTAACATTTTTTCCGTCGATAAAATTAAGCATAGATTCCCTCATTTCGATATGTGCACATTATAAAGACTCGCACTGTATTTATTCAATTGTTTATTTACAGCGCATTGCAGTTAATTTTGGAAAACTGTAAAACTTTTCTCATGCCATACACTATAGAGGACATTATAGACAGAGACTGCATTATAAACAGAACATACCATTTAGTAATCTTTATCTATGGACAAATTGAAAATTAACAATTATTTTATTAAAATTGTCACTGACAAACTAATTCAAAGTAGGTACATGTATTGTTTAGTTACAGCATAATGCAGTTATTTTTGGAACTTGGAACGTTGTGGCGTGAGCCACCAGTGCTGCCAACAAGAATTTTAAATTCATTTGACATTATTGAGATACCCCGTGCTCTCGTTTCCATGATAATACAGAGACAGATGTTAAAACTTAAATAATTACGCTCGAATACGATTGCGTGGTTATATTTCTAAAGGTTTAAAATATAAACAATAAAAAAAATACAACCCTAAAATACCATAAGTAGTACGTGGCGAAATGTGCAACTAACATGAAATGAATACTGGATTTGACAGCTGTTTTACGTCCAGTTTCTTGGAGTTAATTAATTTGTTTTTGTTTAAAATTCATTCATCTGAATTCTAATTATCGAACATAATTCTATCCTCGTCCTGCCCAAGCTATTATGAACCTCTTTGATAATTCTGCCTGCTGTCCTCTACAAAGTACAAAAGAACAATGCCCACGTCCCATACATTTAAAAACCTGATAATGAAAGTGTATGTATAGTTATAATGTATAGTAGAAAGACTACCTGCAAGTTTATAAAACAACTCAATATAGTCATTTTTACGATTTAAACGCTACGAAGTCCAAAAAATATTATTGTTACTTTTTAGGTTAGCATTTGCCGTTACCAAATAGGTAATAAAGAAGTAAATGTGCTAGAACTAATTATTAACGCTCGAACGGGAAAAACAAATACCTAAAACACTATGTTAAAGTGGAATGGTTTATTAATTATCATCATTTTCATCTAAATCTCATAGAACTACGTCATCCAAAAATTCTGACAATGAAAATGGCACTGTACACAACGAGAAGCAAACGCAACAACGAAGGACTGCGCCGATGCCAATCGCAGAACTGTCAAATGTCAAGAAAATCCGTTTCAGTCGTGCGAACTCAATTAGGTACATACTGCATGATTCATTTATTTAATTTTTATGTTATTTTTAATTAATTTGTATTATAAAAAAACTAATAAAGAAATACTTACTGATTAAATAAAACGTAAAATAATGTATAAAACTCAGAAACAGAGAAAAAAAATAAAGGAATAAAGTTAAATAGCAGTGTGTAAAATGGAACGCCGTAAAAAAGGGTAGTTGAGATGCGTTCAAAACATGGTAATACGTTTACCCTTGACGTAGAATAAGCATAAAGAAATATTAAAACAATATTTTTTCCTGCGTTTCTTTTAAAATTGTGATAAACGTAATTAATATGCAATTCAATTAGCTGAATTTTAAGATTTATTTCATTTCTATACATAGTCAGGTGAAAAATGGGCATTCTTCTTTTACAAGTGCTTCCTGCCCAGAACAAATAGAACAAAAAAAAGGTCTTGCATCCATCCATCCATACTAATATTATAAATTCGAAAGTAACTCTGTCTGTCTGTCTGTATGTTACCTTTTCACGCTTAAACTACTGAACGGATTTCGATGAAATTTGACAAGTAGATAGATGGCATCCTGGGGAAGGACATAGGCTACTTTTTGTCTCAAAAATAACCCTAGAGGGGGTGATATAGGAGATGAAAGTTTGTATGGGAAACCCTGCATTTTTTAATTTAGGGATGTGAAAATTCAAATTTATACTTTTGGTAGGAAATAAAGAATTATGTGGTTCAGCGTTTTTGAAAAATCATCCCCTAAGGGGTAAAATAGGGGTTGATTTTAAAAATCACAAATTATATTAAAAATTTTGTGTACCTCTTTTTAAGAGATTTAAGGGATTGAAAATGTGGTTATAGTTCGTATCTTGACTTCTTGAGGTAACATTTTAGTCTTTATTTTTAACCGACTTTAAAAAAAGGAGGAGGTTCTCAATTCGATTGTATGTATTTTTTAACCGATTTGGAAAATTCTTTTTTTATATTGAAAGGACATACTTCCAGATTTGTCCCATTTTTATCAAAATCCAGTTCTGATGATAAAATTCATGAGGAACTGAGGGAACTCTGCAAATATTATAGGCATTTAAATAATATTAATTACGTATTTTCATCAACAAGTCAAGCATTTGCATTCAAAAATATCATTTGGTGAAGCGGAACTGATGCAGAAGACCACATATGTCCACGGGAACTCCTCAATGATAGTTATTTCACGGGTGGCGATATCTCGATTAAGATAGTTAAGCGACTAAGACGAAGTATATTTAAATAAATGGTTCTGATGAAAACGGTAGCATTGAACTGATCTGATGATGAAGCCGGAAGGTAGGCACCGGAACTCCGTAATAAAATAATGTATCCTAGCTGTGTTTGGGCTTATTGGAATTTTCATGAGATGTACTCTGGCTATAAATTATTTTAATGATAATATGCTTCAAATTGTGCTACTTGAGTCGTATGTTATGTGTGGCCTTGATTGTCAGAAGACAGATTTGGTCAACGATCTGTCGTCGTGTGGTTGACTTAATAATTTGTTGGTGACGGCGTCCAAACATGATGAAACTACGCCTTCGAAACTTCTGACACGACTTAGCGCGACATATATTTGCCTTTTGCAAAGTTTTTATTTGAAAGGGTATAGTCCTGAGGTGGTTGCATATAAATTTGGTCAAATTCTGTTGAGTGGTTTTTGAGTTAGCTTCAATAATACGTTTTTGCATGTTCGTTTCGTGTGTTTTTCGTGTTTTCCATTTAGTGTATGTTGATGATGTGATAATAACTTCCTGTCATTGTTATTTACTTAGAAAGTAGTGGTATATGAATTTGGGTGGGGTAGGTTCCACAACTAAAAAGTGGAAAATAAAAACTTATTTATAAAAAAAAAAACCACCGACTTCCAAAACTAAAGTTATTTTTCGCTTTGTAGTGTTTTTTTTTTTTGAAGTCGGTTGTTTTTTTATTTTTTTATAAACAAGTTTTTGTTAAAATCGGTTCACTCAATCAAAAGTTATTTCATATTTGTTATTGAGCGGCATAATAGTTTTGCAAATTCTTTTTGCAAAGTCCTCCCGTCGCGTCTGTCGTTTATTTTCAGGCATCGACGGCCCATAGCATGTTAGTATTACCAAAAAAAAAAACTTACAAACTATGTTAGTAGTAGCACACAAAAAAAAAACACAGTATCCAATTAGAGGAAGATTTATCAAGCCACATGTCTGACATGTAGCTTGATAAACCTATCCATTGTAGGCCCTTCTAACCTATCTGAAAAAACCTTCAGTACGCTGTTGCTGCTCCCCTCACCCTGCGCATCATTGATGCCACTTTCTTGCGCATGATCGCGATATAATCGTCCGTGTGTGCGTCAGCGAACATCCGTGACGCACTACAGTAACGCGGAAGCCTCAACAGCGCCCTGAAGGCATTGTTATATTGAATGCGCAGTGTGTTGTCAGCTTTTTGGGCATGATTAGCCCACAGACTGCTGGTGTAAAATATTTGACAAAACGCCTTAAAATGCGTTATTTTAACCGGTACTGAACAACCAGCAAACCTGCGAGCAAGCATGTTTCCCCTCACAGCCATCGCCCTGCGCTCTCTTTCCATATCCGCGTCATTTAAGATCCTCCGTAACAATATGGCCCAAATATTTAAATTGTGTTACCCTCTGCAAAGGTGAACCGTTTAGTTCTACGGGAGGGACATTTGAGGGTCTTTTATTTCTTCCTCTAAATACCAACAGCTCACTCTTTGTAGGGCTATATTTTAGCCCATGCTGCTCGGCGTATCTTTCACAAATGGTGAGCAATTTCCTAATTCCACCGATTGTGGGGCTCATCAGCACCATATCGTCTGCGTAACTTAGGTTATTTACACTAACTCCGTCTATATGGCATCCTACATGAGTGCTGCTGAGCTCAACAAGCAGGTTGTTAACATAGATATTAAATAACTTTGGGGAAGTAAGACCTCCCTGCCTGACACCACATTTGAGTTTGTAAGGGTCTAGCAAGGCATTGGACCATTTCACAAAGTTTCTCTGCCTGTCATACCAGATAGATAATATTGACACTAAAGATGCAGGAACTCCCACCTTCCGAAGCTTTTCCCATAAGATCTTATAAGAAACCAGGTCGAAAGCTTTGGAAAGGTCCAGGAAACAAGCATACCTACACTGGTGTTTTCCTGTCCGTATAATATTTAACAGTGTGCTTCAACGCAAATATTGCACTCTCAGTAGACAGACCAGCACGAAAACCAAACTGTGTGTCATGTAGTTTTGTATGTCTACTGAGGTGCGTGTCAAGCACACTATCAAACACTTTGACTATCACAATTGCCAGTGAGATTGGCCTATAATTCCCTTTGTCTGCTGTCTTCTGTCCGATTCTTTACTATAGGTACAACTAATGTATCTAGAATCTCCTGTGGTAGGTAAGAATGCCCCACATATAAATTTAAAAACATCGTCAATACTCTTGGCAAGTGCAGACCAGCATTTTGAAGGTGCTCAATACTGAGCCCATCATGACCAGGAGATTTTCCCCGCTTCATACCTTTTAATCACGGCTTTTATTTCTGAACACGTAAACCGCAGGGGTATCCCTGATCAATAGGTCTCAGCATCGTTCACCTTCCCCACAGACTCCAGAGGTGAGCTCACTATGAACTGTTCCTTAAATATATTCGCTATTTCAGTGTTGTCACTCTCACCCTCCACGCTAACTGGTAAGCTTGGAGAGATATTAAGCTTTTTAGTGCCTTTCCAGAAAGAAGAAAAACATTTCTTTGTATGGAGCGAGGCCAATATATCCATTTCTATTTTTTCTTGATTCATAATTACCCATTTCAATGTTGATTTAAACACCTTACGACTTAAAATCATATCCTCATATATAGGCCCACTACTGGTAATTAAAGTTTATGTAAATTGGCTGAAATATGATGATTGTTGAAGATGTCCAAAAAAATCATGCCAACTGGGAGCTTTCTGGCGTCCGCCGTGAAAACCAATAGAGTATAACGGAAAATAGGGTACTTTTAATCCCGGTACGTTCCCGTCGGATATTTTCCGACATCCACGCGGGCGAAGCCGCGGGCAAAAGCTAGTAAGATATATATTTTTTATATTTTTTTATGGCAGTAAACAGGCCATAATGAAACGATTCAAGCTATGTTTAAATCTATATTTTTTGTTCTTCTAATAGAACACTGGGCAGAATTTCCAAAATCAGCTGTATTTTATTTGTCCTTCTTAAAAGACATTGGGTACAATTAGGTAAATAAAACAAAAAAGGGTTTTTATGTTATTTATAAGGTATACTTAATCAGTCTTCAAACCTGTAGTGTGCGGTTTTCCTGGGCAGTACTGCCTTATTCCGCAGGTCCCGGTAAATGGAATGATCATTTCATCCACTCAAATGTACGCTCCCTGGTGTTTAGCACTCGTGGTATTTCTCATAGATGCTCATATAAGCGAGCGACTTTCTTCAAAATGACTTCTCTCTGTCCGTGACCGTAGAGTAATGCTTAGTATTTCATTTTTGCACAAAATCGTTAACGGTAAGATTGATTGTAGTCACCTCCTTGCAGAAGTTCCCATCACAGTTCCACATAAGAGACCCCGCACTGTCCTAACTAACACATTTTGTCCTCCATTCTGTCGTACCAATATCGGTGCCCATGGTCCGCTAATAAGAACTATTAACTATTACAACATGCTCAACAAAAACTTAAATTCAAACCTGAACATATTTCATGACTCTTTGACTGGCATTCGAAAAAAAATACTTAACTATTATCACATATATATATTATTAGTCACATAATTTCTGTTATACAGTAGAATTATGTATTTGAATTACGTGTTATGTTCACGTCCTTCATTAATTTGTATTCTCTTGTATTTAATTTTATTGTCGTTAAATAACTTGTTTAAATTTTACTTTTAGTTTATAAGCAGCTTCTGTCAAATGTCTTTTTTCTTTAAATGTTATGTACACCTATAATTTGTGTATACATTAGCAGTAATACTTTCCTAAATACTTTTATAAAACAATGTTGAATGTATATGATGTTGGTGTTGTTTAATAAATAAATTTTAAAAAATGTATTGATTTTTGTCTTGTAGACGACAACCTTTTTGGATATGATCAATTAGCGGTCTCATTTTGAAGCGTTTATCTTTGGCTTTTTCTTCAGGTGTGATATCGTCATCAAAGACAAATTTCAGCGAGTTTCGTAATGGCTGGAATCGATTTCATGACATATTATCAGTCACAATTGGAATCAGCCATCCTTTTGACCAGTACATACGAAGAACTGGATAGTTGTGACAAGCTATTATCAAACATAAAGCAATGTTAATTTAACAGCATTTTGATTCGTCTTCTCGACACATATGATTAATATTTCATCGTCAAAGTATTGTCTAAAATATCTCGGAAATATGTCGTAAATATCTTGGAGAAATATTCTGTATTAAGGGGCAGGTATGATGGTTCTGTTAGAAGAGGTTGAATCGGGGAAAATTCTTGGTGAGACCAGTCCTCGTAACCAGTTGATAAATTATTTTATTTCTGTAAGTAGGTTTATACAAACACTTACACGTCAAACATTTTTTTTAAACTAGATGACGCCAGCGTTTCCTATCTGACTACTCTGAGAAGAAAGGCCGAAACAAACTCAGAAGTCACAGTCTCTTTTAAAATCCAGACATAATCTTGGTCAGATCATGTGAAGACCATGTAGGTTGGTGTCTGAAATGGTCTTTTGAGGAAAGAACCACACAATCACACATCTGTCAGTAATCGTACTGCTCAACATAAAAGTTAAGGAGCTCAACGATTCGACGCGCAATACCAAAGAAAGGACATTTGGGTAGGCCGCATAATTTACTCAAACTGGCAAACTATGATTAAAGCTGAGAGAAAAAAAAAGAAACAAGGACCCACAGTCTTTACATTCACAGTAATTAAAATAATATTACATTTTACAAAGTACGTCATGTCCATCACTTTCTTCCTCCATAGAACTTATAGTGCTTTCTGGTTGTACGAATTCTGGGTCTTCGTAATCTTCGTCGGAAGGTTTGAAGTCCCCAATGTCGGAATTTTTTTAGAATCGTCTAGTTCGGCGAAAAATCTCAATTTAGCAAAAAGTTCTGCCCAATGTGATTTTTGAATCACATAAAATTATTTACGTTTCTTAAAAATACAATTATTAACGAAATTTAGAAACAGTTATAAAAATCATTATATTGTTTATTTTACTTGAATCCTGTTGATTTTTAATAAAAAAAAGCCACTGATCTAAATGATAGTAATTGATTAAACATACCTGTGTTCCGACGTGACTCCATTTTTAACACGTGAATGGCTTCTGACATTAGTCTGTTGTTTATTACCAGAATAAGTTTAAGGTTCAATTATTGGTTAAAATCCAATCAATCACAAGAAACTTTAAAAATGACAGCTGAGTAGAAAATACAAATTCTAGGCGCGAAACTTGGACGTGTGATTTTTGAAGGACATTAGGCAGATTTTTCAACTTTACAATTTTTTAGCTGGGCAGGAACCGTGAGGTATATTTTGTGATTTTAAAATCACAATGGGCAGGACGAGGTTATTGAAACGTAGAAAAATCGAAAAAAAAAATCCACTAAAATATTCCGTCGGCCTTTGGACACAGTTTTTTCACATTACCACACGGAACGCAAACTTCTATGCTTGGCAAAACCATAGACAATTGATGAATATTACTGTCAAATTTAGGCGGTTTTTGTTTTAACATTACAGTAACATAACTTCTGAAGTGTATTATTTTGCATGTACAACAACTGTTGTATCGAACATTGCGGTCCTAAACGAAAGAATGAAAATTCATACGTTTCCTGTCAGTGATATCGGACTCAAAAAGTGGCTTCTGAGCATTCAAGATCTTCACAAATTATGTAGGTACAGGAACCGGCCGGATACTCGTTGAAAGGGTTTTTGAACGGGTTTTTTAAGGGCTTCAAAAATAAACCCTATGATACATGTTACACCCTCGAACGGGTGTAATCTAACCCCTTCCGAACGGCTTACTCTTTTAATACCCTGTAACTGTGTAACAGGGTAAGTCATTCGAACCCAACACATCGTAATATGCACTCTTCGGAATCGAAATTAGTTTGAAAATTGCATAACCATGACCGCATGTGACATCTTGCCGCCCGGCGCGCGCCATTGTTGCATGTATCGTGCGACTTGTAAACATGGAATAATAATCATCGTCCGTATGATGTTACAGTTCAATTTTGCTTGTCGCACAGGCTAATCATTGTATCTTTTTTCGTGTCTATTCTTGTTTATTCTCATCATTCGTCATTTAATTCGGAACACGGACGGAACTACGGAAGTAACTTAAACAAATTTAGCAGTGTTTTTGTTTACATAAGTGTATGTTGTAGTACTTCTCTACTAAGCAAGGAATTTAGGAAGGTATTCTATCTGTGAAAATGCCACAGCCGAGGCGAGGTGCTGTTCACCGATATTATGTATACGATGCATCAAATAACACAAGCAAAATGTGATTTATGTAGAAATGCCATGATGGTAAGTAAGTTTTTATACTTGTTAATTCGCCTGATCTTTACAATTTAACGAGTAATAGTCGACCAATCTATAAAATGTTACAATTGTGACGTACAACTACGGAACCCTACACTACACGTGACTCGACACGCACTTTTTAAACTTTATGTTTGCCTAAACAAAAACAAGTCATCATTATTGGACATGAAAATGAAAATAGAAAAAATTGAAAAAAAAATGAATTGAAATTGAAAATAGAAATTAATGGGTCCCGATCACTAAACGTAGGTCAAAGTCAAAGTCAAAACGTTTATTGCGAACTAAGTGTACAATGTTGGTGTAATATTATGTCAGTACTTACGACTTAGCAGCCTTTTACAAGCATTGCAATTATAATTCGCCTGCCCTTATCATCCTAAATTAGCATGCATTAAACATTATTATTACTTATTTTTTCTTTTATAATTGTACAATTAAATTAAGAGGTTATAATTATGTCAGAATTAAATGTCAGTAATAATAAATTTCATCCTTTTCAGGTAGTTCAAATTATAATTATAATTTTATATGAAGTTCAATAGGATAGACTAAATCTTATTGTTTGTATAGTGACAGATCGTCACTTTTGTACATGAGAAAAAATCGTTATTTTAAGCTTGACTCTAAATATTCTTTTACTGAGTAGAAACATTTTTGGATTAGGTATAGTTTTAGCCTTTTTTGGAATAATGTTACTGACTTTTCAGTTTTAAACATGTTTGGCAACTTATTATATATTTTTATTGCCTTAAAATGTGGGCTATCACTTAACATTTTAATTCTTGAGGATGGAGCGCATAACCTATTTTTATGGCGAGTGTTGACGTTGTGCGTATCTTCTACTTTAGTGAATTTGTCAATATTTTTAAAAACAAATATTTTATAAAGTATTGTTTGCAGCTCTCCGTATTATCTATTTGGACTAGAATTCTTATACACTTCTTTTGCATTATGAATAGTTCATCCACGTTAACGCTATTTCCCCATAGCATGACGCCATATCGCAGCCATGAGTACGCGTAAGCGTCGGTCGTGATTTTATACAGGGTGTGGCGTAAATAGTGGTCCAACGTTAAGCGGTCGATACACCGTATATTCAACTATCACATACCACAATTTGAAACTTTTTTTCCATAGATCTCAGAATAAAATATTTTTCTATTCTTTTTTTTAAAAATGTACACCTTGGTTTACTAATGTGGCTGCAATTTCTGTAAATAACATTATTTTTTCATTATTTTTTCGGTTCATAGTTGTGGAATACGTGTGCTATCACGTGCAAGTAATTATGTAAATGTAATTATAAAGGTAATAAAGAAAAATGTGTTTATTTCAAAATGTAACTCAAATGTTTAAAAAATTGTGTGACTTGGGGTGTGAATGGTGTAAAAAAAATGTACTACACTGTCGGTGCCCATTATTTGAAAAACTTGTCTAGTTAATGCAGATTCTAAAATAGTATAATAATAACTGATTCTATAATTTAAACAAAAGTTAAAGCCATTTCTACTCAAAAAGAACTGATCTGTACAGCTCAATTAGTAAAGCAATGTGTAAAACTTTTAAACAAGAATAGAAAAATATTTTATTTTGAGATCTATGGAAAAAAAGTTTCAAATTGTGGTATGTGATAGTTGAATATACGGTGTATTGACCGCTCAACGTTGGACCACTATTTACGCCACACCCTGTATATGTAGGGGGGTGTGTGTGTGGATGACCGAAATAAACTTGAACTTCTTTAAACTTCTTTTATTATCTTCTTACAAAACCCAAACGTCTTATCCTTTAACTCGCTCGCCATATTCCCCCCTTCTAATCCTTTCCCACACATACTCTCTCATTCACTCATTGCTGCGTTCATACTCAATTTATTTTTCTTAAAATTATTATGCGTTCCGAATTAACATCCTACATATATTTTTTATTAAACTAGTAAGTATAGATGTTTATAATTACTAACGTATTTTGTTCCAGGTCAAGCAAACAACCAACTTGAAAAATCACATTTCATCGAAACATGTGCAAGAATACCTAACTAGTATAAATAAGGAAAATCACCAGCACCAACCAAGTATATCTCGACATTCGACAACGTCAGACCAAGTTTTAAACAATTGCGTAAAATTGGTAACAGTACATGGACGACCACTTGCACTGATTCAAGATAAAGCTTTTCAATAAATTATCAACATAGCTGTTCCTTCTAATATTCAAACTAAACACATAAATATAAAAGTAAATAAAGGTAAGGGCATGATACCGGAAAAAGCATACCAAATAAAATTAAAAATCGTGTCAGAAATTAGAAACAATTTAATAAGCCTCAAACTTGATTCAGCTTTGTATTTGGATAAAAATTTCTTAGGCATTAGTTTACAATATATTAAAGAAGGCCAGATAAAAGTTAGAAACTTAGCTGTTTTAGAAATTTTAGGACGACAAACAGGCGATTTCCGAAAAGAAAAAGTTTTAGAGGTGTTGAATGATTTTATGATATCGCTGGCTCAAATATATTCCATTACTACTGACAATGGCAGTAATTTTAAAAGGATGACAAGATTGTTAACAGTTCATTGCTCTACAATAAGAGAAGATAATACATAACACCGATTTGAATAGCGATTGTGAGATTGACGACGAAAATGATGGTGACGAAGATAATGATGACGTTGAACTTGGTACGGATGCACCGTTGGAATTAAACGTCGACACTTTTATAAACGCAATGAGAAATGAATCTTTCAAACCCCGTATTATGCTTTGTGCGGCACAAACATTGCAACTCGCAGTTAAAGACGCTATTGCTGGCAATTTACAAGTACAACTTTGTATTGAACTTGCAAGAAAGGCGGTAAAACATTAAAAACTTTATAAAATCTAAATATTTAAACAAACCTATAATTGATTGTCCTACTAGATGGTCCTCCACTTACCAAATGTTAGTGCGATTGGTTTCACTAAAAGTTATATGCGATAATCTGTCTGAGCTATCGGACATTTTTTCTGACGACTTCTGGATACAAATAACACAAGTTATCACCTGCCTTAAGCCACTTAAGGAAGCGACAGAAGCATTGCAGCGAGAACAGCTGACAATTGGCGATTTTTATATTACATGGTTGAATTGCAAAGCCAAGCTTGAATCAATTCAAACTACATTTGGAAATGAATTAGGATTTAATATGAAATTACTGGAAATAACTTTACTAAATACAGATTTAGTCTTGGAAATCTTATACCTGGATGGTCGCTTAAAAGTATTGCTAATGTGACTGTCTGCCACGAATCCCAATTTTTTAACAGGGTATTTATTTTAAAAACTGCACATGGGAACGGCTCACTTACAAACACATAGATTCTCTATTTTATGGGAAACATTCTACCTATTAGGGACAATGCAACCAACCGTCACTTAAGATGCGATATTTTGTACAAATTCTGAGAAACTAGTAAAATATCCGATCACTAATTTCAAATAACAAATCTTGGGCCACATCTGGCAACGATACGTTAAGTTTAGACAAACCAAATGGACTCTTAAAAGCAGTTAAGAAATTACTGAAAACTATTTGGGTTGATGTGACAAAAACAGTCATAAATCTCTCCGATGGAAGTGTTCCGGGGACTCGCTGACTGAGCATGGGGATTTTATGACATGCGAAATAAAAGGGCAGTTGGGTTTTAACAGCGATAGGGTACGGTCGTGATATTCCAAGCTAGTAAAGTGGATTTTAGACTGCTATAGGAGATAGACGTCCGACTCTAGATTAGTTAAGTTAGGATACTTCGTGAATACCAAGAGGCCATGTCCGAATGGGCTGTCGCAAACAGCGAGTACCTATAGTTATTAAGTTAAATATAGTTGGGTTAACGCCCATATTAGAATAAATTAGTACTTAATGTAGTGTGTATGTGTGTGTTTGTTGGAGCGACTGGGTGAGTATTTTATTATAATAATTATCCTGGGCTGATAAAGTAATAAAAGTCCTCATGACTAAATAGACAGAGACGTGTTGCTGGTGAGTTTGTTGCAACATTTCTTTTCATTTTGACATTTTAATTTGTTATAAATAATTTTATTTTCTATATAAATTGAATTTGACATTTCTCTTAATTTGTGCCCTTTTGGTTTTTCTTATTTTTTATTTATTGCGCTAGAGGGAAAGTAATAATAATTAGTAATAATGTTAATTATATTGAACAGCTAATGTATATGTGATTATCGTATGCCCTACGAGCGGGACATAGCTGATCATAATTTTCAACTATTTAAGAACTGTACCTACCTATGATCCACATTAAAATATTTTGAATTTGAATTTTCTTCTCCCCAGCTCAAACACTAGGAAGTGGTGAAGGGGGCTTTGGGGCTGTCTAAGTCTATTAATTAATTATTCTTGAAATGTACTTTTTGCCTCCGACCAATTAGTAGGCTTATAAGAGAGTTTATCCAAAACTATATCAAAATTAAATAATGATTCTTGAGTTTCGATTCTCAACTCTATTATCAAATTAATAATTCTTGAATGATGTATTCTTTATCTCAGTCCAATAATTCGGTCAGACTGACATGAACACGTGTCTTGCAGATACGAGTATGCTTGTTGTGCAAAGGGTGAGCTTCCAGGGGTTTGGGTAACCACATCTATCTCATATCCAGTCCAAGGACTGATAGGGACTATATCTCATTAGGAGCATGATGCCGACGCTATGCCGCTGGAACTAGCCGCATCGTTGTTAGACAAGAATGGTCACACGCTAGTCGCAGGGAAAGCCGCTTCGTCACGTTTACCAATTCGAGAGAACTGCTAGTGCTCATGTCTCCATGAAAGCAGGATGCCGACACAATGCCGCTGATAAGCCGTATGCGTCACTTATGGAAGTTTAGCTCTGAGTGCTCCGAGTGTAGATGTGAGGTATCGTGTGAGTAAAGACTGATCAATTACCCGTTCCGCTAAAGTAAGGGTTACTCACAGTTTATATAATAATATACTTAGCATCCCTCTATTAATTATTAACTTTCTAAAACCACATCTAATGTACTTTCATTATGAATTCCTAAGTCTCAATTACGATTCCTATCAAATCAATTCTTTCCTTGCCTTATTAATGGGACAAGGCATTTCATTTCGTTTGGGAATTCATTTCTTATAGTCGGTGGAAGAGTGACCAGTCCGAAGACGAGCTCTACAGGGTCGTACGGGGCGGGGTGCGGCCTTTTCCCCTTAGGGGAAACCGACCCAAACACTAATATTACCATAATTAGGAAAAACGAAAATTTTATCAGGCTAGGGTAATTTAGGTACAGTCACACTAACAGATCTAGATTCCTTAAAAGCACAAGACTTAATAACTGAAACATATAGACAACTACAAAGCCTAAGATCGCATGACGCTGAGAGTCGAGAAGAAATATGCACTGCGGTTAGCACTAGCCGGCATGACAGTGACAATTCTAGTTATGTCAATAATGTTTTAGAAAAACGTTTACAAGAAGCTGAGGCACTTCGTGGGCTGCCCGGAAGAACTTCAGTCGATAGTTTTGCAAGAATGCTTCAGAAATTGAGACATGAACCCAGAGTGCCCTTGGATAACAATATATTAGCTCACTGGTCCAGTATAAAAAAAAAACCTACCATGTTAAATGTCGCTAATTGCGTGTTAACTGCTCCAGCGACACAAGTATCCGTGGAAAGGCTTTTTTCTTCCGTAAAATTTATCCATAATCCATTAATGAGCAATATTAGCAGCACCTTATTACAAGATATCATGTTTATATTATCCGTTCCAATCATGATTTATTTACTTAATTAATCTCTTATAGTGTGTTGTACTTAACTCTATTTAAATCAGCTGTGATTCGCCAGCATTCATTCGCCATTATTGACAAATGTGATTTCACTCTAGTGACAAAATAAATGAAAGACTGATTAGTGTAACAAATTTTAATTATTATTTAAATGCTTCAGTGTTTCGATATATTTCAAAATGTTAATGTAGGCGCGTGATCTCATACATCATCTTCCTGACCTTGTCCCATGTTATTTGGGGTCGGCGCAACACGTTTCCCTTTCCATATTCCCCTGTCAAAAGTCACGCTATCATTCTTTTCTTTCATATCATTCCTCACAAAATCCATCCATCTTTTCTTTGGCCTTCCTCTCTTTCTCCATCCATTAACATTTATATTCATCACTCTTTTAGTCACATGCATTTTCTCCCTCCTCTTCACATGTCCATACCAAGCCAAACGATTTCCTTTCAACTTTTCTGTCACTGGTGCCACTTTCAAACTTCCTCTTATATACTCATTTTTTACTTTATCCATTTTCGTCACTCCACACATCCATCTCAACATTCTCATCTCCGCTGCATGCAATTTTTTTTCATCCGTCTTCTTCTCGGCCCAGTATTCCGAGCCATACAGTACGACAGGCCCTATCACGGACTTGTAAATTTTTTGGCATCCGTGGGTCGCAAGTAGTTCCGGTGCCTGTCGCCATTTCATCCACTCTCATACATGGAGGCAAAAACTGAAGCTCTCCTATTAGTAAATTTCCAAAATAATAATTTCTTTTATCCAGCTCCTTGTAAATAAAAGATGAATAAATTCTTTATCATTATCTGTAACGTTCTCACACGATTCTTCGACTTTGTTCCTCTTTAGATTACTGTTTTTAACATAATCATTTTGAAATTCACAAGTTTCTTTATTTTCACTTATTGCCGTCTCGGGAACATATTTCCTTTTAGTTATGTTACAGATGTTCTATGTCACGAAGTCCGTTTAGCTATGAATGTTGTCAAGCGTGCACATGCACATTGTTTTTGTGTGCGTAACCTCGAGAGCGCTCAGTGTCGATCGGGACACGGTCCGGATCAGTAGTGTTTTTAGTTCGCGCCAAATTGTTTCACGGAGTAAGGTCAGCATGGCAATAAAACGAAGAAGAGTTGTCCATAGTGAGGTAATATTTATTTATACGTTTTCAATTAAAATTTTATACAAAGATACTTAATATAGCAATAGAAGTATTTATAAAATGAATGTTTTTTTGTGTTATAAAATGTTTATACTTCTTAATTATTTTGATTACATTTTGTTTTAGGGTCGAAACATGATAGCTAGTGTTTATCATTTTCTGCGAGAATAATATGAATTTACAAAATCAATTATGGAACCCAATTGTGATTTGTCTCATTTACGAGACATTACACGGCGTACAGCTGAAGCTACGGGTGTTAGCCAAAAACAGTTCAAAGAATATTATAAGAAGATAAGGAATTGCCATCCACTTCATCAAAATTCACTTCACCTATGAAGAAAAGGAGAAAGCGAGATAATAAAGTGGATATAGATAATTTTACAGCCGATGTGGTTCGCAGTACTGTACAAGATTTCCATATTGTCCATAAAGAAATTCCAACATTAGCTAAGTTAAGAACAGCATTGAATAAAAAAATCGGATTCGAAGTTGAATTTAAAAAAACAATTTAAACTGAATTCATAGATATTTAAATAATTACATGGTTGAACCGGGAATCGAACCCGTTACATGAGAAAAATAATCACCCTGTAGTTTTATCATACCGATCGAAAGCCTTCATCATAAGGATTATTTTTTGCTAAATAACATAGTATCACAAATAAAAGGAAGACCATGAATTTTAACATTTGATGTGAAATTTTGTTCAGAAAAATGAATAGCTGACATTGCCGTAAGGATATACAACTGACATTATCATAAGTACCTATTACTAATAAATGTACCCACTTGAGAAGTACGCATCATTTCCCTATTACAATTTAAGTGCATGATAAAATGATAAAGAGATACGTAATTAGTAGTTACCTGGTTGTATGCAAAAAATCGAGCCGTATCTTGAGCTGAAAGACGCGTAAATTATTTTATCCATCGTAATGCGGCTGGCTAAATTGATTAATTTTGTATTAAAAATGTTAAAATTCATGGTCTTCCTTTTATTTTTGACACTATGTTATTTAGCAAAAAATAATCCTTACGATGAAGCCTTTCGATTGGTATGATAAAGCTACAGGATGATTATTTTTCTCGTGTAACGGGTTCGATTTCTGGTTCAACAATGTAATTATTTAAATATCTATGAATGCAGTTTAAATTGTTTTTTAAATTCAAATAATGTCTTCTTCCAGTAAAATGTTCCATCTACAATATTCAAGGTACTTTCCTTCCATGTGGCATATCCGTGGGACGCCCTGTACATATATACAGGGTTACAGGGAAAGTCGTACTGAATATTAAAGGAGGTTATTATTCAGGTCATTTCTGATGATTTTGATTCTGAAATAAAATGTCCGAAACTTAACCGTTATGGAGATATTAAATTTTAAAGATTATTTTTAAAAATCTTTTATTTTTTGGCTTTTAGTCGTTTTCTTTGGGATTGCTCTAATCCCAAAGAAAACGACTCAAATCAAAGTCCAGTTACAAGCCACGTCACACAGTTAGAAGATGAAACAGTCCAAAAATCCAAGCCAAGTCGCGTTTTTACAAAAAAAAATCGGAGGGCACGGATAACACATCTACCATGGAAGAATCGCATGAGCAGACTAAACAAACACCACGATCCACGATTTGACAATTCAGACATTTAAAATGACATAAATACCTGTCACCGCACGTCTCCCGGGCACAAACAATGTCTACCCAAACCTTTTTTCATTGTTTAAAAGTGCCAGGTAGTAAGCCGGATTCTTTTGTATCGAAATTCTGTTATGTTGTACTACCAGATGGGCCTATTCTAATAACATTATTTTAAGATTTTATGAACAAACCTAGTAGATGATATACCTTTTTGAATAGCTAAAGAGACGTAGAACTTTGTAAAGTTATTCGCAATTCTGCGAATAACTTTACAAAGTTCTACGTTAACTTATTCAAGTTCCATACATTTTTTCTTTTTTAAAGCCCATCAAAGTTAAGAACACTCTATTAGAAAATTCATAATGCTAAACGTTGTCGAGCAGTTTTTTAAGCTGTTAGTAGTAGGTTCAGTTTCTGTTGATCATTTTTATTAATGGACATGTCTTCTAACTAGATACATCAAAAAAACCGACTCTAGGAGCTCTAATCCCAAAGAAAACGACTAAAAGCCAAAAAATAAAAGATTTTTAAAAATAATCTTTAAAATTTAATATCTCCATAACGGTTAAGTTTCGGACATTTTATTTCAGAATGAAATTCATCGGAAATGACCTGAATAATAACATCCTTTAATATTCAGTACGACTTTCCCTGTAACCCTGTATATATTTTTAAACGTGTATTTAAGGTTGAAAATCAAATATTTTTTATATCATTCCCAGAACTTTATATAAATGGTTTGACGTAACAGGACTCCCCCGACAGATCGGCGCCAGCACTGCTTTGTTTACAAATAATTCAATACTAATATCAAAGATCCGAATGTATGTTTGTCCGTTGACGGCGTTCTCATACATTTATCATGATACTAGCTGTTGCCCGGCTTCGCCCACGTGGACGTCAATACTTCCCTATTTGAATCGGATTTTGTTCACAATTTCATGGGTTTTAATTTTTTTTCGCGGAACCCTAATTCTTTTTATAAAATAAAATAAAGAGTTACTCCTTATAACATCAGCTATCTGCCAGTGAAGTCCCATCAAAATCGATTCAGCCGTTCCGGAGATTAGCCGGAACAAACAAACAGACAGACCGTAAGTAAGTACCGTATATACGAAATATGCATTTAGTAAAATGCTGTTATTTTGACATTACAAACAGACAGTTTAATTATATTTATTTGTATGGATTAATGCAAAAGTAAAGTCAGGGTATAAGACTAGTATCAGCGCATACTGAAAATACATGTAGTAAGTACAAATCTTTATTACGTATGTTTAAGGTTGAGAATTGAACTACTTATGATAGAGTTTGGTAAGCATTTCCCGTATTTAGAGACAAAAGATTTGACTCAGGATTTTTAGTAAGTCTCACTTTCCTTTTACGGATTAATAATGACGTAGATTTATTAGTATTTAAATCGGGGCGTGGACATCTGGAGCATCATTACAAATTCCCCCTTCGGGCTCGAATCAACATCGAGGACTACAACAGTAACCACTATTAAAAAAAATGTAAGTCATAATTATTAATACAATTATTTTTCTTTAATCATTTATATGTACTTTGTAATAATAATAAACTCAATTGTGCTTTGTTCTAGTACATAAATAAGATAATATTCGATTCATTCGTATGCAAAAAAAAATCTCAGTGTCATCTCAGTATTATTGAAATAAATTCAGTGAAACGAACGATTAAATATTATGTAATAAATATTCATTTTGATATGTGTGGGCGTATATTCTATTCATTAAACATGTAGTTCTTTATAATAAACTTAACATTATGCATACACAAGTAGTAATATAATTCAGTTTCCTTGTTTTCTATTGTTGTTAGGTTTCCACGTTTACCTAAATTATTTCATGACAATCTATTATAGTACAGAATAAGTAAACATAATGATTACAAAATGAAAACCTCACGCTATTGACTGAAATTTTATTCGTATTTTATTATACATTCCAGGTCCCAGCAAGCAAATGCCGAAGCATTGTTCCCATCCGACGACGAAAATCATCACCTGCGTGAACCTGAGAAAAGGTCAAGAAAAAGGAAACAAGCATCCTCCCCGTCGTGCTCACTGTCAGCACCGAGTACATCACGAGCAAGCCCTGCCCCATGTGTAATGCACAGTCTTTACAATGGAGTAGGAAGAAGCCGGTTATCAAGCCGATCGCTCTGCAGAAGGCAACTGTCCGTCATAACTTCGGGAGCGACAGTGAAGACGACGCAGTGAAACAGCTTCCAACTACGGGTAAACCAATTCCGCAGCTACAATCTTATGTTAGTAGAAGACTTGCATAAGGATATTCTCGCCAAACTATCGATTTTAAACAGGTGACACACTATGTAGAGTTGAAAGTATAGTGTCATGCAATTGTCTGCATCAAAAATCGTACAGCTCAAAACACAGACGCGTGGCAACACCTAACTAACTGTATTACTGCCACCAGGGGTTTCGCAACTGCCCTCCTACCTTTATCAGTAATTATTACTGAGCATTCAAAATAATTACTGATAAAATTTATTTTGGTTGGTTAATTTTGATGTTCTGAATATTCAGAGTGCTAGGTGTTAGAAACGCCTGCATTCAGTATAGTTTAATAAGGGCATTAGGTTATTGTGTGTATCTTACTTACTAATTTTAATACTTATTACGTAGGTATCGAATTTTGACGTATTCGTTACCTAGTTAATTATTAACTTGCTTATTTACCCACATCATTATACTATGATTATGCATTGCTTTGCATCGTGTACCTACGTAATTTAAGTTTTATTCTTACAATAATTACATACAAAACGGTGTTTTTACATTAGACAATTTTCAAATCTGTTGTTGTCATCTTTTCTTGCATATTCTCTAAGAGTGACAGCAACACATTTAAACATTTGTCTAATCTAAAACACCGTTTGGTTAAACAAGTTTATGTGTATCTTCCTTCATAATTGCAGTAGTTATCTAGGTATCGTATATTAACGTATTTTACCTAGGTAATTTATTTGAATTGCATATTATTACTCACATAATTATAATGTTATATTAATTATGTAATTTAGGTTTTATTTACAATAAATACATATAATTAATGTTTATGTTGTATCTTTGTTTGCAGTTACACCTCCTTCCATGTCAAGATCTAATCATTTATTGAATTGTGTATACTTTCAAATTGAAACACCTAGAAACAAATACCAATATCACCTGAGAACGAATTTACATAAATCGAATTGCCTATTCAAATCTGAATGTTGATATAATTGCTACGGCGTTTAAAAATAGAATAATTACGTACCTACTTACTTCGACAGAAGAGTACCTCACACCACAGGCATTCCTAATGGATAAATAGAAACATGTCATAAATGTAATTTATTGTTTGTCTTGTAAAACATATTTGTATTAAAGTGAACTTCGAACTTTTTGCTTACTTTGTTCTACCAAAGTCAGGTGAGCAAGAGCTGAAGTCATTTAATACAAAGTATGATTCAATACAACACAGTACCGAAATTAATGAATTATATTTAAATGTTATACAAATATTTCAAAGAAAACTATCTAAATTTAAACACTGTAAATCTGGTTGGACTTGTGTCTTCATGAGTCATCTAGAGATTAATATTAACAAATACAATCCTTTGAAAGGTGGCTCGTATATCGAGCTACCGAGTGTAGTCAAACATTCAAAAAGTTGTATTAATATACAGAACAATGCTGATCACTGTTTCGTATGGAGTAGTGTGGCAGCATTATTTCCACAAAAGAGTAATGTCTGCAGAACGAATTCATATCCGCATTACTCCACAGTGCTGAATATAGATAATATGACGTTTCCACCATCATACTTAACAGATATTAGAAATTTTGAAAATAACAATATTGACTTAGGTGTTAATATTTATGGATTAGACAAAAACATTGTAACTGGTCGTTTATATGTGACTAATTCAAGAAAACGCAATCATGTAAACTTGTTATATATTGATAAAAATAGTAAAGGTCACTATTGCTTAATCAAAAGTCTTATGCGACTGGTTAAACGGCAAATCACTCATCATAAAGGTAAAATGTATTTATGTGATTTATGTTTGTAATGTTTCGCCAGTGAAATAATGTACAACTCACATATGTGTGACAAAATATTAACAATATTACCAAAGAAAAATACTATTCTAAAATTTAAAAATTATGAAAGGCAGCATTCTACATAGTTTTGGTTACTATATTTGTTGCTCACATGACCGTCATTTAAATAAGTACGTTACGTATCGAGGACCAGATTGTGTTGAAATATTTGTTCGAAATTTGCTAAGGGATGTATAAGAAATTTGTAATACGTTATCAAATAAACAACCTATGTCACCCTTAACGTTAGCTCAAGAACATAGTTTTAGTAATGCCACTATACACACATCAACAGAATCTAGGGATATTTATATTTTATCAAATATCTAAAAATCTATGAATATTTTTCTGATATAGTAAATGGAAGAATAATAAGTTATTTTAAGGTCTTTAATAAAAAATAAAAAACATTTCGTGACTTTTTTGTTTTAAATAAAAATGTTAATTTTTTTAATCACCATAGAAAATTTGTATGACAAAAAAAACTTCATTTCTTCTTCTGGAACTATTAATTATAATTAAAATTGAAAAATTCTAATTATTATTATTCTCCCGAGTTAACAATATACAGAGTGGTCCTGAAAAATTGAAAGCGGATTCAGCAAAGTTTCGGGACACCGGCATATCATTAATGAGGAACATAATGCATGATTTACCTGATTCAGAAGACATTCTCAGTGAATTGCCGTCAGTGGAGACTGGTCATCTCTTAGCTGCCAGGGCTTATTTTTAATCTTATATTTTAAATTGTTTTAATTATCTATTTTTTACATTGTTCTCACATATAGAAGCAACAAGAACAATAACAATGTACCTACCCAGGATTTTGTAACAATTTTGATTTAAAAGAGTGTCCATGGAGTTTCTTGCCCATTCTTCTCCATAGAGATTTACGTTTTGGAATGGGCGACTAGCTTCAATTTTCTGACTAACTGACTGACTCTTTAACAATTCAAAAGTGCCTGTAATTGGTTTAATTGAAATAAATGCTTTGAGTTTGAGTTTGAGTTTATTATTTGCTACCAGATTTTACCGGAAGATGAAATCCCTTTTATTTAAATCAGTTTGAAGTGAATTTTCAATTCCAATCAGATGAAAAGTGATAACCGAGGTTGAATAGATACGGGGCTGGGTAGACACGTTTACAGATCTTCTTTACTATTTGAATAGATGAAAAGTACTTGCATTACTTGCGAAGGTGTTTTCTTAAAAATGTGTTAATCCTTATCCAAATAAATAGGTCCATCATCAAAGTTGATAAGTACATACAAATACGTACATGTAAATTCCTTTTTAAATTATTCAATTCGGACCTTTCGTTCAGAAATTACGACGGGTATAAAAATGCTTAAAGTAAGGAAAATGCGCTTAGTCTATTAGTTACCTACACGTTTTATTTTTTATTGACTGTTTGAACGCGCTAATCTGTCACTACCAGACGGATTTGAAAAAATCTTTTTGCATTATAAAGTCCTATTCTTGAGGAAGGCTATAGGGTACGTAACGTTGCGCTAGGACCCTTAAAAGCCGAGCAAAAAGAAAAAAAAGGAAGAACGAGCGCTAAGCGAAAGCGAAGTAACAGCGCGGGCAGATGATGCGATGCGACGGCGTGAGTCAGAGGAAGAAGAAATTTTACGCGGACGAAGTCGTGGGCGGAAGCTAGTAACTGATTTTAGAAGACAGCTTTTCTCCTTTTTCGTTGATAAAAGGAGAAAAGCTGTCTTCTTTGCTCTATTACGAGACCCAGGTACTCACAGTTTGCCAACTCTTCGTTCTACGAGCTATACTGCGTCGGCATTCCTCTCTTCCGCTTAAAAAAATATTCTATCTAAACGCAAAGCGCTTCCAGTCTGTGACCCTGTGAAATGCCGGACAAAATTCGCATGCCGTCATTATACTGCTCTAAGTGGAGGTATCTACAACAAAGTGATCAGCCAAATTGACATTATACGCCTTACCCAAGCATAAATTAAAATACAAACTCACAAGTTCGCTGCAAAACCTATCATACGAGGACACTGAAGACATCCTTGACATTATCTCTTAACACGTGGATATTTAAACCCTTTAATTTTGCAACATATTTTATAATATTTAATTTGACACAAACAGATAACACACAACCTTACACTCAATACAACAAACGCATCCATTAATACTTACTCTAAATCACAGACACAACTCTCTTCATAATTACTTACAAACATTTTACACCCATTAACATCACAGTATTTCTTATTGTCTCTGGTCACTAGTACGTAAGCAATTCAGACATAGTAACACGGAGTGGAGACCTGGTGACCTGAAACACAGGCCATTGGCCTAGCTCAGGCACCAGTCCCACAATATTTTCAGTGTTGTAATACTTGGCAATTAATTATGTAACTAAATGTTTCTGTTAAATATTGTGGTGATAATAAACGTATTTATTATTTTCTTTATTTCATTTTCTGTACAAATTATTTACATTTTTAAATATTTTTACAAAAACTAAAAAAAACATTTAAAAATATAAAAATTGTGGCCCATCGGCATCAGGAACAGGGTCCAAGGTGCCGGTGGTCAGGGCTCTAGAGAGAGGAACCTCCTCACTATGCGTGCCGTGTCCAGGAGTACTGCTTTCTGGATCAAGCCCTTGACCCAGCCGCGCAGTGAGAGCCTCCTGAGGTGTTGGTCGAGGCTCTCCGCTATTAGGCCATAACCGTAATAATTATCGGTACAATGATTGCAGAGTCCACGTCCCACATGTCGACAATCTCGTGTGCTAAGTCAAGATACTTGATTTTTTATTTTTCTCAGCTTCCACGAGATTCTCGTCATGAGGAACAGCGATATCAACAATCATTGCACGGCGCTCTCGTCGATCTATCACTACAATATCAGGCTTATTACCTACAATAGTCCTATCAGTGATGTTAGATCGATCCCAGTACAATGTGGCATGACCATTCTCGAGAACTAGGTCGGGCACATACCTGTAGTATGGTACTTCGGACTCCACAAGGTTGTACTGCAAGGCAAGTTGCTGGTGAATAATTGTAGCCACTAGATTGTGTCTGTGCAAGTACTCGCCGTTAGGAAGACGAGAACAACCGGAAACAATATGTCGGATTGATTCACCGGGGCGGTGGCATGCCCGACAGATGTCATCCGTACCGTCCTTGACAATATATTTCCGGTAATTATTCGTCATGATAACTTCATCCATAATCGCACAGACAAAACCTTCGGTTTCCCTAAAGAGGTCGCCGAAACGCAGCCAGGATACAGATGCCAAAAAGTCTACATCAGGCCCATGGAGGGCCCGGAAAAAGCGTCCGTGAAGCTCTTTGCCTTGCCATACTTCCTTACGATCTTAAGTATCAAGTACTGCAGGTTTGCGCCAGTTCTCTTTCGCCAAGGAGAGCGGGATGAGGCCCTTGTCCACCGCGGCCACATCTCGATGTATCCCCATGTCGGCTTCTAGGAAATATTCCCTGAGACTGCATATCTCGCGGTTGTGGAGGGTCTTAGCGTTTAAAAAGCCTCGACCTCCACACTTTCGCGGGATATACAGTCTCATCACCGATGACCGTGGGTGATGCATTCGATATGCAGTCAGCAGCGTACGGACCCTCCTATCCAGGGCGTCGAGTTCGGTCTGAGTCCATTTAAGTATGCCGAAAGAGTACATCAAAACCGGCATGACCCAACCGTTGAAGGCGCGCACCTTGTTTCCGCCTGATAGAAGACTATTAAATACTTTGTTCAGGCGGCCAAAGAAGCGCTCCTTCAACGATTGCTTCATGTCAGTAATATTGATGCCCAACGCTTCCGACATACCCAAATACTTGTAGGTTTCGGTTGAGGAGAGGGATCTAAGGTGTATGGAATCCGAGAGCTGGGTACCCATGGATTCCATAATCCCCTCTCGCTTTACATGCATGATTGCACATTTGTCCACACCAAATTCCATCCTGATGGCGCTACTGAAGGTTTCTGTTATCTTCAGTAGCTCCATCAGTCGCACATTGTTGTGGGCAAAGAGTTTCAAGTCATCTACATATGTAAAGGAGGTGAGATATCACCTGACCACCTCTTCTCAACCGATAGCCTACACCTAAATCCTCCAGCAGTGTGCTTAGAGGATTCAAGGCTAAGCAAAACCTAAGCGGACTCAAACTATCGCCCTGAAATATTCCCCGTTCAATCCTGATCGGTTCATTGATCCCCGGATCTGTCGACATCCTGGATAGAGAAGGATCGACCTCCACTACGCCATACATGACATCAAGAAAGTGCGTAGAGATGCGTCTATTTTGTACAACTCCAGCACCTTAATGAGCCATGTATGTGGCACCGAGTCATAGGCCTTATAATCTATCCAACATGTCGACAGATCCTTCCGGAATCTACAAACCTGTTGGCTTATGGTCATGTCTATAAGGAGCAGCTCCTTAGCACCGCGGGACCCGCTCCTACACCCATTCTGAGACACAGACATAATTGAGCTACTATCAATGTGGTGTGCAATTTTTGCTCTAAGAATGGATGTAAGAACTTTATAGACCGTCGGTAAACATGTAATTGGTCTATAGTTTCTAGGTTCCGCAGTTATTATTTATTATTATAATCTTTTAGCACACAATATACACAGTGACACCGGTACCTGTAGTGTACCATCGAGTAGGTACTGTTAGTAATTATACTGACACTACTTTTGATACGCCTTGTAGTTTAAATCATTAGCATTTTGTAGCGAAAAAAAATAAAAGGAAAACACTTTTTCACCCCTTTACGTTTAATTTTGTTCTTTAAAAAATAAAAAGGATAACATTACAATTCAATATAAAAAGTAAAAAAAATGAATATTTAATGTTTAAAATTTGCGGGTTGATTAATGTAAAATAAAAAGAAAAATAAATGAGAAAACTTTGGTCCGAAAGGGTAAAGTACGCGAATATCGAAAGAAAAAAAAGACGTCCTATCAAGTCGATTGCAATCGCTATTAGGTAACGATCACGAGATAAACCGTAAAGGGAAAAGAGATCAGAGAACCAAGGTATCTTGCATTTTACAGGCTTGAAAATTTCAACTATAATTGTCAACGAATTAAAAGTTTGCAGAGAGTTAAACTAACTACGTTACTTAGCTAGTATATAAGAAATATCGTAAAAAAATCGTTGTCCAACGTAATTACGTCCGGCGAGGTGTCGCAGACAGCAGGAGGCGCTGGCAGAGTGGTCCACGTGGTTGTGTGGCCTTCGCAGCTGGATGCGGCCAATTAGTCCGCGTTGACCGCCGATGTCAAGCGTTTATTTGGGCCAGAACCTGGAGGCTGAAAGTCGGCCTGTTCTAAACTGATTAATCCTAAGACAAAATGGATTAGGGTTAGACCAGAGTGATCAGACTGATCTAATGATTGAGGAAAACGATTAAAAGATACGTACCAGGTTAATTAAGACGAAACTTCCCGACTCAAACCAAGGCAGTATGGGATTCGAACTTGAAAGAAAACGTTCCTATGACAATAAATAGCGGATATTAGCACAGAAAGTAAAAAAAAAAACCATAATCCTACTACGGCAACAACATAACAGGAATACATACCGAAAGTAAAAGAAAGAGCGACGTCGAAAGCAACTTTGCTTTTATTATACAACACAAGAAAATCGTATTAAATACGATTACACAAATTACACGTAAATTTTCAACTAACTGGGTCAGTATCAACAGTTCAACTTTTTGCAACTGACGCACCATACTGAAAAAAATGAGGACCCATCTGTCAGAAAAAAATAATTCGAATCACGAAATAAAAAGGTAAAAAATTTATTTTTTTATTTATTTTTTATTTAAGATAGGTTTGCTCTTGACTCTAGTCTAGGTCAGAGATGACAGAGAAAAAGTCGACGATGGAGCGAGCTTACCCAAAAGAAGCCTGTTAACTCTCACTTTGAAGAGATCAGGCCTGTATACGTTCGGAAACACAGACGCAGGCAGAGTTCCACTCCTTTGCTGTGCGCATCACAAAAGACATTTGGAAACGCTTAGTGCGAATTGGTGGAATAGCAACTAGGTAGGGATGGTAACCTGCACTTTGAATCGGGTTCAAGGGTGAAGTGAGCGTCGAAGTGAGTGTCGAAGTGACGGGGAATTAGCTTACAGAATGCCATTTCAAACGTCATCTCATACTTTATCTGTCAAAATCTCACGATCAATTTAGTTCAACTCACTTACACGCTCGCAAGGGTGGCGTTAGTGTTGATTCGAATTCTCAAGCGAGTTTATAGAATACCAATCAAGAAACTCACAGCGGATTCAGATGCGAAGTTTAGAGTGAGGTCTTACTGAATCGCATTGCGCATTGAGTCTAGATGTCCGATGGTAGAAGGGGGCAGGCGGATATCGACCAGAATCAATGTTATACGGTAAAAAGGTTGATATTAAAGAACCAAAAAGTTTTGACATGCAGAGTTATGCTGCATTACCCCCTTTCCAACAAAAAAAGAAAAATATATACAACAGAAATGTTGTAACCCTATAACAATGTGACAACCCTATAAAATAAACGATAGAACAAGAAAATAAATTAATTAACCTACCTATTGCAATCTAGAACCTAGAAGATAATTAAAATACATCTAATAAACGACACAGAAGTGCAGCAGATACAGAATAAAATCGAAAAGGGCCCTTCAACTTAGACGTTATCAGCGCGAGCTCTAGATGTGTCCACTAAATCTAAGTAACCTAGAGACTTAAAAGCAAAAGATTAAAAACTAACAATCCTAAGGACAAAGACTGTAACCACGCTCTGGTTGTAACGTTCAACAGTGTTGGCCTGAAGAGTATAATAAGGAGTATAAGTTGGTGAATCGATGCTAAAAGATCTTAGGAAGTTTAAAAATATATTACTATGAGAAACAGAAGCATTGTCACAGAGAATAGGACGTGGTACACCAAAATTGAAAATTAATTCAGATTCCAGAGCTCTAATAACAGAACCAGCGTCAACCTTCTTAAGGGGAAATAACCAGACATATTTGGAGAAAACGTCTACCATGGACAGAATATACTTAAAACCATAGTAAGCAACAGGCAAAGGAAATTACCTGTAGGGGCAATGAAACATCTTTCGGACAAATCATTTGGCCTCGTGGTTGAGTGTTTGCGACTTTATGTGCCTTACATATACCTCATATTGCCTCAAAGTTTCAGAAACATCACGAAAGATGTTTGGCCAGTAAAAAATCTCCTTGATCTTAAGGTAGGATTTCGTGACACCAGGATGTATAGAAGGAAAGTTATTTTGAATTTCCCAAATCGCGAGTGGAACGTTCTCGGCGGGTAAAACCACACGCCATGGATCAGGGGTAAGAGGACTAGTAATAGGCATGCGTCTTAAGAGAACGCCATTCTGAATGGCGTTTGCAGGGAACATAGGTGTATTGCGAACACCAAAATAAACCTTTTTGTACCACCTGTCATTAGTGTGCTCAGGACCCTGATCAAAAGTAACCGGACTCGCATAAATTCTAGATAAAGCGTCTGGAACGACATGTTGTGAACCCTTGCGATGAACGATGTCAAAGGTATATTGAGAGATGATAGTAGTCCATCGAGCTAAACGTCCAGATGGGTTGTTTAACGTAAGGAGCCACTTCAAAGCCATATGGTCTGTTATAACAGTGAACTTCATTCCATCTAAATAACAGCGGAAATGCTTTATGGAATCAAGAACGGACAGTAGTTCACACTCAGTAGTACTGAAATTGCGTTCCGCTTTGGAAAATAAGCGGGAAAAATAAGCAACACGATGTTTGACGTTATCAGTATTCTGTGAAAGAACAGAACCAAGACCGACTGCTGAAGCATCACACTCTAAAATGAATGGTTTAGAAAAATCAGGACAAGCCATCACAGGAGTGTTGCTTAGTGCTTCTTTTCACTTAATGAATGCATGCTCGGCGGCGTCATCCCAGCTAATCGGATCGCGACCTGTCCTCTTACCTATAAGGGCAGTGAGAGGAGCTATTATAGAAGAAAAACCGTCGACAAATCGTCTACAGTAGGAGCACATTCCAATGAAACCGCGCAATGATTTAGCGGTAGTAGGGGTAGGATAATCTCTAATAGCATCAAGATTGCTAGGATCAGTTTGAATACCCTTTTCATTAACAATATAACCCAAATATTTTAGTTCGCTTTTAGAGAATTCACACTTTTTTTGGTTGATAGATAAACCAGCTTCTTTGAGACGGTTAACAACCTTCCTAAGGAGTGTGAGATTGACTATGAAAATCTTTGGAAATTAAAATGAAATCATCAACATAGCCAAAGACGCAGTCATCACTGGTCGAAGTGAATTCAAAATTAACGATCAAATCGGTAAGTCGCTGCTTTTCAGAAGCTGCATTTGTAAGTCCAAATGGCATTCTGACAAACTCGAATAGACCACGTTGAGGGACTATAAAAGCGGTTTTCTCACAACTCTCGTTATCTGCGAGAGGGATCTGCCAAAATGCACTTCTAAAATCAAGAGAGCTTATGTACCTTGCACCACGGAGATTATCAAGGATATCTTGAATACGCAGGAGGGGATACAAATCTCTGATGACACTATTCAATTTTCTGCTGTCAACACAGAAACGAACAGAATCATCTTTTTTGGTAACCATAACTATGGGACTTGCCCAAGGGGAACGATAGGGTCGAATAACACGCATCTCTAACATCTTATCAATCTCTTCATTGAGATTATTTAATTTAACCTTTGTCTAATTGGTGGTCCTGTAGTATTTATCTTGTGTGAAAGCCAAGAAGTTTTTCCAAGACCAACCTTTTCAGACGAGATGACTTCAAACTCGTCAATGACTTGTTGTAAGCTTAACTCTTGGTCAGGTAACAAAACGTTACGGGGATGTATGTAACGGACCTCACTAACACAAGAAACCTGAGGAGAGGAATGACTGACAGAAGGGAGGTACATGTTACCTTTGATATTTTTGTTAAATGCCTTACTCAAAACAGATGTTAAACCGAATTTATTCCAAAACTCTAATCCTAAGATAACAGAAGATGACATAAAACGCGCTACTAAAAACTCGTGGACAAACGTTGTACCATTAAACTGAACCGGGAGATAAACGGTTCCTAAAATATCAATACGAAAGTTATTGGCAGAAATTGCACGGGGACATGTATCGCTAGAATTCAAATAGATACCTAGTTCATGCGTTAAACTATCACTAATAAGGGACATTTGTGCGCCTGAGTCAAGTAGAGCCTGTATCAGACGTTCACACAACAAAATTTCGATAAATGGTCAGTTGTCAGATGAATCAGAATCTATGGAGGAAAATTATTAATAATGAAACAGGTAAATCGGTTAAACAGGAAAAACAACTTGAGATTATAGTTGACAACAAATTACTTAATAAAGCAGCTGACGTAGCTGAGGCATCAAAAGAGTTTTTTGCCAACATACCTATAACTGCGCTCCTTAAATTATTTCCCTTCTAAAGCTGAAAACCTTTTGCATAGTAGTGTGCCTAAATGTAATTGCTTATTTATATAGCTTCGAGCATGTAACACTTCGTGATGTAGTTAATGTTTTTAACACACTAAGTCTAAAAACAATGGTGATTACTGGGGAACTATTAAGTAATATAGTAGACATCGTAGCCCCTTATCTAGCTGTTACTTTTAATAAATGTATTGATTTAGGAACTTTTCCTGACCTCATGAAGAGTAGTTAAGTCATACCATTATTTAAATTAGGTAAAAAAAATGTCGTCGGCAACTACAGGCCATTTTCTATATTACCTGCATTTAGCAAAATATTTGAAAAGTTAATACTCAAGCAGTTGCTAAAACATTTCAATTTAAACAGCCTCCTTCATGATGAACAATATGGCTTTAAAAAGGTCGTTCGACTACAGATGCGAGTGTTGTTCTGCTGAAACACATATTTAACGCATGGGAGAACTCGCAAAATGCTATTTGTTTTATTTTTTTTATTTGAGATAGGTTTGCTCTTCACTCTAGTCTAGGTCAGAGATGAAATAGACAAAGTCAACGATGGAGCGACCTTACCCAGAAGAAGCCTGTTAACTCTCACTTTGAAGAGATCGGGGTTGTATGCGTTCGGAAACACAGACGCAGGCAGAGGAATCCACTCCTTTGCTGTGTGCATCACAAAAGACATTTGGAAACGCTTAATGCGAATTGGTGGAATAGCAACTAGGTAGGGATGGTAACCTGCAGTGCGTCTAGATGTCCGATGGTAGAACGGGGCAGGCGGAATGAGGTCGTGGAGTTCTTGAGCACACTCACCGAAGTACAATCTGTAGAAGACCGACAAGCAGGCAACCTTGCGGCGATGAGCCAAGCTGTTAAGCTTGGCATCCACCAGTCTTACATCGCCAATGAGCCTCTTAGCTCTGCGTTCCACCGAGTCAAGCACGGCAAGTTGTTATTTAGCTGAGCCATCCCAAAGGTGGCTGCAATACTGCATGCAGGATCGGACTTGCGCTTTGTAGAGAGTTAAAAGCTGTCCAGGCGTAAAGTATCGCTTCACCCTATTTAGGATGCCCAGTTTCTTGGCCCCAGTTTGGGCTTTATACTCGATGGTGGCTCCGAAGTTGAGACATGATGTCAACTCCATGCCTAGGAGCTCGAGCCAATCAGTTACAGGAACAGATGTACCCCGAAAAGTAGGAGTTTGAACGAAACGACTCCTTTTAGCGGTAAAAAGACACGCCTGTGTTTTGGTGGCATTAAAAGAGACCAGATTATCATCACCCTACTGGGCAACAACACTGGGAGACAAGGCTTAAGGTCAAATCTGTCCGCTCTACCATGCCCTCTCTTAAGGAACGAACTTCGGCCCCACTGGTTTTTGCGCTGGACAAGTATCTCTCTGAAACTGTACTGTCATCTGTGTACCCAACAATATCAGGTTGAAATAGGTCATTGATGTGCAGCAGGAAAAGAGTTGCAGAGAGAACAGACCCCTGAGAAACTCCGGCATCAATAGCCATAAGGTCCGAGGAGCAGCCGTCAACGACTACTCTGATCGACCGTCCACTAAGGAAGTCTCCAGATACAAAAATCAGCTGGGATGCCATAAGCATGAAGCTTGCTGAGTAGACCAGCGTGCCAAACCCTGTTAAAGGCCTTCGCGATATCAAGCGAGCTTTGCCGTGTTTCTCGATGGCCTCACCCCAGCAGTGCGTGACATACACAAGAAGAAGATCGCCAGTTGATCGTCCCCGGCGAAAGCTATATTGACGGTCACTGAGGAGATCATTGTTTTCAAGGTAGGTCAGCAACTTACTGTTCAGTACCCTTTCCATAACCTTGCACAGAATGGAGGTAATGGCGATCGGACGGTTATGGGCAGGGTCTGCACGGTCGCCCTTTTTGGGCACTGGTTGCACATTTGCAAGCTTCCAGGATTTTGGTACCGCCCTTTTTTTAAGAGAGGGGCGGAACAAACGTGTCAACACAGAAGACAGTTCAGGTGTACACTGCCTCAACACTGTCGCTGGAATGCCGTCAGGCCCGCTGGCCTTTTTCGCGTCTAGACTGCACAATACTCTTCGGACCCCTTTAATGTGAACTGCGATCTCCGGCATCGAGGAGTTACAATGAGGTAATGTAGGTGGTTGCTCGGAGCCAGCGTCCAGCCGTGAATTGGTTGCAAAGAGAGATGCAAATAGATTTGCTTTCTCATCTGCAGAGTGAGCCAGCGACCCATCAGGTTTCATCATTGGAGGTAAAGTGGGTCGACAGAAATTCGCTTCAGCCGCTTTAGACAGGGACCAGAACTGTTTACTACCCGGAGGGTGCGAAGCCAGCTTGGCCCAAATACGTCCGACATGGTCAAAACGTACCCCACGTAAAACCCGCTTGCAGAACTTGGCGGCAGAAATAAAAGCTCTCTTCCTCGCGCGAACCCTACGCGCTCTACTTTGCGATCGCGGGGCTTGATTCAAGCTTGGTAAGCAGACTCTTTCCGGGCCTCAGCGTAGGCGCATTTTGCATTATACCAAGGCCGAGATTTGTGACCGAGCGGGATGTCGGAGAATGGAAGAAAATACTCCATCCTCTGCCATCATGTCCGCAACCACGTCAGCACAGCACGAGGGTTCACGCGAGGAGAAGCACACTTGCCGCCAAGGATAAGACGCAAAAAAATGCCGCATCTCATCCCAGTCTGCTGACTTGTATCGCCATACTCGCCTCGTGCCTCTAGGACTCTCATCTGGAGGAAAGCAGGTCGATATGGATTTCGCCAGACAGTGGTCAGACGTTCCCAGCAGGGCAGAGACCGATACTGAGTGACTGTCCGGATCAGATTTCAGCAGAAGGTCCAAGCAATTAGATGTATGGCCGTCAATATCCGGTACCCGCGTTGCCACATTCACCTATTGGAGTTTTCTGTGATCTCTGCAAAGCCTTTGTTGCGTACACCATGACACGCTTTTGCGTAAAGTACGTCATTACGGTGTCCAAAATGAAGCTCTCAAAGTAATAAATTCTTATTTACATTATAGGTCTTAATGTGTAGATGTTAATGGTATGAAATCTTTGGGGCTACCAGTTCAGTTAGACGTACCTTAAGGCTCAATACCGGGTCCATTCTTATTCTTTGTATATATCAATGACTTACCATTCTATTTAAATGGTATCTGTGACCTTGTGCTGTTTTCAGATGATACATATCTTATTTTTAAAGTAGACAGGAATAGACAAGATTTTGATGGCGTAAACAGTGCACTCTAAATGATTACGGAGTGGTTTAAAACAATTATTTTCTCAACGCCAAGAAAACGAAATGTGTAAAGTGCGCCTTACCGAATGTAAGGAATCTTGGACCTAACAAAGAGGTCCTTGTTACTGTAGACTCGACAGTTTTTCTGGGTATAACAGTAGATGCCAAACTTCAGTGGGCCCACAAGTATCAAACCTAGTGGGAAGGCTCAGTTCGGCCGCCTACGCTCTGTCAGGAAAGTAAGACAATACACTGACGTTGATACAGCTCGGTTAGTCTATTTTAGTTATTTTCATAGCGTTATGGCCTGCCGTATTCTGCTGTGGGGCAAAGCCACATTATTTACAAATGCTATTGATTTGTATTACGGCTGTTAAATGCAAAATTCTTAATCTAATCAAGATTGTAAGAAACTAAAATATTCCTAGCTATTAGAACTACCTTATTAGAATTATTGTTAGAAAACAAAAATTAACATAATGCTTACTTACAAGCTAAGTAGGTAATTATATCTATTAGTGTTATCATAATATTTGTTCGATAATAAAATATATGTAATAAATAAAGATCCTGAAGAGATAAATTTAGGAAATACGTCTACTTCGAGCAACTAAGAAGAGATATAAAATAATTTCTATGGGAAAGGGGATGCATAATAAACAGGAAATTATATTAATTATAATTTAATAAAACTGATCTGAAAAAAAAGCCTCAATTGGGCTTATTTAGTTAACAAAAAGATAAGTAATTCACTACAGAAAAGTAAAATGATGCAGACTACTTGTAACTTAATAAATACTAGATGATAAATATCATATTCTACTATTGACATAATTTAAAACCTAACAATCTTAAAATAATAATTATAATATGTACAAGTAAAAAAGGGAGGGGGTAAATAATCAGGGGTAGATGATAAATATGAAAACTTACTATTTCTCCCTAAAGATCCTTATTATTTAATACAGGGGGTAATACCTATGTCCATAAATAAAATAAATTAAAATAAGGTAGGGATGTAGCATATTTAAATATACTTATGATATGTCTCGAGCGCACACGTCACAAGGTGCGGGCTGAGTGGGGTCATTCCATGCCCAAGCACCAGTTCGCAAGCACGTGGTGGTGCGTAGGCGAGCCAAACACCATCTTAATATTTTGTAGCTATACTAGCTACTACACCTAACATAGAAATAAAAAATAAACATGTTTTCTCCTCTTTTCTCCAAATGTACAATTTTTGACGGCCATACTCAAAAATGCGAGCCATTGCCGCTGACTTATCGTAAGCGACATTTTTACCTAAACAGCGTTTTTTTTATCGCAAACGATATTTTTAACTATAACTATGGCTCGTCGACAATTCCCGCCAAAATACAATCAATTAGAAAGTGCAAATGCTAAGTTTATCGTTAGCACAACCGCGGTTTTCTATATTTTAGAGTAACCGAAATAATCAATTATATCGTACGTTGCGTAAAAGAAACATTGCGTATTTCGTTGCGTATATAAGAATTGTAAGCGACCCTACTTGTTATCGTAACCGATACAGTACATCAAAATGTTGTTGTTTACTTTATGCAAAGTTGTTACGACGAGTTCATTCCAGTTAAGATTGTAATGCAATTTACTATCTTTCTGCACTGTTTTTAGTGTTAAATTATACCTGGTTATTACCTGGCTATCACGTGATAAAACTAGGTTTTATTAAATTTAAAGTCGTGTGATAGTAGAACATAACAAACTTGTACAAATTGTATATTTACCACATAAAAGAAAGGAACCTAGTTTTATCAATATTATCAAAAAGAGTTTTTTGTAGTTTTTTAAAACCAATTTCAATATAGGATTCCATTTGCCCAAAAAAGATAAGTGCAACTTTTGTGAGAACGTGTTTTTTATCACGTCGGGGTTACCGGTATAGATGAGGAACAGGGGGTAAAGTCTACTCATCCTCCATAAACAAGGGAGGATCCTTCGACCAGACGGGTGTTGTGTCTGGTGGGCTACACCCCGACGGTTGTTTTTTGTTTTTGGGAAATGGCATCTCGCAGTTCAACCTATAGGAGGTGTCGACTGCTTAACCGGGCTTTCCTGTGCATGCCTCAATAAATGAAGGCCTCCAGCCAGGCCCGACGGTTGTTGTTTTTGTTTTTGGGGAATGGCATCTCGCAGTTCTACCTATAGGAGGTTGTCGACTGCTTAACCGGGCTTTCCTGTGGATGCCTCAATAAATTAAGGCCTCCAGCCAGGCTTAAAACTAAGACTAAAAACTAAGCGACTACACGCTAAGGGCACCCCCTGTGGGGTACGGACCTCGGCTTAGGGCGTCGCTGGGAGAGGACAGCAATGGGACATGCTGGATCGGATTATAAACCCGACGGTTGTTTTTTTTTTTTTTTTTTTTTTCCTAACTATGGCATCTCGTAGTTGGCCAAGAGTGGCCGTGACTACTTAACCGGTCAATCCTGTGGCTGCCTTAAGCTAACTCAAAGCCTCCAGCCAGGGGCGTGTTACTTACAATACTAAGTGACTGCGCGCTAAGGGCACCCCCTGTGGGGTACGAACCTCGGCTTAGGGCGTCACTGGGGGGACAGCAAGTTGGGACAGGCTGGATCAAATTGGATAATTATTATTTATCTGGGGAATTTAAAACTACAGGCTCAGCTTCGGCGCGGGCTGGCGCTTCTTCGAGCAAGGGTCGGGGGGAATTATTAACTCGGGGTTTTCGCGCTGGACCTCGGCGGCGGGGTCGGAATGTCGGTTTTTTGTGTCTGTGTATTGTACTAGAAGCCCTATTGCTTTCCTGGAGGAGAGTAATAGGGTCGTCTGGGACTAATAGTGTGTGCCTCGGACGGCGGACTTTACTAATATTGGAGGGGGTATATTTAGCGGCCGCGACAACTAGGGGGTTGCGATGTTTGGCGGCGGTATCAAAGAAACGCTTGGAGTTGCGTTTCATGAACTGGAGGATGGTGGGGATTTTGAGATCGAGATGGAGGATCTCGTTCCGGACATAAAAGGGGGATCCCGTGATCATTCGGAGGGCACGGTTCTGTAGGGTCTGCATCCTATGGATGTGGTAGGGTTTCGCGTGAGCAAAGACTGCACAGGCGTACGTCATAATAGGACGTATGCACGCCGTGTAAATGCGCAACTTGCACTTTAGTGACAACTTGCTTTTTGCATTCATTATCGAGTGGAGTCTGCCGAGAGCGAAAGCGGCGCGCGAACGAACCTTCTTTATGTGCTCTGCGAAGGTGAGGTGCTCATCGAGAATCACACCTAGATATTTGGCTCGCTTCTCCCAAGGGATAGGCTTACCGAACATGGAGATTGGTCGGGGGGGGGTGGGCCTATGGCGCGGTTTTGAATAAAGAACCGCTTGACTTTTGTCGGGATTCACTTCGATTCTCCACTTCCTGAACCAGTCGCCAAGTTTGGTGACCGCTCTTTGGAGAGTGAGAGAAATCGAGGCTTGTTTAGTGCCCGAGCAGTAAATGGCCGTGTCGTCTGCGAACAGAGCCAACTGTGCCTTTTTGCTCCTGGGTATGTCGCTGGTGAACAGCGTGAAGATGAGGGGGGCAAGCACAGAGCCCTGGGGGACGCCTGCGCGGATAGGGTGGGGGGAGGATAGTGCTCCTTCGATGCGATAGCGGAAGGTGCGGTTCGACAAGAAGTCTCGTAAGATGAGTACGAGACGGTCCGGCACACCGAGTTGGTAGAGCTTATATAATAAGCCGTTGTGCCAGACTCTGTCGAACGCTTTCGCTATGTCGAAGTATATAACACCCGTCATCATGCCACGCTGGAAGCCAGCGCTTATGTGTTCGATGATGCGGTGGGCCTGATGCACACAAGAGTGCTGGGTTCGAAAACCAAACTGTTCGTTTGGGATGAGGCCTTTTGTTTCGGCATAGTCTCTGAGACGCTTATAAATAAGTTTCTCATAGACTTTGCCGAGGACATTGAGCAGACTGATGGGGCGGTAGCTCGAGGGCTCAGATTTGGGCTTTCCAGGCTTGGGGATGCCGATGACAGTGGCCTTTTTCCATGCATCTGGGAAGATGTTATTGCTCATGGCACCATTGAAGATGGTGGTCAGTAGCATTATGAGGTGGGCAGGGAATAGTTGTATTACCCTGTTTGTGATGCCGTCTGAGCCGGGAGCTTTACGGGGCTTTAAACCCTTGATGATATCATGCACTTCGTCTGGAGTGACGGGAGGCAGAGGATAGTCAGGGTTTTCGACGGGGGGAAGGGAGGCTCTACGTTCGACTTCAGCGTCGACTTTTGACAAGTGAGCTTGGTCTACTGGTTGAGAGCTGGGAGAGCATTGAGCCTCGAGGCTGTTGGCTAGGCATTCAGCCTTGTCAGCATCGTCGAAGGCGATGGTCTTGTCAGGGCGGAGTAGGGGGGGCATGGAGACTACTTCATTGGACTTTAGTTTCCTTTGAAGTTCCCAGAAGGCCTGATGAGTGGGCTCTAGGTCGCTTAGCATCCTGTCCCAGCCAGCGGTACGCAGCTCCGCTAGGCGTGTCTTTACAGCTCGCTGTAAATGGCGCATATGGGCTTTGTTCGCAAGGCAGGGGAAGTTGCTGTATGCACGGACAGCCGCGTTCTTCTCGCGCAACAGTTCACGCACATCGTCCGGCAATCTCCAGCGACGGTCATCGTCCGCTGAAGTTACCTTTGAACAGTCGTTCAGGACTGATTGTACGTGCTCAGTGAGCGAGTCGATCGCGGCCGTCGTGTCTGCGACAGAGTCGAACTGATCAGGGATGGAGTCCAGGTGTTGGGAAGAAGTGGATTTCAGGCTATTGCTTACTTTCCTCCAATCTGTGACTATTTTGGTGAGAGGGGGTTGAGTGGGGTCATGGAGACCGACACGGGGGGCCAGTTTCATGACCACTGGTCGGTGGTCAGAGGAGAGCTCTTGTACCGCCTCTATAGAATCCAACCGTAGGTTGATATTCTTCAGAAGCGCTATGTCGAGGACGTCGGCGGTATGGTTGGGGTCGTAGGGAAAGTGGGTTGGAGTCATCGGGGCGATGACATCGAAATTTAGTATGGGGCAGAGACCGAACAGCTGTCTCCCTCTGGCTGAGGTGGTGTTGCTGTTCCAGGCAGGGTGTTTGGCGTTGAGGTCGCCCGCTATGATAACGGAATCGCTCAGGCCGAAGAGGGCAGAGAGGTCGTCAGAAATCGACTGGGGATTTTCTGACGAGGTTTGGGGGGGAACATAGGCCGATACTAGGGTGATCGGTTGGTGTCCTGACATGCCTAACCGGCATACAGACACTTCTAATTTGGATAGGGGGGGAGGGTCCATAGGGATGCAGTGAAGAACCTTTCTATAGTATATGAGGGTGCCACCCTTGTGACACCGAGACCTGTCGTTACGAACTACGCAGTAGTTAGCGATTGACGGGTTACGGACGTTGGGCTTGAGGAAGGATTCCTGTATAAGGAGAATATCAATTTGATGATCACGGAGGAACTCGGCGATCTCATCGCGTTGATCGCGAATGCCATTGGCATTGAAGTAGCCTAATTTAAGGGATCGGGGCTTAGTTCTCCCTTTGGCTTCTTTATCCATAGTGGGGGTTGGGAAGGTTGGCGAAGGAGGATAAGGCTTGGGTGATTTCGGGATAAGAGTTATATATCTCCAGAATCTGGAGAAGGTTGCCGGCATTTCTGGCAGCGACTAATTCGCTTGCCATTTTCCTGGCGCGTGGGGTGAGGAAGGCCGTGAAGGTGCCCGAAATGATGTTAAAGGGGTCAAGGGGGTTAGGGCCAACCGTAGTCGGTGAGTGGGGGGGTGCAGTTCTGGCTGCAGGGGCGGTTTTAGGCGCTTGCACCGGTCTCGGGGGGAGGGCGGGGGCGGGCGCAGCGGCGCGGTTGAGGGGGTCCATCAGCGCTGGGATGGATGGAGGTGGGGGGCTGGTTTTGGCCAGGGCCGGGAAAGCCCTTTGATGGTTAAGGGCCGTCCAGGGGCTAGGCCTTTGAGGGCTTAGCCGTTCTGGCATTTGGGTCGAAGGGGCGGGGGCTTCCCTTTGCTGGCGGGCGACTGCGCGCTTGGCCAGTTTGGGGGATAATTTCGGGGCTTTAGGGCAGCCCCGGTAATTTGCCGGGTGACCTGACTCACCACATAGCACACAGCTAGGTGGCTCGGTGCAGAGGGTACGGTCTTTAGGGCGGGGGCAGTCAGAAGTGCCGTGCTCGCCCAGGCACTTGACGCACCTGGGTTTGGCGTGGCAGTTCTTCTGCGCGTGGCCGTATAGCTGGCATCGGTGACATTGGCCGATGAAGCCATATTTGTTGGGCTTCTGGATTTCGAAGCCCACGAGATGACAGATGGTTTTTACACCAAAGATGGGGTGATGCCCTTCAGTTGGGGGACAGACAACGAGGACCATGTCGAATGCATGGCCGCCTCTGGCGCGGTGCATACGGTGGACCTCTGCAACCGGAATATGTTGGGCCTCTAGATCGGCCTTGATGGCGTCAGTAGGGATTTCTTTCGGAATCCTACGAATTACCACTCGGGTCTGGCGCTCTTCGGGAAGAGTGTAGGTGTGGAAGGACACACCTCTCGCCCGAAGGAGCCTGGTGAGCTCCCTATAGTCCTTGGACGTAGGGATGCTCACTTTGATACCCTGCTGGGTAGAGCGGGCGTTGGTGAAACCGATCTTTTGCTCGGTGCACCATTGGGACACATCTGTCCACTTTGCCTTGTCCTGAATGAACACAGGCGGGGGGGGTGCCAGCTTCTTGGGGGCAGCAGAAGCTGGAGTCAGGGCGGGGGGGGCATCCTGGGAGGAGGATGAGGGGGCGCTATTTGCCGCGGAGGCAGGGGTAGCAGATACAGGCTTACCGGCCTGGGACGGACTGGCTGGGATGGGTGCCGTGGGGACAGAGGCAGAGGAGGAGGTGGGGGCAGGGGCGGCGGGGATGGCTGCCGCCAGAGGCTTTTTGGCCTTACCGGCCTTTGAGGAAGCGCTCTTCTTCCTCTTCCCTCCCTTTCCGACGACTTGATAGTCGTCTGAGGAGGAGGAGGAGGAAGTGAGAGAGATGGCGTCTTCGGACTCTGAGTCCGAAGGAGGGGTGGAGGTGTCCATCACCTCGGGCTGGGGGGAGACTACGGACGGCATCGAAACCGCCGTAGGAGGGGTGCCCCTGTCTGCTACAGGGGGGGAAAGCGGGCTCTCGAGAGCCTCGCTTGGGTCGACGTGGCGACTACGCCAAGCCGACGGTTGTTGTCGGGGTGTTGTATATATACTAGTCACGCGGTAAACTCTGATTGCGCGATGCAGGATTTTGTGTGACGTCAGTGTGACGCGTTCCTTTGTGGCGATGTAGATATGCCGCCACAGTACAATGAAAATATCTACGAAAGCGGTACGAGGGCTGGGGATTCAGTCAAGGAAAAAGAGGTTGTAACTGTAACGAAATTGTTACTGTACTACTTAAATATAAGACTCTGATAGACAGTAAAGGAATCCATAGTGTCATAAATCTGTAAGCAGATAGTTGTGCTGTGCAAAGCAGACACCGTGCAATGATATCCATGTTAAGTAGTTCATTTTTTGAAGACAACAACTATGATTACTATATTAAAAGCAACTGACACTATGCCGCTTGTTGTCTCCATTCACAGTACAATTGATAGTTTATTCTGTAATAAAACAGTGTGGGCTCCTTCTGAATGGTCAACTATGAACAATTCTAGATCCGATCCAACTGGTTATTTTGTACATGTTTTAAATGACTGATTTCATGGACTAGAAGTCTTTCCCGCAAGCTTTATTGCCAGCGAAATTTAAAATAGCCTTCAGAACATTAAGAGTAGTACATTTTAAAAGAACAATCCAGTAAATACACTGCAATATAGTTTTTTCGAAGATAGCAATAAACAAGAGTTGAATATGGACCTGCACACGATTATTGGATACAAGTCCGTGTAAGTAATATCCACAATATTTTTGCACTTTCTACGCTGACGTTTAAATTACTACAAATCAGAATTTCAATGAGCACTCGCAAATTAAAATTCCGCTGTTTTATGTTTATGTTAATTTTACACAATCACATATACAGCGTATTACGGAAAGGGTATATACATATAAAGAACACGGATACTTTTGGTGATAACAAAGTAAATGGCAACATTTTTTTGATAAATATACCTACATAATTATAAAAATAAGAAACATTTAACTAAAAATCAAATGTTTCAAATTGAATTCTACACATCACTAGACCAAGTCAGCCGATCGGTGTCATTAAACTACACACAAAGAAACAACTCCGTAAAAGATTTGTTTCTCCTTGTACTATTTGCAAAATGGGTTTCGCATGTTATTTTTATTCCACAAAATATCAAACACTTGAACACAAATGAGTTACTACAAAAACCTTATTGTAACTTGGGAAATAGTTTTTGTTTTTTGGTAAAAAAACATACTGCCCAGTAAGTAACTAATAGTACAGTAGATGAAATTTTTTTCTTTCATAAAATCATACTTTAAATATCAGATACTGTGCACTCCTAAAAGCTATATACCAAAGTTTATATGAATTAAATGACTACACTCAACATTTATCCAAAAAAGTTCAAAATTTTCTAGCTCAGCAATTAGCAATTTTCGTAAATACATCAATTTGAATTAACATAATCATCATCCTTTTTTGTATTTTGACAGTGTAATTAACTGAGATTATTTTATGGCTGACAAAAGTGTGTTAAAATTGCAATAATAGGAAACTACAAAGGTACTCAATACAACAAATAAGATTTAATTAATTTGAAAATGAAGCCTAAAAACTTTCTTACGTAAATCTTATGTGTATCTTGGTAGAAATAATGCAGAGGGTTCAGCACTTAATTTTATTTAAGCTTTTCATTGATGAAGTAGGTGTTATGGCTGTACGTAGTGACTTCTTAACACCACTGACACCGCTAATAACATCAAAAATAAATAAATTATTTAATGTATCCGAACACGTCACTTTATTTAAGTACAGTCGTCCCGTTGCCTAATCGTCAATGATAGGCGCTTGCGCCGTGTTTGAACGGGGAGTGTTTAAATTTTCCGTAATCGCGAATGTCTCAAACTATGCGAGAGAAATTATTTAAAGTACTAAAGGACTTCATGAGTAACGGAAATTGTCGCACAATAATAATATTGAACCCTAATTTTTGTACTTTTACAATCATGTAGGATAACAAAGGTTACCCACACAGTGATGTTTAGGATCAATGCGGTAGTTTCCTTTCAGCACGTCGCTCCTTTATTCTGATTTTTATGAAATTATTTTTTCATTTTGATATCTAGCTTAAGCAAAATGCTTATGTTTTACGCTCAAAACTTTTTTTATATCCTGATTTTCCCCAACATACAAGTAAGCAAGTTTAGCAACTAAGACTTACTTGTTCATCTCGAAATTAACCTTTAATGAATGAACAACACTTACAATGTTTGTAAGTTTTGTTCAATTAACTAAGGTTAACTTTCAAATGGGTTTATTAATTTTGTATAACGCATGAGAGATGCTTCTTAAGACGTGTTTGGTGTCTTAGATCGGTCAATTTACTTATTTTTAAATAAAAAAATTACGAAAGCAATAATTGGGTCAGTTACCTTAGTACCAGGATAGTAGGATGTCCGGCTTTTTCGTGTGCTTGTAAAGTCGCTCTCTGTTGTGATTATCAATAAGTGATCATTGTGGGATTGTCATGAAAATGTCACGCAGTAATAGCAAATACTATGAGATGATGTTGTGTGTTGGAGCAACGGATGGTAATCTGCGAGCTGCCCGAGAGCTGTATCGTCAGCGATTCATCGACGGAAGACCAGTTGCCTAGCGTCGGCCGCTGCCATCGAAGGCATGTTTCAGCCGGATGGTACAACGTCTGTACTCCAGGGGTTCATTCCATGAGCCTGCATCGGAAGGTCGACCAAGCAGGAGAGATCCTGGATTTGAAGACTTTGTGCTAGAATATTTTGAACGTACTCCACGCAGTAGCACAAGACGCAGACGCAAGAGCATTAGTGCTGGGCACTGAGAACTATGTGGAGGTATGGCGAGTGCTGCGCCAAGACCACCAGCATCCATATCACTTCCGCCGCATTCAGGGGCTTTCGCCAAGGGATTTTTGCCTCGCGTGACCTTTTGCGAGTGGTACCTAAGGCAGACAGACGCCTCGCCGGGATTTAGTTTAGTAATCGTCTACGTTGCTGTATCGCCCGTACCTATCACGACAAAATTTAATTCATGTTTCAAGCCTAAACATAAGAGCGGTCAGAGTGCGTGTACTAGGCGCACAGACTTTCGGAAGAGGTAGGTACTGGGTACACGTTTTAATCCGTCCGTTTGTTCCCGCCGCCGCCTGTGCGGCAGGTGTGTGTGTGTACTAGGCGCACAGACACAGTTAAAAGGAAGTGGCCCTCGTAGTGTGGTGACACGTTTGTTATAATTTAAATTTATATACACAGATACACTCTTCACCCAGTTTGTATAGATATACCCTTTCCGTAACACGCTGTATATAATGATATTAATTTATACATTATCAGACATTATACAAACATCGATATTAACATACAATAAACGCTGTTTATATATCGCCTAATTGTTGCAGAGCCGTGCTTATTACTGCATTGTCCGTCTGAAGAGTGCCGTTTAATAAATCTCTATATTAGGTGAGTGTTTGCTGATTAAATCGGTTAAATCTATGATAATTACATAAAATATCATAGTTTACAGTATCGGTTCGGGAATGGTTTATAGATATCTTCATATTTACTAAATATTGCGTGGTGTTTGAAACTGAAAATTGTGCCCTTGTTCGCCAATAAAAAGCAGTGATGTCTGTTAAAGTACAACGGCAAAAATATAATTGTGACATCGATAGGATAACAAGGCCCAATGTGATACTGTGACTTTATAGTCAGTTGGAGAAATAACTGGACTGCCACACTAGCTTTCTTCGAAAAGCAGTCTGCCACTTGAGGTGACTATTAACAGAGGCTTACGTCCAGCAGTGGTATTGATGTGTAGCTCGAGTGAAGAAAGAGAAAAAAAAATATTGTGACAGTGTGTTTAGTTCTTCATACAACAACTAATCCATCAAATAACTTAGCCTATCCAAGTCCACTGCCTAACAAAGGCCTCTCTTAGGCTCAGTTCACACGACGAGGATCATAATTTTTATCTTAAAATATCGTACGATCAGTTAGGTTTGCCGTGTGAAAGGGACCTCAAGCTGCATTACAACACCTTTTTTACCGTCGCATCCAGTCTGTCTCAGCCACTTTTTTAAGGACGTCGTTCTATTTAGCTACGGGGCATACCAGCTTATTATTGTCCCACTGCGGGGCAAAGGCTTCTTCTCACACAGAGAAGGCAAGAGCATTGATCACCAGACTTGCTGAAGACGGGTTGGTGATCACTACACTATTAACAACTAATATTTGAAAAAAACTTTTATAGATACAGTAACACAAACGGTCTTCACGATGACGCCTACCCCACAGGAGCATGCGACACGCGAAGAAATCCCGGCCGCGCCGGTACTGGATGGCGAGAGAATCGTCATCGCCGGCATGTCGGGACTCTACCCGGACTCCCACAGCGTCAAGGATTTGTCTAACATTTTGTACAATAAGGTAAACCTTTTTAACGTTACATTGTTACTACACAACTATTGTGAGAAGTAAGAGTACTTGTTCGATAGCAATGTGCAAGTACAAGTGTGTTGCAGAAGTTTTTTTTTATGTTGGAACTGAATGTTGAGCAACAGCACAGTCATGCGCCAAAAACGAAAGATTTTCTGTTTGTGATGACCATGTGTTATATTTATTGTACGTAGCAATTCTAGCAAGTAGCAGGCCTATTGTACAATTCATATTTACAGAATTATTTCATAATTCTGAAACATAACATAACGTCACATATTCTTCCTCGAAGGAATACATAATTATATAGCAATAAGTGTAAATCTACACCAATAAATATTTCGCAAGTTATGTTTAAGTCCCATGTAACAAGAGGCAAGTCTATTTCCAGACTCCAAGCAGTTACTGAGAATTTCGGAACGGATAAGCCCAATATATACTCGTAGTAGGTACAGCATTTTCGTTTATGATGATCGAACCAACAAATCCGCAGCGCTTACGATCACAAGACTAACAACGCAATCCAAAATAAACCTTTTGATGCGACGCAGATTAACCCGATATCTGAGGCAGCTCTCCGTTTCAAGTACAACCATCCAGAAGTGGTGCAGCATGCGGGCACCGTTCCAGGTCTCAGCAACTTTGATGCACAGTTCTTCAAGGTACACTACCGCCTCTCAAATGTCACGGACCCCATGGCCCGCAAGATCTTGGAGCAGTCATACCAGGCCATCTATGATGCAGGTTAGTTTACAACTGCAAAGCTACAAGCTTCTTTTGGCGCGTGGACAAAGTCGGAGCTGACGCCGCCATCTTGATTTGTTGAATAATTTCACCAAAATATTTACCAACACCACCTCTCTCCCCATGTCATCAAGGCGTCAAAAGATCCTTGGAGCACTCTTAGTATAATCTATGTATATAAAAGGAGAAACTGACTGACTGACTTACTGGCTGACAACGCACAGCCGTAACTACTGGGACTAAGAACATGAAATTTTGCACACGGCTTCCTTTTATAACGTAGGGGAGCACTAAGAAGGGGTTTTTGGAAATTCGACCTTTAAGGGGTTGAAAAGGGGGGATTTCGTTTGTATGAAAAATCTTATTCCTTGAGTTAATAAACTTGAAACATGGCACGAATACTTATCTAAGTAAATTATGAACTTTGTAATTTTTTGTTTTTCTAAACTACCCCAAGAGGGGATGGGGGGTGTCAAAGTTTGTATGGAAGAATTTTAACGCGCAGTCCGATTAATTCGAAACTCAGTGTAAAAATCTTATTTCATTGATCTTTTAACTTGAAACTTGGCCCGAATACTTCATCATCATTCTCCTGCCCTAATCCCAATTTATTTGGGGTCGGCGCAACATGTCTACTTATAACAAATAAATAATAAAGATCTAAATCTATAATACTGCCATTTAAAGCGGGTGAGGGGGTTGTGAAATGTATAGGGGAAAATAAGAAAATCACGCGAACTGACATACTTAACAGCTTTTTTGCACAAGGGTTCCTTTTAAAATAATGATAATAATGAAAGGGTTTATGGAAATTCGACCTTTAAAGAGGGTGAAAAAGGGGGATTTCTATTGTATGAAAAACCTTATCAAACTTGAAACTTAGCACGAATACATTCTTAAATGAATAATAAAGTTTGTCATCATTTCGTTCTTCAAAACTACCCGTCAAAGGGATATTACGGGGTGCTAAAGTTTGTATGGAGGAATTTTGGAATACCGTAAAACGGGGTGAATAGGGATGCAGGGGTGAATTGGGACGAAACTTTAAAAGGGATTTTAACATTGAATTAATATAGTGTGTTGGCAAAAATTACACTTATATCTTTGTTGTATTATAATTAACGATTAAGTGTCCTTGTTGGCAACAAACTATATTATTTCAACGTTATAATCCATTTTAAAGTTTCGTCCCGATTCACCCCTGCATCCCTATTCACCCCGTTTTACGGTAACGGTATTAATACTTTTGACAAAAAACATAGACATAGTTTTTGGGTTTTTCGAAAATCGACCAGCAAAAGGGGGTAATTTATTTTTTGAGGAGGATTTCACTGCGTAACTAAATTTAGTCAAAAGTAATCTAACCATTAAATTACGAAAAACATGATTGAAGATGTTTTTTAAATCAACCTCTTTCGGGGTGAAAAAGGAGGAACAGTTGATATGAAAATTTAATTTTTCCTTTGATAGAGAATAAAGTCTATAAATTGATCAATAAATCCTTACATATTATAAAACAAAGTCCCCCACCGCATCTGTCTGTCTGTGTGAATGCGATAAACTCAAAAATTACCAAACGGATTTCCAAACGGTTTTCACCAATAGACAAAGTGTTTCATGAGGAAGGTTTAAGTGGGTTTACGTATAATTCATTAAGGTTGTGTGTAAATTGGCTGAAATATGACGATTATTGTAGAAGATGTCGGAAAAATGCATGCCGACTCGGGAGCTTTACTGCCATGCGCCGCGTAAACCGTAAGAGATACATTAAACTTATTAATATTCTAATGAATTGTACATCTTAAAAAAATCAACAAAAAAATCCTCAATAGCATACAGTATACGTCTATCTTCTAAGTACCCAGAGTAACCATTTTTATCTTTCAGAGTTTGATAAAAATTTCATTGTTATTTCCGATCGCTACGCTTCCTTTTAATCCCGGTAGTACGTTCCCGTGGGATATTTTCCGAAATTCACGCGGGCGAAGCCGCGGGTAAAAGCTAGTATGTACATAAATGATCACAAACTACACAAAAAATCATAATTTGATGTCATTGACACGGATAAAAAACATCAGAGCTTCAAAGAGCTTTGGGGAAGAATGTAGGTTTAGTAGGGATGGAAAGTTAGTTGGGACAGGGATCTTTAATTTAGGGAGATGGCTATACAAGTCATGGGCTGGGTTATTATTGGAGCAGTTAAAAAAGATGTGCTCCAAAGTACATTCATCCAACCCACATTCACAAATCGACGAGTCTCTGACCCGGATTTTGTGAAGGAAAATCGGAGAACAACAATGGCCTATACAGAGACGGCAAAGAATATATATCACTTTCTTGGATATTTTTTTATAAGGGTAAAACCAATGCTTGGGTGTAACATTAGGCTGTACTGCATGGTAAAAAGCACCTTTCCGTTTACTTGTATTCTGCCACTGCACCTGCCATGAGGTTAGCAAGCTCTTTTTTGGAAGGCTCAGCAAATCATAGCCCTGACATTTAAAATGTTTAAGGTTAAGTTAGTTTGGAACGTAACAGCATCCTTAGAAAGAGCATCAACATACTAATTTCCTCTTATACCACAATGGCTAGGAATCCAAACCAAGTGTACGGTCTGGTGATTCTTGGCACAAGAGAAAAGAGACTTTTTGATTTGAAGCAGAATTGGATTGTGCAGTTTACTTTTAAAAGGATTCTGCTCCAAAGCTTGCAAACAACTAAGTGAGTCTGTAAAGATGACACCAAAACGTATGCTATGAGCCTCTATAAATAAACATGCCTCTAATATGACGTAAACACTGATGATTGTACAGGGCATTTGAATTTTAACACGATGTTGGAGTTTTGGTAGTATAACGCAGCACCAGTGCAACTCCCATCTGATAATTTAGATGCGTCCGTGAAAATTTTTTTGAAATTGCACCATCTCTCACCAACCATTCAAGATAGAGTCCGCCGAAGGAGACTTTTTCGATATGGTTCTCCCTGGCCTAGAGGCCCGGGCAACCCGCTGAAACTCCTTCGTGCTGGGGATTGGGGTTTGCAATGCCGATATTGTAAAAAAATTCTGGTTTAAAACATATAATTTCATAGTCAAAACTAAAAATGGGGAGTTTCAGAGATTGAACAATGGGGGAATCTAAATTTTGATAACAGCGGAAGGATTTTAAAAATAAAGTTACTTCTTTATGGTACCAATAATTGGAACTTCGGCGTACTATATCCAAATCGTCTATTTTTTTAACAAGAGGGAGAATAGGCCCTGCTATTTGCAAAGTGACTTCGAGAGCACAACACACCGAAGGCTTCGCTCTCAGCAATGCTATAACCATCAACGGGGTGATCATTGCCACACTTACTGCAACGGGGTTTGGAACGGCAAAGGGATTCTTCGTGACCAAGTCGGAAACACTTGCGACACTAAATTGTGCGGTAGATATATTGTTCCACGGTTAAGGCTGTATAAAAACAGAAAATTCTTTATGGCAAAACTTGGGAGACACAAGTTTCTGTGGGTCTATATTCTGTTAAACCGTATTTTGTAACTTTTCTATTTAAACGTCTGACTTTAATAATTGGACCACAGCCTTCTGGAACCTTTAAATAATTTAAAATATCTTCTTCTGAGAAGTCATTTGGAATGCCACTTACAACACCCATACGGGTTATGTTAAAAGATGGAATGACTGCGTCATATAAGTTTTTCCCTAAAACATTGTTTGATAAAAAATCATTTGCATCCTGAGGGGATGCAAACTCAACCGATACGCGGTTTCTACCAACTCGCTTAACAAAAGTAATTTTAGGTATATTATTATTTGATAAAAATAACGCCCAAATGTAACTGGGTGTAGGGTAGTCAGCATTTGATTGTGCTTCCTGACGGGAAATATGTATGATAAAAGGACCTTTATCTAATGCTGAGTACCTCACACGACCTACATAAGTTCTCGGTTGTTTAGTTGGACGATTGGATAACTCATCTTCATTACCGGGGCGTTTGCGATTAAGCTGGGATGCAAGAATTTGGGAATCCAGATTACAGACTACATCTGCAAACTGGCTAAATGGGTTGGGAGTGGGACTTGGGTAGGACGGGGAATAGCCGGTGTTGGGGGTAGAAGGTGTAATAATATCATCAGGAGGGTCGGGGGGTTTATTTTTATCCATATTCATTTTGAATATGGAAGATGACCGATATAGTTAAAAAAAAAACAAACAATAAACAAACCTGATAGCAGGTAACAACGAGACAACACAAAAACAAACACAATTATCAAGTCACACTAAACACAATGACACAGTAAAACAGTAAAAATTCTAAACACACGTATTACCCAAAATCACACTGGCGGGAATCCAAGTGCCATTTATGTGCCTATTTGAAATAAACGATTCGACTTTGACTTATGTGTGTGCAAAAAAAATCTCGTCGTTCTGTTGCTCTATTTTAGCGTTAAAGCAGGACAAACAAGCCAGCGAGCCTCAATTGCGTATTTATAATTATACTGATAATTATATAAATAATGCTTTATTTATCTTTACGTGTAAGAAAGACGTTTACGCTCAGCTCTTAAAAATATTAAAAGTCTATATTTACGTAAGTTTTATTTAGTACCTTTTAGTTCAATAAAAGCTCGTTTCAAAAACTATTTTTACTTATATTTTATTTTGTACTTTTTAGCATTAGAATTTGCTTGAATATCTGTTCTATCACCTTCACTTGTAAGGTACTTCATCTGCCTAGCCTTGTCCCAACTATGTTGGGGTCGACTTTCAGTCTAACCGAATGCAGCTGAATACCTGTATTTTACATGGAGCGACTGCATAGCTGACCTCCACAACCAAGTTACTGAATAAAACGATACTCCTTGGTAAGACTGGTGGTCAGACTTTCGGGCTTCTGACGACCCGTAGCGACTGACCATGAATGACAGCCGGGACCAACGGCTTAACGTGCTTTCTGAGGCACAGAGGGGTCTTGGTATGTAAAAATGGTCACCCATCCACCGACCAACCGCGGCAAGCGTAACTTAACCATCGACCCGTGCGGCTGTTACGTTATGTTCAAAAAGCTATATTCTATCATTGAAATGAAACCGATTTTTAGGTTAATTTGTATGATAGAATAACGTAAGACGCTGCTACGTAAGCGGTTCAAAACATGTGACATGCGAATTCAATGCGATAAGGCGCAAATCGGCGGCTTTGTCCTACGAGCGCGCGAACATGGCGCGAACCGTCCGCCGCGCGACGGCACCGCATCCAGTTCGCACGAAAAACTAAATATCTAGCCAACTGATCGCGTTCGCTTCGCGCCGCGCCGCACCACACCCCACGTGCGTTTGGTCACATATGACACTTAAATAGGTACCTATCGACTGTTTGTTGTTTTCGCGCCGCACCGCGCCACTTCGCGTTCACTTCTAGATCGCTCACGTAAGACGCCGCGTTAGCAACAGCGGTTTAGGCTGCGCGTTGTCAGTCAGTGAATTTAAGATGTTTATTCCGGTATCCATTCAATTATATTCTACTTCTCGGTATGTGTCTACCAATACTCGCACTTGCGTGTTTCGCTAACACAGCATTTTGTTGAATACAATATTGAAACAATTATAATTTTCCCTAATCCCCTACATAACTTGCACAACGAACTACCTACAATTTTATGTTCTAGGTATAAATCCGGAAGAACTTTCCGGTAAGAAGGTCGGCGTGTTTATTGGTACTTGTTTCTCTGAAACCGAAAAGGCTTGCTTCTATGACATCAATTCTATAACTGGTTTTGGTATGGCTGGGTAAGTCAAGATTTTAAATTATTAAAGTTGGTTTAAAGAAAATGTTTCTATATTATTTTGTTTATGACAATTAGTGCAGATATCGAAAAAAATCGTCCTATATCAGACCACGAAATATTTGATTACAAATCATATATGCTGCGCGCTACGGTTGCTGGGACGGCGACATGCTACAGTTACTGTTACTGTAACAACTGTGCCTCCGTAGCAACAGCTGGTATCGGCTCAAGCATTGTTTATAACTTCCTTCACAGCTACTAAGCAACGATTATAGCTACACAGCTACAACTACAGTTACTTCAGTAATAATTTAACCAAACATAAATAAATCCATGAATTTAATGTAAACTTTTGTTGTTTTGTAAACCAGTTGCAGCAAAACTATGTTCGCCAACCGCATTTCCTACTGGCTGAACGCGAAGGGTCCTTCGATGTCGATCGACATGGCGTGTTGCAGTTCCACCGCAGCGCTGGAGCAAGCATACCTCGCTATACGTCGAGGCGAATGCGAGGCAGCCATCGTTGGAGGCACCTACCTGTGTCTGCACCCACAGTCGGCCGTGCACTACGGAAGGTACTATCAGGAAAAATAAACCTACATATACGTATTTATTATTCATTTATTAACTTAATACTATACTGTTGTATACCACTAATACAAAATACGACAAACATAATAGTAATGTACAATCAATGGTCTGACGTCATTTGGATGGATTGAATGAAAGGAGAGAGATAATGATAATAATGTCACCTTTCATTGCTTAGAACAGTTCTGAGCTGTTATCGATTGCCTCTGACTTATCTTATCTTCTTCCTGGAGGTCGTCGATTTTCCATTGTGCCGACATTACATCGTTCCTCTATCCTTCCTATAGAAGGGTCTAGTAATTTTCAGTGATACTTTATTTATCCTCGTGACTACCGCCCACAGCCCTACAGCTTTTTCCACATAAATATATAAGTTCATATCACTTTTACCTACGTTATCATGTTCTGCAGTGTTTTTAAGTCCAAATATTGTTTTTCGAGATGACTTCCAACATTTTTATCCTCAAACACTTAAACTTTCCTGCTACTTATTAATGCAAAATAGGGCTTTCATTAATGATTAACTCTGGTTACAGGCTCTTGAACCTTTGTCGGGATGGTAAAACTAAATCATTCGATGAAAATGCTGATGGATGTGCTAGATCTGAAGCAATCAATGTTTTGTTCCTGCAAAAAGCGAAAAACGCTTTAAGGTAGATATTGTTTGAAGTTGATTTGGATCATTTGTGGTTTATTTTTAATCATACTATATACAACAAAATATTTTTATAACAATTTGCAGGATCTATGCCGATGTATTGCACGCTAAATCAGAGTTTACGTGCATGTTGCCAGGAGAAACGGGACCTCAATTCGGATTTCTCAGAGACTTCGGTAAAACAGTCAGCTTCATCAAGAACTTCTACGAGGAAGCAAAGATTCCGGCACAGGCCATCGAATATGTAGAAGCATGTGGCTGTGGTAAGTACTTACACATAAATTAAGTATAAGTAACAAAAAACTAGCCGCTCCTGGATCACAAACTATTGAACCAAAGTAAGAGAAGAAAAGTTGTGTTATAGTAGACCAATAGAATAATATTTGAGTTTCCACATCAGCAAATGATACATCGAACAATAATGTTAGGGCAGCTGGATTTATTCAGCCCGTGTTCGTAACGTGCTTACACGTTGAGTGCGGATATCAAACTTAGGTTGTGCAGTAGGTGCTGTATAAGACAATCAAGGTGGGTACGAGACTGTTTTCTAATGTGGTACAAGCTAATATAATTTTGTACGCATGGGTTGAGATATTTGTTTCCAATTTGACGAATTATGTTAATTTATGATTTTTCATTAATGATTTAGCATCTACATAAGTTAGATCATAACGAGGTTCAGCCGCCCCAGGATTTGTTTGTTGTTTTAGAAATGATTACTGAAAAGTAACACACTCTAAACAGGTCAAAGTCGTCTGTACTTAGAGATGGGACGGTAAATAAATGAAACAATCGATATCGATACTAAATTTATTAAAAAAAAAACTTATTTGAAACTTTGGCTTATTGTATTTTATTGGAGAAATCAATATTAGATAAAACTCTTATTTTAGATAATTTTAGCACACTTGGACTCATCGTTTCCGGTATCGACACCTATCTCTCTTCAGAAATAACTAAGTTTCGGTCATGGCCATGAGCCTGCTCCTCATCAAACACTCTTGACAAAATTCTCCGTCAACGCTTCATTTTCCTTTTTTATTTATTTAGGATCTCCAATAAAAGATGTACACAATACATGACACATAAAAAAGGGCAACATCCGGTATGAAGTTGGTGTACTCCTTCACTTAGCTACTTTTAGCGAGAACACAACATTGTTTTGCAGCGTGCGTGCAATTGCATCGACGACTAGTATCGCACTAACGTAAGCAAGACGCTGCATACGGTGCGGTACACGTCTAATACGTCTTGTACCGCACTAAAGAAAAGAAATGAATTAAGTGCGTACAAGATGAATGTAATGTATTCGATCACATTTGAAGAAGTGAGTGTAAAACTATATTTGTGTCTTTACTATTGCTATGAATTCATATAGTGAGAGTGAACAGGCTTCTTCTGGGTAAGCTCACTCCATCGTCGACTTTGTCTCTGTCATCTCTGACCTAGACTAGAGTCAAGAGCAAACCTATCTCAAATAAAAAATAAAAATTAATAGTTCTGTCCCCCGCACCAGCGGAAAGTTCCCTAACTTACCGGCCGCACCGTATGAAAGTCGCGTACCGGTCAAAAGTGTCTTGTACCGCATTCAACGTGTTAAAAAAAACACATGTAAATGATTTTAGATCAATTGAAATACAGACTTTAAGAATAACCGAATTAATTAATTCGACAGCTATACCAGAGGCTGATAAAGTGGAGTTGGAAGCTATAGAGGAGGTGTTCTGTAAAGACAAACGAGATCCTCTCCTGGTGGGCAGTGTTATGTCCAATATTGGTTACAATGAAGCTGCGTCTGGTATCACTGCTATTACAAAGGTAAGCCTCGCAGGAGATTTTATTATTCTTTGGCAACAAGATCTTAAACGAGAGTGACATCTTTGCGTTCAGATTTCAAGTATTCTGAAACATTTTAAAATTTAGCTTTTTGATTACACCGCCACACTAAGTTATGAACTATTTAGCATGATGTTACTTGAATATAGTTTTTTTTTTCATAGAACATTATAAAGAAATAAGGAAAACTTGATGTATTGCTACAGAAACAGTTGCATGAAAAAAAGTCCGATCGTTGTAATTAATCATTAGAAGTTACAGCACTATTTGCGTCTCTCTCGCAGGTATTACTTGGCTACCACACAGGTCAGATAGCCGCCAACATGCACTGCGATAATCCGCGGCAGGACGTGGTTGCTCTGCGCGAGGGGCGCATGCGCGTCGTCACCGAGCACCAGAGCTTTGGCCGCTCTTACGTCGCCGTCAACGGCATGTCAGTCACCGGCGTCAATTCACACGTGCTACTGCATGGACACTATAAACCAAAGGTAAAAACTTTACCTACCTTCACCACCCTCCTGGCCTTATCCCAATTTATTTGTGGCTCACGCAACATTTCTTACCCCTTTCAACCCAAATCATAACCACAATGAATTTGCCTTTCAGGATCCGAACCGCTACAAGTCGAGCATTGCTCACCTAGTGACTATTTCGGCAAGACATGAAGCAGCGGTGACTCATTGTTTTAGCGATTTGAAAGCTAACCCCATAGACCCCGAACAGTTGAGGCTGTTGCACAACATACACCAGACGAATATTGCGGGACATTTGGGCAGAGGATTCGTCATTCTACGTAAACACATACTTACATATTTTTAATCAATTTAAATTCGCAATATATTAAGTAGTAGTTAAAGTGCTGTCCAGCTCAAATGGAAATGCCGAAAGCGCTCTAGGCGAAAATAACTCCAGAATAAGTGCAGAAAACGACAGTACGTCAGAGCCAATAAATAGATGGCAAATTGAACTCGACTCATTTTTAAAGATAGACTAGGGATGGCAATAATTTTTGTAACAGGGAAGGCCGTGGGAAAACTAATAATAACACCAAAGTAATGCAAACTAGTCAAATATCCACACAATTCTTCATAACTACATATTTTTTCTAGAGACGGACGAAGAACAAAAGACTGTATGTCTATCTGAGGAGTCTGAGTACTTCGACAACGCCCGGCGGCCGCTGTGGTTCGTGTACAGTGGCATGGGCTCGCAGTGGGCTGGTATGGGCGCGCAACTTATGCGCATACCGATCTTCGCTGCTGCTATACAACGGTACTCATATTTATCTTAAGTAAAAGAATAACAGTAGATATGAAACTAGAAACATTCTAACCATTTATATATATTAATTGCAGCTGCCACAAAGTTTTAGAGCCAAAGGGACTCAACATTGTTGATATAATAACGTCAACGGATGAAACCACCTTTGACAACATTTTACATTCGTTCGTCGGAATAGCCGCTGTACAAATCGGTTTGACTGACATTCTTAATGAACTTGGACTTGTACCAGATGGAATCATAGGTAAGAAAATAAATTCAAAAGTTATAATTATGGAAAAAGAAGTTTATTGCAGAGATGTTGGGGATATACACGACTTATTTCTCATGAACTGGCCTCATTTGGCAGTAGAGAGACAAGTGGAAAGAGGGCTATGTGTGAGAAATTAATAAAAGAAATACTAATAACAACCATATCGAACAGGTCACAGTGTAGGAGAGTTGGGATGCGCGTACGCTGACGGTTGTTTGACAGCAGAGGAGATGATACTGTCAGCTTACAGTCGCGGGCGCGTGTCCCTGGAGACTAAATTCATCCGCGGATCCATGGCCGCCATTGGTCTGGGATATGAACAGGTAATTTAATTATAGTCATCTAATCAGCTAGCTATACAACAATATTGTCAATTTAACCTCGTGTTAGCAACTAACTCTAAGTTAAGTTTTTCACGCAAGTGGGACTTATTAGAATTCTAATTTTTGACAGTTCTAACTTCAAGCAATTACTAAAAGGCGTTCCACGGATATGCCACATGGAGGGAAAGTACCTTCAATATTGTAGATGGAACATTTTACTGAAAGAAGACATTATTTGAATTTAAAAAACAATTTAAACTGAATTCATAGATATTTAAATAATTACATGGTTGAACCGGGAATCGAACCCGTTACATGAGAAAAATAATCACCCTGTAGTTTTATCATACCGATCGAAAGCCTTCATCATAAGGATTATTTTTTGCTAAATAACATAGTATCACAAATAAAAGGAAGACCATGAATTTTAACATTTGATGTGAAATTTTGTTCAGAAAAATGAAAAGCTGACATTGTCGTAAGGACATACATCTGACATATGTACCTGTATCATAAGTACCTATCACTAATAAATGTACCCACTTGAGAAGTACGCATCATTTCCCTATTATAATTTAAGTGCATGATAAAATGATAAAGAGATACGTAATTAGTAGACCGTGTACCTGGTTGTATGCAACAAATCGAGCCGTATCCTGAGCCGAAAGATGCGTAAATTATTTTGTCCATCGCTATGCGGCTGGCTGATTATAAAGAAATAATTCAGAAATGTGTTCCATTTTCAAACTTTTATTCTTTTGTTTACGTGATTTTAATTGTAGGATTTTTGCATTGTGTTGTGAATTTTTTACATAACCATGGCGTATCAAAATAATTTTGATTTAATGGAAGCATACTTTTTGAACCACAAAAACATAACATTAGCCTTACAATAGCACGGCGAAAGATATCCTGATAGAATTACATCATCTCGGTTGGTGGATAATCTCCAAAATTTGGGATATTTCGATCATCGCTTACCACAACCGCGGCATCAAATGATAAACACTGACGATGAACTCGACATTTTGATATACTTTTAGGCAAATCCTAAAAGTTCAGTGAAGGAAGGTGAAGAAGTTATCCGAATTTCGAAAAGCAAAATACACCGTGTACTAAGAAAATACAAATTCAAAAGTTACATTGAACGGCGATTAGTACAAAAATTACTGCCCGGTGATGCTGAAAGACGACTTATTTTCTGCCATGAAATCGAGAGGCTCATCCTAGAGGATCAGTATTTTCTAAATAATATTATCTGGTCAGACGAGACAAAGTTCAGCAATAATGGTATGTACAACAGACACAATAATCGTATTTGGTCCAGGGAGAATCCCTTACGTATCCGCGAGACTAATAATAATCAAGTGCGTTTTTCGTTCAACTGTTGGTGTGGGGTTGTAAAAAACCGGTTCCTCTTAGTACATTTTTACGAAGGGCATTTGAATACGGAAAGGTATTTAGATAGAAATACTTGAGATTTTGAGATATGAGATAAATAATCTTCCGGTTGCAGAACGACAAAACCTTACTTTTCATCAAGATGGGGCTCCGGCTCATAGCATTCACAGAACAAGGGACTATCTCAATGAACACTTTCATCCCTGGATCGGGACAAATGGACAAATAAGATGGCCGCCGGGATCCCCAGATCTAACCCCGTTAGATTTTTTTTATGGGGTTATGTAAAAAATTTAGTTTACAAGAATCAGTATGAAAGTATCCACGAGCTACAAACAGAACTTAGACGTATTATTCTAAATATCCACTACAACAAGATCAAAAAATCGACAGGGAGTGAAATAATCAAAAGAGTGCGACTTTGTATTCAACAGGAAGAGACTCATTTTGAGCATTTGATAAATTGATTAATTTTGTATTAAAAATGTTAAAATTCATGGTCTTCCTTTTATTTTTGACACTATGTTATTTAGAAAAAAATAATCCTTATGATGAAGCCTTTCGATCGATATGATAAAGCTACAGGTGATTATTTTTTTCGTGTAACGGGTTCAACCATGTAATTATTTAAATATCTATGAATGCAGTTTAAATTATTTTTAAATTCAAATAATGTCTTCTTTCAGTAAAATGTTCCATCTATAATATTCAAGGTACTTTCCCTCCATGTGGCATATCCGTGGGACGCCCTGTATACCAGCTACAGGCAACTAGAATAGGTACAGCAGTTGTACCATAGAGTGTATAATTACAGTAGTATAGAGTGCGCATATTGCACCAATTGCTTAGTACGCAATACGCATCGTAGGCAACTGAGCTATAGATACTTATATTGACGATTGTATGACAGATAGGGTTGTATCAATTACGCGCCGATAGGCAACAAGCTATCGATAAGTTATTTAAATAAATATCTTTGTTAGGTACTTTTTATGTTCAATAATTATGTTATTTCTATTAAACGAGAAATGTTTGTATATTTATTTATAATATGTATATTTATTTGATAACACGTTCTCGATAACAGATCTAACGATTTCGATGAAATTTGCAATATGGGGTTTACGGGGGCGAAAAATCGATCTAGCTAGGTCTCATCCCATATCTGAGAAAATTCCTTTACTCTCTTTTCACCCGAGCCAGCTCGGTAGCCCAGGTAGGTACTTATATTTATAATAAATGTGTCCATGGCACCCACGGTTCTCCTAGTGTGGGGCTGTGAGTATGATCGTTATATTATATTTTTATAAATATTATTGTATTTATGAAAGTCACTCAGCTTTTTAGTTTTACAAGAGAATTCGTGTTGTTTATTCTGTTTTTTACTAAATTTACATAGTACAAACAAACTAAGAAAATATAGACATTATGAATATATACTCATTTTAATATTATTCTTGTTTTAATTTTACTTCAAAAATTATGGTTAGTAGAAATGTCAGAAAATCGTGTAGACTTGTTAAATAGGTATTAAGGTTTATAAAATAAAAGATCCGGTTTAGTGTTTATTGTTTTTTTAGTAAATCAAACAATAATATATGTATTATTTACATGAACTATATTGAATTTCAACATTTTCTATCGAACAATGTCATTCATTTCTATAACTGCATACTATTATTTCTTGTCTTCGTTTTTATTGACCGCTAAAAAGCATAAGCTTGTTAAAAAGCTGTCTTTTAGTTTTCTTGACATTTGATTTTCGAACTAAATATTTGACGCGTATGTCAATATATTTTTGAATCACAGTTCTAAGCAAATGCAGCAAATGGTTGCTGCAAGGCTCTTGTTCAACTAAAAGAGCATGAAGAACATTAAATATATCTGTTCCAATGAACAACTTCAGCGTTTTAGTAACCATGCTTCGAGGATCACGAACAGCTGCGTTTTTCGATTCTATATTACTTTTTGCTATTTTTTCAGCGGCATTACGTATATGAATCACGTCCTGAGATGGATAAATAAGACCTCCCCTATCTTTAAATAATATGAAGGAATTATTAGGCACCTTCTCATGAAGGTGCCTTTGCTACTAAAGCCGATAAACAGTCAGTGCACTCTATTTTAGATAGTAAATGCCTTGTTACATATCCAGCAATATAGGAGATGACGTGCTGTGAAAGAGAAGAATGATCAAGCGCTGTATGTAAATTCAAATCATCATCCTCAAAATTACTCACAAATTGTTCGTCAACCATAGCATCATCCTCTTGTGAAGCTGACTTGTGTCCTTTAGTCGTTAGGTTGATGTGGTCAGCGGATGAAGAACAGGTAAGTAAAGTAATTTTTTCCAGGGACGCACAGTTTCCGGAAAAGTTTTCTTTAAGTTCCATATGCACCAAAAGCTTCTTGTAGATAGCTCTGAACTGAGAGGCCGACGGAATGTTATTAAAGCCACCGTGGGATCGTATCACTGAAAAAAGGATTTCCAGATGATCTTGGCTTATTTTGTACATAGCCAAGAAATTCATTTTTTTTCTTGCTTGACCAGCCTATTGTACAACTCTTTCATGCTCTCAATGCGCACACAAAGTCCAAGAAATCCAATTTTGTTTCGTGAATGTACAATCTGTTGATTTTCATTTGGAAACACTAATGTTTGTAGGTATGTTTTGGCATTTTCCAGAAACGTTATATATTTTGTCTCATTTTTTTCATTAATGGGAGCTTTGAAGTCAATTCCGGGAAACTTCCATGAACTGAGAATGTCAAACAGATTGTTTACCACATGAGTGAAATTTACCGTTGCGGCGGAGTTGGCAAAATTTAACAAATGCAGCTTTTGATCACAAAATTCAATCGCTTTTGCCACACTAGTGCTTAATAATTGCACTGCTAGTTGATTCTTAAAATCAATATGCCTTGTTGTAAATTTATTAGCGAGGTGAAATTTTTCATTTTCCTGGAAGGTGTTAAGCTCAACAAAATGTTGCCATTTAATAAAGCCACCATCATTATCTTGAAAAACCTTTTTACTTTCTAATGTATTTATGACGAGTTTGACCATATGGCATGGATCAAGAAACACAAAGATAGGCTCTTCCGTCTCAGGGTGCGGGAAATATGTTTTCAACTGTCCTAGATCGAATCAACAGCCGAGTTCGCGAGCCATAGCCATGTTTGCCGGACAACCGTCGAAAGTCATCGATAAAACTTCTATGCCGACCTCGTGGCAATTAGAAAGGCACATTCGAACTAAATTTGCCCTTTGCTCTCCTGTAACACCATCCACCAAAAAATATCCTACGGGCATTTTCCATTGTCCGTTTACCGCAACTAAAAGAAATACCAGGGCTTGTGTACACAATACGGCTGCATCTCCGGGTACATCGATTCCTGCTCCAAAGTCCACATAACCTTGCACTTTGTTGCCATCAAACTCTTTGAGTTTACGAATGGACATTTCATCAGTAACTAAGTTACATAAAATTTTATTTTCGGTCACCTTTACCTTTTCGCGAAGAGCATTGAATGCTTCGGTAGTGAAACCTGCACTCGCATCGAGGCATTGGTACCATTTCCGGATTGTACTCGGGTGTGGCAGACATGTGTTAAATATATATAATGTGTAAGAGTAGGCCTTCGGAGAATAAAAATGGATGTGTTAGCGCAAATGTGCGGAGCTCTGGTGAATATTCCTTGCCTTTACTAATCATTCTCTTAATGAGAGCTCCTGCAGAAACTCCGCACGATTCTAGAAGGTCAACTTGCTCTAAAGTAATTTATCTCTTTTCTTTCAACTCGTTAAGTACTTGCGACAAATTTTCAGCTTTCTTTTTCAAACGCCGACGTGTTGCGTAGAGCGCATTGCATCGCAATCGGCGACGTTTAGCTATGTCTTTCAATCGAATAATTTCTTTTTTCAATTTCCGTTTCCTTGGGGTATCACCTACATTTGGAAGAAGTAGACAAACGTCTGGAGGTACTTCTGAATCGATATGCATATTGTCTGAAGTAGATAGTTCGTGTTGTGCAAAAGGTACAGTTATTTTGCCTGAATTAAATGACGCTGCTTCCGTCCAATTATGATCAGAAGGTGTTGATGGACCAAGAAAAAGCGATGGGACAGCTGTACTTATTAATTTGTGCAGTCTTTTTTTTTTGTTTCATAGAAATTGGAATCCGGAAAGTGTACTGAACAGTCTTTATTCCATATTTTTGGTTCCAAATTTATTTGTTTAAAGCAATAATCCATTTGTTCATCAAGTTTCAGTCTTTTGGAAAGCTGAAAAATAATAAAAAATGTTTACATAAATTTTTTTTTTTTTGAAATTCTTATTTTATTTCACTACATTCTTTTACCTACCATAATTCTTCAAAATTAATTAAGTAAGCAGTTTAAACATGATATTATCGTAACATTCCATACTTTACGTCGACCATAGAATACTTTCACATTAAAAATATTAGCCAGTATATTGTACAAAACACACATTAAAATTATTTATAATAAACTAGCTTCTCAAACTCGACTACAGCGTTGGTCGTGTCACATCACTACAGTATCACGTGGGGAGCGCGGTGCGCGGGCGAGCCTGTGCGTGCCCGCCTCCCACGTCCTATTCACCCACGCGATGCGTGATTTGTTTTCATAAAAATAAGTATAAAAATCGACTTACCGATGAAAAGTGATACTGGATTTCAGTTTTGTTTGTTTCCTAGTATAGTTTTTACGAGATCGCACATTTGACCATTTTGATACGTAAATATGAAAAAAATCTCTGGAGGAACGCACGCTGCTAGCACTCAACCACGACTACAAGCGCTCGCGGCGGGAACGTCGTGTTGTTCTCACCCGTGCCTACTGTTCCCACTTCGTTGCGCGTGCTCTATACTACTGTAATTTTATACTCTAAGAGTTGTACAGTAGAATGATAAGCATAGGCGACTCATCTATTGAACACTTCAAGCAGCAGGCATGTGTATGTGCAGTAATGTGCTATTATTTTTTAGATTTTACCCTTGTGCCCACCTGAAATCCAAGTTGCTTGTCACAACGGGCCTGAATCTAGTACAATTTCGGGACCCGCTGAAGTCATGAAGGAGTTCGTCGCAGAGTTGACTGCTAAGGGAGTTTTCGCTAAGGAAGTACCGTGCTCCAACATCGCCTACCACTCGCGTTACATTGCTGATGCTGGTGAGTTCTTTGCCCTTATGAATGCTTAGTAACATCACTATACCTTGTGATATTTAATTTTATGATGATATTTAACTTAACGTTACAATTAGAGGTAGTATTTGATATAATTCATATTGTTGTTATTAAGCTGTATTTTTTTTTAAAGTTATTAAATATAATTAAAAATGCAGGACCTCAACTACTCAAATATTTATCGGAGGTGATCAAAGATCCAAAACCAAGAACCGAGCGTTGGCTTTCAACTTCTGTGCCAGAAGAGAAGTGGGACAATCCAACTGCAAAGCTCTGTTCAGCTGAATATCACACCAACAACCTGCTGGTAAGTAATGATGGTAACTGTGCAAGTAGCTGCTAAAACTCTAACAATATATTTCCGAGCCAAAACCTTCCAGACTTCGGACCTTCCAGTTCTCGGGCCTTTTAGACCAGAAACCCATGTGTGAACTTGTTTAAGTATGAACCCCGTGAACAAGTTCACACAAATTGTAGATATGCCTGCAATCTCTTTCCACTATCTGTTGAGACTTTGAGCCCGAAGATTGGAAGGCCCTTGCCCTGGTGTTTGTTAAGATCTAAGAGTGTCAGGAATGCCACATATCCGCAATTTAATTATTGGCCAAATATGTGGACAAGTGCAACTGACTCACACAGACGTATAGATTTAATGGATACGTTATGAAGAGTCTATGGAAAGGACTTAATCATTTATTTGTGCAGAGCCCAGTGTTGTTCGAGGAGACGTCGAAGCTGATACCCAACGACGCTGTACTGGTGGAGGTGGCGCCGCACGGATTGCTGCAGGCCATCCTAAAGCGATCGTTACCTAGCAACTGCAAGAACATTGCACTGACCAGGAGGAAACATGCTGATAATACATTATTGCTGCTCGTGGGTATCGGCAAGTAAGTAAAATAATAAGCACAGTCAAAATACAATTTTAATATCAGTCTTTTTATAAAATAACTAGCTTTTGCTTGTGGGTTAGCTGGCTTGGAGGATCGTTTTATCAACCCAGAAAGTTTCGCTAGTGTGTAGGTACTACACACACACCCCTTCGGGAAATACGGACGTGTTACGAATGTCTGTGTTATTTCAAAACATTAATTATTTTCAGGTTGTTTATGGAGGGTTACAATCCTAAAGTTCATATTCTCTATCCGAAAGTTGAGTTGCCAGTTTCTACGGGAACGCCATTCCTGTCGCATTTAGTCCAATGGGCTCATGATGAAAAATGGTAAGTACCTAGCACTTTCTTTTTGTTACTCTTCGCAAGTTTTCGAACAAAACTATACAGTAACTATGTTAAGCTCGTATTTACACATTTTGAGTATTACTTTTTTCTGTTTTAGGCCATTGACAGTGTATCTCTTAGCCAATAGATCATCATCTGCCTCCCTCGACTATAGCGCCTCTGTGCAAGATACAGAACACGCTTACCTGCAAGGCCACTCTATGAGAGGTAATATAATAAACAACCTATTCGTATGCTGTTTTAATTCCTAGACCCAATATGAGGTTCGAAAATATTTAAAACTTAGAATTGTTATATTTAAAATGCGAAGCAGATATAATTTAACCACGCACTGATCACTACCTACTGGTTTTGGTACGTCGCCTTAACGATGAATTCTCGTTCTCTCTGCTTATTTATTCGTTGGTCTCTCAATAAACCATACTGTAATAGTAGGTACTTACTTATTAAATAAAACCTAATATTCATCTTTAGGACACAACGTATATCCGTTTGCCGCCACACTAGCTCTGGTATGGGACACCTATGCAATGACGACCGGAATTCCGAAGAAACAAATGTCCGTGGAGTTCAGCGACCTGCATTTGTATGCGCAACCGATAATACACGATCAACGTCAGATTCGTATTAGCGTCGCTTTCCATAGAGGAAATGGGAGTTTTGAGGTAATAAGATTTCCGTTAAATAAAGACCCATACTAAGGTTGCCAATTCAAGAACTCCATGCTAGAGCATGTTTACGCCAATAGCCATCAGTTTGATAGCTAGCATTGCTGATATATTGCCTTTTCAGCTTACTATCCTTTAGGGCAGGTAGACGACTAGTTCTCTATGTTCTCACCTCATTTCGGATTCAATTTTTCGTTTGTGTTCCTTAGAGCCAAGCACACATTACATCCTCAACGGGCCGCAGCGCAACGCATTTTCAAACAAAACAGTGCGTTATTTCATAGAAAATGTACGAAAGTGATGATTTATGCTATGTGTTGCGTCGCGGTGTGGCCCGTCCTAATTTGCGCTAGACTTAAGTAATGCTTTTATTATGTAAGGTAGTTATATTTACTTCATGGCTTACTTAATATTTTGAAACAGATTCTGAATGAAGGCTCCAAAGTTGCAACAGGCTTTATAAATGCATTACATGATGTTGAAGATACGAAATTAAGAAAATTAAAAGAAGTATCTGAAACTAAAGTGAGCATAGACCTTACCGCTGAAGATATTTACCATTTATTCAGAGACAGAGATTACTCGTACAGGTAAGTTTGAAATAAAGAAAGAAATCACAACATACGTAGAGTAGCTTGCAAAAGGTGTTCCTTTAATGATGAATGATGTAATTCATTTCAGTGGAGAGTTCCTTAGCATTGAAGGTGCTAATAAATCACTGAGCGAAGCTTCGCTGGTGTGGCGCGACAACTGGGTCACGTTCATCGACGGCTTGCTGCAGTTGAACATGCTGCGACAACCACACGATGGAGTATCACTAGTCTCGCACATCAGGAGTATGAAGATCAACGTTGAATATCATCAAGATGTTGTAAAAAAATCTTTCGTGTCAGATTACAAAGTTCTATTGAAAGCAGTAATATTAGACAACTCTGACATTACCAGGTGGACATTATTTACTTTCTGTTATTACCGCCGAAGACACTCTGTCTGTTTGTCAGTAAAGTAAATCATTTCTGTGTTCTTTGTTTCCAGGTGTGGAGGTGTTACAATAAGCAATGTTAAATTAGAAAATATACTTCCAGTGAACAACAGAAACATGGCGTTGAAAGCTTTAAAATTCGTTCCTTATTTCCAATCGGATATAGATGTATGTATTCGTACACCTTTCATTATCAAGTTGTGTGTAAAACTAAATAAGAAAAAATTATATAAAATACAATATCATTTTTAAATCATGCAGGTGTCGTCATCACTTCAAGTTTTCCTACAAACAGTAGCGGAAAATGTAAACAAAACAAACATAAATGTCGTTGGTTTAGTTAATCAGTCGGGAAAAGGATCCATTTTCCCGGAAATACATAATGCTATTAGAAACATTTTTGGAGTTAATGTTAAATACGAAGAAGTTAACCGCGAATCGGCGTTGAAGAAACAGAACAACTTCCTAAAAGGTGCTGATCTGGTGCTGGTTCAAAACCTATCCACTGACGATAACGTAAGTTAATAACGTTTGAAATGTTTTATTTTGATTTGTATTCTATGTCTTTATTATAAGTTAACTAGTTTGGCCATCCAACAGATTTGCCAGCTGCTGCATCGTTTCCTACAGAGAGACCAGTTTGTAGCGAGCGAGGAAGATCTCGCTTTTGGTGGCCGCTCGCGCCCCTCGTCACTTTACCGTGTGACTTCCGTTCACTCCATTGTTAGCAATGGCAACAAACAGCAGTCACAACTGCAGCTGGTCCAGTGGGGTGCGTCTGCGGCCGTACCTACAACAACTGTCACAGTTCGAAGCAACTCTGATATCGTACTCCTCACTACAACGCGCAATAACCTATCTTTGGGACATCGGCTCCTGATTATTGCACCTTACCCTGCACTGCCAAGTCTTAAGGAACTTGTAAGCGGCTGGCGTAGAGAAGCTAATCGTAACAAGATCCATCTAATCATGGTAGCTAAAGAGAGCAACGATAGTTTTTATGTCGACGAGATGCCAGATATTGCCCTGGCGTTCTACGTAGTGGACAATGTAAGTAGATCTTTGATGTTTCTGTTTCTACCGAAATACATTATAATTAAAATATTTTCATATAAAAATGTTATGATTCTCATTTATTCATCAGGGTAAGTGGGGAGGAGAGTACTACGTACCATTGGAAGACTGTGCATCAGAGAGCAACAACATGTCCTTACAATGTAGCCAGTTTGGTGATTTGGATTCGCTCACGTGGGTTGAAGAGCATGAGACACCCGGATGTGGAGTCCCTGTGAAGGTATGCTTGAATTTATTTTAATTACCTTGAAAATGTTTTAATCCCAATTTATGATCAAATAATTAGTACTTTTTACATTATTATCAAAACTCATACTTCTCTAATCTTTCAATCTCCCCAGGTTCAATATGCTGGTATAAGTTATGATGACGTCAAAAAGGCTACTGGCTCCTTATCATACAAACAAAACATTAAAAATAGATTTGGAATGGAATTCAGTGGAACCACAAACAGGTCAGTAGCTAACACCCTTAAAATTTTCCAAAGTAAGGACTCGTTTGATTTATTTGTTTAAATATTTATGTTTTTACTGTTCCTGATTTTTATTTTCAATCGCTTGTCATTTCGACAGTTTTTATCATAAGTAAGTTCCGATGCTTATAAGTAAATATGTTATACTACACAGAGCCAAGAACTTTTCCCTGTAGCACTCCAACTTCCACATTTAACAATCTTGATCGTGCTTCGCTCCATTTCACCTGAAAGCAGCGGTCGGATAAAGACAACCGGATGAGTAGGAACATATTCGATAGATTTTTCTGTACTTTGGTCAGTAGTTTTATCTTTTGGGCAAGATCTGGTCAAAAGATTGCTCTAAATCAAGTTGGGTCTTCCTGTTTGAATCATTGAAGAAGAATTCTTTATTTGTTAATTGCTTTAAATAATTTGAACTAAACGGTACATGACTAGGTATATACTCGTATTTTTATAAAATTAAAATCATGTAAACACGGTAATAAAAATCTGAACTAATTAATTCTGCCATGCAGCGGTGAGCGCGTGATGGGTCTGGTGCGCGGTGGCGCGGCCGGCAGCATGGTGCGTGCGCAGCCGGAGCTGCTGTGGCCGGTGCCGGCGCACTGGAGCCTGGAGGACGCCGCCACCGTGCCGCTCGCCTACGCACACGCACTCTACTGTCTTGTGAGTCTACACTCACGAAACTTGCAAAAATTATTTCACTGATACCTGTTAAACTGATCCAACCATATCCCTTTTACTACCAGTATCCACACTTGGTTGGTAACCCGACAATTCTTACTCAGCTCTTCTCCTTTACGTTTTTAATGCACACGGCAAATGTGCAGAATTCTCTGCTACGTACAGAAAAACAATCACCTTTATTTGTCAAACTCACATTAAAACCTGTTTATTTTAAGGCAATCAAAAATTATAAGGGGTTGACACCTGACACGTCTGTGTTGGTCCATGGAGGGGCTGGGGCTTTTGGCCAAGCTGTAATATCAATAGCCCTTGCTCACGGCCTCGAAGTATTCACAACTGTTAGTGACATGCGGAAGAAACATTTCTTACGTAAACTATTTCCAGGATTAAAAGGTATTTTGATAATTTTTAGTTTCACTAAGCCAGTTTGAGGTGAACATTATTTTTTGTTAACATAGAATTGAATTGTCACTGTTTTATTTGTTTCAGCTGAACACATCGGAAATTCTCGGGATCAGAGTTTTGCAGATATGGTTCGAAGCGCTACAAACGGAGAGGGTTGTAACGTAATTATTAGCTGCCTTAAAGAAGACCTGAAGAAAGTATGGTTTCCGTTTGTAATGTTTTTTTATCATTAATGTAAAATTTATTAATGTATATTATAAAACGAACCTATTGTCTTTTTCAGACTGCAATTAATTGTACCAAAACCTTCGGCTTGTTCATTGATGTTTCTCAGCTGCACAATCAAGATGATTTCGCTTACGGGATGTTCAACCTCACTAGAGAGCGAGCCTACACCGCCATTGATATTACTTCGATATTTGATCCTGAAAATATTGAGGATGCTAGGGTAACTATCATAGATGTACCTGGATTAGGTACCCACTGACCTTGATTTTTCGTATGGAATTAAGGTACAATCAGGAGCCAAAAAACAAATAAAACATATTTCAATACAAGATATTATAGTTCTAAACCTATCATAATTCCCCGAACATTACGAGTATCATGTATTTAATTGATATAATATCAAAATAAATAGCATCCTCCCTGGAGGTGTAAATATAATATGATTTTTTTAATAAAGGTCCAACTCTTAAATTCAGCACAAATAAGTAATAAATATCATGTATTTAACTGTTGATTTTTGCATTTCTCTTAGATTTCCAAATAGTGACATTGTTCAATTCAAATAAAGATGTTATATTGCTGTTCCAAAAGCATCCAATTATGTGTCGCAGGCCTTGCAGACGTTGTTGAGCGACGGTATTCGTCGCGGCTACGTGCGTCCCCTATCGCGCGTGTCATACCCGCCGCATGACGCCGCGCGCGCCTTCCGACTGCTAGCGGCCAGCAAGCACCGCGGCAGGGTGCTACTGAGGATGCAAGAATCCACACTGGAGGTTCAGCCCAGGTATTGCTAAAAATCCGTTTTATTAGCCCAAGTAAACTTTCAAAAGTAGCTTACTAACACTTTACTTATAAATTCTTATATGGAACTAGCGATCCGCCCCAGCTTCGTACGGGTAGCACACATTATCTTTAGCCAGATGAATTGTGGTGGATCTGGAATTCATGAGAGCCTAGTCCTGTTTGTTAGGTTACTATTCAGAAAAAATATGACACATAATAACCAAAAATCCAAAAAAAATCTATTGATCCGATCACTACCAAACTTCACAGGATTACTCGCTGGGCTAATTTAAAGGTTTCCTGAAAATTTCATAAAAATCGCTTCAGCCGTTTTGGAGTCCATAGGTAACATACATAATACATAAACACATCCAGTTTATACAGTCTGCTTTTATTTATTTTACTATTGACATAATTTAAAACCTAACAATCTTAAAATAATAATAATATGTACAAGTATATAAAAAAGGAGGAGAAATAATCAGAGAGCATCAAAAAATTCATCCGCATCGCTGTCAACAGGAAAAGTGCCCAGAAGGCTGGCAGCATTGCCACGTTGTATGGCAATGCTGATTCTTTGGCCAAAAAATAGGCCAGCCCTCTGGTCACGTGTGGAGTCAACCAACCGCCTGGCGCTGTCTCGTAAAACTAAGTGGGCACTCGGACCCCATAGCCCAAGTGTTTCAACCCCAAACGGCTCGAATATATAAGTCCCAATAAAATTGGAGTATTTGCGCCGTTTGAGGTTTTCCGCACCCGCAGCAGCCGCTCCAGCACAGCCTGCCGTTTTAGGAAGATGGGATGGCGCAAGGGTGTCGACACACGTTGCATCCCACATCAAAGGCCTACCTACCTTCCAAGGCATTATGGTCATTCCGTCTGGTCTCTTCCCATCGTCGCGTGCTAAGCCATTGGGTTCTAAAATAGCTGGCACCCGCCGGGGTGCCAGCTATTTTAGAACCCAATGGCATGACAAGAGCACGACGGATAATGTCATTGATGCTGGCGTGCCGTGCTATCCGGCCTGCGCTCTTACTGCAGGATAGGCCATGTTGTCCGAGGCAGTCGACACCGTCACCGCATTGGCAGCGATGCGGAGCCACGCAAGGAGCGCCCAGACGCAGATAAGTAGCGAGCCGGAAGGTGGTATCACCCAGCATAGTGCCTATGTTGGGTGACGGTAGCGCCTGAAGCCAGAGGCCCGACTCCCACTCCCCCACAGCCAGCAGGCGGGCACGCTCAGTAGTATTGGTGGTCGTATTAATTAGATTATTCCGTACCAACCTGCAGAGCGGTTCATCCCACTGCCTCTGAGAAGATGGGTTCAAGGGCCGATCTGTATCCGGGCAAACCACTTTCCAGGCGTTCACTGCGTCAGTTTATACATATATTATATAGATATTGGACTGACCGGGATCACACAATAATGAAGTCGTTTTTGCTTCTAGAATATTTTTTAAATTTGTGAATGATGGGGTATTAATTCGTCGAATTATTTTACAGGTTGACTTGCGAGGCTGAGCGTACCCATGTAATACTCTGCAATGATGAAACATTTGGACTACAGTTAGGTGACAGACTTGTGGAACGAGGTGCTAGGAAGCTTTGTGTACATTTCAAGAGGCAATCCATGAGCTACCTTCAAATTAAAATACGGTAAAAAATTCAGATTTATTCATTGTTCTCGGCTTTCACGAGGTTCTCGCCAAGATGTACAGTAATATCAACTATTTTGGAACGCTGTTGTCGATCTGTCACCACAATAACATCGGACTTATTGGCTACATTAGTACAATCACAACACACACACAAACCATAAACATAATTTTGATTGATTTTGTGTTAATTGATTAGATTTTTATTGATATATTTTTTGTTTCGATATTATTATTTATTACTTTATTTCTATATTATTGATCTCAAACTGATGATTTTATTTTTCTTTGTTTGATCTCACGCTGATAGCAATGTATATTCTAAGTGTTTTATTTTGATTTACTTTTTTTATTTTGATTGATCCAAGTTTAATTTAATTTAGTTTATGTGTGCACATAAACTAAATCATGCACATAATTACTATGTTTTATCTGAAAATGTCGCAATTCCGACCCCCAAAGGCCTGCTTTGGGGGTCATCGTCTAACCTGTTCTTGTACAATCTGTTTATTAATAACTAGCTTCCGCCCGCGACTTCGTCCGCATAAAATTTCTTGCTCCCCTGACCCACCCCGTCGCATCGCATCGCCTGTTCGCGCTGTTACTTCGTTTTCGCTTAGCGCTCGTTCTGCCTTTTTTTTTGTTTTTGCTCGGCGTCTGAGGGTCCTAGCGTAATGTAACATAGCCTATAGCCTTCCTCAAGAATTGGACTTTATATTGCAAAAAGAATTTTTCAAATCCGACTGGTAGTGACAGAGATTAGCGCGTTCAAACAGTCGATAAAAAATAAAATGTATAGGTAACTAATAGACTAAGCGCATTTTTCGTACTTTAAGCATTTTTATAACCGTCGTAATTTATAAACGAAAGATCCGAATTGAATAATTCAAAAAGGATTTGACATTTTCTTAATCAACCTTGATGATGAAACTATTTATTTGGATAAGGATTAATACCATGTTTATGAAAACACCTTCGCAAGTAATGCATTATTTTACAACAAATTTGATTACCATTAAAAATGTAATAGTGAGCCAACCTTAAAAGATAGACATATACTATTGCTGACTTTTTTTAGAAGTTTTTAGAGGAACAACCCCGTCATACATGTTTTTTGCGTAACTTTAACCGTTTACGCAGCGCACGCAACGGAAGCTCTCAAAAGGAATTAATTTTCCCCGTTTTTGCAATATTTTTCATTGATGCTCCACTCCTGTTGGTCGTAGCGTGATGTTATATAGCTTATAGCCTTTCTCGATAAATGAACTATCTAACACCAAAAGAATTTTTCAATTCGGAACAGTAGTTTCTGAGATTAGCGCGTTCAACCAACCAAACAAACAAACTCTTCAGCTTTATAAATAATATTAGTATAGATATTTGAAATGTGAATTGACCGAATTGACCATTCTCGAGAGTAGGGTCAGTTATTATATTGTTATTGAAATTGTAATCTCGAAGGCTATACAATATCACGCTACGGCCAATAGGAGCGGAGCATCAATGAAAAATGGTGCAAAAACGGGGAAAATTTATTCCTTTTGAGAGCTTCCGTTGCGTGCGCTGTGTATACGGCTAAAGTTACGCAAAAATCATGTATGACGGAAAGGTTCCTCTTAAATCTCTTAATCAAGGTTGATTTAGTACATGTAAATTTATTTTTAAATTATTTGAATCGGACCCTTGGTTTAGAAATTACGACGGGTATAAAAATGCTTAATGTGAGAAAAATGCGCTTAGTATATTAGTTACCGACACATTTTATTTTTTATTGACAGTTTAAACGCGCTAATCTCTGTCACTACCAGTCGGATTAAAAAAAAATCTTTTTGCATTATAAAGTCCAATTTTTGCAGAAGGCTATAGGTTATGTAACATTACGATAGGACCCTTAGAAGCCGAGAAAAACAAAAAAAAAAGGTAGAACAAGCGCTTAGCGAAAACGAAGTAACGGCGCGAACAGGCGATGCGATGCGACGGGGTGGGTCAGGGGAGCAAGAAATTTCACGAGGATGAAGTCGCAGGCGGCAGCTAGTAAATATTATTTTAAATCACATTGTTTAGATCATGGCAGCAATTGGGTGTTGAAGTTATAGTATTTTCTGATGATTTATCAGAAGAAAAAAACGTCAATGCACTGTTAAATAACGCAAGTCGTTTTGGTCCCATCGAAGGAGTGTATGTGACTGTGGGCGATAAGCAGCAGGATATCGACGAAACTCTACTGAATACTTTAGATTTGGTGTCAAGGAAATTGTGTACGGATATTAAGTAAGTAATCATAATCATGTGTTCACGCATATAATGACAAGATTACTTCACATTTTGGGGATTTTTCTTTACCTCCGGCTAAGATTATTAGCAAATCATTTTATACAGGGTGGCCAATTCGGATAACTTTAAATTAATATTATTATTATTACAAACGAAAATTATCACATATTTTCCATAATAACAATTTATATACAATACAGGCTTGGGAATTTTGTATGAAAAGTAACATCCGCCAGATCTAACTGACCCCTTTTTACTGATTTAAAATGCGATTAATTTTCATCGTGTTTTGCAACAAATTTTCGCATAAGTCACTTCGCTTAAGTTTCGCACTTTATTTAAGTATCCACTATCCGTCGCAAATATTCTCTCAATATTTCTTGGAAATTATTCTTTCAGAACCATGCCTTTCAAAGTTTCGATTATGTTTTGTGCTGCATGGTTTTTATCTTTATCTTTTTGGATGAAATCACGTGTTTTCTAGGTCTAATAAATTAAAAATATAAAACATCTTAACACTATTGCGATTGACAGTCGCAGTAACAAAAGCACCAGTTGTAGCCTCTTCAAGGAGGAATTCTGTAATTACTCCACCTAACCAGTCAGACAAAAATAATTTAGGGGTCATGGGTGGGTCAACAAAGATGGCTCTTTTCCACGATCGTTAAAATTTTGTTTATTTAGATATCCTCTGTGATCAAAATGACTTGTAATGATTAGTTGAAAAAAATTGGATCGTTTTTCAATCCGCTTAGGAACTTTAGGATACACAAAGCTAATGTGGCATTCATGGTCTTATAATTGGTGCACAGTGAATTTAACACAATAATGAATACCAAAGAAAAGTAAAATTTGCCGCCAAATGAAAATGGTAGCTAAAGAGTTGTATACATTCGGTTTGGCCACCCTATAGCATTTACGTTTTACTAGTATTATGCTAACAAATATTTCTGTTTGTACTTATTTTATCAGAACTCTTTTATAGAACGTGTATAACGTTCTTTCTTTACCAGCCATTTGTTTCTCCTAATTTGTCTTTTCCGAAGCTAATCTGAGATTGTTGTTTTGTTTGAAAGATATTTTGCAGTACTGAACACTGGTTACAATACGATTGGAAAGGAAGTGTGCTATCGTCGGGTACAGAATAATTTACCGGCCACAATATTGTCGTTGCCGGAATTAAGTCATGTAAGTTTAGTCTGTCAACAATCTATGGGCTAATTATCATCTGCTATGGACGCTTTTGTATTTTATCAAACTTAGAACAAAGAATCTAGCTGAGTGGTCTCCCTTAACTAAACACATAGAATGTCTTATGGCCCGACCTCGGTCCATAAGAATGTTTATGTCATTATTGCATCTTATTTAATGCACTATTTACAAAAACATTTTCTATTTTTGCTTTTCACAATTACCTAAATTTTTGTACGGAGATTTTCTAATACCTATCTAAAAGTCTGTCGTATAATAAGCTTGATTAATTTATGCTCATGTTGGTTACTTTTTGATCGCAGGAGTCGTGTAACCTTGGTGCCTGGTACCGTGGCGCAGTAGAGGTGACCGAGAAGGCACTGCGAGGAGCTCGAGGCGTTGTTCTAGCAAGCATGGCGCCTGCGCAACAAACTTCGCTGCTGAAAAAAATAATTGCAATTGCTGGTAATTTAATTTTGTCAAATTCTTTCTTATATCTCCAGCTGATTGTAATATTTTTAAAGTTGAATATCGATACCCATCAAATCTTTCAAGTTGCGCTAAGTAAAAAGACGTTGTATTCACTATTTTACAGATGTAACCATAAAGGCAGATACGGACAAGAATACTACTTTGGAAGAATTGGGAGTAGAAGGCGATAAAATACCATTAATTTATAATTTCCTAAGAATCGATTATAATCTTGTGTTTGAAGAGACAGAAATACCCTTGATTACTATTGACACGTAAGTAGGGCTCTCAGATATTATTGGTATACTTCGGCTGTCGTACTATGCTAATTTCTTCTCTGTCTATCTATTGCTTTATCATTCACTGCCTTTATCTTCATATCATCCCTCACACAATCCATTCATTTATTCTTTGGTATTCCTCCTCCCCTCCATAACTCAACATGTAGGACCATCATTCCCTTACTCACAGTGTAATTCATCACTCGGTTTTAGTCAAATATTTTGTTTCATCACATACCCAAGACAAACGATTCCCGTTCAACTATCTGTCACTGTCGCCACTTTCGAACTTACTCTAACGTACTAGTGAGTTACTTTAAGGAGTCTTAATGTGACTTAGTATAATTTTCTATTCTATTTTTTTTATTTTTTTAAGGATACAACAAGTAGAAAGATCTATCTTCAAAACAGATTTCCAAGACACTAAGGGCTTGTCTACATTCTTCAGCTTCGTAGACTCTGATGAACTGCTCGCTACCGCTGACTTCGTGAGTGTGCCGACGCTCGTTAACAATGCATCTATGGTACTTACATGTTGTTTTTGTATATTAAGTTCTCATTTCGAAGCCGACCCCATTGTGGTTGAGAAAAAACAGATGATGATGATGATAGGGTCCCTACTCAAAGGATGCCAAACGTTATATAGGCTAAAATTTATTTGTCTGTCATTATACTGTTTCCGTATAGGTAACGGTAGCGAAGTATGCTGATAAATCAATCTGAAGCGCTACTTTTTATTTTCTTTACAGACAACACAGTCACATTAAATAGTTCCACCAAAATGTCTATGATTAGTATTCCGATTTTTGTCAGTACTGTGGTTAGGATATATATTAAAAAAAGTAGTATGCAAAATAAAATTATGTCAACTGATGGGTCTGTTACAGAGAGCCGATGAATTTGATTCGAACCAAACATACCTGTGTATCGTGCCCGGCATGGAGGGTCACTACGAGAGGTTCCGCATGCTGTGCGAGCGCCTCAAGCTGCCCGCGCTGGTGCTGCAGCTGGGACTTGACAAGCCAAATGAAACTATACAAGAAACAGCCGAGAGATTAGCAATGGTATGGAATCCTTTCGCAATGCTTGTCGTACTTAGCCTAAGAATGCGGTTGTCACTGGTTTCATCCTCCTTCGCCAGTCCTTTTCGCGATGGTCACTCAAAATCTCGTCCATCTCACGGTGTTTTTTTATTCAGGTGTTCCTGAAGAAGGTGGGACTGACGAACCATTTCTATCTCTTAGGATATGAAAGTGGAATTTACGTAGCTTTAGAAATTGCAGCTATCTTAGAAAATCATGGTAAGACATGTTATGTTCAGAGTACACGTGATCATGTAGTTATGTTCTTTTTAAAACACAATTGTAACGTAAAATAATTATATTTTGTATAGGTTTGACTGGCACAGTTTATTGTGTTGGATACGCACCGGACGAGTTCGACGTACACTTTGAAGAACACCTCGCTGAATTTGAGACACAAGATCAGCTACAAGATGGCGTAGCTCGTCACATGTTTACGTTGATGGCAGGAGGAGACACAACGGGTCTTAATAATGCACTGCAGACTGCGAGCACATGGTCGCAGAAGGTAGACGCGTGTGTGCGGAGTCTATTGGGTCGCGTGCCGCACTCTTCGCAATACGCGCGTGCGCTTATTGAAACTGCGCTGAGGCGTGTGGAGCGTGCGCGTGGCTACGTGCCGCGAGTGCACGCGCTGCGTTCTCAGCTGGTGTTGCTGCGCGCCGCGTCCACGCGCCCTGCGCCGGTACCGCTCGAGCTGCAGCGCCACTCGCAGCGCCCGGTCGCCGTCCACCAACTAAGCGCACCGCTAGCACATGCACCTACAGATCTGCAGTGTGCGGCCATCATCAACACAAACTTAGACCCCACAATACTAGAAAGTTTTAATAAAAAGAATATTTGCAACACATATCTTAGAAACGCTGATGCCTTCATGGGACTTGATAAAAATATATAATGAAAAAAATACAAAAAATAAATAGCGCTTGTCATATAATATTCAAAGCTTTTTGGTAACAACCGGCCATGTATGTGAACTGTAAATTAAATAAATATGTTTAGTTGCTCAATGGTCTTTTCTAATATTTATTGTTATACGCACCCTATGAATACCTTACGTGTGATACATTTACAAAGACTCAACCTGGTACAATACTTATTTGAATATCTAAAACAAAGGAAGGAAAATTGCTTTAAACACAAATCTATTGAGACTATTGAAAAAATGCAGTATGCAATGGCTGAAGACTCAGTATTTAAACATAGAGTGACAACAAAAGACGATGTAGTTCTTTAGTTTATTATATTGCATCATAATAACCACTGAAATAAATGTTTTATTTCATATACTCGGAAAGTAGTGTTTGTTTGATCCGAGTAGCGGGTGGAAGACGCTGCTCCCCACCTTTAGGTGGGAAAGACTCATAGTAATTGCTTACCTCTTTAGGGCGGGAATGAATTTTAAAAATAGAACTTAATTTGGTTAGGTATTCGGCTACGAACAAAATTTACATATTGAAATGGCGCAGGCGCGTGTGGTGGATTAACGCTATACCGGCCCACTTACTGTGCGAGCACTAGCGAGTAGGTAGGCAGATAGGCAGGTACTTGCTTGGTTTCAGATGAATATAAATAAAATGCGAATAAGCTGACTAACGAGTACTTATATTTAGGCAAAGGATCAAGCGTACAAGCAGGTGAGCAAGCAGAAAAATGAACAACAGTCCCATCGGGATACAGATATTTATAGTAACAGGTAAACAAACTACGTCACATTCTAGACAAAGGATCGCCGGCGGCGCGCCGCCGGCGATCACGCATCACATATTTATCGATAAGTAAATTAATAATTGAGTAGAACATTTCTATCACATGGTCAAGTTGAGTAGCATCGTCAAAAACCAGTCCCCAATCGTACTCTAGTAGATCTTTATTAATACACTCGAAGTTTCCCTTACTAAAAAGATGCTTTTGAGATAATTTTATTTTCAAAAGAGGAATTAAAATATCTACAGCTTTGACTACAATTGCAGGGTGAAACGTATCTTCGAGTACTAAGGGGCAGCTCGATCTCACAGTGGTGTTAGGAAAATTAGCGAATATTAAGTCTAGTGTATGATTATGTGAGTTAGTTAAAAAGTTATATTGTTTCAAACCGCAATACTGCATTGTGTTGATAAGGTGGGATGCGGAGTTCTGTACCTCAACAGCGCCCTGCCTTAGCAATACGGGATGACCACTTGTCCAGTCAATACCAGGCGCACACGCACACAAATCGTTGAAATCTTTATCTCGGAGGCGGGGCTTAAAAAGGTGGCGTGATTTCGGTGCTGCGTTCTAGTGTGCGAGTTGACTTGCCTACTCGCTACATATTTAAGTAAAATATCGATTAAAATAAAAAAATAATCAGCAGTCTTGTTAGTGTATAAATAGCCAGTGTGAATTAAAAACACCTATTAAGTGGGACGGCCCGTGGTGGTGACGCGGTGTGTTCCATGTTTAAAATTTAAAAAAGACTACATAATTTGGCGGGATACTAACTGTAAGCTGTACCGAAATTCGAAATCTCGGCATAGAGACTATTAATTTATTAAAAAAGAGTTCAAGCGATTCTGAAAAATTGACCCCAGATTCGATTATAGATGAGGCAAATACAGTAATTGTTTACGACTTAAATTATTTGTAAAGTTTTCGGCTTGCTCGATAGATGGCGGTAGCATCAAATTAGAAGTCGCTATGGTTTCGTTACCGCTTTTAGGATATACAAATAGTTTTTTTTTAAATAAAGTCCCTTAACTTCGATGTCATCGCTCCGATGAATCCAACCCACTACCCTGGCGTTCCCAGCCAGCTTCCAGACGTACTCGATGTTGCACGTACGACGTACTCAAGAATGTAAACCTTCGTTTGCACTCTATTGAGACGCACCACGAACTCAACTCTGATCATCGCCCAATTACCATGCTTTTGCCCCTTATTCGGGCACTCTCGATCCTAATCAGCCACCTCGAACCAAAGTGATAACCGACTGGAGGAAAGTAAGCGAACAGCTGAAATCCACCACGTCGCCTCACTTGCATACAATCCCCGACCACATAGTGTCAGTCGAAGACACGACGGGTGCGATCGACTCGTTTACAGAACACGCTGGAAGTTACCGATTGACGTACGTGAACTGATAACCGAGAAGAACGCGGCCATTCGTGCCTACGACTCCTTTCACTGTGACGCGAACAAAGCCCACATGCGTCATTTACAGCGTGCTGTAAAGAAACGCATAACGGAGTGGCATTCTGAGGGCTGGGACAAGATGCTCAGCGAGCTCGAGCCCAACCATCTGGCCATCTGGCAACTACAACGCAAATTGCGTACCTCTACTGGGGAGGCTTCGATGCCTCCCCTCATTCGCCCTGGCAAAAGCATCGCTTTTGACAACCCCGAAAAGGCAGAATGCCTAGCAGACAGCTTAGAGTCTCAATGTTCTCCTAGCTCCTAACCAGCTGACCAAGCGCACCTTGCCAAGGTCGACGCCGAAGTCGAACGCAGGGCTGCTCTTCCCCCTGTGGAAGACCCTGATGATCCGTTGCCTCCCGTCACTCCAGACGAGGTGCACGACATCATTAAAGGGCTACAGGATCGGAAGACACTTGGTTCGGACGGTATCACCAATAAGGTTTTCAAACTCCACCCCGCCCTCCTGATAATGCTAATGACCACCATCTTCAATGGTACTCTAAGCAACAACATCTTTACGCAGACGTGGAAAGAGGCCACCGTCATCGGTATCCCCAAGCCAGGCAAGCCCAAGTCTGAGCCCTCAAGGTTATTTATAAGCGTCTCAAAGATTTTGTCGAAGCTAAGAGCCTTATCCCTAGTGAACAGTTTGGTTTCAGGACTCATCACTCTTGCATCCAGCAAGTTCACCGTATCGTTGAGCACCTAAGCGCTGGCTTCCAGCGCAAGGCAACGACGGACATGTTGTTCTTCGACATAGCGAAAGCGTTCGACAAGGTCTGCCACAACGGCTTAATTTATAAGCTGTACCAACTCAGTGTGCCTGACCGATGATCTAACGAGAATTTTTGTCAAACCGCACCTTTCGCTATCGCATTGAGGGTACACTCTCTTCCCCTCACCCCTTACGTGCCGGTGTCCCTCAGGGCTCGGTAATTTCTCCCCTCATCTTCTCGCTTTTCACGAGCGACATTCCCAAATGTAACAAGACTCATTTGGCGCTTTTCGCCGATGACACAGCCATCTATTACACAGGGCGGTGCCAGAACTCTATCGCCAGAACTCTTCAAAACTCCGCAAACGCTTTAAGCGTTTGGTTCCGGAAGTGGAGGATTGAGGTCAATCCCGATAAGAGTCAGGCCGTCCTTTTCTTGCGACCGCGACTCCGCGCTCCCGCACCTCCTAGCCCGATCACCATGTGTGGTAAGCCAATCCCTTGGGAGAAGCAAGCTAAATACTTAGGCGTGATCCTTTATCAACACGTGACCTTCAGAGAGTACATCAAGACGGCTCGTTCGCGTGCCGCTTGCGCTCTCGGTAGGCTTCATTTTATCCTGACCACGCGTAGCAAATTATCTCTAAAGTGCAAGCTGTGCATCTACACCGCAGTCATCCGTCCCATCATGACGTATGCTTGTGTTGTATTTGCGCATGCTAAGCCACACTTTATCCATAAGATGCAGACCCTACAGAACCGCTTCCTTAGAAAGGTCACGGGGGCACCCTATTATGTACGCAACAAGTTTCTTCACGTTGATTTCAAAATCCCCACCGTTCAGCAATTCATTTAGTTAGTTTTAGTTTTATGCCTGGCTGGAGGCCTTAATTTATTGAGGCATCTACAGGCAAGCCCGGTTAAGCAGTCGACAACCTCCTATAGGTTAAACTGCGAGATGCCATTCCCCAAAAACCAATTTAAATAAATTAGCTGTCACCTCAGATAAGTACACTGAAGTTTTATTTACGACTCTCTCGAGTGTACCTTCAGGTCAACATTCCCCAAATACCATCAGGTATTTCATTGGTCCATCGAGCCGGGTCATTTGGACAGTTTTTTTTTATACAAGTGGAGCCACCGTTGCCCCGCTTCTCCGTCCGGTGTACTTGCAGTGTATCGGTGCAGTAAGGTACATGGTCCTCCGCACTAGCGGCGACAGCTTCGACCAGCATTGGCGGTGAGCTGAGTCAGCATTGGCGGATTAGTTCAAGGAGTGGCCACACTGGATGACAGCAAGGTGACGCAGGTGCAGCCATCACGTGACATCATAGGTGACGTCACGCGCAGTTCAGATAGCGGCCACAGAGGGCGCCACTTGCAGGTTGAACCCGGTGTTTGTGTGAAGTGCAGTTTTGTGAGGACATTTTATTTATTTACTTGTCCACGAATTGGACAAACAGATCGAGTCAAACGATTTTGAACTCTATTCCAACTATAAGTTAAAAAGGTAGATAGGTAGTTAGCGCGCGTAAAAGGCAATCTGTGACTGCAGCACGACACATAGTAAGAATTGACAAAAAGCAATTTATCTCTTCCGAACGATTCTCGCTGTAGTTGCTCATAATGCACTCAAGGTCAAAGTGTAGTAATTGATGTGCTGACGGCTGTATAAATGTTTAGTTCATCTTGCTTTTGCAATGTGCCACTTTAGTTCACTTCAGAAGGACATTCCGTCAGTAACGTCCTTGGTGGGCAGTATGCTTACGACTTAGATTATTTGTAAAGCTTGCAGTTTTTTTTTTGTGGATGGAAAATCATCAAATGACTTCTCCCGCTCTGGGCGGAGTGGGAGGGCGTGTCAGACTTTTATTTATTTATTTATTTACTATGGATGACTTACAGCTAAAACAAATAGAATAAAAAATATTATGTGAGACTGACAGCCAATTAAAAGTCATCACTTTTAAAAACAGATTGGAAACAAAGATCGTGAACAACACAACACAGCTACCAAAAAAAGAGAGAAAAACAATATAACATTCAAGCTTAAACTAAATTCAGATTTTATATTCAGTACGGTACATTAATTAAAAGACTTAAGCATACAAATTTTTACTTAAAAAAGCTAAGGCTGAGGCACTTTCTGGCCGAGGACACACCTGTCATGAAAGGATCAAAATCATGCCGTTTACACATGTCATTAAAGTTTCCACTTGCACGCACTATAAATGAATTTTGCCTGTAATTCGTAGACGTAAATGGAACACGCAACGGTACGTTCCATCGCTTCGACCTTCCGGGAATGTTAAAATAAAATTTGGATAGAATATCGGGGCTATTAATAGAATTATTGAAAATCTTAACTAATGAAATACAGTCAGAGATTGCTCGCCGATTAATTAGGGGTAATATATGATACCTCTTATAGAGGTTAAGATAATCTTCAGACCGGTAGGGCACTTTCTGATGATAACACAAAAACTTGATGAACCTTTTCTGGATACTCTCTATACGATCAATGTACTTGTGATAACATGGATTCCAGATTTCAGATGCGTATTCCAAGTGGCTTCTAACAAAAGTATAGTAAAGAATTTTTAAAGTTTTGGCTTGAGTGAAGCACCTGCAGACGATAGTTTTGCAGTTTTACTGACTAAAACCCACCCGTGTTTCTTCTGTTGCCTGTGCCGGGGCCACGGTAACTCTTTCAAACATCCCGCAACCCTAGCTGACATCGGCCCTAGCGGACCCCGTCAATAGTGCTGACATCTCTTTGAGGCGCGCGTGGAACACAACGTACCGTCGACTCGGGCTTGGTCCTTACCGGACAGCGAGCTACCCATTGCTCGCAAGCCCGCGCCTACGGTGGCCGGGAATCGGCTGCCAATTCCCGACGCCCAGAGCGTCTCCTGCGGCGACTAGGGGCGTGAGGGCGCAAAGCTTGCCTCTCCCTCACGCGTCCCGCCTCCTCTTTCACGAGCATTACTGCTTCGCAGAAGGAGGTGATGGCTTCCCATGTACTCTCGCTCCGTACCATGGCCTGGACCAGGGCCGGACGCGAGAGATCGCCGCCACCTATCGCTTTCGCGAGGACACGGCGGTGTTCCGCCCAAGCCGGGCAGACCTCCACCGTAGGCTCCACCGTGTCCTCCGGGCGGTCCAGACAGTGGTGACACCCGGGCGTTTCCTCCCGCCTTATCCGGAATAGGTACCTCCCGAAGCACCCGTGTCCGGTGAGGACCTGCGTCAGGCGGAAGGTGAGGACGCTGTGGCGCCTCTCCAGCCACTCCTCAAAGAGGGGACTTATCGCTGCAGTTTAGGTATCATAAAAGTTGTACCTGAAGTTACGTAGGATTGTTTTAGGGTCCTGGATGAATGTATTTATGTGATTATATAGAAAACTATGGATACATATAAATTTTTTGTACCAATATCTATGAATGTTATCTGAACCTGCCGATCTATTCTGTAAACATCACACCGTGAGCACTTAGGTCAAGTGAGCTCAATCCCTAGTAGAGTAAGGTGGGATGACAGTTCACATCACGCTCACTTCACCTAAATTTTCACGGTGGGATCTTTCCAGAATAGCACCACTGGTGCTTTCCAGTTATGTAGTCGAGAAAGTACTTTATGGAAAATTTCTGGGGTTATGTGTTCAAATGTCATTGCCTGAATATTTGTGTCGCTGTTTGTCATTTCTGTTTGTATCCAATCTGCCTGAGCATTATGTTCGATTGGTTGTTCCCAAATTCCTGCCCAGAAGTTTTGTAACGTCTCTGAGTCAGGGTTGTTATGATCATCATCATTTGGGTTGTTATCCTGAACGTTAGATGTCGCCTGTCTAATGTTGCGGTTGAAAAGTTTTTCATTGTGGGTGAATTGAGTGCTTTGTAGTTTTCTTTGGGTACATGCTTTATATCGTTGTAGTCGGCCTGTTACGACTGACAGTTTTTGTTTAAGTGTGTCTAATGTGTGAGCTGCTTGTGTATTTGGTTCTTCATGAACAATGTGAATTCTATGTTGTTCTATTATCTTATTACCGTGTTTAATTAATTTCCTACTTCTATTGCCACTGATGAATTGGGTCATTTTAGCTATCTTTGATCGTAAATCATTTAATTTTCGTTCTAGTCTTGCCTCCCAGTTAGGTTTATATACTTTTTTTGCCCTTTGGGTGCCTGATCTTGGTTGAAGGGTTATCTTTGTTCCGTTTACTTTAGGCGCGGTCCATGCCGTACGGCGCAACCACATCGCTGCTAAAGATGATTCTAGCTGCACCACTGATATCACCTTCGCCTAGTTTAGATTCCACATGGTGCAATAAGCCTCTTTGGGGGAGGTGCGCTGTTAAATTTAGAGTCGAAACTTTGGGCCGAAATGTTACAATTATCCTTGATTTGTGCTGTTAAAGATTATTTATTTGCCAAATTTTTTTGCACATGTAGAATTCTAAACGGGAAGGTGAGTAGTTGCTCCCAAGCACTTTGAGAGTTTGCGGGAGAATTAGCTGCTCCCGAATATATGAAATAAAACTAAATCTCGAAGTAATGATGTTTAATCAACCAGGAAAGCGAGGATTTAGGATATAACAAGGGATTAAATAATAACGCAAACCCGATGGATAAATCTTTGACATTCCTGTCAGAGCACCCGTAGTGATGTCCCACTATCGTAGTGATGTCACTCCGATCATTCAGATGGACGGTGTATAAATCGCCACACCACCCCCCTACGGAGAGAACAAAACCAGGCTAAAATAACTAACATCATACAATTATGTATATCCAATAATTAATAACAATTAAACAAAAAAATTAACCAAAGTTCTTAAATCTACATCTTACAATTGTCATATTAATAACAGTGAAACAAGAAATTAGTCAAAATTCTTAAATCTAACGCGCCTACCCGAGCGTGTGGTATAGGACTGCTTTACTGGTAAATGAACCTGTACTGACTGTTGTGGGATTGAAGGCTCGGGCTACTTATCTCTTACGGCTTGTCGTGGAGGAAGATCAGCTGGGGTGGGCAATTGCATAGTGTGGGTCGTTTGCAGATCGGAATGATCAATGAAGGCCGGTTTGAGTCTGTCGACGCTTACAACAACCTTGTTGCCCTTAACTTTGTTGTTGGGTCTTGTTGTGCAGCGTTCCGATGCGCACGTGTTTGCATGTTCTGTGTTTTGACTAGCGCGGCGCAAGCTGTCGCTCGTATTCTTTTTTCGCCATGAGTAATGAACTTGTGGCGAATGAGCTGCTGGCGTTCTTGCAGCAGAGGCTGGATGTGATGGACGAGGTATCCGCTATCCAAATCTGCTCAACGAACTTCAGCGAGGAGGACATAGCTGCCGCCAAGCTATTGTTGTTCAGTGTGCTGAACAAGCGCGACCAGATGGTGTCCCGCCGGCGTGACGGGACTAAGAGAAGCCTGCAAGATATTATCACGCTGTTCAAGGAGACCGACCCGTATGACGTGCCGACGTTTGTGGCGAAAGAGCTGCACAAGCTGCCACCCGTCACCTTCGACCACGTCAATGTAACAAGCCTTCTGAAGGACATTGTCTTTCTGAAGGCCCGCCTCGCGGATGTTCTGGCGAAGTTAGATGCATCCCAAAACACCGTCGTCGATTTGCGCAAAGAATTTACCGAGTTGCGCAACAGTGTGGCGGTAACTAGGTCATCAGTCGATGCATCTAACGTAAACATGTGTCGCGGAGCCGGCCTCGATTTATCGTCGTCAAATTCCGCGTCAGCAGTTTCGTCGCCAGCGCACCCGTCGTTTGCTGAGATTGCAGAGCGCCCCGCCCGCGTGCACCGCAGCCCCGCGCCCGTCATCGTGGCTCCTCCACGCAACGCCGCCCGAGCCCCTCGCCCCGTCCCGCTGCCAGTGTCTGCAGCCCTGGCGAAGCCCATAGAAAAGGAATCCGCTAGCGTCATCGCGAGTGCCCAAGGAGCTCCAAGTAGGAAGCCTATACCAAAAAAGGCACCGAATAGGGCTGATGAGGAGGGTTTCGTGACGGTGCAAAGGAGGAAGCGCTGGTCGCGAACGAACAAGAACCGCTGTGGCAAAGCTCCTACGGAGCCGGAAGTCAGCTTGCGTGCCGCAAAGCCGAACACACCGGTGTACATCTCCCGCCTACACTACACCACTAAGGCGGAGGACATCGTGGAGTACGTGCGCCAGAAGACGAGGTACGCGCCGAGGGTGCAGTTACTGGAGTCGCACCGCAACGTCAACTTCAAGGCGTTCGTGGTGCACATACCAACATGCTACCTGCACCTGGTGATGGAAGAAAGCTTTTGGCCGCAGGATGTGGTATTCCGCCGCTTTCGCGGACAAGTGCCACCAGAACGCACAAAGACTTAGTGCAACTAAGTGATACTAACATAGTTATTAAGTTTTATTTATTAACAAAATTGTTATTATATTTATTATGTACATATACTTAGGTTAAGGTATGTATCTATGGGTCTTTGTTACCTGATAATAAATGGTTATATTATATTATTATTATATATTATTAACAATTAGAGTGAATGTTTTCCCGTCACACGAGCGCTCCAGGACTTTGTATGGACCTGCATAGGGTGGCTGCAACGCTCTTCGGACGGTATCATCTAAGGTATACATGAGTCGCAGTCGACAAACCTTTGAATATAAATGAAGCTGGTTCGCCATGTCAACTAGCTGGCAGTGGTCGTACCAATGAAATTTTGTGTCGCAGCTGTACCACGAAATCAAGTGGGTTTTATAAACTTCCCGATGCTAAAATCGGGACCAAAAATTCTCCAGGGAGCCTGAGAGGCTCTCCGTAAAGTAACTCTGCTACCGTGGCTTCGAGATCTTCTTTATACACCGAACGCATTCCTAGCAGAACCATCGGAAGGGATGTCACCCACGAATCGTTATGGCACATTAACGCCGCTTTAAGTTGCCGATGAACTCGCTCAATCATCCCGTTTGCACAGGGGTGATATGAGGTGGTTCTTATGCGCTTGGTACCGAATTACTGCAGTAATCGGTGAAACAAATCAGACTCAAATTGAGAACCCTGATCTGTAGTAATAACCGACGGTACTCCGAAGCGAGATACCCATTCTTTGGTAAAAGTCTCGGCTACCTCTACCGCAGTAATGGATCGCATGGGCCAAACCTCGGGCCATCTGGACACTCTGTCTATTGCAGTCAAACAATAACGGTATTCGTTACAGACGGGCAATGGACCCACGATGTCGATATGGACATGCGTGAAACGACCGGATGGTACGTTGAAATTGAAATTACCGGTTTTGGTTGAAATTTCCGACAGGGGTAGAGTTGTGTCTTGAAATCTTGCTGCGCTGATATGCTTCACAAGATCGGGACCAGGTTCGGCAATCCTTTCTAACTGAAGGCCAGACAAAACGCTCTGCCACCAAACGAGTTGTAGCTTGAGCACTGGGGTGGCTCAAATTGTGTAGCTTATTGAAAGCAGCGCGGCGGAAGGAAGGGGTCAAATAGAGACGTGACTTACCAGTAGAAATGTCACAGTAAACCGGAGTGTTGGTCCCTGATGTACTGATTTTGGTGAGTGTTAGGTTGGAGCCACCTTGCAATAAATTAGCAAGTTCTTGGTCTGATGCCTGCGACTTAGCCGAAGCTTCATAATCTTGGTCCAAGGTGATAGCGTCAATGTTAATGCGTGACATAGCGTCGGCCACAATATTGTCTTCACCCTTCATATACTGGATGTCGGTCGTGAATTGGCTAATGAATGATAGCTGGTTAAGTTGTGGAGGTGGAAGCTTCTTACGTCGCTGTAAAAAGGCGTACAAAAGGGGCTTATAAATAAATAAATAAAAATCTTTTAATTCAGACAAGGTCCATTTGGTTAGTACAACACACAACTTAGAAACTAGTGTTAGTACTTACATCTACTAGAAAAAACAAAACAATTATTAATTATACGCCACAGTGGCATGTAGGCGTATCCAATGCCCCAGTATAGGACTGTCCCACCTGTCCGCTACAGTGCTCAGGGTGCTTATGATCTGTGAAAATTGTTGCATACTGGACTTCTAAAATGTAACGAAAATGGTGGACACTTTCATAGATCGCTAACAGTTCACGGTAATAAGCTGGCCACTGTGCCTGTTGCGGAGTCAACTTTTTGCTGAAAAAGGAAAGTGGATACCACTGGCGGTTTAGATTTTGCTGAAGACAGGACCCAATATGAACGCTAGATGCGTCCGTAAATAAACCCAACCTGGCGTTGCTGATTGGGTGTTGCAACAGTGTTGCGTTGGAGAGACTCTTTTTACAAGCTTCAAATTGTTGCAAGAGTTCGGGTGACCATGGAAATGGCTTTGCACCTTTACTGTTAGTTGAAACCAATGCATCAATCAATGGAGCCTGGAATTGCGCTGCACGAGGCACGAATCGACGGTAATATAATATACCCAGAAACCGGCGCATACCTTGTACTGTCTCAGGTGGTGGAAAATCCAGCAACGTTTGAATTCGATCCTGAGGGGGCCGAGTACCATCGCCACTGACGTGGTAGCCCAAAAATACGGCTTCACTGACACCTAGGACACACTTAGAAGGGTTTAGTACTACCCTGTAGTCTTGCAGGCGTTTGAAGAGGACGCGCAGATGCTGAAGGTGGGTAGACTCGTCTTTGGAGAATATGAGGATATCGTCTACGTAAAAAAACAGAATTCGAGACCCCGTGTGACCTCATCGATGAAACACTGAAAGGTTTGGCCCGCGTTTCTTAAGCCAAAGGTCATATACGGGAATTCGAAGAAGCCAAACGGGGTCACGATAGAAGTTTTGGCAATTGGTTTTGGTTTTGGTATATATATTATATTTATATATATTTGGTTTTGTTTTGACTAAATGTTATCTTGTATTCTCATGTAAGTGGCTTTATTGTCTTTTTGGGAATAAATGATTTAAACCGATATCCTCTTCAAAAGTCGGAATTTGGTAGTAAGCTTTAATGAGGTCAAGTGTGCTAAATATCTTGGCCCCTGCGAGGTTATGGGCGTAATCATTGATATGCCGAACCGGGTATCGGTCTGGTACGGTCCTGGCGTTCAGAGCACGGTAGTCGCCGCAAGGGCGCCAGGTGTTGTCTTTTTTAACGGTCATATGTAACGGTGAAGACCAAGCACTTTTTGACAGCCGAGCTGTCCCGCATCTTACCATTTCCTCAAATTCTTTTTTAGCCGCGATTAGTTTCTGCGGCGCCAAACGTCGAGGTCGGCAGGAGACTGGCGGTCCGTCTCTGGTCTTGATGTAGTGCACTGTATCATGCTTGATGACTCTAGGGAGGCCGGGAAGTCGAGTGATATCTGGAAACTCCGCTAGGAGCTGAGTAAAAATTGACTTACCAGACGCTACTGCTCGTACACTGGGCTGGTCAATACTAGCGGTAGAAACGGCAGATGTTAGTCCGATAATACCGTCGACCAATTTCTTATTTCGGCAGTCAGGTAAAAGGTGATAAAATGCCAAAAAATCTGAACCAATAATGGCTGTGCTGACGTCGGCTATCACGAACTGCCAAGTGAAACCGCGGCGCAACCCGAAATTTAATTTAAGATTTACTGTACCAAAAGTTTGTATATTGCTTCCATTAGCGGCACTTAGTTCATAATCAGTAGGCTGCCTGCGTGACGGTAACCAGTGATGTGGAAAACAACACAGATCTGACCCAGTGTCAATTAGGAACCGGCGGCTGGTCACATGGTCTGTGACAAAAAGGTGGCGGCCGATGTTTTCGCAATCAGTTGCCGCCGCTACTGACTGCTGGTTGGGTTTTCCGACTCCCAGTCACATGGCCTAGTACATCTAGTTGCTTTAACACCCCATCTCCTGTGGTACCAGCATCGCTTAAAATTGTTCGCTGTTCTACCGGAAGATGCTGACCTGCCGGAAGATGCGGACCGGTCACGTACAGGACGGTGGTGCTGCCTCGAGAGTGCAGCTACTTGATTACTCACATTTTCTAATTGTTGAGCTAAAGTAGCTAAAGTTAATGTTGGAGTTGCCAATGTGCAACAAACGGCAGGTGATGGGGCTAACTCCACGATTTTATCAGCTAACTCCGACACTTTATCCAAATTGAGGTCAGCTTGTGCTGCCAGTATTGCTTGAGCTTGTTGTGGCAGACGGCGCAACCAAAGTTGGCGTATGATATTATCATCTGAAAGAACCGTCCCGGCAAGTGAGCGGAGGTGACGAAGGAATTGGGACGGTTTCCGGTCACCGAGCTCTTTATCACTTAGAAGCTGTCTAACTCGTTTCTCTTGGGAAGTTGAAAGTCGTTGTATGAGGACTTCTTTTAATTTTTCATATTTCCCTTCGGCTGGTGGATTTGTTATTAAATCCTCGACCTCACCTGCCAGCCTCTGATCTAGATGACCTACTACATAATTGTATTTCGTAGTATCACCAATAATATTAGCAATTTGGAATTGGGCCTTCACTTGTGCAAACCAAATTGCAGGCTTATCAGCCCAAAATGTAGGTAATTTCACTGAAACCCTACATATATTTGCCTCCACTTTATTCTGGCCTAGTCGCTTTTGTAATGCTGCATTTTCTGCCAGCAGTCGCTCGAGTTGTGCCTGAAGCTGTTCGTTCGCCATGATACAGAACCTATACAAAGCAAATAGCAGTAATACCACACACCCGAGCACCGCTGAACAACAATAATAAATAATTATTGGTAACTAAAGTAACAGATCCCAAAAGTAAATGTTAGCAGTATATAGGCTGACTGGTAATTAGTGACCGATACTTAAACACATGATTGTACTCATGATAACAAATAACTTTTACTATGGGACCAAACTTGAAATCGTGAAAAAAAAATCAGCTGGTCCCTACATTTTGACGAATTATGCGAGCATAAATGTAGGGAGCAGCAGATTTTTTTTTCACGATTTCAGGTTTAGTCCCATAGTAAAAGTTGTTTGTTATCATGAGTACAATCAGGTGTTTAAGGATCGGTCACTAATTACCAGTCACGCTATATAGGCATTTAGTAAATACCTGAGCACTAGGTAAGTTTGTACACAAATGGTTTAAGTTATTAGCCAAAAGATATTGAGAGAAAAAAAAATAATAACTTGCGTGAGGCGGTTAGGAATGTCCACTATGTCTAGTACTGGTTATCGTTTGTTCAGATTTCACTTTACACTTGCACTCAAAGCTCACACAACATGCAATCATGCACCCTGTGCAGTTGATCCGGCGATTGCAGTCGTTAGGTACCGACTGCAAGTTGTAGTCTGTGCTTCTGCAGAAACGCGTTGAAATTCTCGTAGGGTAGGTGTACCGTAAACAGACCGGCGCAGCGTCAGGGCTGTGATTATGCGTCGGCACTTCGGCAGCGTCGTAATCAACGTCAAAATATGGTACCTGCTCTCGTTTGAAAAGCAATTACGAACGCGGTGAATGGCTCTCCGGCGCTGGCGTTGGCACTTGTTTGTCTGGCTCACAGTCAGCAGGAAGCGTGACGTTGTAGTCAGGGTCACCAATGCGGGAGAATTAGTTGCTCCCGAATATATGAAATAAAACTAAATCTCGAAGTAATGATGTTTAATCAACCAGGAAAGCGAGGATTTAGGATATAACAAGGGATTAAATAATAACGCAAACCCGATGGATAAATCTTTGACATTCCTGTCAGAGCACCCGTAGTGATGTCCCACTATCGTAGTGATGTCACTCCGATCATTCAGGTGGACGGTGTATAAATCGCCACAAGTTCTCTCAGGCGGCGAGGCGAACACAACGCGCTAAACTTGAAGCCACGGATGGTCTCGCGCCACGAGGAACTCTCTTTAAAACTGGGGTTGAAGTTTTTAATTTTGCAAGTGTTTTCCAAAAGGGTTGAGCGGGTGAAACAGGTGTTGGGGAAGTGGGTATTGTTGGGCAGGATGAAAGCACATTGTGGAGCTTGTGTTTCTTACCCCAATGTACCTTCAAGCCACGTTCACCTTTAAAAAAGCGTGCTTGGGGACAATGAGGGCATCTCACTAGGACATCCAGCGATGTGGAAGGTTGACTGGCGCTTCGTACGGCGTTACTACTGTCGTCATTGTTCAGCATTAATAATAAAAAAGACTACTTACACGATTTTTAGTATCACAAACTATAGGAACTAGAATAAAACAAAAATAACAAAAATGACGTAATAAAGAATTCTGTCAAAAGCCAACTGAAGCACGAAGACAGCTGCGCAGTCGCGCTGGCGGCTTGGGGCGCCGCGCTGCCGTATGTCATTTTGGCGCAGCCCCGGCAACCGTTGCCATGACACAGCGTCGGCGTCGCGTCAATATGTCAGTTGGCGTTGCTTTAAATTATGTCTGGATCTCCAACTGAGCTTCGAGAATCGCAGTTGCACTTAGTATCACGGTATATGATGTGGAACTGTAGGAATCGGCAGGAGATGCCGATACTGATCCGCTTCTGTATCGCACAGATTTTTTCAATGCGCTCTTGTACTGGTAGCAGCGTGACGTGTTTAATTCTCCATATTTTGTTTTTGAGTTCAATTTATTAGTGAAATGGCTGATATTCAGATGCTAATCATTTTTTATCAAATCTTGATATAAATTACAAAACATTGTGTTGCGACGTGACACTTCTTCGCGTCGTTTTTTTTTTCTATTAGCACATAATAGTGAACTTGTGTGTTTCTATGATGTTGCGTTTCTTCTCAACAGATGGAACTGAAGTTCATACTCAGTTTTAAAAATGTTAAATGTCATATCAATTTCAATTTTTTTAAATTTAAGTATTATTATACTTAAATTTAAAACAGATAGTTATAAAACAGGTTAACACTAATATATATATATTATGTACAAGTATACAATAAAAATTAAAAAGGGAGAAGAGCTCATTGGGCATCAAAAAATTCGTCCGCATCGCTGTCAATCGGAAAAGTGCCCAAAAGGCTGGCAGCATTGCCACGCTGAATGGAAATGCTGATTCTTTGGGCTAAGAATAGGCCAGCCCTCTGGTCCCGTAGAGAGTCGACCAACCACTTAGCGAAGTCCCGAAATACTCGATGAGCACTTGGACCCCACGGCCCAAGTGTTTCAACACCAAACAGCTCAAACATATAGCTCCCAATGAGGTTCTTATATTGGCGCCGTTTGAGGTTTTCTGCACCTGCAGCAGCCGCCCCAGCACAGCCCGCCGTGCTAGGAGGATGGGATGGCGCGAGGGTGTCGACACAGGTTGCATCCCACAGCAAAGGCCTACCCAACTTCCAAGGCATTATGGTCATTCCGTCCGGCCTCTTCCCATCGTCACGTGCTAAGCCGTTGGGTTCTAAAACAGCTGGCACCCCGGCGGTGACAAGAGCCTGTAGGGACACATGTAAGCGTGCACGACAGACAGAACGCAAGGTAAGCAGAAATGTATATGTGAGCGCGACGTATGGACGGCGGACTAGTTACTGCGCACTAGTCCGGTCGGAAGGTTCTCCTTGGGTATAATTGGAATAAAACTCTTTCAGTAGTGAACACGCGTTTGTTTGTGTGAACCCAGAGGCTTCATAACCGGTTGGCGCAGTGCTCATATAAACGGGGACTGACATAGTCACACTGTGACCAAAGGATCCCTAAAGTGGTGACCCCGAACGCGAACTATATAATTAAGCCGTAATAAAGTGCAAAGTGTACGAATTCGCTGACTCTATAACGTGTATCAGTGCAAACTAAACTAACAAAATGCAGGCTCTGCAAACACAGGCGATGCCGGTGAAAAAGGAAAGCGAGGATGTAGCGCCGATAGAGCTAAAGGCGCAAATTCCAGATTTTTGGACAGACGACCCACGTCTGTGGTTTGCACAGTTCGAGGTGTTACTAGCGAGTCAGAAGCAAGGGGAGGCCAAAAAATTCGGCCTGGTGCTACCAAAGCTAAGCAAGAGCACCATACAGCAAGCGCGTGACATAATCCTGGACCCACCCGAAAAACCATACACCGCCCTAAAGGAACGCCTCTTGACGGTGTATGAAGAGTCGGTCACGCGGAAACTACAGAAGGTGCTGTATGAATCAGAGCTGGGCGATCAAAAACCCACGCAATTACTTCGGAGCATAAAGAACTTGGCGGGGAACAAAATTCCAGATGAGACTATGCGCATTCTATGGATGGGAAGACTACCAGAAACGGTTCATACAGTATTAACCGTTAGTGAAACTACAGAGCTGGAAAAACTAGCGCAAATGGCGGATAAAATAATGGAAGAAGCGACACCTAAAAACATGATTGCTACAGTTGCAATAAGTACCGCAACATCAGGAGCAGACCTGCTGATCGCGGAAATAGTAAAGCTTGGTGAGAAAATTGAAGCAATAAACAGAGGCGCGCAAAGCACCTCAAGAACACGGTACCGATCACAGTCATCAGATAAGAAAGGGGAAAAAACGTCGCAACGAAAGGGCAGATTATGCTTCTACCATTATCGATTCGGTAAGAAGGCCACCAAGTGCGTACAACCATGCAGCTGGGACAACAATGCAGCAGGTGAAGATTCTCGAAGTTCGGGAAACTAAATGCGGTGCAGTCAACGGCGGAACACTGCATCGACAACGTGAATCACCGCCTATGTGTTATGGACACCAGCTCGGGAAAGCGTTTCCTCGTAGATACAGGTGCGAATGTATCCGTCATACCCCTACCAAAATGGCAAAGACACGTAAGTGACAGTGATAATTTTAAGTTGTGTGCAGCAAATGGCTCTGAAATTAGAACCTATGGCACTAGAAACTTAGAATTAAATGTAAAATTAGGAAAACCATTAAGATGGACCTTTATAATTGCTGATGTAAAACAACCTATCATAGGAGCGGATTTATTGCGCCATTATCGGTTGTTAGTAGATTTAAATGCACAACAATTGTTAGATAGGACAAATAGTTTGGTGACCCGCGGTAACATTGTTAAGTGCGCGGAACCTTCTGTCAGCATCGTAGACAGTAATCACCTATTTCACAACCTGTTATCGGAATATGCAGATATTACCAAACCCATACCATTTAGGGACGATAATGCTGACGAAGATAACAAGGTAATGCATTATATCGAAACTACGGGACCACCCGTACACGCGAGAGCCAGACCGCTTCCTCCCGACAGATATCATAAGGTCAAGGAGGAATTTAGGTTAATGATGGGGATCTGCAGACCATCTAAGAGTGAGTGGGCGAGCCCGCTGCACGTGGTGGCGAAAAAAAAAGGGGACATCCGACCGTGTGGCGACTACAGGCGCCTAAATGCGATCACAAAACCGGACCGATACCCCGTCCCACGTCTGCATGATTTCACCTACATACTAGCAGGTAAGAAAATATTTTCCAAACTCGACATAAATAAATCTTATCATCATATCAGAGTAGGTAAAGAAGGTATAGAAAAAACCGCCATCATAACGCCTTTCGGTTTGTATGAATTTCAGCGCATGACCTTTGGTCTAAGGAATGCGAGCCAAACATTCCAGCGTTTCATGACCAATACAGTACTACAAGGTTTCGATTTTTTATTTAATTTCGTAGATGATGTCATAATCGCGAGCGACTCCATAGAGGAAAATGAAAAACACTTGCAGCAAGTTTTCGATAGGTTCAGGCAGTATGGCATCACTATTAACCTACCTAAATGCGAGTTCGGAAAATCAACAATAGAGTTCTTAGGGTACGAAGTTACAACCAAAGGTATTCGTCCACTCGAACATAAAGTAGCAGCAATTGTGAATTATCCCCGACCGGAGACTGTAGACCAGCTCAGGCGTTTCTTAGGAATGATTAACTTCTATAGAGCAAGCATACCTAACGCTACCAGTCAACAGTCGCAGTTAAACGAGTTCTTAAAAAATTCAAAAAAAAGGGATAAAACAATTATACCATGGGATGACAAGTCTAATAAAGCATTCGAACAATGTAAACAAAGTTTAAATAACGCCTTTATGTTGTCACACCCAAAAACAAATGTACCTCTAGCTCTCATGACGGACGCCTCAGACACCTGTGCAGGAGCGGTGCTGCAACAGAAAACTGATGACGCATGGAAACCGCTAGGATACTTTTCTAAGAGGTTTACCCAAGCCCAACAAAAGTATTCGACCTACGACAGGGAATTGTTAGCCATATATATGGCAATAAAACATTTTCGTTTTCTCTTCGAGGGCAGTCAATTAACTATATTTACAGATCATAAACCGTTGATTTATGCATTTACCAAAATACAAAGTAACTGTGAAACTCAAAAGCGCATTAGGCAACTATTATTCATCAGCGAATTTACAACCGACATTAGGTACATACAAGGCGAAAACAATTCAGTAGCAGACGCCTTATCGCGGGTCGAAACAATATATTGCCCAACGGAACTCGAGTTCGCGGAATTAGCGCTAGCACAGAAAATGACACCGAGCTTGCGCAAATGTTAAACAAAACAAATAGCAACGTTCGATTAAAAAAATACTTAGTGCCAAATAGCAATGAACAAATATATTGCGAAACCTCGACTAACACGTGTAGGCCGTACTTAACCGAAAAATACAGAAACATAGCATTTAATTCGGTACATGGCATCAGCCATCCAGGTGTCCGAGCAACGCGAAAATTGGTCGCACAACGATTTTTCTGGCCAGGATTAAATCGGGATGTCGGACGATGGGCAAAAACATGCATACAATGCCAAAGGTCAAAGGTCAACAGACATACGATATCAGACTTACAACATTTTCCAGACAGCAATCGATTTGAACATGTGCACATTGATATCGTAGGGACATCACAAGAAGGGAATAAATACCTCTTGGTATTTATTTTAGCTAAAGCTAGTTCCAATAATTGTCGGGCATCTGGTCGATCTTGTATAGGTATATGATATTTATTTTATAATGCACACGCTATATTAAAATCTGTCGTGAGATGTATCGATGCGCGTTTAAAGTATTCTTGTCGAAACAACTTAAAATTTCTTTTTATACGACCGTTGACAACCTCAACCACCCATGGACACATTGTAACACACTTAGAACGATTAGCCTGCTCTGTGGTAAGTTGATTTTCACCTTCTAAAAGTGATTCGGGCATGTGTGCTTTATATCCATACCTCTGCAATTCACCCAGTACATCACTGAAGCCCTATCTAATATAAAAATATCATTAGGCCTTTTTTTTTTTTTTTTTTTTGTGGATGGGAAATCATCAAATGACTTCTCCCGCTCTGGGCGGAGCGGGAGGGCGTGTCAGACTTTTACTGACTAAAACCCACCCGTGTTCCTTCTGTTGCCTGTGCCGGGGCCACGGTAACTCTTTCGAACATCCCGCAACCCTAGCTGGCATCGGCCCTAGCGGACCCCGTCAATAGTGCTGACATCTCTTTGAGGCGCGCGTGGAACACGACGCGCCGTCGACTCGGGCCTGGTCCTTACCGGACGGCGAGCTACCCATTGCTCGCCGTCCGCAAGCCCGCGCCTACGGTGGCCGGGAATCGGCTGCCAATTCCCGACGCCCAGGGCGTCTTCTGCGGCGACTAGGGGCGTGAGGGTGCAAAGCTTGCCTCTCCCTCACGCGTCCCGCCTCCTCCTTCACGAGCATTACTGCTTCGCAGAAGGAGGTAATGGCTTCATCATTAGGCCTAAAGTAAGTTCTTAAGGGAGTCCTTTCACTACGAAATTCTTTTGACATTATATTAGCATCATTTTCGGTTGCTGGGAAGGGACCAAGTGACTGCAAAATGTAACCAACACAGCATACTATTAAAAAAGGATTTACTAAATTATTTAATTTGTGTAGACTGTATGTCTTTTTTTGTATGAGTAGTTGCTACTACTTTGTACATATATGTGTGCACCAGCACATATAGTTATTGCTGGTTTATTGTTTGCAGACATTTCAGGATGTCTAAATAAACCTTCTGGGATTATTTTATTTCTAGCTGCCACATCTTAAATTGACATATGACCTAATCCTAAGTATAGAGGAACAAAGGTTTAGTTAAACAGTTCCTAGCATGGGACATATATCTCTCCAAAGTTTGCCTTGAAAGACTAAATAGTGATGACAACCGTTTGTTACTGTCACCAGTTCTTAACTTGACAAGTATTATACTCAATGCAGTACTTGCACATGGAACTACTTGAGCCAATTGAGGTATATGGAGTAATAATTGATGAAAGCTATCTGCATTCATACCTAACCAATAATGACATAGGTGCGGATCCAGCTCTCTAATAGTTGAAAAATCAAACTGTCTGCGACCACCCCGTTCCATAATTAACATCATATCATCCATTTGCATCCCTGTGTAATCATTATTATGAAAAGATAACTCGTTCCAAGCCCCATTATATAAATAATATTTGGGCACTACGTGGCACATACAATTAATAATGCAACAGTAACATTTCTTTAATTGCTGATGGTACTAGTAAACGCTCATCACTGTAGCATTCACTAAAAATACAATGCCGTGAAGAAACAGTAGCACGTTTGTAGATGCGTGAAGTAATTTTTGGACTACGCACAACAGCTTGTGATGGTGGGTTAAGCAGTGCTGATGGTGGTAGTGGTGGAGGTATGGGTACAGATATCCAACTTGTAGATATTTCCACAATATTGCTGCTGGAAGTTGAAGGAATTTCCAGATTCCCAATGGTTTCAATAGCAGACTCACTCTGTAAAGCTAGTCTACTTTGATCAAGCTCAGCATGTCTTCTTACACTTTTATATGCATTAGATTAGACCAACAGCGTAAACAAACTCTTTCAAGACGGTGAACCTGAAATATAAACCTTCCTCATGAATCACTCCGATTCATGAGGAAGGTTAAAGTGAAGGTTTTCAAGGTTTAATTCATTAAAGTTTTGTGTAAATTGGCTGAAATATGATGATTATCGTAGATGTTGGAAAAAAATATACCGACTGGGGAGCTTTACTGGTATGCGCCGCGTAAACCGTAAGAGATACATTAAATTTATTAATATTCTAAAGGATTGTACATCTTAAAAAAATCAACAAAAAATCCGCAATAGCATATACGAGTATACGTCTATCTTCTAAGGATGACCCACAGTAACCATTTTTATCTTTCAGAATTTGATAAAAATTTCATTGTTATTTCCGATCGCTTCGCTTCCTTTTAATCCAGGTAGTACGTTCCCGTGGGATATTTTCCGAAATTCGCGCAGGCGAAGCCGCGGGCAAAAGCTAGTTCACCATAAAAACTAAACTAGTTTTTTTAACTAGGTAAATAGTATTCTGACTAGATATTTTTTTTAAATCAAAACTGTCATTTTCACAGTCACCTTAGTCTCCATGAGCCCTTTCAAATGGGTCCAAAATACGATGGCTCTACGTAGACGTATCACGGAGACGTATCACTGAGATCCTATACCCACCTTCGGAGTACACCATCAGGTAGGTGACATCTCTAGTCACCAAGATCTCACCTTTACACCTTTCAAATGAGTCCAAACTCGATGGTTCTACGTAGTGCCGTCACTGAGATCCTATACCCACCTTCGGAGTCCACCATCAGGTAAGTGACATCATCAGTCATCTATGTAGGTCTCCATCCTCCGTCAAAAGAATTTTCAAGATAGCTAAAAACGATAAAAAATAAACACAATAGAGATAATGTACTCAGTACTTACCGATAGTTTTGGAGAGCTCGGCCACACTTCACCTTACGTTTATTCATATATATAGGCATAGTCAGGCTTACTCTATGATAGGTTCAAAAAACAAAACGAATTTAAAAACTACTTTACATAAATTTACAAACTTAATTTATATTGTTACTTTACAAAATATTTATATTTGTACTATTTACAATATGATTTAATTCAAACATCATTCAAAACGTGAACTTTTTTATTTTATTTGGAAAAAATAACGCGCGCATAGACCACCCGTCACTAGAGTCATCGAGACACTGATGCATCGCGTGCCGAACTGCCGAGTACGCGTCAGAGGGCTTTGCGGGGGGTACTGGTGAAGTTTCGGGATTTGATTCATTATTTAAAAATATTAAAAGAAATAAGAAAAAATAAAAATAAACAATACAAATTGTAAAATAATCATTACATATTTTTTGGTACGTACAAAATTCATGCCAAACTATTCAGCCGTTACAGAGGGAATTTATAATTTAGGTTGAAAAAGGACCTATTTAATTAGATTTTTTCCCAACATCTGGGAAAGTTTATTAAAATTTTAAACAATACAAAGTATTTGTGATGACCTTAGGAATACTCTATATTTTTATATGGAAAACGCACCAAAGGATTCATCTACAATCTTCTTTAAACTTACAGTGTTTTTGGGATTTGAGCGAGGTAATCCCCTTAAAATAAGGGACTGCCCAATAAGTAGGTACTCATGAACGGGAGCATAGTATAAAGAGAGGAAATACGTTATCTTCATACAAACGCACCGCGCGCGGCTTGTATCTGTGCGCCAAAGTATCTATGCGTCGCCGCACGCACACTTAAGAGGGTTGTCACATTTTGCACCTCTCTCGCTCACACGGGACCAAATTTTTAATAATGTTAAATGAAAAGATGCATTTTTGAAAAATGTAATCAATGGGCCGTCTACAAAATAATATTATTTTAATAGGTAATTATTTAAAACACATTTTTATTGTGGCATTTATTTACATCATCTCAAAAACAGATCATAATACTTAATTACATTAGTTTATTAGATAACACAATAGAAATGTGTTTTTGATAACTACCTATTAAATTAATATTGTTTTGTAGACCGCCCATTGATTACATTTTTCAAAAAAGCATTTTGTCATTTAACATTCTTAAAAATTTAGTTCTGTGTGAGCGAGAGAGGTGCAAAATGTGACAACGCTCTTAAACAAATCTCGGCCCGTTTCGCAGCGCGCCAGTCGGGGCTAACATCGCACGAGGTTCGCGCGTCACGGCTTTTCGGCACCGCTAAATGAATGAAAAATGTGTGATAATCGCAGGAGAACGTATTGCTGTGTGTTTGGGTGTCTTAATAATTCATCGATTTCAGAATTGTCTCTGTTCAAATTACCTATTGAACAGGAAAGAAGTCACTTTTTCTAGCATATCATTTTTACTTGATGATGAGATACCTACTTACTTATTTTTTGTTGTATTAGTTTTCTATCAGACAGAGGAAGTAGGTAGGCCTACATTCCCACTAGAATGCACTAGGTACTTTCGATCTGTCAATTGATTTGCCGCTATTGCTTTGTTTATGTTTAGTCATGCCGATTTCTCAATACCTATTGTAGGTATAGTAACTAAGTACCTACTTACAGTTATAAAATCGTACTTAAAAAATAAGTAATTGACTTATTGTGAATCAGATAAATAGAGCAAAGTTCGAATCACCTACCGTTTACTCGTGCTCATCACCGCCCCGCGCCGCCCGTCTGCTGGCCCGTCGCTGTTTCTTTCATCGTGAAAGGTTTTCATCATCGTTTAGGTACCCAGACAATACAAGTAAAAAATACAACTTTCCGACCCTTGCCAATTTATTGGCACTGAATTAAAATTTAACTAAAAGTGACAACCCTGAGACAGTAGGCAATTATATCGCGGATTGTGCCGGAGATAGCCTACTTCCTCTCTTTATACTATGACGGAAGCGTTGTTGCCATTCTTACGTGCAGTGCCTACAAGTCAGATGAGGTTAGTAGACATTTTTCTAAAGGCTGTTGTGTTTAAATTATTTTCGCATTTAGTTTGTTTGAAAAATTAGATTTCTGAAGTTTGGTGTAATACCTAAGTTGATAATTTTAAAGTGTTTGATTAACTAGTGGGGATCGTATTTTCATTTAATGTCGTTATGTCGTCACATCCCTGTATAATTATATGTGAAGACGATAAACCTAGAATAAAATTACTATACAATACAAAACATAGGTAAACAATTGAAAATGAAGCAATGACAGATAAATTAAATATGTATTAGATACACGGTGCTCAGATATTCACAAACATTGTAAAGGTGTAAGATTTTCCTAAAAATTTAACAAGTACTAAGTCAGTGTGTGAGCTAAAGTAAGCGCAGAATATAAAATCAGTGTCATAAAAAATAATAAATTATAAAATTTAATTAGCAGCCAGTTTGATTTTGTCTAGAGTAATAGTTATCAACAATATTAACATAAGTACTCTCCACAAAATTTTTCTCACCCTGTAACGTCTAAATTACTACGAATCAGAATTTCAATGAGCACTCGCACATTAAAATTCCGCTGTTTTATGTTTATGTCAAGTTTGCACAATTACATTTTTGATAATATTACTTTTTTATATTGGTTCACCAACAATTGTTTACACTGGCCTGATGGTAAAGGTAACATGCAAAAATGTATAATTATGCAACAGTGCAACAATCACTTACAGGTAAACTCCGCATGCTTATAGAAGTTGTACAATTTATAATATAAATCTACTTCTAAATTACTTATTTATGAGTCTAAATAATTAATTAATCAATGTAACAACATAACAATACAATACAACAATGTATGGTACATAATTATTATTATTAGACTGGGACCAACCAGTCAATGTCTAAAACGCCCTGACTGGCTGTTCAGTGATGTGCTGGTTCCTACGCTTATTTATGGAAGTGAATGTTGGGTGTGGAAAAAGAAGCATATAAGTAGAATAAATACTGTGGAAATGCGTTCCTTGCGAATCATGTGTGGTGTGACCATGAATGATAGGCTGAGGAATGATGTGATAAGGCAACGATGCGGTTCAATAGAAGATGTGACAAAAATAGAAAATTACTATTTTCAATTTTTTAAGCATACTTGCTTAGATGGTTTGGTCATGTTGAGAGGATGAATGAAAGTCGACTAACAAAAGGTATTTACATGGCAGATGTGAGTGGAAACGCCGGGAGAGGACGCCCTAGGAAGACATAATTATAGTAACTTTATTGGTGATGTTCCCCAGAAAGGTCAGGCGCGTAGTACTAGTAACCGGCGCGCGTTTATGACTTGATGTATAAGATAAGCTTCGGAATCAGCAGGGATTCCCGGGTTAGACAAGCAAGTGAAATGGAATGACATATTACAACTAATGCAATTAATGAGCTCTGTGTTATCTTCGCGAAAATTATTGTCAGCACAGCACATCCCCACGACCGTATTTTTGAAGCCATGCTGTTCTTATAATTTTATCTTAATACTTTTAATGTGCCCTCAAAACACTTTAGCCATCCACGCAGTTGGATATTGTAGTTTGCACTTCTGCACACTAAGGCAGGCCCGCGGTAGTTGTAGTCGACGGCTTGTCACAGCGAGCGCCGTGCACGGTGCATTACGGGGCACTTCGCGTTTTACCGCGACGCACTGTTCGTTTGCGGCTGACGGTAGCTCGAGTTTTTTTTCTGTATAATTTAGTCCAGATTATTTAAAGTACGCACTAGTACACCTTATTATAGTTGCAAGCATATATTTCAAAGTATGACTATACGAACTACACTTTTAATGGCACTTCCAAACACTTGTCGCACGGTTTTTAGATTCTTTTTTTGTTTAGCAACATCAAATAGCGGTTACACGTACAGTCACGAGCACTAATTTGTAAACACTTAGCTACTTTGATAACTGATTTTCTTCTACTGTATTGCTTGTAATTTTATATTGTTACGAACATAGTGTTTTGGAACACATAGAATTATGAAATAGGTAGACATCTCTAAGTTGATATCGTTATTCCACGAGAAAATCGCTTTTGAATTTCCCTAAGTGTATACATATTAGTGCTCGTGACTGCACAACTCGACGATGCACCAAGTGGACATCAATATATTCATTTATACATTATTGGACATTATTCAAACATCGATATTAACATACAATAAACTCTGTTTATATAAAAGTTTAATTGTTGCAGAAACGCGCCTAATACCGCGTTGTCCGTCTGAAGTGTGTTGTTTGATATATTAGGTGAGCTTTTGCTGATTCAAGGGGTAATACATAAAATATCATAGTTTACAGTATCGGTTTGGGTATGGTTTATAGATATCTTCACATTTACCTAATATTGCTTCGTGTTTGATAACTGAAAACTGTGCCTTTGTCCGTCCTTTGTCGTCAATAAAAAGCAATGACGTTTGTTAAAGCACAACGGCAAAAATATGATTGTGAAATCAATAGGAAAGAAAGGCCCAATGTGATACTGTGACTTTGCAGTCCACTTGGTTCTCTGACTCACTTGGAGAACTAACTGGACTGCCACACTAGCTTGTTTAACAAAGCAGTCAGTTAGAGTGCCTCTTGACCTGACTATTAACAGAGGCTTACGTCCAGCAGTTTGATACGGTTCAGTACTTGCGATATATTAGAATAAAATAGCCTCCACGTGTTACTAAGCAATCGATCGCGCAACAAATTGCCGACTGGCTTATAAAAATGTGTATTATTGTGTAGCTCGAGCGAAGAAAGAGAAAAAAAAATATTGTCACAGTGTATTTAGTACAACAACTATTCCATCAAACAACTCTGCGTATTGCAGTCTATTGCCTAACAAAGGCCTCTCTTAGGCTCAGTTCACATAGCGATCGAGAACATAATTTTTATCATAAAATATCGTAGTTACAATCAGTTAGGTTTGCCGTGTGAGAGGAGCCTCAAGCTGCATCACAACACCCTGTTTACCGTCGCATCCAGTCTGTCTCAGCCACTTTTTTAAGGACGTCGTTCTATCTAGCTACGGGGCATACCAGCCTATTATTGTCCCACTGCGGGGCAAAGGCCTCTTCTCACACAGAGAAGGCACGAGCATTGATCACCAGACTTGCTGATGACGCGTTAGCGATGATTAGACTAATAACAAGTAATATTCGACAATAACCTTTAAAGATACAGTAACACAAACGGTCCACACGATGACGCCAACCCCGCAAGAGCATGCGACACGTGAGGAGATCCCGGTCGCGCCGGGACTGGATGGCGAGAGAATCATCATCGCCGGCATGTCGGGGCTCTACCCGGACTCCCACAGCGTCAAGGATTTGTCTAACATTTTGTACATTAAGGTAAATCTTTTTAACGTTACATTATTATTGCACAATTATTGTGAAAAATATGAGTGCTTGTGCGATAGCAACTTGCAAGTACAAGTGTGTTGTAGTTTTTTTTTTTTATGTTGAAACTGAATGTTGAGCAACAGCACAGTCATGCGCTAAAAACGAAAGATTTTCTGTTTGTGATTACCATGTGTTATATTTATTGTACCTAGCAATTCTAGCAAGTCGCAGGCCCATTGTACATTTCATATTTACAGACTTAATTCTAAAACTTATCATAATGTCATGTATACTACTTCAGCGAAAGAATACCTAATTATCTAGTAATAGTAAGTGTAAACCTACAGCCATGATTATATCGCAAGTTATGTTTAAATCCCATGCAATAAGAGGCAAGTCTATTTCCAGACTTCAAGCTGTTAGGCCGCTATCCCACTGGCGTTTTACGAGCTTTGGCGCTTCTCTAACGTCTGCGCAGCGCTAACGTTGCGCAGACGCGACGTTAACGTCGCGAGTTTCTAGTGGCAAGCGTTACATCCGCTGAACGCAACCCCCAACTGCGCCCACACAGACAGAGCGGGACGGCGTGGTTTTACCTGTTGCCAAAAAACGCAAGAAACTCGCGACGTTAACGTCACGTCTACGCAACGTTGGCGATGCGCAGACGTTAGAGAAGCGCCAAAGCTCGTAAAACGCCAGTGGGATAGTGGCCTTACTGAGAATTTCTGAAGGGATACACCCAATAGGTACAACATTTTCTCTTACGAGGATCGAAGCAACAAATCAGCAGCGCTTACGACCACACCAGACTAACAAGGCAATCAAAGAAAATCTTTAGACAAAATTTTAATTATGTTTTTGATGCCACGCAGATTAACCCGATATCAGAGACAGCGCTCCGTTTCAAGCACATCCATCCAGAAGTGGTGCAGCATGCGGGCACCGTTCCAGGTCTCAGCTACTTTGACGCACAGTTCTTCAAGGTGCACTACCGCCTCGCAAATTGTATGGACCCCATGGCTCGCAAGATACTGGAGCAGTCATACCAGGCCATCTATGATGCAGGTTAGTTTACAACTACAAAGCTACAAGCCTCTTTTGGCGCGTGGACAAAATCGGAGCTGACACCGCCATCTTGTTTTGTTCTACAATATCTGTGACAATTTCACAAAAATATTTACCAACACCGCCTCCTGTCAATGTCATCAAGGCGCCAAAAGATCCTTGGAGCACTCTTACTATATTATTAATTATAATTATCTATGTCGAAAAGAAGAAGAGTACATAAGTGTAACATTTAAGATTTTCTTAAAAGCTAAAAGTAGGGCTTTATCTAAAAGTGAAAAAAGATCTCTAAAAGAGAAGTGAAGAAGTTCATGCCTCAAGCTTATAAGAAAATGTTAAAGTCCTATATTCACGTTGTTTTGTTTAGTACTTTTTATTTAAACTTATCACACTCAAAAAAGTACACGCCTTTATAATTTTTTGAGTGTGAAAAGTTTACTTAGACTTAATGCCTTAGGCATTCTGTACCAGTCCACCAAGGGCGGTGAAGACATTAGATGGCAGGTGCTCTGTTTGAGGGGATGAATGATTAAAAAAACTTTTATAAATATATCATAATGAATTTGGTATAAATATATAGAATATCCAAATCTATCCAAATATATCCAAACTTGCAGTAGGAGGAGAGCGATATGTTCCGAGAATTTGCATAAAACCATTAATACATACCAACAGGCAGTCCACATCATCTACATATGTCTGGTGCCGTCACCGTCAAAAAGTCCCGCACATAAATTATCACTTCACTTGCCTTGTTTTTATGGTGCGGAGTGTTAAAAACGTTATAGCCTTTCATTTGTCTGTTAGATGAGCTCTCATGCAGCCAGCACTCAGTAAGTACAATAACATCGTATTTAAAGTCTAAGCGTTTTAGCGCCACTAAAAAACTGTCAAAGTTACACTGTGCACTTCTTATGTTAAATGTTAGCATTTTGAAGTTGTACTCGCAGTTAAGAGGTTTTTAATTCGAGATTATCGAGCAAGTGACAATCTATATTAAGAGTTTCATCAATACTTTCAAATACTTCTAAGTTATCCACGATAAAGAATGAAACTGAATATGGGTTGGGGTATGGCTAATATAGTCACTTATTATCTATTGTATATAAGAGGAGAAACTGACTGACTGACTGACTGACTGACATATCAACGCACAACCGAAACTACTGGGACTAGGAACGTGAAATTTTGCACACGGCTTCCTTTTATAATGTAGGGGAGCACTAAGAAGGGGTTTTTAGAAATTCGACTTTTAAGGGGGTGAAAAAGGGGGATTTGGTTTGTTTGAAAAATCTTATTCCTAGAGTTAATAAACTTGAAACTTAGCCCAAATACTTATCATAGTAAATTATGAACTTTGTCATTTTTGGTTTTTCTAAACTACCCCCACGAGGAGGATTGGGAGGTATCAAAATTTGTATGGAAGAATTTTAAAACGCAGTCCGATTAACTCGAAACTCAGTATTTATACTTAAGTTCAAAAATAAAAAATAACCTGTATCAAGGTTTTTCGAAAATCTACCCCGGACGGAGTGAAAAGGGATGGTCAATTTTACAGGGGAGAATTTTACTGGGTAGCTTGATTAACTCGAAAATTGGTATGAATAATCTTTGAGTCAAGTTTTGGAAATATCCTAAACGATTTTATTAAATTCCACCACTGTGGGGGTGAAAACCGGGGATATACTTTAGATGAAAAATCTTATTCATTTGTTTAATAAACTTGAAACTTGGCACGAATATTTGCCTAAATAAGCAATAAAGTTTCTTACTATTGGTTTTTCAAAACTACCCCTGACGGGATGAAAAGGGGTAATTAGATTTTTAAGAGGAAGATTTTACTGTGTGGCTTGATTAACTCAAAAATTGGTATAAGAAATCTTTGATTCAAGTTATGGAAATATCTTAAACGATTTTTTAAATTTCCACCCCTTTGGGGGTGAAAAACGGGGATATAGTTTAGACGAAAAATCTTATTCATTTGGTTAATAAACTTGAAACTTGGCACGAATATTTGCCTAAATAAGCAATAAAGTTTCTTACTATTGGTTTTTTAAAACTACCCCTGACGGGGTGAGAAGGGGTAATTAGATTTTTAAGAGGAGGATTTTACTGTGTGGCTTAATTAACTCAAAAATTGGTATAAGAAATCTTTGATTTCAGTTATGGAAAAATCCGAAACGATTTTTCGAAATTCCACCCCTGTGGGGATGAAAAGAGGGGATACAGATTATACGAAAAATCTTATTCCTTTGGTTAATACATTGAAACTTGGCAATATTTGCCTCAAGAAATAATAAAAATTGTCACTCTTCGTTTATTAAAACAAGTAAGGAACACTAGGACCGTAAGAACAGTAAGGAACAGTAAGGAAAAAATTTAACGCGCTGTACGCGAATACTTTTTCGGAAGTCGGTGTCTTTGGATCTGTATTTTAGGATTTTGGTACTGACTTCCGAAATTGAAGTTATTTTTCACTTTGTTTTGGAAGTCGGTTGTTTTTATTTTTCACTTTTTAGTGGGTCTGTTTGTAATTTATCTAAGGTACAATAGCCTTATGACAACTACTCATCACTTTTTACAAAACATTGCTTTTCCCGATGCAGGGACGTTAATTGTTGAGGAGTTTTCTTGGTACTTCACCATCAGCTCATCTTCACCATATGCATTATGACGAGCTTCTATTGCATAGCAATAATTTTAAAGTAATGGAATCGTAACCCGTGAAAGACTTATTATTGAGTTGTTCCAATGGCCATCTTACCATCTGTGGTCTTCGTCATCAGTTCCACTTCACCAAATTTTGCTTTCCGAGAGCAAATGCACAAGTTACTATAAAAAATACCAAAATCACTATAGGTGTGCCTATATTGAAGAGTTCCCTCGATTTCTCCAGGATCCCATCATCAAATCCTGACCTGATGACAATGGGACCACATGGAAAGTATACCCTTTCAAACAAAAAAAGAATTTTCCAAATCGGTCCAGCCGTCTTTGAGTAATCGGGGAACCATAAAAAAAAAGATTCCGAAGAACTGAGAACCTCCTCCTTTTTTGAAGTCGGTTAAAAATAATTTATAGCCAGAGTGCATCTCATGACATTTCCAATAAGCCCCAACACGGCTAGGATACATTGTTTTATTACTGATCTGAGTTCAATGGTACCATTTTCATCAGAAGCATTTATTTAAATTTGCTTCGTCATAGTCGTTTAACTATCTTAATCGAGATATCTTATCGCCACCCGTGAAATATTTATCATTGATGAGTTCCTGTGGCTATCTATGGTCTTCTTCGTCAGTTCCACTTCACCAAATCATACTTTTTGAATGCAAATGCTTGATTTGATGATGAAAATACCAAAATCGCTGTGTTTGCCAATAATATTTGAGGAGTTCCCTCAATTCCTCATGGATCCTATCATCAGAACTGGATTTGGATAAAAATGGGACCAATCTGGAAGTCCAATCCTTTCAAATAAAACAATAATTTTTCGGTTTAATAAATGACGGAGTAACGGTAACAAACATTAAAAAAAACATACATCCGAATTGATAACCTCCTCCTTTTTTTGAAGTCGGTTAAAAATAGTAACGAAGTCAGAACTGTGCATTGCATATTTTTGAAAAGAAGTGATTGAATGAGTCTGTTGCGCACACTATAGTTTTTAGAATTTTTGTCCGTTTGTTGTTTGTCGGGATGTATGTTCCAGATTGGCGCAAAAACGGTTGATTGAATTTAGAGGAAATTTGGCATACAGATGTTTTAGAACCTGGATTAACACGTAGGGTAGGTACTAATATGACATATTCCGACCTATACGCGGGCGAAGCCGCGGGCAAAAGCTAGTTGGTAGATATTGGCTTTGTTCTGGTTTCGTGAGGCTCGCATTCCCTCTTAAACTTAAATCCTTTCGCCTGCGCTTTTGTTCTCGCTTCACGAAAAAGCTGCCGATTTTGCTTCGTTAGATGCTCGTTGATGAAAACTCTTCCTAGTGGACCTTCTTAGACAATATCCCTGCAATTTAAATTCTTTCTAGTTTTTGCGGCCTTGATAAGTTCATCTCTTTTAGATCGTCGCAAAAGTCGTACAATGATCGGTCGTGGCATTTTCACGTCGGTTTCCCCTGAAGCACGTTTTTGAGCGATTCCGGTCCGAGTTACCCTGTCAGCATTATCTTTTTTTAAGCTCACCCCTATTTTAGACGCTGTCAGTAGGACCGTATGTTTCAGGTTTTCGTCATCAGATTCGCTTAAGCCCATAATTTCTATCTCATTACATATTGCCACTAGCGCCTGTGCAATTAGCTGGTCGTGAAGCTGAGAGGATGGTATCGTTTAATTCTAGTATATGCTTATTGGTTTGAATCTCTAGAGCGGAAATTTTATGTTCGGACTGGGTGATTCTGTTGGCAAAGCTATCAAGTCTATTGTTACATGTTTTTATGCTGATAGTTAACTCATTCAGCTGAGATTTGATTTGTGACATATCCTGTCTCATCATGCGTATCTCACGTATTAGTGAGTTAATGGCGTTTGAATCACTATTAATAACAAGAAATAAGAATGAAGAAGAATGAGTGATTCTGAATTCGCACCTCGTGCACGCGACTGCGTGTTAACATTCATAGTGTCGTCCAGCTTGGTATTTGCCAGTCGCACGGATGTATTTGTGTTGTCACCTCTAGGAGTTTCTGCTTTGCAAGTGGGGCATGTCTATTTATGACCAATCTGTTGGTAATCATTTTGCAGTACATTCACACATTGCAGATGGAATTCGTCACAACAGCCAGTACACTTAATTTTTTGAGATGCAGATAGTGGTCCGTAACATCCACAGCAGATGTGATCCATTTTTTAAGTTATTGACCAAAAGTATGTAGACAATAATGCTTAAAATGTTTTTATGGTGAAACTGGAACGCGCTGACATATGCTTAGGATAGCGTTAAGTACAGTGTTTGGTAATGGAACGCGCCGTTATTGTTTTGAAAATTAATAACGATCACTTTTTATGTTTTGTCACTGTTTTTGTATTTGTTTACACTGGTTATTAAGTTTAAAGTTCGTAACAGTCTTGCGTTTTTAAAGTAATGATGTTTTAACGGAATCCGAACTACTTAATTGTTCTAACAGAGTTTAATAATAACGTTTAACGTTTATTAATCAAAAAGTAAAAAATCAATTATTAGGTAGTAAGAATACATATTCGGTGAGCCACAAACTAAGCGTCGCTTGTATCTTGTGGCTCAGGAGTGCGAATTCAACAAGTTTATAATGGTTACCTTACATTTTAAGGATGTAAGATTATCGTAAGTTACAAGAGATAAGAGTTCAAATATGTAAAATAAAACATTCGTGAGATTCTGAATACAAAATAAAAATTAAAAACAGTGGTTTACGTTGGGCTTGAGTTATGGTGTGTGAGTGGGTGTGATGGTGTGTGTAAGAGTAAGGGGGTGTGGGGGTGTGTGTGAGTGGGTGTGATGATGTGTGTGTATAGGTGCTATACCAAGGCTTCGGTGTCGTCGTACGATAGTTTTATAAGAGCTGAAGTAAGGGATTTCTTTCAGGTGGTGGTTGGGCAGTCCCTTAGGTTACAGATTTTGCTAACTTTATTATAAGTGTAGGGATGAGAAAAATAGGTGCAGCGTCTGGCTAGTTCGGATTTGGCGTTTGGTATGGGTACTCTGAAGACACGATTGTTTGTTATGTCTCTGTAGTCAGGTCGTTTTTTTATTTCTGCGTGGTATTTAAGCGTTGCTTGGAAAATGAAAATTTGTCGTACCCTGAGGACATGAAACTCCTGGTAAAGTAGGTCTGTAGGGAATCTGAAAGGTTTTTTTAGTGTAACCTTGATCAGAGCCCGTTGCGCCCTCTCTAGTGTAATAAATGTGCTTTAATTAGCGCGTCCCCATATGCGGATACAATATGGTATGATTGATTGGCAGAGAGCGAAATAGACCATACGCAAAATGTCGATAGGGGTGCAATCGCGGAGTTTTTTCAGAACTTTTATTAATTTTCGCACTCTGGAGGATAGGGCATAAATGTGGGTTTTGTTCGTTAAATTGTTGTCTATAGTTATTCCGAGATATTTAATTATGTCAGTACGTTCAAGAATTTTACACGCGCAGGTTGGTGAAGGGTTATTGTGCACCTGTGAACAATTGCGTATTTTTATAGACATAGTTTGAGAGGGGCTGAAAGCGCTGGTTTTGGAAAACGCAATATATTTGCTTTTACTGACATTAAATGTCAGTAAGTTTACGTCAAGGGTGTGCGGTATCTGAGAGAGGCCTTGTTGTGCCAGATGGTATACCTGGTCCCAAGTATTGTCATGAAAAACTATGGCTGTGTCGTCGGCGTAGGAAATCAATTCTGCGTTGCTTATAAGGAGACTTACTACTTCGTTTATGTACAGTGTGAAGAGCGTTGGGCCGAGAATACTGCCATGCGGAAGAGTACACTTTAGAAAATCACTGAGTCACACACAAGGAGGTTTTTAAGTATCACTGAGTTAGCATTTCGGTTTGCAAACGATAACACTGGACTATCTGATGTTTATGATATTAATTTTATAGTTTATTTTTATGAATCACTTCGATTTTATATTTATTTACAGAATATTTGCTAGGACTGGTATGAAGTCGAACTGTTTACTTTGCGATCACAGCACCCTCCAGCAGCGTCAAATAATCCAAAAAAAAAAAACGAAAAAACACTAAAAATAAAATATGGAACGAATTTACTGCTAATTAGCATAGGTACGGACACTCTTATCGTCCCACGACTGAGCATCAAATGAGCCCATACTCTCTTTTTATTTTTTTAGTGGCATCTCGTAGTTAATTAACCTTCAGAGGTCGTGACTACTAAACCGGTCAATCCTGTGGCTGCCTAAAGCGCCTGCTACACGGTCGCCAACCGCGTCCCCGACAGAGGTGACTAGTGAGGTTATTATTATTACAAACAATAGTTTTATCACATATTGTTAATTTAATTATAATCCTAAAAAGGGAGATTAGTAGCCACTACTTTCCGTTTCATATTTTCCGCTTGTAATACTAATAACGTATAGTCTTGTGAAGCACAAAGTAACATGCTTATCTGCATTTTCATTCTAAAATAAATGAAATAAACAAACAAGCGATGAGGGTGTCACTGCGCACGGTGTCGCCCTAAGGATTCTTTATTTTTGCATAATGGGTTTCAAATCTTCACTTTTATTTTGTTATAACAAGCCGCGCGTTCGATGGGATTTCCCATCGGCAAAAACGAACTTCCACACTTACTTAAATCCTTTGGGAACTAAATTTTCAAAAATCCTTGTTCAGTTAACATTAACAAAAATTTCATGTTTTTAGCATGTTAGCATGTTTTGGTTTTGCGTTGTCAGTTAGTGAATTTTTATTCCGGTATTCAACTATATTCTACTTTTTGTTATGTGTCTACCTAAACTCGCACTTCCGTGTTTCGCTTCCTTGTTTATAACATTTTAATTCTATCCAAAATCGAAACATATATTTTCGAAATGAAATGAAATGAAATGAAATTAATTTATTTGCCAGAATATAGGTACTTACATAATAAAATGGTAAAATAATTTTAGTGTCACTATATTCGACTTATCAGTCGTGCAAATATTTCTAGTACATGCATAATAGTATCTTGAAATTACATCAATGTCATTAGTCACTAGTCACACACATCATAATCATAATAAAATTTAGAGTCTTACTTCATTACTATTAATTATAGGCACATTACATTATAAAATATGTTAAAATTATTAGATTATATCTCACAGTCAAGACAGTTCATCAATTTATTGCTTAAATTTATAAATAATGTCAATAATTATAATTTAAATAAGTGTTCGTAAGATAGTTATGCATCATGTCTGTTTAAAATTTAAATAATCATCTATTGAATAAAAACATCTTTCACAAAGCCAATTGTTTAAAGTTCTATTAAACTCTCAAGTTATTCATTTTTCTTATTTGTTCTGGTAGTTTATTATAAATTTTTACCGCCATAGTGTAGCAGTTTCTGTTACAGAACTTTAATCTGCTTCGAGGTAATACCAGAGGTTTTTGTACTATTTTCCTTTTAAATTGGGCCTTATCATCCTGCTCAAAAAGTGATAGGTGGTTTCTAACAAATTTACACATTTCAAAAACGTATAGGCATGGAAGTGTAAGTAAACGTTTATCAGCGAATACTGGTCGACACGAATCAGTCCACTTGAGACTATAAATTGACCTTATGCATTTTTTCTGGGCTATAAAAGCTCTTTGGGCATCTGTAGAGTTTCCCCATATGATTATCCCATACCTCAATACCGAACATACATGACTGTGGTATACAATTAATGCTGTTTCTTTATTTGTTATTTTTTTTTATTTTACGAAGTGCGTATACAAATTTGTGAATTTTTTTACAAACAAAATCTACATGAGATTTCCAGTTGCAATAGCTATCAATATTTATTCCTAGATATTTTATTTCATGTACTTCTTCAACGATGTTATTATTATATTTTATTGGCAAGTCTATTTTGTCTTTTTTATTTCTTTTGTTATTATAAGTCAGGTATCTCATGAATTTAGTTTTATCAGTATTTATTTCTAAATTATTAAGAATTAACCAGTCATGTATACACTTTAGAGCTTCATTGGTGACGTTTATCGCCTGATCAATAGTAGCTTCTTTAGTTAAAACAATGGTATCATCTGCGAATAATACAATGTACTGATCCGTTGATTCTGGCAATTCGTTTATATATGCTAAAAACAATATCGGAGCCAGCACAGTCCCTTGTGGTACACCATAGTGATTCGTTAAGTATGGGGACCTGTAGGTTATCTGAGTGTTTGTCTCTGAATGCATTTTTACAATCTCTGTGCACTGTTTTCGACCCCTTAAATAACTTTCAAACCAATTGTAGACAGGGCCTCTTATGCCGTACTGTTCTAACTTATTTAATAATTTATCATGGCATACCATATCGAATGCTTTGGTCATGTCTAGAAATACAGCTATAGGAATTTCTTTTTTGTCTACTGAACTGAGAATTTCAGTTATTAATTTAAAACATGCCAGTGTAGTGGATTTATTTTTAATAAAACCGTTTTGCTGTTTACTTATTACTTCATTTTTTTCAAAGAATTTCATAAGCTTAGCACACATTACTTTCTCAAATATCTTGGAGAAAATCGGTACTAAAGTAATTGGTCTGTAATTCCCCGCTTCTGTTTTCGAACTCTTTTTATGGAGTGGTTTTACGACGGAGAATTTTAGAGCATCAGGAAAGACTCCGTTTTCCAAGGACAGATTTATTAAATAGGTCAAGGGATTTAGTATAGCAGATATATTATTGTATTTCAATATTCGAGTTGGAATATCATCATATCCTGCTGAATTCGTATTTCGTAATTTCATTGTTATTTCATAAACGTCAACATTATCAACTGGTTCAAGATAGATGGAGTTTGCTAACCTATTTCCCACTATCGGTTTGTTTTTTGGGTGCTCGATAGCTTTTGGTTCCGCGATGTTTATGAAGAAGTTGTTGAAATATGTTGCAATGTCATCTCCCTTGTCCAACATGCATTTTCCATCCAAAATTTTCTTGATTTCATTGGTTGCATTGTTTTGTTTTAGTCGTTCATTTACTATTTTCCATGTGGCTTTACATTTATTTTTAGCTTTTTCTATAGTATGTTTATTTTTGCTACTTTGAATATTGGCAACATATTTTCTTAATATTTTACTATATGTAGTGTATTTTAGCTTGTTTTGTCTACTTTTGTTTTTATAATATTCGTTTTGTAATTTTCGCTTAGTTACAAAAGACTTTTTCAAGCCCTTTGTAATCCATTTTGGGTTTGTCGAGTTTTGGTTCATTTTAATTTTTATCACTGGGAAACAAATATTAAAAAAGAGACAAATATCATCTCGGAACGAAGAAAACGCTTTATTTACATGTGTTTCAGCAAGAATCTCTGAGAAAGACATATTACTTAGGTAATAATTAAACTTGATCAGATTATCTCTACATAGGTCTCTTTTATAAACAAACCAATGTTGTTTAATAAGATTTTTTGCTTTTGTTTTTATTGACAAAGTTTGCCCCGTGTTGTGATCAGACAGTCCTAATTCGTGTACCTCCCCTTTCGCATCTTTTATATCACTAATTATATTGTCAATACATGCTTTTTGTCGAGTTGGTTCATATATATGGAGTGTCAAATTATAATTGTATAGAATGTTGATAAAATCATTTTTATTTTTAGTGTCAATTTTAATGTCAATATTAAAGTCACCGCATATTATATTATTATATTTATTATCTTTGTCATGTATCCTATTTAGTACTATTTGTAGTTTTCTGAAAAATATGGTCACGTCTGAATTTGGCGTTCTATACACACAAAATAAATTTATGCCATATTTTTGTAGTCGTATACCACATATTTCAAAATGTTTCTCAAGTTTAATAATATCCAACCATTTTATGTTTTCGTATTCAATGTCTTGCCTTACTAGTATGCAAACACCACCACGTCTCTGATCTTTCCTGGAGTAGTAACTGACTGCTTTATAAGATTTTAATCTCATGTTTTCTTCATCTCCGGATTTAATAAAGGTTTCAGTTAGACATATAAAGTCAACTATACATTTTTTGTCGCGAAGTAAGTTTAGTGCCATTTCAATATCATCGGATTTGTTTATAGCACCAGCAATATTCTGATGAAAAACGACATGGTTTCCATGAGCTGTTCTAGGCACGAAAAAATATTTCGTTTGTCCTATTACCTACGGTGCCATTTACGTGAGAAGCCTCATTCGAATATTGCTGAAAAAATGAGTAATTTGTTTGTGTACTCTAGTTTTTTGTACAAATCGTATTTGTTTTCCGAATCTTAGACCTATGTGATAAAAAGGTTTTGTCATAGTCTAATTGATCTAACACCGAGTTTATTTGATAGCATAGCGATGAAATCTTGTCATATTTTGCGATAAATGAACATTCTTTAACCTGTCTACAGATAAGAGATTTCCCTATTCTAATGTGCGCTGTGACACCTATTTGTTGTCCTGTCAGTCTGTCCCTCTCCCATTGTGCGCACCTTAATCTGGACGGCTCAATTCTATGCTTGCAAAACGAACTGCCTACGATTTTTTTTTCCAGGTGTAAATCCGGAAGAACTTTCCGGTAAGAAAGTCGGCGTGTATATTGGCACCTGTTTCTCTGAAAGTGAAAAGGCTGGTTGCTATGAAACTGATAATAGATTCGGTTTCGGTATTTCTGGGTAAGTCAAGATTTTAAATTAGTAAAATAAAGTTTGTTTGTTCGAATTATTTGACTAGTAGGTATATGTTATCCCTTTACCTTCTCACCGCCCAGCAATCTTTCCTACGTTATGTAGCCAGGTCGTCACGACCAGGTCGCAACTTGAGACGCCACTTTCGACTGGTTAGGTTAGGTTATTTACTCGCAGTCAATGAGCTAATCACTGATCACTTGTCGCTTAGTTCGCTTGTTTTTAAACTACTGCGCACGTACAATCTCTTAACTCTCTTTTGAACATATTTCGGTTTCTAGGCTTTTGACAAAGAATGTTTTATTTACCATGTCATTAACCTGCAATGTAGTCTACATTCATACATCATATTTTTGTTCTTTAAGAGGAAGATAAGATCAAGAAAAAGCATTGCATTGCATAATCTTTGACGATGGATTGGTGATTTTTGAAAGAGTTCGCTGCTATCAACTTTGTGCATATGACAACTTTTTACGACATCCAGTAGTAATGGTCCAACCCACCAATCAATTAACTCAGTCTATCGCAATCCACAGCTGGACCTTGAGCTCTCCCGAGCTACTTGGAAGACATAAAATGATGTGCTGCACAGCGCTTTAAGAAATTATGAACGTGGTTGCTGTTAATTGATTACTTACAGCATCTTAACTCGTCTGTTACTGCCAATGCACGTTTTAATAAAAAGTTATTTATTTTACAAAAGCCTCAAAATTTGAAGTTTATTAAAGAGTTATTAGTTTGTACGTGCACAATAGTGTAAAGACACGCGAACTAAGCGACAAGTGATCAGTGATCAACGCGTCGACTGCGAGTAATACTAACCACTCAAAAGCACCGTCTCAGCTTGCGACCCTGGCCATTACGACCTAGCAACCTAATGTAGGAAGGATGGGGCTGGGTGGTAATAATGTAGTGGGATGACGTAAATCAGTTAATTCATTTGAAAATAACTCAAGTTTAAAATATTTCAACAATTTGCAAATTCGGAATCTATTTTTTTATTTTTTATTATCGACTGCTACATGGGCACCTCTAAACATTTTTTTTTAATTTTCATACCTCTTTAGATAGCTGATTAATTAAAAATGTCTTCACCGTAATTAGAACGCTTAATGCAATAATAAAATTTTGAGTTAACTATTGTCAAAGTTCATATTCGTAGATGATATTTTAAAATGGTTAATAAACTTCCTTCCTACAAATTTCCTTTCCTTCCTTTTAAATTTTAATTGTTTTAGAAATTTGGTTACATCTAGGGTTGCCAGGCGTCCGGCTAAAGCCGGACATAGGTAGGCTTTTTGATTGTGTGTCCGGCCAAATTAAACGGTGTCCGGCCTGTCCGGCTTTTGTTAAGCTAGCTTCCTAGCTTTTTTTTCTCGTCTACCCCATGGTGTGAGGTGTTGTTGGATAGGTATTTCAAAAATATTGCGGGTTTGTGACAACAATTTTTCGATTAAGGGATCCGTTTCTAAAATATTAAGCTTTAAAGTGCTAATTTTTGTTAGAGTCAAGTGTCCCCCCATGCCAGCTAAACGGTTAGTTTTGGATATGTGAAAAAATTCACGGTAGTAGTATATACAACGAAGTTAAAAGAAAAGTTATCACAACTAAGTAGGCTTTACAAGTTCACGAGTAATAGTCGACCAACTTACATTTGCATTTGGAATGTATGAGAGAACGGGTTTTTCAACAACAATGTTAAGTTTGTTCTTGGGATAAATTTATGCCAACAATGGAACCTTTCATTGTTCTTCCGACACGCACTTGGCCGGTTTTTTTTCATTCGGCATCCTTCACTTGAGTGAAATGTCTGAACACAAAATAAATGAAAAGTTAAAAATTTATTCATTAGTGGATCAATCAAATATTGGATTTCAGCATTCGGCATCTGTTACTCGCCTACCGAATGATCGAAAAATTAAATTAAATGGCTAGATGAACGTTTTTTATTCATTAGTGAAGAAGTTTTGTTTTGTTTTATTAATTTTATTTTTGTGTTTTTCCCTTGCGAAATAATAATATTAATGAATGATTAGTAGTAATAAAGACTGATACGTTATTAAATTTTATTTTATTTCATTAGAATTTAAGAAGTTTTATGGTAAATGATAAAAAAATTCTAGTTTTACGTAAAAACAATTTTGTTGAGTTATTACTAAGACACAAAATCCTTAATAATTTAGGGTGTCCGGCTTTTTTACCCAAATGTCCGGCCAAACTGGCTGGTCTGTCCGGCTATTAGGTTAGACGACCTGGCAACCCTAGTTACATCGAAAGGTTTGCTAAAATGTTAGGTATCCAATGGCATAGCACTGAAGGCCATTACATTTGAGAGTTTAGAGAAAAGTGATATTTGGTGACGAATTCTGGGAAATTTTCAAAAATACATAAACATTGAGTTTTTTCGAATGCCATGAATTTTTGCCTAGGCTTTATGGGGTGCTTAATGGGTTAAAGTATTATTAAGAGCAGTGGTGGCCCAGTGGTAACTGGCCCAACTTATGAGTTGTAGGTGGTGGGTTCGGACCCAGGCTTTACATTGTGTAAATAATTTCATCACTACTCCTCTCAAAACGGTGAAGGAAAACATCGTGAGGAAACCGGTATGTCCTAGAACAAAAAATTCGAAGACATGTGACATCTCATCAGGGGCACGTCACGGACGCCAAGTTGGTCGGTACTCATTGCTGTTGCGAATAGTGGTTTAAATAAAATAACTCATTATATAAGAACAAGTGTAATACAGAATGTTACATCGAACAATAATTCACCACACAAATCGTTATCCAGTGCGCAAGTGCAGTGTACAATAAGTTATTATTGTGTAAACTAAAACTTAAGACAAAGTGATAATAATCTACCCGATTATTGGAAAATAATTAATGACATAAGTAAAAATAAGTTAAAAGTTTCCCTGAGTGCCGTCCGAGAGTGTGTGTTTTGGTCTGTTTACCCCAGTGACGTTGTATGGTGCTAACAAGCCATAAACCCCATCAAACTATAAATTATTAACAGCGTCATCTGTCAACACGGTGCGGAACGATCAACAGATCGATAGTTACCATTACGCACGAAACATGCCTGCACCGAAGTGTGGTGGTTGCGCCAAATTTTTATCAGCGATAGATGCCGCTAAATGCGGCCAGTGTAACGGCTTTTACCATCGCGCTTGTGTTTGCCTCCCAGGGACTGGTTCAATAAAACCATCTTGGCGCTGCCCTGACTGCGACAAGAATCGGGTCAGGGACAATAAGGCATAGATGCCAGTCCGATCTAGGGCTGCTCAAGTAGAGGAGTATTCTGAGGAGCTCATGGATACCAGCACTTTGGACTGCACAGCACTGGACGCCAACATTAATTTGTCTCCTGATTTCGCGGACGCGCTGCGGTTGTTCAAGGAAGAGCTGCGCAGGGAGTTTCGCATGATGCACACGGAATTCCAGCAATTGAGGACGGAAATGGCTCAGATGAGAGATTCCATGAAAGTTTCCAGCGAGCGAATGGACAATATGGAGGCGCGAGTCAGCGCCCTAGAAATTAAGCTGGAGCGGAAATGTCCGAAATGTCCGACAACCCCATCTCTGCCAACTCCGCAGCGCAGCGGCCGCGCAGCATATCCGTGCGGTTCGCAAGGCGAGCTACGCGTGATTCACTATAACTGCGAGCGGCTCGAGTGCGGCGCGGTCTAAGTACAAGTGGCCTTGATATGACTGGGCCGGCGGCGCGCGGCGGCGGCGCACCGTGTTTATGTGAATGAGCGCCTGACGCGGACAAACCGCCAATTATTTTATCACGCTCAACAAGCAGGGAGTCAGCACAAATGGAAGTACGTGTGGACACGGGATGGGAAAATCTTTGCCCGCAGGGATGATAACCAAAAAGCTATGCGCATCCGATGTGACAGTGACATAAGTAGGATTTTTGGCTGATGGCTAGTTTGCATTGTTTCCGTGCACGCAATGTAAACCTGTTTTGTGTCCCCGCTTCTCCTTTTCGTAATCAACCTTTATACAATTCTTTTTTACACATCTTATTTTTGTTCTTTATGTTAAACTTTCAATTTATTATTTATATCTGTTTGCTAGTGTCTTTCTCATGTCATAGTAGAACCGTATATTATTTTGTTTTACACTTCTTATTATTTTTCTTACTGTTATGTCAAACTAAATCATTATTATTATCACAGAGCGGTGTGTTTCTAGTGTTACCGGATGGGAGTAAACCCGGATTATTGTGTTCTCGGCAATTAACTAAGTACCCCATTTTTAAAACGATTATAGATATTATTTACAAAAACATGGCTGACAAACTTAATGTTAATACACTTATTTATTATCTTTATCCGACTATGCAATTATTTTATACTAAAACTTATATACTATTCCTATTTACACATTATACATACAATTATATACAAATAATATTTACAATCTCATTTATCGAGCCTTTATATACCTTAATTAATTTAAAATTATTGATAATCATAATTTTTATTTTATTATTCACAATTTTTATGTTATACTAGCTTTTGCCCGCGGCTCCGCCCGCGTGTAGGTCGGAATATGTCAAATTAGTACCTACCCTACGTGTCTAGGTTCTAAAACATCAGTATGCCAAATTTCCTCTAAATTCAATCGACCGTTTTTGCGCCAATCTGGAACATACATCCCGACAAACAACAAACGGACAAAAATTCTAAAAACTATAGTGTGCGCAACAGACTCGTTCAATCACTTCTTTTCAAAAATATGCAATGCACAGTTCTGACTTCGTTACTATTTTTAACCGACTTCAAAAAAAGGAGGAGGTTATCAATTCGGATGTATGTTTTTTTTAATGTTTGTTACCGTTACTCCGTCATTTATTAAACCGAAAAATTATTTTTTTATTTGAAAGGATTGGACTTCCAGATTGGTCCCATTTTTATCCAAATCCAGTTCTGATGATAGGATCCATGAGGAATTGAGGGAACTCCTCAAATATTATTGGCAAACACATAGCGATTTTGATATTTTCGTCATAAAATCAAGCATTTGCATTCAAAACGTATGATTTGGTGAAGTGGAACTGACGAAGAAGACCATAGATGGCCACAGGAACTCATCAATGATAAATATTTCACGGGTGGCGATAAGATATCTCGATTAAGATAGTTAAACGACTATGACGAAGCAATAAATGCTTCTGATGAAAATGGTACCATTGAACTCAGATAAGTAATAAAACAATGTATCCTAGCCGTGTTGGGGCTTATTGGAATTGTCATGAGATGCACTTTGCCTTTAAATTATTTTTAACCGACTTCAAAAAAGGAGGAGGTGCTCAGTTCTTCGGAATCTTTTTTTTTATGGTTCCCCGATTACTCGAAGACGGCTGGACCGATTTGGAAAATTCTTTTTTTGTTTGAAAGGGTATACTTTTCATGTGGTCCCATTGTCATCAGGTCAGCATTTGATGATGGGATCCTGGAGAAATCGAGGGAACTCTTCAATATAGGCACACCTATAGCGATTTTGGTATTTTTTATAGTAACTTGTGCATTTGCTCTCGGAAAGCAAAATTTGGCGAAGTGGAACTGATGACGAAGACCACAGATGGTAAGATGGCCATTGGAACAACTCAATAATAAGTCTTTCACGGGTTACGATTCCATTACTTTAAAATTATTGCTAAGCAATAGAAGCTCGTCATAATGCATATGGTGAAGTTGAGCTGATGGTGAAGTACCAAGAGAACTCCTAAACAATTAACGTCCCTGCACCGGGAAAAGCAATGTTTTGTAAAAGGTGATGAGTAGTTGTCATAAGGCTATTGTACCCTAGATAAATTACAAACAGACCCACTAAAAAATGAAAAATAAAAACAACCGACTTCCAAAACAAAGTGAAAAATAACTTCAATTTCGGAAGTCAGTACCAAAAACCTAAAATACAGATCCAAAGACACCGACTTCCGAAAAAGTATTAGTACCGATTTTCGAGTTAATATGACAGCGCGTTAAATTTTTTCCTTACTGTTCCTTACTGTTCTTACGGTCCTAGTGTTCCTTACTTGTTTTAATAAACGAAGAGTGACAATTTTTATTGTTTCCTGAGGCAAATATTGCCAAGTTTCAATGTATTAACCAAAGGAATAAGATTTTTCGTATAATCTGTATCCCCTCTTTTCACCCCCACAGGGGTGGAATTTCGAAAAATCGTTTCGGATTTTTCCATAACTGAAATCAAAGATTTCTTATACCAATTTTTGAGTTAATCAAGCCACACAGTAAAATCCTCCTCTTAAAAATCTAATTACTCCTTCTCACCCCGTCAGGGGTAGTTTTGAAAAACCAATAGTAAGAAACTTTATTGCTTATTTAGGCAAATATTCGTGCCAAGTTTCAAGTTTTCCCCTGTTTTCACCCCCACATTGGTGGAATTTAATAAAATCGTTTTGGATATTTCCAAAACTTGACTCAAAGATTATTCATACCAATTTTCGAGTTAATCAAGCTACCCAGTAAAATTCTCCCCTGTAAAATTGACAATCCCTTTTCACCCCGTCCGGGGTAGATTTTCGAAAAACCTTGATACAGGTTATTCTTAATTTTTGAACTTAAGTATAAATACTGAGTTTCGAGTTAATCGGACTGCGTTTTAAAATTCTTCCATACAAATTTTGACACCCCCCCAATCCCCCTCGTGGGGGTAGTTTAGAAAAACCAAAAATTACAAAGTCATAATTTACTATGATAAGTATTTGGGCCAAGTTTCAAGTTTATTAACTCTAGGAATAAGATTTTTCAAACAAACCAAATCCCCCCTTTTCACCCCCTTAAAAGTCGAATTTCCAAAAAACCCTTCTTAGTGCTCCCCTACATTATAAAAGGTAACCGTGTGCAAAATTTCACGTTCCTAGTCCCAGTAGTTTCGTCTGTGCGTTGATATGTCAGTCAGTCAGTTTCTCCTCTTATATATACAGGGTTACAGGGAAAGTCGTACTGAATATTAAAGGATGTTATTATTCAGGTCATTTCCGATGAATTTCATTCTGAAATAAAATGTCCGAAACTTAACCGTTATGGAGATATTAAATTTTAAAGATTATTTTTAAAAATCCTTTATTTTTTGGCTTTTAGTCGTTTTCTTTGGGATTAGAGTTCCTAGAGTCGGTTTTTTGATGTATCTAGTTAGAGGACATGTCCATTAATAAAAATGATCAACAGAAACTGAACCTACTACTAACAGCTTAAAAAACTGCTCGATAACGGTTAGCATTATGAATTTTCTAATAGAGTGTTCTTAACTTTAACAGGCTTTTAATAAAAAATATTGTATGGAACTTATTCTGCAAATAATTTTATAAAGTTCTACGTCTCTTTAGCTATTCAAAAAGGTATAACACTTGCTATTAAATAGGCAAAACATTGCCCAAATAACAGTTAAGTTAGGAGAGGGTACATTTTTAGTTTGAGGTAAAAGTAGCTAAAATACGTAAAAAAAAGACAAAAATTTTAGCAATATTTTTATAATTCATGTTCTACATGGCCGCCGCTATTTCTTACACAAATTCTCATTCTTTTTCTTAAATTACTTTTCACGACAGAAGTTCGTAGGTTCCGCCTCATTTCCTCAGCCGCATCAATAATTTTTTGTCTGAGAATATCGACATTTGCGATCGGTGTCATTTGGTCGTATACTAGGCTTTTCATATGACCCCACACATAAAAATCCATCGGCGTTAAATCGGGGCTCCTCGCCGGCCATGTTATGGGTCCGCCTCTTCCAATCCATTGGTTTGGGTAATTCTCGTCCAACCATGCTCGAACACTTCTTCTGTAGTGCGCTGGGCAGCCATCATGTTGAAAGAACATGTCTCGTCTCAATGCAATAGGCAAGTCTTGCATTAAAGAGGGTAACTCCTCCCTCAAAAAGTTTTCATATGTCTCGCCATTCAAGTTATCGGGCAGGAAGTATGGCCCTATCAAGTTATTTGATATTATACCCATCCACACATTAAGACTCAATCTCCTTTGTGACCCTTTTGGTCTTTTTTTCTTGGGGTTACCTTGCGCTTTGGGAGCCCAATAATGGGTGTTATGATAGTTTGTGATGCCGTCTTTGCCAAATTTCGACTCATCTGTCCACATGATTTTCTTTAAAAAATCCGGATCTTCATTATCGGCATTGAGCATAAATCTGCAGAAGTCTAGTCGTCTCAATGGATCCCCTTCTTCAATTACTTGCACTGGCGTGTAATGGTAAGGGTATTGCCCAGAACTGTGCATTACGAACCAGACTTTCCACTGGGAAATACCAAGCCGTCGAGCGACAACGTTTGTTGACGTGGTTGGGTCGTCTTCAAAGAGACGTCGTATTTCATTATCTTCGTCGTCGTCATCAAGAACACGAGGTCGTCCCATGTCAGTCCGACGTACTAGCACAGAACCAGTTTCTCGTAGTCTTCGATAAACTCTGTCAAATACGCCAATATCAGTTACTCGGCGAGTAGGATACCTTAGCATGTATTCATTGCGTGCACGCAACGACACTCCTTCGCAAAATCCATAACACATTAGGATGTCAGCATATTCCTCGTTGGTAAATGTTGCCATGTTCACAACACAAATCAAAGTCCAGTTACAAGCCACGTCAGACAGTTAGAAGATGAAACAGTCCAAAAATCCAAGCCAAGTCGCGTTTTTACAAAAAAAAATCGGAGGGCACGGATAACACATCTACCATGGAAGAATCGCATGAGCAGATTAAACAAACACCACGATCCACGATTTGACAATTCAGACATTTAAAATGACATAAATACCTGTCACCGCACGTCTCCCGGGCACAAACAATGTCTACCCAAACCTTTTTTCATTGTTTAAAAGTGCCAGGTAGTAAGCCGGATTCTTTTGTATCGAAATTATGTTATGTTGTACTACCAGATGGGCCTATTCTAATAACATTATTTTAAGATTTTATGAACAAACCTAGTAGATGATATACCTTTTTGAATAGCTAAAGAGACGTAGAACTTTATAAAGTTATTCGCAGAATAAGTTCCATAGGTACATTTTTTTTTTTAAAGCCCATCAAAGTTAAGAACACTATTAGAAAATGTATAATGCTAACCGTTGTCGAGCAGTTTTTTAAGCTGTTAGTAGTAGGTTCAGTTTCTATTGATCATTTTTATTAATGGACATGTCTTCTAACTAGATACATCAAAAAAACCGACTCTAGGAGCTCTAATCCCAAAGAAAACGACTAAAAGCCAAAAAATAAAGGATTTTTAAAAATAATCTTTAAAATTTAATATCTCCATAACGGTTAAGTTTCGGACATTTTATTTCAGAATCAAAATCATCAGAAATGACCTGAATAATAACCTCCTTTAATATTCAGTACGACTTTCCCTGTAACCCTGTATAGACAATAGTGTTATTTTAATTGATCATGTCGCCTTTTTATTATTATTTACAATGCATATGTTCTACAATAATGGTTTTTTAATGGACCATTTACCCTTAGCAATTTTTTACCATCAAATACAGTTATTTTTATCAGCTTGCCTTCTTTGTAGATTTACCTAAGCTCAAAAAAAAATATTTCATGCACTTGACAGTACTTCTGGGTTTTTGTTTGTCAATTAAATAATTATGCTTGAAAAATGCCTCAAGGTTGGTTTTTTAAACGCGGGGTCCCTTGGAACGAATCACGATGATTTTATAGCAGCAGTGGAAATGAATAGTTTCGATGTGATGGCAGTCAACGAGACTTGGTTACGAACCGGCGAGGAGGGACGCGCGCCTACTGTGCCTGGTTACCGCCTGCGTCACACACCTCGGCCGCTGACTGCACATGGGGGGCGCGGGGGAGGCGTGGGGTTCTATCTGAAGCACGGCCTGACCGCTCATAACTGGTCCGCTCCAAATGACCCAAGGTACGGGACCATTGAACAAATGTGGATTACCATAACATTAAATGGTATTAAAATTGCTATTGGGACAGCATATCGCCCTCCTCGCTCAGACTTGGACCTTTTTCTCGATGCTCTAACTGACTCCATTAGCTCCTTGGTGAAATGTGACCATTACGTACTGCTTGGTGACTTTAATGTCGACTTACTAAATACTAACGGCAAAACAAAGAAAATATGGGCATTTCTAAATAGCTTAAGCTTAAAACAGCTAGTAAACTCGCCTACCCATTTCACAGACCATAGCAAAACTTTGATCGACCTTGTGTGTACTAATCTCCACCACAAGAAGGTGTCCGTTGAGCCTTTTAGCTCATTGAATGGTCACTCACTTATCGTCTGTGAATTCAACATTAAGCGTAATAAATATAAACCCCATTCAGTAACGTACAGACCCCTTAAACAAATAAACAAGGAAATACTTGATAGTGACTTATCAAATATAAACTTGGCTAATGTAAATGACACGGTTGAGGTATTGAATAAACACATTCTATCAATTTACGACGTTCTTGCTCCGGTTAAGACATATTTGATCAAGGTACCGTCATACCCTTGGATTACGGATACCATCAAACTTATGATGCAACTACGAAATCATGCCTTGGCCAAGTACCGTAAAACAAAGTCAGATTCCAAACGGGCATATTACAAGCAACTGAAATCTCTAGTGTTAAGTTCGATATTTAGAGAAAAAGTAGCATATTTTAACTTTAATATTAATAATAAAATAAAAGACCCTAAAATGTTATGGAATAATTTAAAAAACACTGTGATTCCAAATAAAGAAATCGTTGATCTTCCTACTCAGTTCAGAGACCCAGACCGAATAAATAATCACTTTTTGAGCGTCCCCGGCAATCCAGTTTGCAATGTTGAACAACGTTTATTTTTCGATTCGCATCGCTTTAGGGATGATAGCACTAAATTCTCATTGAAACCAGTAACCGAACTTCAAATTTTGAAATACTTTCGCGAACTTAAATCGAATGCGGAAGGCTGAGATAAAGTGACCCTGAACATGCTTTTGTTAAGTTAACAACTCTGTTCTCAGCCATACAAGACAGCCGCCTTCAGAGGCAGTTTCAGGTATGCTGCATCCAAGTGCTGGAACAATATTCCCCCGCCCATAAGAAACACAAAAACACTAAACACCTTCAGAAGTCGGCTTCGACAGTTCCTTATCAATAAAATTCGCAGAAAGAACTGGGCGTGGCGATTTCGAACACGTCGATAATTTAAGCCTAGGTTAAAAAAAAAAAAATAGTTGACTGTTTGATTGAGCAATTATTTTATTATAATTTAACTATTTTAAATCTCGTAATCACACAATGCACACTATTACAATAATTATTAACCGCAGCCACTCTTATTTATTTTTGTATATCGTTGAACACTACACACTTATATTAATTTAATTTCTATTCATGTAATTATGGATGCCTATCAAGTAGTTCACACACACGACACACTCACATACACAAACAAAAGCAATAGATACTTATTTAATAATCAATAATTATCAAATGGGATAACTCACCGATACCGAAACCATTATTCAACTTTTCCAATTTATCATTGTTAAGCATCTGCTCGGCGTCCGTAGGCGCCACAGGGATCCAGCAGAATATCAGCGTCAGGTGAATTGCCTGGCACATGCTGAGCTCGACTCTTATTCGGTACAACTTAGAGACGCACCGCACAAGATTTTTGCCTTGGGACAATTTTATTTTATTTTAAGGACGTAGGTAGTTAGGCATTCCGACCGAGGACTGCCACAAACAATATTTCTTTGTGTTGTCGTTTTCTTTTTAATGTAGGTACCTAATGTTCTTATAATGTTGCAGTTTACTTGTTATTTTTTTTTCTTCTTATAATTTATGTAATTATGCTTTTGTGTTGTGTCTTTTATTGTTGTACTGAATAAATGTTTTATCTATCTATCTATCTACCAACCTGCACTAGGGCCGCGTAGTGGATTACAGCCTACTACCTCTCACAGAGAGGAGGCCTGTGGCCCAGCAGTGGGAACGTTATAGGCTGATTATGCAATTGTCGCAAATGGGTCAAAGTATTTCGTCCTGGAGCTAAACCACCACCTCTTATAGCAGTATTATTTAATAATCAAACGAACTTACCTGAAGTGAAGTTCGATTTTAATTATCCTATCTTCGTCGAAGAGATCACCAAAATAATTAAGGACGATATTGGGGTTCCATGTACAATTATACTTAGGGAAGGAAGGCTTCAACTTAAATACTCCCTAAAGAATCTTTTGACACGTTCGTCTTGTCCCACATTATTTCCGGAAATAAGTGATAAAGCCGAACGGTGATTGTTTAACGTTCCATACGTGGAACCATTTGTGAAACATTGAGACAAAAAGTCTAGCAAATCATGTACTCCGATCTGGAACGGATCTAATCCCTTATCATGACAGTATAACCACCACCGTTTAAAGCTGTATGTACAATTCCCACTCAATATCAATGTTTCTTGACTCTGTGTCTGCTTCAATATTCTGGGATGACGCTATGTAGAAAGCAAAAAGGAATATCTACCGTTCTTCACACCACGTCCATATTCTACGGGTAATTTTATTGAGATGTGGGTATTGCACTCCACCCATTATATTTATGTAAGCGATCGCCGTAGTATTGTCAATGCGTAGGAGTATGTGGCAATTAGTGACCTTGTTCGCGAAAGCTTTAAGTCCAAAATAGGCTGCAAGGAGTTCCAAATAGTTAATATGACAGGAACGCTCGTCTTCCGTCCACGAACCGCCTATACTTTCTCCCCCAGAGGCTGCGCCCCAGCCGATACTAGATGCGTCACTAAAGATCTCTAATGCAAACGACATTGGTCTTATGGGGTTACTCGTGTTTAAAATTGAAGACTTCCACCAAGTCAAATCAACGCGTAAACTATTTGGAACCGTCATCATCTTGTCATAATCGTCATTATCCAATAAGGCTAAATATTTTGCCCGCTCTAAATATTTTGTATACAACCACCCGTACGCAACGGCCGGGCAAGCAGCTGTCAGGGTACCTAAGTAGCGAGCAAAAGCACGAATAGTGATTCTCGTCGTAATTAGTATACTTTCGGTACGTGACAAGATGTCGCGTCTTTTCTTTAAAGGGAGCTCTAGGGTCATGTTTTTAGAGTTTAAAATAAAACCTAAAAACTGACAACATTGGCTTGGTACCAGTGAACTCTTGTCATAGTTTATTACAAATCCTAAGTTCACTAGGCACTTAATGCTTTCATTAATGCTATATAAGCATTCTTCATAACTGTCTCCGAAATAACAACTGTCATCTAAGTAGAATACTGATTTAAAACCTCGAGTTCGCAAAAAAGTAGAAACTGGTTTCATAAGTTTTGCAAAAGCATGAGGAGCTGAGCTCAATCCAAAAAGTAAAACCAAAAATTCGTACAGAATATTATCAAAATAAAATCTCAAAAACTTTACATGATCATTATGGATAGGTATCAAAAAGTATGCTTCCTTCAAGTCCAAGTTAACCATATAGCAGTTAAGTGTCATTAATTTGACAGCTGTCCTAACATCTTCCATCTTAAAATGGCTAACATTGACAAATTTATTCAATTTCTTTAGATTTAGAAAAATCGTTTTTCACCATTACTCTTAGGAATGATAAAAATACTAGATACAAAATTATCGCGGGTAGGATTACATTTACGTATGACATTCGCTTGCAACAAACGATTCAATTCTTGTTTAATATAAAACCTGTCGTCTTTCGAGAAAGATGATTTTGGAATCATACCCGGATGTTGTACAGGCTGCTTAAGAAAAGGAATTCACCAAGGGACCAGAAATGGTCTCAAGGATCGTTTTATCATTAGTAACCTTTTTCCAAGCTTCAATATAATACCTTAAGCGACCAGCATGAGAGTATACTTGAGAAGTTACTGCTTTGCGTTCGTTGTGGGAGCCGCTCCCGCTGGCTTGTGGCGTGATGCAAGGTGCTGGTGAGGGGACGACGTTCGTGGAGCACAGGTCATCGCCCGGCGCTTGCATTGTCCCGCGGCAGCGGTAGTTCGATCCTGGCTTGGTCCCGCCGCCACGTCTCGGCTACCCACCACCGTAGCGGTGATAAGGCTGGCGTGACGGCGGGACTTTGTAGTTTAAAGTGCTCGTTTGAGCTGCAGACTGGATCAGCTTGCCTGTCTTCTGTATTCCACGCGAAGATTTAATAAATTCTCCTAATTTTTCACCAAAAAGATGACTGTCTCGCTTTCTATCCTTAAAAGGCTCTAAAAAGGTCTTGTCAATCATTGGAGTGACAAGAGATCTTCTAGTCTCAGTCTCCAAGTAATGAGAATCCGACAACAGCTTTGTCGCGTCTGTAAGAAGCCGAAGGATATCGGCAGTTTCCCTGGATTTGGTCAATATACCTGACATCGTCCTTCCTAAGATAGTCAGGACGCATCCCATTTGTGATTGCTTCTTCTGAATCCTTACGTCACGATTTCTTGCGGACTCATTTAGCATTGCAGTTAATTTAGGATTAAGCGCTGGAGCTTTAATTAAGGGACAGTTTCTTGGAAGTAGGTATTTTTTAATTAGTTGCTCTCGTGTTTCTTTTTTAAGGCCATCTTTAAGGATAGGATCCCATCGCTTCGATAAATCAGCTACAATATCTGGACCCCAATCGGCGGTTTCAGCTTCGAAATCCCCTAGAGCCCTTAAGAGCTCGGGATCTGCGATAGGAGGAACATTATCGCCATTCGTATTAGCGTCAACGGCCGGGGCTGTCACACCCTGGGGGTCAGCTGGCTGTGATGCACTTCCCCCCGTTGTAGAAAGTTCGGGTGGCACGGGTGACGCAGAGCGCGCAGAGGTGCCTGGTCCATTCACGGGCCTCGCTGAGTCAGCGGGTATGGCATCCGCCGCCATAGCCGTCGGCGTAGGCGAGCGGTCAGGAGACGAAGGCGTAGACGCATCGCTGTCCGGTTTCAGATATTCTATTCTAGAACGATATTTTTGGTTAATATCTCAAAATAACTCTAATAAAATACAATAGGTCAATATCTTGTATTGACTCTAAAAAAAAAAGAAAACAATAGGTCAATATCTCGTATTGACTCGAATGTTTGATGTACCGTCTAACATTTCGTGTTAGATCTAAGGTACCATTGTACAAATAATTATAAGTTTAGGCCTTGTATTTTGCACTATAACAATGAGCACTAAAATTATATAGGTAGTAGGTACATACCTTCAATTGACTCACGTCTGTGACGACGTCTTTTCTTGCATAATTTTTGTTCATATTTCTTTAATTTCCTTCGCCATTTATCTTCTTTAGATTCTTCATGCTTCCTTTTTGGCAGTTCTTAAGTTTTTTGAACTGTTTAACACCAATAAAATCCGAAACGAAAAACTTCTTTCACTATGTGCGGTAGGTATTAACGTAAAAAATATATATTATCATATAATGTAATATAATTCGAAAAATCGAGTGTTAAACCCAGAATTTTACTGCTTTGCAAGATAATTTTAAAGACCGTTACCTTTAAAAAAGTTAATTTAAAATAGGTCTTAATTGTTAAATTTAATAAGATGCAAGACTGTTTGAGATTGTTTATAGTATTAAGTGGGATTGGAGACAGAAATAGGTCATCTTGTTTCCATCTTTTTTTAAGTACACTATTTACGCAGTCGCGTTTTCGATTTTTTTTAATTTACTTTTTTTACTATCTGCTTCACTGACGTAAGCATTAAATACTCGTAGTTCCATCAAAATGTCCATCCGTTTTGTGTTCTGATTTTTTATCAGGTTAGAATTTACAGTAAAAAAGTGCTTTCCAAAATAAAATAATGTCAACTGATTGGACTGTTACAGAGAGCCGATGAATTTGAATCGAACCAAACATACCTGTGTATCGTGCCCGGCATGGAGGGTCACTACGAGAGGTTCCGCATGCTGTGCGAGCGCCTCAAGCTGCCCGCGCTGGTGCTGCAGCTGGGACTTGACAAGCCAAATGAAACTATACAAGAAACAGCCGAGAGATTAGCAGTGGTACGGAATCGTTTCGCGATGCTTGTCATATTTAGCCTAAGAGTGCGTTAGTCACTGGTTTCATCACAAACTTCTTTACATTTGCAGTCCTTTTCACGATGATTACTCAAGATCTCGTCCATCAACACTATGTTATAGTCTACGGCCGTAAACTTACTCACGGTGTTTTTTTTATTCAGGTGTTCCTGAAGTGGGTGGGCTGAAGAACCATTTCTATCTCTTAGGATATGAAAGTGGAATTTACGTAGCTTTAGAAATAGCAGCTATCTTGGAAAGTCATGGTAAGACATTAATTTTATGTGCAGACAGAAAGTGATCTTAACTGACTTTTTAAAACATAATTGTAACGTAAAATATATTTTTATAGGTTTGACTGGCACAGTTTATTGTGTTGGATACGCACCGGACGAGTTCGACGTACACTTTGAAGAGCACCTCGCTGAATTTGAGACACAAAAGCAGCTACAAGATGGCGTAGCTCGTCACATGTTTACGTTGATGGCAGGAGGAGACACAACGGATGTTAATAATGCACTACAGACTGCGAGCACATGGTCGCAGAAGGTAGACGCGTGTGTGCGGAGTCTATTGGGTCGCGTGCCGCACTCTTCGCAATACGCGCGTGCGCTTATTGAAACTGCGCTGAGGCGTGTGGAGCGTGCGCGTGGCTACGTGCCGCGAGTGCACGCGCTGCGTTCTCAGCTGGTGTTGCTGCGCGCCGCGTCCACGCGCCCTGCGCCGGCACCGCTCGAGCTGCAGCGCCACTCGCAGCGCCCGGTCGCCGTCCACCAACTAAGCGCACCGCTAGCACATGCACCTACAGATCTGCAGTGTGCGGCCATCATCAACACATACTTAGACCCCACAATACTAGAAAGTTTTAATAAAAAGAATATTTGCAACACATATCTTACAAACCCTTTTTCCTTCATGGAACAATTCATAGAAAAATATTAAAGGACTTTAAGAAAAAAATACAAAACATAAATATTACTTGTCATACAATATTCAAAGCTATATTGTAATGACCGGCCATGTATGTGAAACGTAAATTATATAAACATTTTTAATTGCACAATGGCCTTTTTCTTATATTTATTGTTATACGCACCCTATGAATACCTATGTACATACATTTACACAGGATCAACCTGGTACTTATTTGAACATCTAAAACAAAGCAAGGGAAATTACTTTGAACACATTTATTGAAACTGATGAAAAATTGCAGGATTTTATGGTTGAAGACTTTCAGTATTTAAACATAGAGCGACAAGAAAAGACGATGTAATTCTTTAGTTTGTTATATTGCATCATATTAACTACAAAAATATTTTTTTTCGATTTTGTACGCACCGGGACTTACAGATTAGTATAAGTGCTTGTTATGTACGCTAGTTTGAAGTACGTGTAAACGTTAGTCAGTCAGTATTAACGTAAGCCGAAAAGAATAACTTTTTTAAATTTATTATTATTTTACGAATGTTACAATGTCAAAGTACCGATTAAACAAATCACCCTGGTTTCTCTAAAAATTTATCCAAGGACCAAAGTGTACGCACCGGGACTTACAGCTTAATACGGCCGTTATTCCAAATGCGTACAGTGTGACTATGTCCGAGACAATTGAGCCTGGTACCTACTATTTACCTAAGACCCTACTGACTACAAACCTACCATACAAACCATACCAAACGTAGGTAACGTTGCTTTTACGTGCGGGAAGTCTGTTACAAGGAGACCTATGGTAACAGACGGAATTTGGGTAGGAATAGGGATTTGTGTCGTGCAATGTACAGAGGAAATGGTTTTCTCACTGCCGATCCTACAGACACATAGGACCGATGATGGCTAAAGGTGTCTTGGCCACAGTGAGAGGAGTTACAGGGGATGAATCAAACTTGACTCTAGCTTGATGACTAATTCATTACAATAATTAACTTAATAATATACAAATTCTGTGGTAAATACACATTGATACCTATTTACATGTGTGTTGTGTGTGTGTATTAATCCGATGAAGCGAAGATTTCAGTAGGATACTTCTTAGCGCTGAGGGCGCGCTGGTGTTTATTTATTTATTTATTTGGGACAAACAAACAGTAACACATTATATCTGCGCAAATAATATAAACAAAGATATTATATAAATGTGAAACTCACACCGTTATCCACAGCATATGGTGTTGTCGCCGCGTAGAATAAATGTATGTCGCTCTTAAAGCTGATGCTTTTTTTTTTGTGGATGGGAAATCATCAGATGACTTCTCCCGCTCTGGGCGGAGCGGGAGGGCGTGTCAGACTTTTACTGACTAAAACCCACCAGTGTACCTTCTGTTGCCTGTGCCGGGGCCACGGTAACTCTTTCGAACATCCCGCAACCCCGGCTGGCATCGGTCCTAGCGGACCCCTTCAATGCTGCTGACATCTCTTTGAGGCGCGCGTGGAACATAACGCGCCGTCGACTCGGGCCTGGTCCTTACCGGACGGCGAGCTACCCATTGCTCGCCGTCCGCAAGCCCGCGCCTACGGTGGCCGGGAATCGGCTGCCAATTCCCGACGCCCAGGGCGTCTCCTGCGGCGACTAAAGGCGTGAGGGCGCAAAGCTTGCCTCTCCCTCACGCGTCCCGCCTCCTCCTTCGCGAGCATTACTGTTTCGCAGAAGGAGGTAATGGATTCCCATGTACTCTCGCTCCGTACCATGGCCTGGACCAGGGCCGGACGCGAGAAATCGCCGCCGCCGATCGCTTCTGCGAGAACACGGCGGTGCTCCGCCCAAGCTGGGCAGACCTCCACCGTATGCTCCACCGTGTCCTCCGGGCGATCCACACAGTGGTGACACCCGGGCGTTTCCTCCCGCCTTATCCGGAACAGGTACCTCCCGAAGCACCCGTGTCCGGTGAGGACCTGCGTCAGGCGGAAGGTGAGGACGCCGTGGCGCCTCTCCAGCCACTCCTCAAAGAGGGGACTTATCGCCGCAATTGTGGCGTGCCCATAAAGCTGATGCTGCGATGCTGTTGCTTGTTTACGGTAGAACAGATTTCAATTGATTTTATTGGCTGTAACACATTGGTCGATATTTTCACATTGGCAAGATGTTTTAAAATAATGTTTATTTTAGTTACAAGTTTTATTTTTGTTTTAATCCTATCGGTCGGTCTAAGTAAGTAGATTTTTGAAATTATTTAGTGTTTTCAAGATTAGCCGACGACAAGGCAAATGTGGACTATCGAGGCACCCATGACTTCACATGGTCCAGTATCAAAACTCTCTTATTGCAACGTTGCGGGAGATGGGAAATAAAAATAGAAGATATTATAGTCATAGAAATGCAAAACGTAGAACCTAACCCAATTATAATAATAATAATAATCTTTATTTACATAAAACAGATTGAAGTACATGTAACAATTTTCTCAAAGTGGGTAGTATTTAATCTCTGGCAATCAAGTGGGTGACGTGCTGCTCTCCTTGCTAGGCTACAAAATAGCCTGTATTAAGGAGTAGCAGTGCCAAACCCCTCTAATTATATTACTACAATTTTATTTTGTTTTTACACATAAAATTTTTTAAAACATTAATACAGGTATTAGTGCGCTAGCGCATTTGTGTGAGTGCTTGTGCGTGTGAGGATGCGTGTATGAAGTGTGCGTGTGTGCAGTGAGTACTTACGTGTATGGATCTGTGTGTGTGTGTGTGTGTGTGTGTTTGTGTGTGTGTGTGTGTGTGTGTGTGTGTGTGTGTGTGTGTGTGTGTAGGTGAGTGAACATGAGCGTGCGGCTGTGTAAGCGTGCGTTAAGGAAGGGGATTAGATTAGTGCGGGTCTATGTTTTGGGTGAGTGGTACAATATACAAACTTATCATAAATCTTGAAGGAGTGCCCGGACAGACTTTTTACAATTTTGATAAGACAATTTATATATTTGACATTTTCTGTTTACTGTATTGTATAGAGTTGGACCTAGATAATAAAAGAATCTTTTAGTAAACGGCAAGCGGGTTTTTGGAGGAGTACATATTATATCTTTTCGGCGTTTGGTAATTTCAATATAGGGAGTTATGCGGTGTTGCAACAGAACTGACTGTAAAATAAAGTGTTACCGCACGTTGAGTACGTTGCAGTTTTTGTATAACAGATTAGTTGGGTATAGTAATGGACGGAAGGTAGCCACTTTCAGTATAGCGCGATGTGCGACTTCCAAGGGTTTAAGAAAAGTTTTCGCAGCACCACCCCAACAAGGGATACAATAGGTAATAATAGATAGGCATAAGGCGAAATAGACATTACGGATAACTATAGGATTTGCAATATTTCTCAAGGTTTTAAAGATATATTATATAAGTTTGCGAACTCTGCCAGTAAGGACATTAATATGAGATTTAAATTTAAGATTCTTATCTATGACTATACCTAGGTATTTGATTTCATCCGTAGAGGATATAGGTGCACAGTGGCATGAAACCTGAGTTCGCAAGTGGCATGTGTGAGCTTTAAGTGATATTGCAGGGTTTGGTTGGGTAGCAGAACTGATTGAGTAGGTAATGAACTTCGTTTTGGAGGTATTAAGTATAAGTGCATGGAAATAAAGCCAGCTTAGCGCTACATCAAAGCCATATTGTGCTTTTCTCTCGAGCTCAGACCATGTGTTAGCGACAAAAGTTATCGCAGTGTCATCTGCGAAAGATGTTATCTTGGCATCTGGGATATTTAAATTGCATGTCATTTATAAAAACTACAAATAAGGTGGGACCCAAAATGCTTCCTTGTGGAACGCCATAGTAGATAGGAAGCTCACTGCTGCTGTGACGATCAATCCTTACTATTTGGGAGCGATTTGTGAGGTAACTTTGAAAGAGGTTAAGTTGCAACCCCCTGACACCCATCCTTTCAAGCTTGAGTAAGAGAGAACAAACGGGGACGGTGTCGAATGCCTTCGCAAGATCTAAAAACATTGTTAGGCCCTTTTTATTACTGTTTAGGTTTTGTACGATATTATTAGTTAATTCCTGAACTGCATCACAGGTTGACTTTTTTTTACGAAATCCAAATTGTTGCGGTGATATTAGTTTGTAATGTTCTAGGTAGTGTACAAGTCTTTTATTTATAAGACGTTCTAGTACCTTGGATAGGGCAGTCAGAATTACAATGGGACGGTAATTATTCGGTAATTTCCCGTCGCCTCCCTTGAAGACCGGGTGAATGATTGCCTTTTTCAGAGAAGAGGGAAAGACAGCAGTCTCGAAACAGAGGTTAAAAATATGGCATAGTATGGGTGCCAGGGAGATTAAGTACCTCTTCAGGATATAGGGGGATATGCCATCCCAGCCAGTAGCAGCATCAGAGCGCAATGAACGGATGACTGTTTCAATTTCGTCAAGGTCAGTAGGGTCGAGGACAAAAGACGAAATCGATGTGGTATGAGAAGTGGGTTGAGTGACTGTCAATGGCCGCGTAGTACCAGTGTGAATTACATCATTTACAAGCCTCTTGCCAATGTTAACAAAGAATGAGTTTACAGTGTTGCAGGACTCCATAGGTGAAGATGATAAAGTTAGTAATTGAGTGGATGTATTCTTAGTTTTAATAGTGTTTGTAACCCTTTTTATAGTGTCCCATAATGTTTTTGGGTTTTTACTAGCTTTTTTTAGTTCCTCTGCATCATAAATTCTCTTTGCTTTCTTTAAAATTCTAATACAAAAGTTTCTGTATTGATGGTAAGTAATTTTTAGCACTTCATTTCCTGGGAAATTTTTAACTTTCCTGTGCAGAGCATCCCTGTTTCTTATGCACCGTAATAAACCAGGTGTGATCCACGGTTTGAGAATTCTCTTTTTTGATGAAACTATTTTGACTGTGGTATTTGCAGAAATTGAGACAGTCATTAAGTTCAGTAACTTATCGATAGCCATATTTGCATCTTTTATAGTGAGAATAGGGGTAAAGTCCAGTTGCGACATAGATTTGTCAAGCCCTTCATAGTCAATTTTTGTTATATGGGAGTTTACGACCGTTCGTAGACATTTATCTTGAATGCAAACTAAGGAGGAGGAGTGATCAGTTATTGTGGAGCTTAAGACAAATGTGTGGGTGGGGGAAATTGTTTTGAGAAACGTGTGGTTCAAACAATTTCCTTACCTGGTCGGTAGAGTGTGGACAGGAAGATAGCCGTGAAAGGCAAGGCAATTTAGGTATTCGTGGGAGCGCATGTCAAGTGTGGTAGGTTTGATGTCCACATTCAGGTCACCCGTTATAATAAAATTACCGATTTAAATCTATGCAGCGACGGAAGAATGTTGTTAAGAGCTATGATAAAGCTGCTTATATTTTCTATTGACGGCGCTCGATAAATACAGATTATCGCCAAATCAAAGTTAATTTTTATAATAAGTCCAGATGCAGATTGGTGGAAATCTGGCTCTTCGCATGTAACAGACAGGTCCGATCTTGAATACACCACTACACCATCACTCTGATTTATATGTTTGGTGGTCATGACCGCGGAGTAATTATTCAGAATCGGGATAGTGCTATTGCTAGAGCATTGCAACCAACACTCGGTTAAAACAACCAGATCGCAATCGAAAGAAATTCGGTGCAGAAGCATTTGCAAGTTTAAAAAGTTACGGTTTATAGAGCGAATGTTTTGTGTCAGGATTTTATTAAATTTATTAGGACACTTCACAATGGAGAGTGTTTCCTCAGGTGCGCATATATAGGTAGTCGATACAGATAATTCGTCAATGTTATCAATTAAATTGTTTATTTTAGTAGTCATTTTTCCGGAAAAGTAATGGCAGTTTGAAGGTTACGAGAAAATAGGGTGGAATTTGTTCTAGGAACGTGCAGATAGCTTATAGCTGGGGGCAGTAAATTTATAAACATATTTTTTATGATATTAAAGTAGCTAGATAAGGAACAATAGGGATGAACGCATGCATATGTAGAGAGTATATATGGTGACATGGAGAAGTTGTAATGTGTAGCTGTTGAGTGATTCATGTAGAAGAGTATGTTGTGGTGATAGCAATAGTTCTGTGTGTAAATTTTGTTTGTGCTTGTATTTAGTATTTTAACAGAGCAATTCGAAGAAATTGTAAAAGTAACCAAATAGATAATAAGGTATAGCAAGGTATACTTAAATGCACGTAGTCATGCTTTGATTATTGTCGCCAGCTGCTTTAGATGCTCTTCGCTTTTTACCAAGATTGTCTGGCTGCCAGAATCCTTTTTTAGCATAACTCTTCCATTTGACGTCCAACAATAGCTAAACTGGTGCTGCTTAGCATGGTTTCTAGTAAGGTAAAATAACCTTTTAGAATTCGCCGTTAATAGCTCGGTGATGTAAATAGGTGATTCCTGTGCAGATTTTAGGTTTAGATGGCTTGATTTTATCTTGTCTTGGGGATTGCGTTTATTGTAGTCTTTAACAGCAGCAAGAAAATTCGTTTTCGTCAATGTATTACAAAACTCAACTGATAGACTTGATGTTAAATTTTCCTTTTTTGAGGGTAGTCTTATAATATCACGGATACTAGCAGACTCTGTATCAAGGCCTAGATGTTGTGACAGGTGCGTTATAGTTTCATACAGCATGATTTTGGTCTCATTCTGCCTTTTGGGTACATTGCGTAATTCTATAGAGGTTTTGATGCGATTTTGGTCAAGAACTTCCAACTTGTTTTCCAGCGTAGCTAACTCGATTACCATAGAGCTACGTTGCTGCTCTAGTCCCGTAATTTTATTTTTGAGTGACTGTAATTGATCAATCACTGTCATCGCCTTTTCGAGATCAGCATTTGTGACCTTAAATTCCGAGTAGTGATTCTTTATTTCCTTAATATGATCTTCCAATTTGTCCAATCGGGTGCTCTGGGTACACATCATCTCACTGATCATCCTCTTGATATCCTCTTTAAACATATCCAGGGCATCACCAGTGACTACGTCCGAACGGCATCCGCGTTTGGTTTTGGCTCTCTGGGTGATGTTACCAGTTTGGTCTTCGTCTGCGTGTAGCTTCCGGATATCAGATTCAGAAACGGATGAGTATCTATTCGGAGGAGATTTGGGTGGTGTCTTATACATGTTCCCTTAACTTGTTAGTGTGTATAATCAGAAGTGCAAATCAAAATAACGACAAGCAATACAAATAAGTTTCTCGCTAATCACTATCGCTCTTAAGTTGGGCAGCCGTCAAGGATGACTCGCGCACGGCGTACGCGCAGCAGGCTCCGCCTTTTATCTCTGTCTCGACTGTTGCCGGCCCGTTTCCTCCAGTACTCTGAGTTTCACGTTCTATACAAACTTTATGCGCGCCTAGTACTTTTGTGAAATATATTTAACTTTTAATTTCGAAAAAACTATTTGTATTAATAATAAAAATAAGGCTTCAGCCCCTCATATGCCTTCCAAAAGTCCGGGACCCTAGGGTCCCGAGAAATATCAAAATAAAAATAATAAAAAACAAAAAATGGAATTACGTGTACGGAATGCACGTCTATACGCTTTCGCGGTCCGAGGGGAAGGAGGAAATTAGACTTATACCTTTTATTCACGGGAGGAACGGACTAATCTGCGAAGGAGAAAGTATTGTCTCGGGAGCAAAGATATTTCTTGAGCCCATAGCAAAGCTAACACTCCTCAAACATATTCTATCTGCGTACAAAGACATTTGTAAATTAGAACCGTACGAACCAACATGCGAAAAATCTAGACAACTCGACAGGGAAGGATATGAAATAATAAAAAAATCAAATGATAAACGTCCCACATATACACACAGAAACCAAGTGATCCGCTAAGAACGCAAACTAAACCAGCATAATATAATAATTTTGAACAGCCACCAAACTTTAATCAACAAAGACAACCTTTTGTACCCTTTGTTTCGCGTTAGGTAACGAATAATAACAATCAACTATATCGACACACGTAACCACTATCACCATTCACTACGAGACAAAAACAATTTAATAATAACTCTCAACAACCGATAAACCCCCAAAATCAGCATAGACAAAACAAAGATGTTACTATGCGCACCGCAAGCGCAAAATCTTTAAAACCAATACGAGACACAATGTTTAATATTGAGGAAGAACAACAAGAAAATAACGATCAGCCAAACACATCAAATTACGACGAATATATGCGTCAATTGTGAAGAGCTGTACTTCCAAAGCCATTACGATAATAATCAAGAAAAAAACGAAATAACTCAGGATTTTCCCTCGACCCCTTTTTCAAGAGACTCCCACATAATACACTACAATTACGATAAAACTCCACAATTACCTTATATTAACATACCAGAATTTAGCGAGAAAATATTACTAGACTAAGGAAGCACGCGATACTTTATTCGACCGCTCCTCGCGAAATAGTATATAGACTTGCACAATATCTAGCCAAACCATTCGCCGTAGAAACTTCTCATCACACATCATGTAGATAAAATAATTGTCCCACCAATGATCATCATAAATTCATCATTCATCATTTAGATTCATCATATATTTTCATTGGAAAATTTAACCAACGCTTAGAATTTTATATTAATAACATCATCATCTGCCTAGCCTTTTCCCAACTATATTGGGGTCGGCTTCCAGTCTAACCGGATGCAGCTGAATACCAGTATTTTACATGGAGCGACTGCCTATCTGACCTCCACAACCCAGTTACTGGGTAATACGATACCCCTTGGTAAGACTGGTTGTCAGACTTTCGGGCTTCTGACGACCCGTAACGACTGTCAAAGATCCACGAATGACAGCCAGGACCAACGGCTTAACGTGCTTTCCGAGGCACGGAGGAGTCTCGGTATGTAAAGATGGTCACCCATCCACGGACCAACCCCGGCAAGCGTAGCTTAACCTGATGGATCGACCCATGCGATTGTTATTACTTAGCCACGAGCTCCTCTTTATATTAATAACATAATAATAATAAATAAATAAAATGGATCCAGGAACGGGTCCCGCGGTACTAAGGAGCTACTCCTCATCGACATGGCCATTAGCCAACAGGTTCGTCGATCCCGCAAAGATCTGTCGACATGCTGGATAGATTATAATCATAATCATAATCATAAATCTTTATTTATCTCAACATCATATTACAGGCACTAGTTAATAAAATGCACAATCTTAAATAGAGAAAGGTGTCTGAGGTAGGAGGGTCCTGAGTTACAGATCACCCGACTCTCTTTTAAAGGACATGTTAATTTACAAAACAGTTAAAGTTAAGATATACTTAATAGGTATTATAAAGTCTGATAATGCAATTGAGTGCAGAATGTAAACAAAAAATAATAATTAAAAACAAAATCAAAGAAAAGCAAGTCAACATAAAGTTCAAAGAAATATACAAATTATGTATATTATTATTCTTTGATACACACTTAGGTATCTAACTAACAAAATAAAAAAATAATGAGCATAACAAAAAATGAAGAATGGAAATGGGGAAATGAAGAATGTTGTGTGTATGAATGTATGTAAGTCTAGGTGTGTGATTGTAAATGTGTGGGTATTATTAAGACACTGGTTTTAATAAGCTTTCAGTGGCAACGTAGTCCAGATTTAATAGCCAAATGCGTAATTTTCTTTTACAAATAGCTTTTGTATGAGTGTAAATAGGTATTTTGTTATTAATTGAATTATAAAGAAAAGTGCCAAGAAAACAGAAAAACTTTTGGGAGAAACTAGTGTTATAACGGATGATTGAACAGACATTTGTTGATCGTCTATTTTGTGTTGGTAAATTGAGTTCTAAGGGAAGTTCAGTGTGTTTTTTAGTATTGTCATGAGAATGAACAACTGCCGGACTGTTAGCACTTGGCAGTATTGGTAAAGTTCGAAAGTTGGATAGAGGACTGGCAAAAAGCAACTTACTTTTAATATGGCTCTTTGGGCTCTCTCTAGATTTATCATATAAGTTTTAGAGGTACCGCCCCAAGTGGTAATGCAATAAACTAGCAAAGACTGGCATAGTGCATAGTAAACTGTTTTAATAACTGATGTATTAGATAAATGTCTTAGATTTTTGAATATGTAAATTAATTTTCGGATTCTTTTAACTAGGGTTTCAATGTGTTGTTGGAAGCTGAGACGGTAATCTATGATTATTCCAAGATATTTGATAAAACTTGTTTTAACTAATACAGGACAAGAACAGTGGTTGATGAAATTACATGAGTGGGCTTTCAAGTTGAAGTTTGGTTGATCCTGGGGTCTAAGAGAATATGTCATGTATTTTGTCTTATCGACATTGAGGGTAAGCAAATTGGAATATAGCCATTTATACACCGTATCAAGACCTTGTTGAGCATAATTTTTAACCTCATCCCACGTGTTAGCATCGAATATCACGGCAGTATCATCGGCAAAAGTGATGATTTTGCCGTTTTGCAGCTTGATCAAATCAAAAATAGTTTATCAAATCAAAATAGTTTATTGTGAAAATAGAAAATTACAATACATTTAAACGTGTTTGGAGCCTCCCTTTAAGCAAACAATGCCTGTATTAGAAGGCTCCGCTCTTTTTCATCATAGTCGTACACTATACTAACAGGAGTCAATATAGTGTACTGTGACCTTAAGGGTAAATATTTAATGCAAGTACATTTCTAGGTAGTACAGTAAAAAATAAAATTATTAATAGTAATAATAAAACTTAAAACTTAAGACACTTAAAAAACAAAAAACAAAACCAAAAATAAACTTCTTCCCAGTGTATGTAACATAGTGCATAGTGTGGTTTGGTAAGTAATACGGTGTTATCTGCGGTATGTGATGAGGTGCGCAATGTGGAGTGATGTGTGGCATGGTGCGTGGTGTGGGGTAAGGAGTATATAGCATGGTGAGGTGTGGTGTGGTGTGGTGTGGTGTAGTGTGGTGTGGTGTGGTGTGGTGTGGTGTGGTGTGGTGTGGTGTGGAGTGGTGTGGTGTGGTGTGTTGTGTTGTGGTGCATGTGATGCGGTGTGTGGTGTGGTATGGGTAGGTGTGTGGTGTTTTAAGTTAACTATCTGTGTTATATTTCGGCTACTCAACATTCCAGGAGCGCCTTGGTTTCCTCATAGGTAAGTGGTTTTATCCAGTCTATTATACTTTTTTTACAGTCGTGGTAACCTTTATTGTAGACATAAACATATTTGTTAATTTTGTTATAGAGCTGAGTAGAGCGTCTATTGAATTGCTTACCTGCAAATTTTGTTTTAGTTTGGGGAACTTGAACAACTAAATCTTTTCTCCGTTTAGATTTTTCGTTAACATTATATGGTAGGGTTTTATGTTTTTTTAGTATGGTTTGGGTTACATACAATTTCCTTACAGAGAGTAAATTACTTATTTGGTATAAGCTTGAAGTAGGGAATCTTTTATTTTTAAAATACATTATCTTAATTAATGCACGCTGAGCTCGTTCTATGCCCATAAATTTTGTTTTTGCTGCACCGCCCCAAATTGGAATACAATATAATAGTACAGACTGGGCCAGTGCTACATAAACTTCATTTAGGAGATTTCTGGGACGGTTCTTGCAGCTCTCCATTTTAGTAGGAACAATATGTCTTAGGGTTTTAAATATCCAACTGAGTTTCCTAATTCTCCCAGAGACTCGCTCAAGTTGAGGGTACCAGGACAGTGCCTGATCCACCATAACTCCAAGATATTTAGTTTCAGTGACCCTCTCAATGGACGGGCAGGTACAGCTTATAGTAGGCATGTCTTCACATATGTGTACTTTTAAATCCAACTCATCAAAAGGTTGTGTTCGGTTACTGATACCAAAGCATATATAGTTGGTTTTTTTAGTGTTCAGGGAAAGTAAGCAACTCTTTAGCCATTCAGCCACCTGAGCCAACCCTGCCTCTGCACTCAGCTTAACTTCGTGCCAAGATGAACCAGAGAACACAATAGACGTATCATCGGCATACGAGAATATTTTGGCATTTCTAATTTCCATATCACAGAGATCATTAATGTACACGAGAAAGAGGGTAGGCCCCAAAACACTACCCTGTGGAACGCCGTATGATACATCAACCTCGTCACTAGTGTATTGTCCTATTTTTACTCTTTGTTTCCTGTTGGAGAGGTAGTCTTTAAGTAAACTGAGTGGAGTCCCTCTTATTCCGGCTTTTTTCAGCTTGTTCACAAGGATTGGGACAGAGACGGTGTCGAATGCTTTCTTAAGGTCTAAGAAAACAGCCAGGCATCTGTTTCCCTTGTCAAGGTGCTCAGCTACAAGAGAACTTAACGCTGTTACTGCATCTTCAGTACATACACCTTGCCTAAAGCCAAACTGTGAATTAGATAAAAGATTGAATTTTTTAAAATAATTAGTTAGTCTGATATTTATAATTTTTTCAAGCACTTTTGATATGGACGGTAAACGGAAATAGGCCTGTAGTTGTTGACATCGTCGCTGTCCCCTCCCTTGTAAACTGGGGTAATAACGGACTGTTTTAGTGGAGCTGGGAAGACACCCTTACGAAAACAGAGATTGGCCAGGTGAGCAATAATGGGAACAGCTTCCTCTCTTATGTATTTTAAGAATTTTGTCGAGACATTATCCCAACCAGCGGCACTGTCAGATTTCAAATTCATCAGAATACCATCCACTTCAGTATTGTCCGTATCTAGCAGCACGAAGGTATTAAGTTGTGATCGTAATGTATTCGTTTGGTTATTAGGAATATTATTTAAATCAGGATTTATTGTTTGAGCAAACTGTTTTCCAATACCCGCAAAATAATCATTAACGTAGTTTATTGACTCTGTGTGGGTAGTTTTTATGTTTAATAGTTCTATGTTTTGACTTTTTGATCTATTTGAGTATGTGATGGTTTTTATATTTTTCCAGAGTAATTTATTGTTAAATACTGATTGTGCAAGTAGATTTCTTTCATATTTCCTTTTAAGCTTTTTTATTAGATTGTTGCAGTAGTTTCTGTATCTAGTATACGTTATTTTTAATATTACGTTATGAGGGTCATTGCGATTTTGTTTTTGTAATTTATTTCGGTTTTTGATACAGCGAAGGATGCCCAAGGTAATCCATGGCCTTATGATGCGTTGATTGCTTGGAATATTTTTTATATATGTGTTATTATTTATAACGTTACTTAGAGTATTAATAAAAGTATCAATTAATAAATCTGGATCATTACAAAACAACAAGTCTGACAAATTCCTATCCTGTAAATCTTTGAAAGCTTGTTCATAATTTAGAGTAGTGGAGGTTCTGTTTACGATTTGAATATTTTTTAACTTAGCTATAGAGATAAATGTTGTGTAGTGATCAGTCACCGTAGTGTGCAGGATAGCTACAGATGCCGAGAACCTTTTGTGTATTTTAAGCATGAAATGGTCAAGACAGCTTTGTTCCCGAGTGGGCAAAGTGTGTCCAGGAAGTATACCGAAAAATGACAACATGTTTAGGTAATTAACTCTACTCCTGTGCTCTTGGGATGACTCGGCGTCTCTGTGTTTGATGTTAATATTTATGTCACCAGCTATTACAATATTATTTTGTGATGTTATTGTGTTTAGCTGTGTACTGAGGGAGTCAATAAAGCTGTCGGTATTTGAGTTAGAGGGAGATCGGTAGATACAATAAACAATGTTACCCAAAATGTCCAATCGCAAACAGGATGCTTGAAATAGTTGTATTTCCTCAACTTTCGGGCTTAAAGCGCCCTTTACATATACAACCACGCCGTCATTCTGGTTCAACTGACGAGACGTCCTATGCGAGTGATAGTTGGCCCTGTCCACCTACACGGACTGAGATTCCCTATACCACTCGATTTTCGGTTTTCTCTTCTATACTATTTTGATAATATTACTCAATCATTGTATAAATACGATCATGCGCTAAGCTTTCCGATATAAGTTTCAAATTGACATTCGTATTGGATACAACCGAGGGGAAGGGTTGTTATTCAATATGGATAAGGATGAAGAGCCCAGGTTTGAGGGCGGATGTGAGCCCAGGTTTGAGGGCAGGAGTGAGCCCAGGTTCGAGGGCAGGAGTGAGCCCAGGTTTGAGGGCGGAAGTGAACCCAGGTTTGAGGGTGAAACTGAGCCCAGGTTTGAGGGCAGGAGTGAGCCCAGGTTAGAGGGCATATCTTTTTCTAGGTTGGAAGGTCATGGACTGCCCAGGTTAAAGGGCAAAGGAAGGAATATGGACAACCGGGACAAGGAACGGGTTACTACTGGGATGGAGGCAGGGATTGAAGACCGGACGGGGCGTCCGTCTAGGAACCGGAAAAGACGAAATATCATCACGGATACGGATAGTTCGTCGCGTGGTGGTGCAAGCCGTGAAAGGACAAGGAAGTACAGAAGAAGATCACGAGTAAGGAGAGGCGGCTCCAGGCGGACGGAGTATAGTAGCGACAGCTCGGATAACCGTGAGTCACTCCGAGCTTATAAATCTAGACGGAACAGGAATAGGGAATCTGAAACAAATGTATTATTAGATAAATTTTTGTCGATCTTAAGTAACGTCAAGGGTTCGGAGAAGCCCAAGCTGTCATTTAACAATAATGTTTTGCCAGATTTTGACCCCCTAAGTAAAGAGCAAACTATGTTAGTATGGCTCACTAAAGTAGAAGAATGTGCCGAAATATACGGTTGGTCTGAAAAGGAAATAATTCACTACGCTCTTCCTAAACTTTCGGGGGTAGCGAAAACCTGGTACCAAGGTTTACCCTCTCTTCTTTATACTTGGGGCGATTGGAAGAAAAAACTAATCGAATCATTTCCTTGTCGCGAGGACTACGCCGAACTCTTGACGGAAATGTTGGCTAAGCGTGTAAAGTACGGCGAATCATTGGAGCACTATTATTACGCGAAACTGAATTTATTAAATAGATGCAAAATTTACGGTAAACAAGCAGTAGATTGTGTCTTATATGGAGTAGATGATCGTGCCATTAGAGTAGGTGCGCAAGCAGCGCAATTTAGTGAACCAGAACAAATTTTAAAATATTTTCGAACGGTAAAAGTAGGACAAAATAGAGAAGCGTATGAAGCAAATGTCAGAAATAGGAACGATCGTAAAGCCTCTACTAATGCAACGTCTCGGGCCCAGAATCCGAAGTCTGGTACGGTGAATTATAACATACGGTGTTTTAATTGTAACGAACTTGGTCACCCCAGTTTTAGGTGCGATAAACCCTCTATTAAATGTTCGTTATGTGACAGATTAGGCCATCAAGCATCTAGTTGTTATAAAAACAAAAATAAAACTGATTCGCCTAAAATCGAAACCCAATCGAAAGATAAGAATGAAAAACAGGTATCAGAGCTGACAATTGATAGGTCTAATGATAAATATATTTTAGACATTAAAATTAATGGTAAAACAGTAAAATGCCACATAGATTTAGGAAGCCAGTGTACGCGTATTATAACAAGTAAAGCTAGGGAACTTGCCCTGGATATTAAGTGTCAGCCTAATCTGCCTGTGTTGAGAGGTATAGGTTCAAACCTGACTGTTCCTTTGGGTGTAATAACTGCCGATGTTGAAGTTCAGGGTATTAGAAAAGTTATAGACATTTATGTAGTTGAAGATCACGTACTGAGTCATCCTGTCCTCTTGGGGCACTCGTTTACTGAAATGTCCGATCTTATAATTACTAAAACCCCAAATAAATTAATATTTAAAAAAATAGATTCTACGAAAATACATTTGCTGTGTGATGATAATGTTTTAATTCCACCGTCTTCGTTGCGTGTAATACCAGTAAAATCTGAGCCATCTTTTAGTGGCAATGTTTACGTACGAGCGTCCCTTAGGGAGTTGGATGGAAAACACTATTATCTTTTATCGGGTGAGTATAATATCAAGGAAGGAAACGGTTTGGTACTTGTATATAATGTGTCCGGAAGCGAAATAACCATCTCTAAAAATTATCTATTGACTCGTTCTATTAAAAGCGAGTATTTAGACTCTTCAGAAGTTCTTAATTGTTGCCAAATGTCTTTCGATTCTGTCGATTCCAATGAATTAATTAAATGCGGCGAAAAACTCAATAACGAGGAACGTTTACGGTTATAACAGCTATTGAATAAGTATCAAAACCGTTTTTCTAAAGGCCTAAAAGATCTCGGATTTACTAAAGTAACAGAAATGGTTATTGAACTGGAAGACGCCGAACCGATCGTGTATAGACCGTATCGTTTGTCTCATGCTGAAAGAACATTAGTAAACGACATGGTTCAAGAGATGATCGATAGTGGGATTGTGAAGGAGTCTTCTTCGCCTTATGCTAGCCCCATCGTTTTAGTCCAGAAAAAGACGGGAGAAAAACGGTTATGCGTCGATTATCGACCACTTAACAGGAAAACAAAAAAAGATCATTACCCCCTCCCACGTGTCGAGGACCAACTGGACCAACTGGCAGGCAACCAACTATTCACGTCTCTTGATTTAGCGTCAGGCTATTACCAAATTCCAATTAGTAAGGAGTCCTGTCATAAAACAGCCTTTGTAACCCCAGACGGGCAATTTGAGTATAACCGCATGCCATTTGGTCTTGTTAATGCGCCCTCCGTTTTTCAAAGGACAATTAATAAAATTCTTCATGACGCCAAAATCAAATACGCAATCGTCTACATGGATGATATTCTTATCCCGTATAAAGATGTCTCTGAGGGTTTGAATAGATTAGAGGAAGTTTTACAACTCCTAAAGCAAGGAGGCTTAACACTCAGGCTCAGTAAATGTAACTTTTTCCTAGATACTATCGACTTTTTAGGGTTCGAAGTAAACTCGTCGGGTATTCGTCCAGGCGGTAGGAAAACCGAGACTATCTCAAAATTTTCAACACCCAAAAACTTACACGAATTAAGACAATTTTTGGGGTTATCCGGTTTCTTTTATGCGGTTTATTAAAGATTATAACGAGGAACCTATTGAAAAAGGAGATCGTTTGGACCTGGGGTAGTGACCAAGAAGAATCTTTCAACTTGGTTAAAACGATGCTTACTCAACGACCATTATTGGCTTTATACGACCCTAAAGCAGTAACACAATTGCACACCGACGCGTGCAAAGATGGGCTTGTATACTATTACAGAGTGATTATTTAGGAGTATTTCATCCGGTTTCATACTTTAGCCGTAAAACTTCTTCCGATGAACGCAAGTTGCACTCATACGAACTTGAAACTCTGGCAGTGGTAGCATCTTTGAGTAGGTTCAGGGTATATTTGTTGGGGATACCATTCACAATTTATAGTGACTGTAGCGCTTTAAGATCTACATTCGTAAAACGCGATCTGATTCCGCGAGTTGCACGATGGTGGGTCCAAATACAAGAGTTCGATTGCACTATCGAATACCGACCCGGCTCCCGTATGACGCATGTTGATGGGCTGAGCCGTGGACCGGTTGCGGCTCCCGAAGCCGAAACTCACGTATTAGACATCTTAACTATTGAAAGTTCTGATCAGGACTGGATAGGTACCGTGCAGGACGCGGATGATGAGACACAGAGGATTAAAAATATATTAGAGGATAAAACTACAGATTTAGTCATGGATATTCATAAAAACTATAAGATTAAGAACGGTCGTATATATCTTACGGTAGGAGACGAGATTAGATGGTTGGTTCCAAAGGGTGTACGTTGGCAGATATTGAAACGTAACCATGACGACATAGGTCATTACGGTCAGTTACATAACAAAACAAAAGAACCAGTAACAACTTAAAATATGCTGCAACTATACAACCAAATATAGGTATGAATAAATATTATGAAATAACCCAAAAATGACTCCGTAGGCATCGCAGGTGCGTGCATAAATAATGTACCTACCTGAAACATGTTAGCTTGTATCTGGTAACCCTACTTATTTAATCGACTAATACTGGCATGTCACTCAATCGATTACTCGTTCATCATGGCATTCACTGTCATTGCTCGAGCGGAGACAACTGACGGCCGGCCTTCTTGTTCGAGGCGCCGAGCAGAAAACTCATCTAAAGTATCAGCGTATCGAATTGGTGGAATTTACCTTTAAATAAAAATAATAATAGAATAGAATATAATAATAGAATAGAATAAAATAGAATAGAATAGAATATAGAATAGAAGAATAGTAATAGACTTTCGAAAACTAAACGAGACGATAATTTCTCTCTGCCTAACATGGAAGACATCTTCTCTAAATTGAAGGGTCCAAGTATTTTTCTACCATGGACCTAGCTGCAGGTTACCACCAAGTTAAAATGCACCCGATTCAATTCCCTTTACAGCATTTTCAACACCTATCGGATACTATGAATATACCCTTATGCTATTGGCCTTATAACAGCACCAGCAACCTTTCAATGAAAAATGTATTGTGACCCCATCTAGGACAAGGACACTGTCTTGTGTATCTTGATGACGTAATAGTATTGGCCCTAAACAAATAGGAACATCACAAGCGATTACAAGAAGTATTCGACATGCTAAAACAATATTAGCTCTGAGTAAATAGAGATAAATGTTAATTCTTCCAAACCTCCGGACATACACAACCGTCTAAAAGTTTGGAAGCACACCTGTGTGACTGTCAGTGACTTATCCCAATTTAATAACGGACTATAATATTTATTTTAAAAATGCGCATGGGAACGGCCCACTTACAAACACATAAATTCCCTATTTTATGGGAAACATTCTACCTACCAGGAACAATGCGACCGATCGTCACTTAAGGTGCAATATTTTGTACAAATTCTAAGAAAGTACTAAAATATCCGATTTCATTTCAAATACAATGCTGGAGCACATCTGGTTACCGTAAAATTGTGCCCAGGCAATTCAAATGGACCCTTAAAAGCTATTAAGAAATTACTGGAAACTGTTTGGGTCGATGTTACAAAGACAGCCATAAAATCTGTCCGACGAAAGCGTGGGAAGATGAGCTGGGGGTACGTGGTGGATTTTAGGACATGCAAAATGAAAGGACAGTTGGTTTAGAACAGCTATAGGGTACAGTCGTGATATTACTGACGAGGAAACAGGGATAGTGGGTTTTAGACCGCTATTATAGATGGAGACGAAATAAAATGCAGACTTGGTTTCAGAATCAATTTGGAGGGTGCGGGTGGTTGCAGGACTTCGAAAACAGCTTATTAATTCGTTAAAATTTCAATTATATGTAAGCGACGTGGTGCTTGTTCACAGAGCGAAAAAAGACAAAGGTTGCCAACAACAAAATACTTTAGGCCGGGACCACTCGCACCTTGCAACATTGTGATTTATTTAAAAAAAACGTTTTCACGCATTGCCGACAGATGGCACCAAGAGTACTTAGCTTATTACCTATTTTTCTTATATCTATTTAAACCGATATTGAGGCGTGCGTCGTCCACAATCCGCCCCCTAGTGCTGAGCTGAGTTGACTTAAACAAAATAAACAAATTATTTAGTAGCTAAATACAGATCTACAACTGAAAATTAATTAATTAACAAACAACAAGTTCAGTTCAGCACTAACATTCCGCTGGAGAGAGTAGGGCGACGCGCGTCACCGGACGCCGAACCACACCAGTACGTGTGCGCACATCGACCACTCTGATGCGACCATCGTCGCCGCTATGAGTCGCACTCACCACCCCGTGGCGCCAAGAACCTCGCTCTAAATTTTGTTCAATTAAAAGAACATAGTCTCCATTTCGCAACGCTCTCTGCTCTTTATTCCACTTATATCTAGGTAGCAAAGTAGGTAGATATTCCTTTATCCACCGCCCCCAGAATGCATCAGTTAAACGTTGCACTATGCGCCATTGCTTACGTAAACATAAGTCGTTGTTATTATAGATACCGAAAGCCGGACCATTAGACGATGTACCTATTAAAAAATGGTTGGGTGTTAGGGCTTCAGGAAAGTTAGGGTCACAAGATACATAAGTTATAGGACGACTATTTACCAATGCTTCTACTTCGGCAAACAATGTAGCTAACGTCTCCGCACGTGGAGCGCGTTCCTTAAGTACGACCTTCAATGCTGTCTTCACCGTCCGTATCATTCGTTCCCAGGCGCCCCCCATCTCAGGCGCACCAGGAGGAATAAATCTCCACTCTATACCTCTTACAGTGCCGTCTTCTTGAAGTTTACTCTGATTGAGTTCTAATAAACTACGTTTTAATTCATTATCGGTACCTTTTAGGTTTGTCCCGTTATCAGAGTAAATAACGTTGGGCGTACCGCGACGAGATATCATTCGCCTGAGCGCCATAATGGCCGAGTCAGTAGTTAAATTATCGGTTAACTCTAAATGAATTGCGCGTATCGTCAAACAAGTAAAAATTACACCGTATCTCTTTTCTCTCCTTCGGCCTATTGTAACCTCCATGGGGCCGAAGAAGTCGATTCCCGTAAATGTAAAAGGTCTGCGGTGGTGCTGCAAGCGCGCGGCGGGAAGGTCAGCCATGCGCTGCGGCTGAGGCGCTGCGCGGCGGTACCGGCAGAATAAACAACGCGAAGCTACGGCGCGTACGGTCGGCCGTATTTTTATGATCCAGTATCGCTGCCGTAATTCATTTACGACCAGTTCGTGCGCTCCATGAAGCGCTTTCCTGTGGTAGTATTCTACCAACAGTCGTGTCAGTTTGTGCTGACCATCAAGTATGGCGGGTCTCATTGTTGACTGTTCAACACCTTGAACTTTGTCAATTCGACCTTGAACTCGTAAAATACCTTCAGCGTCAATATAAGGCGTCAGACATAACAAGCGACTAGAGGGCTTATTTTGTTTAAGCATTTCAATGTCTTGTGCGAATGAGTCTTGTTGACACTTTTTAATTAAAAGCTTTTCCGCTTCGTTCAATAGTTCAACATTAAGTTGAATGTCAATACGTCGACAACGTTTTATAAATAATAATACTCGAGCGGTAACTCGAACGAGTCGCGTCCAAGACGAGAAATCGTCTTAATTAGGTAATGAATGTTGAATAACCTGTGACGTCATCACGTTAATGATTCTTATCTCACATACCGTGTCAGCTGATGACTTGGTAGACCTGAGATCCTTAGGCCATGTATTCTCTGGCTGCCGTAAGAATCCAGGTCCTTGAAACCAAACATTGTCGTACGTAAGTGGTGGCGCTTCTTCTTTGGTAGCTATATCAGCTACATTTAGTTTTGTCGGTACGTACCGCCATTCCGTTATCTTAGTTAGTTCGTCAATTTCACCCAGACGATGAGCAACGAAGGGTTTATAGTTCCGAGGGTCACTACGAATCCATTGGAGGACCGTGTGTGAATCAGTCCAAAAGAAGCGCTTATTGGTCTTTAAACTTGAATGTTCTCGCTGAACAACATCAGCAAGACGTGAAGCTATTAGTGCGCCCTGTAGTTCCAATCTAGGTATTGATATAGGGCGGAGTGGGGTCACTCTGCTCTTCGCGGCTGCAAAACACACGAGTACGGTCCCGTCTAGCTGTGTCAAGCGCCAATAAATAACTGCGGCATAAGCTTTAATGGAAGCGTCACAAAATATATGCATCTGTGTATCTACAATCGTGTTGACATCTTGTGTACCTACGGTATTTGAGTAACACTGAATCCATATACCTGCATTAAAATACCAACGCGGTATTCGTAACAATTCTAATTGTTTTAACTCACTAAGCCATTTAACCCACTTAATCTGCTCGGCAGGTTGAATCTGGCACTTCCAGTCGACACTAGATCTATGTACGTCTTGTAAAATGATTTTACTTTTTATCAGAAACGGTGATAAAAATCCGTGAATATCATAAACTGACATAATAATGCTAAGCATTTTTGCTTTCGTAGGTGGTACGGTTCCTTCTAAAATATCTTTAGGTATACGAGTCAAATTAATCCTAAAGCCGAACGAATCATCCGCGTGATGCCATGTTAATCCTAAAGTGCGCTCAGTTGTGTTGTTTACGCCATCTTTAAACTGTATAGCGCTGTGGGCTAACGCATCCGTAGGTATAGAATCTAAAACTCGTTTGCTATTACTCGACCAACCTCTTATCTCAAATCCACCTTTTCTATGAATGGACGTTATGTCGTTCACTAATTTAATCGCGTTACTCTCGTCGCTAGTTGAATGTAAACAGTCGTCCATGTAGTGATCTTTTATTATTACGTCAGCGGCCTCCGAACTAATATTTTTGTATTTTATCGCGTTCTTATTCCTTATATGTTGCGCAATAAAGGGTGACATCGTACCGCCAAAAATAAGGCTTTGCATGACACAATGCTTAATCGTACTACCTGTGGACTCTTGCCATAAGAATCTAAATACATGTTGGTCTTCTAGCCGTATCTTGATTCGTAAAAACATATCCCGTATGTCGCCTACGATTACGAATTGATTTTCACGAAATCTCAGCATAATTCCGAACAAAGAATTGTACAAATCAGGTCCAGTCAATAAATAATCATTTAAACAAACATTATTTACTTTCGCGGCAGCATCCCATACTAGCCTCAGTTTTCCTGGTTTGTTTACATTTTGCACACCGAAGTGCGGTAGATACCAAACGTGATTAGCGGAAAGTAATTCATCGTTCTGTAGTTCTCGTGCATAACCACTGTCAAATAACTTTGAAATTTCCTGTTTATACCTACTCGCGTAGTCACTATCTTTATGAAATTTGCGTACCAACATTTGTTGACGTGATAGGGCATTACTGTACGAGTCGGGCATATCGAAATTGTCTTTCTTAAAAGGTAGACCTACCTCCCACTGAGTACCCACTTGACGTGCAGTTTTATCAACAATATCAGTAGCTCTGACATGATCTTTATTCTCACGGGATAAGGTCGATATTCCAACGGAATCGAGGTTAAATGAATTTTTGATAAGGTCATTAAGTTCACTAATTTTATGCATGTTATCACTATCATCAGAAGAGCGAGCGAGATGGAAGACATTCAGTTCACTTACCGAAGCGTGAGTACGACCTTTATGGTAGCCATGGATGGTCCATCCCAGCCTGCAACGTGATCCATACAGCGAGTTCGGTCCCCCGTCAACAATCTCAAGCGGAGCTATAATGAAATAATTATCCTGACCTAACAATATACGCGGCACTACACTTTGCGCGTCAATTAATGGTTTTATAAGAGCTAAGTGGGCACATTCAACTTTGTTTACAAGTGACATATTTTGAGCACTTAATTTTAACTTATTACATTTCCGTAAATTGATTTCATAGAAAGCATTGTCCTGTCCAGAAATTTGTAGTTTCACTTTTGGCACTTCCGATTGATAAATTTCTAAGCCGAACGCGTCAGTAAACTTTATAGGGCAAGAATTTTCACTTAATAGGCCTAAATTGTCCGATAGTTCAGAGTCGATTAATGACACTGCAGCTCCCTCGTCCAATAAAGCGTATGTACTCGCTACACCGTTAGGTCCGCGTACTTTTACGGGAATTACTTTTAGCAGCGCGAAGTCGTCCGTCGTCGAGCTCGTAGATGCGTGAATGACGTCATCGTCGCGTGCGACGTGCGTTATTGATGCATCGGAAGTAGTAGGTACATCTTGTTCCGAGCTATCTCGGGTTATCTGCGGCGCATCAGCTGATTGTGACGTCGTTGTAGCTTTCGTCCAGTGCAGAAAGCGGTGATGAGCCATACCACAGCTGTTGACGTCACATACAGGCGCAGGGCACACTTTGCTGCCATGTTGTTTAGTTGATAAACAACAATAGCATAGTCTGTGCCTTTTGACGAATCTCCATCTGTCTCTTCTCATCGCACGTTTAAACATACGACATTCTGGTAGGGTGTGAATCTCTTTCTCGCAAAACAAACATTTCGTGTCTTCAACAGCGACGGAAGTAAACACAGAGCGGTGTCGAGTCTTGTCATCAGCTATTCGAGTGATGCCTGTGTCAATTGTTTTCTTTATTTCTCGTGGCAGAGTGCATCCGACGACTGATAACATCTCCGCCTCTGTTTTCAAAAATGTAGCTAGCAATTCCAGCTTCGATGTGCCTTCTCCTAGATGATTATAACCGAAATCTGTCCATTTACCTATCAGCGTGCTCGGCATTTTTGATACAACGGCTGCAGCGAGCTCAGGGCTTCGTAGGTAGTCATGTTGGTCTAGGGCACGTATTGTTGCCACGCAATTGTTGACCTTCACAGCGAAGTAACTTATTTCGTGCTGATAATAATTATGTAACGATGGTAACTTTTTCAGCTGCGTCGTTATATTGTAAACAATGGTGTCAGTTCGACCAAATCTCAGTTCCAGCGCATTTAGTACTGCCGACGGCGGTGTGTTACCGATCAACAGGTCAGTTACAGCTTCTTTGGCCTCACCTCGTAGTGCTCGACGGAGTCTGCACAAGTTTTCAGAGTCACTGAACCGACACACACGGGTTGAGTCTTCGTAGGCATTTTTAAAATGTAGCCACTCAATGCAGTCACCACTAAAAATAGGCAGTTCGCGTGGTGTAGCGAGCCGGCTAAGCAGACGATCCTCGTGCTGCGTGGCTGTCTGTTTCATCATATTTTTTAAAGTGTTTGCCAGCTGTTGAATGCTGTCCTGAGGAGGCTGAGCAGGAGGACAGTCATAGTCCAGCCACTTCTCCACATCTTCATGTTTCTGTTGATCCGGTAGGGATACAGAACAGTTCGTGCCTTGGTCTTCATCCTGAATTCCCTCGATGTCGGCGTGGTTTTCATCATCGGCGTCGACAAGGGCAAGGTCCGCTTCTAATTTCTTATCAATTAATTCCAATTGAATCTTCGCTTTTGCTTCAGCAGCCTGCAGTTCAAGCTATTTACGCCGTGCTATAGAAGAAGCTGTTGATTTCTTAGAAGACACTGTAGTTTTCGAAGCGCACGTAGATTGTGGCACGGTAGCACGTGGTGACTGTTTTAATGTCGCCGGCGTCATTGAATAATTAAGTTCCCGTGGCGTTATGGGACAATCGCTGCCATGGGGAAGAGTCCGTTCGTTAATCTTGGTTTGCTTAGGTGCACTATCCAACTTAAGACATTCTAGTTGCTCTTTGCGCATACGACGCGTCTGCACTGTCGGTGTTTGTGACCGGTCCGCCATTTTTTTAAACTCACGAGTTGAAGACATCACTGATCACAATCAAATCCGTGCTCGAAGACCATTTATTATAGATGGAGACGAAATAAAATGCAGACTTGGTTTCAGAATCAATTTGGAGGGTGCGGGTGGTTGCAGGACTTCGAAAACAGCTTATTAATTCGTTAAAATTTCAATTATATGTAAGCGACGTGGTGCTTGTTCACAGAGCGAAAAAAGACAAAGGTTGCCAACAACAAAATACTTTAGGCCGGGACCACTCGCACCTTGCAACATTGTGATTTATTTAAAAAAAAACGTCAAGAGTACTTAGCTTATTACCTATTTTTCTTATATCTATTTAAACCGATATTGAGGCGTGCGTCGTCCACAGACCGCTATAGGAGATAGACGTCCGTCCCTAGGCTAATTAAGTTAGGGTGCTTGGTGAATACCAAGAGGCCATGTCCGAATGGGCTGTCGCAAACAGCGAGTTTATTAAGTTAAATATAGTTGGGTTAACGCCCAGACTAGAATAATTTAGTACTTAATGTAGTGTGTGTGTGTGTATGTGTGTGTGTGTTTGTTGGAGCGACTGGGTGAGTTTTTCATAAAAATAATTATCCTTAGCTGATAAAGTTATTAAAGTCCTTATGACTAAATAGACAAAGACGTGTTGCTGGTGAGTTTGTTGCACCATTTCTTCTCCCCAGCTCATACACTAGGAAGTGGTGAAGGGTGGGCGTTTTGGGGCTGTCTATAAACCTTCAAGTCTATTAATTAATTATTCGGGAATTATATACTCTTTGCCTCCGACCAATTAGTAGGCTTATGAGAGTTATATTCAAAACTATATCAAATAATGATTCTTGAGTTTCAATTCTCAACTCTATTATCAAGTAATTCTTGAATGTTGTATTCTTTATCTTTGACCAATAATTCGGTCAGACTGACATGAACACGTGTCTTTGCAGATATGCTTGTTGTGCAAAGGGTGAGCTTCCAGGGGTTTGGGTAACCACATCTATCTCATATCCAGTCCAAGGACTGATAGGACCATGTCTCATTAGGAGCATGATGCCGACGCTATGCCGCTGGAACTAGCCGCACCGTCGTTAGATAAGAACGGTCACACGGTAGCCGCAGGGAAAGCCGCTACATCACGTTTATCAGTTCGAGAGAACTGCTAGGGACCATGTCTCCATAAGAGCATGATGTCGACACAATGCCGCTGATAAGCCGCATGCGTCACTTATGGAAGTGTTGCTCTGAGTACTCCGAGTGTAGATGTGAGGTATCGTGTGAGTAAAGACTGATCACTTACCCGTTACGCTAAAGTAAGGGTTACTCACAGTTTATATAATAATATACTTAGCATCCCTCTATTAATAATTAACTTTCAAAAACCACATTTTATGTACTTTCACATATATGAATTCCTAAGTCTCAATTACGATTTCTATCAAGTCAATCCTTTCTTTGCCTTATTAATGGGACAAGGCATTTCATTTCGTTTGGGAATTAATTTCTTACAGTCGGTGGAAGAGTGACCAGTCCGGAGACGAGCTCTACAGGGTCGCACGGGGCGGGGTGCAGCACACCTGTCTTCAAACAAAACAAATTAATACCGACTATAGGCGACAAAAATTAGCAATAAACTATCGTTATACAAGCTTTTACGATTGTTTACATAAAAATAAAAAGATTGTTATTCCCTATTCATGAAGTTTTAACTAACTCCTTACTTTTGACGAAACACGTGTTTTATGACTTAATCCGTCGGGTACTTTATTGTTGCAATGGTGTGGTTTTATTGATAATATTTGGTGGTTTTAACTTTTTAAGATCCTGTTTAGTCCAACTGGAGCATTGGCACGTGAAAGTTGTGATATTAACATTGTCCGTATTCGAAAGATATCGACGAATCCTTTGACCTTATTTTTTCTTCTGAAAATGGCAAAACGCAAGCAAATCATGCTCGAACAGAGAAGCGCTATTTATACAGAAAGCCTCGGAATCCCTCGTAAAGGTATCCAACGTCCAAAACGAGAAACTGGGAAAAATAAAGATAGAAAGAGATCTGTTAGGCCCAAATCCACAACAAGGTAAGAAGACAACATATCAGGATTCTCTCTAAATGGAATCGACGCTTAACTGCACTACAAAGCACCGCAGCTCTGAATGAAACACGAGAAACACCCGTTTTAAAAACAACTGTTAAAAGACGTTTATTGTCTGCGGGACTAAGAAATTATTTTTTTTTAAAAACGAAATTATTTAAATTAGTATAAGAAAGTGAACGATACACGCCAATGATTGCAGTGTCTTGTACGACAGATTAAACAATTTGCGTCCACAAAGAAAAATGGTTCTGTTACAGTACATTGTAGGTTATTTTTAATGTAGATTACTACGCCATCATTTTGAATTGGGTTATTTATAGTGGAATATGTAATAAACCCGTCTATATTAGGTGTTGAGCCAGCATTTTTCAGCCAACATTCCGTCAGTATTATAAGGTCGAATTGTGTTGGCATCTGTGCGAGAAACATTTAAAAACTGTTAAGGTTTTTGTGAACACTACGAATATTAATGTGTATAATTTTAGTCGACGATTGTGCTACCTTTTGTAAAGAATTGTATGCATGAGGGGCACAGACTTCAAAAGTAGCTACACTATGTTGATCAATTTCATTAAGAATATCATTTATGCAAGCCATTTATAATGTATAGTAGTTGATTTTAAAGATAGGTCTATAGGAACGGTTGGTTGGTAGACGTGTATTTAGTGTTGAGATGCTCGGAGTTATAGTTTTTGATTAAGTGTAGTGTGAACGTAATTGCGTTAGTTTTTGTAGAGAGAAAGTACGTGTATTAGAACAAATGGAGTAGGACTTTATGTGTGAAAGATTGTGCGTGTAAGCTTGTGTGTAAGCTGAGTGGTGTGCGAGAAAAATGTTGTGTGTAATGTTTGCGTCTTATGCTTATGCATACAACTATTTACATAGTATTTTTAAATAGTAGATAGCTATCAAGCGAGACAGAATAATTATGAGGTACAGGTCGAACAGTCATATTTTTTCAGTATGTTTGCCAGACAGTCTTCCGTCTTAACAGTGTAAGTAAATAATTAGTAAAGTAATTTAAAGCTAGTACACATAAACTAACATATAATAATTAGCTTGCCCGTACAGTTAGATTTCTTTTCTGCTATTCCGGAAACTGCTCCATCAAATTGCTATCGTTTTAAACCTAACTTCAACATAACTGGCGAAATTTGGGTGTACTATAGGTACATCTCTGCCTTTTTTTTCCGTGGGGAAATCCTCACGGATACCCTCCGTCTGGGAAGAATGGAGGGTTATGTCGGACTCCTGCCGACTAAACCCCACTGTTCCTTCCAGTACCATGAGTCGGGGGCCCGGGAGATACTTGTACATTCACCGCACCCCCGACTGGTATCAGCCCGCCATGCCTAGCGGGCACCATCATTCGGGCCAATCACATGACCCTACGTCCTCCCATTAAGACGTGCATTTAAAACTGCGTGCCACCTCTATGAGCCTGACTGCTCGAGCGACGACACAGCCCCAATTGTGTCGCCCGCAGGCTCCCCCTTATGGTGGCCGGAGATCATTAAGCGCCCTTCGACGCCCGGCTGCTCTTTTGATGCGGATGGAATGAGAGGTATGCTCTCTCTCTTGCTCTGCCGCCTCGTTTGCATGCATCAACTCCTCGCAAAAAGAGGCAACAGCATCCCACGTGTTTTCGCTTTCGACCATGGACTGAACCACGGCCGGAAGGGAGAGATCACCCGCACCAAGTGTCGCAACGAGGGCACAGCGCTGTGGGTCCAAACTGAGCACTTCTTCAGCGTATGTTGCGCCGTGTCCTCGGGGCAGTCCACACAGTGATGACAAACAGGCGTCCGTTCTCGACCTATGCGACGCAGGTACTTACCGAAACGTCCGTGTCCAGTAAGCACCTGCGTTAGCCGGAAGCTTAGGGCGCCATGCTCCCTCTCCAGCCATTCCTCCATAACAGGCTTTACCGCCACTATTGTAGCGAGCCTCCACCTGGGTTTTGCATGTCGCTCCCTCCATTCAGCCAATAGGAGCTGACGAAGCTCGGACCTCCGTGGCTCATTCCGGGGTTCCGGACGCTGACCTGAGGCGTGATCTTATGTTATGTAAAACCTAACTGCTGAGCTGCCTTCTCGGTAATCAACGATACCTGTGATTTCTGATCAATGAGACCCCTCAACACAAGCTGCGTGCTATCTGCTGCTGTCACCGTCACTAATTCCGTAGTTATAAGTATCTCGATGAGATTTTGCTGAGATGCGTGAATAACTTTGCCGCTGCTTTGCTTTGAGTGCTCTTCTTGCTTAAGATTTTCATCATTTGTATTATTATGCTTGCCATCAGCAATACAATCATGCAATATGGTAAGATGCCTGCCAGAATACGTGAGGCATCTTTTCTTGGAATGGAATTTGTTACCATTGAGATTAAAAAGTTTCATTTCCTTCGGCATTTGAAGAAACTTTTTGCAATTGTGTAATTTATGCTCAGCAAAACAATAAAGACATGAGAATCAACTGTTTGGTGCATGGACACCGTTGCCCGGTCTTCCAGGGCCCCGTTACACGGCGTATCGACGCCGAAGTCCTGGGAATTATATATGAACCCTCATCGCCGACGTTCAGACGCTGGGTGACGTGAGACGCCGCCCTCGATCACTTGAGGGACTCTGCTGTCATTCGTCCGGCTGCTGCACGGCGTTTTGATGCCGCAGCCCAAATTCCTGCAGAGCGGCACCACGTTCCTGAGAAGACGCTGCGTTCCTGACTCCGTGAGGACTCGTTTCCTATCCTCCTGATAAGCCACCGCAAGACCCCGCTGATTTCTCAACCCTTTTATCCTCTGTAATGTTTATACCACAAATGTGGTCAAAAAATTCTCCGTCAAAATGTTTCATCCAAAATTGTGGATGCGTGGGGTTGTTCCAAAAAATCGACTAAACAGTACCGTAACTCTATGAAAGTTGCCACAAATTTTACTAGATGCTGCTGTGTTAAATTCCTCGTCAATTGTAAAAATACTTGTATCCAGGCACATATTTTATATTTGAGGAAAAAAATCTAAACGTCACCAGTCAAGTGTCACTATGAAGTGTTCTCAAGTGCTGGCGTCCCCTGTATTTAAAGATGTGAATACAATTTTATTTAGAACCCAATACATATATGTGTATTATCTATATATATAAGAGGAGAAACTGACTGACTGACTGACTGACTGACATATCAACGCACAGCCGAAACTACTGGGACTAGGAACGTGAAATTTTGCACACGGCTTCCTTTTATAATGTAGGGAAGCACTAAGAAGGGGTTTTTGGAAATTCGACTTTTAAGGGGGTGAAAAGGGGGGATTTGGTTTGTTTGAAAAATGTTATTCCTAGAGTTAATAAACTTGAAACTTGGCCCAAATACTTATCATAGTAGCTTATGAACTTTGTCAATTTTGGTTTTTCTAAACTACCCCCACGAGGGGGATTGGGGGGTGTCAAAATTTGTATGGAAGAATTTTAAAACGCAGTCCGATTAACTCGAAACTCAGTATTTATACTTAAGTTCAAAAATAAAGAATAACCTGTATCAAGGTTTTTCGAAAATCTACCCCGGACGGGGTGAAAAGGGATTGTCAATTTTACAGGGGAGAATTTTACTGGGTAGCTTGATTAACTCGAAAATTGGTATGAATAATCTTTGAGTCAAGTTTTGGAAATATCCTAAACGATTTTATTAAATTCCACCACTGTGGGGGTGAAAACCGGGGATATACTTTAGATGAAAAATCTTATTCATTTGGTTAATAAACTTGAAACTTGGCACGAATATTTGCCTAAATAAGCAATAAAGTTTCTTACTATTGGTTTTTCAAAACTACCCTGACCCTGACGGGATGAAAAGGGGTAATTAGATTTTTAAGAGGAAGATTTTACTGTGTGGCTTGATTAACTCAAAAATTGGTATAAGAAATCTTTGATTCAAGTTATGGAAATATCTTAAACGATTTTTTAAATTTCTACCCCTGTGGGGGTGAACAGCGGGGATATAGTTTAGACGAAAAATCTTATTCATTTGGTTAATAAACTTGAAACTTAGCACGAATATTTGCCTAAATAAGCAATAAAGTTTCTTACTATTGGTTTTTCAAAACTACCCCTGTCGGGGTGAGAAAGGGTAATTAGATTTTTAAGAGGAGGATTTTACTGTGTGGCTTGATTAACTCAAAAATTGGTATAAGAAATCTTTGATTTCAGTTATGGAAAAATCTGAAACGATTTTTCGAAATTCCACCCCTGTGGGGGTGAAAAGAGGGGATACAGATTATATGAAAAATCTTATTCCTTTGGTTAATACATTGAAACTTGGCAATATTTGTCTCAGGAAATAATAAAAATTGTCACTCTTAGTTTTTAAAACAAGTATGGAACACTAGGACCGTAAGAACAGTAAGGAAAAATTTTAACGCGCTGTCATATTAACTCAAAACTCGGTACTAATACTTTTTCGGAAGTCAGTGTCTTTGTATCTGTATTTTAGGTTTTTGGCACTGACTTCCGAAATTGAAGTTATTTTTCACTTTGTTTTGGAAGTCGGTTGTTTTTATTTTTCACTTTTTGGTGGGTCTGTTTGTAATTTATCTAAGTTACAATAGCCTAATGACAACTGCTCATCACCTTTTACAAAACTTTGCTTTTCCTGATACAGGGACGTTAATTGTAGAGGAGTTCTCTTGGTACTTCACCATCACCTCCACTTCACCATATGAATTGTGACGAGCTTCTATTGCTTAGCAATCATTTTAAAGTAATGGAATCGCAACCCGTGAAATACTTATTATTGAGTTGTTCCGGTGGCCATCTTACCATCTGTGGTCATCGTCATCAGTTCCACTTCACCAAATGTTGCTTTCCGAGAGCAAATGCACAAGTTACTATAAAAAAAATACCTAAATCGCTATAGGTGTGCTTATAGTGAAGAGTTCCTTCGATTTCTCCAGGATCCCATCATCAAATCCTGACCTGACGACAATGAGACCACCTGGAAAGTATACCCTTTCAAACAAAAAAAGAATTTTCCAAATCGGTCCAGCCGTCTTCGAGTAATCGGGGAACCATAAAAAAAAAAGATTCCGAAGAACTGAGAACCTCCTCCTTTTTTGAAGTCGGTTAAAAATAATTTATGGCCAGAGTGCATCTCATGACATTTCCAATAAGCCCCAACACGGCTAGGATACATTGTTTTATTACTGATCTGAGTTCAATGGTACCATTTTCATCAGAAGCATTTATTTAATATTGCTTCGTCATAGTCGTTTAACTATCTTAATCGAGATATCTTATCACCACCCGTGAAATATTGATCATTGATGAGTTCCTGTGACCATCTATGGTCTGGTTCGTCAGTTCCACTTCACCAAATCATACTTTCTGAATGCAAATGCTTGATTTGTTGACGAAAACACCAAAATCACTATGTGTTTGCCAATCATATTTGAGTTCCCTCAATTCCTCATGGATCCTATCATCAGAACTGGATTTGGATAAAAATGGGACCAATCTGGAAGTCCAATCCTTTCAAATAAAACAATAATTTTTCGGTTTAATAAATGACGGAGTAACGGTAACAAACATTAAAAAAAACATACATCCGAATTGATAACCTCCTCCTTTTTTTGAAATCGGTTAAAAATAGTAACGAAGTCAGAACTGTGCATTGCATATTTTTGAAAAGAAGTGATTGAACGAGTCTGTTGCGCACACTATAGTTTTTAGAATTTTTGTCCGTTTGTTGTTTGTCGGGATGTATGTTCCAGATTGGCGCAAAAACGGTTGATTGAATTTAGAGGAAATTTGGCATACAGATGTTTTAGAACCTGGATTAACACGTAGGGTAGGTACTAATTTGACATATTCCGAATTACACGCGGGCGAAGCCGCGGGCAAAAGCTTGTCTTTACATACCGAGACTCCTCCGTGCCTCGGAAAGCACGTTAAGCCGTTGGTCCCGGCTGTCATTCGTGGATCTTTGACAGTCGTTACGGGTCGTCAGAAGCCCAAAAGTCTGACAACCAGTCTTACCAAGGGGTATCGTATTACCCAGTAACTGGGTTGTGGTGGTCAGATAGGCAGTCGCTCCATGTAAAATACTGGTATTCAGCTGCATCCGGTTAGACTGGAAGCCGACCGCAATATAGGTGGGAAAAGGCTAGGCAGATGATGATAGGCTAACAAATTGAGCCAAGCCTCTTTCTTCTTCCTCACTACCTCTTTTACTTCACCATCTACCCAAGAATCATTCGTTCTACTACCAAATTTAAGTAGATAAGTAATCCGTTACATACTTTACAAAGTGTTTAATGTGGTGAAATAACATGTTACATGTTTAGAAATATATATGATATTTCTATTTTATAACAATAACATCACCACATTAACTGTCATACCTACTTATAAAATATAAGTGAAAATAGCACTAAATACGCACTAAATATGTTTTACCTAGTTTATTATAGATTTTTTATAGGTTTTTTTAGTTTTAAATATGCGATGATCGTAAAAGGACCTGCTTATTCATTGTATGAAACACGTCCTTAGAAATTATTAAAACAACAGTTTATTTAACACACACACTGACACGTAAGTATTGTTGACTGCGGGCGATGGTGCTGTCTTAATAGCGAAGTGGAGCACCATCTCTTTCTATAATTTGTTGCAAGCGGCTTCGTATAGCGCACACCATGTTCCAGCAAGCATCACTTCCTCTCATGAATTCCCACGTTGAAGTCACAAGTTGCGCCAAATATTCTTTTGTCCTGACTTCTGATGAATTCCAATTTAAAATCATTTGACTCCACAAGTTTTCTATTGGGTTCAGGTCAGGACTTTTAGATGGCCAACTTATTGTTTTGATACCTTCTTGACTGGCTAACCAATTTTGCTCTACAGCAGCTCTGTGTATGGCGCAATTATCTTACACGAAATAAATATCCGTGTTTGGGTAAGCGACACGCACAGTCGGCAACATTACGTCACGTAATATTTCCAAATATTGGTGACTATTAAATCGGCCACCAACTTCTACAAGTTCACCAGGTCCCATGGAAGACATCCAGCCCCAGTAACCCAGAGTTATTCTACCGCTGGTTCTACACGACAGTAAACAATCTTCATTATAACGTTCACTTTTCTTTCGCCATAAAATTCTTCGTCCATCCTTATCAGATTTGAAGGACATCTCATCAATAACTATGACAACATGTTCTTCCCAAATAAAATCCAGATATTCTTGGGCAAAGCGGACTCTTGCTTGGCGATGAGTGGCAGTTAATTGAATTTTACGTGCTGGCTTGTATTGTTTCAGTCCAGCAGCATGCAAATGTTTGCCAACTGATTGAACTGAAACATTATACTGCACTGCAGTTGACCGAGTAGGTGTAAAAGGATATTTAATATGTCTACTAACAATCGCTTGGTGCCGTTCTGATAAGGGAGTAAACATTATTATTATTATAGGTTTCGGTCCTGAACGATCCTTTTGAACATTTCCTGTTTCTTCAAAACGTCTTAACCACAATCTGACTGTATTTCACTGAAACAAAGAAATGAAATAGGTGTCACTTTACGTTTAAGTATATAAAAAATATGTTTGTTTACGTCACGGCATAAGGAATAGCTAGGTATAAAAACGAAGTATGTAATTAGAAAAATACACTTACTGCTATATTAAGTCTCCTAGCAATCTCTCTGATGCCAACATTCTCCTCGTGCAAATAGATTATTTTGTATTTTAAATAATCACTCAATTGAGACATGTTAATAAAACTATAAAATAGAAATTTAAAAATTGGAAAAAGACGTTGGTTTTCGCAATTTAGTAAGGCAATGTAAAAAATGTTCGCACGTAGTCACTGCAGTTGTGCGTAGACTGGCTTTAAGCTTTATTGTCACGGTTCGTTGTTATTTTCTTCCTACCCATATCTCCTTAGTAACATTTGAATACCAGTTTTAGAATGAATACGCATATTTGTTTTTCAACTATCCACATAATACATACAAGTTAGGCGAAAATATTATCAATTTAGAAATTTTATATTTGAAGAATGTGTCTGAAGTTCTTTACAATAATGCAAGAAATACTTATTGAATAAATTCTGAATTGAAAGCATAACAATATGCGCGACGCAGGATTTGAACTCGCATCTTGTTCGTCCCAGCCTTATACACGGACCACGAGACCAGATCTACTTGAATATGTTAATTAAAATAAGCTATTAGTAGCAATGACACTAATAATATTACAATACTCTGATAAACTTTTAGTCTTACAGCATAGAATTCAAAATTGCATAACAAATAGTTATAAATATCCTAACGCTAACGTTTTAAAGATCTTTGCGTATTATTGTATTTGTCCATCGAGTAGCGCTAGTCTGATAAACTCATACAAATTGAATAACCCTTAATGTTACAGACAGAGGGTTCAAATCCATTAGTTTTTAGGGTGGGTCAGGTAACAGCTATAACCCATTGTAGAATTATTTTGATGTAATAAAAAAAATCATTTTCCTTGTAATTTTGTAGATATCAGAACTCGGAGTTTCGCTAGCTAATTTATTTTGTCCCTGTATTACAGTTTTGTTAATACAATTATTTTGAACAAATAAAAAAAATTATCTTGCTTGTAATTTTGTAGATATCAGAACTCGGAGTTTCGCTAGCTAATTTATTTTGCCCCTGTATTACAGTTTTCTTGACGTACAATTATTTTGATATGACAAAAAAAAATCATCTTGCTTGTAATTTTGTAGATATCAGAACTCGGAGTTTCGCTAGCTAATTTATTTTGTCCCTGTATTACAGTTTTCTTGACGTAAAATTATTTTGATGTAACAAAAAAAAAATCATCTTGCTTGTAATTTTGTAAATATCAGAACTCGGAGTTTCGCTAGCTAATTTATTTCGTCCCTGTATTACAGTTTTGTTGACGTACAATTATTTTGATATAATAAAAGAAATCCTCTTCCTTGTATGTACCTAATTTTGGTTGATATCAGAATTTGGAGTTTCTTTTTTTTATTTGAGATTGGTTTGCTCTTGACTCTAGTCTAGGTCAGAGATGACAGAGACAAATTCGACGATGGAGCGAGCTTACCCAGAAGAGGCCTGTTAACTTGTGGCGGCATATCTACATCGCCACATGCGAACGCGTCACACTGACGTCACGCAAAATCCTGCATCGCGCAATCAGAGTTTACCGCGCGACTAGTATATATATAACATCCCGACATCAACCGTCGGGCAGTAGCCCACCAGACACAACACCCATCTGGTCGGAGGATCCTCCCTTTTCTATGGAGGATGAGTGAACTTTACACCCTGTTCCTCATGCCTCTATAAACTCTCACTTTGAAGAGATCGGGGTTGTATGCGTTCGGAAACACAGACGCAGGCAGAGAATTCCACTCCTTTGCTGTGCGCATCACAAAAGACATTTAGAAACGCTTAGTGCGAATTGGTGCAATAGCGACTAGGTAGGGATGGTAACCTGCAGTGCGTCTAGATGTCCGATGGTAGAATGAGGTCGTGGAGTTCTCGAGCACACTCACCGAAGTACAATCTGTAGAAAACCGACAAGCAGGCAACCTTGCGGTGATGAGCCAAGCTGTGAAGCTTGGCATCCACCAGTTTTACGTCACCAATGAGCCTCTTAGCTCTGCGTTCCACCGAATCAAGCGCGGCAAGTTGGTATTTAGCTGAGCCATCCCAAAGGTGGCTGCAATACTCCATGCAGGATCGGACTTGCACTTTGTAGAGAGTTAAAAGCTGTCCAGGCGTAAAGTATCGCTTCACCCTATTTAGGGTGCCCAGTTTCTTGGCCGCAGTTTGGGCTTTGTACTCGATGGTGGCTCCGAAGTTGAGACATGATGTCAACTTCATGCCTAGGAGCTCGAGCTGATCAGTTACAGGAACAGATGTACCCCGAAAAGTAGGAGTTTGATCGAAACGACTCCTTTTAGCGGTAAAAAGACACGCCTGTGTTTTGGTGGCGTTAAAAGAGACCAGATTATCATCACCCCACTGGGAGACAAGGCTTAGGGTCAAATCTGTCCGCTCTACCATGGCCTCTCTTAAGGGACGAACTTCGGCCCCACTGGATTCTGCGCTGGACAAGTATCTCTCTGAAACTGAACTGTCATCTGCGTACCCAATAATATCAGGTTGAAGTAGGTCGTTGATGTGCAGCAGGAAAAGAGTTGTAGAGAGAACAGACCCCTGAGGAACTCCGGCATCAATAGTTATAAGGTCGGAAGAGCAGCCGTCAATGACTACTCTGATCGACCGTTCACTAAGGAAGTCTGATATCCAGCTACAAAAACCAGCTGGGATACCATAAGCCGGAAGCTTGCTGAGCAGACCAGCGTGCCACACCCTGTCAAAGGCCTTCGAGATATCAAGCCATACAGCAAGTGCTTCGCCATGTTTCTCAATGGCCTCGCCCCAGCAATGCGTGACATACACAAGAAGATCGCCAGTTGACCGTCCCCAGCGAAAGCCATCTTGACGGTCACTGAGGAGATCATTGTTTTCAAGGTAGGTCAGCAACTTACTGTTCAGTACCCTTTCCATAACCTCGCACAGAATGGAGATAATGGCGATCGGACGGTAATGGGCAGGATCTGCACGGTCGCCCTTTTTGGACACTGGTTGCACATTTGCAAGCTTCCAGCATTTTGGTATCGTCCTTTTTTTAAGAGAGAGGCGGAACGAACGTGTCAATACAGGAGACAGTTCAGGCGCACAGTATCTCAACACTCTCGCTGGAATATCGTTAGGCCCGCTGGTGTTGTTCACGTCTAGACTGCACAATACTCTTCGGACCTCTTTAATGTGAACTGCGATCTCCGGCATCGAGGAGTCACAATGAGGTACAGTAGGTGGTTGCTTGGAGCTGGAGCCAGCGTCCAGACGTCAATTGCTGGTAAAGAGAGATGCAAATAGATTTGCTTTCTCACCTGTAGAGTGAGCCAGCGACCCATCAGGTTTCATCATTGGAGGTAAAGTGGGTCGACAGCAATTTTCTTCAGCCGTATTAGATCGGGACCAGAACTGTTTACTACCCGGAGGGTACGAAGCCAGCTTGGCCCCAATACGTCCGACATGGTCAAAACGTGCCCCACATAAAACCCGCTTGCAGAACTTGGCGGCAGAATTAAAAGCTCTCTTCCTCGCGCGAACCCTACGCGCTCTAACTTTGCGGTCGAGGGCCTTGACCTAAGCTTGGTAGGTAGACTCTTTCCCGGCCTCAGCGTGGGCGCATTTTTCATTATACCAAGGCCGAGATTTGTGACCGAACGGGATGTCGGAGAATGGAATAAAATACTCCATCCCCTGCCGAATCACGTCCGCAACCACGTCAACACAGCACGAGGAGTCACACGAGGAGAAGCACACTTGCCGCCAAGGATAACACGCAAAAAAGTGCGGCATCTCATCCCAGTCTGCTGACTTGTATCGCCATACTCGCCTCGTGCCTCTAGGACTCTCATCTGGAGGAGAACAAGTCGATATGGATTTCACCAGACAGTGGTCCAACGTTCCCAGCGGGGCTGAGACCGATACTGAATGACTGTCCGGATCAGATGCCTGCAGAAGGTCAAAGCAATTGGGTGTATGGTCGTCAACATCCGGTACCCGCGTTGCCACATTCACCATCTGGGTCAGATCTAGCGTTAAAGCAAACTTGCGCGCCTCTAACCCGGCATGGTCAGTTTTCTGGTACGGGAACAACCACTCTTTATGATGGGCGTTGAAGTCGCCCAGAAAGATGAGCTTCGCTGTTGGGTACCGCTGCTGGGCTACGTCAGTCGACTCCACGAGGAAATTAAAGAGCGCTGTTGTCTCCTGGTCACCGCTGTGCGATCGGTAGACGCCGATGTAGAGAGATTTCTCCACGCCAGTGTTCACAAGTAGCCATATGGCTGAAAAACCCGATTTCTCAAAGCAACGGAGACGATGACAACAAATGTCATCGCGGACGTATACATATACCCCAGCTTGCTTCTTAAACTTGTGTTCAAGAGAGTAACCCGGGTAGGTAGTTGAGATACGCCACATCCGACGGGGTTGTTATCTTCGTCTCCGTTAAGAAAAACAGGTGCGGCTTCTCAGTCTCAAGGTGGTGTTAGTGATGAGCACTTTTAGTGGGAGAAAGTGCAGCCGTTGTCTAACCTTTTTCTTCTTTTACTAATTTATTTGTCCCTGTATTACTTACAGTTTTTTGAAGTATGTATGTACGTTCACTCGCAAACCTAAACCTATTCTATAAGATAACAACTCAAGCTCGCCCACATTTTAATATCCAGAGTTAATATGATTAGAGATTTAGACGTCACTTTTGACTCTAATAATTACAGGAAATTATCTTAATCTTTCACTTAAATAGATTTAAGCATTATACAAATCACAGTTTCAGAATAATCACAGTAAATCATAAATAAAACCAGTCAACAAGTCAGCTCCAAATATTCTTCTTTCTTACAAGAAATTGTTTATACTGACTGTACTTTGGATAAATCTCGTGGACCCGTTGGGAATTCATTAAAAAAAAATTAAAACATTATTATAATTTTTTTCATGGACTCGGTGGGAAAAGAAGAGTCGTGCACCTCTGGGAACAACCCTTTTGTACTTAGTTTTCCTACAGTATTTATTTTACTACTTATTATCCCAAATCAGTCTAGCCGCCTTCAAGTAATCGGTGAACATACATAATAAAAAATCAGTTGGTGAGAAATCAATCAACCCCAATTTTTCTACCCGTAGGGGTGGATTTTGGGTTTCAATTTTACATGGGACCAACTTTTAAGTATACTCTCCCGAATAAAATAAGAATCAATCAAATCGGACTACTCTGTAAAAAGTTATACGTGGTCATACATAAAAAAAAATTTAGGTACGTATATAATTATGTATACGCGTCGATTTGAGAACCTCCACCTTTTTTATTTTTCGTTGGTTAAAAACACAATGTCTGTTATCGAGGTATGAATAAAAAATCAGTGGCATAAAAATAATAAGTACCAAATACCATTTCTACCCATTTGTGTATCTACTTTTCCCGGCAGAAGCAAGCGACTCTTGAAAAATAGTTGAACTAATTTCAAGTCAAAATCAAATCATAAAAGGCACTTTTGAACGTCAGAATTGATTCCAGTCGCCCCTTCCAAAAGGTAGATTCGTATGGAGAAGAATGGGCAAGAAACTTCACCGTTACTCTTTTAAAATGTTTTACAATAGTTTGTATAAGTACCTACACTTATTATACAGAGTGGTGAGGATAATACGACATTAATTGAAACCACATACTGGGTATCGCGTTAGTAGTACGTAGGTATACCAAACATTATCAAATTATAATCAGCAGTATAGCCGCAGAATTTTTTTTTTTTTAATTTAAGAATTTTATCACATGATGTAAATATGTACATTACGATTTCGTCGCGCATGTTCATTAATTCATTCACATCCAAACAATTTTCAAACCAAATGCAATGTGCGGCTCGCTATTCAGAAATAATACAATATTGTATTGTATTGCCGATTGATTTTAGACCTAATACCCATAACGATATAATTCTTATTATCATAAGCAAACAAAGGTTGCCGAGGCGTACCATTAGTTTCGTAAACTAAGAAGCGACGTTGTCAATTCGACATTTTTGTGTAAACAAAGTAAGTGTAGGCAAAAATAGTTCGTAATCACTTCCGCATTCTGAAGATTTATTGTGCAAGAAAAGGGAAGAAATTCATCTAGGGTTTTTCCTGGAATTTGTTCGTGGCCCACTGACTAGTCCGTGACGTACTACCCTTGTAAGATCATGTTTTTTTTTTAAATTTCTATGCGTTAGAGTGGTTTGCCGCGCGCACGTTAATAATAATTGTTTTTGTGTTAAACTGAACATTGTTTTGTTGCAATTTCATACAGTGCCGAGCTTTAATAGTTTTACTGTTGTATTGTGTTATTGATAATTCGATTCGACTTCTGCACATTAATACAAGCTCTCTCAGTTATGATCGTTCTTGAGCCAAAGCGCACACTAAAAAAGGCCCGCGGTAGTTGTAGTCGACGGCTTGTCACAGCGAGCGCCGTGCACGGTGCATTACGGGGCACTTACGCGTTTTATTACGACGCACTGTTCGTTTGCGGCTGACGGTAGCTCGAGTTTTTTTTCTGTATAATTTAGTCCATATTATTTAAAGTACGCACTAGTACACCGAATTATAGTTGCAAGCATATATTTCAAAGTATGACTATGCGAACTACACTTTTAATGGCACTTCCAAACACTTGTCGCACGGTTTTTAGATTTTTTTGTTTAGCAACATCAAATAGCGGTTACACGTACAGTCACGAGCACTAATTTGTAAACACTTAGCTACTGTGAAAACTGATTTTCTTCTACTGTATTGCTTGTAATTTTATATTGTTACGAACATAGTGTTTTGGAACACATAGATTTATGAAATAGGTAGACATCTCTAAGTTGATATCGTTATTCCACGAGAAAATCGCTTTTGAATTTCCCTAAGTGTATACATATTAGTGCTCGTGACTGCACAACTCGACGATGTACCAAGTGAACATTAATATATTCATTTATACATTATCGGACATTATTAAAACATTACAACACATTAACATACAATAAACTCTGTTTATATAAAAGTCTAATTGTTGCCGAAACGCGCCTAATACCGCGTTGTCCGTCTGAAGTGTGTCGTTTGATAAACCTCTATATTAGGTGAGTTTTGCTGATTCAATGTGTTAAATACATAAAATATCATAGTTTACAGTATCGGTTCGGGTATGGTTTATGGATATCTTCATATTTACCTAATATTGCGTGGTGTTTGATAACTGAAAACTGTGCCCTTTGTCCGTTGTTTGCCAATAAAAAGCAATGATTTTGTTATAGCACAACGGCAAAAATATGATTGTGAAATCAATAGGAAAGGAAGGCCCAATGTGATACTGTGACCTTGCAGTCCACTTGGTTCTCTAACTGACTCAGTTGGAGAACTAACTGGACTGCCACACTAGCTTGTTTAACAAAGCAGTCAGTTAGAGTGCCTCTTGACCTGACTATTAACAGAGGCTTACGTCCAGCAGTTTGATACGGTCCATTACTTACGATAGGTATATTAGAATAAAATAGCTTCCGCGTGTTACTAAGCAATCGATCGCGCAACAGATTGCCGACTGGCTTGGTTGTCTATTGTTTACCCGAAGATTATATACCATAATCATCATATTCCCGAATTTCATTTAACCGAATTTCATTTGCCCGAATGTTTTGTTTGCCCTAAAAGACATATGACATACTGTTAATTGCCCGAAACTTAGATAGGTACCATAAGATACGAGTGCCATATGTATTGTTTTTCATATTTTTAAGTGCCATAATAATTATCAAACATAATATTTAAACGCCATAATGATTGTTAGACATAATATTTAAACGCCATAATGATTATTAGACATAACATTTAAATCAATCAGTCGTACAATCAAAATCAATGAGATATTATCTAAGAAAGAAGAATATACAAAAGAAGAATTTTTGCGTGCTTTAAGCATCAAATATGTATTTGCACTAAAAAAGAAATTGTACTAATTATAATTATATAGTTTGATTATTAAACTTGTTTTTAATTCTAATACCTACCTACTTATTAGCTTTCTGGTTGTCGATGTCGATGGGTGTTAATGTTTGGTATAATTAGAATAAATTTATTTATTCTTCTTTATTAAGTTTAATGGACACAGTTCTAACCTAACTCAAATGGCACCTAACCAAACTATTTCTGGGTGGTTTATAAAAAAATAACCACGAAGGGGATGGCGGGGTCGTTTGAGCGAGCGAAGCGAGCGAGTAGACCTAGCCAAACCTTAAAATATTCTATGCATGGTTGATGGTGGGCTTGGTCGACGGAGACCCGCTTGGCGGGGCTCCTACTTCTGTGTGGTTTATAAAAAAATAACCACAAAGGGGATGGCGGGGTCGTGTGAGCGAGCGAAGCAAGCGAATAGACCCCGCCATCCCCTTCTAACCTAACCTATCCGAGTCGGAGTGCCCTAAAGTCCCGATTGCATCCAGTTTCTCCTGATATAACAACCGTTACATACCCAATGTCGATGGCAAATGATGTCATGGCGTATGATAATTATAGCATGTGATAATAAGGGCATGTGATAATTAGGACATGTGATAATTAGACCATGTCATAATTAGGGCTTACAATGATTATGACAAATGATGTTTTGGTACGTGACTTTATGGGAAACAAAGCTTCTAGCACGTGACTAATATAGCAAATAAAAGTAGGGCAAATGAATATTACGTCGTATAATATTATGGCAAATGATATTAGGGTAAATAAAATTCGGGCAAACGGCGGTATACCGACTGGCTTATATAAATGTGTATTATTGTGTAGCTCGAGCGAAGAAAGATAAAAAAATATTGTCACAGTGTATTTAGTACACCAACTATTCCATCAAACAACTCAGCCTATGCCTAAAAAGGCCTCTCTAAGGCTCAGTTCACACAGCGATTGAGAACATAATTTTTGGTATACCGCCGTTTGCCCGAATTTTATTTACCCTAATATCATTTGCCATAATATTATACGACGTAATATTCATTTGCCCTACTTTTATTTGCTATATTAGTCACGTGCTAGAAGCTTTGTTTCCCATAAAGTCACTTACCAAAACATCATTTGTCATAATCATTGTAAGCCCTAATTATCACATGTCCTAATTATCACATGTCCTAATTATCACATGCCCTAATTATAACATGCCATAATTATCATACGCCATGACATCATTTGCCATCGACATTGGGTATGTAACGGTTGTTATATCAGGAGAAACTGGATGCAATCGGGACTTTAGGGCACTCCGACTCGGATAGGTTAGGTTAGAAAGGAATGGCGGGGTCTATTCGCTCGCTTCGCTCGCTCACACGACCCCGCCATCCCCTTTGTGGTTATTTTTTTATAAACCACACAGAAGTAGGAGCCCCACGAAGCGGGGCTCCGTCGACCAAGCCCACCATCAACCATGCATAGAATATTTTAAGGTTTGGCTAGGTCTTCGCTCGCTTCGCTCGCTCAAACGACCCCGCCATCCCCTTCGTGGTTATTTTTTTATAAACCACCCAGAAATAGTTTGGTTAGGTGCCATTTGAGTTATGTCTAATAATCATTATGGCTGTAGCCCACGCTGAGGGGCAGGTGGGGGATACGGGCGTGTAGGCGGGGGTGACGTTGTTCCCTTGACGAAGAAGTGGAAATAAAACCACGCGACACGGGGTAAAACACTTGTATTTCCAATACGACACAACACAATACAAAATATTAAAAGGAAATACACGGGCAAATTTACACACTATTTACAAACTTAGCAACTTGACTGGTATTACTAATTACTTCAAGCGCGGCGCGAAGTGAACCAACGGGTGTAGGTATGTCGCTTCACTGGATGATCGCTGGAGACTGACTTGCTTGTGTTTTTTTTTTTTTTTTTTTTTTTTTTCCTAACTATGGCATCTCGTAGTTGGCCAAGAGTGGCCGTGACTACTTAACCGGTCAATCCTGTGGCTGCCTTAAGCTAACTCAAAGCCTCCAGCCAGGGGCGTGTTACTTACAATACTAAGTGACTGCGCGCTAAGGGCACCCCCTGTGGGGTACGAACCTCGGCTTAGGGCGTCACTGGGGGGACAGCAAGTTGGGACAGGCTGGATCAAAACTTGGATAATTATTATTATCTGGGGAATTTTACGCTACAGGCTCAGCTTCGGCGCGGGCTGGCGCTTCTTCGAGCAAGGGTCGGGGGGAATTATTAACTCGGGGTTTTCGCGATGGACCTCGGCGGCGGGGTCGGAATGTCGGTTTTTTATGTTTGTGTACTGTACTAGTAGCCCTATTGCTTTCCTGGAGGAGAGTAATAGGGTCGTCTGGGTCTAATAGTGTGTGCCTCGGACGGCGGACTTTACTAATGTTGGAGGGGGTATATTTAGCGGCCTCGACAACTAGGGGGTTGCGATGTTTGGCGGCGGTGTCAAAGAAACGCTTGGAGATACGTTTCATGAACTGGAGGATGGTGGGGATTTTGAGATCGAGATGGAGGATCTCGTTCCGGACATAAAAGGGGGATCCCGTGATCATTCGGAGGGCACGGTTCTGGAGGGTCTGCATCCTATGGATGTGGTGGGGTTTCGCGTGAGCAAAGACTGCACAGGCGTACGTCATAATAGGGCGTATGCACGCCGTGTAAATGCGCAACTTGCACTTTAGTGACAACTTGCTTTTTGCATTCATAATCGAGTGGAGTCTACCGAGAGCGAAAGCGGCGCGCGAACGAACCTTCTTTATGTGCTCTGCGAAGGTGAGGTGCTCATCGAGAATCACACCTAGATATTTGGCTCGCTTCTCCCAAGGGATAGGCTTACCAAACATGGAGATTGGTCGGGGGGGGGGTGGGGCTATGGCGCGGTTTTGAATAAAGAACCGCTTGACTTTTGTCGGGATTCACTTCGATTCTCCACTTCCTGAACCAGTCGCCAAGTTTGGTGACCGCTCTTTGGAGAGTGAGAGAAATCGAGGCTTGTTTGGTGCCCGAGCAGTAAATGGCCGTGTCGTCTGCGAACAGAGCCAACTGTGCCTTTTTGCTCCTGGGTATGTCGCTAGTGAACAGCGTGAAGATGAGGGGGGCAAGCACAGAGCCCTGGGGGACGCCTGCGCGGATAGGGTGGGGGGAGGATAGTGCTCCTTCGATGCGATAGCGGAAGGTGCGGTTCGACAAGAAGTCTCGTAAGATGAGTACGAGACGGTCCGGCACACCGAGTTGGTAGAGCTTATATAATAAGCCGTTGTGCCAGACTCTGTCAAACGCTTTCGCTATGTCGAAGTATATAACACCCGTCATCAAGCCACGCTGGAAGCCAGCGCTTATGTGTTCGATGATGCGGTGGGCCTGATGCACACAAGAGTGCTGGGTTCGAAAACCAAACTGTTCGTTTGGGATGAGGCCTTTTGTTTCGGCATAGTCTCTGAGACGCTTATAAATAAGTTTCTCATAGACCTTGCCGAGGACATTGAGCAGACTGATGGGGCGGTAGCTCGAGGGCTCGGATTTGGGCTTTCCAGGCTTGGGGATGCCGATGACAGTGGCCTTTTTCCATGCATCTGGGAAGATGTTATTGCTCATGGCACCATTGAAGATGGTGGTCAGTAGCATTATGAGGTGGGCAGGGAATAGTTGTATTACCCTGTTTGTGATGCCGTCTGAGCCGGGAGCTTTACGGGGCTTTAAACCCTTGATGATATCGTGCACTTCGTCTGGAGTGACGGGAGGCAGAGGATAGTCAGGGTTTTCAACGGGGGGAAGGGAGGCTCTACGTTCGACCTCAGCGTCGACTTTTGACAAGTGAGCTTGGTCTACTGGTTGAGAGCTGGGAGAGCATTGAGCCTCGAGGCTGTTGGCTAGGCATTCAGCCTTGTCTGCATCGTCGAAGGCGATGGTCTTGTCAGGGCGGAGTAGGGGGGGGCATGGAGACTACTTCTTTGGACTTTAGTTTCCTTTGAAGTTCCCAGAAGGCCTGATGAGTGGGCTCTAGGTCGCTTAGCATCCTGTCCCAGTCAGCGGTACGCAGCTCCGCTAGGCGTGTCTTTACAGCTCGCTGTAAATGGCGCATATGGGCTTTGTTCGCAAGGCAGGGAAAGTTGCTGTATGCACGGACAGCCGCGTTCTTCTCGCGCAACAGTTCATGCACATCATCCGGCAATCTCCAGCGACGGTCATCGTCCGCTGGAGTTACCTTTGAACAGTCGTTCAGGACTGATTGTACGTGCTCAGTGAGCGAGTCGATCGCGGCCGTCGTGTCCGCGACAGAGTCGAACTGATCAGGGATGGAGTCTAAGTGATGGGAAGAAGTGGATTTCAGGCTTTTGCTTACTTTCCTCCAATCTGTGACTATTTTGGTGAGAGGGGGTTGAGTGGGGTCATGGAGACCGACACGGGGGGCCAGTTTCATGATCACTGGTCGGTGGTCAGAGGAGAGCTCTTGTACCGCCTCTATAGAATCCAACCGTAGGTTGATATTCTTCAGAAGCGCTATGTCGAGGACGTCGGCGGTATGGTTGGGGTCGTGGGGAAAATGGGTTGGAGTCATCGGGGCGATGACATCGAAGTTTAGTATGGGGCAGAGACCGAACAGTTGCCTACCTCTGGCTGAGGTGGTGTTGCTGTTCCAGGCAGGGTGTTTGGCGTTGAGGTCGCCCGCTATGATAACGGAATCACTCAGGCCGAAGAGGGCAGAGAGGTCGTCAGAAATCGACTGGGGATTTTCTGACGAGGTTTGGGGGGGAACATAGGCCGATACTAGGGTGATCGGTTGGTGGCCTGACATGCCTAGCCGGCATACAGACACTTCTAATTTGGATAGGGGGGGAGGATCCATAGGGATGCAGTGAAGAACCTTTCTATAGTAAATGAGGGTGCCACCCTTGTGACACCGAGTCCTGTCGTTACGAACTACGCAGTAGTTAGCAATTGACGGGTTACGGACGTTAGGCTTGAGGAAGGATTCCTGTAAAAGGAGAATATCAATTTGATGATCACGGAGGAACTCGGCGATCTCATCGCGTTGTCCGCGAATGCCGTTGGCATTGAAGTAGCCTAATTTAAGGGATCGGGGCTTAGTTCTCCCTTTGGCTTCTTTATCCATAGTGGGGGTTGGGAAGGTTGGCGAAGGAGGATAAGGCTTGCGTGATCTCGGGATATGAGTTATATATCTCCAGAAGCTGCAGAAGGTTGCCGGCATTTCTGGCAGCGACTAAATCGCTTGCCATTTTCCTGGCGCGTGGGGTGAGGAAGGCCGTGAAGGTGCCCGAAATAATATTGAAGGGGTCGAGGGGGTTGGGGCCAACCGTAGTCGGCGAGTGGGGGGGTGCATTACCGGCTGCAGGGGCGGTTTTAGGCGCTTGCACCGGTCTCGGAGGGAGGGTGGGGGCGGGCGCGGCGGCGCGGTTGCGGGGGTCCATCAGCGCTGGGATGGATGGGGGAGGGGGGCTGGTTTTGGCCAGGGCCGGGAAAGCCCTTTGATGGTTCAGGGCCGTCCAGGGGCTAGGCCTTTGAGGGCTTAGCCGTTCTGGCATTTGGGTCGAAGGGGCGGGGGCTTCCCTTTGCTGGCGGGCGACTGCGCGCTTGGCCAGTTTGGGGGATAATTTCGGGGCTTTAGGGCAGCCCCGGTAGTTTGCTGGGTGACCTGACTCACCGCATAGCACACAGCTAGGTGGCTCGGTGCACAGGGTGCGATCCTTGGGACGGGGGCAGTCAGAGGTGCCGTGCTCGCCCAGGCACTTGACACACCTGGGTTTGGCGTGGCAGTTTTTCTGCGCGTGGCCGTATAGCTGGCATCGGTGACATTGGCCGATGAAGCCATATTTGTTGGGCTTCTGGATTTCGAAGCCCACGAGATGACAAATGGTTTTTACACCAAAGATGGGGTGATGCCCTTCAGTTGGGGGACAGACAACGAGGACCATGTCGAATGCATGGCCGCCTCTGGCGCGGTGCATACGGTGGACCTCTGCAACCGGAATATGTTGGGCCTCTAGATCGGCCTTGATGGCGTCAGTAGGGATTTCTTTCGGAATCCTACGAATTACCACTCGGGTCTGGCGCTCTTCGGGAAGAGTGTAGGTGTGGAAGGACACACCTCTCGCCCGAAGGAGCCTGGTGAGCTCCCTATAGTCCTTGGACGTAGGGATGCTCACTTTGATACCCTGCTGGGTAGAGCGGGCGTTGGTGAAGCCGATCTTATGCTCGGTGCACCATTGGGACACATCTGTCCACTTTGCCTTGTCCTGAATGAACACAGGCGGGGGGGGTGCCAGCTTCTTGGGGGCTGAAGAAGCCGGAGTCAGGGCGGGGGGGGCATCCTGCGAGGAGGATGTGAGGGCGCTATTTTTTGCCGCTGAGGCAGGGGTAGAAGATTCAGGCTTACTGGCTTGGGAAGGACTGGCTGAGATGGGTGCCGTGGGGACAGAGGCAGAGGAGGAGGTGGAGGCTGAGGCGGCGGGGATGGCTGCCGCCAGAGGCTTTTTGGCCTTGCCGGCCTTTGAGGAGGCGCTCTTCTTCCTCTTCCCTCCCTTTCCGACGACTTGATAGTCGTCCGAGGAGGAGGAGGAGGAAGTGAGCGAGATGGCGTCCTCTGATTCAGAGTCCGAAGGAGGGGTGGAGGTGTCCATCACCTCGGGCTGGGGGGAGACTACGGACGGCATCGAAACCGCCGTAGGAGGGGTGCCCCTGTCTGCTACAGGGGGGGAAAGCGGGCTCTCGAGAGCCTCGCTTGGGTCGACGTGGCGACTACGCCAAGCCTTCCCGTATTTCAGCAAGAAATCGGGGTCCTTAAAAAGGACCTCTCTTGCAAAAGCTACGATGTCTGCGTCAGACATCGTAGCAAAAGGGAAAAAAGAAAATAGAAAAGTAAGGGGACCTAATGATCCTACTCCTACTCCCCGGGTGGATGGGCCCGGGGATGTGTGGCCCTCCCTGTCGGGTGCAGACAGGGAGGTGTGTACCTACTTGTGAGCCCTAGAGCTGAAACCTGTCGCCAATCTTAATGTGCGACAGGGCCCTGACCAGTCTAGCGCGAAGGGTGTAGACACACCCTAAAGACACTAGGTGAGTAACTGTGGAAGGAAAACTGTCACCAGAGCCGACTAGGAGACCCCCCAAGGCCGGTTAACTCTGGGACCCGTCCAATTGACTGCCTTACCCTGAAGGGGCTCAGCGGGTGTGTTGGGTCAACACCCCCTTGACTTGGTTGTCACCGTGAGGTATCCGTCAAGGACCACGAAACTGTGGTTTTTTCCCTGAGGGGGTCAAGGAGACACGCCGAACGTTTATGAGACGGACGACGTCAAAGAAACAATTTGTCAACGATCGCCTTGAAAAAGGCAATAATTGATAAAGGGTGCAGTCAGAGACTACTGGAGTCGGAGCGTGACGTGGCGTCACGAGCGAGCTTCGATGGCGGTGAGTCAGCGGTGAGTCAGCGGTGCAGCGAGCGGGATGCGTCAGCGGCACGACCGTCCACAGCGGAGTCGAGCGAGGGAATGACTTGCTTGTGTTGTTTTTGTTTTTGGGGAATGGCATCTCGCAGTTCAACCTATAGGAGGTTGTCGACTGCTTAACCGGGCTTTCCTGTGGATGCCTCAATAAATTAAGGCCTCCAGCCAGGCTTAAAACTAAGACTAAAAACTAAGCGACTACACGCTAAGGGCACCCCCTGTGGGGTACGGACCTCGGCTTAGGGCGTCGCTGGGAGAGGACAGCAATGGGACATGCTGGATCGGATTATTTGGGGGCAAATTTAGAATTACGGGCTCAGCTGCGCGGGCTGGCTCGAGCAAGGGTCGGGGTGGGTATGGACGGGGGCGTCGCGGTGGCCCTCGGCGGCGAGGACGGAAGCACGGCGGTCTCGATTTGAGTTTCCGGATCGTGCTGGTGGCGGGATTACTCTCCTGGAGGAGAGTTATGGCGTCATCCGGGACGGTTAGGGCGTGCCTAGGACGGCGGATGCGACTTATGCGCGACGGTGTGTAGCGGGCGGCCGCCGCAATCAGGGGATTCGGGTGTTTGGAGGCAGATTCGAAGAAACGCTTGGCGAGGCGTTTCATGAACTGCTGGACGGTTGGGATTTTTAGATCAACGTGAAGAGACTCGTTGCGTACATAATAGGGTGCCCCCGTGACCTTTCTGAGGAAACGGTTCTGTAGGGTCTGCATCCTATGGAGCAAGTGTGGCTTAGCGTGCGCAAATACAACACAAGCATACGTCATGATGGGACGGATGACTGCGGTGTAGATGCGCAGCTTGCACTTAAGAGATAGTTTGCTACGCGCGGTCAGGATGAAATGAAGCCTGCCGAGAGCGCAAGCGGCACGCGAACGCGCCGTCTTGATGTGCTCTCTAAAGGTCAGGTGTTGATCTAAGATCACGCCAAGGTATTTGGCTTGCTTCTCCCAAGGGATCGGCTTGCCATACATGGTGATCGGGCTAGGAGGTGCGGAAGCGCGGAGTCGCGGTCGCGTGAAAAGGACGGCCTGACTCTTATCGGGATTGACCTCAATCCTCCACTTCCGGAACCAGACGCCTAAAGCGTTTGCGGAGTTTTGGAGAGTTCTGGCGATAGAGTTCTGGCACCGCCCTGTGTAGTAGATAGCTGTGTCATCGGCGAAAAGCGCCAAATGAGTCTTGCTACATTTGGGGATGTCGCTCGTGAAGAGCGAGAAGATGAGGGGAGAGATCACCGAGCCCTGAGGGACACCGGCGCGTAAGGGGTGAGGGGAGGAGAGTGTACCCTCAATGCGATAGCGAAAGGTGCGGTTCGACAAAAAGTCTCGTAAGATGAGCACGAGACGGTCAGGCACCCCGAGTTGGTACAGCTTATATATTAAGCCGTTGTGCCAGACCTTGTCGAACGCTTTCGCTATGTCGAAGAACAACATGCCTGTCGTTGCCTTGCGCTGGAAGCCAGCGCTTAGGTGCTCAACGATTCGATGAACTTGCTGGATGCAAGAGTGATGGGTCCTGAAACCAAACTGTTCACTAGGGATAAGGCTCTTAGCCTCGACAAAATCTTTGAGACGTTTATAAATAAGCCTCTCGTATATTTTGCCGAGGACATTGAGGAGACTAATGGGGCGGTAACTAGCGGGCTCAGACTTGGGCTTGCCTGGCTTGGGGATACCGATGACGGTGGCCTCTTTCCACGTCTGCGGAAAGATGTTGTTGCTGAGAGCACTATTGAAGATGGCGGTCATTAGCATTATCAGGGGGGCGGGGAGGAGTTTGAAAACCTTATTGGTGATACCGTCCGAGCCAGGGGCCTTCCGATCCTGTAGCCCTTTAATGATGTCGTGCACCTCGTCTGGAGTGACGGGAGGCAACGGATCATCAGGGTCTTCCACAGGGGGAAGAGCAGCCCTGCGTTCGACTTCGGCGTCGACCTTGGCAAGGTGCGCTTGGTCAGCTGGTTGGGAGCTAGGAGAACATTGAGACTCCAGGCTGTCGGCTAGGCATTCTGCCTTTTCGGGATTATCGAATGCGATGCTCTTGTCAGGGCGAATGAGGGGGGGCATTGAAGCCTCCCCAGTGGAGGTACGCATTTTGCGTTGGAGTTGCCAGAAGGCCAGATGGTTGGGCTCGAGCTCGCTGAGCATCTTGTCCCAGCCCTCGGAACGCCACTCCGTTATACGTTTCTTTACAGCACGCTGTAAATGGCGCATGTGGGCTTTGTTCGCGTCGCAGGGAAAGGAGTCGTAGGCACGAATGGCCGCGTTCTTCTCGGTTATCAGTTCACGTACGTCAATCGGTAACTTCCAGCGATGATCATCCATCGCCGGAACCTCCCGCGAACAATCCGTCAAAACGGATTGAACGTGTTCTGTAAACGAGTCGATCGCACCCGTCGTGTCTTCGACTGACACTATGTGGTCGGGGATTTTATCCAAGTGAGGCGACGTGGTGGATTTCAGCTGTTCGCTTACTTTCTTCCAGTCGGTTATCACTTTGGTTCGAGGGGGCTGGTTAGGATCGAGCGGGCCCGAATAAGGGGCGAAGAGCATGGTAATTGGGCGGTGATCCGAGTTGAGCTCGTGGTGCGTCTCAATAGAGTGCAAACGAAGGTTTACATTCTTGAGTAGCGCAACATCGAGCACGTCTGGAAGCTGGCTGGGAACGCCAGGGTAGTGGGTTGGGTTCATCGGAGCGATGACATCGAAGTTGAGGGAGGCACCTAGGTTGAACAGTATCCTACCTCTGGTGGAGGTCGTGTTGCTGTTCCAGGCGGGATGCTTGGCATTGAGATCCCCCGCCAAGATGACGGAGTCACTCAGTCCGAAGAGGACAGTTAAGTCCTTGGTGATCGCGGTGGGATCCTCCGCACCATTAGCAGGCGGGAAGTAGGCAGAGATGATGGTGATTGGTTGATGACCAGTCATGCCGAGCCGACAGATTGAGACCTCAAGATGAGAGACTAGTGGAGGAGGGTCCATAGGACTACAGTAAAGAGACCTTTTGTAGTATATAAGGGTGCCACCCTTGTGGCAGCGGGACCTGTCATTGCGAACTATGTCATAGTTGGCGATTTTCGGGTCCCGCTGATGGGGCTTCAGGAAGGTCTCTTGAATGAGCATAATGTCAAGCTGATGATCACGCAGAAAGGTGGCGATCTCATCGCGTTGACCGGTAATTGCATTGGCGTTGAAGACGCCTAGTTTAAGGGAGCGGGGTTTGAGGGATCTAATCTTTTGTAAATTCATAATGGAATTTAAAAAGTTAGATTTTCGAGAGCTTGCGATACCTCAGGGTATGCATTGAATATCTCAAGGAGACGAAGAGCGTTGCCTTGAGCGGCACGGATTTCCTTCACCATGGCGTTGGCCGCCGGGGTGTAGAAAACAGCGAATACGCTGAGAAGCACCTGTGGGTTTGAAGGCTGATGGCCTGAGGAAGGGGACCTGTTTGCTGCCGTGGGAACCGGCGCATCTTTGGGAGCGGCGGTGGCCACAGGAGCCAATGGGGCTGCTGCCGGGACCGGCGTGGCAGTGGCCAATGGCGCAGGGATGGGTTGAGAGGGCGGCACCGAGGCCGAAGCTGCCTTAAAGTTGACCCATGGGGAGGGTCTCTGAGGAGCGAGGCGCTCGGGCAACTGAGCAGAGGGGAGCTTTACGCTCGGGCTTTCCCTTTGCTGGCGCTCGCTGGCACGCTTCGCCAGCTTGGCCGAGGAGGATTTAGGGGCTTTACTGCATCCCCGGTAGTTAGCTGGGTGACCAGCTTGCCCGCAGAGCACACAACTTGGAGGTTCTGTGCAGAGAGTCCTGTCCTTGGGGCGAGGGCAGTCCGCAGTGCCATGCCCGCCCAGACACTTAACGCATCTGGGAGTTGCGTAGCAGTGCGACTGGGAGTGGCCGTATAATTGGCAACGGTGGCACTGGCCAACGATATTGGATTTCCTGGGCTTCACAATAGAGATGCCCGACAGTGAGCACACCGACTTCACTTTGAAGATCGGGTGATGACCCTCAACGGGGTCGCAGATCACCAGGACCATGTCATATACAAGGCCCTGTTTCGCCCGGTGAAGGCGGTGGACAGCAGACACTGGGATACCCTTGGAGATCAGGTCTGCCTTGATCTCTTCGGTGGCGATCTCCTTCGGGATACGCCTGATGACTACCCTCGTCGGAGTTTCCTCCGGGAGGGAGAATGTGTGAAAGGAGTACTTCCTTTCACGAAGAATTCGGACAAGGTCCCTGTAGTCCGAGGACGAGGGGACAGTAACCTTGATGCCCTGCTGGGTAGATCGGGCATTGGTGTATTGGATCTTGCGATCCACACAAACTTTGGAGATTTCTGTCCACTTGGACTTATCTTGGATGTATAAGGGGGGCGGGGGACGCACCTTCCTCTTTGAGTCCGTTGGGATAGGACTGGCTGAGGTGGGTGATCGGGTGGGTGCCGAGCCGGAAGTAGAGGAAGGGGCAGGGGCAGGGGCGCAGGCAGGGGCGCAGTCAGGGGCGGAGGGGATGGCTGCCGCCAGAGGCTTTTTGGCCTTGCCGGCCTTTGAGGAGGCGCTCTTCTTCCTCTTCCCTCCCTTTCCGACGACCTGATAGTCGTCTGAGGAGGAGGAGGAGGAAGTGAGCGAGATTGACTTGCTTGTGCCAAGGTGCGCCCTTTTTATGCGCTGGCATGGGTAGCGCAAGTGGCGGGGGTCGTAAAATGTACCCCCCGCCGTTATTACCCAATGACTGACAATGCGGGAGGCGCGCATTTTACTACCATGGCACAAGTAGCGGGTATACTAATTGGTAAAACAAACATGTCCAGTCAAATTGCTTTACAATATTCTTATAGTTATATACTCCTATCCTAATATAACTATCTTAAACCTAGAAATAGAGCTCACATTACTGTGCTTCGCCTACATTCCACCCCCTGTAACAGGGTTCAGCCGCATTACATCTTTGTCTGTGGGAAGCACAATAATCTTTGCAACGGGCCGACGCAGGATCCCATATACAGTCTTAACATCTACTACACGGATGATTCCATCATTTCCGTGGTACACTGTTTGGATTATCCCCTTTGTCCATGCACTTCGTTCTTTGCTACTGTCCACCAACACTACTACGTCACCGACACGCACATTTGGCACATTGTTCTTCCACTTTTCGCGACGTTGCAGGGTCGGGAGATATTCCCGCAGCCAGCGCCGCCAGAACATGTCGGCAAGCGCGTTCACACGCCGCCACTGCCTGCGGGAGTCGACGTCTTCGATGTCCCTCGGTGCAAACGGCGTACTCCCGGATGCAGTGCCCAGGAGTAGGTGGTTCGGTGTCAGGACCACAGGCTCGTTGTGGTCATCGTGCACGTAACTCAGCGGTCGGCTGTTCACTATTTGCTCGGCCTCTGTGAGGAGGGTGTAAAGAACCTCCTCACGAGGCGCTCGCTCTTTGAGTGTGCTTCGTAGCGCGTTCTTCACCGACCTCACCAGGCGTTCCCAGCAGCCACCCATGTGAGGTGTCGCCGGGGGATTGAAGTGCCACGATATGCCTCGGTTGATGGCCTCGTCCCTGAGCTGCCCATGGTTGAGGTCTTTCAGTGCAGCTCGCAGCTCGGTGTTGGCTCCGACGAAATTCGTACCCTGGTCGGAGTACAAATGTGCTGGTTGCCCACGGCGCGCTATTAGGCGCCGTAGGGCTAGTATGGCTGAATCGGCGCTCAGCGTGGCGGCTAACTCCAGGTGGACGGCGCGCGTAGTGAGGCAGGTGAATAAGGCTCCCCACCTCTTTTCGCGGCGCCGGCCAATCGCCACTTCCATTGGGCCGAAGTAGTCGACTCCCACTCGCACGAAAGCTCTTCTGGTGTTTTCCAGCCTTGCAAGTGGGAGATCACCCATTTTTGGTGGGGCGGGTTGAGCTCTGCAGATGCGACAGAGCTGGCAATTTGCGACCACTGTCTTTACTGATGTCCTGATCTTCGTGATCCAGTATTTCTCTCGTAGGTTATTGACGACGGTTTCGTGGTTCGCATGTAAAGCCATCGCATGGTAGTGTGCGATTAGCTTCCTAGTTAGAGGGTGACGCCCGTCCAAGATTATAGGGTGCCTTTCACTAAATGTGAGCACTTCGCAGGCACTCAGACGTCCTCTCACTCGTAGCAACCCATCGTCGCTAATCATTGGGTCCAAAGCTTTTATGCTGCTGTCGTTGGGAACGGGCAGCCCCTTGAGAATGGCAGCTCGTTCATCGTGAAAGCTGTCTTCTTGACACAACTTTATTAAAATGTTGTGTGCTTCTTCTAAGTCGTGTGTTCGCAGCTCCGTCGTCGCCCGGCGTTTACGGCATCGGCTGACGAAGACGAGCGTGCGCGCGATAACGCGCTGTATGCGCGTCCACGATGAATATCGTTCGTAGTTCAGGAGTGGTGCTGGAGGTGCTATGGTGGCGTGGACCCGCTGAATGCACTCAAGATCCGCCTCCGCCGCCTCAGGCTCCTGACATGTCGGCCACTGCTCCTGTGAATCACGTAAAAACGAGGGGCCCGAGAGCCATTTTGCATGGTTATCGGGCCAACACAATCTGGTCGCTACGTCAGCTGGGTTGTCCTTTGTGGAGACCCAGCGCCAGTTGCCTCTATCTGACAGCCTATCTATTTCCGCTAGTCTATGCGAATCGAACCTTTGAAACTCTTGTGCAACAGAATTTATCCATTCCCTATCCACCCACTTCTTACTATATAACAACACCACAACACAACACAACACATGATTATTATTATTTCAACGTACGACTAGTGCACAAATCGTACGTTGTAATAATATTATATATGTATATTATCGTGTGTGTGTGTTATATAGTAGAGTGTCTCAAACAGTTTTGCTGTCAGTCCAATAAAATTTCTCTTTAATTGGTAACCCTAGCTCCTTTTCGGCGGTATCCGCTAATCGGCAAGCTAACACCGCTGCTTGTAACTCTAGTCTAGGGATAGAGATAACCTTTTGTGGCGCTACTCGCGCTTTCCCTAGTATCATAACAACCTCTCTATTGCCTTCGGAGTTATAGCCTACTAGGTAAGCTACCGCGGCGTAAGCTAGTTCGCTAGCGTCCCCGAACACATGTAACTCTAGGTTCTCTAGGTTTAACCTATACCACCGCGGTATCTTAACATCTTTTAATCGCTGTAAATTATTAAGCCAATTAAGCCACATATAGGCATCTTCCTCATTTAATGGTTCATCCCACTTGATTCCTGATTTCCAAATTCTTTGCATTAATATACGTGATTGGATGACGCAGGGATAAAGGAAACCCAGAGGGTCATATATTGACATTATTGCGCTCAAAAATTGCCGCTTAGTGGGAATCAGATCGCCATTTATTATCTCTGCCGGTAACCGTTTAAATGAAAGGTCAAAACCCAATTCATCTTCCTTGGGTGACCATATTAGACCTAGTGTCCTCTCTACCGAACCTACTCCCTTTTCGAGAGCTACTCTCTCAGGCATATCTATTCTTAGTCTGTCCCTAAGCTCTGATGAGTTCGTGACCCACCCCCGTATTACAAATCCCCCGGAGGCGTGTATTCTGGACACTTCCTCAATCAGTCTGTTAGCCTGCTCTTCGGACCATGCGCTATCTAAATAATCGTCCATATAGTGCTTCGTCCTTATGGCTTCAACAGCTTCGGGATAGACGTCAACCCATTCACTGGCATTTTTATTGAGTATATAGATTGCCGTGGTTGGTGATGAGACTGCACCAAATATCATAGAATTCATCACATATGTATCTGGTTCTTTACGTTGGTCCGCGCCTCTCCATAAAAATAATTGCGCGCCTTGATCTTCTGACCTAATTCTTATCCGCAAAAACATATCAGCGATGTCCCCTGAAAATGCTATGGGGCCTATCCTGAACTTTAATAATATGCCGAGTAATGAATTTAACATGTCAGGGCCGGTCAGCAGGTTGTCGTTCAGACATGTACCGTGAGATGCAGCAGCCGCGTCAAACACTAAGCGAAGCTTCCCTGGTTTGTTTGGGTTCACTACACCAAAGTGTGGTAAATACCAAACCGGAGAGCTATCTATCTCGCCCTCTACTTTGCGCGCATAGCCCTCGTCTAATAGTCGATCTATCTGTTTCGTGTATAACTCAGCGAAACTAGCGTCTTTGCGCATACGTCTCTCGATACCGTACAACCTCTGCCGGGCCTGATTATAATTGTTAGGCAATTGCGTATTATCATGCTTCCACAATAAACCTACTTCCCACTGTGACCTGTCAGGAGTGCGGTGACTAGTGCTATCTAGTACATCCAAGGCTCTTTCAACATCCTTATGTTTGCGAGTATCTTGTGAAATTCCTATGGCTTCTAAGTCAAACTGTGATTTTACCAAATCATGTAGATCAGGAAGGGAGACTGTTGTGCAATTCACTGTTTCGTTAGTACTAGCTGAATCGAATGGTCCATGTATGACCCAACCTAGCTTCGTGAGTGAGGCAACCGGCTTACCGGATCGTCCACGGCGGATGTCCCGACTGACGAGCAGCTCCCAATTGTCTTGTCCGAGTAACAGCAGCGGCTTGGCTCCCCTCATTTCCACGCAACCCAAGTTACAGAGGTGAGCGTTGTCACGTATCACTGAGGCGGACACTGTTTGCGTTGGTAAGTTCACGTTCACCATTGTACGGCACTTTACTTTGTGACACTGTCCATTAGGTCCTTTCACACGCACTTGTACTACTCGCGAGGTTAAGTCCGTCACTCCGTAGCCACCCGCGGTTTTTAGCGAGAGAGGTACACGCGGTCCCGCTAGGTTGGTTGCGAGCGAACTGTCTATGAGCGATACGGTCGCACCATCGTCTAATAACGCATAGCACTGTTTGTCGTCGCCGTTTTCGTCACTTAAAGTCACTGGCATTATTTTCAGTAACGCTGTAGCTCGCCATTCCCCGATGTTTGTTACACTTTCTGTTTTATCTTCTTTCTGCGGCTTATCCGCGTGTAACAACACGTGATGTCCATAACCGCACTTTTCACATCTGTTTGCGCGGCAGAACCTCTTGGGATGCTTCTTGACAAGGCATTTGAAGCATGTGTTCTTTTCTTTTATCGTGTCCCAACGTTGCTGCACACTTAGCTTCTTAAACTGGTCACAATCTTCAATGGCGTGTTCCCGTTGGCATATTACGCAATCCTTAGGTACGGAGGATTCGTCACTCTGCGTATTTACTCGATGAGCCAACGGTGGTCTGCTGTTGACAGGACGTGTGGTATTCACTGGCCGGGCTTGACCGGTGACATTCTTCTGTTGCTTCACAAGGGGTTTCGACGGTCCAGGCTCATTCATCATTGGTTGCACATAGTATGACGTCGAACGTGTCAAATGTATGAGAAAGTGAGACAATATCTCTAAGTTCGGTGACACTCTTAAATCCACTCCCTGTGCGTTATCTAAGCCCATCGCAAAGTCACCATACTGCGCACGTTGTACTGGTGTCAGCTTGCTCAGCAACTCACTCACTAATTGTGGGTTATTTATATAACCTTGTGCACGAATGTTCTTCAATAAGGACACACAGTTTCTAACTGTTGATGAGAATTTCCTCAGCTCCCGGCCACTTTCCGTCACTCTGGGTAAATCTCTCACTTTTCTCAACGCACACTGGAGCACTACGGTCGGGTGACCGTACTCTTCCTCAAGCGCATGCATTATCTCTGTGGGGTCTGTTGACGTTCGCAGTAAATCCTCCACTGAACTCTTTGCTTCGCCATGCAGTGAGGTCTTTAGTCGTGCTAGGTTCTCATGTGTCTTGAAACTGTACAATTCAGTTGTGTCCCAATACATCTTCCGAAACGATATCCATTCGGAAGGGTCTCCGTGAAATGGTGGCAATTCATATGACTGCCTTGGTATCGGTCGCGGGCGTGCCATGCTTGCGATTGCTTCTGCCAGCTTGTCTATCTTCCTGTCTCTTTCACCCGACGATTCTCGACGTCTTTCTCTTTCATCCACTCCGTCATATCTCTGCCGCCGTGTATCCGACTCGAGTGTTGGTACTCGAGGTACACTTGCGGCCGGAGTGGTAAAGACGGGATAGTCATCAGGCAGACGGAATCTCACTCCTTCTGTCGACAATGGCATGTACATTTGCGCGGTCGGTGCTGTCATGTCAGGTACCAGGACTGGCGCATGCAACACATCTATCTTCCGAGGCACGGTGGATTCACGATTCGCTGTACTCACATTTTCATCGTGGGTCACAGCTGTTTCACGGGGTGCAGTCACTTCAACAGGTGCGCGGGATACAGAAGGCGCACACAATACTGCATCCTGTTGAGTCATTTGAGGCGTTGTTTTAAACCATTCTTCAACGCGCTGTTCCGAATCCACATCCGAGACAGAGTCATCACTCTCAGCAGCGGCTTCTATCTCTGCAATCTCTGCTTCCATCCTTTTCTTCACGAGATTCTCTTTGTCTCTCATGAGCTTCTCCTTTAGTTGCACCAAATCGCGCTCAGCTTCGTACTCGATCCTCTTTCGTAAGAAATCGACGCTCCTGCGGCTATTCTTAGATGAGACTCTGCTGCTTCGCGTTGATCCATGGCGACTTCGTGCGACTGTCTGTCCTTTCTGCAGTCCTTCTGACGTACTTCCGCTGTGGTCAATCACACGACCACCCGTCAGAGGAATGTTAGGAGCCAGCGTCGGTGCCAATGTTGGAGCCACCGATGGTGAACCTGGTGCCTTTTCAGATGGCGAGCCTGAGTCCGAGATGACGTCATCCTTTCGACGCGCACTTATTTCCTCGCCCAATCTTCTTAGCTTACTGCGCGTGGTCATTGCACTTTTCTGACTCATGATGTATTTTCACTTCTTCTTGTTGAACCCGATCCGGCTCGAAGGACCAAAATGTAGCCCACGCTGAGGGGCAGGTGGGGGATACGGGCGTGTAGGCGGGGGTGACGTTGTTCCCTTGACGAAGAAGTGGAAATAAAACCACGCGACACGGGGTAAAACACTTGTATTTCCAATACGACACAACACAATACAAAATATTAAAAGGAAATACACGGGCAAATTTACACACTATTTACAAACTTAGCAACTTGACTGGTATTACTAATTACTTCAAGCGCGGCGCGAAGTGAACCAACGGGTGTAGGTATGTCGCTTCACTGGATGATCGCTGGAGACTGACTTGCTTGGATGTCGCTACGTCCCCGTCAGGGGGCGCGGCTAGCGGTGTCGGGGCTTAGCCCCCTTCCCGCGGAAGCTATACAGTGGCCCGCAAATACGGACCCCTCGCTGTATGCGCCTATAGCGGCTGGCGGTAGTGGGCGTGCGTGCACGCCCATGTGAATGGTTGCTATTGGTGTTTCTGTAGGCGCGTTACGACGTTGATCCACAACGCCGCTTGCTTCACGACACCTCGGCGGTCAGCCCCCGCCAGGTGAGACCCCCAGTTACCTGGGGGAGGCCCGACGAGGACGACCAGCGACAGAGGTGCCGACTCCACGCTCCTACAGATAAGGTGAATAGCCCCCGCCCGTCCTGATCTCAGAGCTAGCCGATCACAGTCCGGGCTAAGAGGCTGTCGTGTGTGTTAGGACGGTATTGTGCTGTGTAACACCGTCCGGTGTCTACGTGAAATGCGGCCCGCACCGCACCTACACGTGTGAGTTGGGTGCCTGTCTAGAGGTGAATGTCTGATGTTTGCTACGTAACGCGCCTATATTAACCTAGCACGCGCTACGCAACAGATGCATGTAAAGTGTGTGGAGTCTATTGTCACAAGTATGCCGCGTGTAGACCGGAGGCGGCATACTCGGAGGTCAATCCGGTGGGTGGATGGGGTCATCGTCCGCGACCAGGTCGCGGGGGAGGGGTCTCGCGTCGGGGGGGCGCGCATGCCAGGGCGCTATCTGCTTGACGTGGGGCCAAGCGGATGCGTCGGCACGCGCGAACATTCCCTTCGCGAGGCGCCCAGCAAACTCATCCAGGCTCTCAATCCCGAGGTCCCGATGCAGGACATCGTTCCTCACGAAGCGAGGAGCGTCAACTATAATCCGCAGCGCAAGACTCTGCTGCGCGCGGAGCAACTTCCGGCTCGACTCGCTCGTGAGGGCGAACCAAGCAGGGGCGGCGTACATCAAGATTGGGCGCACGTACAGTTTGTACACGCCCAACTTGATGTGCGCCGGGATGCGGGACGAGAGCACCGGTTTAAGGAGGTTGCGGGCGACCCTCCCCCGTGCGGCGACCGCGCGGACGTGTGGCCCCATCGTGAGCCGACGGTCGATAGTGACACCCAGGTACTTGACCCGGGGCGACCATTCGACGTCGGCTCCTTGCAGCTTCAGGGGTGGTGGGAGGGGCGCGGCTCCAGTGACCATCGCCTGCGTCTTACCCACGTTCACCGACAGCCGCCACTTCGACAGCCACTCGGGAAGAAGATCGAGGGCGCGCTGCATTTTGACCGCCGCGTGTTTCGCATTAAGCGAGGTGGTAATGTACGCGGCGTCGTCAGCATACAGCGCTAGTGTCGCATCGGGCGTAGTGGGGATGTCGTCGGTGTAGCGTGAGTAACACGCCGGCGAGACGCAGCTACCCTGCGGCACACCAGCCAACACCGGGCGGGCGCTTGATAGCGCTCCGTCGACCACCACCCTAAAACTCCTGTGGGACAGAAAAGTAGAGACCACTTTAACAACGCGACGGGGCGCGTCTGACGTGGCCAACTTGTAAATAAGGCCGTCGTGCCACACACGGTCGAAGGCCTTCTCCATGTCGAGGAATACTGCCACCGAGTACTCCTTCTTATTATGCGCAGCTGTGAGGTGGTGCAGTACCCTCGACAGCTGGAGCGTCGTGCTATGTTCCGCCCGAAACCCAAACTGTTCCGGCCGCGGCGCAATGTGTGGTTGGAGGTGTCGCAGCAGGAGTGCTTCGAACACCTTGGAGACCGTCGGCAGCAGAGTGATCGGCCGATAGCTCTCCGGCTTCAGAATGTTTTTCCCCGCCTTGGGCAGCATGATGACGCGCCCTTCCTTCCACGAGGCGGGAAAGGCCCCCGTGCGCAGTATCGCCGTGTACAGGCGCGCCAGCGCCGCTACCATACGGAACGGCAGGTGGCGCAGCGCTGTGTTGGTGACACCGTCAGCACCGGGGGCCTTTGACTTGCTTGTTTTTTTTTTTTTTTTTTTTTTTTTTTTTCCTAACTATGGCATCTCGTAGTTGGCCAAGAGTGGCCGTGACTACTTAACCGGTCAATCCTGTGGCTGCCTTAAGCTAATAACTCAAAGCCTCCAGCCAGGGGCGTGTTACTTACAAATACTAAGTGACTGCGCGCTAAGGGCACCCCCTGTGGGGTACGAACCTCGGCTTAGGGCGTCACTGGGGGGACAGCAAGTTGGGACAGGCTGGATCAAACTTGGGTAATTATTATTAATCTGGGGAATTTAAAGCTACAGGCTCAGCTTCGGCGCGGGCTGGCGCTTCTTCGAGCAAGGGTCGGGGGGATTTATTAACTCGGGGTTTTCGCGATGGACCTCGGCGGCGGGGTCGGAATGTCGGTTTTTTATGTTTGTGTACTGTACTAGTAGCCCTATTGCTTTCCTGGAGGAGAGTAATAGGGTCGTCTGGGTCTAATAGTGTGTGCCTCGGACGGCGGACTTTACTAATATTGGAGGGGGTATATTTAGCGGCCGCGACAACTAGGGGGTTGCGATGTTTGGCGGCGGTATCAAAGAAACGCTTGGAGTTGCGTTTCATGAACTGGAGGATGGTGGGGATTTTGAGATCGAGATGGAGGATCTCGTTCCGGACATAAAAGGGGGATCCCGTGATCATTCGGAGGGCACGGTTCTGTAGGGTCTGCATCCTATGGATGTGGTGGGGTTTCGCGTGAGCAAAGACTGCACAGGCGTACGTCATAATAGGACGTATGCACGCCGTGTAAATGCGCAACTTGCACTTTAGTGACAACTTGCTTTTTGCATTCATTATCGAGTGGAGTCTACCGAGAGCGAAAGCGGCGCGCGAACGAACCTTCTTTATGTGCTCTGCGAAGGTGAGGTGCTCATCGAGAATCACACCTAGATATTTGGCTCGCTTCTCCCAAGGGATAGGCTTACCGAACATGGAGATTGGTCGGGGGGGGGTGGGCTTATGGCGCGGTTTTGAATAAAGAACCGCTTGACTTTTGTCGGGATTCACTTCAATTCTCCACTTCCTGAACCAGTCGCCAAGTTTGGTGACCGCTCTTTGGAGAGTGAGAGAAATCGAGGCTTGTTTGGTGCCTGAGCAATAAATGGCCGTGTCGTCTGCGAACAGAGCCAACTGTGCCTTTTTGCTCCTGGGTATGTCGCTGGTGAACAGCGTGAAGATGAGGGGGGCAAGCACAGAGCCCTGGGGGACGCCTGCGCGGATTGGGTGGGGGGAGGATATTGCTCCTTCGATGCGATAGCGGAAGGTGCGGTTCGACAAGAAGTCTCGTAAGATGAGTACGAGACGGTCCGGCACACCGAGTTGGTAGAGCTTATATAATAAGCCGTTGTGCCAGACTCTGTCGAACGCTTTCGCTATGTCGAAGTATATAACACCCGTCATCATGCCACGCTGGAAGCCAGCGCTTATGTGTTCGATGATGCGGTGGGCCTGATGCACACAAGAGTGCTGGGTTCGAAAACCAAACTGTTCGTTTGGGATGAGGCCTTTTGTTTCGGCATAGTCTCTGAGACGCTTATAAATAAGTTTCTCATAGACTTTGCCGAGGACATTGAGCAGACTGATGGGGCGGTAGCTCGAGGGCTCAGATTTGGGCTTTCCAGGCTTGGGGATGCCGATGACAGTGGCTTTTTTCCATGCATCTGGGAAGATGTTATTGCTCATGGCACCATTGAAGATGGTGGTCAGTAGCATTATGAGGTGGGCAGGGAATAGTTGTATTACCCTGTTTGTGATGCCGTCTGAGCCGGGAGCTTTACGGGGCTTTAAACCCTTGATGATATCGTGCACTTCGTCTGGAGTGACGGGAGGCAGAGGATAGTCAGGGTTTTCGACGGGGGGAAGGGAGGCTCTACGTTCGACTTCAGCGTCGACTTTTGACAAGTGAGCTTGGTCTACTGGTTGAGAGCTGGGAGAGCATTGAGCCTCGAGGCTGTTGGCTAGGCATTCAGCCTTGTCAGCATCGTCGAAGGCAATGGTCTTGTCAGGGCGGAGTAGGGGGGGCATGGAGACTACTTCATTGGACTTTAGTTTCCTTTGAAGTTCCCAGAAGGCCTGATGAGTGGGCTCTAGGTCGCTTAGCATCCTGTCCCAGCCAGCGGTACGCAGCTCCGCTAGGCGTGTCTTTACAGCTCGCTGTAAATGGCGCATATGGGCTTTGTTCGCAAGGCAGGGGAAGTTGCTGTATGCACGGACAGCCGCGTTCTTCTCGCGCAACAGTTCACGCACATCGTCCGGCAATCTCCAGCGACGGTCATCGTCCGCTGGAGTTACCTTTGAACAGTCGTTCAGGACTGATTGTACGTGCTCAGTGAGCGAGTCGATCGCGGCCGTCGTGTCTGCGACAGAGTCGAACTGATCAGGGATGGAGTCCAGGTGTTGGGAAGAAGTGGATTTCAGGCTATTGCTTACTTTCCTCCAATCTGTGACTATTTTGGTGAGAGGGGGTTGAGTGGGGTCATGGAGACCGACACGGGGGGCCAGTTTCATGACCACTGGCCGGTGGTCAGAGGAGAGCTCTTGTACCGCCTCTATAGAATCCAACCGTAGGTTGATATTCTTCAGAAGCGCTATGTCGAGGACGTCGGCAGTATGGTTGGGGTCGTGGGGAAAGTGGGTTGGAGTCATCGGGGCGATGACATCGAAATTTAGTATGGGGCAGAGACCGAACAGCTGTCTCCCTCTGGCTGAGGTGGTGTTGCTGTTCCAGGCAGGGTGTTTGGCGTTGAGGTCGCCCGCTATGATAACGGAATCGCTCAGGCCGAAGAGGGCAGAGAGGTCGTCAGAAATCGACTGGGGATTTTCTGACGAGGTTTGGGGGGGAACATAGGCCGATACTAGGGTGATCGGTTGGTGTCCTGACATGCCTAACCGGCATACAGACACTTCTAATTTGGATAGGGGGGGAGGGTCCAAAGGGATGCAGTGAAGAACCTTTCTATAGTATATGAGGGTGCCACCCTTGTGACACCGAGACCTGTCGTTGCGAACTACGCAGTAGTTAGCGATTGACGGGTTACGGACGTTGGGCTTGAGGAAGGATTCCTGTATAAGGAGAATATCAATTTGATGATCACGGAGGAACTCGGCGATCTCATCGCGTTGATCGCGAATGCCATTGGCATTGAAGTAGCCTAATTTAAGGGATCGGGGCTTAGTTCTCCCTTTGGCTACTTTATCCATAGTGGGGGTTGGGAAGGTTGGCGAAGGAGGATAAGGCTTGGGTGATTTCGGGATAAGAGTTATATATCTCCAGAATCTGGAGAAGGTTGCCGGCATTTCTGGCAGCGACTAATTCGCTTGCCATTTTCCTGGCGCGTGGGGTGAGGAAGGCCGTGAAGGTGCCCGAAATGATGTTAAAGGGGTCAAGGGGGTTAGGGCCAACCGTAGTCGGTGAGTGGGGGGGTGCAGTTCTGGCTGCAGGGGCGGTTTTAGGCGCTTGCACCGGTCTCGGGGGGAGGGCGGGGGCGGGCGCAGCGGCGCGGTTGAGGGGGTCCATCAGCGCTGGGATGGATGGAGGTGGGGGGCTGGTTTTGGCCAGGGCCGGGAAAGCCCTTTGATGGTTAAGGGCCGTCCAGGGGCTAGGCCTTTGAGGGCTCAGCCGTTCTGGCATTTGGGTCGAAGGGGCGGGGGCTTCCCTTTGCTGGCGGGCGACTGCGCGCTTGGCCAGTTTGGGGGATAATTTCGGGGCTTTAGGGCAGCCCCGGTAATTTGCCGGGTGACCTGACTCACCACATAGCACACAGCTAGGTGGCTCGGTGCAGAGGGTACGGTCTTTAGGGCGGGGGCAGTCAGAAGTGCCGTGCTCGCCCAGGCACTTGACGCACCTGGGTTTGGCGTGGCAGTTCTTCTGCGCGTGGCCGTATAGCTGGCATCGGTGGCACTGACCGATGAAGCCATATTTATTGGGCTTCTGGATCTCAAAGCCCACGAGGTGGCATATGGTTTTTACACCAAAGATCGGGTGGTGCCCTTCAGTTGGGGGACAGACGACAAGGACCATGTCGAATGCTTGACCACCTCTGGCGCGGTGCATTCGGTGGACCTCCGAAACAGGGATATTTTGGGCCTCTAAGTCGGCCTTGATGGCGTCAGTAGGGATTTCCTTAGGAATCCTACGAATTACCACTCGGGTCTGGCGCTCTTCGGGAAGAGTGTAGGTGTGGAAGGACACACCTCTCGCCCGAAGGAGCCTGGTGAGCTCCCTATAGTCCTTGGACGTAGGGATGCTCACTTTGATACCCTGCTGGGTAGAGCGGGCGTTGGTGAAACCGATCTTTTGCTCGGTGCACCATTGGGACACATCTGTCCACTTTGCCTTGTCCTGAATGAACACAGGCGGGGGGGGTGCCAGCTTCTTGGGGGCAGAAGAAGTTGGAGTCAGGGCGGGGGGGGCATCCTGGGAGGAGGATGAGGGGGCGCTATTTGCCGCGGAGGCAGGGGTAGCAGATACAGGCTTACCGGCTTGGGACGGACTGGCTGGGATGGGTGCCGTGGGGACAGAGGCAGAGGAGGAGGTGGGGGCAGGGGCGGCGGGGATGGCTGCCGCCAGAGGCTTTTTGGCCTTACCGGCCTTTGAGGAGGCGCTCTTCTTCCTCTTCCCTCCCTTTCCGACGACTTGATAGTCGTCTGAGGAGGAGGAGGAGGAAGTGAGAGAGATGGCGTCTTCGGACTCTGAGTCCGAAGGAGGGGTGGAGGTGTCCATCACCTCGGGCTGGGGGGAGACTACGGACGGCATCGAAACCGCCGTAGGAGGGGTGCCCCTGTCTGCTACAGGGGGGGAAAGCGGGCTCTCGAGAGCCTCGCTTGGGTCGACGTGGCGACTACGCCAAGCCTTCCCGTATTTCAGCAAGAAATCGGGGTCCTTAAAAAGGACCTCTCTTGCAAAAGCTACGATGTCTGCGTCAGACATCGTAGCAAAAGGGAATTTAAAAAGAAAATTAGGAAAAAATAAGGGGACCTAATGATCCTACTCCTACTCCCCGGGTGGATGGGCCCGGGGATGAGTGGCCCTCCCTGTCGGGTGCAGACAGGGAGGTGTGTACCTACTGGTGAGCCCTAGAGCTGAAACCTGTCGCCAATCTTAATGTGCGACAGGGCCCTGACCGGTCTAGCGCGAAGGGTGTAGACACACCCTAAAGACACTAGGTGTGTGGCTGTGGAAGCAAAACTGTCACCAGAGCCGACTAGGAGACCCCCCAAGGCCGGTTAACTCTGGGACCCGTCCAATTGACTGCCTTACCCTGAAGGGGCTCAGCGGGTGTGTTGGGTCAACACCCCCTTGACTTGGTTGTCACCGTGAGGTATCCGTCAAGGACCACGAAACTGTGGTTTTTACCCTGAGGGGGTCAAGGAGACACGCCGAACGTTTGTTTGACGGACGACGTTAAAGAAATAATTTGTCAACGATCGCCTTGAAAAAGGCAATAATTGATAACGAGTGCAGTCAGAGACTACGGGAGTCGGTGCGTGACGTGGCGTCACGAGCGAGCGTCGATGGCGGTGAGTCAGCGGTGAGTCAGCGGTGCAGCGAGCGGGATGCGTCAGCGGCACGACCGTCCACAGCGGAGTCGAGCGAGGGAATGATGACTTGCTTGTGTTTTTGTTTGTTTTTGGGGAATGGCATCTCGCAGTTCAACCTATAGGAGGTTGTCGACTGCTTAACCGGGCTTTCCTGTGGATGCCTCAATAAATTAAGGCCTCCAGCCAGGCTTAAAACTAAGACTAAAAACTAAGCGACTACACGCTAAGGGCACCCCCTGTGGGGTACGGACCTCGGCTTAGGGCGTCGCTGGGAGAGGACAGCAATGGGACATGCTGGATCGGATTATTTGGGGGCAAATTTAGAATTACGGGCTCAGCTGCGCGGGCTGGCTCGAGCAAGGGTCGGGGTGGGTATGGACGGGGGCGTCGCGGTGGCCCTCGGCGGCGAGGGCGGAAGCACGGCGGTCTCGATTTGAGTTTCCGGATCGTGCTGGTGGCGGGATTACTCTCCTGGAGGAGAGTTATGGCGTCATCCGGGACGGTTAGGGCGTGCCTAGGACGGCGGATGCGACTTATGCGCGACGGTGTGTAGCGGGCGGCCGCCGCAATCAGGGGATTCGGGTGTTTGGAGGCAGATTCGAAGAAACGCTTGGCGAGGCGTTTCATGAACTGCTGGACGGTTGGGATTTTTAGATCAACGTGAAGAGACTCGTTGCGTACATAATAGGGTGCCCCCGTGACCTTTCTGAGGAAACGGTTCTGTAGGGTCTGCATCCTATGGAGCAAGTGTGGCTTAGCGTGCGCGAATACAACACAAGCATACGTCATGATGGGACGGATGACTGCGGTGTAGATGCGCAGCTTGCACTTAAGAGATAGTTTGCTACGCGCGGTCAGGATGAAGTGAAGCCTGCCGAGAGCGCAAGCGGCACGCGAACGAGCCGTCTTGATGTGCTCTCTAAAGGTCAGGTGTTGATCTAAGATCACGCCAAGGTATTTGGCTTGCTTCTCCCAAGGGATCGGCTTGCCATACATGGTGATCGGGCTAGGAGGTGCGGAAGCGCGGAGTCGCGGTCGCGTGAAAAGGACGGCCTGACTCTTATCGGGATTGACCTCAATCCTCCACTTCCGGAACCAGACGCCTAAAGCGTTTGCGGAGTTTTGGAGAGTTCTGGCGATAGAGTTCTGGCACCGCCCTGTGTAGTAGATAGCTGTGTCATCGGCGAAAAGCGCCAAATGAGTCTTGCTACATTTGGGGATGTCGCTCGTGAAGAGCGAGAAGATGAGGGGAGAAATCACCGAGCCCTGGGGGACACCGGCGCGTAAGGGGTGAGGGGAGGAGAGTGTACCCTCAATGCGATAGCGAAAGGTGCGGTTCGACAAAAAGTCTCGTAAGATGAGCACGAGACGGTCAGGCACCCCGAGTTGGTACAGCTTATATATTAAGCCGTTGTGCCAGACCTTGTCGAACGCTTTCGCTATATCGAAGAACAACATGCCTGTCGTTGCCTTGCGCTGGAAGCCAGCGCTTAGGTGCTCAACGATTCGGTGAACTTGCTGGATGCAAGAGTGATGGGTCCTGAACCCAAACTGTTCACTAGGGATAAGGCTCTTAGCCTCGGCGAAATCTTTGAGACGCTTATAAATAAGCCTCTCATAAATTTTGCCGAGGACATTGAGGAGACTAATGGGGCGGTAACTAGTAGGCTCAGACTTGGGCTTGCCTGGCTTGGGGATACCGATGACGGTGGCCTCTTTCCATGTCTGCGGAAAGATGTTGTTGCTGAGAGCACCATTGAAGATGGCGGTCATTAGCATTATCAGGGGGGCGGGGAGGAGTTTGAAAACCTTATTGGTGATACCGTCCGAGCCAGGGGCCTTCCGATCCTGTAGCCCTTTAATGATGTCGTGCACCTCGTCTGGAGTGACGGGAGGCAACGGATCATCAGGGTCTTCCACAGGGGGAAGAGCAGCCCTGCGTTCGACTTCGGCGTCGACCTTGGCAAGGTGCGCTTGGTCAGCTGGTTGGGAGCTAGGAGAACATTGAGACTCCAGGCTGTCGGCTAGGCATTCTGCCTTTTCGGGATTATCGAATGCGATGCTCTTGTCAGGGCGAATGAGGGGAGGCATTGTAGCCTCCCCAGTGGAGGTACGCATTTTGCGTTGGAGTTGCCAGAAGGCCAGATGGTTGGGCTCGAGCTCGCTGAGCATCTTGTCCCAGCCCTCGGAACGCCACTCCGTTATACGTTTCTTTACAGCACGCTGTAAATGGCGCATGTGGGCTTTGTTCGCGTCGCAGGGAAAGGAGTCGTAGGCACGAATGGCCGCGTTCTTCTCGGTTATCAGTTCACGTACGTCAATCGGTAACTTCCAGCGATGATCATCCATCGCCGAAACTTCCCGCGAACAATCCGTCAGAACGGATTGAACGTGTTCTGTAAACGAGTCGATCGCACCCGTCGTGTCTTCGACTGACACTATGTGGTCGGGGATTTTATCCAAGTGAGGCGACGTGGTGGATTTCAGCTGTTCGCTTACTTTCTTCCAGTCGGTTATCACTTTGGTTCGAGGGGGCTGGTTAGGATCGAGCGGGCCCGAATAAGGGGCGAAGAGCATGGTAATTGGGCGGTGATCCGAGTTGAGCTCGTGGTGTGTCTCAATAGAGTGCAAACGAAGGTTTACATTCTTGAGTAGCGCAACATCGAGCACGTCTGGAAGCTGGCTGGGAACGCCAGGGTAGTGGGTTGGGTTCATCGGAGCGATGACATCGAAGTTGAGGGAGGCACCTAGGTTGAACAGTATCCTACCTCTGGTGGAGGTCGTGTTGCTGTTCCAGGCGGGATGCTTGGCATTGAGATCCCCCGCCAAGATGACGGAGTCACTCAGTCCGAAGAGGACAGTTAGGTCCTTGGTGATCGCGGTGGGATCCTCCGCACCATTGGCAGGCGGGAAGTAGGCAGAGATGATGGTGATTGGTTGATGACCAGTCATGCCGAGCCGACAGATTGAGACCTCAAGATGAGAGACTAGTGGAGGAGGGTCCATAGGACTACAGTAAAGAGACCTTTTGTAGTATATAAGGGTGCCACCCTTGTGGCAGCGGGACCTGTCATTGCGAACTATGTCATAGTTGGCGATTTTCGGGTCCCGCTGATGGGGCTTCAGGAAGGTCTCTTGAATGAGCATAATGTCAAGCTGATGATCACGCAGAAAGGTGGCGATCTCATCGCGTTGACCGGTAATTGCATTGGCGTTGAAGACGCCTAGTTTAAGGGAGCGGGGTTTGAGGGACCTAATCTTTTGTAAATTCATAATGGAATTTAAAAGGTTAGATTTTCGAGAGCTTGCGATACCTCGGGGTACGCGTTGAAGATCTCAAGGAGACGAAGAGCGTTTCCTTGAGCGGCACGGATTTCCTTCACCATGGCGTTGGCCGCCGGGGTGTAGAAAACAGCGAATACGCTGAGAAGCACCTGTGGGTTTGAAGGCTGATGGCCTGAAGAAGGGGACCTGTTTGCTGCCGTGGGAACCGGCGCAGCTTTGGGAGCGGCGGTGGCCACAGGAGCCAATGGGGCTGCTGCCGGGACCGGCGTGGCAATGGCCAATGGCGCAGGGATGGGTTGAGAGGGCGGCACCGAGGCCGAAGCTGCCTTAAAGTTGACCCATGGGGAGGGTCTCTGAGGAGCGAGGCGCTCGGGCAACTGAGCAGAGGGGGGCTTTACGCTCGGGCTTTCCCTTTGCTGGCGCTCGCTGGCACGCTTCGCCAGCTTGGCCGAGGAGGATTTAGGGGCTTTACTGCATCCCCGGTAGTTAGCTGGGTGACCAGCTTGCCCGCAGAGCACACAACTTGGAGGTTCTGTGCACAGAGTCCTGTCCTTGGGGCGAGGGCAGTCCGCGGTGCCATGCCCGCCCAGACACTTAACGCATCTGGGAGTAGCGTAGCAGTGCGACTGGGAGTGGCCGTATAATTGGCAACGGTGGCACTGGCCAACGATATTGGACTTTCTGGGCTTCTCAATAGAGATGCCCGACAGTGAACACACCGACTTCACTTTGAAGATCGGGTGATGACCCTCAACGGGGTCGCAGATCACCAGGACCATGTCATATACAAGGCCCTGTTTCGCCCGGTGAAGGCGGTGGACTGCAGACACTGGGATACCCTTGGAGATCAGGTCTGCCTTGATCTCTTCGGTGGCGATCTCCTTCGGGATACGCCTAATGACTACCCTCGTCGGAGTTTCCTCCGGGAGGGAGAATGTGTGAAAGGAGTACTTCCTTTCACGAAGAATTCGGACAAGGTCCCTGTAGTCCGAGGACGAGGGGACAGTAACCTTGATGCCCTGCTGGGTAGATCGGGCGTTGGTGTATTGGATCTTGCGATCCACGCAAACTTTAGAAATTTCTGTCCACTTGGACTTATCTTGGATGTATAAGGGGGGCGGGGGACGCACCTTCCTCTTTGAGTCCGTTGGGATAGGACTGGCTGAGGTGGGTGATCGGGTGGGTGCCGAGCCGGAAGTAGAGGAAGGGGCAGGGGCAGGGGCGCAGGCAGGGGCGCATTCAGGGGCGGAGGGGATGGCTGCCGCCAGAGGCTTTTTGGCCTTGCCAGCCTTTGAGGAGGCGCTCTTCTTCCTCTTCCCTCCCTTTCCGACGACTTGATAGTCGTCTGAGGAGGAGGAGGAGGAAGTGAGCGAGATGGCGTCCTCTGATTCGGAGTCCGAAGGAGGGGTGGAGGTGTCCATCACCTCGGGCTGGGGGGAGACTACAGACGGCATCGAAACCGCCGTAAGAGGGGTGCCCCTATCTGCTACAGGGGGGGAAAGCGGGCTCTCTAGAGCCTCACTTGGGTCGAGGTGGCGACTACGCCAAGCCTTCCCATATTTCAATAAGAAGTCGGGGTCCTTAAAAAGGACCTCTCTTGCGAAGGCTACGATGTCGGCGTCAGACATCGCAGCAATAGTATATTAAAAATAGAAAAGTTAAGGGGACCTAAAAGATCCTACTCCCCGGGTGGATGGGCCCGGGGGTGTGTGGCCCTCCCTGTCGGGTGCAGACAGGGAGGTGTGTGCCTACTTGTGAGCCCTAGAGCTGAAACCTGTCGCCAATCTTAATGTGCGACAGGGCCCTGACCAGTCTAGCGCGAAGGGTGTAGACACACCCTAAAGACACTAGGTGAGTAACTGTGGAAGGAAAACTGTCACCAGAGCCGACTAGGAGACCCCCCAAGGCCGGTTAACTCTGGGACCCGTCCAATTGACTGCCTTACCCTGAAGGGGCTCAGCGGGTGTGTTGGGTCAACACCCCCTTGACTTGGTTGTCACCGTGAGGTATCCGTCAAGGACCACGAAACTGTGGTTTTTACCCTGAGGGGGTCAAGGAGACACGCCGAACGTTTATTTGACGGACGACGTTAAAGAAATAGTTTATCAACGATTGCCTTGAAAAAGGCAATGGTTGATACAGCGGTGTAGTCAGAGACTACAGGAGTCGTTCCGTGACGTGACGTCACGAACGATCGTCGATGGCGGTGAGTCAGCGGTGAGTCAGCGGTGCAGCGAGCGGGATGCGTCAGCGGCACGACCGTCCACAGCGGAGTCGAGCGAGGGAATGACCACTTGAACGTGACTATGACTTCATAAAACAGACTTGACTTGCTTGTGTTTTGTTTTTGTTTTTGGGGAATGGCATCTCGCAGTTCAACCTATAGGAGGTTGTCGACTGCTTAACCGGGCTTTCCTGTGGATGCCTCAATAAATTAAGGCCTCCAGCCAGGCTTAAAACTAAGACTAAAAACTAAGCGACTACACGCTAAGGGCACCCCCTGTGGGGTACGGACCTCGGCTTAGGGCGTCGCTGGGAGAGGACAGCAATGGGACATGCTGGATCGGATTATTTGGGGGCAAATTTAGAATTACGGGCTCAGCTGCGTGGGCTGGCTCGAGCAAGGGTCGGGGTGGGTATGGACGGGGGCGTCGCGGTGGCCCTCGGCGGCGAGGACGGAAGCACGGCGGTCTCGATTTGAGTTTCCGGATCGTGCTGGTGGCGGGATTACTCTCCTGGAGGAGAGTTATGGCGTCATCCGGGACGGTTAGGGCGTGCCTAGGACGGCGGATGCGACTTATGCGCGACGGTGTGTAGCGGGCGGCCGCCGCAATCAGGGGATTCGGGTGTTTGGAGGCAGATTCGAAGAAACGCTTGGCGAGGCGTTTCATGAACTGCTGGACGGTTGGGATTTTTAGATCAACGTGAAGAGACTCGTTGCGTACATAATAGGGTGCCCCCGTGACCTTTCTGAGGAAACGGTTCTGTAGGGTCTGCATCCTATGGAGCAAGTGTGGCTTAGCGTGCGCGAATACAACACAAGCATACGTCATGATGGGACGGATGACTGCGGTGTAGATGCGCAGCTTGCACTTAAGAGATAGTTTGCTACGCGCGGTCAGGATGAAGTGAAGCCTGCCGAGAGCGCAAGCGGCACGCGAACGAGCCGTCTTGATGTGCTCTCTAAAGGTCAGGTGTTGATCTAAGATCACGCCAAGGTATTTGGCTTGCTTCTCCCAAGGGATCGGCTTGCCATACATGGTGATCGGGCTAGGAGGTGCGGAAGCGCGGAGTCGCGGTCGCGTGAAAAGGACGGCCTGACTCTTATCGGGATTGACCTCAATCCTCCACTTCCGGAACCAGACGCCTAAAGCGTTTGCGGAGTTTTGGAGAGTTCTGGCGATAGAGTTCTGGCACCGCCCTGTGTAGTAGATAGCTGTGTCATCGGCGAAAAGCGCCAAATGAGTCTTGCTACATTTGGGGATGTCGCTCGTGAAGAGCGAGAAGATGAGGGGAGAAATCACCGAGCCCTGGGGGACACCGGCGCGTAAGGGGTGAGGGGAGGAGAGTGTACCCTCAATGCGATAGCGGAAGGTGCGGTTCGACAAAAAGTCTCGTAAGATGAGCACGAGACGGTCAGGCACCCCGAGTTGGTACAGCTTATATATTAAGCCGTTGTGCCAGACCTTGTCGAACGCTTTCGCTATATCGAAGAACAACATGCCTGTCGTTGCCTTGCGCTGGAAGCCAGCGCTTAGGTGCTCAACGATTCGGTGAACTTGCTGGATGCAAGAGTGATGGGTCCTGAACCCAAACTGTTCACTAGGGATAAGGCTCTTAGCCTCGGCGAAATCTTTGAGACGCTTATAAATAAGCCTCTCATAAATTTTGCCGAGGACATTGAGGAGACTAATGGGGCGGTAACTAGTAGGCTCAGACTTGGGCTTGCCTGGCTTGGGGATACCGATGACGGTGGCCTCTTTCCATGTCTGCGGAAAGATGTTGTTGCTGAGAGCACCATTGAAGATGGCGGTCATTAGCATTATCAGGGGGGCGGGGAGGAGTTTGAAAACCTTATTGGTGATACCGTCCGAGCCAGGGGCCTTCCGATCCTGTAGCCCTTTAATGATGTCGTGCACCTCGTCTGGAGTGACGGGAGGCAACGGATCATCAGGGTCTTCCACAGGGGGAAGAGCAGCCCTGCGTTCGACTTCGGCGTCGACCTTGGCAAGGTGCGCTTGGTCAGCTGGTTGGGAGCTAGGAGAACATTGAGACTCCAGGCTGTCGGCTAGGCATTCTGCCTTTTCGGGATTATCGAATGCGATGCTCTTGTCAGGGCGAATGAGGGGAGGCATTGTAGCCTCCCCAGTGGAGGTACGCATTTTGCGTTGGAGTTGCCAGAAGGCCAGATGGTTGGGCTCGAGCTCGCTGAGCATCTTGTCCCAGCCCTCGGAACGCCACTCCGTTATACGTTTCTTTACAGCACGCTGTAAATGGCGCATGTGGGCTTTGTTCGCGTCGCAGGGAAAGGAGTCGTAGGCACGAATGGCCGCGTTCTTCTCGGTTATCAGTTCACGTACGTCAATCGGTAACTTCCAGCGATGATCATCCATCGCCGGAACTTCCCGCGAACAATCCGTCAGAACGGATTGAACGTGTTCTGTAAACGAGTCGATCGCACCCGTCGTGTCTTCGACTGACACTATGTGGTCGGGGATTTTATCCAAGTGAGGCGACGTGGTGGATTTCAGCTGTTCGCTTACTTTCTTCCAGTCGGTTATCACTTTGGTTCGAGGGGGCGGGTTAGGATCGAGCGGGCCCGAATAAGGGGCGAAGAGCATGGTAATTGGGCGGTGATCCGAGTTGAGCTCGTGGTGTGTCTCAATAGAGTGCAAACGAAGGTTTACATTCTTGAGTAGCGCAACATCGAGCACGTCTGGAAGCTGGCTGGGAACGCCAGGGTAGTGGGTTGGGTTCATCGGAGCGATGACATCGAAGTTGAGGGAGGCACCTAGGTTGAACAGTATCCTACCTCTGGTGGAGGTCGTGTTGCTGTTCCAGGCGGGATGCTTGGCATTGAGATCCCCCGCCAAGATGACGGAGTCACTCAGTCCGAAGAGGACAGTTAGGTCCTTGGTGATCGCGGTGGGATCCTCCGCACCATTGGCAGGCGGGAAGTAGGCAGAGATGATGGTGATTGGTTGATGACCAGTCATGCCGAGCCGACAGATTGAGACCTCAAGATGAGAGACTAGTGGAGGAGGGTCCATAGGACTACAGTAAAGAGACCTTTTGTAGTATATAAGGGTGCCACCCTTGTGGCAGCGGGACCTGTCATTGCGAACTATGTCATAGTTGGCGATTTTCGGGTCCCGCTGATGGGGCTTCAGGAAGGTCTCTTGAATGAGCATAATGTCAAGCTGATGATCACGCAGAAAGGTGGCGATCTCATCGCGTTGACCGGTAATTGCATTGGCGTTGAAGACGCCTAGTTTAAGGGAGCGGGGTTTGAGGGACCTAATCTTTTGTAAATTCATAATGGAATTTAAAAGGTTAGATTTTCGAGAGCTTGCGATACCTCGGGGTACGCGTTGAAGATCTCAAGGAGACGAAGAGCGTTTCCTTGAGCGGCACGGATTTCCTTCACCATGGCGTTGGCCGCCGGGGTGTAGAAAACAGCGAATACGCTGAGAAGCACCTGTGGGTTTGAAGGCTGATGGCCTGAAGAAGGGGACCTGTTTGCTGCCGTGAGAACCGGCGCAGCTTTGGGAGCGGCGGTGGCCACAGGAGCCAATGGGGCTGCTGCCGGGACCGGCGTGGCAATGGCCAATGGCGCAGGGATGGGTTGAGAGGGCGGCACCGAGGCCGAAGCTGCCTTAAAGTTGACCCATGGGGAGGGTCTCTGAGGAGCGAGGCGCTCGGGCAACTGAGCAGAGGGGAGCTTTACGCTCGGGCTTTCCCTTTGCTGGCGCTCGCTGGCACGCTTCGCCAGCTTGGCCGAGGAGGATTTAGGGGCTTTACTGCATCCCCGGTAGTTAGCTGGGTGACCAGCTTGCCCGCAGAGCACACAACTTGGAGGTTCTGTGCACAGAGTCCTGTCCTTGGGGCGAGGGCAGTCCGCGGTGCCATGCCCGCCCAGACACTTAACGCATCTGGGAGTAGCGTAGCAGTGCGACTGGGAGTGGCCGTATAATTGGCAACGGTGGCACTGGCCAACGATATTGGACTTTCTGGGCTTCTCAATAGAGATGCCCGACAGTGAACACACCGACTTCACTTTGAAGATCGGGTGATGACCCTCAACGGGGTCGCAGATCACCAGGACCATGTCATATACAAGGCCCTGTTTCGCCCGGTGAAGGCGGTGGACTGCAGACACTGGGATACCCTTGGAGATCAGGTCTGCCTTGATCTCTTCGGTGGCGATCTCCTTCGGGATACGCCTAATGACTACCCTCGTCGGAGTTTCCTCCGGGAGGGAGAATGTGTGAAAGGAGTACTTCCTTTCACGAAGAATTCGGACAAGGTCCCTGTAGTCCGAGGACGAGGGGACAGTAACCTTGATGCCCTGCTGGGTAGATCGGGCGTTGGTGTATTGGATCTTGCGATCCACGCAAACTTTAGAAATTTCTGTCCACTTGGACTTATCTTGGATGTATAAGGGGGGCGGGGGACGCACCTTCCTCTTTGAGTCCGTTGGGATAGGACTGGCTGAGGTGGGTGATCGGGTGGGTGCCGAGCCGGAAGTAGAGGAAGGGGCAGGGGCAGGGGCGCAGGCAGGGGCGCATTTAGGGGCGGCGGGGATGGCTGCCGCCAGAGGCTTTTTGGCCTTGCCGGCCTTTGAGGAGGCGCTCTTCTTCCTCTTCCCTCCCTTTCCGACGACTTGATAGTCGTCTGAGGAGGAAGAGGAGGAAGTGAGCGAGATGGCGTCTTCGGACTCTGAGTCCGAAGGAGGGGTGCAGGTGTCCATCACCTCGGGCTGGGGGGAGACTACGGGCGGCATCGAAACCGCCGTAGGAGGGATGCCCCTGTCTGCTACAGGGGGGGAAAGCGGGCTCTCGAGAGCCTCGCTTGGGTCGACGTGGCGACTACGCCAAGCCTTCCCGTATTTCAGCAAGAAATCGGGGTCCTTAAAAAGGACCTCTCTTGCAAAAGCTACGATGTCTGCGTCAGACATCGTAGCAAAAGGGAATTTAAAGAGAAAAAGAAAAAATAAGGGGACCTAATGGTCCTACTCCTACTCCCCGGGTGGATGGGCCCGGGGGTGAGTGGCCCTCCCTGTCGGGTGCAGACAGGGAGGTGTGTACCTACTGGTGAGCCCTAGAGCTGAAACCTGTCGCCAATCTTAATGTGCGACAGGGCCCTGACCGGTCTAGCGCGAAGGGTGTAGACACACCCTAAAGACACTAGGTGTGTAGCTGTGGAAGCAAAACTGTCACCAGAGCCGACTAGGAGACCCCCCAAGGCCGGTTAGCTCTGGGACCCGTCCAATTAACTGCTTTACCCTGAAGGGGCTCAGCGGGTGTGTTGGGTCAACACCCCCTTGACTTGGTTGTCACCGTGAGGTATCCGTCAAGGACCACGAAACTGTGGTTTTTACCCTGAGGGGGTCAAGGAGACACGCCGAACGTTTGTTTGACGGACGACGTTAAAGAAATAATTTGTCAACGATCGCCTTGAAAAAGGCAATAATTGATAACGAGTGCAGTCAGAGACTACGGGAGTCGGAGCGTGACGTGGCGTCACGAGCGAGCGTCGATGGCGGTGAGTCAGCGGTGAGTCAGCGGTGCAGCGAGCGAATGCGTCAGCGGCACGACCGTCCACAGCGGAGTCGAGCGAGGGAATGACCACAACAACTGACTTGCTTGTTTTTTTTTTTTTTTTTTTTCCTAACTATGGCATCTCGTAGTTGGCCAAGAGTGGCCGTGACTACTTAACCGGTCAATCCTGTGGCTGCCTTAAGCTAACTCAAAGCCTCCAGCCAGGGGCGTGTTACTTATAAATACTAAGTGACTGCGCGCTAAGGGCACCCCCTGTGGGGTACGAACCTCGGCTTAGGGCGTCACTGGGGGGACAGCAAGTTTGGGACAGGCTGGATCAAAATTGGATAATTATTATTAATCTGGGGAATTTAAAGCTACAGGCTCAGCTTCGGCGCGGGCTGGCGCTTCTTCGAGCAAGGGTCGGGGGGAATTATTAACTCGGGGTTTTCGCGCTGGACCTCGGCGGCGGGGTCGGAATGTCGGTCTTTTGTGTTTGTGTACTGTACTGGTAGCCCTATTGCTTTCCTGGAGGAGAGTAATAGGGTCGTCTGGGTCTAATAGTGTGTGCCTCGGACGGCGGACTTTACTAATATTGGAGGGGGTATATTTAGCGGCCGCGACAACTAGGGGGTTGCGATGTTTGGCGGCGGTATCAAAGAAACGCTTGGAGTTGCGTTTCATGAACTGGAGGATGGTGGGGATTTTGAGATCGAGATGGAGGATCTCGTTCCGGACATAAAAGGGGGATCCCGTGATCATTCGGAGGGCACGGTTCTGTAGGGTCTGCATCCTATGGATGTGGTGGGGTTTCGCGTGAGCAAAGACTGCACAGGCGTACGTCATAATAGGACGTATGCACGCCGTGTAAATGCGCAACTTGCACTTTAGTGACAACTTGCTTTTTGCATTCATTATCGAGTGGAGTCTACCGAGAGCGAAAGCGGCGCGCGAACGAACCTTCTTTATGTGCTCTGCGAAGGTGAGGTGCTCATCGAGAATCACACCTAGATATTTGGCTCGCTTCTCCCAAGGGATAGGCTTACCGAACATGGAGATTGGTCGGGGGGGGGTGGGCCTATGGCGCGGTTTTGAATAAAGAACCGCTTGACTTTTGTCGGGATTCACTTCAATTCTCCACTTCCTGAACCAGTCGCCAAGTTTGGTGACCGCTCTTTGGAGAGTGAGAGAGATCGAGGCTTGTTTGGTGCCCGAGCAGTAAATGGCCGTGTCGTCTGCGAACAGAGCCAACTGTGCCTTTTTGCTCCTGGGTATGTCGCTAGTGAACAGCGTGAAGATGAGGGGGGCAAGCACAGAGCCCTGGGGGACGCCTGCGCGGATAGGGTGGGGGGAGGATAGTGCTCCTTCGATGCGATAGCGGAAGGTGCGGTTCGACAAGAAGTCTCGTAAGATGAGTACGAGACGGTCCGGCACACCGAGTTGGTAGAGCTTATATAATAAGCCGTTGTGCCAGACTCTGTCAAACGCTTTCGCTATGTCGAAGTATATAACACCCGTCATCAAGCCACGCTGGAAGCCAGCGCTTATGTGTTCGATGATGCGGTGGGCCTGATGCACACAAGAGTGCTGGGTTCGAAAACCAAACTGTTCGTTTGGGATGAGGCCTTTTGTTTCGGCATAGTCTCTGAGACGCTTATAAATAAGTTTCTCATAGACTTTGCCGAGGACATTGAGCAGACTGATGGGGCGGTAGCTCGAGGGCTCAGATTTGGGCTTTCCAGGCTTGGGGATGCCGATGACAGTGGCCTTTTTCCATGCATCTGGGAAGATGTTATTGCTCATGGCACCATTGAAGATGGTGGTCAGTAGCATTATGAGGTGGGCAGGGAATAGTTGTATTACCCTGTTTGTGATGCCGTCTGAGCCGGGAGCTTTGCGGGGCTTTAAACCCTTGATGATATCATGCACTTCGTCTGGAGTGACGGGAGGCAGAGGATAGTCAGGGTTTTCGACGGGGGGAAGGGAGGCTCTACGTTCGACTTCAGCGTCGACTTTTGACAAGTGAGCTTGGTCTACTGGTTGAGAGCTGGGAGAGCATTGAGCCTCGAGGCTGTTGGCTAGGCATTCAGCCTTGTCAGCATCGTCGAAGGCGATGGTCTTGTCAGGGCGGAGTAGGGGGGGCATGGAGACTACTTCATTGGACTTTAGTTTCCTTTGAAGTTCCCAGAAGGCCTGATGAGTGGGCTCTAGGTCGCTTAGCATCCTGTCCCAGCCAGCGGTACGCAGCTCCGCTAGGCGTGTCTTTACAGCTCGCTGTAAATGGCGCATATGGGCTTTGTTCGCAAGGCAGGGGAAGTTGCTGTATGCACGGACAGCCGCGTTCTTCTCGCGCAACAGTTCACGCACATCGTCCGGCAATCTCCAGCGACGGTCATCGTCCGCTGGAGTTACCTTTGAACAGTCGTTCAGGACTGATTGTACGTGCTCAGTGAGCGAGTCGATCGCGGCCGTCGTGTCTGCGACAGAGTCGAACTGATCAGGGATGGAGTCCAGGTGTTGGGAAGAAGTGGATTTCAGGCTATTGCTTACTTTCCTCCAATCTGTGACTATTTTGGTGAGAGGGGGTTGAGTGGGGTCATGGAGACCGACACGGGGGGCCAGTTTCATGACCACTGGTCGGTGGTCAGAGGAGAGCTCTTGTACCGCCTCTATAGAATCCAACCGTAGGTTGATATTCTTCAGAAGCGCTATGTCGAGGACGTCGGCGGTATGGTTGGGGTCGTGGGGAAAGTGGGTTGGAGTCATCGGGGCGATGACATCGAAATTTAGTATGGGGCAGAGACCGAACAGCTGTCTCCCTCTGGCTGAGGTGGTGTTGCTGTTCCAGGCAGGGTGTTTGGCGTTGAGGTCGCCCGCTATGATAACGGAATCGCTCAGGCCGAAGAGGGCAGAGAGGTCGTCAGAAATCGACTGGGGATTTTCTGACGAGGTTTGGGGGGGAACATAGGCCGATACTAGGGTGATCGGTTGGTGTCCTGACATGCCTAACCGGCATACAGACACTTCTAATTTGGATAGGGGGGGAGGGTCCATAGGGATGCAGTGAAGAACCTTTCTATAGTATATGAGGGTGCCACCCTTGTGACACCGAGACCTGTCGTTGCGAACTACGCAGTAGTTAGCGATTGACGGGTTACGGACGTTGGGCTTGAGGAAGGATTCCTGTATAAGGAGAATATCAATTTGATGATCACGGAGGAACTCGGCGATCTCATCGCGTTGATCGCGAATGCCATTGGCATTGAAGTAGCCTAATTTAAGGGATCGGGGCTTAGTTCTCCCTTTGGCTTCTTTATCCATAGTGGGGGTTGGGAAGGTTGGCGAAGGAGGATAGGGCTTGGGTGATTTCGGGATAAGAGTTATATATCTCCAGAATCTGGAGAAGGTTGCCGGCATTTCTGGCAGCGACTAATTCGCTTGCCATTTTCCTGGCGCGTGGGGTGAGGAAGGCCGTGAAGGTGCCCGAAATGATGTTAAAGGGGTCAAGGGGGTTAGGGCCAACCGTAGTCGGTGAGTGGGGGGGTGCAGTTCTGGCTGCAGGGGCGGTTTTAGGCGCTTGCACCGGTCTCGGGGGGAGGGCGGGGGCGGGCGCAGCGGCGCGGTTGAGGGGGTCCATCAGCGCTGGGATGGATGGAGGTGGGGGGCTGGTTTTGGCCAGGGCCGGGAAAGCCCTTTGATGGTTAAGGGCCGTCCAGGGGCTAGGCCTTTGAGGGCTTAGCCGTTCTGGCATTTGGGTCGAAGGGGCGGGGGCTTCCCTTTGCTGGCGGGCGACTGCGCGCTTGGCCAGTTTGGGGGATAATTTCGGGGCTTTAGGGCAGCCCCGGTAATTTGCCGGGTGACCTGACTCACCACATAGCACACAGCTAGGTGGCTCGGTGCAGAGGGTACGGTCTTTAGGGCGGGGGCAGTCAGAAGTGCCGTGCTCGCCCAGGCACTTGACGCACCTGGGTTTAGCGTGGCAGTTCTTCTGCGCGTGGCCGTATAGCTGGCATCGGTGACACTGACCGATGAAGCCATATTTATTGGGCTTCTGGATCTCAAAGCCCACGAGGTGGCATATGGTTTTTACACCAAAGATCGGGTGGTGCCCTTCAGTTGGGGGACAGACGACAAGGACCATGTCGAATGCTTGACCACCTCTGGCGCGGTGCATTCGGTGGACCTCCGAAACAGGGATATTTTGGGCCTCTAAGTCGGCCTTGATGGCGTCAGTAGGGATTTCTTTAGGAATCCTACGAATTACCACTCGGGTCTGGCGCTCCTCGGGAAGAGTGTAGGTGTGGAAGGACACACCTCTCGCCCGAAGGAGCCTGGTGAGCTCCCTATAGTCCTTGGACGTAGGGATGCTCACTTTGATACCCTGCTGGGTAGAGCGGGCGTTGGTGAAACCGATCTTTTGCTCGGTGCACCATTGGGACACATCTGTCCACTTTGCCTTGTCCTGAATGAACACAGGCGGGGGGGGTGCCAGCTTCTTGGGGGCAGAAGAAGCTGGAGTCAGGGCGGGGGGGGCATCCTGGGAGGAGGATGAGGGGGCGCTATTTGCCGCGGAGGCAGGGGTAGCAGATACAGGCTTACCGGCTTGGGACGGACTGGCTGGGATGGGTGCCGTGGGGACAGAGGCAGAGGAGGAGGTGGGGGCAGGGGCGGCGGGGATGGCTGCCGCCAGAGGCTTTTTGGCCTTACCGGCCTTTGAGGAGGCGCTCTTCTTCCTCTTCCCTCCCTTTCCGACGACTTGATAGTCGTCTGAGGAGGAGGAGGAGGAAGTGAGAGAGATGGCGTCTTCGGACTCTGAGTCCGAAGGAGGGGTGGAGGTGTCCATCACCTCGGGCTGGGGGGAGACTACGGACGGCATCGAAACCGCCGTAGGAGGGGTGCCCCTGTCTGCTACAGGGGGGGAAAGCGGGCTCTCGAGAGCCTCGCTTGGGTCGACGTGGCGACTACGCCAAGCCTTCCCGTATTTCAGCAAGAAATCGGGGTCCTTAAAAAGGACCTCTCTTGCAAAAGCTACGATGTCTGCGTCAGACATCGTAGCAAAAGGGAATTTAAAAGAAAATTAGGGAAAAATAAGGGGACCTAATGATCCTACTCCTACTCCCCGGGTGGATGGGCCCGGGGATGTGTGGCCCTCCCTGTCGGGTGCAGACAGGGAGGTGTGTACCTACTGGTGAGCCCTAGAGCTGAAACCTGTCGCCAATCTTAATGTGCGACAGGGCCCTGACCAGTCTAGTGCGAAGGGTGTAGACACACCCTAAAGACACTAGGTGAGTAACTGTGGAAGGAAAACTGTCACCAGAGCCGACTAGGAGACCCCCCAAGGCCGGTTAACTCTGGGACCCGTCCAATTGACTGCCTTACCCTGAAGGGGCTCAGCGGGTGTGTTGGGTCAACACCCCCTTGACTTGGTTGTCACCGTGAGGTATCCGTCAAGGACCACGAAACTGTGGTTTTTTCCCTGAGGGGGTCAAGGAGACACGCCGAACGTTTATGAGACGGACGACGTCAAAGAAACAATTTGTCAACGATCGCCTTGAAAAAGGCAATAATTGATAAAGGGTGCAGTCAGAGACTACTGGAGTCGGTGCGTGACGTGGCGTCACGAGCGAGCGTCGATGGCGGTGAGTCAGCGGTGAGTCAGCGGTGCAGCGAGCGAATGCGTCAGCGGCACGACCGTCCACAGCGGAGTCGAGCGAGGGAAAGACTTGCTTGTGCCAAGGTGCGCCCTTTTTATGCGCTGGCATGGGTAGCGCAAGTGGCGGGGGTCGTAAAATGTACCCCCCGCCGTTATTACCCAATGACTGACAATGCGGGAGGCGCGCATTTTACTACCATGGCACAAGTAGCGGGTATACTAATTGGTAAAACAAACATGTCCAGTCAAATTGCTTTACAATATTCTTATAGTTATATACTCCTATCCTAATATAACTATCTTAAACCTAGAAATAGAGCTCACATTACTGTGCTTCGCCTACAATGGCGTTTAAATATTATGTTTGATAATTATTATGGCACTTAAAAATATGAAAAACAATACGAATGGCACTCGTATCTTATGGTATCTAAGTTTCGGGCAATTAACAGTATGTCATATGTCTTTTAGGGCAAACAAAACATTCGGGCAAATTAAATTAGGTTAAATGAAATTCGGGAATATGATGATTATGGTAAACAATAAACAACCATAATCTTTATCTTAAAATATCGTACGATCAGTTAGGTTTGCCGTGTGAAAGGGACCTCAAGCTGCATCACAACACCTTTTTTACCGTCGCATCCAGTCTGTCTCAGCTACTTTTTTAAGGACGTCGTTCTATCTAGCTACGGGGCATACCAGCCTATTATTGTCCCACTGCGGGGCCAAGGCCTCTTCTCACACAGAGAAGGCACGAGCATTGATCACCAGGCTTGCTGAAGACGGGTTAGCGATCACTAGACTAATAACAACTAATATTGGACAATAAAGATACAGATACACAAACGGTCCACACGATGACGCCGACCCCGCAAGAGCATGCGACACGCGAGGAGATCGCGGCCGCACCGGGACTGGATGGCGAGAGAATTGTCATCGCCGGCATGTCGGGACTCTACCCGGACTCCCATAGCATCAAGGATTTGTCGAACATTTTGTATAATAAGGTACAAATATAATATCCTAAACTAACTAAAATTGATAAAAAACTAAAATATGGCGTCGAAAAATTCCTCCGCATCGTTGCTGACTGGTAATGTACTCAAGAGACTGGCGGCATCGCCACGTTGTATGGCAATGCTTAGCCTCTGGCCAAGGTAAAAGCCGGCCCTTGAGTCACCGAAAGTGTCAACTAGCCGTTTGGAGATTACGTTGAACAAACCATGAGCACTCGGACCCCACGGCCCGAGGGTTTCTACCCCAAACGACTCGAAAATATAATTACCGATAAGGTTATTATACTTTCGCCGCTTGAGGTTTTCCGCAGCCGCAGCAGCAGCGCCAGCACAGCACGCCGAGCCGGGAAGATGGGATGGCGCAAGAGTATCGACACAAGTTGCGTTGAGGAATTTTTCAATGCAATATTTTAGTTTTTTAACAATTTAAATTAGTTTAGGATATTATATTTTTATGTTTTCGTTACGTTAGGATACATTTTTGTTATTTTTAATGCTTAAGATCTGTGTCAAAAATAAAAGGATTAGCCACTTCATAAGGTAAACCTTTTTAACGTTACATTATTGTTGCACAACTATTGGGAGAAATACGAGTGCTTTTTTGATAGAAACTTGCAAGTGCAAGTGTGTTTCAAAAGTTTTTTTTTTTTATGTTGGAACAGAATGTTGAGCAACAGTACAATCGTGCGCTAAAAACGAAAGTTTTTCTGTTTATGATGACCATGTGTTATATTTATTGGGCCTGGCAACTCTAGCAAGTCGCAGGCTCATTGTACAATTCACGTTTTCAGACTTATTTCATAATTCTGAAACATAACATAACATCACGTATACTATTTACTTCCTCGAAGGAATGCATAATTATGTAGCAATAAGTGTAAACATACACCCATAAATATTTCGCAAGTTATGTTTAAGTCCCGTGTAATAAGAGGCAAGTCTATTTCCAGACTCCAAGCTGTTGCTGAGAATTTCTCAAGGGATAAACCTAATAGGTACAACATTTTCGTTTACGAGGATCGAAGCAACAAATCCGCAGCGCTTAACAACGCAATCAAAAATAAACCTTAAACAAAATTTTAATATGTTTTTGATGCAACGCAGATTAACCCGATATCAGAGGCAGCGCTCCGTTTCAAGTACAATCATCCAGAAGTGGTGCAGCATGCGGGCACCGTTCCAGGTCTCAGCTACTTTGATGCACAGTTCTTCAAGGTGCATTACCGCCTCGCAAATTGCATGGACCCCATGGGCCGCAAGATCCTGGAGCAGTCATACCAGGCCATCTATGATGCAGGTTAGCTTACAACTGCAAAGCTACAAGCTTCTTTTGGCGCGTGGACAAAGTCGGAGCTGACGCCGCCATCGTGATTTGTTCAACAATTTCACAAAAATATTTACCAACACCGCCTCCTGTCAATGTCATCAAGGCGCCAAAAGATCCTTGGAGCACTATTAGTATAATTATTAATTATATGTATCTAGGTATTTACGTGACCGACTGGGTCTATATATTCTAAACAGTACCATCGGTTCGAAAAGAAGAAGAATCTAGCTTTAGTACTAGTAGCTTTTACCCTTGTATTCAAAGCCGTGGTTTGGCACTCAGGAATAGAACTCTTGTTTATAGTCAGTCTAGGATAAAAGAAACATAATTATGTCACTCTCTGGCCCATTCACTATATTGTTATGAAAATCGTCTACTTTTACAATAGTAGTTGTACATATGTGAGCACCATGTCATAATCAGCCTTTAGTGTTCCCACCGCTGGCACCCAGGCCTTTTCTCTACCAGGCGGGCCCAGTGCGGGTTGGTAGACTGATGTCAAATCTCTTCGAAGTTTTGGTTCTAGGACATGCCCCTTTCCTCGCGATGTTTTCCATCACCGTTTTGAGAACAGTTGTGATGAAACGATTAACACAAAGTAAAACACCTGCCTGGGTTCGAACCCACGACCAACAAACTCGTAAGTCGGGTTCATTATCTCGTGTGATGGTTACCCTGTGAACAAATAGTCCACGAGAGAATTTTTTTCCACTCGATCACTATGCATGATGCATGCATGCCTTTTTTAATTTTATCATTAACACATGTACTTTTATTACATTTATCAAATTGTAAGCGCACATCGCATTAATTTTATAATTTGTTTTTATAATATGTGGAAAATGTCGTGGGTTATACATTTACTCACTCTTTAACTCAATTTTTGTGTATAACAATAATGTGTAACTGTTTATTTTCCCAAATAAATAAAATAAAATAAAAAAATAAAAAAAATAAATCACTCCTAACCTAATTTTAAAATAGAATAGAATACATTTACTACATACACACACACACACACACATACACACAGACACATTTTACATTTACATTATTATTTACATTTTTTTTTAGAAGGCGTGAGTTTATGTATGTGTAGGTGTGTATGTAGAATACATTTATTTGTCAGAATATTGTACTCGTATAAAGCTGTTATGTGCAATTTATTATGATCATAATATTCTGCCGTTTCCGGCATACAAATATGGTTCGTAAAATTATGGGTCATCATTACATTAAAATTAAAGTATTAATCATTAGAATTAGAATTACTAATAATTTCAATAAATTAAACAATAGTTGTGCAGCAGATTAAATATGTCAAAATTCAATGAAGTCAAGAAGAGAAAATATGATTTATAGGCAATAATGTGAAATATTTAGTAAAATTTTTTATTTATTAAATCATCATAATAACATTTGCATAAAAGAAAATTAAATAATTTACATTTAAATGTTCTGTGGCTGAAAGTTTTAAAGCCATCAGGTAATTTGTTATAAACAGTGTACGAGCATCGCCACATGATTTTAATTGTTTAACTTTTTACATTACTTAGCATTCAATTGTTTTGTTGATTATGCTATTTGACTTACACTCGTAGTCGATGTTATTTAGGTTAATATTTTATATGATTAGGGTGAACAATAAACCCACTCCGGTAGCACGGACACAATACAGTGTTGTTATTCCCTGTCTACATCCCGTCTACTGTAACAACCAACTTCACCACAACTCTACAAGCTACAACTCTACAAGCTACAACTCTACTGTACGGGTTAGCGGCTCGTACATTTTGGTCCTTCGAGCCGGATTCACCACAACTGGAACAAATAGTCCTGCAAACCTTATCAGGTACGGCAAGTTTCTACATACGATAGCGAATCGGTTTGACTGGTCTTCCACAAGCGGATCGCCCCAGTCATATTGAGAAGGCGCACATATCGTATTAGAGATACCTTCTGATCCTGCGATCACAACAGGCAACATCAACAGTGAGTGATCCGGAAGCTATTGAAGTCAACAGGAGTTAGTGTCCCACAACTACAATGGACGCTAAACAACAAGAACTTCTGAAGCGGCAGGAAATCATTGCTGAAGGCATCAGGAAAATCGGTGTCAACTTCGGAAAGGATGGCCCTGACCGCAAAAACACTGCATACATCAAAGTTAGACTGGATAACCTCCAGGCTCACTGGAACGAGTTTGAGATGAACCATAGTATTCTGCAAGGTGCTGAAAACAAGGCAAACGAATACTACGCCACTCAAGCATATTAGAGAGTCAAAGGTGAATACCTAACCATAGTGCAGAAGTTGCAAGCCTAGCCCTCTTATACTGCTGGCGACAAGGATTCTGAAACTTTCGGAAATCAAGGTGAAACCACCAAGAACATTGGAGTCCCTTCTAAATCTGACGAGCTCAAGACACAACAAGCCACCAATTTTAGAGCTTTTTCACGCTTCACCCGCAACATGATTACTGATGACTTAACTGAAAAATGGGACATCGAGGACAAACTCAAGACTCTCGAATCCCGATGGAAGGTGATCGACGAAGTACATTGGAAACTCGACAACATTCTCGTCGGCAGTGACGTAAACTATGAACTTGAGTTTTCGAAGTATGAGGCAACGTACGAGTCAACGAAGCGAGATCTTAATCGCAAACTAAATCTCGCGGTACCTACAGCAACGCGACAGCGCCCCGAAGATCGAAATACCGGTGTTTTCAGGAAACTACTCACAGTGGCCGACCTTCCTAGACTTATACGCCGCTGCCATCCACAACAACCCTACCTTCTCCAAAGCCCAAAAGATGCAGCATTTGAAGGGGAAGCTAAAGGGAGAGGCTGAGCGCTTGGTGCAACATTTACCTGTTTCTGAAACCAACTACGACTCCTGCTGGGAACTACTTAACCACAGGTACAACAATCGACAGCTGCTCTTCACGAAACAGATGCAAACACTTATGAGTCAGCCGACGATTCAACATCAAAATGCGTACGAGCTGAAGCGTCTACATGACACTAGTCTGGAAGTAGTGCACGCCCTTCGCAACTTGGGTATAGACACTACTACGTGGGATCCCATTCTAGTACACATCCTTGGAGGACGACTCGACTCTCAAACCTACACCGACTACATGGAAGCGAGGAAACATCCCAGAGAGCTTCCTGTGTTTGAAGAACTTATTCAGTTTATCGAGAACAAGTTTACAGCGCTAGAATCAATAACGAAGAAAAGGAATCCAACTAACTTCAACAAACATGCATCTTCATCTCAGGACAAGGAGACTACATCATTCCTAAGGGACATGCACAAATACAAACGGGCACCCAAGGCGAATCACACAAGCTCCGACAAAAATTGTCCTATCTGCAAAACAAATCACGTCTTAATTAAGTGCTCAACATTTCAAGAGATGAGTCCGGAACTTAAATTGAGGACGCTTGAGCAATTGAATGTTTGCAAGAATTGCATGTATTCGCACAAAGAAAATAAATGCAATTCGCATAAAAGGTGTAGAGTGTGCAACAATACACATCACACCATATTACATGACATAGTTCGTGACACTGCGCCGATGACTTTATCGAACGGTCAACGACCCAACAATAAACCGTCGACTTCACAAGGCACAGCCAATCACGTGTCAGGCAATTTCAATGAAGTTCTACTATCAACAGTCATGCTCAAAGTTAGAGCCATAGATGGAACATATACAACATTAAGATGCCTTCTTGATCAAGGATCCCAACTAAACCTTATTACGGAATCTGCGGTTCAACGACTTGGCCTTCGGAGATACAACCAAAACTCTACGGTATCCGGGATCGGAACATGTGCCAGTCATAACAATGGAACAGTTCAGCTGGAATGCGAGTCGCTTTATGGGGACTACCAGTTCACAACACAGGCATTAGTTATGGCAAAATTACTTAACAATTTGCCTAACTATTCCTTTGAGAAACAAGACTGGCCTCACATACAAAGTATCCAATTGGCTGATCCAAATTTCAACTTATCTCGGCCAGTCGACATCCTACTTGATGCTGAAGTATACGCCGACATCATCATGAACAATATCTTCCGAGGAAACATATACGCACCGATTGCGCAACAAACAAAACTCGGATGGGTTTTAGTCGGAAACACTAAGACATTTTAACTGCCATGTAGTGATAAATACTGAGGACATCTCTCGTTTTTGGGAGATGGAAGAGATCACAGCTCAAGACGAATCCTTAACAGTCGAGGAAGACTACTGTGAGTCACTGTACACTCAAACTACAAAAAGGCTTGAAGATGGGCGATACGCAGTGAGAATACCCATGAAACAAAACTTTGATCAACATCTGGGACAATCAAAACCACAAGCGGTCGCACAATTCAAACAACTGGAAAAACGATTGCTCGAGATGAAAAGCTTGCAGTAAGCTACAAGGCCTTCATTGATGAATACATAGCTCTCAAGCACATGAGACCATGAACAATGCTGACAACACTTCTTACCTCACCATGGAGTACTACGACCTGAGTCAACTACGACAAAATTACGCGTGGTATTCAACGCGTCGGCGGCCACGACTACAGGACGTAGTTTGAATCAACTCATGGAATGCGGACCCAATTTGCAACAAGATATTCAAGCCATGATTTTGCGATGGAGAGCGTTCCGATACGTGTATACTGCTGACATCGAGAAGTTTTACCGACAGATTCGAATTCAGGATACGGACCAACACTTACAGAAAATAGTCTGGCGAAATTCTGCCACAGAGCCACTACAAGAATTTCAACTGACTACAGTGACGTATGGCACCAAATCAGCTCCATTTTTGGCCATGCGAACAATAAAACAATTGATCAAAGATGACGGCGCTGAATTTCCTCTGGCAGCGAACATGCTCTCAAATCAGCTGTACGTGGACGATTTGCTAGGAGGCTGTAACGACATAATTACCGCACAGAAGGCTCAACATGAACTGATAACGATGTTGAAGGGCGGTGGATTCAACCTTCGAAAGTGGGCTAGCAACAATAAATGCCTACTTGAGAATTTGCCTAATGACCTAGTCAGTCAAGGAATGTTTGATTTCAAAGATACAGAAACAAACAAAACATTAGGCATAACATGGAATCCGCGCACGGATCAATTTACATACAAACGAATACCGCTTATTAACAAGCGTGACGTCAACACTAAGCGCACATTGCTTTCTGATATATCCAAATTGTATGACCCATTAGGTTGACTCTCGCCAGTCACGCTAAGGGCCAAGTTGATCTTTCAACAAGCTTGGAAAACAACGACAGGCTGGGATGAGTGTCTTCCATTGAACATACAACAAGAATGGGAGCAATTTCGCCAACAGATGGCCTACATTCACGATATTTCGATACCACGTTGGATTGGCAACACAGAACTGCCTTTCGAAATCTATGGCTTTTGCGATTCATCGGAACGAGCTTACGGATGTGTCATTTACTGCAAATCCATTGACAAGGAAGGTCAACAGCTGATTCGACTAGTGGCAGCAAAAACCAAACTAGCTCCGCTGAAGAAACCCATCTCCTTGCCTCGATTAGAGTTATGTGGCGCGGCCCTACTCGCCCAACTAATCAAAAAGATCGAGGACTCCATCAACACGCAACACAAGGTTACAACCTACTGTTGGACAGATTCGATGGTGGTACTAGGGTGGTTACAGGGTGATGTGAAGCGCTGGAAGAGCTTCGTGGCCAATAGGGTAGCGAAAATAACACAGATAATTCCACCTAACGGATGGAGACATGTGAAATCGCAAGAAAATCCTGCAGATTGCGCAAGCAGAGGAGTCTTGCCAGCCGACCTTTCGAATCACACACTATGGTGGAATGGCCCCGCCTGGCTCCAAGACAATAACATACCCAAACAAGAGATTTTCGCAACCAACGAGGAGCTAAGGAACCGGGAGCAAAGTTGTGCAACACAGACAAGTCAAACACCACTTATTGAGTTCCTTTTGCAAAAACACAGTTCGATGACTCGTGTAACAAGAATCGTAAGTTGGATACTACGATTTATAAACAACTCACGTGACGTAACGAAGGCCAAACGGACAACTCAGCTAACGACCGAAGACTTAGAATTAGCTGAATACACAATCATCAAAATTGTACAAAACAACTCGTTTGGCGACGATATTGCAAACATGCAGAAGTACAAGAAAGTACGGGCCACGAGTAAACTCTTGAACTTGTGTCCAATTTTAGACAACCAAGGCATTGTTCGAGTGGGCGGAAGGCTCGAACATGCCAAGTTAACTAACTCTCAAAAACATCCGATTATTTTACCTAACCACCACAAATTATCAGAACTGTTGATTGAGCAAGCCCACAAGCAAACGCTTCATGGTGGTGCCAGGCTCACCTTGGGACATCTTCGAAACAAGTATTGGATTCTCGGCGGAATGAAAACAATAAAGAAACAATTAAATAAATGCATAACTTGTCATCGCTACAAAACGCAACGCAGCAATCAGCTGATGGTGGACTTACCGCCGGCTCGAGTTACGCCGTCCCGGCCATTCGCACATACAGGTGTGGATTTTACAGGTCATGTTGAAATAAAAGCCAACAAAGGCCGTGGCATAAAAACAGTAAAGGCATACATTGCTATTTTTGTTTGTTTATATACGAAAGCAACACATCTCGAGCTAGTGTCAGATCTCAGCACCGCAACATTTTTGGCAGCATTGAAGCGATTTTGTGCACGAAGGGGAACACCGAAACATGTCTACAGTGACAACGGAACAAACTTCGTTGGCGCAGCAAGAGCACTAGCAAAAGAACGCCAAGAGGCATTGCAACTACTAAGAAAGAACGACCTCATAAAAAACACTTCGGAGTACGGCATTGAGTGGCATTTTAATGCTCCATCATGGCCAACAGCTGGAGGTTTATGGGAAGCTGCAGTTAAAAGCATGAAGCACCATCTCAAACGTACTATTGGCGAACAAAAATTGACGTACGAGGAGTTCAATACCATCCTATCACAAATCGAAGCCTGCCTCAACTCTCGGCCACTTGTCGCTCTAACAAACGACCCCGATGACTTGGACTCCTTGACACCAGGGCACTTTTTAGTCGGCGGTCCTGTGCTGGCGCCACCTATGACTTCAGAATTTGACAACACAACATTAACCATACGATGGCGACTGACAGAGCACATGTACAAGGAATTTTGGAAAAAGTGGTCCCAAGATTACCTTCAGACACTGCAAGTGCGAGGAAAATGGCAAACTCCTACGCAAAACATAGCAGTAGGTGATGTTGTCCTTATAAAGGAAGATCAGATACCCCCTGCTAGATGGTTACTGGGACGCGTCACAGAAACACATCCGGGAGCTGATGACTTAGTACGAGTAGTGACATTGAAAACTAAGTCAAACATCATGAAGCGGCCGATAACAAAGGTGTCACGGTTGCCCATTGAAACAGGACGCCATACTGAGGACAAAACCACTGAAGAGCCTGACAAAATTCAAATGGAGACGACTTCAGCCACACCATCGCCGCAACGTCGAAAGAGACCTGCAACTGCCAAGAAAGGAATCTTCACAACGTGCTTGAGTACGATGCTGTTGTTCATGATGATGTGTGTGGCACCGTCTATACAACAATTAGTGAACGTCACGTCTCTCAACCCATCCCGCCTTGTATACTTCGATAAAACCGCAGACGTACAGTTAATTCAAGATGAATGGCGATTAGTTATTTATTACAACATGTCGACATACTGGAGAAGTGTTTCCGCTGTAGAACCATATGTCAAGCAATTACAAGAACTCGATCAGCGAAATACAGCCTACTTTGCTATATCAACACAATTTGAGCACAACTTGAACGAACTTAGGCATTATCATGATGTCTTAAAATATGAACACGGAAAACGTATTAGGAGAAGTCTTATAAACGGGATAGGTAACATTGCCAACTCCCTGTTTGGAGTGCTCGATGATAAATTCGCTGAGAAATACAGTCAAGACATAAAATTGATACAAAGCAACGAAAATCACTTGATAAATCTCTACAAGAACCAAACGTCAATCATTGAAGGCGAATACAATTTACTCAAGAGAAACGAGCAAGTAATGAACCGACAGTTCATCGTAATCAATAAACAGCTAAGAGAGTGTATTCAGCAATTGAAAACAGAACAAGACAAGGCAACTTTCATCATAGCCACTGCAGTAGCCGCGAATATGATGGTTGAGAACTTGCGAAGAATACAAGACACATTGATCGACCTTATCACAGATATTCACAACGGCAAGGTCGACACTCACTTGTTGAAACCAGATGCATTTGAAAAACACCTAAACATTATATCAGGACAAGTGCCGAAAGGATTATCACTACCCTGTACAAGCAGTCTCAAATGCATCAGAAAAATGTACAAACTATCAAGTGTTCACGGAAAACTTGTCGAAGACTTCCTTATATTTGAAGTAACAATTCCTTTGGTGACAGACGAGCAATATGAATTAACGCAAGTTATACCTATTATCAACATAAACGGAAGCTCCATGGTCAGCATAGTACCTACAGCTAAATACATGGCCGTAAACTTAAGAAAGGACATGATAATACCGTTGCACGAACAACAACTTCTATCGTGCATACAAATCAACACAAATCAGCTGTTATGCAATTTCGACCTACCTCTATATGAAATAAAAACAGCAACAAGCATGTGCGAAGCAGACATAATAAACAACCGAGTAGCATCCAGTTGCCGCTCAAGAATATCAAGTTGCACGAATGACTGGATTAAGCTACACAGCAAAGATGCTTGGTTGTTTAGGTGTTGCGAGGAATGCACTATGCGCATTTTCTGTCCAACTGGCATTACGTCACAGACACTACGTAATACGGGGACGATCGCCCTAGCGACAGGATGCATGATGCGTGGTAACAATCACCTTATTCACTCGCACTATAATCTGCAAAGTAAAATGAAATTGGACAATGATGATGAAATTTACATACCGGAGACAAGCATAAACCATTTAGTTTCAAGTAATAGCAACATTGCCTACTTGACGAACATGACAATAGAAACGCATGAAGAACAACTAAATGACCTGAAGAAGAAAATAGAGCTAATTAAGGATCAACAAGACATACAAACAATACGGTCAACCGATGCGGAACAACACCATTATGTTCTCTACGGTTTCATGACAGTCTGTGGAACGCTTTTCGGCATATGGATCTTCTTCAAAGTGAAAAACCGATGCTCCTACCTACCTCCATCTCAAGAACGCAAGGAAGAAATTGAAATGGTGGAACCTCACGAGAGCAGGAGACCTGCAAGGGCACATGAATCGGCAACAGAAGAAACCACCGGGCAACTACGAGGTTGCCGAAGCAACATCAAGATGGACTGTGGAACATCTCCTATGTCAGTCAGAGCTGAACCGAGAGCGTCTTAATCTTTCCTTTATTTGTTTTAATGTATTATGCTTTATTTTTAGATTTACATTTACACAATTATTATGTCTACAATCTAATCTTTCATAATTCCTTTCTGTTTATTTTTTGTTGTTGGCAGGATGTACGAGCATCGCCACATGATTTTAATTGTTTAACTTTTTACATTACTTAGCATTCAATTGTTTTGTTGATTATGCTATTTGACTTACACTCGTAGTCGATGTTATTTAGGTTAATATTTTATATGATTAGTGTGAACAATAAACCCACTCCGGTAGCACGGACACAATACAGTGTTGTTATTCCCTGTCTACATCCCGTCTACTGTAACAACCAACTTCACCACAACTCTACAAGCTACAACTCTACTGTACGGGTTAGCGGCTCGTACAAACAGTAATGGACATGCAGTATCCGCTACTGCATTTGACCTGGCAGTAGCCAATACGTGGTTTCAGAAAAGAGACGAACACATGATCACATACAAAAGTGGTAATCATAAGACCCAAATTGATTACTTTTTGGTTCGGCGCAACCACTTAAAGCACGTCAAAGACTGCAAAGTACTGCCAGGAGAAGACCTAGTCTCACAACATAGACTCCTAGTTATGACATCAGTAATTAAAATACTGTCTAACAAAAACAAAGAACGTCCTCCCCCTAAAATAAAATGGAATATGTTAGAGAGGAATGATTGTGCGAAGATGTTCAGGGAGCGAGTGGTGGACAGAATGATAGAGATGGGAGACATGAATGATCGAAGTATAAATGAAAGCTGGAATGAAATAGCTGAGTGTATCAGGCAAGCAGCGAAAGATATTTTGGGAGAGACGAGAGGAAAGGGCATAATAGATAGGGATACATGGTGGTGGTCGACAGAAGTTCAGAATGTATTGAAAGAAAAGAAGAGAAAATTCAAAGAATGGCAGCATGTAGAGGCAGGAAACGCTAGTTTAAGAGCTGAAAAAAGAGTGAGTATGACGCTTTGAAGAAGAAAGCCAAGAAAGCCGTGGCAATAGCAAAATCAAAAGCCCAGGACAAACTATATGACGCACTGGATAGTCCTGCAGGCCATAAAGAGCTATACAGGCTGACCAGAATAAGAGAGAGAAAGGCGAGGGATGTTTGCCAGGTAAGATGTATAAGAGATGAAAATGGAATGGTTCTATCGGATGATGAAAAAACCAAAAAGAGGTGGAGGGAATATTTTGAAAGATTGATGAATGAGGAAAATAAGCGGAGTGGGGTTTTAGAGAATAAACCAGTGAATGTGGGGTTAGTGAGAATGGTTAGTATGGATGAAGTTAGAGTAGCCGTAAATGGAATGAAGAATGGTAAAGCCATTGGTCCAGATGGAATACCAGTTGAAGTGTGGAAGCTATTGCGAGTGGATGGATGGACGTGGTTAGCTTTGTTCTTCAATAAGTTGTTGCAGGAAGAAGCCATACCTGATGAGTGGTGCAATAGCTCTTTGGTGCCCATTTTTAAAAACAAAGGTGATGTGCTGGAGTGCAACAATTATAGAGGGATAAAGCTAATGTCACATACGATGAAAGCCTGGGAGAAAGTTATTGAAAGGCGACTGAGAGAAGAGAGTGAAATTTCACAGAACCAATTCGGTTTTATGCCGGGTCGGGGTACAACGGATGCCATTTTCGCTATTCGTTAGCTGTGCGAAAAATATAGAGGTGCGCATAAAATTTTGCACATGGTATTCGTTGACCTCGAAAAAGCATACGACCGGGTACCTCGTGAGGTTCTGTGGTGGGCCCTTAAGAAGAAAGGTATACCTGGGAAGTATGTGCAGTTGATCCGAGCGATGTACAGTCGATGCAGTACCCAAGTCCGGTCTACAGTGGGCACCACTGGCAGCTTCAATGTGGCGGTCGGCTTACATCAGGGGTCGGCTCTCAGCCCTTACTTCTTCCTGATGATAAAAGACTCTCTGACGTCGGACATTCAGGAAGAGGCTCCCTGGTGTATGCTGTTTGCCGATGACATTGTGCTGGTTTCTGAAAGTGGCCTAGAGGTCCAGAACAGATTGGAGGTGTGGTGGCACAGACTGGAGAGTGTTGGTCTGAAATTGAGTAGAACCAAAACGGAATACTTGTTCTGCGATTTCGGCGGTCTCTCCAATCCAGTGCCTTTAGCTCTCGCCGGAACGCCCATACCAATCTGTCCCGACTTTCGGTACCTCGGGTCGCTCGTTCAAGGGGGTGGTGAGGTAGACCGGGATGTAACACATCGGATCAACGCAGGATGGATGAAATGGCGACAGGTCACGGGAACAACTTGTGACCCACGGATGCCTCTCAAGTTGAAGGGTAAAATCTACAAGTCCGTGATAAGGCCTGTCATACTGTATGGATCAGAATGTTAGGCTGTGAAAAAGACGGATGAAAAAAGATTGCACATAGCGGAGATGAGAATGTTAAGATGGATGTGTGGTGTGACGAGAATGGATAAAGTGAGAAATGAATATATTAGGGGAAGTTTGAAAGTGGCGCCAGTGACTGAAAAATTGAAAGGGAATCGTTTGTCTTGGTATGGTCAAGTGAAGAGGAGGGATGAAACGCATGTTGCTAAAAGAGTTATGAGTTTACATGTGGATGGATGGAGAGGGAGAGGGAGGCCAAAGAAAAGATGGATGGATTGTGTGAGATGTGATATGAAAGAAAAGGGAGTCAGTGATAGTTTGACGATTGACAGGACAGAATGGAAGAAAAAAACGTGTTCCGCCGACCCCAAATAATACGGGATAAGGGCAGGAAGATGATGATGATGATGATGATGGACATGCAGTATACATTATTAGAAAACAATTTATTGCTACGTCTGGGAACATTAAGCATATGCAGTTTGCGGCTGGGTCTGGATGCAACATCATTTATGCAAGTCAAATTTCTGTCTGTTTTGGTGTACAAAAATACAAATTAGAAAAATGTATAGTGCTGGAAGTGGCAGTATTATAAGTTTTTTAAATAGTGGAACACCACGGTCCAGTGGGCGCCCTCTACAAATTGACCGTACGCATTTTTCTGAGTTCAAAACACTCTTTTAAGTTCAACCGAATTACCCCATATTATAATGCCATAGCGTAAAATTGATGAAACATAGCCATGGTATGCACATAGGGCCGCATTAATACTAGCCACATGTGTTACTCTAAATAAAACGAATACAAATCGATCTATCTTCTTATATAGATCATCAATATGAGATTTCCAGTTACAGTTTTTGTCATTATTATCCCCAAAAATTTAGCGTAATCGACTTCTTCCATTGTCTCATTTCCATATTGTTTTTTAAGCCGTGGACGCGTACTGTTATATGTCTCGAATTGTATCATTTTTGTTTTTTCAATATTAATATGAAGATTATTGTGTTTAAACCATGTAATAATTTTATTTAATGTCATGTTGCTTTTAAGCACAGAGTAACAAACTAAAGTAACAGTCATTGTTTTTAAACAATGACAGTAAACCATAGATTGATCATTTATAATAGAAAGAGAACTGGTAAAAATAAAAGTCATTCCTACTTTACGTGCAGGGGAGGTTTCAATTTGGTACTCAACAATGTCGTCATTTTCGTTTATAATACTGAGGGTCAGCGTATAGTATGCAATTGTGGGAAGTTACACTAGACAAGTCATTAACACGTTCGCGTGAGCAACGTCTTACAACGTCGTGTTGATATAATTTTGAAATGGCGCAACGTCATACGACGTCCTCTAGATTGTCATATTTATTTTGACGCTGTTCTTTATTTATGCACTATACGTGGATTGCAGATGGCAACATGGATAAACGTCGACGTGTAGTAACGGTTGTGTCACATTTCATATTATCTTTGCTTGCATGAGAAATAGAACGTCACTAATCGTCATTTATTTTGTATTAGAAAATAGTGCGCCGCGCAGCAAACATTTGAATATTCAGATGCTCCGCTCAAAGTGTTAACATATAGCAAGAATAAAAGCGGCCCTAGTATGGTGCCTTGGGGAGCACCGCAATTATTTTCACGACACAGAGACCTATATGCGAGCTTTCATTTTAAAGAACTTTATTCTCATTAAGACACTCGTCACTTACATGAGAACATTAAATCTTATTACTAAACATTATATTATATCAGTGTGGGTAGAAGAAAAACAAAAAGCAAAGAATAAAGCATTGTCAACCAATTTGGAAGCGAGTTCGCTGCATTCCTAAGATAAGGTGATGGCACAAGTTAAAATATGTTGCTGTTTTAAACAAAAACACAATCAATATCAGGTTCACCGTTGTAAATAAAAGTGAATAATTTCTTTTTAAATGTGTTGATTGAAGACACTTCTTTTACATCCTTTGGAAGTTTATTATAGAGCTGTGCTCCCCCATAAGTTACATTATTTTTACCGTAGTTAGTTCTTACTCTAGACAATACCAGGTGATAAGCTCGACGATATGAGTGTTTATTTATTTCACCTTCTGTTGTGAATGTAATGCTTGAATGAATGAGTCAGTCTCAACAGTTTATAAATGGTATACCGCCGTTTGCCCGAATTTTATTTACCCTAATATCATTTGCTATAATAGTCAACAGCCATAATATTATACGACATAATACTCATTTGCCCTACTCTTATTTGTTATATTAGTCACGTGCTAGAAGCTTTGTTTCCCATAAAGTCACTTACCATAACATCATTTGTCATAATCATTGTAAGCCCTAATTATCACATGCCCTAATTATCACATGTCCTAATTATCACATGCCCTAATTATCACATGCCATAATTATCATATGCCATAACATCATTTGCCATCGACATTGGGTATGTAACGGTTGTTATATCAGGAGAAACTGGATGCAATCGGGATTTTAGGGTACTCCGACTCGGATAGGTTAGGTTAGAAGGGGACGGCGGGGTCGTGTGAGCGAGCGACCATCCCCCGCCCATCCCCCCCCCCCCCGCCATGCCCTTCGTGGTTATTTTTTTATAAACCACACAGAAGTAGGAGCCCCGCGAAGCGGGGCTCCGTCGACCAAGCCCACCATCAACCATCATTATGGCGTTTAAATATTATGTCTAATAATCACTATGGCGTTTAAATATTATGTTTGATAATTATTATGGCACTTAAAAAACTGAAAAAACAATACGTATGGCACTCGTATCTTATGGTATCTAAGTTTCGGGCAATTAACAGTATGTCATATGTCTTTTAGGGCAAACAAAACATTCGGGCAAATGAAATTCGGGAATATGATGATTATGGTATATAATCTTCGGGTAAACAATAGACAACCCTTATTAATAATTTACATGAGTAATGTTCACCTCACCATCAATGAACAGCCCAGTGCAGTTGCGACAAAGTAAAGTACTAGCATCTTAAATTCTGCATACAATGAAAATTGATAGCGAGATGATGACAATTATCTCTTAAGCAATAATAGAGTTTCACGACATTGACAAGGCTAGGTTAACTAGACAGTGGCGAACAGAAAAGAAAATAAATAAATAAAAAGAAATTATACAAGTGCAAAATAATTTGGGATTGGTGACACATTGTTACATTAAATGAAAGTCATAGTTGCAATTATGTATGTGATAATATGGCCAATTAAACAAAGGGAAGACACAAAATATCGAGAAGAGTGACATTGAGAACGTGCTTAGTTGAAATAAAAAATTAAAATTAAAATATTCAATTATGAGAATGAGTGATGGCACAATTTATTGACCAAACAATATTTGCTTGACTTGCCTCCGAAATGATTGCTTGGATAAATGAAATATATCAACATTTTCAAAACTCTCAGAGTAGATGTGAGGCAGTCGGGTCATAACAGCAATTCTCCCGTATTTTGTGCGATGGCCAGGGATACTGAATAATGTTGTATGTCTGGTACGTGTTTTTGGGGTACAAAAATATATAGAAGATAGCAGATCACTACCGTCCAAACGACCTCGTAGGATATCAAAGGGCAAAAGCATATCCAACATCTTCCGCCTGTCACATACAATCAGTATGTCAGTCTCGGACATAAGAATCATGACGTTTTCGGGATTCAAAGTTTAGAAATTTTACGAACTTTTTTGTGTAGATTTTCGATTGTTTTATTATATACCTCGTATTGAGGTGACCAGATTTGGCTACAGTACTCCAAGATACTACGCACATTATGCAAAGTATATAATCTTTACACTATGACAATTACTAAAAGGCTTGCAAGTGTGCATTATAAAACCAAGGTTACGAGAGGGTCTATTGGTGATGGTATCAATATGTTGGTTAAAGAGCAATTTGGAATCCAACATTATACCAAGATCCCTGACTTCGTAATCGCGTTCGCTTTGAACCGCCTACGTAAGACGCCGCGTTAGCCAACTGATCGCGTTCGCTTCGCACCGCGCCGCATCACACCTCATGTGCGTTTGGTCATATAGGACACTTAAATAGGTATCGACTGTTTGTTGTTTTCGCGCCACACCACTTCGCATTCGCTTCTAGATCGCTCACGTAAGACGCTGCGTTAGCACCAGCGGTTTAGGCTGTGCGTTGTCAGTCAGTGAATTTAAGATGTTTATTCCGGTATTCATTCAACTATATTCTACTTTTTGTTATGTGTCTACCTATACTCGCACTACCGTGATTCGCTTACACAGCATTTTGTTTAATCCAATATCGAAACATACATATAATTTTCCCTAATCCCCTTCTTATGCTTGAAAACGAACTACCTACGATTTTATGTTCTAGGTATAAATCCGGAAGAACTGTCCGGTAAGAAGGTCGGCGTGTATATTGGTACTTGTTTCTCTGAAACTGAAAAGGCTTGCTTCTATGAAGCCGCTTCCAGATCTGGTTTTGGTATCGCTGGGTAAGTCAAGATTTTAAATTATTAAAATAAAGTTGGTTGAAAGAAATATTTGTATATTAATTTGTTTATGACAATTAGTGTAGATATCGAAAAAAATAGAGGGGCTTGTGGCTAAGAAATAACAGCCGCACGGGTCGATCGGTCAGGTTAAGCTACGCTTGCCGCGGTTGCTCCGTGGATGGGTGACCATCTTTACATATCAAGACCCCTCCGTGCCTCGGAAAGCACGTTAAGCCGTTGGTCCCGGCTGTCATTCGTGTATCTTTGACAGTCGTTACGGGTCGTCAGAAGCCCGAAAGTCTGACAACCAGTCTTACCAAGGGGTATCGTATTACCCAGTAACTGGGTTGTGGAGGTCAGATAGGCAGTCGCTCCATGTAAAATACTGGTATTCAGCTGCATCCGGTTAGACTGGAAGCCGACCCCAACATAGTTGGGAAAAGGCTAGGCAGATGATGATGATGACAATTAGTGTAGATATCGAAAAAAATCGTCCTATATCAGACCACGAAAGATTTGATTACCAATCATATATGCTACGCGCTACGGTTGCTGCGACGGCGACATGCTACAGTTACTGTTACTGTAACAACTGTGTCTCCGTAGCAACAGCTGGTATCGGCTCAAGCATTGTTTATTTATTTATTTGCTAACATGCAACAACACTGGTTAGTAGACATGATTATAATTTCATGAAACAGTGTAAGACAAGTGACAAGTGTGTGCCCTATAAGGGCACTGCAAAAGTTTCATGTCGAATTAAAATATAAAATTGATTCTAATTATTACAGTTCATTACAATACTAAACATTAATCAATAATTTATTACATTTTATTTAAAAAACAAACATTATTATCAATTCGTTCATTAATTTTAGTCATATAGGTCATATAGGTTAAGCATAATGAAAACTAATGACGCATGAAAACTAGGTGGCGCTGTGTGTGTGTTGACCTACGTATTTTGCCCTCTATAAACTTTAACGTACAAAAATAGAAAACGGTGTTATTGTAGTGTTTATTCACCATAATTGGTTAAAACAAGTCTACGAACAAGTCCAGAGTTGAAGTGAACCGAGTTTATTGCGTGTGAACTGTTTGAGTGTGTAATATAGACGGTGCTGTTTACGCCGTTAATTTAAACAATTGAACCTGTCAAGTGCTGTAAATCCTTATTTAGATACTTTTAAACAATCTTGAAATCAGTGTGTGTCGCATAAAAAGTCATTATCATTATCTCCTAAAAGTTTTGAGACTTCAATCGGTGATCTGCAAAATTTCGATTTTGCATTGTCATACTACGGCACCCATACAGATCAACGCCATCTGTGACTAATCATTAGAACTGCTAAAATCCCTCATTAGCGTGCTCATTTGGTTAATTTGCTAATAATCTAGGTGCAAGCGATACATCGATCGAGTGTTGTCGTCTTACTTCCTTCTGTCACCCGGCGGTAGGTGGCGCTGCCTGTCGGCTGCCTAACACTGTAAACAAACCCACCGATTAATAATTAACACTTCATTCACCATGAACTGTGCTGGCTGTAATACACTTCTCGTAACCGGGGCTCGGCTTCTTAAATGTAAAATCTGCGTAGGCAGCTATCATTTTGAATGTCTAAATATAACGCCTTGTCAATTTGAAGCACTTACAAATGAATATAAAGCCGCTTGGAAATGCCCATCGTGCACCAATGTTACGCGCCGTCTGCGGTCTAACTTGCATACACCTGTACGGGCCGCACTAGTTCCTATACACGAAGATAGCATGAACATGTCGTGTGACGTCATAGAACATAGTCCTACCTCACCGTGCAACTCTAGTACCTCGACGATCCCAACTATTGAATCCGTCGCTCAAGGTACAGCGGACACATTCCAGTCATTTGCGAGTGAGCTACACATTACGTTGCAGGGATGGAGAAGCGACATAAATAATACGCTTGCAAGTTTCAAGGATGATATAAAAAGTACATTAAACGGCTGGCGCGACGAAATGGACACAAGTTTAAATAAATTGAATGTCGAGTTAAGATCTGCCCTGGGTGAAATTAGAGATGATATGAGCAAGCTTTGTACTGAACACAATACTTTGAAACAGAATGTATCTGACTTATCCCACGAAGTGACACAATTGCAAACTTCTGTGGAATTCCATTCGGGGGAACAGGTTGAACTCAAGAAACGTATGGATGAAATACGTCGACAAAGTTCAGAGCTATCTAACATATCTATTAGTCTCCTCGAGACCAAACTTGATAATCTCGAACAGCAAGCTAGACAGTGCAATGTGGAAATTTTAAACGTGCCTGAAACGCGCAGTGAAAACCTGATTCATATAATGGAGTCGATTGGTACTGCTATTAACTTTCCCGTAACTCAAAGAGATATCATATCGATTCATAGAGTTCCACATGCTCACCAGCAAACAAACAGGCCAAAAAACGTAATTGTCAAATTATCGTCGCGTATACTGCGGGACAACTTGCTCGCTGCTTTTCGCAAGGTCAAAGACATAAAGTCTGACCAATTGGGTTTCGCATGTGCACAGGCGACTATTTACATGAACGAGCATCTGACGCTCAAGAAAAAACATTTATTTCGGAAGGTTAAAGATGTCGCCACATTGCGCCAGTTTAAGTACGTCTGGATTCGAAACGCCACTATTCTCGTGCGCGAACGGGATGGCGATGCTGCTTTTGCAATACATACAGCCGACGATATTCGGAAGATTAAAAGCGGTCCGCCAAACACCAATGGTGGTGTTTCCAACCCCGACAAACTTTAATTACATTGTGTTTCTCTATCTGCAATTTTCTCTGTCTTTCAATATTTGTTTAGCCTCTAATGTATTAATCTGTATTGTATTTGCTTCGATTAGTTGCTCTGTTGTGTGTTTATGCTGTGTTTCAAATTGCTTGTATTTGCCTACTAGACTATACGCCCGATGGTCTGTTTTTGTAGTTTTTGATGGTGACAAATATCTGATACATTTGAGGAAATGGGTAGATAAAATAAAAACCATAAATGCTATAAAATTATCATGCATTATAGTAACTCAGGTTTTTGCAGGATTGTCAGAACCGGGTCATGCTTTATATACGTACTTAAAAATGCATTCACGTAATATCACTCTGTTCGTTTCACTTGTAACATCCCCGGTTCTAACTTTTGGCAGCCTGCCCGATTGTATAATTTTTGATCAATATAATGTAAATGTGTATAATGAACTTGATTTTATGTGTGCTTTGTACTTGTTAGCGCGTTGCCTTAGCGGTACATTTTATAAACTATTACATGTATTTTTCAAACTATTTCTACCGCAACTAGCGGATATTATGCTATCTATCAAACCCGTTTGTAACCTGATTACTGGGTTATATCTTAAATGCGTCTATTGCTGTATCGTCAGAGTTCAGTACTGCTGTATGCCTGGTGTCATTTTTATTTTAATAATTGATAAACATTATTTTTGCTTAACTATTATACTCTTTATTGAGCATTACACGTATGAATGCCTGTTGCTTGAGCTTATATTGCTGGTAATTCTTATGTTAGTGCACCTATTATCTAGTGACGAGCAATAAACATCTATCCATATACTACCAGAACTGTAAAGGCATCCGTACAAAATTGCACACGCTTTATACGAACATTCTGAATGGTAACCACGACATCATCGTACTCACGGAAACCTGGTTAATTCCGGATATTGGCAATAGTGAGTTTATTGATCAACGCTATGTTGTGTACAGGTGTGATCGTGATCGTGTTGCTACAAAAAAACTAGATGGTGGCGGAGTGTTGGTGGCGTTTCTGCGAACACTTAAATCATCTGAACTTGATATTTCTGTTACTCTTACTAATGCACAATCTCGCAATCTTATCGAACACATCCTTATAGAAGTGCCAAGTGCACTACCGTCCAAGCGTCATGTCATCAGTGCCGCATACATACCTCCCAGAATGGCTACCTCTGTATATGAGCAACATTTTGAAATCCTGCAGCAGGTACTGGGTGATCGCAGTGTTGACTGTTTCTACATATTAGGCGACTATAATCTCCCAGAATTAACTTGGGTCACACTGGGCCAAACTGGAGCTCCTGTCGGCTGTGGGCTGGGAATGGGTGCTTCCATAACTTGTAGCCAGTTAAATAACTTAATGTCTTTACTCGATGCTTTACAATATAATGTAGTGGAAAATAATAATGGCAACATTCTTGACCTGCTTATATCCAACCACCCTTGTAAGGTATCGGCTGCGTCGTTTCCTCTGCTTCCAATCGACATGTATCACCCACCTTTTATTTGTGAAATAAGTCTAAATGTTCATGTTCAACCTATGAAAAAGCGACCGCTACAAAAGTACAACTTTTATAAATCAGATTATGATAAAATTAACCGCAAAATTCAGGATATTGACTGGACGGACCTTCTTGCCCCTTTGGGATCCGAAGAGGCACTTGGCACATTTTACAATAAGCTTGATGATATAATTAAACATCACACACCACTAGCAGCATCCAGGACTGCTGGTTATCCGGTCTGGTTTTCAAAAACATTAATTAGCACACTCAATAAAAAACAAAAGGCATGGGCTAAATGGAAGAAATTTGGCAACATTGCAGATTATGAAAAATTCTCTCAGCATAGAGCCTTTTTTAAGGAAAATTGTAATAAATGCTTCTCTAAATACATACAGTCGATTGAGGATAGTATACATAAAAATATTAAGGATTTCTGGATATACATTTCCAACCGCAAAGACAAACCCGGTATACCGGCAAAAGTTCAATATAAAAACGATGTATCCAACGACCCTCAATCGATTTGCAACATGTTCTCTGACTTCTTTTCTTCTATGTATGAACCTGCTTCATCTACACTCTCTCAATGGGAGTTACCTTCTGAAACAATGACTAACGACATTGTTGTTTCTAGCCTACACTTCAGGGAGGAATCGGTACTGGCTGAACTGAAATCCCTTGATCCATCTAAGGGACCAGGACCTGATGGGCTTTCCGCGTTTTTTCTTAAAAATACTGCTACTTCCATGTGTAGGCCCCTAACTATAATCTACAATAAATGTATCACAGAAGGTGTTATGCCAACGGTGTGGAAGCAGGCTAATATCACACCTGTACACAAAAGTGGATCGAAGCGTTGTGTCGAGCAGTACCGACCTATTTCTATTTTGTCTGTCTTGTCGAAGATTTTTGAGAGGCTGATACATAACGAAGTGTACCCTGTCCTTCATAATACTATTATACAGCAACAACATGGTTTTGTGAAAAAGCGATCCACGACAACTAATTTATTGGAATTTACTAGTGACCTATTTAATAACATCGACAATCGTATACAGGTTGACGCAGTGTACACGGACTTTCAGAAGGCCTTTGACAAGGTGGACCATAAATTGTTGCTGAGCCGAATAGCTTTCAATGGTATTCGTGGTAACTTGTTGCGATGGTTCATTTCGTACATCAATAACCGATGTCAACGGGTTGTTATTAATGGATACCACTCTCATACTACTCGTGTTACATCTGGTGTTCCACAAGGGTCTATTCTCGGTCCTCTCTTGTTCATTATCTTTATAAATAATATTGGTAACTGTTTTCATCATTCCAAATTTTTGTTATACGCCGATGATCTCAAAGTATACAGACCTATTCATAGCATTCAGGATTGCTATCTTCTCCAAGAGGACTTGGACCGACTGACGAACTATTGTTACTCTAGTAAGCTCCACCTGAGCATTCCCAAGTGCAACTACCTAAATTTTACCAAAAATAAAAACATCATAAGGTTTTCATACTCATTGTGTGGTGCTTTATTGAATAAAGTGAGTTCGATTCGTGATCTTGGCGTATTGCTCGACTCCAAACTCTGCTTGGATTTGCATATCGACCAAATCGTAAATAAAGCATATAAAATGTATGGGTTTATTATGAGATCCACTCATGACTTTAAGCGGACCTCTTCGTACCTCTGCCTGTATAAAACACTAGTCCGTCCCCAGCTCGAATATGCTGTTTCCATCTGGAACCCGTACTATGGCAAGTACACTGACATGATAGAAAACGTCCAACGTAGATATCTTCGTGCAATGCACTACAGGTGTCACAAAACCTATTTAGAGTATAATCAGTTACTCAGTAAATACAGACTTTTGACACTGAGCTCTAGACGTAGGCAATTAGAGGCAATAACATTGTATAAAATTGTTAATGGCAATTTTGACTGTATAGCTTTAAATAATGTATTGTGCTATGCAGTTCCCAGAACTGTCCATAGAAGGCGGGTGCGTGCGGGCAAACTCTTTGCAGTAGGTACTTGCCGATCAAACACTGGTCTCCGTTCACCAATTCGGCGAATGGCAGCAACCTATAACGAAGCATTCGAACACGTAGACATATTTGCGTGCACTTTGAAAAGGTTTCGTAGTCTTTTGTATGAGGCACTTGAACTCAAAGACTAAATTTTTAAATTTTTGTTATTGTTTTTAAATACAATTTTTTTTTTTTATCGCTTTCGTAACATTAGTGTATCTGTCACGCATGAACAGTTCACCTCCTAGTGACTGTAAGGTTTTATTTATTAATGGTAATCTGTGGACAGCGCTGTGGGCTACATTATTACTTAAATTATTTATGTTTTTCTGCTTGTAAAATTACATTTTGTAGCTGTTTGTTGTTCCTATCTAATAAAATAAAAATAAAATAATATCTCTTACTATAGTCATTTATTATTTCACATTTAGGTACGTCAAGCATTACAAGGTCAATCGATTTAGAATTTGTCAGCTTTATATTCCTAAACGGTATAGTAGCCTTTCTTTATTAACAGAGATTTCAGCTGTTTTGAGAACATTGAGTCATTTGGTAGGGATTTTATACTTTGCGGTAGCTTGATAAATATATTAGCTAGTCTTGAATATGGGCTTTTCCCAATAACTTTTAAATTTGAAATGTGGAGTATTAGGGCCATGTGCACCGAAACAAACTTAAACATTGATTCTGTAACCGGGTTGTTAATATTTAATCAATTGTTAAACAAGGAGCGGTTTTTTCGGTGTTCGGTTGCATAACCGAGACATAACCGAGCGTTTTTGAATGCAATGCAACACTACCAAATAAAATGTAAAGTTACAGCACGAAATCTCATACACGCTTACAACTTTTAAATATGGCCGGATAATAGCTTATGCCATAAAATGTGAAAGTTGCTGTTCATTGTTTCTTTCGCTTTACGAGAAACATGTTGCGTTGGAAGGTTTATTAGCGCGCTCTTTCTGGTCTGTCAATGTCATTCATTTTGATTCTCTCGTGAAGTTTCGTAGTATTATATTTATGTTATAATTGTAAATAAAAGTAATAAAACCTCAATGTTAACAGTAACTGGTTTATGGGAGATAGTGAATTATTCCTGAAAACAAATCAAAGAAATTAATTTACCTTTCTGGTATGTGAATAATAAAAAAGAGTCAGCGAGTAGTATTATATGTACTTACTTATCAGTGTTAAATTCTAATAATCTTCAATTAATCCCAGAATATAAAGAGCACTGCGCTTGGATAAACGAAACCTGGTCTTGAATGAAATTTCGTCGTATTCTTCATAAAAGTTATGACGATTTTGAAAGATCCTAGGTCTTCTCGTCAACGTTTCTAACTCATCCAAATAATCTAACATATTGAGATTGTATTCACCATCCATTATAAAATTAAAAGCCATTATTTTTCACAAATATATAAGTACTTCGTTAGGAAAATCGAACAATATAACCTACAAAAGTTCTGTAAAACTATTGTAACCAACGTTTAAACAATGTCGTGATGCTCGGTTAAGATAATCATCCGGTTAACGTCAATAACCGATGTTTAGGTTGTGGTGAACAGGAAATATTGCTTAAACAACTGTTTTAATATTTAAACAGACGGTTTAGTGTTGGTGAACACCAGCCTTAGTCTATTCTTTTTCCGTCGTTTATAGTTTTCATTTAGTTCGATATTAGATTTGAAGAGGTGTTTATTCTTCCTAACGAATATACAACTTTGCAGTATATATATTGCTGGTAGTGTCAAAATGTGTTGTTTAATAAAGTGTGGCCTACAACTTTCTCGTTTCAACTTTCTCTATATTCATTAATATTCTTATACATTTCCTTTGCTGAATGAAAAGGTCCAAAAAGTCAGTACTTTCTCCCCACAGAATAATGCCATAACTAAGCCAGGAGTAGGCATACGCATAGTAGGCAGATAAGGCGGTATTACAGTCTGTGTTACATTTCAATATGCCTAGCGCGTAGATAAATTGGGACAATTTTGCTCTTGTACTTTCTATATGTTTCTTCCAATTTAGGTTTGAGTCTAATGTTAGGCCTAAAAGTGTAAATTCGTTTATTTCTTCTAATTTTATTTGTTGCGTTAATATATTTAGGTCTAGTGGGGTTCTTTGGTAAGTTCTGAATTGACACATTTTAGTTTTAGATAAGTTTATTTCTAAGTTATGTTCGTTTAACCATTGCTCACTTTCTGTGAAAGTTTTTTAAAAGCTAATTGGGCAACATTCGCAGGCGTTTTAAAAATAAAGAAACGTCGTCAGCGAACAAAATACACGACGAACTTATCTTTTTTGGTAAGTCATTTACGTATTTATTTATAAATAAGGTATGTACATCCTAGAACACTTCCTTGGGGTATTTAATGCTATCGAAATATTCTACTTCTACGAATTCTAATCTGTCTTGTAAATATGATTTAAACCAATTAAAAGCGTGCCCTCTAATACCCGATCCATAAAGTTTCTGTAATAAAATTTCATGCGACACCTTGTCATACGCCTTTTTCATGTCTAGAAATGGTCCAATAGCGTACTTTCGTTAGTTAATGCAACTGTAAATTTCCTGCACATAGTTGTATACCGCTAAAGTAGTTGAGCATTTTTTTCTAAAACCGAATGGGTTTTTATCTAAAATATCATATTTTTCTAAAAACTTATTAACACGATTTGCCATTGCTTTTTCGAATATTTTTGAGATAGTGGGTAGCAGTGCAATAGGCCTATAATTACTAGGATTTTCTGAATTTCCTCCTTTTTTCGCAATTGGACGTACTTTCGCAATTTTAAGTTTTTCTGGGAATCGTCCCTCGTCGAAAGAAATATTTATTAGTTTTGTAAGAGGTGATGTTAGCTCCTGTACGCATTTTTTAACTAATAGCGGCGGGATATCATCCACTCCAAAGCTACGTTTATTTTGCATACCACGTATAATATTAAAAACCTCTCGCTCGGTTACCGGTTCGATGTATATGGAGTTTATTGCGGGCGCATGCACTGAATGTAACGATGGCCCACACGGCGCTGGCGCCGCTGCTTCCGTACTTTTGTTATTTACACCTACCGATACGAAATAATCATTAAAAACGGTGCAAACTTGTTGCGGTGACTTTATTATTGTGTTATAATTTTAGGGTAATGTTCTTTAGATTTCGTTTAGTTTTATTAGGTTTTGTAATGTTATTGATTACTGACCACATCGTTTTTGTTTTATTTTTTGAGGCATTCATCTCTTTTATGTAATTAAGTTTCTTTGAATTTTTAACCCCGGCATGCCTGGAGGCAAAAAGTTACACGATATGCCTGGTGGGTCTGTCAGACCCGGATTTTTAACTTGTTATTTGTCTAATAAGTTTTGATAAATAAGTTTTGATAAATAAGTTATTATAATGTGTTAATCATTTTGCTAGGGGTATATATTAAAAATTAAAATTAAAAAAAATATTACAAATCAAGAACTATTTAATTATTTTTCTAATTAAACTCAGGTACCGTTTTTTGACAAAAAACTAGATTTCGTTTCTCGTCATATATTAGACTTATAACATACTCTTGGAACTATACGCACCTACTATCCTACTATTATGAGTGAGTGCTCCGGACTGATGTAGCGGGCGGGGGGCGTCTAGCGATTCATAACAGCCAGCTATTGAGTGCGGTTAGGCGCGAAATTCAAATTTGAATGAAAAACAACGGTTTATGTGCAGAGGTGGGTCTGACAGACCCTACCAGGCATACCGAGGGTTAATGCATTTTTTTAAGATTTTCGAGTATTCCTTGTAGTGTTTTTTAAATATGGCGCTATTGAGCTGATTCGATATAATTCTAGTCAATCTTTTATTTTTACATGATTTTCTTAGTCCCTTTCTTAGTAAGATAATAATTTGTTTTATTTTGCATTATTTTTATCCGTTTTTTGGTATGTATTTATTCAGATTAGATTGTAAAATGTCATGAAGTCTATTATAAGTTTTATTTATGTCCAAGTTTTGATAAAAAAAATGTCATTCCAGTTTATTTTATTTAGTGCTGATTGGAAATTTGTCATAAAGATTCTTTTATTAACGTAGGGTATACTTTTAATAACTTGCGTTTCCTCGTTCTTAAGGCTGTATATTAAGCTTCTGTGAGCAGAGATACCATTATTATTAACAGTTATTTGAAATTCTATGCTACTATTATCTGTAAATAAAAGATCTATACAAGTCGATGTTGATTTTGTGGTTCTTTTAGGAGTTTTGATGATTTGGTGTAGGTTTAGTTCTGTCATGATATTGTTAAGTCTCTGGTATTCCTTTGCTTTTTTTAAGTAATCCAAGTTAAAATCTCCGGTAATTATGAGGCGTTTGTTTTTGTACTTTAGTGTAATCAGCTTCAGAAGTTGATTTAAAAAGTTAAAGAACTGTTCTATATTTCGATCGGGCCTGTATATAACAATAATAATTAGTTTTGGCGACTTAATATCTATGGCGCAACATTCCACAACACATTCAACGGATAGATTGGTAATGTCGGGTAGTTCTTTGCAGTTCAATCCTGTTCGTGTCAGAATGGCCGCTCCACCGCCTCGGTGGTTTTGTCGACAGAAAGCCGAACTTAACTCGTATCCATTGACTGTAATTAGTTCTTTTTGATGGTTTCTAATCCACGTCTCGGTAAGGCAGACTACATTGTAAGGTTAAATTTATCTAGTAGGCTCTCAAGAATATGGGTTTTGTTTTTGAGACTTTGCACATTTTGTACGAATATTTTAAAGTCGAAAAGTATGGTCTTCGGTTTGTTTGTGGCTTACATCACCGTGGCTAGTTCTACGCTGCAGAGTAGCGGTTATGGTTGCAGCGGGTGTGGTTTGTGACGCAGTCTGGGAGTGACTCATGAATGAGTTTGCTGATGCATTTTCGTTGTTTCTTCGCGATCGATTTCGTTCTTCTCTATATTTTGTTCTTTCATGCAATGCGTCCGAATCGAGATATTCTGAAATATGAAGTCCTTGCCCTTTCAAAAATCTTGCCTGTGTCATGATATACTTCGTCATTCTTTTGTTGATGAGCTCTATTTGTATTGGGCGTTTTAGTCCATTTCTACCTCTGCGGTGTAATTCCTCAATACTATTAGGTATACAGTTAGGTCAATATTCAGCGTGTCTTGGAATGCGTATATTATTCTGTCCTCAAGATCTCTTTCAGTTTCCCGATAGTACTCATTTGGTCCGTAAATAACTAATCTTTTTGTGTTGTCGTCTTTTAGTGTACCTTGGTTTTGTACCTTTTCTATTTCGTTCTTGAGCTTGTCGTTTTCAATTTCCAGAGTCCGTATCTTTTCGTTTACGTTTACCATGTTAGTATTTGTTGATGTCTGTTCCAATAGTAAGGCTTCTGTTGTTTGCGTAATTTTTGACTGTTGTTTGTGTATTGCTGCATTTATTTCACTCTGTACAGTGCCTTTTATTTCGTTTAATATTGCTGTTTTATTATTTTCAAGTTTTTCATCCAATAGTTGGCTTATTTGTAGTAAAGTAATAGGATTTGTTATTTGTGAGCTTAACTGTGCGTTCGCTGGGCTCGCAGGAGAGATGCTCCTTCTGGTATGGCCTAGTATACTGTGATCGTCTTCAATATGATCGTCAATGGACATTGTAGTGTCGTTCAGCGTCAATACAATGTCCATTCCGTTATCAGACGGCAGCGGCTGGCATCGAGTGGGAGTATCATCATTTTTAATCCCTTTTTTGCGTTGCCACATGATGGGCAACTCCAAGACATTATTAATTTGTGTTTGTTTTCCATATAAACGATGTCGTCATGTTTGCGCATGGCAATGGTATAGGTCGTGTTTACAATTGGAACAACGCAGTAATTAGCCGCATGCTATTTGCTGTTTACATGCTTCGCAATTCATTTTGTATAGCTGTTTATTTTCAATCTTTTATTTGTCGTTCAACTTAACTCGGGGTGATTATTGCTTACATGTAGAGAAAGATAGAAAAGTACGATTTTGCAGAAACAATCTCGAAAAGACGTTATGTGTGACCGTGATTCGTACTCGGGACACTGATATCTCAGTCACATCACACACGCCAAGTGCCAAGTGGCTTCACTACCAATAAGCCAAAATTAGGTCCTCTTTGGTATTGATGAATTTATGGATTTAGGCCACGGTGGGTATTCGAGTTTTATTTTAATTTTAAATAGTACGTAAAACAACCGTCCGAAATTTTCTTGATTCACTATTAATTTGATTAACTATTACTTAATTAACTCGGATTTTGATATTATTTACTGCCACATGAACAACGAACATGTAGATCTTTGCACTACAATCCTTGATTGTTGGTTGGTTTTTTGTGTATTGTCACTGATGATGTTGGTGGTTTGTGGATTAAAAGTTTTTGTTTTAACTTCACAGTTTTTGTGCAGAACTCGCAGATAACACTTTCACGTAGTTATTAGTTGATGTTTTAACTTGTGCACTTAGTTTTAATTACTTATATACACTGATAGTATTTTTAAAGATAATTTTAAACACTGCGTTTGCTTTTACGTTCGTTTGTTTCCGTTTATAACTTCTTTTACAGCTACTAAGCAACGATTATAGCTACACAGCTACAACTACAGTTACTTCAGTAATAATTTAACCAAACCCAAATAAATCCATGAATTTAATGTAAACTGTTGTTGTTTTGTAACCCAGGTGCAGCAAAACTATGTTCGCCAACCGCATTTCCTACTGGCTGAACGCGAAAGGTCCTTCGATGTCGATCGATCTGGCGTGTTGCAGTTCCACCGCAGCGCTGGAGCAGGCATACCTCGATATAAGTCGAGGTGAATGCGAGGCAGCCATTGTTGGAGGCGCCTACCTGTGTCTGCACCCACAGTCGGCCGTGCATTACGGAAGGTACTTTCAGGGGAAAAATCCTACATATACGTATTTGTTATTAATTTATTTAATCCTATAGGTATTGTACACAATGTACACCACTAGTACAAAACACGACAAACATTTTTATAATACATAGTACTGTACAATGGTCTGATCTTACAACGCGATATTTCACAAACGTCGTTTGGATGGATTGAAAGAAAGAAGAGAGATAATGTTGATAATTTCACCTTTGAACAGTTCTGAGCTATTATCAAATGCCTCTGACTTAACTGAACTTCTTCCTGGAGCGCAGCATCTAGTCATCTCCAGTTATACCTTATTTATTCACGTGGCTACCACCCCCAGCCTTACAGCTTTATCCACATAAATATCAGGTTGGCACAAAAGTAATGATACACTCTACAAAACTCTATATGTTTCCTTTTTCAAGTTAATTGTTTTCGATAATATTCTAGAATGTTGTAGAATATTCAAGGTACTTGTGATGTGGGGGTATATAAAGCCACCCTCGTGATCGGTTTAGCCAGTTTGAAGAAAAATGGACGAGCGACAAGTTCGAACACTATACTTATACGAGTACTTGTTAGACCACAGTGCGCAGGCTGCGGCAGACAATATCAATACTGAATTGGGCGCTGGAAGTACAAGCCATGCAACGGTGTCCCGATGGTTCGACCGTTTTAAATCAGGAGACAGGAGCCTTGAAAGTCAGCCACGCTCAGGACGACCACCCGCAGTGAATGATGACGATTTACGCCGCGAACTGCAGTCGAATCCAGATGCTACCACTCGTGAATTAGCGGATGCACTTAACTGCAGTCACCACGCCGTGGAATACCATCTGCATGAGCTTAGGTATTTTAAAGTTTTGGCTCGGTGGGTACCGCACATCCTTACAGACGCCAGTCGTGCAGTCCGTGTCGCTATCTGTCAATCACTTTTGCTGCGACCCCGACGTAAAGAGTTTTTGTCTGATCTGGTTACTGGAGATGAATCATGGATTCATTACAAGAACGATACACGTCGTGCTTTTTGGCTGTTTCGAGAAGAAACTCCATCAACTCAACCGAAGCTGAGTCAAAAGAACCGCTTAAAAGTTCTGCTTTGCTGTTTCTGGGACGTACAAGGCATGCTGTTTTATGAACTATTACACAGTGAAACTATAAACGCTGACAAACATTCAACCCAGCTCACCAAACTATCTGCTGCTATCAAGAAAAAACGATGAAGACGAGTCAATGTAGTTTTACTAAACGATAACGCTCGACCTTACGTCACATCTGCCGTTCGCCAACAGTTGGAGAACTTGGACTGGGAGATGATACCCCACTCACCTTATTCCCCAGACCTCGCCCCATCAGACTATCATTTGTTTAGAGCACTGAAACAACATTTGCGGGGTAAACAATTTAATGTTTTCTCGAATTTAGAGGCGGAGTTGAACAAGTTTTTCAAGGCACAGCCATCAGAGTTCTGGGCGAAGGGCATCCAAACTTCGCCGGATCGTTAGCAAGAAGTCTTAGATGCTAATGGTGCTTACATCATTGACTAAGCTTTTTTTATTGTAATAATAATAAAAAATATAAAACGTAAACCAAGTGTCTCATTACTTTTGTGCCAACCTGATTAAAAATTCTGTAGGCAACTCACTCGCTTCTTGTGAAATTGAAAATTATAAATATTAGTTTTTTAAGTTTCGAATAACGCGCGAAACAAAATGACAACCTCGCGCCACAGAAGCATAGTAGACAATACTTGCCTTGTACGCGTGAGCGGGGCCATCTTTTGAGTTCGCGCGCTCGCCAGCCGATGCTTGGGGATGTTGCCCGCACGCCGCCGCGTGGTCGAATGAGTGCCCTTGAAACACAACTGCGAGCGGACGTGTGTCGAATCGTTTGGGCGTTCCCGCCAAAATCGGTTTAGTCTTAGTCCTATATGTCTAGTTTTAATGTTTTAACGCTAGTTTTTATGGTGAACTGTTCCATAAGCGAGTGTGAAAAGTAATACGCTCTATAATTAGCCGGTAACTTTGTGTTTCTATTTTGTGTCGCAATCCCGCCTATATTGAACAAAGGGCTTTCAATAATTATTAAGTCTGGTTACAGGCTCTTGAACCTTTGTCAGGATGGTAAAACTAAATCATTTGATGAAAATGCTGATGGATGTGCTAAATCTGAAGCAATCAATGTTTTGTTCCTGCAAAAAGCGAAAAACGCTTTAAGGTAGATATTGTTTGACGTTGATTTGGATCATTTGTGGTTTATTTTTATTCGTACTATAAACAACAATATTTTCAAAACAATTTGCAGGATCTACGCCAATGTATTGCACGCTAAATCAGAGTTTACGTGCATGTTGCCAGGAGAAACGGGCCCTCAATTCGGATTCCTCAGGGACTTTGGTAAAACAGTCAGCTTCATTAAGAACTTCTATGAGGAAGCAAAGATTCCGGCCCAGGCCATCGAATATGTAGAAGCATGTGGCTGTGGTAAGTACTTACATATAAATTAAATATAGGTACCTAACAAAAAACTAGCCGCTCCTGGATCACAAACTATTGAGCCAAAGTAAGAAAAGGAAAGTTGTGTTAAACTAGACCATTAGAACAATATTTAAGTTGTCACATCAGCAAATGATGAACATCGAAGAATAATGTTATGGCAGCTGGATTTATTTCAGCCCCTTCGTAACATGCTTACGTTGAGTAAGGCTAGTCAAACTGAAGTTTTGTAGTAGGTGCTATACAAGACAATAAAAGTGGGTACGAGACTTTTTTCTGATGCGGTACAACCTAATATAGTCTTGTACACATGGGTTGAGATATTTGTTTATAATTTGACGAATTATGTTAACTTATGTTTTTTTATTAACGATTATGCATCTACATAAGGTAGACCATCACGAGGTTCAGCTGCCCCAGGATTTGTTTGTTATTTAAGAAATTATAACTGAAAATAACCTACCGGTCAATATTGACTTGTAACGCACTCTAACAGCGAAACCCAATAACCCACCAGTTTTGGCATACTGGAGATAGAAAACCTATCTATCTATGGTTTTAACGTCCCAATAATCTACAGGGTGGGCCAAGAATTCGTTAACATTTAAATGTAACTTACCGCGCAAACTATTGCCGCGCGGGGCGCGGGCGCGGGCGGGGGCACTAGCTCGCTTCTTGGAAATTTAGTCGCAATGGATCGCTTCACGGGGCCGCAACGCGCTTACTGCGTGAAACAGTTTTATTTAAACAACTTTTCGCTCATTACTGTGAGACGCTTATTTCGCGTTGAATATGGTTTACACGACTTAAGTCAGTGTCCAAGTGCTCCTTTAATAAAGAAATGGGTGAAGAAGTTCGAAGAGACGGGATCTACACTAAATGTGAAACAAACCGGCGGCCCGCGGACTTCTCGGAGCGAAGAGAACGTGCAGCAAGTTTCCGCTTCTGTTCGACGTGATCCAGATTTATCGACACGCAAACGTTCGGCTGAATTAGGATTATCCCGCACATCATTACGCCGTATTTTGAAATTAGATTTGAAATTACATCCATATAAGATCCAGCTAGTGCAAGAACTAAACCCTAATGATTTAAATTTGCGTAAGTCATATGCCGAAACAATGTTAACTCGATTCAGTAATTTTCACAACATCTTATTCTCTGACGAAGCCCATTTCCACCTAAATGGACATGTAAACAAACAGAATTGCAGGTATTGGAGCAGCGAAAATCCTAAAGCTAAACATGAGAGGCCACTTCACTCTCCCAAGGTATGGGCTGCAATTTCAGCAAAAGGAATCATCGGACCTTACTTTTTTGAAGATTCTCGAGGCCGTTCAGTTACTGTTAATTCTGCCGAGTATGTGAAAATGTTACGGGAGTTCTTAGCACCGATGCTACTGGAATTTGCTGGCTATAATCGTAACACATGGTTTCAACAAGATGGAGCCACGTGTCACACATCGAACGAGTCCTTGCCGGTGGTCAAAGACATGTTTCCGGAAAAGCTGATATCCAGACGGGGTGACATCCCATGGCCACCCAGAAGTCCAGATCTATCACCAGCAGACTTCTTTTTATGGGGTTATTTAAAGAGTCGTGTCTACATTGATAAACCGAATACACTTTTTTTTTTTTTTTTTTTTTTTTGTTTCGGGGTGGAAAATCCTCATGGATGTCCTCCGCCCTGGGGCGGGCGGAGGGGTCTGTCAGACTCTTACTGACTAAAAACCACCCCGGTGTTCCATCTCACACCTACGCCGAGGGTCGCGGGAACTTACGATCCTTCCGCAACCCCCGGCTGGTGCCGGCCCGCCACGGCAGGCCTCTCCTCGTGTCGAGGGGGGGAGTGAGGTGTTTGACTCCCCCCGCGACGTCTAAGAGGGGCGCGCGTGGAACACTACGCGCCGCCACCTCGGGTCCGATGTATGGGGGGGTGACGGACGTCCCCGAGTCCGTCGCCCCTGGACCCATTTAGGGGGGCTGGAAGAGGGCGTTGTCCGCCCTCCGCCGACGCCCAGTGCGCCTTCTGCGGGCTGGGTGAGAGGATGTGAAAACCGAATACACTGCGTCAACTTAAAGAAAAAATCATCGAAGAGATGTCGGCGATCTCGCGGCCTCTTTGCAGAAGAGTATTCGAAAACTTTATGACTCGCTTAGATGAGTGCAAAAACCGAAACGGTGGTCATTTAGACGAAATAATTTAAAAAAAATAAATTACAACTAATTAGCTTTCTCGTAAATAAACGATTTCTAAAATATGTTAAATGGTTTTTTTTATACGATTTTTTCAAATGTTAACTAATTCATGGCCCACCCTGTATAAGAGACTATGGAATCTTACCAGCCTGACATAAGGACATAGTATTATACTGTCTACCATCAATAGCGATCTGTCTTTTACTGAAAATAGGTTATTGGGTTCAGCCGTTAATAGGTAAAAATCGTCTGTACTTAGAGACAGGACGGTAAACAAATGAAACAAATCGGTAGTAACTTTATATTTAAAAAAAAAAAAACTTATTTTAAACTTTAGCTTTTGTTATTTTATCGGAGATATCAGTATTAGATAACACTGATTTTAGGTAATTTCGACGTACCTACTTGGACTCATCCTTTCCGGTATCGACACCTGTCTCTCTTCAAAAATAACCAAGTTACGGACATCCTCACGAGCCTGCTCCTCATCAAACACTCGTGACAAAATTATTCGTGAACGCTTCATTTTCCTTTTAGCGAGAACACAGAATTGTTTTGCAGCGAGCGTGCAATTGCATCGTCAACTAGTATCGCACTAACGTAAAGAATACGCTGCATACGGTGCGGTACAAGTCTAATTCGTTTTGTACCGCAATAAAGGAAAAAAAAACATTATGTGTGGACAAGATCAATGTGACTTGTATAGTTTTAAAGTCATAATTCAATCACATTTAAAGCAGTGAGTCTAAAACTATGTTTGTCTCTTTTCTATTCCTATGAATTCAAAAATATAGTTCTGTACCCCGCACCAGTGGAAAGTTCCCTTACTTACCGGCCGCATCGTATGAAAGTCGCGTACCGGTCAAGTTCCTTGTACCGCATTCAACGTGTTAAATACACAGTCATGTAAATGATTTTAGATCAATTGAAATATAGACCTTAAGAATAACCGATTTAATTAATTTGACAGCTGTACCAGAGGCTGATAAGGTGGAGTTGGAAGCTATAGAGGAGGTGTTCTGTAAAGACAAACGAGATCCTCTTCTGGTGGGCAGCGTTATGTCCAACATTGGTTACAATGAAGCTGCGTCTGGTATCACTGCTATTACAAAGGTAAGCTCGCCTCAGAAGATTTTAATATTCTTTGGCAACAACATCGTAAAGAATTCAAGTATTCTGTAACACTTTAAAATATAGGTACTACATAGTTATAAACGCTGCTTTTTTATTACACCGCTACACTAAGTTATGAACTGTTTACCATGATGTTACATATGTTTACTTACAGATGGTTTTTTTTCATAGTAAATTATAAAGAAAGAATGAAAACTTATTATATTGCTACAGAAACAGGTGTATGAAAAAAATATAAGTCCGATCGTTGTAATGAATCATTAGAAGTTACAACTTTATTTGCATCTCTCTCGCAGGTATTACTTGGCTACCATACAGGTCAGATAGCGGCCAACATGCACTGCGATAACCCGCGAAATGACGTGGTTGCTCTGCGCGAGGGGCGCATGCGCATCGTCACCGAGCACCAGAACTTTGGCCGCTCTTACGTTGCTGTCAACGGCATGTCCGTCACCGGCGTCAATTCACACGTGCTGCTGCATGGACACTATAAACCAAAGGTGAAAACTTTACTTACCTTCACCATCCACCTGGCCTTGGCCCAATTTATTTGTGGTTTCCACGCAACACTTCTTACCTCTTTCATACCGACATTTCTATTAGATGTCATCTCAGCATTCAGACCCTTTCAATCCAAATCCCCTATCATACAAGAAACAAAGGTTCCTAATAATATTCAACACTTTACCATTACCCATTTTAGCGTTATTAAATAAATTACTGGAAACAAAAATATTTTTTTCATAACCACAACAAATTTGCCTTTCAGGACCCCAACCACTACAAGTCGAGCATTGCTCACCTAGTGACTATTTCGGCAAGACATGAAGCAGCGGTGACTCATTGTCTTAGCGATTTGAAAGCCAACCCTATAGACCCCGAACAGTTGAGGCTGTTGCACAACATACACCAGGCGAATATTACAGGACATTTGGGCAGAGGATTTGTCATTCTACGTAAACACATACATATTTTTAAACAATTTTAATTCGCAATATAAGTAGTAGTTAAAGTGCTTGAATGGAAATGCCGAAAGCACTCTAGGCGAAAATAACTGCAGAACAAGTGCAGAAAACGACAAAACGTCAGAGCCAAAAATAAATGGCGAATCGAACTCGACTCATTTCTATTGATAGGCCAGAGACGGTACTAATTGTAGCAGGGAATGCAGTGGGACAGACTTATAATAACACCAAAGTAATGCAAAATAGTCAAATATACCTACACACAATCTTCATAACTAAATATTTTTTCTAGAGACGGACGAAGAACAGAAGACCGTATGTCTATCTGAGGAGTCTGAGTACTTTGACAACGCCCGGCGGCCGCTGTGGTTCGTGTACAGTGGCATGGGCTCGCAGTGGGCTGGTATGGGCGCGCAACTCATGCGCATACCGATCTTCGCTGCTGCTATACAACGGTACTCATATTTATCTTAAGTAAAAGAATAACAGTGGATATGAAACTAGAAACATTCCAACCATTTATATATATTAATTGCAGCTGCCACAAAGTTTTAGAGCCAAAGGGACTCAACATTGTTGATATAATAACCTCACCGGATGAAACCACCTTTGACAACATTTTACATTCGTTCGTCGGAATAGCCGCTGTACAAATCGGTTTGACTGACATTCTTAAGGAACTTGGACTTGTACCAGATGGAATCATAGGTAAGAAAATAAATTCAAAGGTTATATGAAAAGAGAAGTTTATTGCGGAGATGTTGGGGATATACACGACTTCTTTCTCATGAACTGGCCTCATTTGGCAGTAGAGAGATAAGTGGAAAGAGGGCTATGTGTGAGAAATTAATAAAAGAAATACTAATAACAAACATATCGAACAGGTCACAGTGTAGGAGAGTTGGGATGCGCGTACGCTGACGGTTGTTTGACAGCAGAGGAGATGATACTGTCAGCTTACAGTCGCGGGCGCGTGTCCCTGGAGACTAAATTCATCCGCGGATCCATGGCCGCCATTGGTCTGGGATACGAACAGGTAATTTAATTATAGCCATCTGATCAGCTAGCTATATAACAGCTACAGGCAACTTGAGTGTGTACTTTACTCCATCAGGAAAGTGGCTCCTAGAGTGATGAGTGGAACGTATAATTAGTGCGTAATCTACTGTAAATGTGCGCCACATAAAAAATTATGCTTTTTGTCGTCTTGGAAAAAAACTGAAAAAACGAGTCGTGCTGAAGTAACGTTGTTCCAGTAGGAAAATTCTAAACGAAAGATCGGAGGGAGAAATATTGTGTATCGACGGAGAGCTTTATTTGTGTTAATATGTGGGAAGCACTGTACTTTAAAACCCACCGATTTTTTATAGTAGCTAGTTTTTTTTTTTTTTTGGTAGAATATACCCTTTTTATTGTATTTTTGAAATCCCCAAAACCAGCAAATCCATAGAAGCCGAGAAAAAAAAATCTCCACTTAGCGGGTCTTAATTGGTTTTTAAACAATAATATGGTTAATGAAATTCCAAGGTCAAGGTCAACACTCCAAAGTCAAGGTCAACATACCAAAATATGCTCAAATCTTAAAATATTACCTTGTGACAAGCTCTGAGGCCAAGAGCATTTTCAATGTCAATGACAAACGTCTCGAATTAATGCGTGATCGACGGAGCCCCGCTTCTCGGGTCTCCTATTTCTGGATGGTTTAAAAAAAAATAACCACTAACCTAACCTGTCCGAGCCGGGATGCCCCAAGTCCCGAGCTCGCTTCGCTCGCTCTTGCATACTAAGTTTTCATTGCCTTTTACGTAGTCGAGATTTCGCTTTGTCTGAACGGAACATGGAACAATCAAGAAATGAAATTCATTCATTGTCTATGGTAAAATCTCAAAAAATTTCAATTTCATTTCTAAATAAGTGTAAGTTTTTGAAACTTAACTATTTATTTTCTCGAAAACTGCATTTGCTGGCTCTATCATTTTGCAAGTGTTCATGAAGCACGCTATAAAATTATGACGCTTCGGACGCGTGGGTTATAAAGTACAGTGGAGCCAAAATGTGCGCCGAAAATATAATTTGTGCGTCTTCAGGTTTTCGAGATGGTCATCGATATTTACGAATCCTTCTTTTTTTGTAGTCATTCGAATTTGGTCGGATAACCAGCGGTTGTTTACATGTTTTTTTTTAAACTACTTAATGTGAAACATTCCAAGCTGAATATTTTCACTATATATTTTTGATGAAACGCACTAATTTTTGGTTTGGTTTTGGGTTTCATCTTGGGTTGAACCGGTTTCTTGCATTTTGCCGTCAAAGTTATTACACCGTCGTTGTGACTTTTAGCAATAATATTTAATAACGCATGCATCCTTTGCTACTTTTTATGGTTATTATAAGCATCAAAAAGGACCGAGTACAGTTTTCAGCGAGCTTATATGTTTTCTCATTTAGGTGCTGCGATATTTTTTCGGGTTTTCAAAAAAGCGCGATTACCTGAAAATTATAAATATTTTCTTAAATCTAATTCTGTCAAAAATACGCACAAATAAAAAGCTACTCGTGTATGTTTATTCTACAGGCGCAAATACAATGATTTTAGAGATACACGATTCTGCAAAACGTTACTCCAGCAGGAAATGATTTTTCCGTTTTTTTCCAAATCGACACAGCGCACAAACTTTTTATGTGGCGCGCATTTATAGCAGATTATGCACTAATTAAGCGTTCCACTCATATCACTCTAGGACCCACTTTCCTGCTGGAGTAACGTACACAACTTGAGTAGGTACAGCAGTTGTACACTGGAATGATAAACTATTGAACACTTCAAGCAGCAGGTATGTGTATTAATATGCTATTATTTTTCAGATTTTACCCTTGTGCCCACCTGAAATCCAAGTTGCTTGTCACAATGGGCCTGAATCTAGTACGATTTCGGGTCCCGCTGAAATCATGAAGGCGTTCGTTGCAGAGTTGACTGCTAAGGGAGTTTTCGCTAAGGAAGTACCGTGCTCCAACATCGCCTACCACTCGCGTTACATTGCTGATGCTGGTGAGTTCTTTGCCCTTAAGAATGCTTAGTAGCAAACTTTACGTTGTGATATTTAGCTTTATGATGATATTTAATTGTACGTTACAATTAGTGGTGGTATTCGATATAATTCACATTGTTGTTATTGAGCTGTAATTTTTTTAAAGTTATTAAATATAATAAAAAATGCAGGACCTCGACTACTCAAATATTTATCGGAGGTGATCAAAGATCCAAAACCAAGAACCGAGCGTTGGCTTTCAACTTCTGTGCCAGAAGAAAAGTGGGACAATCCGACTGCAAAGCTCTGTTCAGCTGAATATCACACCAACAACCTGCTGGTAAGTAATGATGTTTGTGTGCAAGTAGCTACTAAAACTCTAACAATATATTTCCGAGCCAAGAACTTCCAGACTTCGGGCCTTCCAGTTTTCGGGCCTTTCAGACCAGAAACTCTTGTGTGAACTTGTTCAAGTATGGCCCCCGTTAACAAGTTCACACAAATTCAGATTCAGATTCATTTATTTGCAAAAACATGTGTGGATAATATTATATATGGTATGGTGCTTATTATTCGACGGTTGAAAGGCTAATTGATCTAAGCGAAATTTTGTAAAACTTGCAGGAGGACGGATCAAAGTTACTTTTTTTTGGAAAAATAAATCATAAAAAAACAACTATGTGATAGACTTTTAATTTATTTAATACAGTATATGCCTAATTAAATAAGGAAGTTTTTTAAGTTATTACTATTGAAAATTGTGTGTGTTTAGAAAATTTATGTTGGTAAGCCCAAAATGCAACAAATTTAGTTATTTTTTGAGAAAGGCAAAATGGTTCAAATGCCTACCGTAAATAAAATAGCTGAAAGTAAACTGGCTCAAACATCGACCTGGAATAAAGTAATACGAGAGGAAATGAATTTAGCGCCAAGTCAACTAACAGTTAAATAATACCCAATGAGCATAAGCAACATGATGGTGTTGCACCAGACTGAAGTAGTTTGATACAGATGCCCATTAGAGGAGGGACTGCAGGATGAAATAAAATGAACACTTACTAGCTTATAGTAGATATTGATGCATAGGCCATCATAATTCAGCAACATCCATAAGATATTTTTGAGGTTGGTATGCCACTTTATACAATTTTAGACAGTGTCTTGTATATTTAAAAAAAAACATTTTTGTATAGAGGAATCATTCAAGACATTGATTCAATGTGTTTTGGAACAAGATATTAAAAAATTGTGTTGCGACGTAACACTTCTTATTGCTGACCGACTACCCAATTTAATAATTTCGATTCAAATGTTGCATTCAGCATAATCGATACTCGCAATAACATCGAGCTTGAAAAAAAGTAGTAGAAACTGAATAAAAACAGCGAAAAAGCCAAATGCCTTAATCGACACACGTTATAAAAGTTCGAAAAATCAAAATGGCTTAAGTCATCGAGTCCTCAAATTTGTCTAATTTTGTGTCGTATAGATCAATGAGCTTAGAAAGGAGGCCTGTTTTGCTGTGGGTGCTAAGCGCCAAGAAAGTAGTAAAAAAATTTTGAAACCAGAATCAAACAACGGAGAAAAATTTTCTGATTCCGAATATGTATATAACTCACTATCACAAAAAATGCCGCTTAGACCAATTAGCCTTTCAACCGTCGATATGTGTTATAGTTATTTTTTTGGCTCAACATTTTTGACCATGGCTGGTGTACAAATTAAGTCGAAAAACAATAAGATTTCAAAATTAAAATACAAAGAATAATAATAATAAATAAATCAACAATTAACATGAATATTAAATTAAAAAATTAGGTCAATAGTCATGCCATTCAAAATAAATAGAATAGATTCAGTCAGTTTCTTCAGAGCGATTTATCATTTAAAAATGCACATTACATTATTATAAGATTTTATATCAGTATTTTTTAATGTTTTTTTCAAACTGGTCTGAATTTAATTTCTTAACACAGATAGGGATATTATTATAAATTATTGGCGCTCTGCATACAACGCTTTTATACAGTAGCGCCGTCTTAGCTGGCTGAACACGAATTTTACTGTTATCTCAGCGATTACGTATTATAATATCCGATATTCGAGGAAACAAATGGTGGTTATTTCTGACAAACAGTGGTGCTATTCTGTAAAGATCCCACCGTGAAAATTTAGGTGAAGTGAGCGTGATGTGAACTGTCATCCCACCTTACTCTACTAGGGATTGAGCTCACTTCAAACTCACTTCACCTAAGTGCTCACGGTGTGATGTTTACAGAATAGATCGGCAGGGCTATTTCCAAAATATAAAGTGACGAAGTGTGAGTTTTTTATGCTTTGTAAAAAGTGGCTTACAGCTCTCCGTACTTTGGATACCAATCATGGCACGTCGGACGTATTGGCGCCAAGCTGGCTTCGCACCCTCCGGGTAGTAAACAGTTCAGCACCCTAATTGCGTAACACACTATCAAGCGGAATCTGAATTATTTTGAAGCAAATTGTTAATCCATTGCTTCATAAGTTCGAAAAATTTGTCTGCACGACACGTAAATAACGCAATGAATGTTGTTGAACTGTCAAAATGAAACCGATTCCGATTGATAATGTATTACGCAATTACTCTGCTGGTTCCGGTCTAAAACGGCTGAAGCAAATTGCTGTCGACCCACTTTACCTCCTATGATAAAACCTGATGGGTCGCTGGCTCACTCTGCAGGTGAGAAAACAAATCTATTTGCATCTCTCTTTGCAAGCATTTCACGTCTGGATGCTGACTCCAAGCAACCACCTACTGTACTTCATTGTGACTCCTCGACGCCAGAGATCGCAGTTCACATTAAAGAAGTCCGAAGAGTATTGAGCAGTCTAGACGTGAACAACACCAGCGGGCCTGACGACATTCCAGCGAGAGTGTTGAGGTAGTGTGCGCCTGAACTGTCTCCTGTATTGACACGTTTGTTCCGCCTCTCTCTTAAAAAAAGGACGATTCCAAAATGCTGGAAGCTTGCAAATGTGCAACCAGTGCCCAAAAAGGGCGATCGTGCAGACCCTGCCCATTACCGTCCAATCGCCATTACTTCCATTCTGTGCAAGGTTATGGAAAGAGTAATGAACAGTAAGTTGCTGACCTACCTTGAAAACAATGATCTAATCAGTGACCGTCAATATAGCTTTCGCCGGGGACGGTCAACTGGCAATCTTTTTGTGTATGTCACGCATTGCTGGGGCGAGGCCATCGAGAAACATGGCGAAGCACTTGCTGTATCGCTTGACATCTCAAAGGCCTTTAACAGGGTCTGGCACGCTGGTCTACTCAGCAAGCTTCATTCTTATGGTATCCCAGCTAATTTTTGTAACTGGATAACAGCCTTCCTTAGTGAACGGTCCATCAGAGTAGTCATTGACGGCTGCTCTTCCAACCTTATGGCTATTAATGCCGGAGTTCCTCAGGGGTCTGTTTTCTCTGCAACTTTTTTCCTGCTGCACATCAATGACCTACTTCAACCCGGTATTGTTGGGTACGCAGATGACAGTACTGTTTCAGAGAGATACTTGGCCAGCGCTAAAAACCAGCGGGGCCGAAGTTCGTTCCTTGAGAGAGGCCATGGTAGTGCGGGCAGATCTGACCTTAAGCCTTGTCTCCCAGTGGGGTAGTGACAATCTGGTCTCTTTTAACGCCATCAAAACACAGGCGTGCCTTTTTATCGATAAAAGGAGTCGTTTCGATCAAAATCTTACTTTTCGATGTGCATCTGTTCCTGTTGATTAGCTCGAGCTCCTTGGCTTGGAGTTGACATAATGTCTCAACTGCGGTACCACCATCGAGTACAAAGCCCAAACTGCAGCCAAGAAACTGGGAATCCTAAATAGGGTGAAGCAATACTTTACGCCTGGACTGCTTTTAACCCTATACAAAGCGGCAGTCCGATTCTGCATGGAGTATTGTATTATATGTGTATTGCTTAAACATAACTGGCGAAATGTGAGTGTACCATAATAGGTACACCTCTGCCTAACCCTTCAGGGAAACAAGGCGTGATGTTATGTTATTGCAGCCACTTTTGGGATGGCTCAGCTAAATACCAACTTGCCACGCTTGACTCGGTGGAACGCAGAGCTAAGAAGTTCATTGGTGAGGTAAAACTGGTGGATGCCAAGCTTCACAGCTTAGCTCATCGCTGCAAGGTTGCCTGCTTGTCGGTCTTCTACAGATTATACTTCGGTGAGTGTGCTCAGAGTGTGCTCAAGAACTCCACGACCTCATTCCGTGGCCCCCTTCTACCATCACACATCTAGACGCACTGCAGGTTACCATCCCTACCTAGTTGCTATTTCACCAATTCGCACTAAGCGTTTCCAAATGTCTTTTGGGATGCGCACAGCAAAGGAGTGGCACTCTCTGCCTGCGTCTGTGTTTCCGAACGCATACAACCCTGATCTCTTCAAAGTGAGAGTGAACAGGCTTCTTCTAGGTAAGCTCGCTTCATAGTCGACTTTGTCTCTGTCACCTCTGACCTAGACTAGAGTCAAGAGCAAACCTATCTTAAATAAAATAAAAAATTATAAATGCCATATATGTATTTGATGAGTGGCCCAAAAGATAATGCCATATCTGAGGACAGATTCAACAAGTCCATAATTAGCCGAGAGTAACACATCAATGTTGATGGATGGAGCAAGTTGGTACAAGGCTTGACTACTGATTTTTTTACATAGTTTGTCAATGTGTTCTTTCCAATTTAGTTTACTCTCTATAATTAAACCGAGAAAGTGGGATTGTTGTTTCTCTTTACAAGTAACGCCTATGTTTGCCCTATCTAAAATAATTTTTATGTAAAATGTAGGTACCTACATTAAGAATGATAAAAATTTACTCCTTACAGAGCAATTTGTTTATATTTGGTTTTGATAAATTTATTTTTAAATTATTTTTATCAAGCCAAGAAATTATAGATGTCAGTGAATTATTTATCTCAGATTAATAATGATTAATGTCCTTACATGCAATTGAAACTGTACTGTCAACAGCAAATGTCATAGGTTGAATTGTTGCCTTTGGCAAGTCGTTGATATAAATAGTAAACAACGGCGGCGCTAGCACACTGCCTTGAGGATTATCGTATGTGATATATTATATTTCCTCACGGAGCTGAATGTTTCTTTTTTTTTTTGTTTTAGGATTCACTCTAGTTATCACTGTTGTCTGTTGTCGATTCGTTAAATAGGATCGAATAAAAACTAAAACATTGCCTCTTATGCCGTATGCGTCAAGTTTACTGATATTATGATCTACATAATCAAATGCCTGTGACATATCGCAATAAATAGCACAAACTGAAACAGTTTTGTCAACGTGGCAGATAACATTTTGGATGAATTCTTATATGGCCATATTTGTGGTTTTATTTTGTCGAAAGCCCTTTTTTTCATTGCACAAAATATTTTTCTTTTTTAAGAAATTAATTAAGTTCACCATTAAGATATTTTTCGATTTTTTTGAAAATATTGATAATCACTATTATCAATATTTTCAAAAAAAATCTAAAAATATCTTAGATAGGTGGTAGTTAATGGTGAATTATAGGCCTAATGCACTCATTAGGCCTATAATTCACCATTAACTGTTTACTGTGTTGCTTACAAAATGTAAGTATGCCTGCAATCTCTTGCCACTGTCTGTTGAGACTTTGAGCCCGGAAAATGGAAGGCCCTTGCCCTGGTGTTTGTTAAGATCTAAGAGTGTCAGGGATGGTACAAAGCTGCAATTTAATTAATGGCGCAATATGTGGACAAGTGCAGCTGACTCACACAGACGTATAGATTTAATGGATACGTTACGAAGAGTCTATGGACAGTTCCTAATCATTTATTTGTGCAGAGCCCAGTGTTGTTTGAGGAGACGTCAAAGCTGATACCCAACAATGCTGTGCTGGTGGAGGTGGCGCCGCACGGCCTGCTGCAGGCCATCCTCAAGCGATCGTTACCTAGCAACTGCAAGAACATTGCACTGACTAGGAGGAAGCATGCTGATAATACATTCTTGTTGCTTGAGGGTATCGGCAAGTAAGTAAAATAATAACTGCAGTCAAAATACAATGTTAATATCAGTCTTTTTTATAAAATAACTAGCTTTTGCCTGCGGGTTAGCTCCCATGGAGGATTGTTTTACCAGCCCAGAAACTTTCGCTAGTGTGTACTACACACCCCTTCGGGAAATACGGGCGTGTTACGAATGTTTGTGTTATTTCAAAATATCAATATTTTCAGGTTGTTTATGGAGGGTTACAATCCTAAAGTTCATAATCTCTATCCGAAAGTTGAGTTACCAGTTTCTACGGGAACGCCATTCTTATCGCATCTAGTACAATGGGCTCATGGTGAACAATGGTAAGTACCTAGCACTTTCTTTTTCTTACTCTTCGTACATTTTCAAAAAAATTATACAGTAACTACGTCAAGCTCGTATTTTGAGTATTACTTTTGTTTCTGTTTTAGGCCATTGCCAGTGTATCTCTTAGCCAATAGATCATCATCTGCCTCCCTCGACTATAGCACCTCTGTGCAAGATACAGAACACGCTTACCTGCAAGGTCACTCTATGAGAGGTAACATAAATAAACACCATATTCGTATGCTGTTTTAATTCCTAAGCCCAATATGAAGTTCGATAATATTTTAAACTAAGCGCAAAGTTGGACTCCGCTTTCAACCACCAAAATTAGAATTATTATATTATATTTAATATGCGAAGCAGATATAATTTAACCACGCACTGATCACTACCTACTGGTTTTGGTACGTCGCCTTAACGATGAATTCTCGTTCTCTCTGCTTATTTATTCGTTGGTCTCTCAATAAACCATACTGTAATAGTAGGTACTTACTTATTAAATAAAACCTAATATTCATCTTTAGGACACAACGTATATCCGTTTGCCGCCACACTAGCTCTGGTATGGGACACCTATGCAATGACGACAGGAATCCCGAAGAAACAAATGTCCGTGGAGTTCAGCAACCTGCATTTGTATGCGCAACCGATAATACACGATCAACGTCAGATTCGTATTAGCGTCGCTTTCCATAGAGGAAATGGGAGTTTTGAGGTAATAAGATTTCCGTTAAATAAAGTAACCTTAGTATGGTACTATTTAGAACATAGAGAACTAGTCAGTTCTTTATGTTCTCACCTCATTGCGGATTCGATTCATCTTTTGTGTTCCATAAAGCCAAGCACATATTACAGCCTCATCGGGCCGCAGCGCAACGCATTTTTATACAAAATAGTTCAGTGCGGCCCGCCTGTAGTGTGCGTTGGTCCATAGAAAATGCACGAAAAGATGATGTCTAGTACGTTAGGGTTCAATTTTGAATGAAGGCACGGATGTGGTAAAGAAATACGTCCACTCGCTTTGATAGTTTATTGCACACTACCTACTCAATTTTTTGAACACATTCAAATACGTATCGGACATACCGCCTACCAAAAACAATAGTTTTTCAGTAAAGTACTTAATTAACAATAAGTATTAGAATTCATGCAATGGACGGTAACTTACATAATTATGTATTTTCAAATATACTTAGTTATTATAAATTTATTTACAAATAATCTCAACTAAACAAAATTATTCACACTAACACAAGCACATCACAATTTTTTACTGAAATTAAAACTACATATTTACTCATTTCAATCAATAAATAGTTAACATTATTTGTAGTGCTAGTAACAAAAATCAAATTAATCAATTAATTAACAAATCGGCCACCATAGCTCACTCGTACTCAACGTTTTTGGATATTAGTTTAGATACAGATCTTTTCAATTCATGGTACCCTTGCACTTGTAACCACTCTTACAAGGTTATCTGCTTCGGGATGTCAATGCTTGATCCTGCCAAGTAACCATTTTGCTGGTGGTGTTGTTTCTTCATCCTTAATTACCACAATATCTCCCATAGTTGGTGATGAAATAGGTACTCGCTATTTGTATCTTTGTTGTAGCGTGTGGAGATATTGTGTTTTCTAGCAACGCCAAAATTCCTGAGTCTGAGTCTTCTGAACCATTTGCCATCTGGTTAATAAACTGGCCTTTTGATATTAATAATTTATATCAGGAACATTAAAATTTATTAAAGACTCGCCCACGAGAAAATGACCCGGAGTTTGTGGTGTCTCTGTAGTGGTATTATCTACCTGGCAAAGTGGTCGAGAATTAAGGCAAGTCTTGATCTGTGCTAACAGAGTGGCCACCTCTTCGTAGGTTAGTTTGGTGTCGCAAATCACTCTGGCGAAGTGTCTTTTAGCGAATTGAACTCCACTTTCCCATAAACCTCCACATGTTGGCATTTTTGGTGGAATAAAGTGCCATTTAGTACATCATTGGCAAGGAGTTCTACTACTTAAGCTGCTAAGCTATCCTTTCCTTTCTGGAAAAGCTGCTTCAGTTTCTTGGCAGCGCCTACAAAGTTTGTCCCGTTATTACTATATAAATGCTTGCATTAGCCTCTACGCGCCACAAATCTTTTGAATGCTGCCATAAACGCTTGTGAAGTAAGATCTGTCACAGCTTCAAGGTCAATAGCACGAGTAGCCATACAGACAAACAAGCATATGTATCCCTTTGTAGCATGGTGGGCTCGACCTTTAGATGTCTTGATTAATACAAGTCCAGCATAATCAAAACCGCTGTTTATAAATGCTCGAAGCAGGTTGACTCGTACAGCTGGCAACTGGCCCATGAATTGATTCTTTACTTTGACTTTATCTATAATGCAAGTTTGACACGTATTATGTGTTTCCTTACAGCTGATTTTAAACCAATTATCCAATAATTGATTCTTATGTACGCCATCATCAATTGGATACCACCGTGGACTGTTTTTATGTCAGCTTCACTTACCAATAATTTTATGACATGTTGATTTATTTATTTATTTAATACTTCATGCACAGAAATGTACAGAGGCGGACTTAATGCCATAGGCATTTTATTTTATTTTATTTATTTGGGAAAATAAACAGTTACACATTATTGTTATACACAAAAATTGAGTTAAAGAGTGAGTAAATGTATAACCCACGACATTTTCCACATATTATAAAAACAAATTATAAAATTAATGCGATGTGCGCTTACAATTTGATAAATGTAATAAAAGTACATGTGTTAATGATAAAATTAAAAAAGGCATGCAATAAAAATAATAAATTAAAACAAGGAATTATACAAATACAGTCTAAGAGTTAAATATTATGGAGTAATATCCAAAACAGTTTGCCAAACAAGGCCCCTAAATTTACTGGTTGGAAAAGCGAAGATGTCAATATTATTAAAGATGTTATTATATTGACCAGTAAGGCAACGTAAGGGTGCTCGTAAGCCTGCGTTCGTACGACTAGAATAAACGGCAAAAAGAGGTCGTGCGCGCACCCCACGACTTATAGTTGTTCTAGGTACTACGTAGCTAATCCTATTCGTAATATCCATACAATCACATGCGTTATTACATAAATCGAACAAAAACATTGTCTCTAAAATAATACGTCTGGCTTTAAGATTATGTAGCTTATACCTATTCAGAAGATCACTATAAGATGCATAAGTATGAAAACAACGGAAATGCATAGCTTTCAAAAACTTGCTCTGAACTTTTTCAATCGCGTCTGAGTATTTACTATAGAAGGGATTCCATACCGCAACAGCGTACTCTAACTGGGACCTGATTAACGATTTGTAAAGATATAAATACGTATATGGGCGGACGAATTCTGTGGCTAACCTCATCACAAAACCGTACATACGGAAGGCATTATTTATAATTTTACCAATATGAACGTCAAGGTGTAGTTTATCATCCAACAGAACTCCAAGATCGCGCACTAGCGTTTCTCTAGTTAAAGTGATATTATTTAAAGAGTAAGAATGCATAATAATATTTTTGTTTTTAGTAAAACTTATACAACAACATTTAGATATGCTAAGTTGTAGTTTATTAATTGAGCAGTATGCAGATAATCTGTCCAGGTCTTCCTGTAGGAGTAGACAATCTTGCAAATTTTTAACAGGCCTAAAGATCTTGAGGTCATCTGCGTATAGCAATAATTTTGAATTTTGAAAACATGTATTGATGTCATTTATAAATATGATGAACAAAAGTGGTCCCAATATGGAGCCCTGAGGCACTCCAGAAGTAACACTCAGGGTGTTGGAAATAAAACCATTTATCACAACCCTCTGAGTCCTATTAGAAACGTATGAAGAGAACCATCTCAGAAGATCACCACGTATACCGTTGAATGCAATCTTATTCAAGAGCTAAGCTGATGATCAACCTTGTCAAAAGCTTTCCGGAAATCAGTGTATATAGTATCAACTTAAATACGAGAGTCCATGTTGTTGAATAAATAGTCCACAAAAGTTACCAGGTTGGTTGTAGTTGACCTTCTTTTGACGAATCCATGTTGTTGTTGAATGATAGTATTGTGTAGTACAGGGTATACTTTATCATGAACTAGGCATTAAGAATATTAGGTTGATTAATTATTAATTATTTTTATTGGGTATTATTGGTTTGGTATTATTTATTGGGTTGGTTGATTATTAGGTATAATTATAGGAAGTTTAGTATTTGCTGATAAAGAAGCATTTTGTAATCGTTCTTCTACACTTATCAAGCCCTTCTTATCTCAAAACGGTGAAAACGTCATCAGGGAACTTCTTGTCTATACTTTTCCATCTCTTGATGATTCTTCAACTTGTTTTCCAGAAATTAATATTTGATAATATTTTATGCAGAAAACTGCATTGTTAGATTTTTCTCTCCATATTATGTCTCCTTTTTTTACCAATCTTCTGCAATATGCTCTTTTCATTCACTACATCGTTGAAAATCTTTCCCAAATTGGATTCTCCTCTAAAGTTTTGTGTAATGAACTGTAACTTTAATTCTGTTTGTTGAACGACTTGTCTTCGGAACTGTACATTTTCTTGTTTTAGCCATTTAGGTCCAGTCCACCAACTTTCGTTAGCTGCTAGATCGCATGCTTTAACGCATCTTGTAGCGAAGTCAGCAGGGTTATCAGCAGACTGAACGTGTCTCCATTGGCTGTTATCTAAGACGCGGATGATTGATATCTGCTACTCTATTGGCTACAAAATTTCGTCAGAGACTAGGTGGAGAATATAGGCATGCCAATACAACCATTGAATCGGTCCATACATAAATTTGGTCTTTAGTAACCTTCAGGATTTGTGTGAGATCATTAATGAGTTCAGCTAGCAATGCAACAGCACAAAGCTCTAATTTTAGAACAGATATTTGCTTCAGTGGTGCAACTTTAGTTCGGGAGGCAATCATCATCACATGAAGTTCATCTTCTTTAACAACTCTAAGGTAAGCGACAGCAGCGTATGCTTGAGTAGTTGCATCTGCAAAGCCGTGTAGTTGTATTTCCTTGTGATTTATATTTGTAGTTTTAAACCATCTTGGTATTTTAATGCTTTGCAAACGCGTTAACTCTTGCCTATATGCAACCTATTCTTCGCTCAATTCAGACGGCAACTCATCATCACAACCAAGATTACATAAGCACAATCTTTAGATAAGAACTTTAGCCGTGATTACGACTGGTGACGACCATCCGAATACGTCCACCAGACGGGCAACATCCGAAAGTATGGATATCTTCGTTATAGGATTTTTTTTTTCAAATTATCACCTTTTTAACCGACTTCAAAAAAAGGAGGAGGTTATCATTTCGGTTGATTTTTTTTAAATCTTTGTACTCCGTCATTTATAAACCGATTTGGAAAATTATTTTTTTATTTGAAAGGTAATGGAAAGGACCCGAGAGTATCCTCCCCAAACTTGAATTCTGAGCCACAATCCCATCTGGCGTTTTAACTAGCCCTTTTTCAATAATCTTGGAAAATATGTCGGAGCCGAGTAACATGTCAATTTTACCAGGTGTGTGATAAGCAGGGTCAGCTAATTCTAATGTTTGGAGTCCTGGCTAGTCAATTACGGTGTTCTTTGAGGGAAGTCTTGTAGATATTGTCTTTAAAACATAAGCCTTCACTTGTATGTTTTCTTTTTCATTGTATCGTGACTTGACTGATAGGTCAACTAAATGTTTGATTGATACCTTTGTTCCTTCTCCCACTCTAGAGACTGCACCGTTGGTATTAGTCTTTTTCAGGCCCAATAGTTCAACCACTCTTCCAGAAACGAATGAAGCCTCTGACTCTTGGTCAATTAAAGCACGAAGCAGGTATGTTTTACCATTACTCGCTGTGACCTGGACTTGTGCTGTTGCTAATAACTTTATGACCAGGTCGTTCTTGAGAGACATGTGTAGTTGTAACCTACTGTTCTGGTTGTGAGTTCTCTTCTTAATTTCTGTTCTTACTTTGGTGCAAAAGCGAATGGTTACTTTGACAGACTCTGCACTATGTCTTTGATTTATATTTGTATAAATTGTGATTTGAAACAAGGCAATTAAAGCATAGATCTTTCTTCTTAACAAATTCGTAGCTCTTGTCTACTGATAGTTTTGAATATTCCTTACTTCGAAGATCTAGTGATCGACCTCTCTGCAATAGGTACATATAGGTTGTGAATTTACACTCGAATGTACAGACTGAATCTCATTATGTTCACTATCTTCCGAATTAATGTGGAATGATCTTTGTGTTGAAGGCTTCTCTTTCGTAGTAGTTGCGATTGGAGATATTAGTTCTACTGTTTGGAATTTGGACTCGAGAAATTTCTTCATTTCAGGCCATGTAGGCAGTTCATCAAACATCTTTTTATGAGCTTGTTGTTCCCAATCCTTTGGCGACCCTGTATCAAACTGTCCCACCAGAAATATTATTACTGGATCCCAAGAATCAGTACTTATTTTCAAATAATTGAGATTGGTTAGACATTCCGCAGTAGTTTAAAGTAGTGCTTTAATTTGATTTGCAGACGGATTAATAACTTTCTTCTGTGCGAACAACCTTTTCAAGATAGAACTCACTATCATTCTTCTGTTTCCAAATCGTTCTCTAAGAATTTTCCAGGCCCGCGTATAGTTATACCCGTTGTTTGCATATTGCGTAATAACATTTCAGCTTCTCAAGAGACACTAGTTTTAAAATAATGAAGCTTTTGTACATTGCTTATTGACGTGTTGTGTCCAAGTGCTTTGAATAAATCTTGATATGTAGGCCAATCCTCATATTTTCGCGAGAATGTAGGTAATTGTATCGTATATAGCTTAGCGAAAGGCGGTTGATAATTTTGCGTAGATGTACCTCAAAGAATATACTACTCTCTAACGAGAGATGTACCTACACATGTTTGCAGAATCGTTTGACCGCTGTTGATTTACCAATTTTGACTAAAGATCTTCCAAATCCGCTCGTAAACAATGATATAGTTCATCGACTTTATGAATATTCTTTGTTTAGAAAATACGGAAAAACTCCCCGTGGGTCGCGCGGTGTGTAACTAGTTAGATTGTTATGTGCTTGCTTGAATATGTTCCAATCATCTTCGACAGATTTCAATCATTTTTTAAATAACCTTCTGTCAATCGTTGTTTTGGACATTTCTTAATTTTTATTTGCGCCTTTTATAACATCTGGGCCACATTTTCTAAAGTAGATATAAACTTGCTTTGTTTCGCAGTCGGTGAAGTATTTTTCACTTTATAATTCGCTAATAGTACCATAACACGTCATCGTAATTATGTTATTACATTTAAATCCACAAGTTCGTACACAACTGTTCAGTCAATACAAAAAAGGTCCGGCCTGATCTCAGGAATGCGGCTTCCTATTGTATTCGCGCGGTCGAGTTGTCTCGCCGTGCCATCAGCTTATCCGGCTCGAAGGACTTTTATGTCTAGTACGTTAGGGTTCAATTTTGAAGGAAGACACGTATGTGAAAATGAAATACGTCCACTCGCTTTGATCGTTTATTGTACACTTACCTACTCAATGTTATGAACACATTCAAATAAGTATCAGACAGATGATTTTTGTAATGATTTGCAGCGCGGTGTGGCCCGCCCTAATTTGCGCTAGCCTGAAGTAATGCTTTCCTTATATTAGGTATATTTACTTCAAAGCTTACTTTATATTTTGACACAGGTTTTGAATGAAGGCTCCAAAGTTGCAACAGGCTTTATAAACGCATTACATGATGTTGAAGATACGAAATTAAGAAAATTAAAAGAAGTATCTGAAACTAAAGTGAGCATAGACCTCACCGCTGAAGATATTTACCATTTATTCAGAGACAGAGATTACTCGTACAGGTAAGTTTGAAATAAAGAAAGAAATTACAAAATACGTAGAGTAGCTTGCATAATGTGTTCCTTTAATGATGAATGATGTAATTCATTTCAGTGGAGAGTTCCTTAGCATTGAGGGTGCTAATAAATCCCTGAGCGAAGCTTCGCTGGTGTGGCGCGACAACTGGGTCACGTTCATCGACGGCTTGCTGCAGTTGAACATGCTGCGACAACCACACGATGGAGTATCACTAGTCTCGCACATCAGGAGTATGAAGATCAACGTTGAATATCATCAAGATGTTGTAGAACAATCTTTCGTGTCAGATAACAAAGTTCTGTTGAAAGCAGTAGTACTAGACAATTCTGACATTACCAGGTAAACATTATTTTCTTTATATTATTACCGCCGAAGGTACTCTCTGTCAGTAAAGTAAATCATTTCTGTGTTCTTTGTTTCCAGGTGTGGAGGTGTTACAATAAGCAATGTTAAATTAGAAAATATGCCTCCAGTGATCAACAGAAACATGGCGTTAAAAGCTTTAAAATTCGTTCCTTATTTCCAATCGGACATAGATGTAAGTACTCGTACACCTTTCATTATCAAGTTATGTGTAAAACTAAATAAGATGGAATTATATAAAATACAATATCATTTTTAAATCATGCAGGTGTCGTCATCACTTCAAGTGTTTCTACAAACAGTAGCGGAAAATGTAAACAAAACAAACATAAATGTCGTTGGGTTAGTTAATCAGTCGAGAAAAGGATCCATTTTCTCGGAAATACATAATGCTATTAGAAACATTTTTGGAGTAAATGTTAAATACGAAGAAGTTAACCGTGAATCGGCGTTGAAGAAACAGAAAAACTTCCTAAAAGATGCTGATCTGGTGCTGGTTCAAAATCTATCCACTGACGATAACGTAAGTTAATAACGTTTGAAATGTTTTATTTTTAATTTGTATTTTATGTGTTTATTATAATTTAACTAATTTGGCCATCCAACAGATTTGTCAGCTGCTGCATCGTTTCCTACAGAGAGACCAGTTTGTAGCAAGCGAGGAAGACCTCGCTTTTGGTGGCCGCTCGCGTCCCTCGTCACTTTACCGTGTGACTTCCGTTCACTCCATTTTTAGCAATGGCAACAAACAGCAGTCACAACTGCAGCTGGTCCAGTGGGGTGCGGCTGCGGCCGTACCTACAACAACTGTCACAGTTCGAAGCAACTCTGATATCCTACTCCTCACTACAACACGCAATAACCTGTCTTTGGGACATCGGCTCCTAATTATTGCACCTTACCCTGCACTGCCACGTCTTAAGGAACTTGTAAGCGGCTGGCGTAGAGAAGCTAATCGTAACAAGATCCATCTAATCATGGTAGCTAAAGAAAGCAACGATAGTTTTTATGTCGACGAGACGCCAGATATTGCCCTGGCGTTCAACGTAGTGGACAATGTAAGTGGATCTTTGATATTTCTGTTTCTACAGAAATACATTATAATTAAAATACTTTCATATAAAAATGTTATGATTCTTATTCATCAGGGTAAGTGGGGAGGAGAGTACTACGTACCACTGGAAAACTCGGCATCAGTGAGCAACAACGTGTCCTTACAATGTAGCCAGTTTGGTGACTTGGATTCGCTCACGTGGGTTGAAACGCATGAGATATCCGGATCTGGAGTCCCTGTAAAGGTATGCTTGAATTTATTTTAATTACCTCGAAAATATTTTAATCTTAATATAAATTAACACCATAATAATTAGTACTTTTTACACTACAAAACACATACAAACAAAACAAAACACACACTACAAAACGCATACTTTTATAATTTTTCAATCTCCCCAGGTTCAATATGCTGGTATAAGTTATGAAGACGTCAAAAAAGCCACTGGCTCCTTATTGTACAAACAAAACATTAAAAATAGCTTTGGAATGGAATTCAGTGGAACCACAAACAGGTTAGTAGCAACCTGAAAATTTTCCAAAGAAAGGACTCATTTGATTTATTTATTTACATATTTATTTTTTATCGTTCCTGATTTTTCTTTTCAATTGGTTGTCAGACCATTAAGACAGTTTGTATCATAAGTAATTTCCGATGCTGATATGTGAACATGTTATACAATACTGGGCCAAGAACTTTTTCCTGTAGTACTCCCAACTTCCATATTTAACAATATTGATCGTGCTTCGCCCCATTTCACCTGAAAGCAGCGGTCGGATAAATACGTCCGGATGAGGTTGTCGTACTTTGGTTAGCAGGTTTATTATTTGGGCAAGATCTGGTCAAAATCTTGTGGTACATCAAGAAAGGCCGCTGATCAAGGCTTTTTACGTTTAAAAGACTGTCTTCCTGTTTGAGTCATTGAAAAAGAGTTCATTATTTGTTAATTGTTTAAAATGATTTGAACCTAAGGGTACATACTAGGTATGTATAAATTTTTATAAAATAAATATCATGTAAGCATGGTAATACAAATCTGAAACAATTAATTTCACCATGCAGCGGTGAGCGCGTGATGGGTCTGGTGCGCGGCGGCGCGGCCGGCAGCGTGGTGCGCGCGCAGCCGGAGCTGCTGTGGCCGGTGCCGGCGCACTGGAGCCTGGAGGACGCCGCCACCGTGCCGCTCGCCTACGCACACGCACTCTACTGTCTTGTGAGTCTACACTCAAGATACATACAACAATCATTACTCCCTTTTACTACCAGACTTTCAGGCGTAGCGCACCCTGCATTACGTCTGAAAGTCTGCCATCCGCACTTGGTTGGTGTCCCGACAATTCTTACTCAGCGCTTCACCTTTACAGTTTACATTTATAATGCACACGGCAAATGTGCGGAATTCTTTGCTACTTACAGAAAAAAATTCACCTTCATTATCAAACTCACATTAAATCCTGTTTATTTTAAGGCAATCAAAAGTTATAAGGGGTTGGCACATCACACCTCTGTGTTGATCCATGGAGGGGCTGGGGCTTTTGGCCAAGCTGTAATATCAATAGCCCTTGCTCACGGCCTCGAAGTATTCACAACTGTTAGTGACATGCGGAAGAAACATTTCTTACGTAAATTATTCCCAGGATTAAAAGGTATTTTGATGTTTTGCAGTTTCACTAAGCCGGTTTGAGATGAATATTAATTTTTGTTAACACAGAATTGAATTCTCACTGTTTTCTATGTTTCAGCTGAACACATCGGGAATTCTCGGGATCACAGCTTTGCAGATATGGTTCAAAGCGCTACAAATGGAGAGGGTTGTAGCGTAATTATTAGTTGCCTTAGAGAAGATTTGAAGAAAGTATGTTTACCGTTTTCAAGGTTTTTTTATCATTAATATAAAATTAATTAATGAATATTACAAAACGGACCTATTGTTTTTTCAGACTGCAATTAATTGTACCAAGAGCTTCGGGTTGTTTATTGATGTTTCTCAGCTGCACAATCAAGATGATTTTGCTTACGGGATGTTCAACCTCACTAAGGAGCGATCCTACACCACCACTGATATTACTTCGATATTTGATCCTGAAAATAAGGAGAATGCTAGGGTAAGTGTTATAGATGCACCTGAATTAGATACCCATTGACCTTAGTGTTTCTTTGGGAATTAAGGTATTTACAACAGGAGCCAAAAAACAAATAAAACATATCTCAATACATATGGTTCTAAAACGAATTCCCCGAACATTACGAGTACCATGCATTTGTGGCGGCATATCTACATCCCCACATTTGGAACGCATCACACTGACGTCACGCAAAATCCTGCATCGCGCAATCGGAGTTTACCGCACGAGTAGCATTTATACAACATCCCGACATCAACCGTCGGGCAGTAGCCCACCAGACACAATACCCGTCTGGTCGGTGGATCCTCCCTTTTCTATAGAGGATGAGTGAACTTTACACCCTGTTCCTCATGCCTCTATGCATTTTATTGCTATAATATCAAAATAATTGGCATCCTCCATGGGGGTGTAAATACGGAACTTTTAGTAAGGGTCCAACTCTTAAATACAACACAAATAAATAATAAATATTATGCATCCGACAGGTAATTAAATGCATTTTTCTTAGATTTCCAAATAGTAACATTGTTCAAATAAAGATGTTTAAAATATTGCTGTTCCAAAAGCATCCAATTTTGTATGTCGCAGGCCTTGCAGACGTTGTTGAGCGATGGTATTCATCGCGGCTACGTGCGTCCTCTGTCGCGCGTGTCGTACGCTCCGCACGACGCCGCGCGCGCTTTTCGGCTGCTAGCGGCCAGCAGGCACCGCGGCAGGGTGCTGCTGAGAATGAAGGACTCCACAGTGGAAGTTCAGCCCAGGTATTGCTAAAAATCCCTTTTTATTAGTCCAAGTAAGATTTCGAAAAGCTAAGTAACACTTATAAAAGCTTATAAAGTACGCGATCCGCTGCGGCTTCTTACGGCACTCATTATCTTTAGCCAGATGACTTTAGGTTTCATGCAAGCCCAGCGGGGCAATTGCGGAACATACTTACAGTAGGAATCGGTTTAATTTTCACAGTTCAACAATATCATTGCGCTATTTACGTTCTTTATTTATTATTTATTTATTTAATACTTCATGCACAGAGATGTACTTCATGTACAGAGGCGGACTTAATGCCATAGGCATTTTCTACCAGTCAACCTTTGGGTTGGGTTTTTGGTTGTTGAGCAGACAATTTTTGCGAACCTAAGAAGCAATGGATTAGCAATTTGATTCAAAATGATTCAGATTTTGATTGATAGTGTCTTACGCAATTAGGGTGCTGTTCTTTTTGCTAGGTTACTGTCAAAAAAAAAAAATATGACACAATTACCAAAAAATAAAAAAAAACCTGTTGATCCGATCGCTCCAAAACTTCACAGGGTTACCCATTGGGCTTATCTAAAGATTTCCTGACAATTTCATAAAAAGCACTCCAGATATTTTGGAGTCCATAGGTGTTAAATACGGAAGTGACAGGGGTAGTGGTACGTCAATCAAACTCGCTAGTCTGTTGCACACTGATATATTCAATAAGTAACCCACAAGGCGCGGCCGGCGGGGCTGCGCTCGGCATACACAACATCCTTTCCCCGCTCGGCATACACAACATCCCTTCCCCATAAGCTAGGACATACTTTTAATCTATTTCCTACTACTAAACTTATTCTATAGTTAAATCTGTTGGTTCGTTATCATCATCGTCGCTGCCGTACTGACCCGCTGTAGGTGTCGTGAAGATCGGACTAATTGCCTGTCGCCTTAGAGATCTAGCGGCTGCTCGCGGAGGAGTCACCAGAGCACTTGGCATCGTCGTCTTTTCTCCCCCTTCTAGCTGCGTTATTGGCTCGGGGTGAGTAAGTGGCTCCACATCAGGCACCACATCTGGGTTCCAGTCTTGGTTGTCGCTCGGAAGTGTGTGTAGTGATTTCCTTATTTGATCCATGTGCCTCGTGACTTCACATCCTAAATGTGGCACCTAGATTCTGTACATAATATTGCCGATTTTCTTTCTAATGATTCCTTGTATCCAACAGATTTTTTTATTATTAATATTTTTGGTTATCCATACTTTATCATTTTCTTTAAAGTCTAACCTGTGTTTCCCTCGGTAGTTCTTAGCCTGTAAGGACTGGTTGTGTGCGACGGTTCGCGTTAGTTCTGTGGACGAAGGTGATGGCGCGATAGGGTTCAATAAATCTAGGCGTGAGCGCAACGCACGCCCGAATACTATCTCCGCGGGTGATTTGTCAGTGGTACTATTTTTAGAGTTCCTGTAGTCAAATAAAAATTTTGCAATTTTCTCGTGTAAATTCTTCTTATTGCAGCCCTCCAAAATGATAGTTTTAAACCCTTTTTTTTACTATTTTCACGAAACTCTCGGCTTGTCCATTACTATAGGGATGGTAAGCCAGAGATAAGACGTGCTCTATACCGTTAAGTCTACAAAAGTCTTGAAATTCTGTTCATGTGAAAGAAGTGCCGTTATCACTCACCAACGTGTGCGGAACCCCGAACCGCGACATAAAATCGCAAAGTTTACTTATAACCGCCTTTGAATTATGAGTTGTGGACATATCGTAACATTCTACCCATTTACTATAAGCGTCGACGATAACCAACAACATATAATTATTAAACGGGCCCAAGAAATCAATGTGAATTCGGTAGAAAGGGTACGGCGGCAGTGACCAAGGCGCGAGACGGGCGTGTGGAGGTGCGGGGTGCAGCGCACAGCACACGCTGCAAGCGGCCGCCACTCGCTCCAGTGTCGCGTCCACGCCAGGAAACCACAGTCGCTTGCGAGCCTCTGCCTTCATCTTGACTACCCCGAAATGTGAACTATGCAGTTCCCTACACACGTTCTCTTGTAGGGACGATGGAATAACGACTTTATGCCCGCGCATTAAGATTCCATTTTCATACGACAGCTGTGTTCTACAATTAAAGAATGGTTTTAAACCATCGTCTTGAACTTTCCTAGGCCAACCATTTAAAATGTAACCCTTAACAGTAGCTAGGTGAGTGTCGCGAGCCGTCTCGTGACGCAAGTCTTTTATTGTTACCGGTAAGTCGCCGTCCACTACGAAATTCACGTAGGCCGCACGATCCTCTCACTCCGCGAGCTCGTCGGGCGCCTTCGTGCCGTCCTCCCCTTCCCCGCACGCCCGTGATAAATAGTCCGCGCTGTTAAGCTTGCTACTGATATACTCAATGGTATAATTATACGCTGCTAAAAATATGGCATATCTCTGCAAGCGATTAGCAGACACTTCGGGAATGCCTTTATTCGGCCCAAATATAGCCAAGAGGGGTTTGTGATCTGTTCGTAGTACGAAGGGTTCGGACCGACAAAGATGATCATATATATATATATGAATATACACACATCCATACGTCATACATAGGGCTTCTGCCCGCAACTTTGTCCGCGTAATTTTTTTTATACCTTCGCGCAAGCTGTAGCAAAAAGTTGACAAAGTTTTATCGCAATCAGATTAACCAGCGTATAGAGGACAAACATCATTTTTATTTATATATTTAGATATAGATATTGTACTGACCAGGATCACATAATAATGCAGTCGTGCTAGAACAGTTTTTGAAATTGGTAATGATGGGCTATTAATTCGTAGAATTATTTTACAGGTTGACTTGCGAGGCTGAGCGTACCCATGTAATACTCTGTAATGATGAAACCTTTGGACTACAGTTAGGTGACAGACTTGTGGAACGAGGTGCTAGGAAGCTTTGTGTACATTTCAAGAGGCAATCCATGAGCTACCTTCAAATTAAAATACGGTAAAAAATTCAGATTTATTCATCGTGTTCGGCTTTCACGAGGTTCTTGCCAAGATGTACTAACAATAATATCAACAATTTTGGAACGTCTCTGTTGTCAATCTATCACCACAATAACATCAGGCTTATTGGCTACAATAGTCTTGTCAGTGATCATAGATCGATCCCAGTACAATGTGACTTGACCATTCTCGAGAATAAGGTCAGTTATTTTAAAGTTATTGAAATTATAATAAATATTATTTTGATTTCTTTTGTTTAGATCATGGCAGCAATTGGGTGTTGAAGTTGTAGTATTTTCTAATGACTTATTAGAAGAAAAAGACGTCAATGCACTGTTAAATAACGCAAGTCGTTTTGGTCCCATCGAAGGAGTGTATGTGACTGTGGGCGATAAGCAGCAGGATATTGGCGAAACTCTACTGAATACTTTAGATTTGGTGTCAAGAAAATTGTGTACGGATATTAAGTAAGTAATCATAATCATGTGTTCACACTTTCGCATATAATGACAAGATTACTTCACATTTTGGGGCCTTTTCTCCACCTTCGGCTAAGATTATTAGGCAGATAATTTTATACAGGGTGGCCAATTCGAATAACTTTAAATTAAGATTATTATTATTACAAACGAAAACCCTTAAATATTTTTCCATAATTACAATTTATATAATACAGTCTTGGCAATTGTGCATAAAAAGAAACATCTGCCAGATATACTGGTTTAAAATGCGATTGCTTTTCATTGTGTTTTTCATCAAATTGTCGCATACTTTATTTAAATATCCACTACCAGTTGCAAATATGCTATCAAAATTTCTTGGAATTTATTCTTTCAGAACTATTCCTCTCAAAGTTTCGATTAAGTTTTGTGCTGCATGGTTTCTGGCTTTGTTTTATTGGATGGAACCACTTGGCTTCTAGGTCTAACTGGTGGATTTAATAAAATAAAAATACTTTACGCTATTGCGAGTCGCAGTAATTGCAGCACCTGTCCCGTAGCCTCTTCAAGGAAGAATGGTGTGATTACTCCGCCTAACCAGCCAGATAAAAATAATTTAGGGTCCTGGGTATCTACCCAGGACTCCAAAATTATTTTGGGTCAACAAAGATGGCTCTTAATAGTGAAAATTTTGTTTATAAATCCTCTATGATCAAAATGGGATTAGTTCCTCGTAATGATTTGTTGAAAAAAATTGGTTCGTTTTTCAATCCGCTTAGGAACTTTAGGATAAAATTACGAAGTTAATGTTAATGGTCTTATAAATGGTACATAAAGAATTTAACTCAATAGTCGGTGGAAACTAAAGAAAAGTAAAGACGCCAAATGAAAATGGTGGCTAACAACAGTTGTAATACTCGGTTTGGCCACCCTCTAATTTATACAATTTACTAAACTCCACTTGTAATAAGATTAGAAATTTAACTAAACCTTTTTTACAGTCTGTTCAACCGATTTTAACTTCTATTGCGTTGGTGGCATAGCAAATGGCACATGCAGTTAATAGTTGGTAATGAAACCACGTTTTTGCTTTTAATGCCATCCTTAGGGCTACGGAATAGAAGTCAAAACGGTTGAACGGACTGTAAAAAAGGTATGTTTAAATTTCTAATCTTAACATAAATGGAGGATAGTATTATGCTAACAAATATTTCTGATAGTACTTATTTTATTAGAATACTGTTAAAGAATGTGTATAATGTCCTTTGTTTCTCCTAATTAGCTAACTAACCAGCCATTTATTTCTCCTAATTTGTCTGTTCCGAATCAATATTCAAATCAATTTATTTAATTTTTTTCATTTTATTTATTTATTTAACAGTTTATGTACACACATTTATACAGACAACAAGAAAGGAACAGTAAAATACGTACAAAGGTGATGCTTATTTCTAAAGAAATCTCTTCCAGCATACCTGCGATAGGAAAGTAGATAAAGAGATGTAGACAACGTGTATAAGAGTAAAAAAGAAAACAAAATACATAAAATCACAAACATCATTTTATTTTTTATTTTTTTTATTTTTTTCATCTGAGATTGTTGTTTTGTTTGAAAGATATTTCGCCGTACTGAACACTGGTTACAATATGATTGGGAAGGAAGTGTGCCATCGTCGGGTACAGAACAACTTACCGGCTACAATATTGTCGTTGCCGGAACTGAGTCATGTAAGTTTAGTCGGTAAACATTCTATAGCCTTATCATCAGCTATGGACGCTTTTGTAATTTATTAAACCTGTAACGAAAAATCTAGCTACGTGGTCTCACTAAACTAAACACATCAAATGTCTCACGGCCCGACATCAGTCCATAGGAAAGTTTCTGTCATTATTATTGTCTTAATGCAATATTTACAAAATATTTAACATCTACTTTTAAAATTTTGTATGAGGATTTTCTAATACTTAAACGTCTTTCGAATACTAAACTTAATTAATTTATGCTCACTTTTTGATCGCAGGAGTCGTGTAACATTGGTGCATGGTACCGTGGCGCATTAGAAGTGACCGAGGAGGCACTGCGAGGAGCTCAAAGCGTTGTTCTAGGAAGCACGGCGCCTGCACAACAAACTTCGCTGCTGCAGAAAATAATTTCAATTGCTGGTTAATTCAATTAGTTTGATAAATTCTTTCTTATAACTCCAGCTAATAGTATTATTTTTACTATGTTAAATATCGATACCAACAAATCTGTGAAGTTTCGCTAAGTAAAAAAGACGTTGTTTTCGCTATTTTACAGATGTAACCATAAAGGCAGATACAGACAAGAATACTACTTTGGAAGAATTGGGAGTAGAAAGCGATAAAATACCATTAATTTGTAATTTCCTAAAAACCGATTATAATCTTGTGTTTGAAGAGACAGAAATACCCTTGATTACAATTGACACGTAAGTAGAGCTCTCAGATATTATCGGTATACTTCGGCTGTCGTACTATGTTAATTTTTTCTCTGTCACCTATCTATTGCTTTATCATTCACTCCCTTTATCTTCATATCATCCCTCACACAATCTATTCATTTATTCTTTGGTATTCCTCCTCCCCTCCATAACTCAACATGTAGGACCATCATTCTCTTAGTCATAGTGTAATTCATCACTCGGTTTTAGTCAAATATTTTGTTTCATCACATACCCCTAAAATACTAAAACAAACGATTCCCGTTCAACTATCTTTAACTGGCGCCAGTTTCAAACTTACTCTAATGTACTTTAAATCTATTTTTCGTTTTAAGGAGTCATAATTGGACTTAGTATAATTTGTAAACGTTTTCTATTTTTTTAAGGTTACAGCAATTAGAAAGATCTATCTTCAAAACAGAATTCCAAGACACTAAGGGCTTGTCTACATTCTTTAGCTTCGTAGACTCTGATGAACTACTCGCTACCACTGACTTTGTGGGTGTGCCGACGCTTGTGAACAATGCATCTTTGGTAGTTACATGATTTTTTTATTTTAAGTTCTCATTTTGAAGCCGACTCCAACGTAATTGAGAAAAGACAGTGTGCGTTACCCCAGCAAAATAATGTCGGAAATAGTCATTTATAGATAATAAGTTGCGCACATTTTTAAATTTGTTGCACTTATAGTTTTTTTGTTATTTCACAAAAACCTTTCCTGCTGGGGTAACGTTATCGCAACCGGACATTTTATTTTTTAATGGGAATATTGAAATAAATATTAGCTATATAATTAGTTGTCTAGACGAGGTAAATGTTGCAACTTATTTTGTATTTGTTCTTTCTTCGCCCGCGAAGTAATTCGAGATCCTGCTGGAGTAACGTTTGTGGTTTTGCTGGATCTCTGAAACGGTTAAGCAAATTCTTGTCAAGTTTTGTACATGACTTTTTAGGAACTAGTTTTAATTAGCTATGCAAGAAAAAACAAAAATAATGCGTCGTTTAAAAGGTTATTTAATTAAATATAAAACACTTCGATAGGTCCTAACACCTTGAATAAGAGTTTATAGACTTACTTTAAACGTTATTTTGTAGCTTGTAACTGCCTTCATATGTATGTGAAGTTTTATTAATATCCTATTAGTAATTAACAAATTATGATGAAATTCAGTTCTCCACGTTCACGGTCACAATGCGCGCTGAGTTATTTGGCCACTGATAAACCTGTATGTGGATATAAAAACTGAATGATATATTAGAAATTATTTGCTTAGTTTAGTTTTATACCTGTAAAATTTCAGCGTAGTACATACAGTAATTAACGAGATAATAAAATAAAAGTCATAAGGAAGTGCAAGACGGTGGTAACCCGACCATGTTTAGGTGGTTACAAAAAAGCGATCGCGTAATAAATTATGCTATGTTTTAAAGTATGTTGGATACCTGCGGACCCATGGAGGAAGAATCGATCGGCGGATCGAGGTATTTTGTCGTCCTAAAGGATGATCATTAAAAAAAAATCAAAATCTTTTATTTGCCTAAATAAGATAGAGAAAGTTGGTATAGTGTACAAAATTTTTCTCTTATTCTGCCTTTAATTTTGACATGCAAATATAAAATAAAGTTATGTAAATACATTTTATTTAAATTAATTATTGATCATAATCATGCAGTAATTAAACAGATGATCCCATTAAAATTGTATTATTGAATTAAGTAAATGTCAATATAATGAAAAAAATAATAATCATAAATGTCAATACTAATTATGTCAGTAATGGGAGAGATTCGCTACACACTATTAATAACAATAATAATTTAGAAACACCGTGCAATTTACAAAACTTAGAATTTATAATCTAAAAACTCATTTACACTATAAAAGTATTTTTCAATTATAAACCTCGTCAAATTACTTTTAAATCTAGAAAATGGTAGCGTTTGTATGGAATTTGGTATTTTATTATAGAATTTTATGCACATAATATAGTTGTTTTTACCTGTAAATGTGAGATTCGTCCTCGGTTAAAATAACTTATTAGTATGCATAGACCGTGGAGCATAGTAGCTTGTCGCTTGCTGAAAAAGTCTCTTATTTTTTAAAACAAATATACAGGATTCTAATATATAAATACATGGTAGACTTAGTATTTTATATTTACTATAGAATGGACGATATGATTATTTGCTTCAACTCAAATATAATCATAATCATAATCAATTTATTTGTGTATGACATGTGTTTCTTATTTTAGAGTTCATAGGTCGCTATGTTATGCCAAAAGGCGTACAAATATGGTTGTATAGCTCATAGACACTTTTTTTGCATTACGAATTCTTGATCAATCTCCACACAACGACCCCACAGGATAATATTTATTGCGTTATTATATTATATTGCCATTATTGCGACATTTCTAGATACCTCGCAGCTAATACGCCTCAAAGGGTATATTAAATTATTTATTTTAACACTAATGTCATTTATGTGATTTTTCCATGAGCAAAATTTAACTAAATTTATTCCAAGAAACCGTACCGGAGCGGGTTCAGCCAGGGTGACCCCTTTATAAGATATATTTAGGGCCAGCGGTTTTGATCGATCGGTATGAAATTGCATAAATTTTGTTGTATTAATATTAACCTTTAAATTATTAGCCTCTAGCCACTCTATAGTTCTTTGATGAGCAATTTTGATTTCTTTTTCGTACGTATTTTTATCTTGTCCTTTGATTATAATTACAATTATAATCAACGACGAAACTACAGTATCGTCGGCAAACAGTACATATTTATGATTTATAATTTCTGGGAAATCATTTATGTAGAGCAAAAACATTGGCAGCTCTAAAATACTGCCCTGTGGAACGCCATATCTATTATACATAAACGAAGATTAGAATGATTCTAACGTTTTAGTTTGGCCATTATAATTCGTTACTTCCACTGATTGTACTCTGTCGGACAAAAAAGATTCCAGCCAGTTATATACCGATCCTCTGATTCCACATCTAGAAACCGTTTCCAATAATCGTTCATGAGAGACATAACTGGGTTAAATAGATTAAAATGTTAAATAGTGTAACAGCTATTTTCTTGTTAACCCTTAATTGGGCATGCCGTGTGTGGGTTCTACTCGGTTTTATAAACCTAGTGGGAATTTTTTATTTAGGTATCAGATTAAAAAAAAAAAAAAATTTTTTTTATTATTTTAATAAAAAACAACGTGGGAAATATACTCCTACTGCAAGTGTAGGGCTACATGAAATGAGCTCTATGTGGGAAATAATCTACATGTTGGAGAGTGCTGGTCTAGAATGATAATTCTCAAAGCATGGATCAGCACATAAGGATACCAAACATATGGAACAAGAATATTTTGTCCTCTGCTCTTTTGCTCGGGTGCTACAGAATTTACACCTTCTATATTTACTAATGCGTGGCATATGGGCAAAGACACATTCTTTGTTCATATAATAATTGATATATTGTGGGATTCATGTAACTTTTGACGGCTTACAGACTCTTAAAATGATGTGGGAAGCATTCTCCTTTAGTCCAATTAAGGGTTAATACAGTCTGTTATTTCTTTTATTAAATGAAAAGCTGCCAAAGATACTTCTATTTTTACGAAACCCATTTTGTTCATCCATACTTCCATACTATATATATACTTAATATTATAAATTCGAAAGTAACTCTGTCTGTCTGTATGTCTGTCTGTATGTTACCTTTTCACGCCTAAACCACTGAACGGATTTCGATAAAATTTGGCAAGGAGATAGATGGCATCCTGGGGAAGGACATAGGCTACTTTTTGTCTCAAAAATAATCCTACAGGAGGTGATATAGGGGATGAAAGTTTGTATGGGAAACCCAGCATTTCTTAAGTTAGGGATATGAAAATTCAAATTTATGCTTTTGGTAGGAAATAAAGAATTATATGGTTCAGTTTTTTTGAAAAATCATCCCCTAAGGGGGTAAAATAAGGGTTGATTTTAAAATCAAAAATAATATTAAAAATTTTGTGTCTTTAAGAGATTTAAGGGATCGGAAATGTAGTCATGGTTCGTATCTTGACTTCTTGTGGTAACATTTTAATCTTTATTTTTAACCGACTTCAAAAAAAGGGGAGGTTCTGAATTCGGTTGTATGTTTTTTTAATGTTTGTTACCACAGTAGGTACTCCGTCATTTATAAACCGAAAATATTTTTTTACTTGAAAGCACATACTTTCAGATTGGTCCAATTTTTACCAAAATTCAGTTTTGATGATAGGATCCATGAGGAACTGAGGGAATTCCTCAGGTAGGCAAACACATAGCGATTTTGGTATTTTCATCAACAAGTTAAGCATTTGCATTCAGAAAGTATCATTTGATGAAGTGGAACCGACGAAGAAGACCGCAGATGGCCTCGGGAACTCCTCAATGATAAGTATTTCACGGGTGGGGATATAAGATATCTCGATTAAGATAGTTAAGCGACTATGACGAAAAAAATTTAAATAAATGGTTCTGATGAAAATAGTACCATCGAACTGATCTGATGATGAAGATGGAATGTAGGCACCGGAACTCCGTAATAAAACAATGTATCCTAGCCATATTTGGGCTTATTGGAATTGTCGTGAGATGCACTCTGGCTATAAATGATTTTAATGGTAATATGCTTCAAATTGCCCTACTTGAGTCGTATGTTATGTGTGGCCTTGATTGTCAGAGGACAGATTTCGTCAACGATCTGTCGGCGCAAGGTTTTGGTGTAGCCAATTTATAAAAAAACTTTAATGAATTATACACCAAAACCTTCCTCATGAATTATTCCGTTCATTAGTGAAAACCCGATGAAAATCCGTTCGGGAGTTTTTGAGTTTATCGCGTTCAGATGGACAGACGCGGCGGGAGGACTTGGTTTAGTTAAAATTATGCCGGTCACGCTCTGATAAAATAAGAAATAACTTTTGACCGAATGGACCGATTTTAATAAAAAACTTATTGATAAAAAAAAAAACAATCGACGTACAAAAAAAAACTACAAAGTGAAAAATAACCTTAATTTCGGAAGTCGGTTTGGTTAAGTATTTTCGTTTTTGGCTGTTTCTGAAATAAAGGTAATTTTTCACTTTGTAGTGTTTTTCTTGGAAGTCGGTTGTTTTTTTTTTATAAATAAGTTTTTATTTTCCACGTTTCCGTTGTGGTACCTCCCCACCAAAATTCGTATACCACTACTTGTTAAATAAATAACAGTGACAGGATTTATTTCTCCGTCACAATCCTGTTTCCGTAATGGTAGCGAGGTATGCTAATAAATCAATCTCAAACGCCACTTTTTATTTTGTTCACAGGCGTAAACATTAAATAGTTCCACCAAAATGTCTATGATTAGAAATAAAGAAAGAAAAATATTTTATTTGGGACACGCACAGGAAATATAACAGTAAAAAGAACATTAAAAGTAGCAATATCTTAAACACAAATAAAACAAAATGAAAAAAAAAACAAAGTAGACCTGTGCAAGGCCAAAAAGGCTCCTTCCTATCTCAGCATGATGCTGCGTTATTTGAAAAAACAAATACCGCGACGCTGATATTCTGACAGGGCCCACTGTGATGCCACGGACACAACTACGGACATAAAATAAATTAATAAAATAAACAATAAAATATATTATAAAACACAAAATTATATGCAAAAACGTAATTGATAATAAAATAGAATAAAAAATAAAAACTTTTACGTAACGATCGATCCACACTCGACGCGACGCTCCAACGTCACTTGTCATTGCTACAGACTATTGTCTATGGTCTGTGACAAACGAAGGGACACGAGTGCAGGCGATGTACTGTACAATTAGCGGCTGATAATGTCAAAGAAGAAAAAGAGAAATATTGATACAAAAACAAAGGACGTACAATGCAATAAACAGCATCAGAATAAATAATATGATGATTAGTATTCTGATTTTTTTTTTGTCAATACAGTGGTTAGGATATACATTAAAAAAGTGGTATGCAAAATAAAATAATGTCAACTGATTGGACTGTTACAGAGAGACGATGAATTTGATTCCAACCAAACATACCTGTGTATCGTGCCCGGCATGGAGGGTCACTACGAGAGGTTCCGCATGCTCTGCGAGCGCCTCAAGCTGCCCGCGCTGGTGCTGCAGCTGGGACTTGACAAGCCAAATGAAACTATACAAGAAACAGCCGAGAGATTAGCAATGGTACGGAATCGTTTCGCGTTGCTTTAGCCTAAGAATGCGGTTGTCATTGGTTTCTTCACAAACTTCTTTACGTTTGCAATCCTTTTCACGATGTTTACTCAAGATCTCGTCCATCAACACTATGTTATAGCCTACGGCCGCAAACTTACTCACGGTGTTTTTTTTATTCAGGTGTTTCTGAACAAGGCGGGGCTGAAGAACCACTTCTATCTCTTAGGATATGAAAGTGGAATTTACGTAGCTTTAGAAATCGCAGCTATCTTGGAAAGTCATGGTAAGACATTAATTTTATGTTCAGAGTACACGTGATCATGTAGTTATGTACTTTTTAAAACACAATTGTAACGTAAAATATATATTTTGCATAGGTTTGACTGGCACAGTTTATTGTGTTGGATACGCACCGGACGAGTTCGACGTACACTTTGAAGAACACCTCGCTGAATTTGAGACACAAAAGCAGCTACAAGATGGCGTAGCTCGTCACATGTTTACGTTGATGGCAGGAGGAGACACAACGGGTCTTAATAATGCACTGCAGACTGCGAGCACATGGTCGCAGAAAGTAGACGCGTGTGTGCGGAGTCTATTGGGTCGCGTGCCGCACTCTTCGCAATACGCGCGTGCGCTTATTGAAACTGCGCTGAGGCGTGTGGAGCGTGCGCGTGGCTACGTGCCGCGAGTGCACGCGCTGCGCTCTCAGCTGGTGTTGCTGCGCGCCGCGTCCACGCGCCCTGCGCCGGCACCGCTCGAGCTGCAGCGCCACTCGCAGCGCCCGGTCGCCGTCCACCAACTAAGCGCACCGCTAGCACATGCACCTACAGATCTGCAGTGTGCGGCCATCGTCAACACATACTTAGACCCCACAATACTAGAAAATTTCGATAAAAAAAATATTTGCAACACATATCTTAAAAACGCTAGTACGTTCATGGGACGTGATACAGAAAAATAATAAAAAAAGAACTTTTTATTCACAATATTCAAAGCTATTTTGTAATAACCGGCCATTTACGTGAAGTGCAAATATCATAAGGTTTATTTATTTTACTATTGACATAAATGCAAATTAAATAAATATGTTTAGATGCTCAATGGTGTTTTCTTATATTTATTGTTATGCGTACTCTAATAATATACCTACGTACATTTACACAGAATCAACCTGGTACTTATTTAAATATCTATAAAAGGAAGCAAGGGTAATTGCTATGAACACATCTATTGAAACTATTGAAAAAGTGCGTTATGCAATCTATTGTTGAAGACTTCAGTATTTAAACATAGAGCGACAAGAAAAGGCTATGTTGCTCTTTAGTTTGTTATATTGCATCATAATAATCACTGAAATATTTTTTTTTCGATTTCAATTTATTTTATTGGCTGTAACATTATAAACAGACACTTGAATTTTATTTATTTGTATAGATGTAAAAATATCGACCAATTTATTTTTACACATAAGTATATCGATACAAATAAATAAAATTGAAGTGTCTGTTTATAATGTCAAAATAACAACTTTTTACTAAATGCATAGGAAAGTATAAGCGGTTCTTATAACAAAAAAGCAGTTTTTAACATTTTTGTCTGTCTGTCTGTTTGTTCCGGCTAATCTCAGAAAGGGCTGGACCGATTTTGACGGGACTTTCACTGAGAGATAGCTGATGTAACGGCGGGTATTTTAGGCTACTTTTATTTTAGAAAAATAATTAGAGTTCCGCGCAAACAAATTAAAACTCTTGAAATTTTGAACAAAAAGTCGGATTTAAAAAAAAACTTTTTGCGGTATTGCAACAAGCCGAACAACACCGTATAATCCTCAAGGGAACGGACAAGTAGAGCGCTTTAACTCCACTCTTTGAAAAACTATCGAATTGGCTTTGAACCAGACTCTACACTCTATTCGCTCCCACTCCACTTCGCTATTCCACTAACTGTACGCCGTACGAGAGGATGTTTACACACACGAGGAGGTCACCAAATAGTGACTCTATACCTACTTGGTTAATAAACTCAGACCAAGTAGGTACTGATGCGGAGATTCGATCGCACAAATAAATATCAACCAATAGTAGAAGAAGTTGATCTGATTTAAGTTAATCCGGATTATTCATACGTACGTTTACTGAATGGTCGTGAAACGACCGTATCAAATCGTTGTTTAGCACCATTAGGCCAAGATGGAGAAATAATCGAAAACGAAACAGCTGATGGCGAATTAGCTGATCCCATTCCACAAAATGAGCTTCCTGTCCAAGATATTGAGGTGCCACCCATAACTGTAGTGCCATCCCAAAGACAACAAGATAATATGCCATACTCAGAGCTTCGGCGTTCAACAAGAGAACGCAGACCGCCTGTTCGTTTTGGAGATTACGCTGTTTCTTAAGAAGGTCGGAAGAATGTGGTAGGTATACCAACTCTTTAGTGATTTGATCTTTGTATTGTAATGTCACTCATGTCATAACTTATCAAATTGCGTATCGTCTATTTTGTTGATTAAAACCTCAATTAAAACCGTTATTCTAAAGGTTTATCTTATTACAGTAGTAAATAGGAAATACTACACAGTAATCAATTATTTTTCAGATCAATGTGAAGCAAAATAACTGCTTCTACTTACATGGAGAAGTTTAAAGATCGTAACAACTTTAATGAAGGAATTCCTTAACAGCTCTTACGTAACATTTTTATGAGCAGGTACTTACGTAAAAGTTTTATTAACTAGTAAGTTTGGATGTTTTTTAAAGAAAAAAAAACAATAGGTACTAATACGTTTTGTTGGAAACACAATGATTAATTTGCATTAACAAGGGCGAAGTGGTATAAATAAATTTAATTAGATTAATTGAACTCTGAACTACCTACAATAATTGAATTGCAAACTGCATGTTTACGAAAGGTGGCTTTGATTCATTGTTTTACCACCAATAATTATAAAGGGTCTTTCAACAAGGACGGGTCGAAATTAAAATTGAATAAAACAAGATGTGTGTGAGATATTAACGAAATTTATTTTTTATTTAAAAGGCCCATTTATGCCATTATGGATGGAATATGACATCGTTCAAATGTCCGCCGCGGCTTCGTATGGTGGCACGAATCCGAGAGGTCCAATTTTTAATGACTCTGCTGCATAGATCCGGCTGAATCCGAGCGATGGCCTACGTTATGTTGGCTTTCAGGGCAACGGTCGAATGTGGTTTATTGGCATAGACCTGCGACTTCAGAAAACCCCACAAGAAAAAGTCTAGCGGAGTCAAATCACACGATCTTGGTGGCCAATTCACGTCACCTCTGCGAGAGATAACTCTACCCTCAAACCGTTCATGCAGAATGTCGATTGTGTCGTTGAGGTCTGCGAAAGGCCGAGTTCTTGAGCACGGCGAGAAATCGACTGCCTCGGAGTCTCCTGAACACTCTCACGTACAGCGGCGATGTTCTCGGCCGATCTGGCGTTCCTTTGACGTAAAGGTGTTGGTTGGTTGTTTACCGAACCGGTCGTCTCAAATTTAGTCACCAATCGTTGGAGAGTGGACTTTGAAGGGCCACTGCGTCTGCCGTAAAATGGGCGCAATGCGCGCAACGTTTGCACTAACGAACACTCATTTTGATCATAAAGTTTTATCATTTGCACATGCTGCTCAACCGTGTAACTTGCCATGGTGATTTGGCATCACTGACTGCATAATATACAACAGATTTTACAGATCCCACCAAAATAGTATGGCTGCCACAGACTGTCAACATCGACCCGTCCCTATTGGAAAACCCTTTACTTTTACTTTTAATAATTATGTTTATGAAAATAAAAATAGTTTACTGTCCAGGTAATACAGTAAGCAGGTTTACAGGTTAACGCCAAGTTGAGACGACATAGTAGCTTAAAATATTAAACTATAGCTACAAAATATTATTTACCAGTGAGCCCCAAACTAGACAGTCTGTATCTTGGGGATCGGGGTACAAATTCGAGAGTGGAGATATGTTTGTGTGTGTGTGTAATGTGTTTGTGGCGTGTGTGAGTCACACACCCCCACACACCACATACTAGACACATACTGTAGCAAAAAAAAAAGAAAGGAAAACACTTTTTCACCAAATCACGTTTAATGTTGTTCCTTTTAAAAAAAAATTAGAAAACTGCAATTTAATATAAAAAGTAAAAATTGAATTGAGCACATTAATGTGCTGATTGTACTTTAATTCCATAATAATACTAAATTATTAACTCTTTCATTTCTTCCCAACAAATATATTTTAATCCCAAGTTTTATTTTAATCCCTGTAGAGTATGCTTGGTGTGTGAATGTTTAGGCGTCGTGTTTCAAAGGTAAGCTTTTTATGCGGCTGTTTGCTTGGTTTCGTCTTTTTTGGAATATATTAGCACATAGCGTCCCTTTTCACGCTTTGTTTTTCTAATAGGTTCCTATCTTTCCTTGACTCCTAGCCCAACCGTGTAGCTTGCCGATTGCATGTCTTTCTATTCATCCACCAGCCATATTACTCGCTAACTAACTCTTTCCAATTACTTGTAAACATACTCGTGGATTGTTTTATTCTGTTTTGGTTTTTCTCATGATTTAATATGGCAGATGGAAGTATTCAATGTGTGAGACACTCTGATGTGGAAGCCTTATTATTTGCAGGCATCTACCTATTTTATTTGGCACTCCAATAACGAACGACGAATAATCTCGCTCCGTTTTATGTTTTATTTTATCTACTTTTATAGGTACATCCGGCCCACATATATTTTTACGTGATTAGTCATTGATTCGAGAGTGGTTTCTGGGTATAATCGCCTTACATGCAAGTATTTCTTCCGTTCCGTGGCTTTTAAAGCTTTCAACTGGGTATTTGTTCCCACGCTGACATCCTTTGGCTGCCAGTTACCTTTTTTATACTATACAGTCGTCCAGCCAGATAGATCATTTTAATATAGTTACAGGTAACAAGAATGATTGAACATAACCAGCCCTTTTACTGCAAAATATATAAATACATACTTATGAATGTAGATTCTGTGATGCGGAATACCACATTTCCCCGACAACCCCGGAAAATTTTCAGCTCCATTGAAAATTTTGAAGGTTAAAAATAAGTCCTTGATCTAACACACAACATCTTTCATGCTTTCATCGAACACTATCATTCAATCACACGTAGGGGATATGGTTGCTTGGAGAGGGGCCGGTTCCCGCTTCAATGGAAAACAGGGAAACTGGTCCTTATTAAGAAGCCGGGGCGCCCTGCGGACTCTCCGTCCGCTTACCGGCCCATCGTGCTGCTCGACGAGGTGGGAAAGATCTTTGAAAGAGTCATTGCATACCGCATCGTCGGGCGGCTGGTGAGGGTGGGGCCGGATTTAGCGGACAGCCAGTTTGGTTTCCGCAAGGGGCGCTCTACGGTGGACGCCATCATGCGCGTTCGAGCCCTCACGACGGGGGATGCTGTGGCCCGGGGTGGGGTCGTCTTGGCGGTGTCTCTAGACATCGCCAATGCCTTCAACACCCTGCCCTGGAGTTGCATCAGGGAGGCACTCCGGTATCACCGAGTGCCGACCTACCTCTGTAGCGTGGTCGAGGCCTATCTGACGGACAGGGCCGTCATCTACCCCGGTCACCGGGGAGAATGGAACCGGCGAGAGATGTCGTGCGGTGTCCCGCAGGGATCGGTTCTGGGACCGCATCTGTGGGACATCGGGTACGACTGGATGCTGCGCGCTGACCTCCCTGGTGGTGTCAGCGTAGTTTGCTACGCTTACGACACGCTGGTCCTGGCGCAGGAGAGGTCGCACCAGGCGGCGGCCGAATTAGCGGCACGCGGGGTTGCGACAATTGAAGAGAGGATCCGGCAATTGGGACTCGAGGTGGCCTTGCACAAGTCCGAGGCCATGTGTTTTCATGGTCCTCGGAACGCGCCACCATCGGGTTCCCAAATAACGGTAGGAGGGGTTCTCATCGGTGTCGAGTCGACGATGAAGTACCTGGGACTCGTCCTCGACAGCCGGTGGAATTTCGTGGAGCATTTCCGACGTTGGGCTCCCAGACTGGAGCGGGCCGGGGCTGCCTTGGGGCGGCTCCTGCCCAATCTGGGGAGTCCAAACGCCTCCTGCCGGAGGCTCTACGCGGGGGTCGTGCGGTCCATGGCTCTATACGGAGCTCCGGTGTGGGCGCGTTCCGTGAGGCGGCGACCGGTCCGTCGGTTGAACGCATCCCAGAGGGTCATGGCCATCCGGTCAGCCCGGGGATACCGCACGGTCTCCGGGGAGGTGGCGAACCTCCTTGCCGGATAACCGCCATGGGATCTGGAGGCAAAAGTCCTCGCGCACATGTGGGAGTGGCGCGAGGAGGCAGGACGCCGGGGCGTAACTCCGTTGCCGCGAGAAATCGCGGCACGGCGTACAGAGCTCCGGCAGGATCTCATGGCGGCATGGAGAGTACGATTGTCGCAACCCAGCGCTGGGCACGCCACAATTGCGGCGATAAGTCCCCTCTTTGAGGAGTGGCTGGAGAGGCGCCACGGCGTCCTCACCTTCCGCCTGACGCAGGCCTTCACCGGACACGGGTGCTTCGGGAGGTACCTGTTCCGGATAAGGCGGGAGGAAACGCTCGGGTGTCACCACTGTGTGGATCGCCCGGAGGACACGGTGGAGCATACGGTGGAGGTCTGCCCGGCTTGGGCGGAGCACCGCCGTGTCCTCGCGGAAGCGATCGGCGGCGGCGATCTCTCGCGTCCGGCCCTGGTCCAGGCCATGGTACGGAGCGAGAGTACATGGGAAGCCATTACCTCCTTCTGCGAAGCAGTAATGCTCGTGAAGGAGGAGGCGGGACGCGTGAGGGAGAGGCAAGCTTTGCGCCCTCACGCCCCTAGTCGCCGCAGGAGACGCCCTGGGCGTCGGGAATTGGCAGCCGATTCCCGGCCACCGTAGGCGCGGGCTTGCGGACGGCGAGCAATGGGTAGCTCGCCGTCCGGTAAGGACCAAGCCCGAGTCGACGGCGCGTCGTGTTCCACGCGCGCCTCAAAGAGATGTCAGCACTATTGACGGGGTCCGCTAGGGCCGATGCCAGCTAGGGTTGCGGGATGTTCGAAAGAGTTACCGTGGCCCCGGCACAGGCAACAGAAGGAACACGGGTGGGTTTTAGTCAGTAAAAGTCTGACACGCCCTCCCGCTCCGCCCAGAGCGGGAGAAATCATTTGATGATTTCCCATCCACACAAAAAAAAAAAAAAAAGGGGATATGGTTCACATTCAATGACGCATACTCCACAAGGAAATATTTAATTGTGATAACGAAGGCTTATTTTTTTAGCTTAAGTGTCGTTACCCGCACCTGTGCGAAAACCCGTTTAATACTAAGATATATATACAAGTTGTCAACCGCTCGAAGAGATCAAGGTTTAAGCTTAAGATAAACCTTAGTTTAGAAACTCAAGAGAAAGTTAAAGAGAGAAACTCAAGTTGAGTATAAGGTAGGGTTTTACGAGAAAACCTCAAAAAGATAAGAGCAGAGTTTTACAAGAAAACTCTAAAAAGATAAAAATGATAAACAAAGCATTAGTAGTGGGATGGCATAAACCAGTTAATTCATTCGACTATCAGTCAACGTTTAAATATTTCAACATTTGCCTTACCTCGTAAAAGACGATCATGATATAGTGTTGTTTGCGGATGACATTTCACTTTTGTTTAAACTTGAACGTCAGCAGCTGGTTACTGACGATGTAAATAGCGCGATCTCAAAAGTAGTTCACTGGTTCAATGTAAATAATTTACTTCTTAATGAAAAAAAAAACCAAATGCCTTAAGTTTACGCTGCCTCACGTTAGGCAGGTGAAAACTAATGTGTTGATAAAGGGCGAAGAATTGAATCCTGAAGATAGCACAGTATTCTTGGGCTTAACTTTGGATGCTAGCTAAGCTTCAGTGGGGCTCACATATAGATAAATTGTCAAAAAAACTAAGCTCTGCAGCATACGCTGTTAGGAAAATTCGTAATTTAACTGACATAGAGACAGCCCGTTTAGTGTACTTTAGCTATTATCATAGTGTAATGTCATACGGTATTCTGTTGTGGGGAAATGCCACCGACATTCAGACTATCTTTGTTTTGCAGAAAAGAGCTGTTCGATCAATTTATAAATTAAGTCCAAGACACTCTCTCAGAGAGAAATTTATGGAGATTAATATAATGACTGTGCCTTCTCAGTATATTATTGAAAATCTTTTATATGCCCATAATAATATAAAATTGTTTAAAAAATACAGTGATATCCATAATATGAACACTAGGAACAAACACAAATTTGTTGTACCTACAACAAGGCTCAAGAAAATAGGTGGCTCGTTCAGATGTCAATGTATACGTTTTTAAAATAAACTTCCAAGCCACGTTCAAAATCTGAGCCTAAATAAATTCAAATCATTTATTAAACGTAAGTTGTGCCAAAAAGCCTTTAAAGATTACATTGAAGACAAAAAGGCGTGGAATTGAGCTGCTCCAATTATTATTATATTTTTTTTATACATACTGATTTTTTTATGCTCTTTTCTTTTTGCTAACTTTTTTTTTCTTCTTATATACACATTGACATTGATGAATTTTATATATACAATGACATGAATATTTACTTTGTAAAATGTTATATTATTTTAATTACTGTGAATGTGAAGACTATGTGGGTTTTTTTTTTTTTTCTCTCAGCTTTAATCATAGTTTGCCAGTTTGAGTAAATTATGCGGGCTACCCAAATATCCTTTCTTTGGTATTGTTCGTCGAATCGTTGAGCTCCTTAACTTTTTAAGTTGAGCTGTACGATTACTGACAGATGCTTGCACTGACTGGACAGGTCCATTCAATCTGTGTGGTTCTTTCCTCAAAAGACCATTTCAGACACCAACCTACATGGTCTTCACATGATCTGACCAAGATTATGTCTGGACTTTAAAAGAGACTGTGACCTCTGAGTTTGTTTCGGCCTTTCTTCTCAGAGTAGTCAGATAGGAAACGCCGGCCTCATCTAGTTTAAAAAAAAATTGTTTGACGTGTAAAAGTGTTTGTAAAACCTACTTACAGAAATAAAATCATTTATCATTTAACAATTTGCAAATTCGACCTTTGCCAGCATTATCGACTGTTTCATTGGCTCCTCTACAGTTATTTATGCTACAAGTGCGGAAAGTAGGTGATTTCCGGCGAGTGAATAAGTCAACACGAGTCGGAAATCATCTTACGCACATTGTACCTTTTACATGAATCTCTACTTGAGTAATTTGTAAAACTTTTCTCAAATAATAACCCTCTTTGCGTCGGGCTGACGACAGAGTTAAAAATGAAAAAAAAAGCTGAAAAGTAAAAAGCACTAGTGTGAAAAAGTGGCACTTTCCGCACAATTTGGCTGCTTGGAAAATGCTCTTTTCGAGCACATGCATTGTAAAATATTTTTTAAACTTGTGTACCTCGTGAAATAGCTGATTAAATGAAAATGTCTTCCGCCTAATTTGTACGCTTAGTCTTTTAGTAAAATTTTGAGATAACTTGTGTCAAAGTTCAGGTATGTACGTGGTTAATAAACTGGAAGCAGTTTATTAACCATTTTCAAAAATCATGTACCTACTTGTAATTTTATAAAAACAAACATAATAATATTTTTTTTTTGATGTTTAATAAAATTTGGTTACATCGAAAGGCTTGTTAAAGTATTTGGTACCCAATGGAATACCAATGAAGATCATTCAATTTGAGATTTTAGAGAATAGTGATATTTAGTTACGAATTCTGGGAAATTTTCAAAAACACATAAAATAATCGTATTGGGTTTTCTCGAATCCCATGAATTTTCGCCTAGGCTTTAAAGAGTGTTTAATTGTTACAAATGGATCAGACTTTCACTTCCTGGAGCTAGACCACCACCTCTTAAAGCAGTATTATTGTAATTTTACTTCAGTGTGGGAAAGATATGAAGCTAGACGTCCTGTATAGCTCCATTTCTTTCTCACACTCAAGTAACATTAAAATAATACTGCTTTAAGAGATGGTGGTTGGCCCTCTGACAGGAAAACGTCAAATTACAAGTCACTCTGTATATTGATATACGCACCCTGAGAATACCTACGTACATTTACACAGAATCAATCTGGTTCTTATTTAAATATCTAAACCAAAGCAAGGGAAATTGCTATGAACACATGTATTGAAACTACAAAAAATTGCAGGATGCAATGGTTGAAGACTTTCAGTATTTAAACATAAAGCGATAAGAAAAGACGATGTAGTTATTTAGTTTGTTATATTGCATCATAATAATCACTGAAATAAACTTTATCGATTTCAATTTATTTTATTGGCTGTAACACATTGGTCAATATTTTTACATTGGCAATATAAGTTTTAAAATAATGTTTATTTTATTTACAAGTTTTATTTTCTTTTTATTCCTATCGGTCGGCCAAAGTAAGTAGATTTTTGTCAAGAAGTATGTACCTATATAACAAATAATGAAGGGGAGAATGCTTTATCATTAATAACCACAAGACTAAAATGCGAGTTGGCGATTTCAGCACATAGTCTACTTGCTGTTTTTTCTCTTGATACACCTACTTGATGTACCCGAGGCATACAATCTCCCTTCAATGTTACATTACAAAATGTTGAAACAAAATAGACAACTAAGTACTTCTTACCTACATAACAAGCCCGCTCTTTCAGCCACAGATAATAAAAGCATGCCGTTAAAAGATAAGCTTACACAGTCATTAACACACTTAAAGGATATTTTGGTTACTATCGAAGGCAAAATAGAACATGAGAGGAAGATTTTGTCGCAAATCAATTACGATTTGAATCACAATCAGCATCCTGCAGCTGCTAGAATTGACTACGACCAAGTTAGAGACATTTGGTGGAAATCGCAAAACCCAGTAGCTCCGGCTGATGGCATGCCAAGTTAGACGTTTTCATTATTTCGATAAATTAAATAAAATACCCATAAGCCCAGTTTACGGCTGCGAGCGATCAAGCGACATGGCGCGCGACGCCAGTTTCCGTACATCGCTCCGCAAGTCGCGTTGCGGTAACTCGTGACGTGGTCTAAACAACTTCTTTCATTTGTTTTCTCCGCAGTCGCTGTCACAAAACGCGTGTCGCTTGATCGTGTAGTTTGTGCCCACGGGGTAAAGTTGTTAAAACGGGAAGGCAACAATTTTGTACATTTCCAGAACCTACACAAATAGTCAATAGATACAGCCTTCAGAACACAGAAACAAAGTTTAAAGTGCCCACCTGATGTCAAGTGGTTACCGCTGCCTATATACATCCTAGAGACAGAGCTGAAATGTCTGATGTAACTGTAAATATACCGGTACCCATTCCTTTCAAACCGGACCACAGCCACACTGCTTGTTGACAGATATAATAATAATAATCATTTTATTTCCAGAGAATAAACATCCATATTTGTTAGTAAACATTAACCTTAATAACTACGTTAGTAAACATGCAGGTTGGACAAATAATGGACGAGTGGGCAATCAAATTTTTCGCAATGACATTCAGGAGACTGTTCGAGTTGCCCCGGACCCTCTGCAGCAGCGACGCAGGACGCTTACGTCTGATCGCTGCGAAGCCATCAGTGTGTGCATCAGCAAACATTCCCGACGCACTGCATAAGCGTGGCAGCCCCAGCAGCATCATGAATGCATTGTTGTATTGAACTCAAAGAACGTTGATGGCTTTCTGCGTACAACTTGTCTAGAGGCTGCACGTGTAAAATATCTAACAATATGCTTTAAAAAGTGTCACCTTCACTTCACACGTGCAACGAGCAAACCTACGGACAAGCATGTTGCATTGAACCGCCAATGCTCTTCGCTCCCTTTCTACGTCCAGATCAGCTTTGATGCCCGCTGTTACAATATGGTCGAGATATTTAAATTGTTGAACACGATTCAAGATATTATCTGCTAGTTTAACGGGAGGTAAGCTTTCTGGAGACTTTGCTCCATAAATATGAACGTCACTCTTTTTGGCATTGTATCTTAAACCGTGTTCATCAACATGCCTCTCACATACACCCAACAGCTTTCTCAAGTCTAAAACTGACGGGGTCGATAATACCATATCATCGGCGTAGCTGATATTATCCCTCTATACCGACCTGCACAGACTCGCCTGTACCGGAAATATTATACCTGCACCGATCAGTACAGACCCATACGGGTTTGTCTTTACAGGAAACCTGTTTCTTTATGTAAGCGCCCTATAACAGCCGGCCCGTAAGCTATTGAGCTCACCAATGAGTGCATCTATACATATACTCATCGGAATTAGCCCCAGCCAAACGCACGTAGTTCACCTGGTGACCATACTAGTACCTAAAGATCCTTATAATTTCTAATGGAATATCGAATGCCTTTGACATATCAAGGAATCAATAAAAGACAGGACTCTGATTAACTACGTGATAATAGCTAACAATAAGTATAAGTACGGCGATAGAACTTCCCCGGTCGAGCTCCTTCACAGAGAGCTCTTACTTTCAAATGAATAACTTTGAATAAATTAAATAAGCAAAAATTATCTCTACTATAAACATACTACATATTTTATATCTATACAAATAAATAAAATTGAAGTGTCTGTTTGTAATGTCAAAATAACAACTACTACTAAATGCTTATCAAAGTATATAAGGTACTTATAACAAAAAAGCAATTTTTAAAATTTATGTTTGTCTGTCTGTCTGTTTGTTCCAGCTAATCTCTGAAACGGCTGGACCGATTTTGACGGGACTTTCACTATACTGGCAGATAGTTGATGTTACGGGGAGTAACTTAGGCTACTAATTAAGGTTCCGCGCAAGAAAATTAAAACCCATGAAATTGTGAACAAAAAGTCGGATTAGAAAAATTATTTTTGCTTTTGTTAGCCTGATTGTCCAGGATATTTATAGGCTATTTAACATCACGCTACGACCCTTAGGAGGCAAGAAAAAAGAAAAAAGTCAGAAAGAACACTAAACGAAACCGAAGTAATAGCGCGGGCGGGTGATGCAACGCGATGGGTCGGGTGACGAGGGAGGTTTATTAAAATGTGGGTGTTATTTTAGTATATTGTGCATCACACGACTTCCATGCGAACGAAGTCGTGGGTCACAGCGAGTATTACTATAAACCTGTGCCAGCAGTCGTGATATGCGACTGTTACATGTATGATATACGAAATAGGATTTTAGGTCAAACATAAATCATAATTTATTGTAGTCAATACTGCAATGTATTGAAGTGTAATGAGACGCTTAACGAAGCCGAGACCGCCATTGTAAACAGCGATTTTTCACACCAAAAATAAAAGTAGTTTCCCAGCAATATTTTTTTCTGAATGTTACTTAGTTTGATTTATTTATTTAGGGACAACAAACAGCAGTGTAGTAATAAGTAAACATAGCTTAGAACTTAATAATAGAGGTAACAAATACACTACTCACAACGTTATCCACATATAACTAAAAAGATCTACTAAATAGTTGTTAGAAAGAACGATATAAAAATAAACAGAATAAAAGTAAACATTACTTAATTATCAGGGTTCCGATCACTTAAAATAGTAACAATTTCTTTTCTAAATAAAGCCTTGCTGAGAAACATAATATCAGTTGAGTCAAACTGGCTATTGTAGGTGTCAACCAATCGATGAAGCGGTGAGCGTACGTCTGAGTTGGTTCTACAAAAAGTAGTTGCAAACAAGTGTCTCGAGCGAACTTCCCGTCCATATACGGTACGAGGGATCAGGTAGCGCAAACTGTTCACTAGATCAGTACAGACGACTTTATTACGACATACTAAATATGGTCATCATCTCAAGTAGGGTGCGTCTGGATTTTAGAGTAATATTTTTGTAGTAATAATTGATAAGAAATTTTCTTTTTAAAGCATCTATAGTGCATTGCACGTAGGAATTTGCGTTGGACCAATTCAATAATATCAATATACTTTTTATAGTAAGGGTTCCAAATATGTAGGTACTGCGTATTCCAATTGCGGTCGTATTATTGACTTACATAGGAATAAATAGGTAGAGGGACGGCAGAATTCTCTTGATGCTCTCATTACAAAACCAAACATTTTAAATGCGTTATTGACCATATTGTCGATATGGGCATCAAGGTGAAGCTTTGAGTCCAACTGTACGCCTAGATCATGAAAAGAATTAACTTTGTTCAGTGGAGTGTTTCTATAGGAATAATTGAATTTCGTCACATTTTTCTTCTTTGTAAACATAATGCTATGGCATTTAGATATACTAAGGTAGAGTTTGTTACATGTTTGTTTGATGTACAGAATGCATAGATAACGGCTAGGTGATGAGTCTTTTTACACCCTGTATATTACTTAGAGCTCGGCACAGTTACTGGGTTGTGGAGGTCATAATCAGCAGTCGCTCCATGAAAACTACTGGTATTCAGCTACATCCGGTTAGACAGGAAGCAGACCCCAACATATTTGGGAAGAGGCTAGTCAGATTGATTTCTATATTACTTACAGCTCAGCCGGGCGCCACCAGTAGACCGCGACTTGATGACACGCAAAAGTCGCCCGCCATACCTGCAGTTATCATTTCTCTTCCCATAATGTTTCCAGATCCACTGTCAAGAATTAATCACACTGTGTGGAATCAGACGGACGCAACAGAATTTCCAATATTTACAGGTAAGTGCCTAAGACACCTGTCTCACCGCTAACGAGGAAGCGACTAGCTGTCGACTATTTTCTCGCTCAAGAAACGTACATGTTACAACTAGATAATTAATATGCCAGATATGCTGATCAAAATCTATTTTAAAAATGCTTTTACGTACATAGCTACGTAATTAAGTATAGACCTAATTGTCATTTTTGGCTCGCAGAAACTACGGAACCAACCACAACGCAAACTCCATTCATACAAGATTTGAAAAAGACCATGAAACAGAATAATCACAATTATTTCACTGCTTCCCTGATAAAATTGGTACAAATTATAGCGACAAAGAACACAACAGAAACAATGCCTGTGATAAATATAATGAGGTCTGAAGTGAAAAGGTAAGTGAGATTATCGTTCATAGACTAATATTATGCAATAGGAGCTATCCCTTAGCATGTTCAGCCTGACAAACTTTCTGATGGTAGCTATAAATATTTCAAGGTGGTGATGTGGATTCATTCATGTACAATAGTATGTTGAGAACCGTCAAGTACATAAAACAAGTACGACGGAATAATAATATAAACTGATTCAGGGTTTAGGCACGGTTATCCTCACAGAGCACGGAAATGCCGCACCAGCAACTTACAGAGACGGCAGTACCATGTATAATCAGCCAGGGTTGCGGGTTGTTCGAAAGAGTTACCGTGGCCCCGGCACAGGCAAACGAAGAAACACGGCTCTGGGCGGAGCGGGAGGGCGTGTCAGACTTTTACTGACTAAAACCCACCCGTTGCTGATGTCCCATCCAAAAAAATAACAATAATGAAAACCATAAAACACTATGAGTACAGTCCTACCAACTTATCTGTGAACTGAAAGAGGACGGCACCGTCGATTCAGTGTTGCTAATTAATATAAGGTGCCCAAAATTGAGTAAGTTTTCAAGAAGGAAATTTCACATTAGACATAATCGTTTAATAAAAATTACAGTTTTTACAAATTAAAAACAATGATACCTATATAAAAATAATAAAATAAATAAAAAGAATTTGATAATTAACAGTTACGTAGAGGTACGCTAACAGTTTAGTCTCTCAGCAATAAACAATGGCTTTATCTAAAAAGTTATCCAATGAAGTGGAAATTCAGCAGATAAAATTTTCCACGAGGGGGACACAACTTTCATTAATGTGAAGTTAAGTAGGTACCTACCTTGCAAGAGGTACCTGGATGTCTAGCATTTAGTTATGACCGTACCTAACCCCTAACACCAGATTTGACTAGTTATAATTAACCTAACCTAACCTAGTGGTAGTTAATAAAAAAAAACAAATTGCTTTACAATGATTTATTGAAAACCAGGTTTACAGTAATTGTGATTTTAGATGAACCTGCATACTCAACTTCATCCTGGTTGTGAGGCCATACTCCCCTTATTTCCGTACCACTATCATCATTATCACTATCGCTTTCAGTTTCAGTGTCACTTACCACTTCTATAATAAAAGGTTTATCTAAATACAAATCATGTTTTAAGTATTCTCCTTCTAACCCGCGAACGTGTTTACAATGCTGTGCCCACTCATGAACTGTAATAGCGTCAAAAGCTTATCTTACTAGGCGGGGAAATTCAGCATTTTGTGCTCAATATTTACATCAGCAACTTTTCTTTTCATTGTGCTCCATATGAGTTCAATGGGATTGAGATCACAGTGATAAGGTGGTAAATATAAGCATTTGTGTCTATTGTTTTCTAATTTTTTTTCAATCTCATATAAAGGTTCAGGCTTGTTTCTCTTAATTATTTCTAAAAGCTGAGGTTTAGTCAAATTCTCTCCGTAGTCAATTTTATTTTTTTTATTTTGGGTCAACCATAATTGCATATCTTTTTTTAAGGAATTCGTATTTGGGACTTTATTCACACAAATACGGTGATAAGGAGCATTATCCATCACTCTAATGGTTGGCTCTCGTAAATTAGGCACACGTTTTTCAATAACCCACTTTTTAAAGTTGGTACTATTCATCTCGTCATGATAATCACCACTTTTTGTGTTTGATTTAAACACAAGTAGTGCATTTGTAACAAATCCAGTATCTCCTCCCGCATTAACAATAATATATCTTTGCCCTTTCGATACAGGCTCCAATACTCCGTCTTCACCCTCTCCTTGCCAACATTTATCCGATGTATGCGAAGAGTGAATATAGGTCTCATCCAAATAAATTATGGGCCGGGGCTGTGGAGATTTATTATTTTTATCCACTGCATGCAAGTACTTAGCTCTCCTAGCTGATATTTCATTACGCTCCATAAGAACCTTCCGATTGGATTGAGATTTTTAAAACGAAATCCCACCTTGTGAAGCAGCTTTGACAGACTCTCTCGCTGTCCTGTGTAATTTATTTCTGTCTTTTCTTAAAGACAGAAATCCCCGAGAGAGAGAGGTCCTGAGAGGTGTCCCTACTGTTAAAAAGCTTCTAGAGGTCTTCCTCTAGAAGCTTTTTAACAGTAGGGACCTCTTTTTTAGCAGAATAAAATTCATGTACTTTCCTCCGTATAACTCCCATGTCAAAATCATCAACATGTACAAATCCACTTTTACGTTTTCTCTCCTTGCCTGGTATCCGAATTTTTGTACCAGTTTCTTCTGCTGCGTGCCCTTCCTTAACTATTTTTGAAATTAGTCCTTGACTCACACCTGAAATATAAGATAATAAAATAAATGTTAGTAGAAATTTGAAATCTGGCAGGTTAGTTTGCTCACTCACTTAGCAGGTTACCTATTAGATGTATGTTACCGTTACACTAACCTGCAGCAAGAATAGAAACGAATATTTCGTGGACTTAAATAATTAGTTAAATCCGTTCAAGTGCTCGAGCGCACGCAAAAAAACGAGTAAATTGCCGCCCCCATTACGTTACCCAACCGCTCGTACGACGACGCCAGCTGGCTGTCCGTAAACAATAGCCGTTTACGACTTAAACTACTATGAATAGGTATCAAACCCTTCTATTATTCCTAATGATTAAGAACAGCTGTACGATAGTGTGCATTTCATTTGAATTTATGATTGTATTGTATTTTTAAATTCGTTGTAAACATGAACAATGAAAATTTTTATCTCAGATTACAAGTAAATGGCTATAGTTTAAAAAAAAAAGCGATGACCTATATGTTTTAAGGTTTAAAATGCATGGTTAACATATTCTTAACATAAATAAGAAACAAAACAACATTGCATAGTACAATAATCATTATTTACAAGCATCGCAAGTTGAATGTTTTTTATTATTATTATTTTTAGTTTTAACGCCCAGGCAAAAAATATTTTTTTGTCACATAAATCTAATACGTAGATTTAAAAAATTGGCACCCGTAGTAAGCTTATTTTAATGCTTCAACGTATTTGTAATAACTTTGGCAGTATAATTAAACAATATACTTGAAATAAGGATCTGAAGACACATAAAAATATAACCTAAAAACCGCCCGGTCAAAGAAAAAAACAGAAATTACGTAATAATTTACTTTCCACTTGAAGCCCGTACTAGTTCTTATTATCACTTATAATATTGTCTATAAACACACACAAACAGTTTTTATCTGGTATTCTTGTAGAAATTCTAATAAGAATTCATATTTCACTAACACAGCACGATAAACAAACACTCAACCTCTGACAAAAAACTGACAGATAATATTTTTTTCGGAATCATAGACGAAACTCGTTTCAGTGTTGTCATATATCGAAATGCTCGGAATTTAATAACGCACGAAACGAAATGCGTGGACTTCGAAAGTACTACGTCGTAGTGAAGCAATACTGACTAATGTGGTGTGGGTACAAGAAAAAATTTTTAGGGGATCAAGTTCCCGAAAGCATTTTAGATTTCAGAGATTGGGAATCTTGTTACAGTACTCGAATCAACGGGAATCGGGTAATTTATAATAAGAAAGTTGACAACACTAACCTGTCGCTGCCGAAATTCGTTTGTATATTTGATTAAATGGAATAATTGGAGACCCCGCCCGAGTTTCTTCTTCAAAAAAGGTTTTAACTTTTAGAATAATGTTTCGAGCATCACTTTTAATAGCTTTCGGCATATTTAACTTTATAAATTCAGCAATATCACGACAAAACAACCAGAGAATCCGAATGTAGTATACACTGACAATCGAATGACATTTCAACATGACGGCCGTAGTTCCAATTTTCGCCATTTCACAGATAAGTTGGTAGGAGTATACTAATTTTGTCGCGACCGCCATCAGTTTCTACACGTCATTTGTGTCTACTTTCCAAATTACGCCATAATCGCTGACATCAATAATTTGCGTTCCGATTTAGATATGACGATTATGATAGCTGAGATCTGTCAACAATTCGAAACGCTCGTGAGCGCGCTCAATGTGCATTTGAATAATCATGGTTGCTTTACAGTATTACTTTGTTTAAACACCACAAACTTCTTCTTTGATTAAGTGGCGGCCGTAGTCAGAAGCACAATTTTGAAAATGCCACGTTAGTTTAAAGATATAATGCCATATCATTTTTGACAGTGCTCACGGATAACAATCACAACCGATGCCCGAAACGATGCTCGGTGATAACAATTTAGGGCATGGTCGGCGTTATCGCAAGATGGCGCATGTCATGACGTCATTTATGACGAATCACGGGACATCGTTATTGCGATCACGCTAATTCGGAACGGCTGTAAGCACGCTCAAATCGATTACAGCGCAATTCAGAATGCGCCCTGTGTATTTGTAGCTTTTATGGAAAGTCACAGATAATAAACTTGGAAAGTGTTTAAAACCCCGCCTCTTGCAGCCACTGCCGCTATTTTACATTATAGCACAAATTATTTTATAATTTAGGTAGATACCATGACCTGCTAGTATTTTAACGTAATACGTTACAGAGAACTAGACAAAGGAACATTCAAAAGTATGGGTGACGATTTAGTTGCATTATTAAAGATGCACTTTATACCCATGTGGAGCACCATACTGCCTTCTACTTTAAAGGGTGAGTTGGATGATTATTTTTTGTTATTAAATACTGAACTTATGAAATAACTTCACCTCACGGTACAACGCCTGCCGTTTACATAGATCATTATCAATTTATCGGCTGGATGCTCTACTGCTGGCTTCGTCCGAACTCGACCCTAGTTCGAACTCGCCCGCTCCGTATATAATATCTACCTACATGTATTGCTAGAAGGCGCAAAAATACCGATGGTAAGAAAAGTGCTAGTATGATTTTTATTTATTTTTAGTCAGTCATTATACGCGGTATAAAATTAACAGTAGGTAGGTCTAGGTAGGTACTATTAATGATTTTCCAACATCTATAAAATAGAATCAACATTAATAAACAAGATAGGTATCGCTTATTTAAAAGAACCATTCGTTTATCTAACCTCATTAAAGTCGCAGTTCGTAAGTACAATATTTAAAACTTTTATTATATTTTAAAATTAAAACTTTTTTTAAAATAATCACAGTCTGTATACAAAATGTAACATCCTGAAATCGCGAAAAAAAAACTAGCTTCTCCCTACATTTAAGTTCGCATAACTCGTCAACATGTAGGGAACAGCTGATTTTTTTTTCGCAATTTCAGGTTTGGTCCTATAGTAAAAGTTGTTCATAATGATGAGTGAAATGACCCCTTTTGAGGTTGTGCGTTATTTATGTTACATCTTGTATACAATAATTCAAACTATCGTCTAATAAGTCACAGTTTTTAACAACAATTAAAGCTCTCTGTTAAAAATCACAGTCTGTTTATACAATAATTAAAGCTCTCTGCTAAAAAACCACAGTCTGTATGTACAATAATTCAAACTGTCGTCTAAGAAATCACAGTTTTTAACAATAAATAAAGCATTCTCGAGGAATGGAATATTTAATCATTAATAACTACTTATTTGCACGGAATCTAGATGTTGTTAAAAAAAATATATAGAAAAAGATCAAGACTGCCCTAGTAAAATTAATACATGATGAGTATTTATTTTCTATATCGTAGCACTTTTCCGACAAACTGTACCTGTACGGGATGTAGTAGTTAACTCCGTACCTGTGTCCGTACACCGATTTGTCGTACGTGAAGGTTTGTAAGTTCAGTTAGTATGTATCTGTGGTATAGAGAAACACGTTCCAGTAAGATACACTAAGTTGTTAAGTTTATTTAAGTAAAGTAAGTAACAGTACTAGTGTGGAAGGCGATTATACAAGATGTAACATAAATAACGCATATACCAGACCTCGTGGAGAATGCAGCTGCTCTGCCAGTTGAGACAACTCCAGAAGTAAATATGGATCCAGCGCTATTGTCTGCGTTGGGGTCTTGTACGCCAAACTTCGGGAAAGTAAGAGCTTAGCCAGACCAGACTTGTGGACCCCCTTTTGAAAAAAGAATGAGGCAAAGAGGATAAAAATAGGCTCATGAAAGAACATCTTAAACCCGCCAATTGCAAATTATTGCAAGCTCCAAAGTTGAATGCAGAGATTTCAGCTGCCGTATCAGACATAGTCAGAGGACGATACAAAAAATTGATCATTTTTCAACAACAGCTTGGAAATGGTACGGCAGCAATAAACAAAGCAATGGATACTTTGCTCAAAACAAATAATAAAGTTCTGGTCTTAAAACATTTAAGCGATGGTTGTCGCTTGTTATCTGATTTGCACCACTGTCTGACTAAAGATAGAAAAAAATGAATTACCCCGAGTCTGGAATAGAACTTTCTTTACGTTATTCAAGACTCAAAATGTGATGATACTCCTTAGGGCAACTCGTTTTCCGAAAAAATAAAAGCCAGTAAGGCCATTGAAAAGCAAGGAACTCCGATAAAAAAAACAATGGCAAACCAGAAAAATATTATTCCTTAACCATCGGTCACTCATCCTGCCACCCAGAGAAACTGGTCAGGACCCGTTGAACAGGGGGGGGGGGAGGTCAGAGGAGACCACCAGGGATGCCACATTGGTCATATCCATCGCAGTCTCAAGCGCAAGCGAAGAGCTCCTACGCATCGAAGACTCGTGCTTCACAACAGAAATAACCAAGGTACAGTAGCGGTCAGAACTCCAACGCCAGCATTGCAAAACTATCGCACTCATCACTTGTCGCACCATTACTCATCATCACTCCTCATCATCTCATCATCATCATTACTCGCATCATTACTCTCTGCATCATTACTCGTCGCACTTGAGACCTTCTATTTAGGCATTTCACACACACATACCCGTATAATGCACTCTTTCATCACGAACCAAACAGAAAAGCGCCGTATATGGACATCATCATATGCCTACCGCGGCATGCAGTCTTTTTTCTGATTATGCTAATGAGAAAAAAACAGCGAACATTTTAAACTAGTCACATAAAAGTTGAGGGTAGATTTGAAACAAAATCAATTTTCTGACTGTAGTGAGAATGGTATGACGTTGTTGGTTGGTGAAGTTAGTTACGAGCATTTGTGTTATGGATATTAGAGGTGTTGAGTTTAAAATTTTTATTGAAAATGCAAGCAAATATAAATACTCGTATTGAAGCCAGGGCGAACATTGTAGCTTTGCATAACAATGGGTGTAATATATCTGAAATATCCAATGAAACCGGATTTTGTGTAAGTTATTTTGTTGTTTTTGATTTTATTTGTTCTCATATGTGAAGCTTCAAAATGTGTAATAAGGATTTCTTTTTTTTTAAGAGATACAGTGAGACGTTAGGTGAGGAGATTTGAGAAAGAGGGGAGTCTTAAGAGTCGTGTAAGAAGTGGTAGGGCGCCACTTATTAACGTCGTTTTTAACGCAAAGGCATAATAAGAAAGAACGGTTGCGTTTTGCACGAGAATATTTAGACTGATTGGGAGACTATTAACTTAGTACTTCATTGGTGGTGTAATATTATAAATAATACGGAGTCGGGAAGAATTAGTGTGAATATGTGGGGTGGATAAGTGCTCAAGGGCCGGGTGAGTTGGCATTTATATCGACGCGGGCCAACAGCTCCAATACGTCGAGGTTTTGAGCGATATAATGCTACCTACTGTTCGCAATGTTTAAGTTTATCCAGTGGATGAAATTAGCTAATTTTATTTGGTTCAAGATAATTGTCAAATACATCGTGCCAGTATTGTTTGTGAGTGGTTTATTGAACATTCGGATGTTATAGTTACTCCGTGTCCAGCGTAATCACCCGATTTAAACCCTATAGAAAATATATGGGGTTTAATGGTGCAAAGATGGGAAGCGCGAGACGAAAGATCTAACTACTTAAGAGGCTTAAATTTTCCCACATCTCCATAGATGTGGGAAAGTTTAAGCCTCTTAAGTAGCTTTCGAACCAACTATAGGCAACGCCTCGTATATCATATTGCTCAAGTTTACGCAATAAGGTTTCACGACATGCCATATCAAACGCCTTACACATAAAAAAGTCAATCAAAAATACTGCTACTGGGCTTTCTTTTTTATTGATAGTATCCATAATTTATTTTACTAGTTGCCAAAGTTTAAGATTTTTGCTTAATGAGACCGCTCTGTTGACTACATAATACATCATGTTTCTCTAAGAAATTTATAAGCCTTTTGCTCATTACCTTCTCAAATATTTTTGAAAATATGGGAACCAAATTAATTGGTCTATAATTATTTGCCTCAGATCTAGGTCCTTTTTTTGTGAAGGGGTTTTTACAATAGAAAAATTCAAACTGTCGGAGAATATAACCTTTTCCAATAATTAATTATTTATGTAAGTCAAGGGTTTTGTTAACGTTAATAAATTTTGTTTGATCATATTAGCACTAATATCCGACTGAGTTGGTATTTCGTAATTTCATAGCTGTTATAAATATTTCCATACAAGTAGCTGGTTCTAAATAAATGGAGTTCATAACCGTTTTATTGCAAACATGTATATTTTTTGCCTTTTTAGCAATGTTGATAAAGTAATTGTTAAATTATGTTGCTGTATCATCACCTTTTTTAAATATATTTTCCCCATCCAAAATTTCTTTAATTTCATTCATGCTAGGAATGAAATTAAAGAAATTTTCTTTAATTTCATTCCTAGCATTGTTCTGTTTAAGTTTATCATTACACATTATATTACAACATTATTTCCATGTAGCTTTATATTTATTGTCTGCTTTCTCGATGTATTTTTTATTATTATCCCTTTGTATCGTATTTACACATTGCCTTAGTCGTTTGCTTTATTTTCTAAATTTTTGTTTATTGTGGGCAGTTTTTAGACCTTTATTTACCCATTTTTAGTTAAGAGAGTTAGAGTTCATCTTATTTTAATCAATAGGAAACGCAGTTCATAGAATAGACAAAGTTCATCGTGCAATAATAAAAAGGTTTCATTTACGTCTGTTTCCAAGTATACTTCTGAAAATGACAGCTTACTAATATAGTAATTAAATTTTTTATATTTTTTTACTCAGGTCCCTTTTGTATGCTTTTGTATGCTTTCGAAATATATTATTTTCCGTTTTGAATTGTATTAATAATGTTTATATTGTGATCTGACAGTCCTAATTGATGTGTTTCACCTTTTGCTTCTTTGATGTCACATTTTAATATTGTCGATGCAAGAATTTTGCCGAGTTCGTTTACTTATATGTGTTTTTAAGTCATAATTGTATAAAATATCAATAAATGTATTCTTATATTTACTATTGCTTAGAATATCTATATTAAAGTCGCCACGTAAAATATTTTTTTTATATTTGTCTTTGTTAGGTGTTTTATCTAATAATATTTGTAATTTTCTGAAGAATATATATTTGTATCAAAATCTGGTGTTCTATAAAAACAGAATATGTTTAGGTTATATTGTTTTATCTTAATACCACATATTTCAAAATCGTTTTCCATTGCAATACTATTCAACCACCTTATGTTTTCAAATTCAACATCTGGCTTCATTAGTTTACAAACTCTACCTCGCCTTTGGTCTTTCCTAGAATAGCTGCTGACTTATTTAATCGAATGTACTGTCATATTATCTTCTTCTCCAGATTTAATAAACGTCTCACTTAGGCATAGGAAATCTACAGAATATGTTTGATCCTGAAGCAAATTAAGGGCAATTTCAATTTCATTTATTTTGTTAATAGCACCTCCAATGTTTTGGTGGAGAATAATATGACTTCGATTTTTACTCACGAAAACAAAATTTATTTTCAACTTGGATCAATTTAATGCCCTGAGATAGTTCAGTAATGTCCGATGATTTATTCATATCACCTATCAATATATCATCACCAGTCTGTGTGCCTTCGGTTTTAGTTTTAAGAATAGTAACACTCGAGTCTAATCCAGTTTTTTTGTTATAATAATAAAAAGATAAAAACGTTTGTTATAGTCTAGTTGAGCTAATACCTAAAACCTAATGATGACACATTATAACATTTTTGGAGAAAATAACATTTTTTAGTCTGACTACAAACTAAATCTAACATTTTATTCAATTTTATCTCATTGGAGCAGTTGTTTTTATTCACACCTAATACAATTACAGGACAAGGCACAGATTTTAAAAACCAACGTAAGTCTGTAATTTTTAAGGTATTTTCATCGTTTTGTCCAATAGATATTATTCCTTTGTCTTACCGTGGACATCTTCCACAAAATAGTTTATGTTCCTGTCTTCAATATCTTGCAACAGCAATGTATGCCGTGCATTGAAATCCATCTATTGAGCTTCTAACGAGTATAGCCGCTTGTTCAAGTATTCCGTTGTTTTTATGGTCTTGCTATCCTTGTATATAGTTGGCGCATAATGTTTTGATGTTTTCAAAATACGTTGATTGTAGCGATAGCTTCATCTTGATTAAAGATGATAGCTTCATTGTAGCTCACTAAATACTTTTTGGAAAAGGTCCCGAAGATTCTTCTTGTAGTTCAAGACTCTTCTAGTTATCGTCGAAGGCTAGTTCTAGTAGTTGTAAAGTTCCAGTATTTGAAGGCTCTTCCAGTAGTCGAAGGCTCTTCTAGTAGTTGTAGCTAGTTCCAGTAGTTCAAGGCTCTTCCATTAGTCGATAGCTCATCCGGTCGTTGAAGTTATTCATTGTGCCTGTACTCTAGCTAGGTGTTTGCGCCTTCTCAATCCAACTGGAGCGACCCTCTTCCGAGAAACCAGCTAAACCAATTCGCTACCATAACTAGAGACAGAAACACACTAAGATGAATATATGTGTTAATTAATAAAATAAATAAATCAATAAAATAAAAAAGATACACGAAGCCTCGAAGGACCATAAATGTACGGATTGTAGTAGTTAACCCCGTACATCGATAAATGTCGTGAAGGTTTGTAAGTTCAGTTAGTACAGAGAAACACGTTCCACTAAGTTGCACTAAGTAACACTAACAGTACTAGGGTGAAAGGCGATTATTTCTCTCAGTTGTTGATAGCTAAACAGTTATAAGTTCACTACATTTAAATTCGTGAATCATGTTATTTTAATATGCTAAATTATGACGCGCATCGTGGACTTAAAGTAGGTTACAAAGTTAGCAGAAAAATGTACGGCGATGAGACCGTACAGTACCCTTGCAGCTGATAGGCATATAAAACAGCGGGAGACTTCGAACCAGGGTCGAGTTCGAATGAAGCCCAATAACCCTATTGGGCTTGAAGGGGCTTGAAGGCTTGATTGGGATGAAGCTGCAGTAGCAGCTTGGACATAGCGGCGTAAATGTTTGTATTTTAATGTGCAAGAGAAGAAAGGCGTGAGTTTATATTTGTGTGTATGTATGCCATTTTACTGTTTTTTTTTTGTATTAACATATTTTTTTAATGTGTTTTTTATGGATCATGATCCACCACACCACAAGACCACATGCGGTCTGCAATAATGATTTTTATTATTACTATTTATTATAGGGCTCCCCCAAGCATTGCCACAACTGGATGCATTCGTCATCAAGGTGCACTGATGTCTAGGATGAATAGGGAGATTTGTTACCAATTGACAAGAATAAACAATATCTGATTGTCTGCCAAAAAATAATTTATTCCAAGTAAGTACCTATTTAAAAAAATAAAAATACTTAAAATGAATTGTTACAGACCAGGCATCATGGTGGTACCTCGTACTAAAGAACAAAGACACAACTTTAACGCCAGTGTACCGTAATATGATTGATTTCTATGGAAACCATTTCATCGAAGCAGACGGAGAAAAACTGTTCGAAGCACTGGAATCTTTTAATGATTATCCTAATGGTAAATTCTCATAATATTATAATAAGTTCTTTAACTTCAGAGCTATATTTTGTACACACAAGGAAATTAATAGTTTATCAAACTGACACACCACGTGAATTTGCTATGTGTAGTAATATAATATAAACTCCTTGGTCAATATTGAACGTCATAATGGGGAAGGCAACTGTCAAAATGGCGCTATCGTAGCTAGTTCCCAACACAAGTTAATAATACAAGGCGCGAGGTGGTTTTATTTTATTTTTGCGAAAATGACGCGTTCTTATGTTCCTAAATACTCCAAAATTAAGTCTACCATTTCCCGAGAGACCCTAAAATTAGAAGATGGTGGCCTAAAGCTATTTGTAGAGATATTGAAAAAATTAAACAGAGGGTCAGAAACATTTTGAAGAAAGTGACTATGAGGAAAATTTAAAAGTTTTAAATTCTGACACTTTCTATGTCAAAAACTTGAGTAAAAATATTGAAAACACCGAAAATAACGAAATAAAACCAAACTCATGAATGAACACGAAATGCAATGAATGAACGAAATGTCCAATTTATTGTAGGCCGTAGGGACCTAGCTATGATTACACCATCTACAAGTAGCTTTGCCCGACCTTCCTCATTATGTAAAGAAGAAACTGAGTTGTCGGGATTGATTGTGTCATTGTAACAATATGTTGAATATTGTTAAATAAAACCTAAATACTATTACGGGTATTTTCTTTACTACAATTTATTTACCAAAATGGAAAAAATATCTACGACCAGAACGTTTTGACGGCGACCCGTCCTCAATCCAAGATCTGTCCCCTCAGTGGACACTTTGGAAAAGCACTTTCGAAAATTTTCTGACAGCTATAACTACGAACGAGAAAACAATTGCAAAAGAGACTAAATTCCGATAACTAAGTAATCATCTGTCCTTTACAACTTTTGTGCGCGTACAGGATTGCACTGATTACAATATTGCTATTAAGAGACTAAATACACTATATCTGAAGCCACCTAACTAAATATATTCCAGGCACAGATTAGAAAAACGAGCGCAACAACCAGGTGAGTCCATCGACCAATATCTACAAGAGTTGAAACTGCTCTCAAAAGAATGCAATTTTAAACAAGTGACCTCTCAGCAAAACTAAAGTGATTTTATTAGAGACGCTTTCATATCCGGACTTTCGTCGTCCATAGTACATCAAAGACTGTTGGAAAATAGCACTCTCACATTAGACGACGCGTTCTAGCTCTAATATTACCTTTGTCAATGCGGTGTCTATTAACAATCAGAGAACACACATCCAAGAACTATGCTATTTCTGTGGAAACAAGGGACATGCAAGGCAAAACTGTCTGGCTTCTGGTACAACCTACCTCAAATGTGGAAAAAAGAAACATTTTGCAAAAGTATGCAAAAGTGCAGTGACTGCTCCACAACAACGAAGTGCTTTTACTAGTGTTATATATAAACCGAACAAACACATGGAAAATGGAGAGTCGCAGAAATTGTTATCATGTATCGTGGCCACTACAGCTGATCTCGATAAAGCTATGATACCAATAAAAATAAACGGATTATTTGTAGCCAGAGCATTGATTGATACAGGAAGTATTGCTAATTTTATAGACAGACGACTAGTTTATCAATACAATATACAAAAGAGCTCATGCTACCAACGAGTCAGTATGGCAGCTTCAAATCTAAAAACAAAGGTAGATGCACTGTGCTCCGTCAATATCGATCTGCAAGGTTTTCAAGTGAACTTATCAGTAATGGAAAACTACGGGTGTCATAATTGGCCATGATATTCTTAAAATACATAATACATTAGAAATGCGTTTTGGCGGATCTGGAGCTCCATTAAAATTATGTGCACTATCTCCATCCAATGTCGATCCAATCTGTTTATTCCCGAATCTCTTACCAGACTGCAAGCCAATAGCTGTTTAGTAACGAAGATACTCAGATATTGGCATATTGGCATGCAGTTTATTCGTATTGTAATAAGGAAATTACTAGCTGAAGGGATTAGAACCAAGTTCGTCACCATGGAGAGCACAAGTGCTTGTAAATAAATGAAAATCATAAAAAAGAATTTGTATAGACTACTCTCAGAAAATAAATAGATACACGCAACTGGACGCTTACCCTTTACCAAGTATTGAACAAATGACCTCTAAGGTAGCCAAACATAGTGTACACAGCAAAATTGACTTAAGAATTGCGTACCATCAGATTCCTATTCTTGAAATAGAAAACCTTATACAGCATTTGCAGCAGAAGGTAATTTATACCAATTTCGAAGAATACCTTTCGGAGTTACCGACGGAGTAGCAGTTTTTCAAAGAACTGTCAATAATATATTTGCAAAAGAGGCACTTAAAGGAGTATACGTATATTTGGATGACATAACAGTCTGGGGAACAAACCAAGCTGACCACGATCAAAAACTGCAGCGTTTTCTTGATATTGCCAAACGGTATAACCTTACACTGAATCTTTAAAATGAGTGAATTTTCATTGAAAGAGATAAGTATTCTAGGATATACTATAAACAACGGAGTAAGTAAACCCGTCCCGGATCGTCTACGTCTACTATTAGAGCTGCCTCTGCCTTCAGACTCGGCATCGCTCTGGCGAGCATTGGGATTATTTGCTCACTATTCTAAATATGTGCCAAGATTCTCTCATAATATCCAGTCCCTCGTTTTGTAAGGCATATCTTCACTCGATTCTGAGGCAGTTAACACCTTTAACGCTCTAAAACAAGAGATAGCCAGATCAACAGTAAACGCGATTTATGACAACATACAATTGGTTGTTGACATAGACGCTTCAGACTATGCTATCGCGGGAACTCTGTCACAAGAAGGCAGACAGACTTGTTGCGTTTTTCTCGAGAAGCCTTCACAGTAGCGGAATCACCCAGCCACAGAGAAGGAGGCCGCAGCTATAGTCGAATGTCTTCAGAAATGGAGACGATTCCTCATCGGACGAGAGTTTAAACTGATAACTGATCAAAAATCGGTCGCATTCATGTTCAGTCAGCAGCATTCGTCAAGAATTAAAAATGACAAAATACAACGTTGGCGTTTAGAACTTTCTGAAAACAATTTTTACATAGTTTATCGCCCTGAAAAGGAGAATATATGTAGCAGCTTATGATTTACCAAGAGCAAAAGCACTATTAGTAGCTTCTGTACACAGTTCATAAAATGCACTCAAAGAACTGCATAAAACCTTTTGTCATCTTGGAGTAACAAGAATGCTCCATTGGGTTCGAAGCTTACTCCACTGAAAACATAAAACGTATTACTGCAAATTGTTCTATATGTGCAAAAGTTATGCCTCGTTTTCAACAAAACATGGAAAAACTAAAAAAAGCGATGGCCCCATTCGAAAGAATATCGATAGATTGTAAAGGTCCACTTCCCTCAGATGGCACTGGCAATATTCGACATATCCTTATGATTGCAGGCGAATATTCTTGATTTCCATTTGCATATCCCTGTCCAGACACAGCAATGAATAAATTGACTGACTTATTTTCTATATTTGGAATGCCAACTTACGTATACTCAGATCGTGGTACTTGCTTTTCTTTCAAAAGAGATTAAAGACTTCCTTCACCAGAAAGGCATAGCTACGAGCTACACTTCATCGTACAACCCTCAGGGTAATGGACAAATGGAAAGTAATCCTCAACATTCTCGTGTGCGTATGAGCAGCGGTAGAGAAGTTGTCGTATCTAATCGACATCTAGCTCCTGCTGGGAATCTTCTTTAGAAACAGATGAAGCTGATTGCAATGATGACAACAAGTTCATCGATGCAGTTGATTGCGATGATCGTAACACAGATGGCCAGCGAGATGGCCAGCGGGAATCCCAGAATATGATGGTCCAGCTACAGCACATCATGACAGAGACTCTGCGTCGTTCTGAAAGATTACGCCGTCCGCCTGCTCATCTAACTGACTACGTGGCACAATAAATAAGCCCAGGAGAATATAGTAATATAATATAAACACCTTGGTTAATATTGAACGTCATATGTAAAGAAGAAACTGAGTTGTCAGGATTGATTGCGTCATTGTATCAATATGAAGAATTTTTTTTAAATAAAACCTTAGTACTATTAATATTCTTTACTACACTATGTTATAGCCATTTTATACAATTGCCAATATGTAGACAATTTAAGTTGGTAGACAATTTGCTAAGCGATTAATTTCCTTAACTTTACATATTACGGTAATAGGTAGGTCCGGTAGGTCTATACAAAAACAAAATTTCACATTTTTTATATAACAAAACGTCAAAGCAAGATCGACAATAATTATTGACAATTATTGCTATAAAATAGTAAATACATATTCGTAGAAGCAAGTTCTCTCTCACAGAGAGGAGGCCTGCGTCCCAGCAGTGGGAACGTTTTAGGCCGATTATGCCAAGTTTCGTTGTACCCAATTTTGTATGTAATTAGGTATATTATGCCACTGCTTTACAATATTAGTCATCATCCGCCTTTTCCCAACTATGCAGGGAACAGCTTCCAGTCCAGTCGGTTGAATACCAGTATTTCAGATGGAGCGACTGCCTATCTGACCTCCACAACCCAGCTGCTGGATAATACGATACCCGGTACCCTTTAGTAAAACTCGTTGTCAGACATTCGGATTTCTGACTACGCGTAACGAATGTTAAAGATCTATGAATGACAGCCGGGACCAATCGCTTAACGTGCTTTCCGAGGCCGAAATGGGTCTCAATTCACTTTGTACCGAGGTACGAAGTGAATTATCATCTATCCACAGAACGATCGTGGCAAGTGTAGCCTAACTTTTAAAAATCGACTCGTGTGACTTACTTAGCCACGAGCCTGTCTCGATATGATTATGATTGACACGGATGCGTATTCAACATTTTTAAGTTTCCTATTTCCCTTAAGCTTAATTAATGACTTTATTATTTTAGGAAAAAAATTTGCTGCAGAAGTGAGCAATTTGATGTTACAAGCGGTGTTGACTCCATACTTAAGAGAAAATGGTACGATACTACAAAGATTACTCATTCAGCATAATTCTACCCGAAGTGTGAAAAGACTCATCTCCAAACCAAAATCTCAAATTGAGCGGAAATAATTTCTGGGAAACGCTTAGATTCTTAAACCTGTAATACAGAAACTCAATACTCATTACTTAAAACTAGTTTAACGCCATTTGATTGGCTGAAACTAGTTTCAGCCGATCTATTCTGTAAAAATATCACCGTGGAAACTTGGGTCAAGTGAGCTGCCTATAGTGTCAATCAATAGCATCGGTGGTGCTATTCTGTAAAGATCCCACCGTGAAAATTTAGGTGAAGTGAGCGTGATGTGAACTGTAACCCACCTTACTCTACTAGGAATTGAGCTCACTTCAAACTCACTTCACCTAAGTGCTCACAGTGTGATGTTTACAGAATGTGGGATGACATTGACAGCTCACTTCACCTAAGTTTTCACGGTGAGATTTTTACAGAATAGCACTGCTGTAGCACGCAAAATGTAACTTACGCAAAAGAGTGCTGATGTGTGTCACATTACCACAAGGGACCATTTAAAATATGCCTTTGACAAAAAACGTACTGTAAAATGAGGCTTTGATCTCGATAACCAGTCGGTCCCAACTTCCCACGTTCTACAAAAATTGTAACGCAATGACGGAAAGAATATAATTATTATGGCTTGGTGTTGGGTCTTTTTACATCCGTTATTAAATTATACCTGAATTGGCGAACAGAAACTATGTTATCGTTATTGTTTGAAAACCTTAGTGACGCGTGACGCCAATCATGTTGAGACTATAGCACCCTATTTAGCCTTATTAATTAATTTACTAGTGGATCAATGAGTCTTCCCAAATTTAATGAAATACAGTAAGGTAATACCACTTTTCAAATCCAGGGACAGTAAAGACACCAATAACATTAGTTTACAAAATTTCGCAACAGAGTAACCGCATATACTTTTTGATTAATTAGGCATTACTGATTACTAATATAATCATCAAATATCGCCATCACGTTAATTTAATTTTTTTAAATAAAAACAAAAATACACTGTTTATGGTCAAGTTACATACAAAGCAGTATCTTATTATTTTGTTTTTGAGGGTACATAGGAAATTAAATGTTTATAGTCATTTATTACGTTTTATTGCTTACTTTAACTACACAATATTTTGTTGCTTTTCTATTTTTGGCTATTTTATAAACTTTCTAAGTACAAAATGAGTAAAATTGCTAAACGTGGTTGTGTTAATTCTCCAGATTTATTTTTTATTTTGTATTTATTGTTTCTTTAGAAATAGCTTTTTTAAATAAATATAGTTTTTTGTCAATTTATTCGTAATATCAATTTATTTTTTCCAATAAACAATAAGACGCACGTAGATATTTGAGCAAAAAAAAATAACAATAACTAAAAATCCTGACGTGATAGCGAAATTCTGTTATCAGTTTTAGCTTCAGTATTAGCGTTTTATCCAGGATACATATTTTCATTTCTGTTGCGAACCAAAACTATTTTTTTGTAGAGTAGTGTAATTATAGACCCGTATTCGTGTTGCCGATTTTCAGCAGTGTTTGAAAAAGTATTGCAAAAAAAGTAAAAAAAAAATAAATAAAAAAAGTATGCTCAATCATTATAACACGAATAAAATCCTTCACGGTTAACAGTACGGTTTCACCAAAGCATGTTGTACGACCGACGCTGGTGTAATCTTATTAAAACACATTTTTAACGTATGGGAAGAAGCCCAAGACACCATAGGGATCTTTTGTGACCTCTCCAAGAGATTTTATTGCGTCGGTCACGAAACCTTACTCTTAAAACTTGAGCATTACGGACTGGGAAAACTTGCGCTCAGTTTAGTAAAAACTTATTTAAATGATAGACAGCAGCAAGTTCAAATAAATGGTGTTAATCCACTCGGTTTAAAAGTAAAAATGGGTGTTCCACAAGGTTCAATATTGGGTCCTTTCCTCTTTTTAGTGTTTATCAATGATCTACTCTATTTAATAAAAACTCAACCTCAAATGGCGTTAGTTTCTGACGATATTTCCTTGATTTTTAAGGTAGATAGCAGACATGCTACAAATTTTGACGACGTTAATAACGCCCTACCGTAGGTTCAAAATTGGTTCACTGCTAATAATCTAGTTTAATATTAAATGGGTAATTATTTCATAAGTATCGCTGTTGGTTTTCTGATTAAAATAAAATAAAATAAAATGAAAAAAAAAAACTAAGTGCATAAGATTTTTTTTGCCAAATGTCAAAATTAGTGATTGTGAGATAGTATTTTAATAACACACAGCACAGTTTTAATATCAATATGTCAGAATTTTACCTGCGCCGGGCCGGCCAACTTAGTACACGAATAGCATTCATACCGCGTGCACTCATCTATCATGCAATGATACTTTTATCAACAAATCAATCAGTAATCAGTGTATCAATCAGTATTAACTCAAGGTGTAAGGTCCCTAACCAAACATCTAAATAGTCCTTCGAGCCAGATTAGCGGGATCTAATCACGTTAAGAGCAAAATAGGTATTGTTCCTGTAAACATAACCTGTGGACGGCGGTCAACAGTCTACGAACACCATCAAGCCATCGGCTGATGATTCCATCATCACAGAGGGTGCATTGCTCTTCTTTCCGTGGTTGTGAATCGTTTCAGCCGGCTTCCCACAAGCGGGTCTAACCAGTACAGTAATGGGCACGCCACAATTGCGGCGATAAGTCCCCTCTTTGAGGAGTGGCTGGAGAGGCGCCACGGCGTCCTCACCTGCCGCCTGACGCAGGTCCTCACCGGACACGGGTGCTTCGGGAGGTACCTGTTCCGGATAAGGCGGGAGGAAACACCCGGGTGTTACCACTGTGTGGATCGCCCGGAGGACACGGTGGAGCATACGGTGGAGGTCTGCCCGGCTTGGGCGGAGCACCGCCGTGTCCTCGCGGAAGCGATCGGCGGCGGCGATCTCTCGCGTTCAGCTCTGGTCCAGGCCATGGTACGGAGTGAGAGTACATGGGAAGCCATTACCTCCTTCTGCGAAGCAGTAATGCTCGCGAAGGAGGAGGCGGGATGCGTGAGGGAGAGGCAAGCTTTGCGCCCTCACGCCCCTAGTCGCCGCAGGAGACGCCCTGGGCGTCGGGAATTGGCAGCTGATTCCCGGCCACCGTAGGCGCGGGCTTGCGGATGGCGAGCAATGGGTAGCTCGCCGTCGGGTAAGGACCAAGCCCGAGTCGACGGCGCGTTGTGTTCCACGCGCGCCTCAAAGAGATGTCAGCACTATTGACGGGGTCCGCTAGGGCCGATGCCAGCTAGGGTCGCGGGATGTTCGAAAGAGTTACCGTGGCCCCGGCACAGGCAACAAAAGGAACACGGGTGGGTTTTAGTCAGCAAAAGTCTGACACGCCCTCCCGCTCCGCCCAGAGCGGGAGAAGTCATTTGATGATTTCCCATCCACAAAAAAAAAAGCCACACAGTAAAATCCTCCTCTTAAAAATCTAATTACCTCTTCTCACCCCGTCAGGGGTTGTTTTGAAAAACCAATAGTAAGAAACTTTATTGCTTATTTAGGCAAATATTCGTGCCAAGTTTCAAGTATATTAACCAAATGAATAAGATTTTTCACCTAAACTATATCCCCGGTTTTCACCCTCACAGGGGTAGAATTTTAAAAATCGTTCAGGATATTTCCAAAACTTGACTCAAAGATTATTCATACCAATTTTCGAGTTAATCAAGCCACGCAGTAAAATCCTCCCCTGTAAAATTGACTACCCCTTTTTTACCCCGCCCGGGGTAGATTTTCGATAAACCTTGATACAGGTTATTCTTTATTTTGGATCATAAGTATAAATACTGAGTTTTGAGTTAATCGGACTGCGTGTTAAAATTCTTCCATACAAATTTTGACACCCCCCAATCCCCCTCGTGGGGGTAATTTAGAAAAATAAAAAAATACAAAGTTCATAATTTACTAAGATAAGTATTTGTGCCAAGTTTCAAGTTTATTAACTCAAGGAATAAGATTTTTCAAACAAACGAAATACCCCCTTTTCATCCCCTTAAAAGTCGAATTTCCAAAAACCCCTTCTTAGTGCTCTTCTACATTATAAAAGGAAGCCGTGTGCAAAATTTCAGGTTCCTAGTCCCAGTAGTTTCGGCTGTGCGTTGATATGTCAGTCAGTCAGTCAGTCAGTCAGTTTCTCCTTTTATATATATAGATTATAAAGTCCAATTCTTGAGGAAGGCTTCTTGGGGTATGTAACATTACGTGGAAGGTTATAGGGTATGTATGTAACATTACCCTTAGAAGTCGAGCAAAAACAAAAAAAAAAGGATGAACGGGCGCTAAGCGAAAACGAAGTAACAGCGCGAACAGGCGATGCGATGCGACGGGGTGGGTCAGGGGAACAAGAAATTTTACGCGGACGAAGTCGCGGGCGGAAGCTAGTCTTTAAATATTGGTACAATAACCAGACAAACTGTGTCAAAGAGTCAGGCACTCTTTCCGATTCGTACAGGCTGGAGTGCGGCATGAGGCAGGGGGGTTGTCGTCTCCAAAGCTTTTCAGCCTGTATGTAAACGATCTCATAGTGGAACTCAGCATCATGCGTACCGGAAGCCGGGTGGGTGGTATTAGTGTTAATGATATCAGCTACGCAGACGACATGGTGCTGCTGGGTCCCACTGCAGGGGCGCTCGGAGAAATACTGAAAGTTTGTGAAGCATATAAGCATAAGTCACATGGACTTATTTACAATGTTAAAAAAAGACATGGTCTTTAAGGCCGTCGGTAAGTGTCCTGAATCTGTGCCATCCATGACTTTGAATGGTGTTAACTTAGATAGGGTGTCGCAGTTTAAGTACCTTGGACATTACCTTACCGACGACCTTAAGGATGATGTTGACATAGAGAGGGTGCGCAGGGCTCTGTCAGTCTGTGGCAACATGCTGGCCCGTAGATTCGCCCGCTGTACGGAACAAGTCAAGATCACGCTATTTAAAGCGTATTGTCAGGGTCTGTACATGGTGGTCTATGGGTTAGTTATACCAAAAAATCCCTGGACACACTGCGTATCCAATACAATAACATTTTCAGGATGATGTTGGGATCTCCTCGTTTCTGCAGTGCATCCGAGATGTTCGCGCAGGCTCATACTGACGATTTTCATGCCGTCTCTTGGGTTTTGCTTTTGCTACTACTATAAATCCCGCCAAAAATGCCATCGGCTCATCTCGGCGCCAATCAACGGGCGCGAGTTGTAAAAGTTCCCGACGCACCCATGCCTACGCGCGTGGCGCTAACGTCAATCGCAACAACGAACGAGCCGAGCCTGCAACGCCGTCGTTGTACACGCTAAAAGTTAACTAAAACCTAACAAAAACGCTTATGCGCGTTATGCTTCATTATTATCGTATATATTTTAGTGATATTTATTTTGGTAGTATACATGTATGTATTTGTATGTACTCATACTTTATGTTTATATATATATATATATATATATATATTTGTATATATTCATATTAGTGTATCGTTTGTGATTTTATGTATGTTGTTTTCTCTTTTACTCTTACACACGTTGTCTACATCTTTTTATCCACTTTCCTATCGCAGGTATGCTGGAAGAGATTTCTTTAGAAATAAGCATCACCTTTGTACGTATTTTTCTGTTCCTTTCTTCTTGTCAGTTTATATGTATGTACATAAACTGTTAAATAAATAAAAATAAAAAAAAACCACCTAAACCAGAGTGCCTGACCCAAACAACTTCCTACTAACACGGCCTAGACCTTGTGAAATCCGTAAAACTATCAGCCCATCGCGGGACGAATCGGAGCAGCATTAACGTCCTGGGCGCAGAGCTGGTCGGTGGCGGGTAAGTGAGGCCACTTTTCAAGCTTAATCAATAATCATTACACCGTCATTCGGAAAAAAGTCGTGTCACTTATGAGAAGGGTACGGGGGAGTCACAACAGCATTCTGAAAACTGTAGCTGAAGGTGTACGTGCACCTGTGTTGAAGCATTTCGTTCGTTTGGTGGTATGTAGGGAGGTAACTCCCTATTGGTTATCTTGACGGGGCGGGGTGTATCACCACAGGGGCATTTCTGTATAGATGTTTGAGATGAGTATTGTCCTTTATAATTGTATTTAAGTACTAACAATAGTTTCTAAGTTTGTGTTTACTAACCGTTTTTGGATCTAGTTGTCCCAAAATAAATAAATTTAATTGAATTTAAATCGAGATCAAATCATGCAAGCTATGGAACAGCTATTAAAGAACTTGAAGAAAGGTCCGACGGAACATAAGACTCCATCCAATTTCAGGAAACGACTGCAAACTCTAGATAATTATTGGTCTGAGTTCCAGTCTAATCATTTGAGATTATGTGAATTTGATACTCGCAGTGCCAGATATTTCACCGATAATTGCTACCAAAAGACGAAACTCTTCTACACTGAAGTACGGAAACTATCGAAAGATACGAATCCTAAGCTCCTGGTGAAAGTAAGAGGGATATATCTCCGGGCAATCCATCAATGCAAGAATCGGCATCTGGTAAACAAGATCAAGAAACTTCAAATACTTCATCAGCTGATACCGATCAAGTAAACAGCAATCCTTGTAACAGTAAGTCCACGTCACTGTGGAAAACTGTTTCTCAAAGAAATGCGAGCAAAGTGGAAGAAATGCTGCAAAAGCAAAAAAGCAACTTCAAGGCGTTATCGCGTACAATCAAGAGTGTGGAATTAGAGAACATTTCAGAAAATGGGAACTCGAAGATTTACTGCGTAATATACAAAAAAGGTGATCAAACATAGACTCGTTGCAATCGGAAATTGACAGTGAGTTGTACGAGGAAGATGAAGATTATGAGCAAACATACAGCAGACATGAGCAGATAAACAATGACATGAAAAAGTCAGTCAATATCAAGATGGGCTCTATTTCACATCGTGAAAATTGTATTCTTATATTCAGCAGCAACTACCTCAAGTGGACATTAAATAAATAAATAAATAATAATTTTTATTTGGAACAAGACCATAAATTACAGTGTCTTAATAGCTAGAACAAGGACAGTTAATTTAACATAAGTACATAGCCAGCTGTCTCCCAAACTAGGCAAAAGCCTGTATCTTGGGAGGCAGTATATTAAAAAATAGGTATCCATTCATTGGTTCATAGCCCGTGTAAGACGGCGTGAACTTAAAATAAATGAGTTAAAAATTTAATAATGAAAAACAAGATAAAAATATTCAAAACAAACTAAAATTAAAAAATAAGTTTAATATTAAATTTTGAATAGGTAGAATTACTATTCATCAACTTGTATAGTAGGTACGTGTGCGCTTGTCAGCGTGTGAGAGTGTGTGTGTTTGTGTGTGTGTGTGTGTAAGTATGTGGTGGTGTATTTGTATGTGTATATGTATGTGATGGTGTGTTTGTGTGTGTCAGCGTGTGTACAGATGTAGGATTTTATTTTAGGAGTGACTCTGTATTAGTATAGTCCAAAGTAAATAACAAGCCTTCAACTTACTTCTACATTCCTGTCTGTTTAATGTATGGATTTTAAGTTTTGTTTATTTTATTGTAAATTCTGGTGCTGACAAAAAGATATTGTTTACGAGCAACAGCTACCCATCCCTGCCTAGTTGCTATTCCACCAATTCGTACTAAGCGTTGCCAAATGTCTTTTGTGATGCGCACAGCAAAGGAGTGGAACTCTCTACCTGCACCTGTGTTTCCGAACGCATACAACCCCGATCTCTTCAAAGTGAGAGTGAACAGGCTTCTTCTGGGTAAGCTCGCTGCATCGTCGACTTTGTCTCTGTCACCTCTGACCTAGACTAAAGTCAAGAGCAAACCCATATAATATACAGATAAATAAAATTGAAGTGTCTGTTTGTAATGTCAAAATTACAACTTTTTACCAATTGCTTTTATTGTTTTAAAAAAATGCTTTTTTGTTTTAAAACAAAAAAGCAATTTTTAACATTTTTGTCTGTCTGCCTGTCTGTCTGTTCGTTTGTTCCGGCTAATCTCCGAAACGGCTGGACCGATTTTGACGAGACTTTCACAGGCAGATAGCTGATTTCGCTGCAGGTAAAGAAGGCTTCTTTTATTTTAGAAAAATAATTAGGGTTCCGCGCAAAAAAATTAAAACCCATGAAATTATGAACAAAAAGTCGGATTTGAATTTTTTTTTGCATTTGGTAGCCCAATTCTTGATGATAGTTTTAGGCTATTTGACATCACGCTACGACTCTTAGGAGCCAAGCAAAAAAAAAGTCAGAAAGAATACTAAGCGAAAGCGAAGTAATAGCGCGAACGGTCAATTCAACGCGACAGTTGGCGACGGGTCGGAGTCGAGGAAATTTTCATTAAAATGTGGCTGTTATTTTAGTAAATTGTGCATCTTACGACAACCACGCGAACGAAGTCGCGGGGCACAGCTAGTCAAAAAATATTTTATGATCAAGTACGTTAAGTTTCAATTTTTCCTTTGCAGCAGGAACTGTACACGAGACCACCGAGTCTGCTGTAATTGTAACCAAGTCCCTGTCACAGAGACGAAATATGAACTATGAAAAAAATGTTAAAGATTTTCTATTAAAAAATATTAACTTTGACAAAATAAAACAACAGCATAAAAATTTCAAGAAAAATAAACGTCATCACTTGTCTCATAAGCAGAAGTTTGATCAGCACTATCTTAGAAGCTATGATGGGCATTTGAACAAGCGCGATCAAACAAGACAAAGAGCTCATATTCCTTTGGAAGAAGATTGCAATCATTCTGAACACTTTCAAGATTCCGTAGAAAAAGATATGTTTCATAAAATAAGAGAAGCTTCTAGCTACAGCGATGAAGAAGACCACTTAAAAAATAATTTGTACGATGCATTAAGATATGGTAACAGGACATTCGTGTCGTTTAGAAAGTCAGATGGTGGTATAAATAACAAACAAACACTCCAGGCTTTATCTAGCGAAACTGATGACGAATGGGTATTGAAAAACAATATTTATAGAGTTTTTGAACATAAATAAAATCAGCTGCATTAAATATGAGAGATATGCCTGAAGTTGTAAGAGGCAAAGAATAAATTAGTCTAAATACATGAAGGCATCTTAAACAGTGCTGAGGTGTAATGACCACACCACTATTTTAGATACCATTATTTACTTAACAGTACATGTACATACACACATATAACCTCCACACACAACCTACACACAAAATATAACAGATATCCCTTTATGTATGTTGTTGTTGTATTTATTCTTTGCCTCTCTAACAACTTTCAAAATTATTATAACAATATTTAGTTGTTTTGTGACCAGTATGTTGGCAAGCTATATCGATAAAACTTCCTCTGGGTCTGTCAATAATTTGAAACGACGATAATAATGTTATTTAATCAAATAACAATATTAACATTAAATAGAAACATCTATAGGTACACTTGACTGTTAACAAAACAGATATGTGTTGCAACCAGCACCCTTACTAAGTTATAAAATAACTTGTAATAAGGGCAGTGGAACAAATACACACATACTACAGTTTCACAAAAGAATTGCAGGTAGGACAAGTGTTGTTTTAAACTAACAGCCTTACTAATAAACATATTTAAAACCCCCTGCTTAACAACTGTATACATAAACATTGTATATGCTATTGATAAGAGTTACACACTCCCTTTACCAATAACGGGTGTATATGCATTGTATAGTTATAAATTAGTTATAACAAAAGTCACTGGCAACATTCTTCGGAAACGTTTTGGAACTAGATTACCAAATTGTAGAGACATTTAGAAAACCTTGTAAACAGTATAAAAAATGTTTATTTTTAATAAATAATACAAATTATGCCCAAAATATTGTTTTGAAATGTATTTAAAAATAATTGTATGTTTTTTACGGTATAACTAAATAAAGAATGAAACATACTTTATAAGTTCGTCATTGAGTTTAAGAACGCATCTTTCAAATGTCAAAGTAGTGTCCCAACGTTTGTCTCTTTTGAAAAATTTGGTTTTTAAATACAGTAATAATGGCGAATAATAACACAAATAAAGACCAGTTGAAGGCAAAAAGAAAACGATCTGTAAATTGGGAAACTTTAGAAAAGGTATGGTAATTTTACTAGATAAAAGACTTGTCGTTTTACTTAATTACCACACGGTCATCATTTGTGATCATATTTGTGCATTTTACTTTTTAGAGTTTATCGGAAAGCTGTATGAAGGAGTTTGTTTTCATAATAGAAAACAAAAACACCGATACGAATACCAACAAAAATAAGACCATTGCTTGGCAAGTGGTCGCAAAAAGGTTTGTAAAATACTGTAGCGAAAAGAAAATAAAAAGAAGGAGATTCACTTTTTTGCTACGACACGTTTATTTTGTTTTAAAATAAAAATAGAAAAAAAACATTAAAAGGTAAAAAAAATGAATATTATGGTATAAAAAAAAATTGTGTGAAGGGAATAAAATAGAGAACTTTGGTCCGATAGGTACGCGAATAACGAAAGAGAAATAAAACATACTAACTAGTCGATTGCAATCGCTAATAAGTAACGCTACCAAAACATATCGTTATGGAAAAAAGATCAGAGAACCAAGGTATCTCGCATTTTACAAATTTGAAAATAAAATTAAGTAGTCAATGAATTAAAAAATCCGCAGAGGGTTACTAACTACACTATTAAATTAGAACGTAAAAATATCATTAAAAAAAACCGTGGCATAACGTAATTGCGTCCGGCGAGGTGACGTAGACTGTAGGGAGTTGTAGTTCTTTGTTCAGGAACTGGCGTTGGTTGCGAGACCTTCAGCGGTCAAGATGCGGTCCAACTCTCGACGTTGGCCAAGGACGTCCAGCGTTATTTTAGGCCAAAACCTGGAGGCCGAAAGGCGGCCTGTTCAAAGCTGTTCAATCCTAACACAAAATGAATTAGGGTTAGACCAGCGTGATCAGACTGAACTTCCGATTGAGGAAAACTGTTAAAAGATACGTACCAGGAAAAATAAAGATGAAATCACTAGACTCGTACTTAATATACAATACTCAATATTGCTTTGCCATAATGTACTAATAGGACGGCAGGGATATAGTGTGCTTCACTTGAAAAAAACTCGTTAATTTTCCACAAACTGGGTCAGTATCAATTGATTCAACTTTTGCAACTGAAGAAAAAATGGGGACCCATCTGTCAGAAGAAAAATAATTCGAATCACGAAATAAAAAGATAAAAATCGACCAGGCTCAAATACAAACGGAAAAAAGGTTGATTATAAAGAACCAAAAAGTTTTGACATGCAGAGTTATGCTGCAATACCATGTTTACCTATAAAAGAATTTGGTTTAATGTTTTTAAGCCTGCGGGCACGAAACCAGCGACGGCCGAGCAATGACGACTGAGGAGCGGCGCGGGGCGGGGCGATCCGGCAGCAGGCTTGGGGTGGGCACGAAACTAGCGGACGATCCAGTATGAAGTATAGTGCGTTTCACAAAAGAATTCCCTTTGCTGTAATGTTGGTAGCACGGAAATCAGTGTAGCTGTACACTGATTTACACTGATTTCCGTGCTACCAACATTACGGCTAAGGGAACTCTTTGGTGAAACGCACTATAGCGGCCGTCGAGCGGCGAAATTAAACAAGTTTGTTCCCGTCGCTTGCGCGTCGTCAGGGCGCCGCCACCGCCCGTGCATCGCTCGATCACCCCGCACCGCTCTCGCCCGTTTCGTGCACGTCTTCAGAATGCTATACATTTGATTACGCCGCCGCCGCCGCGCCGCGCTGCCCCAACAATCACCATCGCTCGGCTGCCGCTAATTTCGTGCCTGCGGACTGATAGTCAAATTGTGATTAAATATTTTTAAATATGTCGTTTCAGAGATTACCTCTTACATCCAAACTTACAAACTTTACCTCTTTATAATATTAGTATAGATACAAAACAATATGGTGATTTGTGAATAATCAATTAATCAATGTATTTCAGGACAGGGTGCTTGCGAGAGAACGCCATTATATTCTTGTCAATTGTATAAAGGAGGAGGAACATGGTGTGAATATGAAAAATATGTCAGAAGCTCATAGTTTTATTAAGGAAGAAAACAATTTAAAAATAATACAAATTATTTTAAAGAAAGAAGAAGCCCAGCTGAGAACAAAAAAATTAAAATTGTCAAAACTAACAGAATACATTTTAATAAATTTTTTTTTTTTTTTTGCTAAAAGTGTATTTCTTTAAACCATCTTCTTGTTTCTTGACCAGATTGGCTATCAATACCTCCTCATGTCATTTACTGATTATATTCTCTGAATAAATTTAATATAATATCACGCCTTGTTTCCCCGAAGGGTTGGGCAGAGGTATACCTACATAGTACACCCACATTTCGCCAGATATGTTTAAGTCCTATATAATAGGATGTGAGCCTATTGCCATCAACAGGGCTCAAATCCAGACTCCGGGCTGTTACTGAGAAATTCCAGATAGAAAAACCCAATATCACTGCCCGACCTGGGAATCGAACCCAGGACCTCATGCTAAGCAGTAGCGCTTGCGAGCACTAGACCAACGAGGCAGTCAATATAAATATGTATGTAACCTATTATAAGATTCCTCGTTCGCACTGTGGGGATTCTGGATTGGTGTATACAAATAATTCTTTAATCCATAACCTGAATCTCCTAGTAAACGGCCACTGAAGTCCCCACTTTCAAATCTTCGTCGTGTTCGGCTTTCCCTAAACGTCCTTGCATCATGTGTGCTACGCCTCCAGTGTGCTACTATGTCTCTTATCTTTAATTGGGAATCGAACACGACCTGAACATTTAAGGATGAAAATCCCTTTCTGTTTATATAGTATGTTAGTTTAAACGAGGGACGTATTCAAACCCACAATAGTTCATGCTTACATGATACTAATAAAAATATGAATAAAAACACACTGATAAATAACAGACAGAACTATATCAAAAAGGACATTGTTAAAAATGGCCTATGAATCAACAGGTATGAAACCTTTACAGTAATTACTAGTTTTTTTTTATAATTTACATTACAGTTATTACAATAGAACGGAAACTTCAGAATTTCGAAAACATTTTAAAAAGTAATTCACTTCCGTCTTATTCCCCGGCGCCATTATTTTTTGTTTCAATTTGACGTTTTGAATAGGCAAAGGGCATTGTAGCTCATACAGCCAAGTCTTTGTACGCAGCGGTACCTATAGTGTGCACCGTAATTACAAAACTCGGCACTCCAATGCTGTGTCAAACGAGCAACATCAACATGTCAGTGTCATCATTGACAGATGACAGTTTGACTTTTGGATAAACAAGCGAGATTTTATATTCGTAGTAAAAAGCAATACTTACTCGTAAGTCACACAAAAATGAAACAGTCCATAGCCCTGATCTAATCATAACTACAAATAAATTAGTATAAAGAACGAATAGTTCTGACCACCTAATATTATGTAATGAAACGTTTAACGATAAAATCCAATGTATTTTCACTAATAAACGCTAAGTTAGTATGTTTCTATTGGCCTAATATAACCTCAAAATTCGAAAGTGTTTTGGATTTTTTTAAATGCTCAGAAGTGTCCGTGATTTTAATTTAGTTTCAATTGATTATAAGCATTATTTAGATCCATCGATCACTAATAAAAAACTAGATACACAATCAGCGGCGAAAAATGTCCTCACCGAATGTCCACTCATTTCAAGATTTGGGCGCTCATTTAATCTAGTGGCGTTCGAACGCTCCGACTGTAAACATGCCTAAGTGCTCGTTTAAAAACTGCAAAAATCACACATCCAGGACGCTAAAAAAGGACGGAGTTTCATATTTTCGGTGAGTATTAATATTATCATTATATAATTGTTATCACTGTATTGTAAATACTGATATTTTGTCAAGAAATCATCGTAAAAACATTTTTTAAATTAAGTCGTAATAAACATCAGGAGTTAAAAAGCATCTCAATTGTAAAGACTCTGACTTAACGTAATAATCATAATATCGCATGCCCACTTGAATTGTTCGGGTTATGTGCGTTGATTCTGTTCCAATAGTGGAGACGCTATTGTTTCTTTTTTTTTATTATGATTATTATAATGAGACTTTTTTATTGTTTCTATAAATAGCATAGTAACATTTTATAGATTTAATTTTGACTGATTAAGTACATGTTAATATAATTAAAGATGTGAAATTTTGTTTTTGTTTTTTTAGCTTTCCTCGAAATCCAGTGAGGTGTGGAGAATGGATATCAGTTACAGCACGTCAAAGATCCGAAGAATTCTTCAAGCCTACCCAAACGAGCGTTGTGTGTTCAAAGCATTTTAAAAATACTTTATTATGTACACCAATTTTTTTAATACATTAAGCTTAACAAAATTGAAAAAAAGTACCATTTATAATCACAGAATAAACCAAAAAAATATTGGACAATTCGACTCCACTCTTACCTTGTCCTAGCGGCGAGCCTCGGTCGTAAAATTTTATGTTTATTTTGGCACTTTGTAATTCTGACTTTAACACATTGAAGTTAAGGTTGGATTTGTTTTGATGTATGTTGAGCTTTGTGAATACAACTTTAAGTATTGTGTTTAAGGTTGAATTTACATTAACGCTTATTTATTTCAACTAGAATAGGTAAACACAATTGGCGACCGTTTTAGGAGAACTTTTGCATGGCATTGTGTATCTAGTTTTTTATTAGTGATCGATGTTTAGATCACAAAAAGTAAATTCACTTCTCTGTTGCTTCTTAGGCGGACGATGTATGGACGCCGAGCATGTCCTTTCGCAAAAAGTCTCGCAACCCTTGCGCTAGACAAAAACCAGCGGCAAAAATTCACGTGTGGTTCGTGGTCGTTGACCCCGAGTTCTTGAACGGGTCTAAAATGGTATGGGTGTATTCCTTCTTCATGCAGCAGCTTCCACACAGTCTGATGCGATACACCGAACCGTCTTGCAGAATTTCGAGTACTCTCATGTGGATGATGCTCGAAGTATTCAAAATTGGCTTCTTGTAGGTGCACTGGGTAATAGCTAACTTCCTCGTCCTTGGGCATGCGTCGGTACGGTGAACATGCGTCGGTACGGTGAATTAACCGAATGTTCGCAATCGTTGGTTGACACCTAAGATTGTACGACGGAATCTGGCGGTTGGTAAACATTTCTCGATACAAATGAATGGCTTCTCGCACGCTATTATTAGATAACGCGTAGGCACAAACCATATTCCAACTTCATTGGAATATTGATAACACGTCATTTTTGTTTATTCAACAATACGTTTACAGGACACCTTTATCGCGAAGTAAGTGGGTTTGTTTAAGCGATACGCGGATGCGCAATTAGACATGCGGAAATAGCGGCGCATTCGCATAAACTGCGGTCAGCGCTGGAGTGGCCTGTGTTGGTGCATCAGAGAGCACAAAGGAAAGGAAAGGGGTTTGCCAACGGGATTCCCTTTCGGCAGGATCGGCACGTGTTGTGCCGCGTGATTACTGTTTACAAGTTCACTTCTTGCGCACTTCATGTTCATGAGTAATGTATTTTATTGGACAATTAAGTCATAAATTAACAACTTCCCTGTCCCATACAACGCATTTTTCACAGTTTTTTCTTCTGATGAGTTATATATAACATTCTTATATACCATAAAATATAAATTTCATAATTACATGTAGATTTATCCTATTTTGGTTATTTTATGACTCATTGTGACTCATGGACGTAGGGCGAAAACTTCTCTCGTGAGTCATATATGACTCATTGGACAGGGAAGTTGTTAAGGTTATAGGTTTTTTACATATTTGGGGCGAGAATCGAAAACTAAATACCCTCCCTCAATAAATCCCTCGTTTAACCTAACAGACTGTATAGTGTATAGTATTGAGCACTATTGCCACCAGCTTTTTTAATTTTAATATGTGTGCAATCGATAGCGCCAATCACATTTCTGAAGCCACAAATGTTTCTAAATCCAGAAACTACTTGTTCTTGATCTTCAAGAGTCCCAGGCACGGTTACGAGCTTACTAAACAAGGCTTGAGGACTGAATAACAGTTGCGTAATTTCTCATACAGTAAAAACTCCCGCTATAACAGATGTATACAACTGAACTGTCAAATATCTTTTATTGGTAAGCGTTATAACTCCGGTATACGCTGTGTGTAAATCTTTATTAGTAAGGCTGTAAAATATAAGACCCTAATTGCAGAATTCAGAAATTACAGTTTCTTTATTTGACATTTGGATTATTCGTGTTTGTTTGTTTGTGTGTGGAGTGTGTGTGTGTTATGGTGATGGTGTATATTGTGTCGGTGCAGAATGTGTGTTATTTTCTCAGTGGAAGGACTTAGGGTGGGTTATTAGGAGAAAGGCAGGCGTTCTGTATCCAGGTAGTTGTGAGTACCTAGAAAGATAGATTTCATGAGGGACGAGGTTGAAAGAGAGTAAAGTCTCAATTCCCTATTGAATTTATTATATAATTGTGACAAAGAAATCGTTTGGCGAATGAGTATATTTATATCTGTAGTGCTGACCAACTATCCATCTACCTTTATCTTTATCTATCTTTCTTTATGTATTTTAGTGATTGTCGCGTAGGGGGTATCTTTGTGTTATAATAAGACTGTATTAAGAACAAAGAGTTGTCTGACAGAAAACACTTTGTAACATTTAACCGCTGAGGTATATAAACTTGAGATGTCTTTATCTGTCAAGTGTCGGGCGGAATTCCCGCGGCGCGACATATTTATGAACTTGCTCACAAAAAATGGTCCACTGATGTTTCAATTGGCTCTTGGCACTTATTGTAAACTGTTTTGGGTTCTTGAATAAACATACCATACTATAAAATCTAAACTATACTCGTATTACGAGAGATGTATTTATAAACAAAATATGATTACAACAGAGTATGGCCAAAAATGTCGTTTGTTTACGTAACATTATTTGCTCAAACAAAATGGTATCCATGATGTTATTTCGTGCAAATGTTATCTAAAACGATGTAATAACTACTTATAAATGAATATTTATATAAATCTGCTGTTGGGAAAAGTATCAGGCGAAATGTGCTTACCTTCAACATGAATCTTTGGGCCCTCTACAATTTCAGCAATTGTGGTCTTAGGAGTACCACACAAGACGGAAACATGATAAGAGTGATTGATAGACGGCAAGGATCTTTTCGACAATCTGTGCACCTGCCACATGACGAAGTCTTAAAGACGAATATTAGTTAGTTTACCTTTGCTGTCAGTAGATCTATTTGGGCTGCTCAAGCCGCTATCACTTTTTTTGTTTACAAGCACGTGGCGGGACCGCCCGCCGGCCGGCCGATGAATAATGCCGCTTGCACGCTACTGATTTTGTCTGGCGAGCGCATGCACACAAGCGGGTATCTAAGCATTTATGATAAAAAGAAGACCATGCTTCAGATAGGGTATGTATGCAATAAAGTATTACGTCTGTATACTTGTTTTGGTTACCAAGGCAATTACAGGAGCGAACATTATCAAAATACATAGTTGTCATTAGTTCTATTTTCCGACATTCACGCTTACGAAGACTAGCGGGAAAACGGAAAAACTAGTCTTTCCTTAAAATATCAGCCGAACTATTCTGTATAAATCTCACCGTGAAAACTTAGGTGAAGTGAGCTATCATTCCACCTGATGCGATTGACACTACTGACAGCCCATATCAAGTTACTTCACCTAAGTATTCACGGTGTGATTTATAGAGAATAGCACTACTGTCATCGATTCCCCAGAAGAAAAGCTTCTAACAGCTTATCTTCAATACCGCTCACAGAAAATTTGGCACCGGAGAGTGATCAAAAGGGGTTATTGTACCACAAAAGCTTAAAGAGACAGTAACACTTGGGAATAGTTGGCAGTACTAGGTGTCGATATTCAGTAGATACCATACGTAGTCGGCACTGTACGTTCACAAAAACAGCAGGATGAATTTGTTGAAGGAAGTCTCGTTTTCAAACGTGATTAAACACAGGGGAGACAAAAGTCTGCAGAATGATTAATACTTGGGAATAATAATTGGCAGGACTACCTAAGGCATGTACTGAAAAGCTACATCTGGTACTCTGATACCCGGCACCGTGTACAAAACTGCAGGGCCAAATGTTAGAAGGTAAACTCCAGTAAGTATTGAAACACGGAGCGATGAAACAACACGGGCGCGGCATAGTTCCCTAGTTTGTTATTTCATCATTTATTAAAATAAGCACTGAAAATATATTATACATTTTATTGATTTCAATTTATTTTATTGGCTATAACACTTACTTCATTGGTTGATATATTTTTAATTTTTTTTCAATTGGCAATGTAAGTTAATAATAAATGTTTGTTTCATTTATAACTTTTGTTTTAGTTTTAAGCGTATCGGTAAGCCGAGGTAAGTAGATCTGTATTATACACGGTGTAACATAAATAACGCACAACCTCTTAAGGGGTCATTGTACTCATCATTATGAACAACTTTTACTATGGGACCAAATCTGAAATCGCAAAAAAAAAACTGCTGTTCCCTACATTTATGTTTGCATGACTCGCCAAAATGTAGGTAACATCTGATATTTTTTTCACGATTTCACGTTTGGTGCCATAGTAAAAGTTGTTCATAGTGATAAGTACAATGACCCCTTAAGAGGCTTTACTAGTGCGTTTCTACAAGGTATAACATAAATAACGCACAAGCGTTATATATGTTATACCTTGTAGAAACGCACTAGTAAAGCAAAGAGTCAAGCAACCTGTAACTGCACACCAGTAGAAAAACCTCTTCTCATATAGAGAAAGCGTTAGCATTTGTAACCACAGTACCGTAAAATATTGTAACTTTGCCTTGATTTTAACCTCGCATAACCTATTACATATAAACCTATTTATTATTATGGCTTTTTATGAGATTTAAATGGAAAACAGACCTTATGCCTTGCCAGGTAGTACCCAAACTGTTTAAATCTTGCTGCTTTTCCGAATGACAAGCACCCAAAGTCGAAGGCAGTTGTAGGTAAAAGACACAACGTTTTTATCCCTGGCCGCTCTAGCTCAGAAATTTGAAAACTTTTTTCACCTTAAAACTACTGAAGCTTTAAATTCCTCACCCACACATTCTGCTACCCTACTTAGAAAGAACGTAATGGCACGCCCTGTGGAGTTTAGGTTTCAGCATACAAACCCCCAGGCTGTTATAAAAGCTTTTAAAGATCTTAAAATTAAATCAACAGAAGATCTCTGGGGAATGTCTGTAAAATTCTGTAGATCTATCATCGAAACCATTGCGCCTTATTTAGTTTTCATATTTTACACCAGTGTCGACCAAGGAGTCTTTCAGGATCTCATGAAACACAGTAAAGTAAAATAAATAAATCTTTATTGATACAAAAACCTTTGACATTGCTTAAGACTAGGATACATAACTTGATTAACTAAAGGTCATACGGATAAGGTAAACCCTGAATCCTAAACTAGGCGATCCCGTGACTTACGAGTCAGTGTTCTGCTGTCACTGTGATACCGAAAACCTTATTATCATTTGGTCTTATATTACAAAACAGTCATAGACATTTCAGATTACGAAGTACATAATATGTATATTAAAATTAACAACGAAGGAATATTAAAAAGGGGTATTGGAAATGACTTTTAAGGTGTATTGTGTGTGTGTGTTAGAATTATGGTATGTATGTGAGGATGTGTGTACATGGAAGTGAGTTTAATAGTCTTTAGCGTCTGCGTGAGGGTGTGTTGAAGTGTTTGTGATTATGTTGTACATGTGCTGCTAATATGTGCCAAGTAAAGTGAAAAATTGCAAACAACAGTAGCACAGGTTTATATATTTAAATATGCTTACTACTGATGGAGTAGTAGTTCTTCTGTACGAGCGTAGTCTAGATCCTGTAGCCAACTTTGTACTTTAATCTTAACTTCATGATGATTTAGCCCAGCTAACTGAAAGGCTTTACATATATTTTGTAAATTAATGTACTCAGAACGTAAAACTGGCGCCTATCGAATGCAGTTTTGTGGTGTACTGACGGGCATAATTTTTTAGCTTTGCGCTTAATAGGATCTGATGGGGGAATTTGTTTATGTATTCTGAGAGTAGCTCGAAGGACAAAGAGCTGTCTCACAGTAAGTAATTTGTAGTCCGCATTTATTACAGTAGTAGGGAAACTGTATGGTCTGCCAAACATCACCTAAGTAGTTCCTTTGTTCAAATTAGGTGATAGTAAAGAACCCAACAATTATAGGCCTGTGTCAATTCTGCCAGTTTTTAGTAAGGTGTTTGAAAAGTTGGTGCTCAATCAAATGTTACGTCATTTTAATAAATATTCCATCCATCATGGACAACAGTCCGATTTCACCAAAGGGCGTTGTACCACTGACGCCGGTGTCACCCTTATAATGAACATTTTTAACGCCTGGGGGAAAGCACAAGATGCCATTTGAATCTTTTACGACCTCTCTAAGGCGTTCGATTGCGTAAACCATGAGACACTTCTGCTGAAACTAGAGCACTATGAAATTAAGAATACAGCTCTTGATTTACTAAGATCATACCTGAAAGATGAGAGAGAGAGGGCGCTACTGTGCGTGAATAAACATCAGCTCCGTGTATTTATATGATTTAAAAATAGATAAAGTGACAATATAGCTTCAAAAAGTGATTAAATCTGTACCCAACTGGAAGTTATAGTGATTAAAGTTGAAGTTCGCAAGTTTAAATAAATATGACGGAGAAAATAAGTGCAAAATAATCTCAAACGAACTAAATTCAAATTGAAAAATTTTTATTTGCTGCATTTTTTTTTTTTCCTGAGAAGCACTTCAGAGCAAGCGGAAATCTCGTGACGATATTAAGGCTAAAAGGTACGATAGTGACAATAAAAATAACATACTACTTGTTGATATATTGAATCTAAATAGCAAGTCATCCTGGCCATTTAATACGAAACAGCGCCATCTGTCGTCGAGTGGACTAATCTATATCAAGTCGAAATAAACAACGCCATCTGTTATCGAGTGGACAAAACATCTATACTTGTCGATATTACTACCCGTTAGTTTCCTAGATGTCAGCACCAGTAACAAACTGTCGAAATGGCACAAATATGTGCAGGATGTTCGCAAGATCTCCCAACCAGAGAATATCTTACGTGTTCGTTATGTAGTTACAAATATGATCTAGAGTGTGCAAATGTCACCCGAGATCATTTTACATTAATGACTTCGGACCACCAAAAAATATGGAACTGTCAAGTCTGCCGCTGTAAAATGCCCAAAATGGGAAATACAGATACTCCCATACGCTCACAAAATGCTATTCCCAACCACCGTATAAGTTCACCTTGTGGAAAAGACAACGTCACATTTAGAAAGAAAACTACATACCCTATTAATGATACAACTTTTGAAGACCTTAGTTTACTAGGCGATACACTTCATACCGATGTAAAACCCGCGAATACCCACGTCCAAACCGAACTATCATTGCAAAGTTTAAGTGAAATGATTATGACACGTCTGAAAGAAAATAATGAAACCATAATAACCGACTTGCGGAGTACAATAAAAACAGAAATTAACAAAGCTATTGCTAAGCTTGCAGAAGATATTGAACAAAAAACAACTTACCTATCGAAACAAAATGACCAAAGAAAACTAGACATTGAAAAAGTAAACACCAAAATAGAAAACCTAATAATAGAGAATGAAAAACTAAAGAAAGAAATATCAGAATTAAAAAAAATATCCACGTCCCCAGTTGTAAATTGCACAGAAAGTAATTCAAAGAAAATAGTAATCTATGGCTTTGCTGAGTACCCTAAAGAGCCGGAAATACTTCTACACGACAGAGTACTTGAAATGTTTCAAGATATTCAGCATGTGGACTTGACGGGCTATATAGAAAACATGTATAGATTAGGCAGAAATAGCACCAGTGCCCGACCATTAGTAATAGAATTAATCAGCAAAAGAATGGTAAAATACATCTTAAATAATGTTCATTATTTCCAAGAAACAAGATTATCTTTATCCGAATTTTTAGACGAAAACGCACGCAAAGACAGGTACCAAATGCGGGATGAAATGATAAAAGCAAGAAAGAAAGGCTTATTTTCAGTGATTCGAAACAACCAATTATATATCGAAGGAAAAATTATAAAAATAACAAATCATAAAAACCATTTAAATCATTCAACTAATGAAAGGAAAAATAGTCTAAAATTAATCCAAAATGATACCAACAGCGAATATCAACCCAAACAAACAATTAGTGACATAAATTCTGGAAATTATTCCTTTCGAAAATACAGGCCTACAATTTAAAATTTTATTCCAAAATATCCAAAGTCTTTATAATAAAACACATGTGTTAGAAGCATTCTTCGAACAACACCCTACGTATAACGCTGTGTGCATATCAGAGACATGGTTATCAAAGGAAAAGCTATCAATGATACAATTCACCGGATATAAAATTGCAGCATCATACTGCCGAAGTACGCGCGGAGGTGGTGGCGTCTGCATCGTGCTTCAAGATCACATTGATTGTATAGAGAGATGTGATATCTCAGCCATGTCAATAGAATATATATTAGAATTATGTGCAATTGAATTACCAAAAGAAAATATAATATTAATAACGATTTATTGGAATAAAAGAGAAGAAGATATTTTTAATAGTCAATTAAAACTAATTTTGAATTATATAAACGATAAATGCTCTAAACATAATGTTATTATAGGCGGCGATCTTAACATGAATATTTTGGAGAAAAACAGGAAGACTAGTCAATTCCTAGATCTAATGTTAGAATACAAATTAACACAACACATAAAAAAACCCACACGTGTAACCAAAACAACATCTACATGCTTAGACTTGATTTTCACAAACTTGAATGCAAACAGAATATTCACTTCCGTTGAAGAACTAGGTTTCTCTGATCATTGCGGAACAGTGATACAAATCACCATACCTAATGTAACAACCACACAACCCACTTGGTACGCATACAAGAGATTATTTAACAACACAAACATATTAAAATTTAAATGTGCTCTAAACACCATAGATTGGAACGTTATTATATCTACAAATAGCAATATGAACGACAACTATAAAACATTTCACGATACATTATCTCAAATCCTCAACGAATGCATACCTAAACAAAAAATTAAAATTAAAACGAGTTACAAGAAATATTGGTTAACCAAAGGCATCAAAATCTCCTGCAAAAATAAAAGATTATTAAAAACCCTTACCCTAAAAACAAATAGCCCAATAATAACAAACTATTATAAAAAATATGAGAAAATATTAAAAAAAATAGTATATACAGCAAGAAAATTACAATACATCAACAAAATAAAAAAATCAAATAACAAAGTCAAAACCATGTGGAAAATAATAAACGAGCGTACCAATAAAACAAGCAAACAAGCAAAAAGCAACATAACACTACAAACTAACAACATTAAAACAACCTCAGGACCAAAGGAAGTTGCTAACATCTTCAATAACTTTTTTGCATCCATCGGCGAAGAAAGCCCTTTACGAATAAACGAGTCAAAGGGTACCCCCGTGCTCTCACCTACACAAAATACAATGTTCCTTTCCCCTGTAGACCCTTACGAAATAAATACTTTGATAAAAAGCCTAAAAAATAAAAACAGTAACGGAATAGACGAATTCCCACCTAGTTTATTCAGGCAATGTGCAGACGAACTCACTTTGCCATTCTTCAAATTAATTAACCAATCTTTTGAAGAGGGCGTATTCCCTGATCAGCTAAAAATTGCGCTAGTGAAACCTTTGCACAAGAAAAATAGCAAAACAGACCCTAATAATTATCGTCCAATAGCTCTTCTGCCTACTGCTTCAAAGATTTTTGAAAAAGCGATGTGTAATCGTGTGTACACCTTCTGTGAGAAATATAAAATATTTGACGAATGCCAAAATGGCTTTCGAAGAAACAGATCCACATCGCTAGCAGTTTACAAACTTATACAGGAAGCCTTAAATATAATAAATAATAAACAATACGCAATCGGTATACTGCTCGACATGACCAAAGCCTACGATAAGGTGCAATATGGAATATTATTAAATAAGCTCTACGGAGTGGGAATCCGCGGCAAATCATATGAATGGTTCAAATCTTACTTAGAAAACAGAGCGCAATTAGTAGAGATAGAATTTTTCAACAATAAAGCGAACGAACTTCAAAACTTTCGATCCGACAATAAAGCAATAAACGCCTCAATACCCCAAGGGAGCGTCGTTGGATGTCTTCTTTTTCTCATTTATATCAACGATCTGCCAAAAATCATAAAGGAATCCGGACCATGCGTTTTGTTTGCGGACGATATTTCTATACTTGTTCCCTGTCGTGATAACGTCTATTTAAATGATACCCTTGATAATGTATTCACTAAAACAATCACCTGGATGAACGAACATAATCTGGAAATCAATTTTGCTAAAACCAAATTAATAACTTTTCACCCTTCCCAAAAAAATCCTCTTTATGTAAATTTTTCTTATAATAATCACAAAATAGAATCAATAAATGAATTCTCACTATTAGGCTTAACCATAGATTCAAACATCAATTGGAAACCACACGTACAGAAAATAAAATCCAAACTTTCCAAATTTTTGTACGCTTTTCGTGAAATAAAAAAGACCACAAACTTGCAAACTGCTCTGGTCACCTACTATGCCTACGCTCATGCATGGCTTAGCTACGGCGTAATAATGTGGGGAAACAGCACAGACGCACCGGCACTGTTCACAACTCAAAAAAAGTTAATTCGTATTTTAGTTAATTTAGAACAAACGGATAGCTGCAAACCCCATTTCAAAAAACTAAACATTCTAACTCTGCCTTGTATATACATACTGGAAATCTGTAAATTCGCACACATACACCAAGACTTTTACACAAAACGTGAAGACATACAAGCAAGATACACACTGCGACACAAAACACGATTAAACCTACCGATATCCCGTTTAAAAATGCACTCATCTAGTCCACTGGTTATGTCGATAAAAATATATAACAAACTACCCGAGGTACTCAGAAATGAGAAAAAGATTGCCGTTTTTACGAACAAATTAAAAAAGTTATTACTAAATAAATGTTATTATAGCATAAATGAATATTTAATTGAGAAATGTATAGAACTGACATGATTATATAAATTAATAAAAAAAAAATAAAAAAATATTGATTAAAATAATAATTAAGTAATAAAATGATACCTTAGTAGATTATACTTAGAATAAGTTAGTTGCATGAATACCTAAATAAGTCCTCTTCCTTCAAACTTTTCTTTTGCTGTGCCCGACAGGGTCCACGATTGTTTCAGCAAATATTTACTTACCACCTAAGCATATACATTGTGGAATGCAATAAATGATTGAGTATTGAGTATTGAAGATAGAAAGGTTAAAGTTCAAATAAACGGCGTAAACTCATTAGGGTCCAAAATGGCAATGGGCGTTTCTCAAGGTTCGTTATTGGGTCCATTCCTCTTTTTAGCATACATTAATGATTTACCCCAATTACTTCAAAATCAACCGAAGATTGTGTTATTTGCAGATTACAGATCATAACATCACGCCTTGTTTCCCCGAAGGGTTAGGCAGACGTGTACCTATATAGTACACCCACATTTTGCCAGTTATGTGTAAGTTCCATGTAATAGGGGGCGAGCCTATTGCCATCATTACACATAATTGATCTTTAAAATAAACCGACGGTCACAAAATCTTAACGACGTGAATAACTCTATTCTTTAGGTCCAAGATTGGTTTATGGTAAATAATTTGGTACAGTAAATGAAAAACGAAACAAATGCATTAGATTTAAATTACCTAATGTTAGAAGTAGCGAATATGACATCATATTGAATGGAGTAAAACTGGAATTTGTTAATCAAACGGTTTTCCTAGGAATCACGCTAGACGAGAAATTACGATTGGGACCTCATAAAACATCTCTTGCGGGGGCAGCTAAGCTCGGCTGCTTATGCTGATAGAAACATAAGACAGGTAACAGATGTAGAAACCGCGCGATTGGTCTATTTTAGCTACTTCCACAGCATTATGTCGTATGGCATTTTACTATGGGGTCGGGCTGCTGACATTGAATCCATCTTTATTTTGCAAAAGAGAGCTGTCAGAGCCATTCATAATCTACGTCGCCGCGAATATCTCAGGGAACTATTTAAAAGGATTAATATTATGACGGTATCTTGCCAATTCATTTATGAAAATATTATGTATGTAAGAAAAAATCTACATATTTTTAATAAAATAAGTAACAGACATAATTTTAATACTAGAAATAAAGATAAAATAGATCAACCATTTTTCAGATTATCTTAAGTACATACATATTTTATGGGATATCTACTGTGTTAAATGTTACAACAAAATACCTTGTGATATATTGCAATTAAATGAAAGAAAATTTAAAACTCATGTTAAAAGTACACTTTGTAAAAAAGCATATTACAAATTAGAGGATTATATCCAAGATAAGAATGCTGGTCCTGCTCCATAGGACAATCTAGGGTCTAAACAAAATCAAACTGTTTGCTAATTAAATTGTACAATGTATTATGTTTTATGACACTGATTATACATTCTGTGATTACTTTGACTCACACACTGACTTATTACTTGTTAAAATTTTAGGAAAATCGTACACAATCGTACAATGCTTGTGAATATGTGATCACCGTGTATCTAACACATAGTTAATTTATCTGTCATTGCTTCATTTTTAATGCATCGTCTTCACATATAATTATATGATAAATATACATATACAAAATATTGTAAAACATTTTAAAAGAGTAACGGAGGAGTTTCTTGCCCATTCTTCTCCATACGAATCTACTTTTTGTAAGGGGCGACTAGAATCAATTTCGACGTTCAAACGTGCCTTTTTTGTACCTATTTGAATTAAATGATTTGACTTTGACTGCTACCGTTTCTAAAATAATAAGATTATTGAATTTCTTTATACGGCACGAAAGAGAACAATTTTCGCAATTTTTTGTGGTGTTTACTATGTCCGGGTGCGCCGAATAGTTTACAGAAACCATGGTGGCGCAGCCAGGGAGTATACTCTCCAGCCGCGCCACCAATAGCAATTGTAATATGTTATTTTTTAAATTTTCAACACAATGTACTTATAATGTTATGAAATAAATTACTTATGACTTATGACCAAAACTTCATTAAATTTCAGTATTCGTTGAGGTACATTTTTTTTTCATTACACGTATCGTATTATTACATTAAATGGTACAAGAAAATTTATCTAGAAACATGTTTTATTAATTTTCCGCTATGGTGCGGCCAGGGAGGTTCATACGTAGCTACTTATATGGTATTAAATTTTATCATTATGGATTTCTAATATATTATAGTATGATTTCCCTTCGAGATGCAACTTTAATTTCTTTTTTTAATATACACGTATTCTCCTCCTTCCAACTTTTTGGAAGTTTGTTGTATATTTTAGGAGCCATGCAGAAAACACTTTTGTGCATCAATGCGGTTTTCGATCTATGTAAACAGAGAATAGTGTCAAAACAGAGAATAGTTGACTATTGCCGTGGAAATAAGTGTCGATTAGATTTTATAAACATGACAATTTCTAATATATAAAGACATGGCAGAGTCAATATTTTATATTTTTAACAGACTTCAAAAAAGGAGGAGTTTCACAGTTCGTCAGAATCTTTTATTTTTTTATGTGTGTTTCCCGATTTTTCGAAGACGGCTAGACTGATTTGGAAAATTCTTTTTTTATTTGAAGCAGTATACTTTCCAGGTGGTCCCACTGACATCATGTTAGGATCTGATGATGGCATCCCAGAGAAATCGAAGGAACTCTTTAAATATTATAGCCACACCTATAGCGATTTGGGTATTTTTTATAGTAACTTGTGTGTTTGCTCTCAAAAAGCACCATTTGGTGAAGTGGTGATGATGAAGACCACAGATGGCCACCGGAACAACTCAAAAGAAAAAGAAAGAAAAGTAAGAATAATGTTTATTTGGACACAGTTCGTGAAACACAAAATACAAATAACAAAATAAAAAGTGAAAATAATGTGTTAACAACAAAAGCGTGTGCCTCACGGCTGTGCCAAAAAGATTAATTTCAGCATTAATGTCAGACAGATGCTGTCTGACGCTGGTTTTCTAATGAACCTTTATTTAGGGACAAGTGACAGAGAGTACAAACAGCTTCAATATACCTAATACATAATTATTATACTTATAAATACATAAATAAACTAGTAATCAACAAAAATAACAGAAATTAAAAAAATATATATTAGAAACAGCAAGACAAGACAGGTCTTGCTGTTTCTAATAAAACCTGTCCTCAGCAAAACCTGTCCTTAGCGATTAGCTAGATTGATCTGTGCACAGTGCACTCTCAAAGCGGTACAGGCCGCTGAGCGCAACGGACTATACAATAATACACCGACAGTTATCACGTAAAAATTAGTGGGTATTTGAATGAATAATTGGAATAGTTATAATAAACTTAAATAATAATTTAAAAAAAAATACTCATGAACAGCCGGTCGACCATTTATTTCAGATGGAGGCGAAATAAAATGCAGACTTGGTTTCAGAATCAATTTGGAGGGTGCGGGTGGTTGCAGGGCTTCGAAAACAGCTTATTATTACGTTAAAATTTAAATTATGTGTAAGCGACGCGGTGCTTGTTCACAGAGTGAAAAAAGACAAGGTTGTCAACAGCAAAAAATACTTTAGGCCGGGACCACTCGCACCTTGTGCAACATTGTGATTTATTTTCAAAAAACGTTTCACGTATTGCCGATAGATGACACTGAGAGTACTTAGCTTATTACCTATTTTTCTTATAGCTATTTATACCGACATTGAGGCGTGCGTCGGTCACAATCCGCCCTCTAGTGCTGAGCTGAGTAAGACTTAAGCAAAATAAACAAATTATTTAGTAGCTAATTATACAGATCTACAAGTGAAAATTAATTAATTAACAAACAACAAGTTCAGTTCAGCACTAACATTCCGCTGGAGAGAGTAGGGCGAAGCGCGTCACCGGACGCCGAACCACACCAGTACGTGTGCGCACATCGACCAGTTTGATGCGACCATCACCGCCGCCATGAGTCGCACTCACCACCCCGTGGCGCCTAGAACCTCGCTCTAAATTTTGTTCAATTAAAAGAACATAGTCTCCATTTCGCAACGCTCTCTGCTCTTTATTCCACTTATATTTAGATATAAAAAAAAATAAAATAGTAGTAGTAGTATGAGTAGAAAAATAGGTTAGGTTAGAAGGTTATAAAATGAACAGATCTTCTTCTTAAAAAACTAGATGTATTAGGGGTAAAGGGAAAACCGCTTGAGTGGTTTCACAGCTATCTTACCAATCGTCGACAGTACGTGAAATCAGGCGAAACACTCGAGTAGTCAACTCCCTATCAATTTTGGAGTCCCGCAGGGCAGCTTACTAGGCCCAACACTATTTATAAATGATAATGATTTTATTTCTGTAAGTAGGTTTATACAAACACTTTTACAAGTCAAAATAATATACATGAACGACATATTGAAACTCACTCTCCCAAATGCGGAAATAATCTCCTACGCAGACGACACAGTCATCTCGTTTCATGCCAGGACCTGGGAACAGGTCTACTGTCTTGCAGAAGAAAGTTTAGCAGCAGTAGCGAAAACGCTCAAACACAACCTACTTACTCTCAATTTAAAGAAGACCAAACTAATCATATTTTGTAAAACACATTCATCTAGCCCTCCTCGCAAACTAACATTAAAATAACAGGACATCTTCAATTCGTTATTTAGGCCTACTCATTGATGAAAACCTATCTTTTAAAGCGCACATTCAATTTCTTTCTGGCCGAGTAAGGAAACTAATACATATAGTTAAGAAATTAAGAGACCGTACTCCAAAATACATCCAGCAAACGGTTTATTTCGCAATATGCCAGTCCATCATACAATATGGCGTATCAATTTGGGGCGGAGCTGGAAAAACGACAATGATTGAGCTCGAAAGAGCCCAGAGAGCTGTTATTAAAGTACTTTTAAAAAAGCCTTTTTTCTACTCCACTGACTCTCTATACAAAGAGTTTCAAATTCTCCGTATCCGCCAACTGTTTATCCTTAACGCATGCCTACACACTCACAAAAAATAAAAATCAGACCAGACTATCACTCATTAACTTCCAAACGCGTCTTCCACATTCCGCTACAAAGAACCACCTCTCTCCTAGCCAGACGATGCCCCGCCTACCTTCACACTTTTGTATACAACAAGGTCAGCAGTACTTTGCCTTCAAAAGATCTCTCCCTCTCTGCATGTAAAAAGTGGTAAAGAAATGGCTCTTAGGGCTTTCATACGACGAATCTGAAAGCTTTCTCATAACATAACTCACACTCGGACTCTCACTAACACGACAGACACACTCACATAACGCACTACACTCCACACGCACAAACATCCATACCTTTTTAATTTTTAATTGTTTATTATTCTTTAGTTTTAAGCCTTGGTCAATACAAGCTAATTTCCTATTTTGTTTATGTAACTTAAGTTTTGTATTTTGTTGAAACAACCTAAGTTTTATGCTTTATCTTTGTTCTCATTTCAAATTTTAATGTAGACTTTTTATAATTGTTTGCAATTAATTACTTATTTCTATCTCAAACCAGTTAAAAAATAGAATTATGCTATTACAACTCAGGTCCCCAAGATACAGGCACTGCCTAGTTTGGGGACCATCGCATATAACAAAATGAATGTCACCAACAGTTACAAACAGAATTATTATGTTAAACTAATTTTAAAGTAATAATTGTAACAATGTTTAAATAAATTTATTATTATTTACTAATCTTTTTGGTTACTTCTCGGGACCCTAGGGTCCCGGACCTTTGGAAGGCATATGAGGGGCCGAAGCCAACTCGCAGAGGCCCGTTAGACGCTTTCAATGGAAATGAGGCACCAACCGACGATTATCCCTGTGCGTAATATGCAAGTGCACCCAAGGACAACCCCCGGTTGCTGTAGGACTATTGCAGGATATGGAGATAAAAAAATTATTGGGCTATGGGTTTGGATGGCTAAAGTGGACTGGTTATCTAAAACTATGGAAGGACTATGGCCCCTGCCTGTCCAATGTTTGATAAATACAATACACGGATAAAATGGCAGGGTGTGACTTGCACACTCAACAATGGACCCCCGGAAACGGTCGCTAGCACATAGTGTCATAGCGACAAGGGGGCAACATGTCTTGAGGTGCTTAAGAGGAGTGGAGAGGTATTCCACGGCTATCAGGATAATCCCGGAAGTACGGTCAAGAACCCTACCAACATCTTACTGGAATACTTCCTTCCTTCGAGCACGTGTGCTCTTGCGAATCTCTACTCAAGCCGGCCAATAAAGGCAAGAATGAAGTGGGAGGTCAGTTTCTCGTCAGTGTTCACTCCAACCGGCCAATAAAGGCAAGCCAGAGATGAGGAACATGACTTCTCCCGGGAGATAGGGTCCGTGGAGTCGCGACTGCCCAACAACTCGCCACATGCTGCCCTGCGGTTTATTATTATTATTATTGCTAAGCCAAATAAGCTCGTCACAATGCATAATAATGGTGAAGTGGAGCTGATGGTGAAGTACCAGGGGAACTCCTCAACAATGTACGTCCCTGCATCGGGAAAAGCAATGTTTTGTAAAAGGCAATGAGCAGTTGTCATAAGGCTATTATAACTTAGATAAATCACAAACTGACCCACTAAGAAGTGAAAAATAAAAACTTTTTTCCAATTGCAGACTCACGTGTGTGTGCCTCGGCTTTGCCTCGGCCCACATTTTCACATTTGTCCATCAATACCTCTGTTATCGGCCGCTGCAGTAATGTACTATTACATAATCAAATGAAGATCACACTCAAACCTTTTGTACTTTCAGCTACAGGAAATAAAAATGTGGCGTTGAAAGATCAGCTAGCAAGGTCATTAACACACGTTAGTGAAATGTTGGTTGACATGGAAAACAAAATAGAACAGGAAAGGAAGCTACTGTCGCAGATTGATAATAATTTGTATCACAGAGCGCGTAATCCTGCAGACATACTCCTGCCTCATCCAGACTACGATGACGTTACCGACATTTGGTGGGCCTCGACCTTGGCCAGTACAACTAGTCCTCACATGAATGCTTCAGGTAATATTGACGAGAATTACGTTTTTTTTTTTTAATAAATAGGTCACCAACGAGACATAGTAAAAATCGTTATGCTGGGTTTCGTCAATCTTCGCACACCAACTTTGCTGTCTGTCGTGGTGACAATATATTTCATTTTACTTCATTTTGCATCTATGGTAGATAAAATATGAAACTTTGGGCGAATCCTTATATTTATACAAATAAATAAAATTTTAGTGTCTATTTGTAATATCAAGAGTTTTTTACTAAATGCATAAATGAAAGTATATACAGTAATTATAACAAAAAAAAACATTTTTTTTTTGTCTGTCTGTCTGTATGTTTGTTCCGTTGTTGTTTTGATGAGACTTTCACGAACGAACGTTCACAACTGATTCGGCACTTCCTTTGAGCGACGATTTTAGATATGGAATTTTTGAATGTCAGTCGAATTGTGCACCGAAGATATAAACGTGTCCCTATACTCGAGCCAGTGTTCATACACGGCGTCGAAAGTAGGCAACATGATGGTTGGTAATTTAACAGACACTGGCCTGTTTATATGCTGACACAGTTTGGAACAATCAATGACCTCTTCACTGACGCTAAAAATGGATTCAGCACGGGAAATAGTATTATAGTAGCCGTCTTCGAACTGTTGGCGCTGATCTAACTAATAATCTATATCATTATCGGAAACTAGTTCGTCAAGTTTTGATTGTATTTCATTAAATTCACTAAATAAAATCTCAGCACCAAGTAATTTTAAATCTATTTTTAACTCACTAGATATAATTGTTACACTGATAGTATTTAAATGATTAGCAAGTTTAGTTAACCTGCCCCTAACGATACCACGCGTCCGAACCAAATCGCGCATGATTTGCATTTGATTTACTAATAGTTCTATATCCTCACCTCACACGGGTTTTGCTAGGACCCTTCCCATCATCAGCCATTAACGGCATCCCGGTGGCCTGTGAAAAGTGGAGTACTCACGTGCAATGTGACTGCGTGTGAAAACGGCTGGTGCTATATAGTAGTGACACGATCAGCCGGTGTGTCGCTCTGTGCAATGGGCAACCCTCACCAACACCCTCACTGGAATCAGATCACAAAATGGTATTACACTTATAACCTCAGCAGGTCTTGAATACTGGAACTGGATAAATGCACCGTATATCCGCTTGTTCTTCCAAATCTTCGATTTTCCTTTCACATCAGTAAGACTGAAGGCCCTTGCGTGAATATGCTGCTGAATTTGCGCTTCTAAGTGTAATTTCATTCGGCTTTATGTGCCTGCGTGGTAGTAGCAGCGTGACAGTCCAAAGGTCGCTTGACTCGACGATTTGGTTTTGATGCTTCAAATCCTCGAAATATGGCTCTGAAGGTCCAAATATGTTTAGATGTGTTCTAGTGTGATCGAACTGCTTGTTTAGCTACTACTTGCTGGCCCTTTGAATGGGTGTTTTTGGAATGAAAAAAAAACTAATTGTCGTTAGAAACGGTCGTTAGAAAATGTAATTCATTTTTAAAGCATATAGCGATCGAGGGAAAAGGGACGGAAACAAACGGGCCAATCACAACAAGCTATCACGTCATTTAGCTGTGCTATGATTGGCTTACGATGACGCGACCGAATTCCGTTCGGATATTCTCCCAAAAACTAACTAACACTTCTTATAGTAAAGTGTTGGTAAAATATTAATTTAATACAGCTGAAGAGAATGTTTGTTTAAACGTGCTAATCTGTGGAAGTCCTCGGCAGTCGGATTTGAAAAATTCTTTCATTTGGTAGCCCAATTCTTGAGGAAGGCTAACATCACGCTACGACGCTTCGGAGCTGAGCATAAAGAAGAAAAATCAGAAAAACTCTAAGCGAAAATGAAGTTATAGTGCGGCGGGGATGCGATGAGATGCGGTGAGTCGGGGACCGAGGCTGGCCGCCCAACGTGGACGTTTTACTGGTTATTACATGGTGTTCTACCCAGATTTTCCAATTTTTAATGGTTGATGCAACTTGGATTTTGAATCCACTGTCCCAATCTTCGTCAGATGAGCTGTCAAGTAGGTCTAGCAACATTAAGTTTTGTATGCGCTTCATTACAAAAAATGAACAGCCTGTACAAGGGACAAAACACGCTCTCGCGATATATTATGGTATCTTAGGTGTGTGTCGGTTAAGATAATATACCTTTACATTAGGTGCTATAATATGATATACATATATTATCCTCGGTGTGTGTGACGCCCTTTAAACCCTAAAAAGAGCAATACATGGTTGAAACAATCTGCCAGAGTATGGTATGTAAGGGTGTGAAAAAGTTTTTTGAAGTTAGGTTAGGTTAGGTTCTAGGTCTCTGCGTAGGTACTTTATAGGCTTTAATTGAGCCGGCTTTCAGCATGAATCCTCCTCGGATTGTGGCATTGGCTGATAAGACAAACACTGGTTTATTGAAATGTCGAATAGGTTTAAATTATGACATATAGTCAAATTCTTTAATATAGAGCCAGTGCTGTGCTAGCTTTACCGATAACAATGTAATGTGCTTTCATATAAGCCAATAAATAGTAATAGCAGTGCTTCTGTGTGTCTTATTGATATATCCACCAACACACCTCCAGAAGACACCAAACAAACAATTTACGTACTGGTCTGTACTAGTATCGTGGCAGGTCACTACAGTACCTATGTATGTATGCATGAGTAGAAATGAAAGAAAATCTGAGTCGGTAGGTACCTAGCCTCCTAGCTTATTTTTACGGCCGAACCCAATAACCTATTTTCATTAAAAGACAGATCGCTATTGATGGTAGACAGTATAATTCTATCTGCCCTTATGTCAGGTCGGTAAGATTCCTTAATCTCCTATAGATTATTGGGACGCTAAAACCATAGATAAATAGGTTTTTCTATCTCCAGTATGCCAAAACTGGTGATAGATAGGTTAATGGGTTTGGCCGTAAGTAAGTAGGTAATGATGGCCCGGAGATAACAGCTTCGACTTACGAGTTGGTCGTAGATTCGAATCCGTGCAGGCGCATGCCATTAGGTGCCTACTGAACATAATGACAATGCATTTGTACGCGGTTTATGGCATAAGCTCTCTTATTACATGGGACCATAGATATAAAAAGATCCTAGCATCGAAATTAGATTTTTTCAAACAAACTAAATCTTAGAAGTGATGCGCCGACTATGTGTTGCCGATCTTTGACTATACATTTATAAGTCATAGTATGAACCATGTCTTTTTTTGAAATTTCACAATAATGTCAAAGTATACGTAGACGGTCCCATAATGAATTGGCCTAACTATGAACCAATGAAGGAAATGAAACGAAACCAATTTTATTTTTCAATATAATCACCATGAATAACTAACACACTTCTGACATCTGTGAATCAACATCTCTAAACCTTTATAAAAATAATTACAATAATAATTGTTATCCTCAAAATGACTGAAGACGGCCGCCTGCAACTCTTCATCGCTTGAAAATTTTCTTCCTCTTAAGTCCCGCTTTAAATTTGGAAATAAATAATAGTCGGACGGGGCTATGTCTGGACTGTAAGGTGGATGTTCAACTTCTGTGAACCCGCATTGACGAACTGCATCCTTCGAAACACCAGCGGTATGAACAGGGGCGTTGTCATGGAGCAACAGGACACCTTTAGATAGCTTGCCTCTTCGTTTTTCCTTTATCTTGTCTCGTAATTTATATATTAAAGAAGCATAATATTCGCCATTCACGACTGTATTACGTTCTTTAAAATCCACCATCAAAATGCCTTGAAAATCCCAAAAGATTGTGCACATCAGTTTTTAGTCGATTGTTGCACCTTTGCCTTTCTAGGGGGCTTTTCACCCTTATAACGCCATTCCATTGACTCGCGCTTGCTTTGTGGATCATAATACAAGATCATAGTTTCATCACCACTCACTAGCCGCTCGATCACAGTCTTTGGATTTTCGCCACAAAGATCCAAAAACTCCGAAGCGCAGCGCACTCTTTCCTGTCTCTGTACCGCTGAAAGAAGTTTCGGTACCCATCTTGCACTCACTGTTTTTATGTGAAGATGTTCATGGATCGCGCGATGAACGGTACTTTTAGAGAGCCCAAGCCTAGCTACAATTTCTTTAATCTTCAAACGGCGGTCACTCAGAACCTCCTCTTCGATAAGAGCAATCGTTTCGGGAGTGAGCACTTCCACAGGTCGACCGTCGTGGCAATGTCTTCGACGGTTTCTCTCCCGAGGCGAAACTCTTTCACCCAATTTTTTTTCCTTATACACGCCTTCAAACGCTTACAAACCTTCTTTAAACAGAAACTTTAGGACACTTCGATACTCAGTTTTCGACATTTTGAAAAAATACGCGACTCTCGTTATTCAAATGCCTGTTAAACTAAGACTAAGCATTTCATGTCGATGCGTGTTTCTTATATTAAGTGCACGATAAACGTACTATTTAATGCAACTCAACATGTAGCGATATGTCGCGTAGAAGTATATCAGGCCAGTTCATTATGGGACCGACTACGTATGTAGCACTATCTCTTGACGATTTTTTTGTATTCTTTATCTGTAAAAAAGCTTACCAGAAATTAAAAAAATGTTTTAGAAAGTGAATATAAAATTAAAGATTTAGGTAATATTTACAGATGGATCGAAAAGCAGTCAGGGCTTAGGAGCGGGTTTTTATCATCAGAATTTAGGTATAAAATTAGGTTTTAGAGTGAATTGTAATATATCAATCATGTCACTGGAGCTTATTGCAATTTATCAAGCAGTGGATTATATATTAAATCAACATATCAATGGAGTGGTAATCTTTTCAGACAGTAAGAGTGCACTGCAACATATAGCTCGATGTGCCTCTGGTCATAGCAGAGGTGCAGCGATAGCGTATGATATCTTGAACAAGTTAACTACTCTGATAAATAATAACACTGACATTAAGTTGCAATGGGTTCCAGCACACATCGGCCTACATGGCAATGTGGATGCCGACCTGTTATCGAAATCAGCCGCAGTTGATGGTACCCTTATTAACTATATACCCGATCATTGGGAACATTTAACACAAATTAAAACAATATGTTTTGATTCTTGGACACAACATTTCAACAATATTTCAGAGAATAAAGGTATTTGGTATCGAAGTATTCAAGGTCGGCCATCTCAGTTGCCGTGGTTTGATAGTATTAGTTTGAATAAAAAATATGTAAAATTAATTTTAAGACTCCGCTCCGGACACTACCCATCGGCAAAGTTTGTATTTCTTATGAAGAAGAGTGATTCTCCAAACTGCACAGTGTGCAATAAAGTCGAGGATGTACAGCATTTGCTGATGGATAGTCCGAAATAAGAGTGAACGTGAATCACTCATGTATGAGCTGAATTTCAATGCGACGGATGTGGGATTAATACAAACAATTTTATCTGCACCATGTTCGGAATTAACTAGAAGGTTTTGTGAGATAATGAACTATCACTAACTCACATAATCTTGCAAGTCAGTGATTCGCCTACCTTGCTTTTAATAGATGCTAAGTTATTAGTTGGTTAAGCAGAATAATATTGTAAAACAGTAGTTACTTTGTAAAAGGGTATGATGGGGTTGTCATATCTCTGATAAAAACCCCAAAATAAAATAAGATTAAAAAAAAAAAAAGATTTTGGTAAAATAAAGCAGTGTCTTGGTTATGAATGTAAATGTCAGTAAAAACTGTATCGTACTATGTACAGACCAAGAGAATTCTATAGACAGTGTATTAGCTAGATGTAACATGAGTGACTGTAAAACCTCAGATACCTTTAAGGAAACAAATCTTATATTATAAAAACTGTTGATAACCAATGTGATGAGGTTTCCATGTCAGCAATTAGTATTTCTTTAAGTTTTAGTTTCTTGAGTCAGTATAATGCATGCTATAATGAGACTTACTGGAAATACTTAAAGAGATTGTTGAAATATTTAAAGAAAATTAAAAAATATGGTCTAGTTTTTAAGAAAGATGATACTAATTTGCACGTCTATGTTGATGTCGATTGGGCGTCCTGTACTATGGATAGGAGGTCATATACTGGGTACAGTTTCATTTTCGCAGGATGTGTAATTAGTTCCTCGTTGAGTGACTGCCTCGTTGGTCTAGTAGTCACAAGCGCTACTGCTGAGCATGAGGTCCTGGGTTCGATTTCCAGGTCGGGCAAAGTGTTATTGAGTTTTCTATCTGGAATCTCTCAGTAGCAGCCCGGAGTCTGGATTTGTGCCCGGTAGATGGCAATAGGCTCGCCCCCTATTACATGGCACTTAAACATAACTGGCGAAATATGGGTGTACACCTCTGCCCCCTACGGGGAAACAAGACGGGATGTTATGTGTGTAATTAGTTACGAATCAAAAAAGCAACGAACAGTGACACTACCCAGCACTGAAGCCGAATATACAGTATGGGGACCACATATTTGCAATAAATTATAGGACATACAAGTTGTCATCGCCTTTTCTGACGATATTCAAAAAATTAACGAAATCGGTCCAGTAATTAGGTCAAAAAGTAGAGTTTTCATTTTGAACAAATTTAAACACTCTGTAGAATTGTAACACTAGGTAAATGATTCAATGAACCCTTTAAAATGCGACGTTGCCACGCAGTGCAAACTATCATGACGCTGTTACGTACCTATTCTACTTATTTGCCTAAATAAGTAGGATAGGTACATGCCATGCCGCCCGCGTGCATCGTTGTCACTCTTCGCTTCTGGGGTCAAGGTACGTTGTCTAAACAGAGTGTTAACTTTAACTGAATTTATTTTGATATTTATTTTGTTTGAAAATTTAACTTTTTTAATTTTCGGTTTCCTATTTAATATTTAATTTTGCTATACAGAAGTATAGAAATGGAGTAGTGTTCCTTGAGGTTTCGTATATTGCCTAGAAGTGAATTCCATACTGTATGACCTTATCCGAAGCTTGCTAGGGGGCTATTATTGTGTTTTACTACTAGTAGCTCCATCTAATATTAGCTATGTGTATGTAGTTAATGTTTGACATAAGATTAAATTAGTCTTTGTTCACTCATCCTCCATAAAAAAGGGAGGATCTTCCGACCAGATGGGTGTTGTGTCTGGTGGGCTACTGCCCGACGGTTGCGTGGATATCGCTACGTCCCCGTCAGGGGGCGCGGCTAGCGGTGTCGGGGTTACCCCCCCTGACCGCGGAGGCCATACGGTGACCCGTAAATACGGGCCCCTCGTCCTGGTGCCATCTTGGCATAGGATGAATGGGTGCAGCAACTACGTGCGCCCATGTGTGTGATTGCTATGTGTTTTTCTGTAGGCGCGTTACGACGTTGTCCCACAACGCCGCTTGCTTCACGATTTTTTAGATTTAAAAGTAATTTGACGAGGTTTTTAATTGAAAAATGCTTTTATAGTGTACATGAGTTTTTAGATCTTAAATTGTAAGTTTTGTAAATTGCACGGTCTTTCTAAATTATTATTGTTTTAGGTCTTTGACATTTCTAGGGACCCCAGGGGGGTCCCGGTTATTATTGTGTAGCGAATCTCTCCCATTATTGACACGATTTTTATTGACATTTATGATTATAATTTTATTATTATTTCTTTTTCATTATATTGACATTTAATTAATTCAATAATACAATTTTGATGGGATTATCTGCTTAATGACTGCATGATTATGATCAGTAATTAATTTAAATAAAATGTACTTAACTTCATTTTATATTTGCACGCCGAAATTAAAGGCAGAATAAGACAGCAAATTTGTACACTTTACCAACCTTCTGTAGGTACCTTATTTAGGCAAATAAATGATTTTTTTGATTTGACACCTCGGCGGTCAGCCCCCGCCAGGTGAGACCCCCAGTTATCTGGGGGAGGCCCGACGAGGACGACCAGTGACAGAGGTGCCGACTCCACGCTCCTACAGAATAAGGTGATTAGCCCCCGCCCGTTCTGATCTCAGAGCTAGCCGATCACAGTCCGGGCTAAGAGGCTGTCGTGTGTGTGAGGACGGTATTGTATTGTGTAACACCGTCCGGTGTCTACGCGAATCGCAGCCCGCACCGCGCCTTCGCGTGTGAGTTTGGGTGCCTGTATAGAGGTGAATGTCTGTTGTTTGTTACGTAACGCGCCTATATTAACCTAGCACGCGCTACGCAACAGATGCATGTAATATGTAGCGTCTATTGTCACAAGTATGCCGCGTGTAGACTGAAGCGGCATACTCGGAGGTCAATCCGGTGGGTGAGTGGGGTCATCGTCCACAACCAGGTCGCGGGATATGCCCGACGGTTGATGTTGGGATGTTGTAGATATGCTAGTCGCGTGGTAAACTCTGATTGCGCGATGCAGGATTTTGTGTGACGTCAGTGTGACGCGTTCCATTGTGGCGATGTAGATATGCCGCCACATCACTCCCCTGCGGAGACCGGAGGTCGATAGTGGGCTGAGTCGTGTATCTTACGATGCTTGCCAGGGCCAATTGAGGTTCCAGTGAGTCGGAACCGGGTGCCGCATAGTTCACGGTGAGTCGGAACTGTCTGCGGAGATGCCCCCAGTGAGTCGGGGTGGCGCTGCGTTCTGCTCCAGTAAGTCAGATGTGGTACAGCGCTGGGTTGAGGCTGGCTACTGGTGTCGACCAGGAGAGGTTTTAAGGGCTTTGCTTGTTAACCGGCCGAGAGTGCAGTGCGCTGTGTCAAGGTTGCTGATGAGGCTGAGGGTGATGACCAGGTATGCGCGGTCGCTGCATGCTGGTGGTCAGGATACCCGTTGAAGCCGTTGGTGCTGGCTGGCTGTGTGACTTGCCGCTTGAGAGCTCAAGGAATTGATGATGATGATGTCACGCTGTGGTAGTTGCACGAAGGCTGCGCTGACGTTCATGTTCGCGGTCACCAGTATAGAGGCATGAGGAACAGGGTGTAAAGTTCACTCATCCTCCATAGAAAAGGGAGGATCCTCCAACCAGACGGGTGTTGTGTCTGGTGGGCTACTGCCCGACGGTTGATGTCGGGATGTTGTATTATATGCTAGTCGCGCGGTAAACTCTGATTGCGCGATACAGGATTTTGCGTGACGTCAGTGTGACGCGTTCCATTGTGGCGATGTAGATATGCCGCCACACAGCTATTCCGTTTTAATAGATAAAGGCTATTAACACTTTGAACGCCAAGCGCAGCGCATCGGAAGTATGCTCTCTACGCCAAGCTATTTATTTACTATTAAATACCTACAAATTCTTCAGGCCTGATTATTTAACCCAAATGCAACCAAACTAGAAAAATATTCGTTTTTAATATCTGAAGGCCGGTCACAGATAAAATCTCGGAGGTTGGAGTGCATTTACTTCTATTTCGAACTTGGATGTTCGTCTGTAATGGAAGAAACATTCCTCACATTGAGTTGCCTTGTCAGTAGTTTTTTTTTAATTCTCACTTCTTTGTGTTTTCTTATTTTCGGCAAGTTGGACAGTAAACTTGGTGACAATGGTTGAGAATCTTCTATAAACTATTATTAATCTTTAACTATACATCTACACAAATAAATAAAATTGAAGTGTCTGTTTGTAATGTCAATTTTAACAACTTTTTACTAAATGCATATGAAAGTATATACGGTACTAATTACAAAATAGCAATTTTTAAAATTTTTGTCTGTCTGTCTGTTTGTTCCGGTTAATCTCCGAAACGGCTAAACCGATTTTGACAGGACTTTCACTGGCAGATAACTGATGTTATGGGGAGTAGCTTAGTCTACTTTTATTTTAGAAAAATAATTAGAGTTCCGCGCAAAAAATTAAAACCCATGAAAAGATAACCCAAAAGTCGGATTCGAAAAAATATTTTTGCATTTGGTAGCCTAATTCTCGAGGATAGTTATAGGCTATTTAACATCACGCTACGACCCTTAGGAGCCGAGCAAAAAGAAAAAAAGTCAAAAAGAAAACTAAGCGAAAAGTTAGTAATAACGCGTGCGGGCAATGCAACGCGACGGGTCAGGGGACGAGGGAGTTTTATTAAAATGTGGCTGTTATTTTAGTACATGGTGTATTTAACGACTTCCAGGCGACCGAAGTCGCGTGGCACAGCTAGTTATTAATAAAGTAACACTAATTCCTCAATAGACGTATTGTTTGTAGTTTTATTCAATGTTTTATTTCAATTAGCACAATTTTCTTGTAAATTGTAGAAGGTTAAATACCCCATCACTAGTGTCGCTTCAAAGTGACAATGGCGTCTGGTGAACGTATGTTTTGAGGTATAATCTTCGCCTAAAACAAATTCAAATTTGGAATAAATACTACAAAGATCAAGCTTAACTTTGGTTCAATTGAATTAAGTGACATCAAAAGGAGATGACAAAAAAAGTTTAAAATAATCTTTTTACCTATTTTATATAATATCTGATTATAAAGTAGCACATCTATTTGTCGCCTAAACTCGTCGTGATGCCTCAAGGGCATCACGACGAGATGAGACGGAGACGAACGGTGAGGGAGTTTTATTAAAATGTGGCTGTTATTTTAGTTTAGTGTGTATCTTACGACTTCCACGCGAACGAAGTTGCGGTGCACAGCTAGTTAATTACTAAAAACCACAAATACAATACGAACCCACGCTTCGTTTCCTTTCAAAATTTAATTCTTTAGTGATATAAATTGTACATTACTTACAGCAGTTACAACAACTACAACAACAGCTTCATCTACAGCTAGAACAGCCAAATATGGCAACGTTACGTTTACAATTAAAACGACTCCCTCAGTGTTTCCAAGGCCATCACAAACGAGTACTTATGCAACACATCCATCAAACTGGCATGCAACAGTCGGTAAGTGCCCAACACAACTTATGCGTTTCAAAAATTCTCTGAGGGAGTGGGAATGGGAGTTGAGGACTAATATCGTCGCTTGGCGTATAAGTAGTAAATTTTGAGGAGTTCGTGTCAAATGCGTGGATCGACAGATCTGCAAGATAAGCCTATGCTTGCTGCAGTCAAGCCCTGGATGTGTGACCGGTTTCTTAAATTACCTATTAATAAGCCTACTCCCGCCGTCTGGCTGTCTGTCCGTCAGCCATCTGTCTGGCACAGGGTTGTATCTTTTTAACCAAACAGTTAACATTTTCCCTGAATACTCTATAATAATCCCTCTATTATGGCAAATAATAAAAATACAACATTTTTGGTGGTACGGAACCATCAATGCGTGATGCCGGCGCACGCATGACTTGGTATGAGAGCTAAAACAAGTAAATATTTATATAATGCCAACGTATTAAGCCAATAGTAAATATCAAAGTATAATTATTTATTTATATATTTATATTGATTAAATATCATAGTATTATACGTTCTTTATTTACCCATCCTACCCATATTAATAAGCAATAATATTATAAGGCTCCGGCAGACAGGAGCGACGCGACTCCTGTAGAACAATTTTAATGAAACTGATGGGCATTTTTTTTTTCAACAGTTACGGAAAATCCCTTCATAGCACATATGAAGGAGCATATGGCATTGAACCACCATGGTTATTTCACTGCCTTCGCAGAAGGATTCACGGAATTGATATTTACAAAGGATGAGTCTGAGGCATATCCTGTGGTATATCATGTGGCGTTTTTACTAAAGCAGTGAGTGAGACTTTATTCTTGAGCCTGTTCAGCCATAGTGCAGATATTGCAATTCATGAGTGCGTGTGACCTTTAGTAGTGGCGGTGCCCTTTGTTCAAATACGGTAAACTTGTGTCAATTCTGTCAGTTCTCAGTAACATGTTTGAAAAGTTGATGCTCAATCAAATGTTACGTCACTTTAATAAATATTCCATCTTTGATGAACAACAGTACGGTTTCACCAAAGGGCGTTGTACCACTGACGCCAGTGTCACTCTAATAAAGAACATTTTTAACGCCTGGGAAGAAGCACAAGATGCCACTGGAATCTTTTGCGACCTCTCTAAGGCGTTCGACTGCGTAAGCCATGAGACACTTCTGCTGAAACTAGAGCACTATGGGATTAGGAATACAGCAATTGATTCACTAAGACCATACCTAAAAAGATAGAAAGTATAAGTAAACGGCATAAACTCATTAGAGTCTGAAATGGGAATAGGCGTATATAATAATTTACACCAATTACTTCAAAATCAACCGAAGATGGTGTTATGTGCAAATGACATATCATTGATCTTTAAAATAAACCGATAGTCACAAAATCTTGATGACGTCAATAACACTATTCTTCAGGTCCAAGATTTTAGTTTTGGTACTAAATGAAAAAAAAAACATGCATTAAATTTAAATGACCTAATGTTAGAAGTAGCGAATGTAACATCATTTTGAATGGAGAAAAACTGAAATTTATTAATCAAACGATTTTCCTAGGAATCACGCTAGACGAGAAATTACAATGGGAATCTTATATTACATCTTTGGCAGTGTGGCTAAGCTCGGCTGCTTATGCTGTTAGAAAGATAAGACAGTTAACAGATGTAGAAACCGCGCGTTTGGTCTATTTCAGCTACTTCCACAGGCAGATCTTCGTATGGCATTTTACTCTAGGGTCGGGCTGCTGACATTGATCCCATCTTTTTTTGTATAAGAAAGATGTCAGAGCAATTTATGATCTACATCACCGCGAATTTTTCAAGGAATTATTTAAAAATATTAATAATATATTATGACGGAACCTTGCTAATCCATTTATGAAAATATTATGTATGTAAGAAAAAATCGGCATTTTTTTAAATAAAATAAGTGATAGCCATAATTTTAATACTACAAATAAAGATAAAATAGATCAACCATTTTTCAGACTATCTAAAGTAGAGGTTTTAACCGGGCGTGCCATTAGCATAAAACCTTCGCAAGTTTAAACATGTATTAATTTAAGAAGACAAGCATTGATTTCAAAGTTGGAAGATAGGAAAAAACAGGATAGGTTGACAGTCGGCCTCCCGGCCCTGACTAATGTAGATATATACAAGATTAGTTTTAGTTTATGCGAAACCCGAATCACGTGTCTGGTATTTTTATGTAAAGAATCTATGTACAAAATTTCAAAACTGTATCATGAAAAATCACAAAGTTATAAGCTTGTTATGTTATCTGGTTGTCCGTACAAAAACATGCTCACAACGCGGCGTCCTCGCACTGCCCGCGCCTCCAGCAGCGTCGTCTTAAGCTAGCTTCCCACGGTGCATGATATTGCAGACGGACGCGGACAGGCCCGCACCGACGCATGATGGGAAGAGTATCGTCCGGTTCCCACGGTCCGTTATATCGCGGACCGTGGGAAGCTAGCTTACTACGGACGATACGCTTCCCATGATGCGTCGGTGCGGGCTTGTCCGTGTCCGTTCGCAATATCACGCACCGTGGGAAGCTAGCTTTACGCTCATTTATAATAATTTGGCAGTAGGTACCTAGCCGTACGGCGATTGTATTGTAATTAACTGGTGATAACACTTTCAATCACACTTGCAGGTTTTGGACTGTAGTAATGGTCAAGTGTAGGTAGATATTATTATGTAGGTATTTTAATCGTAAATGCAGCCGTAAGTGATAAAATTTAGTCATTGCGATTTGTTGCACCTTATGCCAAGTTCAAAGTGAATGAAAAGTGTTAAACATCGCATTTCTTAATCTCAGCAGGCTGTAGGTACACAAAGCAAACTAGATAGGTTTGCAGGGCACACTAGCATAGAAGTTGGTGTGCGTAAAATCAACGGGTGTTTTACTTCGCCTATTTATTAGTGTTTGCAGTCGCTCCATGTAAAATACTGGTATTCAGCTGCATCCGGTTAGACTGGAAGCTGACCCCAACATAGTTGGGAAAAGACTAGGCAGATGATGATGATGATGATGCTTCACAATATTTATGAAGCAAACAATATGAAGCATAAATTTAACTAGTTGACTAACTGGTCTCGTGGCATATGTGTATAAGCATTCGACTGGTAAATCAAATGTCTTAGGATCGAGTCACACCGTCGGCATTAACTTTTTGCATTATTAAAAATATTTTACATTATTCGATAAAAAAAAAACATATGGAAGTAAAAATTAAACAATTTGTAATAAGAAATGAACAATATTTATTGACTAGGTTTTTTTTTAAATTATAATTAAAAATAATAAAGTTTTGTGCATGACAAATATTCTAAATCGGACAAGTGGGTAATTTATTTATTAGTGATATGAATAAACATGTTAGTAAGTTAGATATTAAGATACAGGTATCCTAAATTCTAATCTCACTAACAATAACATCACTCACAATAAATAAATTTAATTACCCCCTGATATTTTTATTAATAGCCGATTGGTGCGCCTTCACTATCTATTACTTGGTGCAATCGTGTCCTCATGCTAGCAACCATATTTCAACACAAGTCAGTGGCACGAAACGATTCCCATGTCGAGGTGACGACATCATCTAAATTCGATTTCGACCCCATAGGTTTGCAATGGGGTTCAGGTTAGGACTTTTTGATGGCCATTCAATCACAGTAAAATTTTCTTGGACGTTTAACGAACTTTGCACAAGTCGCGCGCGATGCACAGCGCAGTTATCATGCACGAAGTAAATGTGTTCTTGCGGGTATGCAACGCGCACAGATGGTAGCATCACGTTTTGTAAAACGTCCAAGTAACCTTGGCTGGTATTGCGACCCCCTACCTGCACTAATTCACCGGGACCCATTGATGACATCCATCCCCAATATCCCAAAGTAATCCGGCCACTAGACCTGCATGGAAGTATATATTTTTATTATAGCGCTCACCGTCTTTTCGCCACAATATTTTGCGACCGTCCTTTCTGACTTAAAACATTTTTCATCGCTAAATTTTAATATAACTATATTATTGCACCAATCGAAATCTGAAAATATCTGACAGTAAAATTTTCCTGGCTGGCCTACGACATTTCACACCAGCTGCACGCAAGTGATTCCGTACAGTTTGTAATGTCACGTCATGTTTAGTCGCCGTGGAACGAATAGTGAGGAAGGGCTCAGCCATATGCGTAGCAACTATATCACGGTGCCGCGCATTGGCATCTGTGTATGCCAACCCAGACTTTGGTCCCGGTCGGCGAGAGTCAATGCTTCCTGAATCTGCATAACGATGGACCCACAATTGCACAGTCCTTCTCTGTGAACAATAATAAAATATTGTTACAAAAAACAACAATCAATAATATGTGGGTGGATTATTAAAACATATTAAACTTCTAAACATAATAATAACATTTTGTTACTCACGGATATCTTTAAACGCCTCGCAATTTCACAAATTAAAACGTTTTGCTCATGCAAAATAATTATCTCAGCTCTTAAAAGTGTAGTTAAGTGATTCATATTGTTTCACAAACAAAAGCACTTCTCAAAACACGCAGGGTATAATGTCTAAAAACGTAACGAAAGCCCGATGGTCAATAGCATTATGACGATGAACTTAAACTATTAACTTATTATGATTTGTCATTTTTAGAGGGTAGACAGTTAATATATTCCAACCCAAATATGATATAAACAAGACTTGCTAATAGTTAAGCAATGAATTAAACGAACAAATGTAAAATATTTTTGCATTCGCGTATTTATTAAAACATACAAAAAGCCGTTGGCAGTCGGATTCGATCTTCCGCGCCCGGCGGCGTAAGATATTATTTACCACACGCTTGACTAATGCGCCACGGAGAGGATTGTTACCTTAGCTAAATTTATGCTTCATATTCCCTGCAACATTAAAGTGACAAGAGATTGCAAGTGTGTGTATGGCCAACGGGTTATTTTGAAGCAAACACTAATAAATAGGCGAAGTAATACACCCGTTGATTTTACGCACACCAACATCTATGTGCAAACTTATCTAGTTTGCTGTGTGTACTTTCTACAACTTACCCTCTTGGCTTTTTTTTTGTGGATGGGAAGTTGTCAAATGACTTCTCCCGCTCTGGGCGGAACGGGAGGGCGTGTCAGACTTTTACCGACTAAAACCCACCCGTGTTCCTTCTGTTGCCTGTGCCAGGGCCACGGTAACTCTTTCGAACATCCCGCAACCCTTCTTGGCTCGCTTAAAAATGTTAGTCATCACTATTTTATAATAACTGACTTGATCACTACTTACAATGTCGTGCAATTTTTGTGTACTAGACGTTTGTGTATGAGAAAGACATGGTTGCACGACACTTTTTATATACGATAAGTTCACGATCAATCGAAACACAAAGACCCACGGCGACCGCACGCCCGCGCGGAGCGTGTCACGTGCGCATCAACATCCGGGCGACTGAAGGGGTTGTTTTACCCCCGCCCCGCTACCTGTGCGCCCGCGCCTACTATAGTGTCAGTGCTATGACTTGCCATGACCTGTGTTGTGCACGTATGATTGCGGATAGAGTACTTAGTGTCGCTCGGTGTCCAACTTGTAACCTTTTTAAAATATTTTTGGGACAAAATATAACATGATGTAAAAATTATTGGAATCGATTCAGTTACTTATTCTGAACAAACTATATTCAGATTTCTCATATACGAAATATAATGTTGTATAGAAAATAGGAGTGTCTTGAATATGTGCCTTTAACGAGTTAAAATAATATAATAATATACTGCTTTATTGAGTTTAAGCTCTAGTAGTGTTGATATCCCCCGCACACTACATAAAACACGTAATAATCTGCTCGGCTCCCGTAAGGTCCTTGTGGATTATTACAGTACATATATTTTTAATGGGCTACTGTAATAAATGTTACAATAAAAAAGCATGTGATATACAAGGTGGAACAGGACGATTGACATTCCTTTAAACCACGTAAAGAGAATCGTGTTCTTTACCCGTATACAAAAAATCAATCAAACCCAATGAATACTTTAGCCACAGGAAATTATTTTTCATTTTCTTATTTTTCAACATGATGTAGATCTGAGTCCGTAATAATAGGTAAACAATGCCGCCGCCGCGCCGCGCACCCCGCACCACACCGTTGGTCAGTGACTTTGCGTAGATAAAGCGTGTTTACTTTTTATGCAGTTGATTCTGCTATTTATTTTGTTTGAAAACTGCATTTTTTTAATTTTCCATTAACTAATAATCTTCGTGTTTTAAAATGTTTCGATGGACTAGTACTGTGCTCGTTTTAATTTAATGTCGTACGTTCAGATCCACGTTGTATTGCAATTAAATGAAAGAAAAGGAGAAACCCATTTGGGCCTAACCGTTACACGAATCAGATAAGTACCAAAAAATTCCTGTATTTTGCTTAATTAATTAGCATTCTTAATCTTAGCCTCAATGAGTGTAGAAAATAAGTAAATTTATATTTTTGTTTTAAACAACCTTTGTAAACCGTTACAACACTTATTTCATTATACGTCACTAAATTCACAAACGCTAGCTTATATCAATAGAGCGTACCTTAAGAATACGATCAATTTAGTGGAAATCGATAGTTACAGATAGTTAAACAATTCTCCATTGTTTTAGTATATTTGTTTTTTTAGGTATTAGAATCAATGTAAAATAAAAAAAAATCTGGAATCCAATTGATTTTTAACGTAAGTACCATTAAAAAAATCATTAAAAGAAATACATAATCGATAAAATCGATTGCACCACAGATGGCACTAGTAAACGGAAAATGTCAACGTCTGTCAGTTGTCATGTCATTTTAATGCCATCCGCTTTTCGTATTTTGCGCAAGTGAACGTGTTATTCCTGTTTTTCCGTATTTATCGGGATTTATTATTTCATAAGACCTCTGCTCGAATACTGTACTTCGAAATTGATTGCTTTCCGACTGACTCTCGCTTGAACATTAGACACCGTACGTTGCCACCCCTGCTGTCCTTTGTTGGAAAACCGGATCTGTTTTGTTCTTTTGAAGACTGGTTAATAACGACATCGTGAGCCTGTGCATTAATTGTGGAATATACAGATCGCTGCAATACAATAGTAAGGCGATGATTGGAAGATGAAATGATTCTTTCAATCGTATAGGAATGGGTCGCGCCGTTCCTAAATCTGAAGTCTCCCCCTAAGCGTCATCGTGATAGGCTGCAGACGCTGCAGCACAGCGCACGTGCGTTCCAGATTTACGTACGAAACAGCCTCAAAAATATCATTTCTTATATAAATAACACAAATATATCATAGTTTCTTGATTAAAAAAATATCCTAATTTATATACCTACCACCAATTTTAATTTCATCTATCTAATAGCTATACAATTAATTTATAATCACGATGCACGAATCTAATTTATTATTCCACACTTCCCATTTTGTCTTTGATCTATGGTTTGATCTCCTAACAGTCACCGCGGTTTGTCATCTACACCATCTAACATTTTCACAAACATTGTACACTAGAAAAGCAATTCCCACACAGTCACCCAATACATCCTTTGTTATTGACATAATCCCATCTTACAACACTCATGCATTGCAATGCGCCATGCTAATTAATTTATGTAACCAGTATTTCAAAAGATAAACAAATAGTTTTTTGACAGCTGTGCGCACAGATAACACAAATCCTCCGGCGCGTGGCTTATGAGTCGATGCCAATGGAACGTAATGTTGCCATTCTTTTTTTCATCGATACCTGTCGCACTAAACGGACGTGTTTTTTGTGTCAATCATAATAACATTTATTTATACAAATAATGTTATTATAATATTTTGAAGAGTCAGTATTATTAATAAATGAAGTGCCAAGTGTTCTGTAACTTGTGAACGATGAACTAGATACTTTATAAACAATCAGCGTTTTTCTGTGTTAGTATGTCTAACCCAGGAGATAGCCCTTTTGGGCGCAGCCAGTTATTACGACGAAGTCCCCCTCCGATGCCAGCACCTGTCGAACAGCCAACAGACCCAATGCCTGCCACACGTAACCAGCCAATAGCCCCAGCGCCGCAAGCAGCCGTGGAGACTGAGTCTGTAACTGAAGTCGTCTCTACGCCTGAGATTCAGAAATGGCTTGCATCCATCGACTCAATTTTAAGCGAGGTTTGTTTGATTGTGACGGACGGCAAAATGAACAGCGATTCAAAAGTCCGTGTCACCAATCTCTGCCGAAAAGTCTCACATGGTACATCTCAAATGGCCGTCCTTTACCAATCCTTAAAACAGAAGTCCATCCAGGCGCACTGTACTATCCAGCACCTTCAAGCGCAGCAGAACGTTGTGGAATCCATCTGCAACTTCAAGGAAGCCATAGAAACCAAATTGAGCAGAACCGAACCAGCCAATGTCTCTTATGCCAATATGGTGAAGAAAGGCGCAGATCAATTTATTCGCCCAGCAAACATTAGCTCTGTTGCAATATATCCTAATGACAAATTAAAATCAAGTGAGGAAACAAAAACGTTAGTCCAGAAAATTATCCGTCCAGAGCAGATGAAACTTCACGTGCGAGGCCTTCACAAAACTAAGAATGGGGGAGTCATTATCAGCACGGAAACGAAAGACGACATTGAGAAACTTAAAAAATCCGTGCAGATAACTAATTCAGGCCTCACCATTGATGAACCCACTAAAAGGAAGCCCAGAGTAGTTGTGATTGGAGTGCCCAGCTGTATGCAAGAAAAAGAAGTTTTCACTTGCTTATACCACCAAAACTTAGCCGACAAACTACAGGATTGCAGCCTTGAGACGTTCTTAACTACCGTTAAGTTAAGTCACAAATCAGGTAGGAAGGATGCAGACACCTGTAATTATATTATTGAAGTGTCTGCAGATATACGCAAAGCCCTAGTAAGTAACAATAGAATCTTCATTAATTGGTCATCATGCCCAGTCAGAGATTTTACTTTGGTCACTCGCTGTTATAAATGCCAGCAATATGGACATGCAGCCAAGTCATGTCGGGAGTCAGTCTATACCTGCGGCCACTGTGGCGATCAAGGTCATTCAATTAAAGAATGCACAAAGAAGGCAGAGGAACCAAAATGCGCGACCTGCTTGCGCTTTAAAAAACCCAGCAAGCACAATACGGGAGCCGCTGACTGTCCTGCGAAGAAAATGGCTGAACACAGGTATATAAATTCTATTGATTATGAAGGCGCCTAAGAGCGTCGTTAGTTAAGTTAATTTTCTGACCTATTTTACTTTAATTTTATCTGATAATTATGATAAATAATTTAATTAATGAATTAGATAACTTCTCTGTATCTGAATCTGTGGTTTGTGAAGCTGAAAACTGTAAACGATATCTGTTGCCCTACACAAACCCGCTTACTATACTAACGCAAAATATTCGTAGTATATATAAGAATTTTGATAATTTTTGTGCTTTTCAACAAAGACTAGACATAAGTTGCGATGTTGTTGTCTTAACAGAATGTTGGCTTTCTAAACAGTATAACATACCACAAATACCGGGATATAGTATGTATAGAAGCACTGTTAATTACAATCAAAACGATGGGGTGGTGATTTATGTAAAAAATGATATTAATGTCTTTGTCGAGGAACCGAACATACACGACTGTAGCAGATTATTGATTAAAATTGGAACAGACTTTGCTATACTAGCTTTATACAGACCCCCATCTTTTAGAAATGTAAACATTTTTACCGATTCTTTAAACGATACCTTGCAAAATTTATCATCCTTTAAAAACACAATTGTGATTGGAGATATTAATATCAATATTCTTCCAGAAAGTACTGATACGTCTGCTCAGGACTATCTCAACCTATGCGCTTATCATGGCTTGCTTCCTGCACACACGCTTCCTACTCATCAAAGTGGTTCTTGCTTAGATCATATCATGATTCAATCAAATTTTCCTTCACTTGCACTTGTTATTAATTCCACAATAACTGATCATAATGCTGCCCTACTAACCTTAAACTGTAAATTATCAAAACATGACACTCGCACAATTTCTAAATTGAATATCTATAAACTTGAAGAAGACTTACGGAACATCGATTTTGACCCAGTTTTCAATTCTGCTGACCCACAGTTTTGTATGTTATATGTAATAGAATCCGTACAACAAGCAATTCAGAAAAACACTGTTAAATATCGGCTAAGTAACAAAAATTACAATATTAAACCTTGGATTACGGCAGGTCTCATTCGCTGTATGCGACATAGGGATAAATTGCACATGAAATCTAAACGCAATCCAGGAAATTCAATTTTGCAAATTACATATAAAAGGTATCGGAATTTTTGCAATGATCTGTTTAAAAAAGTTAAAAATAACTATGATAAAATGGCATTTGAAAAGGCTGGAACTAGCAATAAAAAGATCTGGAAGCATGTCAAAAATGTGACATACTCGTCTAAACAAAATGAGTCATCTTCAGGTTTATTACAAGCACATTCGTCACCGCTGGTTTCTGCTAACATGGCAAATAATTTCTTCGTTAATGTAGGTAAGTGTCTAGCTGAAAAGGTTCGGGGTCGATCAGAGCACCTATCAAACACTTCTGTAGCGTGTAATACTTCACTAACATCCTTTGCGCTGTTAGATACTGACGAGGCGGAGGTTGAAAGGATAATCATGAGTTTGAAGGATGACTGTGCAGTTGGATGGGATAACATACCGAATAAAATTATTAAGCAATTTAGTGATATTTTTGTACCACCACTGACTTATATTTTTCGTACATGCTTATCCATTGGTTATTTTCCTGAATGTCTCAAAAAAGCTGTTGTCATCCCAGTATATAAATCGGGCAATAAAAATCAGGTGACTAATTACAGGCCAATTTCTTTACTACCTGCTATGTCAAAGATACTAGAAAAAATTATAAACACAAGGTTATACAAATATTTAGATGATAAATCGATTTTGTCTGAGCGGCAATTTGGTTTTAGACCCAAACTATCTACATCCGATGCTGTACATGAACTGACTGACTATTTAGCACAAGAACTAGATAAAGGTAACCACACAGTGGGAATCTTCCTGGACCTCGCTAAAGCTTTTGACACAGTTTCTATTTCTATCCTTTTGAGCAAGCTGGAATCCATTGGTGTTAGAGGTGTTCAGCTGAAACTGTTCAAGAGCTACCTAGAAAACCGTAGCCAATGCGTAAAGATTGATAATGTCCTCAGCGATGATAAGAAAAACACGTCATTTGGAATTCCACAAGGAAGTATTTTGGGTCCTACGTTGTTCATAATTTACATTAACGACCTCTGTAATCTCCAGTTAAAACAGGGCATAGTCGTATCATACGCTGATGACACTGCCCTCCTTTTTTCCGCTGATTCGGAATTAGAAGTTTACAACCTTGCGCAACACGGTTTTAATAATGTTATTGAGTGGCTTCAGCAGAATTCACTAACACTAAATGCGGATAAAACCAATTATATTAAGTTTTCTATGCGGAAACAAACTCCAAATCAAACTAGTTCATCATTGCATGCCCATTACTGCACAATCCCCTCTGAAAATCGGTGTATGTGTACTAACATAAGAAGATTAAATAACATTAGATACCTGGGTGTTATAATAGACGAAACTCTATCGTTCAAACAACACATAGAAGTTGTAAATAATAGAATACGTAAGTTAATATTTCTCTTTAAAAAGCTGCGTTATATTGCAGACCCATTAATAGTAAAGCGAGTTTACTTTGCTCTTTGCCAATCGATTTTAACTTACTGTATTACCTCTTGGGGTGGTGCAGGTAAAACATTGTTGTTAACCATTGAGAGAGCTCAGAGAGCGATTCTCAAGGTGTCTTCTTTTCACCCTTATCTTTTTCCTACTAACCTCTTGTATAAACACTGTGAAGTATTAACAGTTCGCCAGTTATTCATAATGCACATCGTACTAAAGCAACACGCCGCCCTTCCATACAGCACTGAATTAACTAACAAAAGACGAAAAGATATAGTTTGCGCTCAAAAAATAAGAACTAAGCATGCTTTTACGTCAAAATTTTACTTCTTCCTGGGTCCGCTCCTCTATAATAGACTAAATTCAATCGCAGACATCTATTCCCTGAGCTATAATAATTGTAAAAAAAAAAATTAAGAATGCCCTTCAACAGATGTCGTACGAAGATACAGAGAAATTGTTAGTCGTACTAAAATAAGTAGTATTAAGGTAGTTAGTATTTAGTTTATCGTAGTTTCTTTAAAAGTATTGTTTGTTATAGTGTTACCTCCTACTAGACAGTTTTATTGTTTTTATGATTGATTTATTTTAAACAATGTCAGCTCTTTTCGCCTGAAACACAGGATTTCCTAGTTCAGGCACATGAAATGTAAGATGTTTATTATATAATCTGGGACTTTGTATTTATTACGTATTTTGTAAATTTTTGAATAAAATTTTTTATTTTTATTTATTTATTATTCTTAATATTGTACTTACATAAACATTTTAGATTTATATATTGTTTTTATTTGTTTCTTTTTTAAATTACATTGCATGCTGCACCGGCTGACGTCATCACGTCAACGCCAGCTGTCGCTGAAAACCAGCGCTGGGGCTCTGTCTCGCATAGGGTTGCAGCATTATGCTGAGCGATGGCCATTTTGCGTGGATGTGACGCATATTTTCCCCCAACTTGTTTCTTTTTTGTGTTTGTGTTCTTTTTTTTCGCGTCATGTTTACCGCAAATACACGTATTTTCTTTCTTTAAATAATAAAAATAACCTAAAATGTAAACATTGTCCGATTTTACCAATTTGGCCATTGCTGGGAGACGTGAAAATTAGGCTCGTGAGACCTTCTTAAATGCTCTAATTTATAGCCAAGTTCCAGCCCTGTAACGCCTGGCCCAAATTTCTATGGAGTTTGGGTTTCTCCTTTAAAAGTCATATTAAAAGTACACTTTGTAAACAAGCATTTATTACAAATTAGAGAATTATATCCAAGAATGCTTGGAAATATGCTGGTCCTGCTCCATAAGACAATCTAGAGAGGTCTAGACTGGTTGCTGGTTGTTGGGTTAGAACTGTGACAGCCCACGTTTGAACGGAGCGAGTGGTGCCGCGAGAGCGGCCGGCGAGCGCTACTACCAAGTTAGATTTTCACCGATTAATTCTGATTTGTTATTTACCCATACGTAACTGCCCGTTAAGCCACTTACCTGCTAAATAGTTATTTAATTACCCATTTAAATATTTGTTATGATTTAGTTTACTGCTCAGTTTTTACTGCCCAACTTGGTTACAAATATGCATTTTGTAATTTTTACCAAAACTACAATAAACAACTGCCGCTTGAAATCAGTGACAATTTAAATGTCTGGGCTAGACAAGCAGTTGAACGTTATCGATCCAAGTCAATTGCCTAGCTGTTTGATTGAATGGTTGAATATCATTCAGGCTGATAGTTGAACGGCACCTTTTAGTAAAAAGGCTAGACCATTAACTGAAAAGCTAATTAAGCTAGTTGGCTGTGACAAATACCAAGCATTATAAAACATTTTAAAAGAGTAACGGTGGAGTTTCTTGCCCATTCTTCTCCATACGAAACTACCTTTTGGAAGGGGCGTCTAGAATCAATTCTATTTTCTTGTATAGAGGCATGAGGAACAGGGTGTAAAGTTCAGTCATCCTCTATTGAAAAGGGATGATCATCCGACCAGGCGAGTGTTGTGTCTGGTGGGTTTACTGCCCTACGGTTGATCATTTGGATGTCGCAACGCGCCCGTCAGGGGGCGCGGCTCGCGGTACCGGGACTTAGGCTCCCGCCCGCGAAGGATATGCGGTGGCACGCGAAAACGGGTCCCTCACTTTATGTGCCTATAGCGGCTGGCGGTAGTTGGACGCGCATAGCTACGCGCGCCCATGTGAATGGATGCTATGAGTGTTTCTGTAGGCGCGTAACGACGTTGATCCACAACGCCGCTTTCTTCACGACACCTCGGCGGTCAGTCCCGCCAGGTGAGACCCCCAGTTACCTGGGGGAGGCCCGACGAGGACGACCAGCGACAGACTTGCCGACTCGACGCTCCTACAGATATGGTGAATAGTCTCCGCCCGTCCTGATCTCAGAGCTAGCCGATCACAGTTCGGGCTAAGAGGCTGTCGTGTGTCTGAGAGCGGTATTATATTGTAATACACCCCCCAGCGTCTACGTGAATCGCAGCCCGCACCGCACCTTCACGTGTAAATTAGATGCCTGTATAGACGTGAATGTCTGTTGTATGTTACGTAACGTGCCTATATTAACCTAGCACGCGCTACGCAACAGATGCATGTTTTATGTGGAGACTAGTTGTCACAAGTATGCCGCGTGTAGACTGGAGTGGCATACTCGGAGGTCAATCTGGTGGGTGGATGGGGCCATCGCCGCGACCAGGTCGCGCGGTAGGGGTCTCCTCACGTCAGGGGGACGCGCGTGCCAGGGTGTTGTCTGCTTGACATGAGGCCAAGCGGATGCGTCGGCACGCGCGAACATTCCTTTCGCGAGGCGCCTCACAAACTCGTCCAGACGCTCAATCCGGAGGTCCCTTTGGATGATGTCGCTCCCCACGAAGCGAGGGGCGTCCACGATAGTCCGCAGCGCAAGGTTCTATTGCGCGCAGAGCAGCGCCCTACGGTTGATGTCGGGACGTTGTATAATATATACTAGTCGCGCGGTAAACTCTGCTTGCGCGATGCAGGATTTTGCGTGACGTGAGAGTAATGCGTAGTTCGCATGTGGCGATGTAGATTCACATCACTCCCCTCCGGAGACCGGAAGTCGATATTGGGCTGAGTCATGTATCTTGCGATGCTTGCCAGGGCCAGTTAAGATTCCAGTGAGTCGGAACCGGATGACGCATAGTTCACGGTGCGTCGGAACTGTCTGCGGAGATTCCCCAGTGAGTCGGGATGGCGCTGCATTATACTCCAGTGAGTCGGATGTGGTACTGCGTCGGGTTGAGGCTGACTGCTGGCATCGACCAGGAGAGGGTTGAAGGGCTTTGCTTGTTGACCGGCCGAAAGTGCAGTGTGCTGTGCCAAGGTTGCTGATGAGGCTGAGGGTGATGACCAGGTATGCGCGTCCACTGCATAGTGGTTGTCAGGATATTTAATACGCGGGATACGAATCTCTGATGGTGGCGCTATTCAATTTTCTGCTATCAACACAGAAACGAACAGAACCATCTATTTTGGTAACCATAACTACGGGACTTGCCCTAGAGGAACGAAAGGGTTGAATGACATCCATCTCTAACATCTTATCGAGCTCTTCATTGAGAATCTTCAATTTAACGGGAGAAAGTGTAATTGGTTGTCCTGTCGTATTTATCTTGTGTGAAAGCCAAGTAGTTTTACCAAGGCCAACCTTTTCAGACCAAACGACTTCAAACTCGTCAATGACATGTTGTAAGCTTAACTCTTGGTCGGGTAATAAAACGTTACGGGGATGTATGTAACGGACTTCACTAACACAAGAAACCTGAGGAGGGGAATGACTGACAGAAGGGAGGTACATACATGTTACCTTTGATATTTTTGTTAAATGCCTTACTAAAAACAGAAGTTAAACCGAATTTATTCCAAAACTCTATTCCTAAGATAACAGAAGATGACATACAACGTGCTACTAAAAACTCGTGGACTAACATTGTACCATTAAACTGAACTGGGAGGTAAACGGTTCCTAAAATTGGCGAGATATTGGCAGAAATAGCACAGGGCATGAATCGCTAGAATTCAAAGAGATACCTAGTTCATGCGTTAAACTATCACCAATAAGGGACATTTGTGCGCCTGAGTCAAGTAGAGCCTTTATCAGACGTTCACACAATAATATTTCTATAAATGGTCAGTTGTCAGAAGTATCGGAAATTATCACCGGTGGCACTGTACGTGATTTATTGTGGCCCCGGTGACTTACACATTTTTTGGGTTGCAATTAGGGCAATCTCGTGTAATAACGCCTGGAGTCCGACACTTGAAGCAGTGCATGCCACACGAGCTTCTTCTATCTTCTTAGTACCTATATAGAGATTGATTTTCACGCCGTTTTGGTCCGACTTTTGTCAAATATACGTTTATTTTTCGTAAATCATCATTATATATTTTGGCATCATAATATATTTATAGCCGGGATACACAAAATCTTATTAAATTATTAAAATCTTAAAATGTTATTAGATACTATAGTATATCATAACGCGCTTATCACAATTTTTGATTAGACGGCACTTTTACTATTTTACCGCAGCGAGTTATTTGATTTACTTTTAAAATCGCGCACTTCACGTTCACTAAACATTACGCCATACTTGACATTTACTCCTTGCTGCTAGCGTTGGTGAAAGTCATCAGAGCTGGTCGCCTCTGGGCTCGCGCTCCCGACGCCAAAACCAACTCCCGGAACGACGTAGCTCGTGCTCATTGATGCCACGCTGTATCCATCCGTCGTGGCATTTCTTATAGTAGCGATAGGCCAGGAAAATAGCTACCAGCAACAAAATAACGCAAATTATCTGCAGAAAATAATTAGTCCACTTTGCGTGGCCACTCAGCTACTGTAACGTATCAGCCCAGTTCTGTCCGCCCGCAGCGTTTTGGCCTATAATCACTTCTTGCGCCTCCTTAGATTGTTCCTTACCCATATTGAGTTTTATATTATATAATAACTACTGTCGACCACAATAGTTCAAAATATATTCTGGAATGTTTCATAATGAATTCTAATTTACAAGTTCCAATGCTACTGATCACGCTAGTCCTTTTTTGGTCATGGAATCTGCACTTTGCACTCGCGTCCTGTCACGGACGCCATGTAAGAACGGGTGTTTATTTTTAAAGATGCGACACATTTGGAGTTACAGATTTATTGTGCCAGAATAAATGAGGTTACAAGATTAATATAATAAGTGTACAGAGTACATAGAGCAGTAAATAACACAAAGTGTACAAAGGTACTCAATACTACACCACAGTACGAAACCCAGAAAAGCCTCGATTTTTAAACTCATCCTCTTGCTTTATAATCTTAAAATAAATACTTTTATTTTTAGTGAATATTTGTAACCGCAAAATGGTTTACTACCCCTGAAATATCCTGATTCCCAAACAATAAAAAAATGCTTGTATTTGAAAACAAACGAGTATACTAATAAATCTTGTTAAAATATACAACTAATTAGATTTTCAAAGTTTATAATGCTGCATTCGCTAAGAAAAACATACATTTAAAATGAACCCTCCGCGAGGGCTCCCGGCATCCCATATGCAACTTGAGTGAACCCACCAGGAGGGTTCCTGGCACTGAACGTGTTAATGAAGGATATACAGCTCGTATAAGGATATAAACCCGAAACATGAGCATTGTGTTTGTGTGGGTGAACGTGCGTTCAAGCTGCATAACCTGTTTTGTTTTAGATTGCTCACAGAGCACGAAATCGTCGGAGCGCGCAGGCAGCATCAGCCGTCAAGGCGTCTCCGTGCTTAGACGTGCATAGACATAAACGTTCACGGCCTCGGGCGACGCGACTTGCGACGAGGTTTGCGTCAAGCGCACACGCACGCGTCTCTTGTTTCCGTTTGTCGCTCCGCAAATCGCGTCTCAGTGACTCGCGGCATGCTGTCAACAACTTTATTCATTTGTTTTTTCCGCAGTCGCTGTCACAATAGGCGTGTCACTTGAGCGTGAAGCTCGTGGCCGTGGGGTTAGAAAGAACTTTTCTATAGACTAAGCTTGAAGCCACTGACCGACTTTCAGTTGTTTTCGGCGCACACCAACGCAACGCTCGTGTTTCTTGTGCGGACTAGGTACAGTGTACAACTTTACTTAAGTAAGTAAGTAAGTACGTACCTAAGTAAAGTTGCACCGATTTTAAAAGTCGATAATAAAAGAGTCGGGTACCATGAGCTGCCACTATTTTAACGTTATCTACAGAAATGCAGACAACGGAACGTTCAACAGTTTGGGTCCGCATATACTTGGCGCACTTGAAGGGAAATTAGCTTGGTTTGAACAACTATCGCCTACACGAGTAAAGGGTAAGTTGGATAGTTACATTGTGTCATACTGAACTAGTAAAGTAAACTTACTTCATGGTACTATGCCTTCCTGCAACCTATGAATATCTTACCATCATCAATTTATCAGCCACATGCTCCACTGCTGGACATAAGGCTACCCCTTGCATCTGTCCTGGGCCATAGTTTTTTTATTATTGGAACGAATTACGTAGTTAACGCGACTTGTGGTAGGAGTAAATTTGTAGAAATCGTCACCTAACAAAAAAGCGTTATGGTCCCTCCATGCGACGTTCTCTCTATTTCTCTGTCTCTTTCTATATTATTATAATAGAAGAAGCCCTTGAAGACTAAAATTTCTTTGGCATAAACACTTATTCAGCCGACTATAGATTATGCCGACGCCTGCTACCTGGATGCTACTGAGGAGCTATTAAACAAGCTTGAGCGCTTGCAAAACTTGTGCATTTGCTATGATGACATGCACAGATGACACGGCCATCTGGCCGTGTCGTGGATTCTGGGGGCCAACCACCACCTCTTAAAGCAGTATTATTTTAATGTTACTTCAGTGTGAGAAAGAGATGGAGCTATACAGGACGTCTAGCTCCATCTCTTTCCCACATTGAAGTAAGATTACAATAATACTGCTTTAAGAGGTGGTGGTCTAGCTCCTGAACGGAACATCAAGCTGAACCAACTTGGGTGTGTTCGGAAATGGAGGTTGGCAACACTGTGCGAGCTGTCAATGTCATTTTGAGTTTACGCGGGGAAAATAATGGTGATAAATGACGGCTGTCATTCAAGGTTCCGATACTTTACTGACACTTCATGATTAGACATCGAATTGATCGAACGTGCTGCCAACCTCGTGCCGACCTCGCCGCGTTCCAAGAGGAATCCAGTGCCATCCGATTGTTTATTAAATCGATCTGATTAATAATAATATTAATAAGCCCCCTAAAATCCAACCTTACGTCCGAGCTGAACACCTAGCTACGTAGGGGGCGGACACGCGTACCACCGACAAAATTGTTACAGCTGGTCGCAGTGAGTTGACCAGGCGGGCTCACTACGTAGAAGCCACAGCCGATTCCACGGGCGATGATACTATTTCATTATTTTCATCCATCCCTTCGACTCGCCCCTCCTACATGACAAGAAGAACAGCTAGCTTGTCCACCACCAGCACGCTTGATAGTGTTGTGCAGGAAGCCAACCTTGACTCTGAGCTTGCACCCACTACAAGTGTACCTAGTAAGCGCAGACGATGGACACCTGATATGAATAAGTTCATACTGCGCACTTATCTTCAATTAACATCACTTGATACAGACAGAAGAACTTATCTTGAACCGCTCCACTTAAAATTCACTGAAAAATACCCTAATATGCAGGTTAGTCGTCAGAGAATAGGAGACCAACGTAGAGCTATAATAAATAACAAATTACTACCACAAAAAACAATAGATGAGATACGAAACGAAGTAAAACACGAGTTAGATCAACTACAGCTAAACCATTTTACCCTTCAGTCACAAAACTCCATCGACCTTAGACAAGAAATACGTACACAAACACAATCTGCACAAATGCAACCTACAAGCCTAGAGACACACAGTACACAAAATGTAACACAGGCTCGAATGAGGTGGACCAGTGAACAAAACGAAGCTTTAATGCGGTCCTACTATAGAGTTACAGCTTTGGGCACTAATGAAACTACATACCGAAAACCTATGCATGAAGACTTCATTAAACAATTTCCTTCACTTGCCCACCTAAGTGAACAACGAATAGCTGATCAGAGGAGAGCAATAATAAACAATAAATATATAAGCGATGATAAATTAAATTCTTTAATGTCAGAGGTATCGAAAGAACTAGATATACAAAACCTAAACACACGCAATTACAATAGTTTAGCAGGTATTACTAATATCAATAATACCAATACCCAGCTAACAAGCAACATTGACATAAACTATATAGAAGAACCTATACCCATTATACAAACTTCGGATAATAATGAACTAAATAGTACAGAAATTCTACCTAACCCACAAATTAATTTAGAAAGGGACCCAACAATAGATGATACTTTCCAACAAGCATACCAATTTTATAAAGAGACTAGCCCTACAAATAGAACTTATATTCCAAAACAAAAACCATCTAAAAATCTTGCAAGAATAATTAGCTACCTAAACAAAATCATTTTCCCTGAAAATATTAACAACGGCACAGACTTTCACACATTCCAAACCATTATATACTGTGCGGCATGGACTATTGCTAAGGTCAACGGAGCAAAAGTAGCACTCGAACCAAGAGAAATAACACGAGGTAAAAAAACCGAATACAAACCAAAATGGCAAAGACGACTAGAAAGAAAAGTAAACGATTTACGTTCAAAAATAGGTAGAATGACACAATTTATTAACGGCAGTAGTAGTAGAAAATTAAGGAAACATGTAAACCAAATCATAAAACTATATAGAATGCATAGCGTACACGAAGAACCAAATACACAAGTAGCACACACACTAGACACAGTTAAACAAAAACTCTCAGTTGCAACAGGCCGACTCGAAAGATATAAGGCATGCACTTTGAGAAAACAACAAAATACCCAATTCACCCAAAACGAAAAACTTTTTTATCGCAAAATCAGGCAGGCAACAACAAATGTTCAGAATAACAACCCAAATGAGGATGAGCTTAACACTCCTGACCGAGAAGCATTACAAAACTTCTGGGCAGGGATATGGGAACAACCTATACATCATAACGCCCAAGCTGATTGGATACATTCAGAAATATCAAATAGCAAAAAAATTCAGACAATGGTATCTGAGCACATCTCCCCACAAATGTTTCATAAAGTTCTATCTCGCCTCCATAATTGGATAGCACCCGGATCTGACCACATCCATAGTTATTGGTACAAAAAATTTACAGCAGTTCATTGCTATCTATATAATTTTATAAATAGCTTTATTCAAGATCCCGAAAAGATACCTTCTTACATAACGTCAGGCACAACTTACATGATACCGAAAGATCGCAATGATTTATCTAACCCATCTAAATATAGACCTATAACATGCTTACAGACTCTGTATAAGATCATCACATCCTCTATATCTGAAATGATATACGAACACATTGACGCCAATAACATCTTAGCCGAACAGCAAAAAGGATGCCGGAAATACAGTCAAGGCTGCAAAGAGCAATTAATTATAGATTCCGTTATTTTAAGAAAAGTACAGAAATCCAAAACTGATTTATTTTCCATGTATATTGATTACAAAAAAGCATATGATTCTGTTCCCCACTCGTGGCTAGTGCTAGTATTAGAAATTTACAAAATACACCCAACAATAATTACTTTTTTGAAGAAAATGATGACAACTTGGTGTACAGTACTTAGACTTGCAACTCCAACCGAAACAATAGATACCAGCCCAATTAAAATACAGAGAGGAATCTTCCAGGGAGATGCGCTCAGCCCATTATGGTTCTGCCTGGCTCTAAATCCCCTATCTAAGATATTAAATGCTACCTCGTTAGGAGTCCCTTTAAATTCTACAGTTACCGACCGACAGACTGAGGCACAGAAAGGCGTTTTAAATCATTTAATGTATATGGATGATATTAAGCTATACGCAGAAACCGAGAGTCAACTTTATGAGCTAGCTAACCTAACAGAAAAATTCACAAATGACATTAAAATGGAATTCGGCATAGATAAATGCAAAATAAATTCAGTTAGAGCAGGACAGAATTACCAACACCAATACACCTTAGGAACAGGAGAACGAATAGAGCCATTTGATGAACTAGATACTTATAAATACTTAGGTTACAGTCAATCCCTTCAGATACACTACAAAGACACTAAACAAAAACTTAAGCAACAATTTCAACACCGACTTAATACAATACTAAAAACACAGCTTTATTCACGAAACACTATTAAAGCCATCAACACCTATGCTATACCTGTGCTCACCTATTCATTCGGGATAATAAACTGGACCAGGACGGATCTGCTAAACTTACAACGGAAAATCAACACTACAATGACTAAATTTCGCAAGCACCACCCAAGATCTTGTCTACAAAGATTAACATTACCGAGAAAAGAAGGAGGCAGAGGACTTATAGATATCTTAAATTTACACAACAGGCAAATCACAGCTCTTCGAAAATATTTCTTCGCTAAAACTGAATCTTCCCCACTTCACAAACTAATAGCACACAACGACCAACATTTTACACCTCTTAATTTAAAAGACACTACAGAACAAAAAAACGAAAAGGTTATAGATGACAGAACGAAATGTCAAGAGTGGACCCAGAAGTCTCTACACGGGAGACATCGCCAAGATTTATGCCAATTAAATGTCGACAAAGATGCGTCGAACGCGTGGTTGAATCGAGGCGAACTATTCCCGGAGACTGAAGGGTTCATGCTTGCAATACAAGACCAAGTTATTGAGACCAAAAACTACAGAAAATATATTATAAAGAATTTAGCAACCGACAATTGTAGAAAATGTATTAGTTCTCCAGAGACAATCCAACATATCACCGGCGCCTGCAAATCAATAGCCCAGACAGATTATAAACATCGACACGACCAAGTAGCCAACGTCATACACCAGAAGTTAGCACATCAATACAAACTCATAGACACCGTAGGACCATACTATAAATACAACCCTGAAACGGTATTGGAGAACTCTACAACAAAATTGTACTTCGATCGAGTCATACTCACAGACCGCACAATTCACTTTAATAGACCAGACATCACATTAATTAACAAAGTAAATAAAACTGGGTTTCTAATAGACATCGCCGTGCCAAATACACATAACTTACAAACTACTATAGCCGAAAAACTATCCAAATACACCGAATTAAAAGACGAAATAACCCGACTTTGGCATCTCCAAAGAGTCACAATAGTCCCTATAGTGCTATCTGCAACAGGAGTAATACGCAAACAGCTTCATCAGTCCCTTAGGTCACTCAACCTGCCACCTAACACCTACCACCTGCTGCAGAAGGCAGTGATTCTCAATACATGCAGGCTAGTAAGAAAATTCCTACAGTGTGAGTCGGACAACTTGCACCATTACTCCCCCTCAAATATAGTTTCTGTTACCATACAGTCTACTGCGGAGAACCAAACCAAGCAGTATCCAATATTACTCCCACACTTAACCCCACTGATGAACACTTGGCTTAGGCCCGTGCCATCAGTTCTACCCGGCTAAGCCGAGAAAATCAACTGAAGACAAATAATAATAATAATAATATATTTATTCAAGTTATAAAGTAAAACATAAAATACAATTATGCTTAAATCTATGTCAAGTTCACTAGTGTTATTTGCCTGAACTAGGACATCCTGTGTTTCAAGCGAGGCTTAAAACTGTACAGTGCATATTGGGTCTTATTTCGGCTACAACAATGGGCGACGACCAGTCCGGCAACAAACGCCCACATTCTCATCCGTCATTTTATAGTATATTTAAATAAGTTTAAATAATTAAATAAGTTTATATATTTTAACATTAATAAAGAAATAAATAAATAGAAAGAAGCAGAGAGAGAGAAAGTGTGAATTTGGTTAAAATGAAAATGATGGCGGCTGCCAAAATTTTCAATTTATTTTTCATTGGTGTCGTTTTCCTATGAAACCTATTTACGAAAACTATTTTTTGAGGGTGCTAAAGTCGATAGTGAGGTCAAAATGTAAATCCAAGATGGCGGCTGCGTTTTGTTTAAATAATACGTGAGAGGGAACTTCGTTCCTGACGGGTGTCCCCCGACTGCACACGTTTTTTTTTGCTGTTGTTTTATACCTACGTATAGGATATAAAATATCAGATTTTTCTGAAAAAGATACACCTAACAATACTTAGTCTAAATATATTCATATTAATATTATTGAAATTGCTACAGAGCAGGCAGAAGTGCTACACTACACGCTCAAGATCATAGATGAAAGTATGTCTAATGACGTTAAATCTCTTTTGAGATTCTATGATAACATGTTCACGACAGAAGAGGGAGAAGAATTGTTCGCATCGTTGAAACCTTTCTATGTATATCCTGAAGGTAAACACGTTTTATTGCATATCATTATTTAACGTCAAAGCAAGACAATACACAATAATTAGTTATATAAAATAACATAAGAAGTAGGTTAGGTTAGGTTTTTATGCATGTGTCCCATTTGTTATCAATTGTACTTTAAAGGCTTGGGCCCTACATATATTGTATATTGGAGTTTGTGCAAGTAAGATCGGTCGTACTTGAAGAAATTCCAATGTACCTATATACTGTGCAAGCTTGCACAACCGCAAATTTGCTCAAACTGAAGTTCCACGAGCAAGCATGTAGGGTACGTTAAAACTGCGTAACTGAACAATGAGCAAACGGTTTACTGTCGTGTGGGTGCCACACAAAGTTCTTTGCGCAAACTTTTGCACAAACTGTTTGTGCAAAGAAGGCTCTATATTTAGCCAGGCCTTTATACTCGTGTTTTAAGAAAGTCTGATCATTATTTTTGTGCCGCCCTATATTAATTTAAACCTTCCAATTTCTCTTTAGCTTAATCAATTTTCTATTCCCAGCAAACATAACTTTTATATCAATTGGACAAAGAATATTTGACGCAATGATTGCTCCTTATATTAAATCAGAAGGCCAAAGAAAACAAAAAAGGCTCATTCAGCATATTCTCATGGCTGCGCATGATGTAGATACGGAGTTTCGAGCACAGGCAATGTCATCGTTTAAAAACAGTGACACCGAGGCGAATCACTCAACGAAAGGTAATCTATCGCTTATTTCAATCCATCATCATCTGCCTAGCATGTTTCCAACTACGCGATGGCCGGCTTTCAGCTTAACCGGATGCTGTAGAATACCAGTACTTTACATGAAGTGATCTGACGTCCACAACCCAGTTATTGGGTAACACGAAAATAATACTGATTTTTGTTTCTTCTGTTTATTTTGCATTCACTAAACTGCTTATATACGAGTACATTAATTATTACACAACTAACTATTTACACTAGATACTAAATTAAATGACTAACTATACAAAATGGACCAAATCACCTTAATAAATATTAACTTCGATTTTAAATGTGGCCATAGACGACCGAGCTAAGGCACACGCTACTCTTCACATTCGTGTGGGAGGCCTCGCCGTCCGCAAAATTTCTAGTATTAGTTTACCGTCTTTCATATTATAGAGGTATGAGGAACAGGGTGTAAAGTTCACTCATCCTCTATAGAAAAGGGAGGATCCTCCGACCAGACGGGTGTTGTGTCTGATGGGCTACTGCCCCGACGATTGATGTCGGGACGTTGTATATTATATATATACAACATTATTTTTAGTACCTATATGCGAAACCTGAATATAGTTTCTTCAGAATAAGTAACTGAATCGATTCCAATAATTATTCCATCATGTTATATTTTGTCCCTGATTCGTTCATTGGACGCTGTAGAGAGCAGTCGTGTCGGGATAAGTGGGTGCATCTGTTGCACAACACATGTTTGACTTTTGGCATCACAAATTGCGCTTTTGGCATCGGCCATCGTTTTGCAGTGTTTCTTTGATGAGTTATGTCGCGAAGTAAAAGTCTGTGGTGCTACGTGTAGTGTCTGCAAAGTTGGGGTGGACTAAACTTGCGTGCGCTTCTGTTCCTTAAGAGAGATTACAGCCTGCCAAAGGATCCTGATACCCCGAGCAAGCTGACCTGGTGATATCCTTTTTTTCTATTAGGCTATATATTGCTATTACACCATGGCCATCCTTAGGCCTTGATAGTTCTTGGTTGACAACGTTGTCAACGAGAAGTTGAAGATGTCTTCGGTCGCCAAGACTGGTGAACTTTTGAAGCTCAAATCACGTGATCGTTCGACATTCACTCTGATCTATTGTTATAGAATGGTGTGTTCATATCAAATACTTGTAATAAGGCAGGATAAACAAAGATATCACAGACACAACAGACAGATAGAACACGAGATTCTTGAATATTCGCTGAATATTCCCTGAGTCACCCAGGCGCGAACCCAATGGTCAAAATGGTTACCGAAAGGTATGCTTGGCCAGGCATGAAGAAAGATTGTAGGGAAGGGAGCCGCGCCTGCTTGAGCTGCCAACGATCCAAGATCACGCGTCATGTCTCAGCGCCACTAGGATCATTCAAGCTACCCAGGACCAGATTCATGTACATCCACATAGATCTCATAGGTCTCTTACCACTGGTCCAAGGTTATCGTTATTGCCTCACCGCCATCAATAGGTTCACGCGTTGGCCTGAGGTAATACCCATACAAGATATCACAGCCGAGACCGTGGCACAGGCTCTAGTTACCGCATGGTTTTCCAGGTTCGGATGTCCTACGGACATTGTCACTGACCGCGGCCGACAATTCGAGTCGGCGCTCTTCAAATATCTGTCAGAGACCATCGGCTTTCACCATAGGCGTACCACAGCTTACCATCCCGCGTGCAATGGCATGGTAGAAAGATTCCACAGGCAACTGAAGGCCGCTATTGTCTGCCATGCCAAGGATAATTGGGTTGAGTCACTGCCGTTAGTTTTACTAGGTATAAGGAACGCTTACAAAGAAGACCTAAAAGCTACGCCAGCCGAGTTAGTATACGGAGAAACGCTCAGATTACCAGGAGAGCTATTTCAGCCAGAAGTCGATGATACAATGGACCGGTTAGATTATGTTGTACGCTTGAGGACTTTCGCCAAAACGCTGCAACCGTCACCAGCCTCACGTCATGGTAGCAGCAAAACCTTCATTTTTAAAGACCTAGGTACACACAGCGTCAGTATGTGCTAACCCCTCAAGTTTTAAAATGTTACACTGCTACAACATTGAATTCGTTACGAATAATCTAAAGAATACTTCAAAAAGAATTCAATGTTACGACTCGGATTCGAACCATCGCATTACCGAACGTCGTCATACTCATACCGGCAGTTTGACGAACTAGCCAGCGAGCCCATATCAATCGCGATGAAATTGTTATCTGCTATCTTCCGAGTCACTTTATCAGTAGGTCTCTGTCTAATCGATAGATGTTATAATTTGAGGGTATCCATTAATTTTACTTACTTACGTTTTCTTTATAAAATTAATCCATACCCTCGAGTAAAACTACAACGTTTGATGTATACGTTCACATAAAACGACGAAGAGTAAACGACTACGATTTAAAATGATTTCTGATTTTATGAGAACAAAAATAGTTGTTCTGTATGAACAAAATGTGAGCATAAAAGGAATTGCGAGACAGCTTGGCATAGCAGTAAGTTAATTATAATATTATTTGTGGTCTCCGATTTTGAGTTAGTTGCGGTATATTGTGAGTGGTATTTAATAACTTATTTAAAGCCTTTATTTTCTATACAGAGACAAACGGTGCGCTTATGAGTGCGCAGATTCGAAGAAACCGGCGATGTTAAGACAAGGTCCACGGGTCGGAAGACTACTGGGATCTATACGGACCAATCTGAACGTCATCGGGATATTGTTAAGGTTCACACTACATCGCCGTTCACATCCACTCGTTACAGTTCGCAACGGCATGGAATATCTCTGTCCACGGTTCGAAGACATTTACATGCAGCGAACATTCACAGTTATCGACCTGCAAAGAAAATATGTCTAACTGAAGAACATCGAAGAGAACGAGTGCGATTTGCCCAGAAATAAGCCAATTTTGATTGGGAAAACAATATCGTTATCTTCAGCGACGAAAAAACCTTCAGGTCAGACTGTGACGGTCGAAAAATATTGTGGAGGAAACCTAATGAACGATACCAACCTCAAAATGTTTTACCTAACAGAGCCAGTGGTAGAATAACATTGGGTAAGTTACCTTTCAATAAGTAAATTAATTGTATAATCCACCCCATTTAATTACCTAATATTGTATTCAACAAATATAACGCATCACTGCCTTTATAACTATTTATTTATTATAATTTTAATACAGTAAGTATATTAATACATTATTATAAATTATATACTTTATATAATTCAGTAGTATTATATACTTATTGTTAAGTTATTATTATGATATTCTGTATTATGATATTTTATTCGATTTTAAACGTCATGACAATTGTTTGGAGACAAATGTCTAAAAACAAAATTAAACCTTTGTTGTTATTTTCAGGGTATTGGGGGTGGATGTCGTCCATGGGACCGGGAGAATTAGTAAAAGCAAGTGGGCGCATGAACGGCCAGACCTATCTGCAAATTTTGCAAGATGTTATGGTGCCAACAGTGCGAGTTGCTTACCCAGGACAGATCTATTTTGTTCAAGACAACTGTTCGGTCCATCGTTCGCGTATAGTGATGGAATGGCTCACTACACAGACTGACATAACTGTCATCTCCTGGCCTTCGAAAAGTCCGGATTTAAATCCAATAGAAAATATGTGGGGTCAAATGGTTTTAAACTGGGATTCAAGCGAAGTGAAGTCCAAGATTAACTTGCACAATGAAGTTTTGAGGAGTTGGAAGTTGATGCGAGGTAGTAATGCAGGTTGGACGATGGTTACTCAAATGAGAAGCAGACTCCAACAAATAATAGATAGCGAAGATCATCCTCTTCGCTACTAATTATATTTTTCATAACTTCACACTTCACAATCCCAGTTAAATATTATTATAATAGAACAGTAAAATTGTGTTTGTAGTTAAAACATTTTGTTAACTAAATATAGATAGTAATCTCACAGTTTTATGTGGTTATGTTAATTAAGTATGAGAAGAAAATAAACAATGCAGACATTAAACTCATTTGATCCCACTATTTTACTTGGTATAGCGAAATATTCTAAGTAGATATCATGAGTTCGTATGAGATGTTAATTGATTAGGTATCTATTGATAACATGTTTATTCACTTATTACGCTCATGATTATAATCCTGCCAAACTAGCTTCTGGGTCCTAGACAAGTTGCAAACGCTTCAATACTTGTCTCTTTTGATGTCGCTTGTCAGACTGTCAAATTTGTATGCAGAGACGACATGATAGATCACGTGATCGTTAGCTTATGTCAATCTAAAATATTTCTAGCGCTTCCTATTTTATCGTTTGCGTAAGATTCACTTGTCTAGGGACCACTTTGTGTCAGCTGGCAAAATATAAAAAATAAATGTAAATTATCAAATCAAATTGTAAAATATAAATCTTTGTAGTAAAATAAGATCAAAGTTTTGTTAAATAATAGCAATAATAAATATTATAAACGATTATTAAAGTATTTTATTTTTCTTGACTTTTAAATCTATATATATAAAAGAAAGTCGTGTTAGTTACACTATTTATAACTCAAGAACGGCTTTACCGATATGGCTGAAAATTTGTGAGGAGGTAGCTTAGAGCCAGGAGACGGACATAGGATACTATTTATTCCGTTCGACAGTGTTCCCGTGTGACTTGACATAAAACATCAGTCACTATAAAACGTGGTATAACAAAAAAGAATCAGACTTGGAATAACAAAACACAAATGACAGCATGGTCAACGAGTATATTTCACGGCTTCGAATGCTATGCAACGTGCTGAAACACCTCCAGCAACTACATTGACCAGTTCCTTTGCGATCTGCCAAAGCGATCCGTTTGCACGAACTTTGCTTTACTCGGAGATGCCACGTTATTATACTTGGAATGCTTCATCGAAGAATTTTCAAAGACGGAAGCAAGGCGATGCGGTTCCTGGGTATCCGGATGTGCGTTCTACTGATGCTCTTGGTCGTATGTATACAGTTCATCCAAAGAATGATGAATGTTTCTATTTGCGGTTGTTGCTGGTAAATGTGCGTGGACCAAGTCATTTGAGACACTACGGACTGTTAATGGTGTAATATTCCCAACATATCGTGCTGCATGTGAAGAACTGAACTTATTAGAAAACGATACCCATTGGGATACGACAATCGCTGAAGCCATTATCTCTGCATCTCCAAGTCAGATACGCACATTATTCGCTATCATAATTTCGGCATGCTTTCCATCAAACCCATGTAACCTGTGGCACAAATACAAGGATAATATGTCAGAAAATATTTTACATCAAATTCGTGTCACTTCCAGAAATCACGATGTTGAGATGAATGAGGAGATACATAATCGTGCTTTACTCTTGATCGAAGATATGTGTTACCTCGTGTGCGGTAGTTTATTAATCAGGTTAGGAATGCCAGCGCCCAATCGTGAAATGAATGACGCATTTAATCGAAAATTGGAACGGGAACGTGAATATGATCACCAGGAATTAGATTTAGTAGTTCAAACGAATGTACCCCTGTTGAATTCCCAACAAAAGGAAGTTTATGATACTTTAATGAAGGCAATCGATGGTGGAAATGGTGGTATATATTTCCTAGATGCCCCTGGTGGAACAGGTAAGACATTCCTCATGTCAGTAGTTTTAGCCACTGTTCGTGCGAGATCCAACATAGCGGTTGCAATTGCTTCTTCTGGAATAGCAGCCACATTGTTAGAAGGATGCCGTACGGCTCATTCAGCATTAAAATTACCGTTAAATCTTCAAACTATTGAAGAACCAACGTGTAATATTACAAAAAAATCAGCAATGGCCAAAGTTTTATCGGCATCGAAAATCATCATCTGGGACGAATGCACAATGGCACATAAACGTGCATTAGAAGCACTTAACCGAACATTGAAAGATTTACGGAATGACTCGAGATGTTTTGGAGGAGCAATGATTTTACTGTCTGGCGATTTCCGCCAAACACTGTCAGTAATTCCAAGATCTACGGCTGCCGACGAAATAAATGCTTGCCTCAAATCGTCGAATCTATGGCGCTATGTGAAGAAACTGCAGCTGACAACAAACATGAGAGTTGCATTGCTTAATGATACATCTGCTGAAGATTTCTCTGAGCAATTGCTGACTATCGGTAATGGTCAAGTACCTGTCGATGAATCGAGCGGATTGATATCATTTCCAAATCATTTCTGTAATTTTGTCTCATCAAAAGACGAACTTATCAACAATGTATTTCCAGACATTATTTCTAACTACAAAAATAATGAATGGTTGAGTGAGCGAGCAATTTTAGCGGCTAAGAATAAAGATGTAGACGACCTGAACTATATAATTCAAAATAAGATCATTGGAACAATGCATTCATTCAAATCTATTGACTGCGTCACAAATGAAGATGAAGCCACCAACTATCCAATTGAATTTTTAAACTCCTTGGATGTGCCTGGCTTACCACCACACAATTTACGCCTAAAGGTTGGCTCCGTAGTAATCATGCTTCGAAACATAAACCAACCAAAACTGTGCAACGGTACGCGTTTGGTGGTTAGAAAATTGATGAACAATGTAATTTACGCGACGATACTGAAAGGAAAATTCAAAGGTGAGGAAGTTCTCATTCCGAGGATCCCGATGATCCCAACCGATATGCCGTTTGATTGTCCGATCCGTCTTGCATTTGCCATGACCATCAACAAATCACAAGGCCAATCCTTAAAAGTTTGTGGTTTGAATCTAGAACATCCATGTTTTTCCCATGGTAAATTATATGTGGCATGTTCACGGGTCGGAAGACCATCTGCGTTGTTTGTTTTTGCGCCTGATAAGAAAACAAAAAATGTCGTGTATCACAAGGTACTTAAGTGAAGAGCAACCTATGTACTGAAATGCAGAAACAATAATAAATGATTAATGTACTTCTTTTTTTTTCTAATAAAAAAATGAACTTAATAAATTCGAAAATCTGATTATTTATTGCCTTTAAGGCGGAACAGAGTTCGCCGGGTCAGCTAGTTCTTTATAAATATTACAAAAACAAGATAGAAAAATACTTTATATTAAAAATAATATATTGCATTAACAAAAAGCACGCTTCGTGCCTTGGATTTGATCTTCCGACCTCATGCGCGGCAATCGGTCTTTGTAACCTCCGGTCTATTGAGACATTGATTAACTTTTCGTAAATGTTAACCTTATTATTGCTTGTCGTTATACGCAATAATAAAAGTATTAACTTTTTATTGAAAAAAACAATATTAAAAACAGAATTTAAAAAAATAAATACTAAAAAACTTATTTATTCACTAAAACAATACATTCATTATAATAAAATGTTTTTGCAATATACAAAAACCAAGTTGGGCCTAACACGGATTTGAAGGCACATGTCTTTTGGTGGGGTAAGCACTTAATGGAGCTGTGTGTACGACTAGCCACGTATTTCTGAGAGACGAGACATCGGGTACGCTAAAACCAGCCTACACTGGACCACACAAGGTCCTACAACGAGGAGTTAAAACATATAAGCTGCTCCTCAAGGGAAACACTGTCACAGTTTCCATAGATAGACTGAAGCCAGCATACATCCACACTGACACTCACAGTAACACTAACATCAACAGTAACATTCAGGCACCAAAACACACAAACACATTCATACCACACAAACTGACACCCACCAACAAATTACCTGAAGCTAGGGGAAGTAACATCAGGACGACGCGGTCAGGCCGGAAAGTACATTTCCCCGACTATTATCGCCCTTAGGGAAGGTCTCAAGTGTGAGGTGATATGGCTGAATGTTGCCGAAATAAATATTTTTATATTTATCTTCACGCCATTTGTTAATACTTTTTATAAAACGTTGCTTTTGTATAGAATACGTAAGATGTTTTTGTAAAGTAAATATTTATATAGTGTATACGGACAGACAAACGAACCGGGCTTATTATTACCGGCATTGTTCAACGCGCGAGGCGGGGGCTCGTATTCCGGAGCTACTCCCGCGCATGATTGTGCGCCGGCCGCCGGCAGTCAGCCCACTACCTCGTAAACAATCGCTGTGTCGCTCGGTCCGCTGCCGCGCTTGTGCTAACGATCACTAGTCTTGCCAATAACTTCTCTTCTATAATGTACTCTTTGTTTACTCCTTCTGTCTATTTCGTTAGTGTTCTTCTTGTGCTGTGAACTATATTTCTGGTGCTTGCCAATAAACTTAAATTAATCCTGTGTACGTGTACCCACTTTCATTTCTCTCCGCACACACTACCTACCTACAGCTACACTAAAGCGGTAATCTGGCAAGGAGGTTCGCCGCCGCACCGGAGACCGTGCGGTATCCCCGGACTAGCCGGATGGCCATGACCCTCTGGGACGCGTTCAGCCGGCGGGCCGGTCGCCGCCTCACAGAACGCGCCCACACCAGAGCCCCGTAAAGGGCCATGGACCACACGACCCTCGCGTAGAGCCTCCGGTAGGAGGCGTTTGGACCCCCTAGATTGGGCAGGAGCCGCCTCAAGGCAGCCTCGGCCCGCTCCAGTCTGGGAGCCAAACGTAGGAAATGCTCCACGAAATTCCAGTGGCTGTCGAGGACGAGTCCCAGGTACTTCATCGTCGACTCGGCCTCGCCGATGGGAACCCCTCCTACCGTTATTTGGGAACCTGACGGTGGCGCGTTCCGAGGACCATGAAAACACATGGCCTCGGACTTGTGCAAGGCCACCTCGAGTCCCAATTGCCGGAATCTCTCGACGATTGTCGCAACCCCGCGTGTCGCTAATTCGGCCGCTGCCTGGTGCGATCTCCCCTGCGCCAGGACCAACGTGTCATCAGCGTAGCAAACCACGCTGATGCCGCTAAGGTTGTCGGCGCGCAGCACCCAGTCGTACCCGATGTCCCACAGATGCGGCCCCAGGACCGATCCCTGTGGGACACCGCATGACATCTCTCGCCGTATCCACTCTCCCCGGGGACCGGGGTAGATGACGGCCCTGTCCGTCAGATAGATCTCGACTACGCGACAGAGTTAGGTCGGCATCCGGTAATACCGGAGTTCCTCCCTGATGCGACTCCAGGGCAGGGTGTTGAAGGCATTGGCGATGTCTAGAGACACCGCCAAGACGACCCCACCCCGGGCCACAGCATCCTCCGTCGTGAGAGCTCGTACGCGCATGATGGCGTCCACCGTAGAGCGCCCCCTGCGGAAACCAAACTGGCTCTCCTCCAAATCCGGCCCCACCCGCACTAGCCGCCCGACGAGGCGATTTGCAATGACTCTTTCAAAGAGCTTGCCCACCTCGTCGAGTAGCACAATGGGCCGGTAAGCGAACGGAGAGTCCGCAGGGCGCCCCGGCTTCTTGATTAAGACCAGTTTCTTCCCCGTTTTCCAACGAAGTGGGAACCGGCCCCTCCAAGCATACGCTTAGGAGCCCCCTTAGTCGAGGCCCGAAAGCCTCCAAGGCCAGAACCTAGGCTTTTGCAGGTAAGCCGTCGGGTCCTGGGGCGGTATTTTTAGCATTCAGTCTACGTACCGCCACTCTCAGCTCTACCTCGGTCACCTCCGGAGCATCGTCGTCGTCGGCAGTGTGGTCCGCATCGGGCACCGCAGGAGGCGCAACCATGGGCGGGGGAGTATGTTCCCCTCGCGAAGGGAACAGAGCGCTCACCACGTCCTCCACGAGCTGGGGCCGGAGACTCTGCGTCAGCGGGGGAGCCTATGGTTTGTCCCACACCATTTTGTAGGGGCGTCCCCACGGGTCTCTGTTCAGAGTCCCCAGCCACTCCTCGCGGGCCAGTTTCTTGGCCTGCAAGATCTCCGCTCGGAGGGCGGTCTTCGCCGATCTGTACCCCTCGTACAGCTCCGCCCGAATGGCTTCCGTATCCGAAGGGTGGCTACGGAGTCTGCGGTGCCTGGTGTACCGGCGTCGCGCAGAGACGTCAAATCCGGTGACCACCAGCACACCTGGCGCCAGGCGCGTCCGGGCTGGACCCGGGGCATTGCCACGTCACATACTTCGGACATGGCCTCCCGGAACCACCCCGCCTCGTCGTTGATGTCAGCAGGCCTGTCCGGTGGTAACACCCAGACCTGCACGGTCGAGGCTTCCAGGAGGAGCTCCCGATCCAGCTGCTTCAGCGCCCACCGTGGGCCACTTGGAGCCTGTCGGACCGGCGCGCTCGAGGTCTGGGCAGAGACGTCAAACTGCATGTACCTGTGATCGGAGTAGGTCTCCACCCCTTCCATGACGCGCCAGTCGACGACACGCAGCGACAGAGCGGGGCTGGCGAACGAAATGTCCACCACTGACTCACCCCGCATCCGCACACACGTGGGGACAGAGCCCCAGTTTAGGACGACCAGGCCCGTCTCCAGAGCCCAGTCCTCCACCATCCTGCCCCGTGTGTCTATATGTCGGGAACCCCAAGCCACATTCTTGGCATTGAAGTCCCTGAGGACGAGCACAGGAAAGGAACGGAACCCGACGACGAAGACTCTCAACTCCGCAAGGGAGTTGTGGAACTCGGCGAGAGTTCGGTTCGGGGAGAAGTATACCCCTACCACGACAATCTCCCCGAACCGTGCTGCCACGCAACCCCGTCCCCTCTTGACAGCCTCAAGGGACGTGGTATCGGCGGCGGCCGACGAAATTAGGGTCACTGAACTGCTCAGGTCCTCCACCCAGTCATCCCTGGGCGGGACAAAGTACGGCTCAGCGACCACGGCGATGTTAATCGACCACTGCGCCATACTCTGAAGCAACAGATCCTGAGCGGAGGCGCAGTGATGGATGTTCGCCTGGAGGAGGCGTAATGGGGCCATTATTGGCACTCCATATCAGCCTCCTCCCGAGCCCCCTGTGAGGGCCCTGCCGCAATGGTTGCAGCGGCGGCGACAGTGGAGGCAACAGCGGCGGTGGCAGTGGCGGCGGCTGCGGCAGTGACGACGGTAGTGGAGGGCTTGTCCCTGCCCCTGGGTTGGGCGGGTGGAGCGCAGGCCTTGCTCCCAGCCCGGTGATTGACCGGCTTGCAAACTGCCGCACACGCGAAGCAGTGCGGCACGGCTTTGCACGAGCCGGCCTTGTGACCGGGCTGACCACAGCAGAAGTAGTGGCTGCTACGATCCACCTCTGAGGTGCATTTAGCTCCCACGTGGTTGCCCACGTGGCAGCGGAAACACCTCAGAGGTCTGGGTTCCAGCAGTTTCACCTGCGTGGAAACCCAGCCCACCTTTGGCTCTCCCCGGTTATTTTTCGGGCCACCGGCATAGGGCAGCTCACCGTAACGGTTCGCATCCCCGTGAAGTTTTTTTTTTTTTTTGTTTCGGAGTGGAAAATCCTCATGGATGTCCTCCGCCCTGGGGTGGGCGGAGGGGTCTGTCAGACTCTTACTGACTAAAAACCACCCCGGTGTTCCATCTCACACCTACGCCGAGGGTCGCGGGAACTTACGATCTTTCCGCAATCCCCGGTTGGTGCCGGCCCGCCACGGCAGGCCTCTCCTCGTGTCGAGGGGTGGAGTGAGGTGTTTGACTCCCCCCGCGACGTCTAAGAGGGGCGCGCGTGGAACACTACGCGCCGCCACCTCGGGTCCGATGTATGGGGGGCGGCGGACGTCCCCGAGTCCGTCGCCCCTGGACCCATTTAGGGGCGCTGGAAGAGGGCGTTGTCCGCCCTCCGCCGACGCCCAGTGCACCTGCTGCGGGCTGGGTGAGAGGATGTGATCTCCCTCTCCCTTTCCGCAGCCTCCTTCTGCGAGATGACTGTCTCGCAGAAGGAAACCACCGCGTCTTGGACTCCTCGGTGCCGACCATCGAGTTAACGACAGCCGGCAGCGACAGGTCACTGCCTACTCTAGAGATGAGGGCACGGCGCGGCTCCTCCCAAGCGGAACACTCTGCCAGCGTATGCCGCGCCGTGTCCTCCCGACAGTCGACGCAGTGGTGACACCGGGCGTCTGGCTCCCTGTTTATGCGACACAGGTACTTCCCGAAGCAACCATGCCCCGAGAGCACCTGCGTCACCCGAAACGACAAGGAGCCGTGCCTCCTCCCGAGCCAAAGGTCGAGCACCAGCCGGACCGCCTCGATGGCCTGTCCCGCCATTCCGCCACCAGGACCTCGCGAAGCAGCCACCGACGCTGCTCCATTAGTCGCTGCATCGGTCGCTCACCTCGCGCCTGCATTTCCTCGCGCCACCGATACAATGACGCGAGTAATTTCGCCTCCAGGTCCCAGGGCGGGGATCCGGCCAGTGTGCAAGCCGCCTCGTAGGAGATCGTGCGATACCCCCTGATGACTCTGACGGCCATCGCTCTCTGTGGCCTCCGCAGAACAGCAATGCTACCGGCCGTCAGGTCAGCCGCCCAGATCGGGGCCCCGTACAGGGCCATCGATCGCACGATCCCCACGTAGAGTCGCCTACAGGCGGCGCTCGGGCCTCCCAGATTGGGAAGCAGCGTTGACAGCGTCCCAGCAGCGCCCATCAAGTTGGGCACCAGTCGCCGGAAGTGGGGTCCAAAGTTCCACCGGCTGTCGAGCACCAATCCCAGGTACTTCATGGTAGACTCGACAGCGATCCGGACCCCCCCGACCACTATGTGTGATCCGGGCGGCGGCGCCCGCCGGGAACCATGGAACACCATGGCCTCCGACTTGTTGAGGGCCACCTCCAGGCCAGGACGGATGGTGCCTACCCTAACCTGCTCTGCTGAGCACCCTCCAGTCCTAACGACGGCGGCCACCACCTCACCCTCCGTCACTGAGTCGTCCAAACCTAGTATGCGCATATCAGCGCACTTGGTGGGTTTGGACACTCGGGCGTCGTCCACATTTAGGGACGCCCCAAGCCTTTCGGCCAGAGCGTCAGCGGTCGGGCCGCTGGCCGCACCAGGGACCTCCAGCATCCGGGCCCCAGTCGCAGTGACCTTTACCCGTACGCCATCTGCGATACCGAGCTCGTCCAGGTTCACCGCCGCCGTCGCCTTGGCCAGCACGTTGCGTTGAGAAGAAGGGCGTGTCCTACGACACGCCCTACTTCTCCGCATCCGGCTGTAGTGTGATCACTACAGCTGTGGACTTCGGGGCACGGAGCCTAGCTGCGACGCTTCGCTTCTTGCGCCACCGCGGCCGCTTCTCCTTTCTTTTGGCCCCCCTTGCTGCCTTACCCGCATTCCTTTTCTCCCCGGCTACTTGCGGGCGGCCGTTTCGTCGGTAAAGGGGGATTGGGGCTATCAAAGTTTGTATGGCAAAATTTTAACGCGCGGTACGATGAAATTCGGTATTTATAAAGTACAAATTAAGGATCTTAAGTAGATCTGAAATAAAGTAAAACGTATATCAGGGTTTCCCAAAAATCTACCCCTAACGGGGAAAAAGGTGGGATTTCCTTTGTTAGAAAAATCTT